>OZ004682.1:6810045-9210045 GCA_963924505.1 Agonopterix alstromeriana
GTACAAGCAGTCAATAACAACATACATATTATTATCAGCATGCAAGCCTCGTCAGACTATTACTAAATGAACTAAAGGCCCTACCCTGCGTAGCCCCGGATCAAAAGTCCCTAAAGCACGGTTTATACAGAAGAGACGTGTGTCGGTAGCGGATAGTCAAAGTAACACAATGATAAACCTTATAGTACGTAGCATAGCGTCGGTTGGAGAATTACGGCCGCGCCTCCAGGCGACGTCACCTGGAGGCGCGGGCGCGATTCTCCTTTACGACAAAAACGACGATGTGCTACGTACTATAAGGTTTATCATTGTGTTACTTTGACTATCCGCTACCGACACACGTCTCTTCTGTATAAACCGTGCTTTAGGGACTTTTGATCCGGGGCTACGCAGGGTAGGGCCTTTAGTTCATTCAGTAATAGTCTGACGAAGCTTGCATGCTGATAATAATATGTATGTTGTTATTGACTGCTTGTACCACATGCTTCAAACCGGTAGTACCATTAATATCATTGCTTCAGACCATCAAACTGAACAACTTTTACTACTTAGGAGCCCAAAATATAATAAAAAGACGAAAAAAATAACATGTGGAAATGTGTGCTCTAGATCCAAAAATGTATCGAATAGCTAATTTTGTTTGTGGGGATTTCGATGTTGGCCCTATTGCGTGAGTTGTTCAGTTTGATGGTCTGAAGCATCCCCTAAAGTATGTAACGCATTTAACATTACATCTATTCTTTTCTGATTCCTATTTAGCTTCCTGGCCAATTCTGATTAGCAAATATACTTTATTTATCTGAAAGATATACTATCTGACATATCTTACTAAAGCTGCTCTGAGAATAAGTAAGAGTAAGTGTTTCAAATCTCTGTTTCTTTAATTCAAAAAAGCCTTAAAATTTCTTTCCTATTTGATATGACAATTAATGTAATTTTAGTTTAGCAAAGCTTACGATGCGGATTAGAATATTCTGTTAATTTACTTTTATGAAATAGACTGATGGAGCTACTAGTAAAAGTTAAGAGTCTATAGGATCTCACTGCTCCCACTGTCACTAAAAATTTTGAGATATAGTGGGCTACGTGGGCTACCTACTACTATGCACGACGTAGGCCCAGTGTTGACTAGTGAAGGATTTTCCAACTTGTTTGTAAATAAATAAATAAATAAAAAGATATTTATTCATCAGAAAAGATACACTTATTAAAACTGATCATCAACATTTCCTGAATGAACAGGTGGAGCCTCAGCATAAATGCTGTTTTGCGGTCTCCCCCTTTTGTATGTACGATTTTAACATGCTTAATTCATTGATAATATTCATTAAATACCTACTTTTATCTATACTGTTGCAGAGAAAACGAAAATTATGGAAATATACAAATAAATTTAGATACCTAGTTACAAGCTCACAGCTAGAGATGGGCGACGGGTAAATACCCATAGGGGAAAAACCCGGGTATATACCCATTTGGGTATACTGTGAGTAACAGTGGTAGTACTAAATAGACAAGGGTAAACACACATTGGTCGCATTCATTTGCATTTTAAGTCTGAAACTGTAACTACCGTTAGTACTCTGTTTACTTAGTCTGTTGATCGAAGTAGCCGCCGTGGTCGAAAGCAATCAACCATACCACAGCCACTTCGATGTATTCAGTGTTGTCAAACTTACTCTGATACGATGTACGATATCATATTGGAAATCGAACGCAAAACATACGATCTTTTGCAATCTTAGTAATAATTTTCCATTAAATTCCTATGATTTTTTCCTCATTTTGTCTCAGACCCTTTTATAATACCGTGACGCACTATTGCTGGCGACATGATATCTATAAATCAAAAATTATCTGTACAATATCACCGAATTCTGGTCGTCTGCGTATATGGTAGTTTACTGTTGAAAACATGGTCCTTTGCGTTTACGGTAATTTACGTTTCTGATACTATGCGTCGAAACGCCGTCAGCGACGTTTTTTATTTTAATTTAAGTACGTGGATATTATGCTTACTTTAAAAAAAAGTATTTAGTTTCATGTATGTAGTTCTTTGGTTCGTTGTGTCCAGTTCGTAACTAAATTTCGTACCTTAGTGTGTCTATCCTGAATAAATATTATCTATACAGGGTCCTTCTTAATATGCTAACACTTTTTTAAGTGGATGATCAGACTATGAAACTGAAAAACTTTCTCTATGGGACCAACAGCGAAATCACGAAAAAAAAATCTGCACTTCTATACAAAACTGCAAACTTACTCGAGCCAAATGTATGGGACAGCTGATTTTTTTCGCGATTTCGATGTTGGGCACGTAGTCAAAGTAACACAATGATAAACCTTATAGTACGTAGCATAGCGTCGGTTGGAGAATTACGGCCGCGCCTCCAGGCGACGTCACCTGGAGGCGCGGGCGCGATTCTCCTTTACGACAAAAACGACGATGTGCTACGTACTATAAGGTTTATATTGTGTTATGATTATCCGCCACCACCATACCTCTGTTCTGTATAAACCGTGGCTAAGATGCTAGCCACGTGGCCCCTTTGAATAGCCAGAGAAAATCTTTGCACCAAGTAGAAAACCTAACCTAACCGAGTACCTACACTATGATACTCGAATACAAAAAAGTAAATAAAAAAATAAAAAACCCGTCTGCGTAAAAAGTGAACTTTAAATAAAAACTGAAAAGAAAAAACAAGTCCAGTAGTCTAGAATTCTGTTAAGTAATATTGTAGCGACTTTCACAGTCGGGACCCATTATTGGGAAAATTTGATCCGGTCTAGAATTTTTAATGGGTCCCGTCTTAACTTTTTTTCAATTTTAAATCGTTATAAATCGTAAATGGTCATTCGAAATGAAAAATAACAAGAGTAAGCTAAAGATGATTTTCAAATACTTATTCAAATGATACCCCCCCACTGAACATAGTTCGTCAACATTCTTTTTTTTCTTTTTCGACGCAGACGGGTAAAAATTTGAGCTAGTTGCATCGTACACTTGAACGTTAGAAGGTAATTTTCGTATTCACTATACCCACGAAACTACTTCAGTAAGCTACCTTACTAACCCATCTAGTACAAATGTACTGAGCTAATGAGTTTACCGCCACTTTGACATTTACTATTCTGTTTATAACCTGAAGTAGCACAAGAAATTATGTGGCGGCTTTACCCTTGCGAAACTCGTAAAGTAGGCTCTTGCTGGTCGGTTCACGTTTATAGTTTGGACATTTATCTATGTACTTTTGTGTTATGTAGTTCGAGCATGAATTCATCGTAAGGTTTTATCGTTTACGGAAAAAAGACCAAATCTATCTTCAGTTTGCGGATGATATTGTCCTGTTCGCCACTTTAGCGGCAGAGCTCTAGTTCTTGCTACGAGAACTTAGTGCAGCAAGTCTTGGGGCTGGGTTGATGATGGACATGTCGAAGACATCTAGTTGGGCCAGATAGTATATTTTGAGAAGTCGAATGACGGATTAAAAATACCTGGAAAAGCTACGAGTCCATGAAAGAGCTTATGAAAGGTGACCTTCATCTGACACTCAAACGAAAACTCGTCGACATGTGCATCTTGCCTATCCTAACTTACAGGACTTGGTCTTTAACCGAAAATCAGAAACCCAATCTCAAGATCTCAACGAGCCATGGAGTATTTTAGTTGTAAAATTAACGGATCTAGTAAGAAACATAGACCTGCGCTTCAAAACTAGTATAGCTGACATAGGCCTTAAAACAGCTTAGCTGAAGTGGGACTAGGCGGGTCATATCTACCTCCATCCGGAGAGGTGGACTAAGACAGCTACAGAATGGGTTCCACAAGATGGTTGCCGTGGTCGGGGAAGGCCCAAGAGATGATGGGGCGATGACTTGAATACCTTCCTGATGGATTGGCCTGAGATTGCATAGGATTGGATGAAAAATACTCCTCTCTTTACCCAGCACTGGGACACAGAACTAAAAAAATACCAAATCTAACACAAAAATGGTCTTAACAGTATCGTAGACGGTTGATGTCAGAATTTGAATATCAACTGTCTATGTATAAAACATAATATTATTTACCTCCAAAGTGAAATAAATAAATCAACTCGTGGAAGGCTTAATAAAGAAAACAAGTCTAAAATACATTATTCCCAAAAACACGTACTAGTTTAGTAACTTCGGATATCACCTAACGAGAAGCAAATTCTGTCAATAATTGAATTGTGATAAACAGTGTGTAACCGATCTCTAATTAACTGTATCTCGGTAATCAATAGGCATAATCCTCGGCCAACACCAACACTATTGTCAGTTAATCTGATGTACAATCGAATCAATAATACTATTGTGTCCGGATTACATAGCCTTATCGTGGAATCTAGATGCATTGAAGCATGTCTAAGCAGAACTGCGCATTTGGTGTCTCTAAATGGATGCAGTATGGATATTTAATACCTTCTATTATTATATGCCTTCAAACTTATCTCTCAATCTGTTAGGCAGAGAACGTAGTGTATTAAAATTAGATATCCTCGTCGTTTCTGCATGGAACGTTTTGGTTGAATTTCCTCATTTTTAGGGTTCCGTGGTCAACAAGGAACCCTTATAGTTTCGGCATGTCCGTCCGTCTGTCCGTCTGTCCGCGGCTTAGCTCAGAGACGCTTAGTACTTATGCATATTTATCACGCCGACAAAGTGGTAAAATAAAATTTTGAAAAATTTCTATTTTTTTTAGTTTACCTCCCCTACAAGAAAAATTGGGGCTGCAATGCTGATGATGATGATGATGATTTTTCAATATCAATTGATTCTCAGAGCCAAGAAAGGCAGTGGTGTGCAAAATATTGTTAAGAGGATATGTGAAAAAAATAGGATTCTTCAAAGCTTCATGTATCATGAAGTACTAACAGTAGGAGTGTGATTTGCTGATATGTGTAAATTGAACATATAATTGAAGTTTTGATTAGAGCCAAAACACGATTAAGAGACATTTTCTCAATAGAAAAATAAGCCAAAGTAGCCTCCGTCTTTATCGATAAACGCTTGGAACTGCTAAACGGTGAATAATAGAAACACGAGACTTGATTTAAAAAAAAGAGATTGATAGTTTATAAAGTTTGATTAGAGCAGAAATGAACTTACAAAAATAGTACAATCACAATTAAATAAAGTTTGCTTTACGCTTGCGTCGTTTCAGGCGCACGCGCTGCCCCGTCTCTTTCTCTCGCATCAGGCAGTAATATAAGCTATCACACGCCCATTTCGCTTCAATTTTTTTTTCGACATAGGCCCTTAAGTGTGTGCGCGAAACACAGAGATGCATCTCCCATCTTCCCCACCCACCTTTGATTAACAACATTTTTCAGAATAAAATAATTCGTGATAAATCAACTGCAACTCTCAACTCCATAAATCGCGGTGTCATCCTCCACGGACAGTTTGATTATCTTAGATGGAATTAGAACACAAGTGAATACTGCTGCCCTGCATTCCTGGGTAAATTCTCTGTCGCACTATACTGTAATAACTTGGAATAGTGATAAGATACTCTTAGTTTAGTAAGAAGACTTGGACTATAAATATACAGGTACAGTATGACCATGAAAATAATTCCGCTCGTTAATCTTCGTTCAACACTAGTTCAGACAAATACTAACATTTACCGACGGTACTCGAAACGATTTGATAATACAGGGTCCTTCTTAATATGCGAACACTTTTTAAAAGGGTGATCAGATCATCATACTGAACAACTTTCTCTATGGCACCAACATCGAAATCGCGAAAGAAAATACTGCTGTTCCATACAAAACTGCAAACCTACTCAAGTCAAGACGAGTTGACTCGAGTAGGTTTGCAGTTTTGTATGGAACAGCAGATTTTTAGTGGGGCAATGTTGGGACAATAGAGAAAATTGTTCAGTTTGATGGTCTGATCATCCTCTTAAAAAACTGTCAGCACATTAAGTTGGACCCTGTATAATCAACCTGTCTATATAACCTAAATGTATAAGACTATATAATCAATATGGCTACTCTGTTATAGAGGGAAATTGATTGCCGTGCCGTGCAGTCTAATGACCGAATGAAGCGTCGGTCATGCGTCAGGCGCGAAATTAATCGACCAATATTATAGAGAAGCAGATCATTTTTGGCTGGTAATCGTACAGTTTCGGAACAATAATTCAGCGTGCTCCAACTGTCCAACAGTGCGTAAACTTTCATGCATTCTGCTTGTCAAACTGAACAACTTCTACTATGGAGAGAACTTCGGAAACGCGACAGAAACATCAGTATTTCCATACAAAACTGCAGTTTTAGATCGACTCAAAGGACCAGCAATAGCAAATAATTTTTCTCGCGATTTCGAAGATGGCTCCATAGTAAAAGTGTTTAATTACCCACACTGACTAAAAATGTATCTTGAATGACAATTTACTACATAAATTGAAACTCGCCATGCTTTGCTTTCAAATGTAGCATCCTTTACATCTACAACGTGTTAATGAATTAACGCAAAACTAGAAAGTAGTTTGTTTAAAATCGAGAGCAGAATCGAATTATCATGTTTTCAACATAGGTATTTTTTTAGAATATTAAATAATTTGTTTGTAAAATTTAAAATTTACTAAACTCGATCTCAACCCACCGCACAAGCACACTCACCCTACTTATTACCAAAACAAGATTCTTAAGGGCCTATGTCGAAAAATAATTGAAGCGAAATGGGCGTGGCTTAGCGCAGCAAGCGCCCCGCGCCCCGCTACCGAACATCGTCGCGCACTAGCCCGCGAAAATCAAATCACTCAAAATGCGTAGAAGACGCTTCGCTGTTAATATATTATTAGTACCTTTTGTCGTATGAAAAAACACAATATATTATAATTAAGTATCGTTCTATTTATCCTCCTTGATCAATTATTAATTTGTTACAGGATCAATTACGGACAACCAATTTATAGATAGAAACAATACCTAACTAACGATACTCTTTAATTGATTTCACTTAAAAAACTTAAAACTCATTAATATCATACCGAAAATCACTGTACCTATCTAGAAGGAAAAAAACTATCATTACAGGATTTTGTTTTACTTTATAGTACGAGAGCTACCTGTTGGTCTTCGGTTCGGTTCTTGGTTAGGCTTTACGTCTTTAGGTCCCGTAATCAAATCAATTCAACTTCTTATTTTGTACTTGTAATTGATATAATACAAGTCAAAACATTCTATGGTCAAAACATACCGACTATCTAGATGAAACCTGGAAGTTATTTTACGCCGTCAACAAAAATGTAAGAAGAACGTGAAAAAATAAGTTTCGTAACACTGCAATAATCTCAGTTATTCTCGATACCACAAGAACTTTCAGGTTGAGAAGTTGTATAATACTCATAAACCTATTTTGAAAATCCATAGGTAATTCTAAAATACCTCGCATCCCTCAGATGCATGGCATAGCATTGAAGGATGAGGATGATGCAGGATATTATAACAGGTATGAATGAATTTTAAAATGGTAAATCAACATTTATTTACAAAATCACTAATAATATTTATCTTACGACCTAAAATCAACATTTATTTATTAGTACATTACGATAAGTGTGACTTAAGTAGTTCATTATTGCACAGCGTGAAGTTAGCACCCGAGCACAAGCAAGGGTGCTAAACGTATATGCAGGTTTAGGTCACAGAGTGCTGGAAAATTATTTACAACTTATTACCTTTTCTTTTCTCTTATACTTCTGGTATGTTCCTGCCTACGTTTCAAATTTAATGTTTTGTTCCGTTTTGTTTTTCATTATCACTGTTTCTCCTAGTACCCCAGGAAAATTAGGTGAAAAAAAGGGTCAACCTCGGATTGAGAGATAATAAGCTACAAACTTCTTTAAATCATCGTTATGACATCCAATACGTTAGGTCAAATGTCACATAAAATCTCGTTTATGCAGGTCAAAAGATTCAAGGTAAAATGTCAAAAAACAGGTCTTTAGGAAATATCTTCTTTTCTATGCTCTAAATGACCTTTGAAGTTTTAAAAAAAATTGTAGAACTTTAAATTTTCTTCAAATTTGGTCATTTATAATAGTTAACCGTTCTTGAGATAGATAGGTAGAACGCAAAGAGTTGTAACTCCCATAACGGTTTGCTCCCATAGTAAAATTATACTTTTCCTTACACCCTGTATAATATTATTTGGCGATATTAATGAAAATACATAATTTCAATAACTATACACGAAAGAAGATGATGAAGAATTATTTCGAGTTTGAATCAATCGGGATAGAAAAACGAGTACAGAATATTGACCCTGAGTAGCTGCCCGACAGACGCTTCAAAACAATACTTATATGGAAAGAAGACGACATGAAGATTCCGAACAACTACAAAAACTCACTCAAACGGCTGCACAACCTAGAGAAGAAACTAGACCGAGATGAAGACCTGAAAAAGAAATATGAAGAAAGAATGCAAACCCTCTTCACTTTGGGCTACGCCGAGGAAGCTACCACACCGCCGGTGCCAAATAAAACATGGTACCTACCCCACTTCGCGGTCATTAACCCCGCGAAACCGAAGATAAGAGTAGTACACAACGCCACAGCGAAGACAGCCGGACGCAGCCTGAACGATATGCTACTCTGCGGTCCAGACTTGCTGCAATCTCTGCCGGGAGCTGTAATGCGATTTCGTCAACACCAACACGCCGTGTCAGCTGACATAAAGGAATTAATGTTTATGCAAATATAAGTTCAATAGGACGACAGAGAGGCACTACGATTTCTATAGCGGGGCGACGAGAGAGGGAACCAGCGACCGCGAGAGTACCGCATGACTTCAGTGATCTTCGGCGCGATGTCATCACCATGCACCGCGCTATACGTGAAGAATAGAAATGTTTCAGACTTCAAAGAAAAGTATCCTGCAGCCGCGCGAGCCATTGAAAAGAACCACTACATGGACGACTACATAACAAGTTTTCCGACCGAAAAAGAAGCCAAAGAAGTATCGAAATCAGTCGACTACATTCATCGGCAAGCCGGCTTCGAGCTATGCGGATGGGTGTCCAATACAAATTCAGTAGTACAGCAGTTTTCCGCCAACTCGGGCGGCGCCACGGTCTCTATCGGCGGGAGCGAGGTCCGATGGTACAACGGGCCGAGCTTCCTACGAAACCACGAACGAGAATGGCCACAAGAGACGAAGACAGAAGCACCGAAGACAGGAGAAGAGAGGGGACTTGTCACGTCACCCACCAGCGACCTGACCACGCTCACCTACCTCGAATCAAGCGATTTTCGTCGTTCCCACTTTTGCTACGAGCTACGGTGCGCATGCTACAGTTCGTCAATTTATGTCGAAAGAAGAAAAATGAAACAGTATTGGCTACGAAGCGCAAACGAACGAAAGAAAACAATAAAAACGACTCTGATTCAAAGATTGATAAGAAAACACGCAAGAGCGAGACACCGTACGTGAAGAAATGAGATAGCAACACCATCGGTATCGAAACGCACTATCTCATTCGCGCTGAGAAACTATGGTGGAAACCTGTACAAGAAGATTGTCTTTCCGAAGATTTACGTCGAGTAAGGAACGGCGCGGCGCCTCAGCCGGGAGACAAGCTGTCGGCGCTATCAGTGGTCGTCGGCGAAGATGGCTCAAAGGAAGAATCCACGTAGCACCTGACATCGTTGAAGACACTGCGAGCCCGACCGTACTCGACGGGAAACACTACTTCACGCGACTGTACATACAACACGTACACGAGCGACTACATGGCGGTATCGAAACCGTCGTGAATGAGCTACAGCAACGACTATGGGTACTGAAGATACGACCGACGGTGCGTGAACGTCATCAAACACTGTCAACTATGCAAGATACGAAGAGCGAAGCCTACTTCTCCGGCGACCGGCGACCTGAGGAGGTTCGTGGCACGAAGAGGAGTGCCTAAGGAGCTATGGAGTGACAACGCGACGTGCTTCAAGGCTGCGGAGAAGGAGCTCGCCAAGGCCGCGCTGGCGGCGGTCAGCGAGGAGGCGACGGCGCGGCGCATCACCTGCCGCTACGTACCCCCGGCCTCCCCCTTCATGGACAGCGCGTGGGAGCGCATGGTACGCACCGTGAAGGAGGCACTGAGCGTCAAACTCCACGAGCAGTACCCTAGCGACGAGACACTGCTCACCCTGCTCGCCGAGGCGGAGAACACCGTCAACTCCCACCCACTCACACACGTGGCGGTGACCCCAGAAGAACCGGAGGCGCTTACACCCAACCACATCCTGTTGGGACCCAAACGACCTCACCGCGCGTAAGCGCAGCGCGATCAAGGCGGACGTCTTCTGGAGCCAGGTCAAAGAGTACCAGCCTCTACTCCAACACCGGCGGCAGCCTCACACGACCAGCGCACGCTATCGGCGACCTGGTACTCGTCTGCGACCCCACCCTGCCCCGCAACACATGGCCGACAGGAAGGATCGTCGCGGTCTACCCAGGGCGAGACGGCGAGGTGAGGATCGTGGACGTCGTAACCAGCAACGGGCATGTCCTCCGGAGACCGACCAAGAGGATCGTCGTGCTACAGGTTGGATCGCAGAGCTGCGACGGCGGGAGAAATGTGCACGACAGAACCTGAATTGACTACCTTTGTACATAGTTTTTTACATTACTTTGTTTATTTCGTTTTATATACCCTTTTATACTAGTAGGATAAGTTTAGGTTAAGTTTTCATTTCAATAAATAAAATTTTCTTATTAGAATTAGGGCTTAGCACATAAGTTTTGTAGATAGTTCTAATATGATTCTTATTCGATTTCTCTAGTGATTTCTACCCCAGATTAGATTAGGTTCACTTCCCTAATAAAATTAACGCATAGCACAAGTAAATAAAACAATTAGAATCGAGTTAGAACTTATAAATTCCAATTAGAATAAGCTTCACTACCTCATTAGAAGGGGTAGAATCCTATTAGAAATAATTGTTAGAAAGAGACAGAACGCTCCATCTCTGTCAACGCATACAGGCGAGCGAGGGGGGCCCCGGCGTCCGGAACCTGTGTTATGAGGAACCGGGGGCCGGGGTCATATAAATATTGTACCTTTCCTTTTAGTTCTGCACTCTGTTATGCACCGGCGGATGATGCACCTGCTATTTTTAGAATAAGAAAATAAGTATCTTAACTATATAATTATATTGGTTTCTAAGCGTAGAAATTAAGATTGTATGAGAAATAAAGAGATTTGTATTCAGGGCAAGAGTGCGGGGTAAGGAGGGGTGGTCGCTTGAAAATGATATAAAATGGCGCCAAATCGGCGTAGATTCATTCCGGATCCAGCACTCAAGAAAGAAACAACTTGGAAGAAGAAACTCTCTGCGACCACTCGCCTTCCCTACCCTGCCCTTCAGCCTGGCTCACCATACTGACTACCCATACAATTAAGGGCCACAGAGTTTTCAAACTCTCATACCAGGCAAGATGTTCCGGAGCAATAGAATCCTTCAACTCGCTAAAAATACTGACAACGGTTCATAAATACGTTTATAACCAGATTCCATTATGACAAATAAATATAATTATTTGAAGAAATTGAAAAACAAGATAGTAAAACCGAAAATTACGACGACTTAAAGATAATAACAGCTAGCTCTTGGTCTATGAAGTCCAAAAAAACTGCTATACATATTTGAGTGAGAAATATACTTAAGAGAAGTTTATTCCGAATGCGTAAATGCGCGCTGCATACAAACGAAGTCTGGTGATATTTTCAATACCAACCAATCAGTAAATGAAAAATTTGCAGAAACAATCTAGAAACTAATCTCTATGCTTGTATGAAGTCAGATTTTCGTTAAAATATACAATTTTAATGCTAGAATTAATTTAAGATTTGTATGGAAATCTTTGAGGTATTGTAACTTTAAAACTATACATTTTAACGAAAATCTGACTTCATACAAGCATAGAGATTAGTTTTTAGATTTTTTCTGAAAAATTTCATTGACTTTAATTGGTTACTATTGAAAATATCACCAGACTTCGTTTGTATGGAGCGCGCTCCGAATTATATTCTCTTAAATGTGAAGCTGCTATGGCCTCGAATTTATTTTAGATTGTATTTAATAAATTACACTATAATATTTACACGTAAGCTGGATAATTAATCGTAATTCGGAAATTGGGCATGCGAACGCAGGTCTGACGCGGGCAAAGGCCACAGCCGACTGAGCTTTTTAATAGATTGTGATAGCTTATATTACTGCCTGACGCGAGAGAAAGAGATGGGGCGGCGCACGCGCCTGACTAAATAAAACGACGTAAGCGCCAAAACAAACTTTATTTAGTTGTGATTTTACTATTTATGTAAGTTAATTTCTGCTGCAATCAAAATTTATAAAATATCAATCTCTATTTTTTAAATCAAGTCTCGTGTTTCTATTATTCACCGTTTAGCAGTTCCAAGCGTTTATAGATAAAGACGGAGGCTACTTTGGCTTGTTTTTCTATCGAGAAAATTTGTCTTAATCGTGTTTTGGCGGCAATCAAAATTTTTATAATATGTTCAATTTACACATATCCTGAAATCATACTCCTACTGTTAGTACTTCATGATATCTGATGCTTTGAAGAATCCTATTTTTTTCACATATAATGTATCCACGAGTACGCTAGCGCTTTCATTCATTGCTGAAATGATAACAAATCATTTTTGCCTGAAAACTCAAAAAACGAATAACTTTAAATTTTAACCATCAAAATAATGAAATTATTGTTTCAATCGAATTATTTTGTTATAAATCAGTAGGGGTGTATGAGGTTTTGCGCTTATTCATTAACACGTTGTATAATAGGCATATACTGTATGTCTAGAGGATCGAGGTATTACTGAATGTACTTTACTGAACTGAGATACGAAACACTTGTCAATGGAATCTGAAACTAGTTAGGTACCTACCTACTTGTTACGCGTATTGTATACTCACGTAAACTATGGACTATCTTCGAGTGCATGAATACGTATGTTCTAAGTGTGTGTAAGAGCGGTAGGGTTGTCAGAACGTACTTTGAAATTCAAATATCCAAAGAAAGTAGATTTTAAAAAACCGGCTAAGAGCTTGTCGGACTCGGCCATGATAGGGTTCCGAAGTCATTATAAATATGAAAAGCTTCTGTGAATGAGGTTGAGCCCCGCCTCAGACAGACGGACAGACAGAATGAACGAAAGTCATTCTGTCTGTCTGTCGAATAAGGATTCCTTGTTTGACTACGGAACGACCCAATCCACCACAACTAGGTGAAACAAACAAAATTAAAAGGGGAATCAACATTATCTTTTAGAAATATATAGGGTCCCTCTTAATATGCTGACACTGAAGACAAGAAAATATTGGATACCAAAAATCTATAATGAGATTCCTTTAGAACTTAGACAAGATAAAATGAAAAAATTTACTTTCAAATCTAAATTATATAAGATACTTCTGGACTATAAATAGACAAAATGTAAATTATGTAGTTACATATAAATATATGCGTATATATAAAAATAAAATATTACATTACTTAGTATTGTATTAGTGGCATTAGTATAATAGAATAAAATTGTTAAAAATGAGAGCTTACATCTGCCAACAAACTGTCATGCAGTTTGGCAGATATAATTGTAAAGAAACCTTATTGTAATGTCTTTTGCATGAATAAATGAAAAAAAAAAACATTTTTTAAGGGTATGATCAGACCGTCAAACTGAACAACTTTCTCTATGGCAAGAACATCGAAATCGCGAAAACAAAATATTTTGTTCCATACAAAACTGCTGCTAACTTACTCGAGCCTAATGTATGGGACAGCAAATTTTTTTTTTCCCTATTTCGATGTTGGTCCCATCATCCCATGGAGAAAGATGTTCGGTTTGATGGTCTGGTCATCCCCTTAAAAAACTGTCCCAGTATTAACTACTCCTTATAACAATACGTATAACTAAACATTTAGTTACTGGTTACACTGCTGAATAAAGTAAATAATAATAATAAATAATAATAATAATAACCCCGACTGACTACCCCCTCGGGGAATATAGTCGTGAGCATATGCGTATGCGTATGCGTAATAATAAATGTCTTGGACATTTACACACAAATTATCTAGTCACATTTAAAGTACCAGAATCTAGCCTGGACTTGTGTTATGATGACTAGACAACGATATAGAATACATATATACATACAAACATCCATGACTCGGGTGCAAATATTTATATTCATCATACAAATATTTGTCCCTTACGGGATTCGAACCCGCGCCCCTCGGCACAGCAGGCAGGTTCACTACAGACTGTGCTATCGGGCCGTCTAATTATAAAGTCAGCATGCCGTTCAGTAAGTACTAACACGCACTTAACCGTTTTTCATAATATTCGAAGCCAAATGAAAGCCGATACTATATTTTCATACGAAAATATAGTATGGGCTTTCATTTGGCCTCGATCGATGTCGATTTTAAAATATTTTAATCAAAACTTTAATATCAGGCCATTGTTATTGTTTACCTTACCATAAAGATATAATTTTGTTTCTCTGAAATACTGCGGCCTCATAATTGAAAAATAATAGATAACCACAAGAATTATTTACTACAAGTACGATAAGCATAAAATTTGGAGCAAAATATTTAAAAAATCGTAGTATTTATCCTTTTCGTCTTTCCATCCTAAAACTTTTAAATATACTAAAAGGAACCTTGCCAAAACTACAGGGTTATTTAAAAAGCTATGAAAACATACGAATGTATTATTTGTACATAATTTAATAAATAAAATCATAAGTTATAAATAAATTAAATCTGGTATATAATGTGTTCAGACGAAGTTGCGGGTAAAATCTAGAACTACTAGACTATGTTATACACTAGAATTGATTTCGTTAGCATGCTTTTAAACTAAGAGCCTACCCATCAAACTGAACAACTTCTACTAAACAGTTCCATACTAAACTGCAATGCCTACTCGACTCAAATGTATGTAACAGCTGATTATTATGTTGCTCCGATCCGTTTGCTCCCATAGTAAAAGTTGTTCAGTTTGATGGGTAGACTCTTAGTTTAAAAGGATGCTAATGAAATCAATTTCATCCTGTAGATAAAGTTGATCTTAATGGATAATGTCTGACTTGACAGCCCTACTTTGTGTCAACTCTTGTCTACATGCTCTCCATCGTTCAGAAGTTCCAAGTTAAACAATTGGAATTGCAGAATTGTGATGAAGCTTGTTCAGTAACAGATACAACCAACAATGACTAAAGACATTCCGTAGACAGTTTCGTGCAAAGTGTAACGGGAACAATAGGGAATTCACTCTGCATTGTTCCCACGTTCAGGCCGTAAATGTTCATAAAATATCATTCTTTGATCTCTCAATTGCTCTTAGTTCAATGCTCTATAATTGCAAAATACATTGTGAGATCAAAAGAGAAATTTTGATTAGTTTTCTAGTTGTATAAAAGGTTATAACTTAATTACACAACTGTAATGAAATAGAAATGGAGAGGGACATAATTATAATTATAGTTTTCCCATTTGTAGCTACACGTTTTTTGCCAGTTGACAAAATTAAATTGCTTTGTATTGGTAACAACCTCCAATTACCTACGTTAAAAGTTAGCAAATGACGACTATATTCCCCGAGGGGGTAGTTAGAGATATTCTGAAGCCTAAGAACATCCACGTTTCACCAGTAATACCGAAACTCTGTCCAGTGTGACGGGGGGTGAGCCCATCACCACTTGTAATGGACAGTGGGTACAATACATGCCCCGAAATTGAAAAATGCAGGTTTCCTTCACCGAAAAGCCAGTGGTGTTACAAATCGTGCATGAATTTCGAAAAACTCATTGGTACGAGTCGGTCTGGACGGAGATCGAACCATCGCCTTCTGCACGGCAGGCAAGGTTACTCGCCACTGGACCACCACGACTTTTAAGAGGATTGTGCATTATTATCTACATTACACTCAGTTGCAGAAACGCTCATTAAATTTAATCCTCCATTAAATCTCTTGCTGTCACTTTTTGTCTTGCTGACGTAGTAAAAGCTGGCAAGAGATTTAATGGAAGATTAACTTTAATGAGCGTTTCCGCGACTGAGTAATATAATATAATATAAATATGTTTATGTAGATAATGCGCATTTCTACCATCATCAAGTTGGTTTTGGGAGTATCTTAATCTCAGGGATTGTTTTATGACCAAAAATATTGTTGGTCATGAACGACAGTGATTCACAACTCTTGTAAACAAACTTGCAACCGACTCATTTTTAAAGTTCCGTACCCAAAGGTGAAAACGGGGTCCTATTCATAAGCCGACGCTGTCCGTCCATCCAGCCGTCCGTCCGCCCGTCTGTCCTACCTATTTAGGGCTGTAAGTTTTGAACCGTAATAGCTAGAAAGTTCAACATTTCACTGAATATGCGTTATTACGGCGAATTTGCTAACAAATAATAGAAATGCCAAAAAGTTATATATTAAAGGGTGTTTCTCATACAAAAAACTAGTTTTTATCAACGTTTTTCCTTCTCGCTCTATCGTAAAAACGGAAATACGTACAAGCGTCAAATTATTAGATCATAGAGAAAACTTTACAGTATAACAACAAATAGTAAAAACCGGCCAAGTATGAGTCGGTCTCGCGTTAAAGGTCCCGGAGAAAACCAAACTTTTTCTTAGTTAATATGTTGTGTGGTACGGAGCCATCGGTGCTCGAGTACCCCGACTCACACTTTACCGGTTTTATTTACATAAGCGTCATCAAAATCGTTGTATGGACATAGTTCCTACTTACAGACAAAAGCAACAACGTAGTATAAGATAGAAACACTAAATGCTTCAATTTAGAGGCATGTATTGTCCAGTGTCCATTTCAAGTGACGACGTGTTCACCTGTCACCGCCCGTCCAAATGATCTAAACTTGTCACACAGGACATTGTATTGTTAATTTTGCTATAACTACAGGGTGAAATATATATCATAGGCATCCTTTTAAACTAAAAGTCTACCCCTCAAACTGGACAAGTTTTACTATGGGAGCAAACCGATCATAGCAAAAAAAAATCTGCTGTTCAATATAAACTGTAATTTTTACTCAGTTTTTTTTTGCTACGATCCGGTTTGCTCCCAAAGTAAAAGTTGTTCATTTTGATAGGTAGAGGCTCTTAGTTCAAGGTTTGAGACACATTACCCGAGGGCGATCGACGGCGGGCGTCGACGGCTTACGGCTTCCCATGCTAAATGACTTTTTTTTTGGGCCTGCCGTCGGTCGTACATTGAAAATATTTGCAAAAATATTCATTGGGGGCGTTTAGGATTCCGTAATGGAATGCATTGAGACCATTTTTTTAGAATGTTTGTCTGTTTGTCTATTTGTTTGTGCACACATAACATAAAACTTCTAAACCGATTTAGATGGCGTTTTCACACAAGCATAGAGCTTAGTTTAGATTAACATTTAGGCTGTATTTCATTGCAATCAGTTCTTTCAATCAAAAGTTATGAGTATTTAAATTCAGTGGTCCCCGCGAGTGAGTCGCAGGAGCCGCTAATTTAGAATATTTATGACTTCGAGGAAAATAGTCGTGCTTATGTTTTAAAGTATTTACATCCCGTTTAGCTTTCGCTAGTTGAAAACAGATCAAGAACAGATGTAGCTATCATTCGTCGCCGTTTTTCGAGTGAACATTAAATGTGGAACAATTCCAAGTTGGCAAACGATGCCATTCCTGTACACAAACGGTGCACTGCGGTTTCACTCTCCAGAAATTTTTATTTGCCCATCATTTTCCAGACTTCAACTTTAGGAAATTATGGCCACTTGTTTTCAAAACAATAGAGCAATCCTTCTTAATATGCTGATGGTTATAGAGATGGATGATCAGACCATCAATCTGAACGACTTTCTCTATGAGACCAGTATCGAAATCGCGAAAAAAAAAATTGCATGTTCCATACTAAAGTACACTAACTACTGTTTATTTACTCTCTGTATACTATGTTTTTTGGTGTAAAATAAAGTATAATTGATTGATTGACTACAAATATACCTATAGGCAGATTATTTTTTCGCGATTACGAAGTTGGTCCCTTAGTGAAAGTTGTTCAGTTTGACAGTCTAAAGAACCCCCTTATAAGTTTTACATGTTTATTTTTACTTTTGTAACACCTTGTATATTATTTTATTTACGATATTGATTTGTTTTTAATGCATCATTTATTATGTTTATTTGCATGGAATACACTGTTTTATAACAGGAAAATAAAAAAAACGGGAAACATGGAAATTTCAAGAGAAAATTTCCACTGATTTTCACTTCAGAATGGTCTGATTTCAGTATTTCAGTGTCTGCTAGGCTGTCCATAACACCCATAGAAAATACAAAATTAAAACTTTAAAGTCCACAAAACAAAATTTTTTATGTGCTTGAATAAAAGCTTCCACGAATTTCAGTTTCAACAATGTTTCAGCACTTCGTTGAAGTTTTAATTGGATAATTCGGCTCGCTGCCACGATTGACTGGTCTTTGCTTACAAATCTACTTCTCTATTCACGATTGAATCGAATAGTGATTCTATGCTCTTTTTTAAAATTACTTGAAAGTTATTATATAGTTTTCAACCTAATTAAAATGAAATAAAACTGAATAAATTTAAATGAAAGTTGTTCAGTTTGATGGTCTAATCCACCCCCTTAAATGTTTATTTGTATTTCTGTAACACCTTGTATAGGGTCCTTCTTAATATGCTGACACTTTTTTAAGATGATGATCAGACCATCAAACTGAACAAGTTTCTCTATGGGACTTTCGAAATCGCGAAAATAAAATCAGCTTTTCCATACTAAACTGAAATCTTACACGACCCAAATCTGTGGGACAGCTGATTTCTTTTTCGCGATTTCGACATTGGTCTCATAGAGAAAGTTGTTCAGTTTGATGGTCTGATCATCCTCTAAATAACGCGCGATAAATCTGCAAGCAAATAAGCGCGAGCAGGTTCAACGCAACTACCAGAAAAGTTTCACTAATTCCGCGATGAAACTTCTACCACGAGATACGGAACAACAAGATCCATATTTAATACATCGTACATTTTCAACAATCACCAGTATATTTCCTGCTTTAACATTTAGCAGCATTTCTGCATAGTAAGGCATAGAGAATCTAAAACGTGTAATGTAATCACATAGACACTCGGCCTCATTAGCGGCAGGCTGTTGTTGAGTTTGCAACTCGTGTTATTCACGTGTTTTGTAAATGTGTATGTAGACTACTGCAAATGCGTTGCTTGTGTGATCTTCTTTCGTTTCAGCATGAGCCATCATCATCAGCCTATTTTATACGTGCAGGTACAGGGAGGGTGTTTGGGCGTTAGTCCACCACGTTTGCCCAATATGGATTGGTAGACGAGGACGATGAAATAATGGGGTAAAAAACAGGCCAAAAGCGAGTTGGGACTCGGAAAATTCGTGCTCCGTACTGCCAGTTGTTTTATATGTGTCGTTGGTGATATCCAGTATAAAATGATACTTAGTAAGTATGTGGGCTCATAGTAGCTGAAGATCGGTTTACACTGGTAGTATTTTGGTAAAGCCATTCAAGTTTTTTACAAGGGCCTTGTTTTTGAAACATCGAGGACAGCCGTTTTTCTAAGTTTTAAAAATTTGTCCAACAAAGATGCAAAGAAAAATTGGAAATAAAATAGGTTTAGGAATTGTATTTTTCTATTCTTGGTGTGCAAATAAAGAATATTAATCTTATCTTATCTTATCTTTAGACTCGTATTAAAGCTTATGAGCCCACATGACATTGTAGAAAATAAAATTGTTTTATCTCTTTCTGCCCCCCAAAACGGATCCTCAATATAAACATTAAGCTTTTTGGATTTCATTTATGTCGTAAAGAAGTCAATAAAGTATATTTCATTCATTCATTGGACCATTAATGGCTTTACTTAACTGTGCCAAGTTTCAGTTTCGTGTGTCTTACAGTCTACTAGAAAAATACCTGTGACAGACGAACGGACGAACGGACAGACACTGAGGTGATTCGGTACAGAACACTAATAATGTCCATGACATTACAAAAGTCAAACTTTCGAGTTGCTGGTATTCAAATTACAAGTGTTGGAAAAGTCACGGGTGCGAAATTCAAAAATGGAGGTTAATTGATTTTACGTCATAATTAATTTAATGGGGACTAGAACTTGTGAGATTCAAAAATAACATTCCAGAATTGGTGTTGGTTGCAGAGACCCCAACCGGCAGCCACAAGATGTGGACATCAGAGATGTCGACACCTGTGTGGGTTGGTGCTTCTAGATTGGTGAAACCATGCGATTTGGTCCAAAATGTTTTACATTTTGTGCCGGCCAAAAAAAAGTGTTATACTGTTAGGACTTGACCATCTAAATATTTATTATTATGGCACCAAAGCTGTAGGGTCTGTCTGACCTTGGTTTTATTAAGGTTTGAAAAATCTGCCTTTTCATACATTTAATGACATAAAACTTACAGCTACAGCCAAAGAGAATGTAACTCACTACGTTATAAGAGTCGGGACTTCCATACTAAAAACTGGTCGTGATATCCAGACCAAAAATGTATGAAACGCGAATGTCGCGATGTCTTTTGAGAAATGAACGAAGTACTTACCCTTTCAATAGTTCACTATTTTGTACTATACTTCATTCCAAATAAGGACGACGAGATTTTCCGATTCCTATTTAGCTTTCTGGCTAATTATGATTACCAAATGTAATTTATTTATTCGATACATATACTATCCGACATATCTTGGATGCTACTAAAGTTGTTCTAAGAATAAGTGAGAGGGAGTGTTTCAAATCTCTGTTTCTGTAATGCAAAATAGCCTTAAAATTTCGTTGTTATTTGGAATAGAGTATAGTTTATTAAACATTGCATTAGTTTGTTACCTAATACAGGTTCTAGAATAATGTTCCAATTCTATCATCAAAATTATCCGTATCATAATTCCCTTCAGTTCAGCTAGCATCGTATATATTTTACTCGAAGAAACAGATGTTATCGTGTTCTCTAACAGAGCCAGAATGCAACCTTGCAAGACGTTGTAGACTGCAGATATTTCTCTTTGTCTCTGTGCTACGGGTGAAATGCATAGGTTCAAGACAGTGTTGCCACGCCACGGTTTCAATGCTCGGAAATGAAAATACTCTTAGACTGGGAATACAGACATGCACTGGGCGAATAGGAGATTACATGATTTCAACCTATATAAGGTGTTACAAAAATGCAAATAAACATTGAAAGGGGTGGTTAAGACCATCAAACTGACCAATTTTCACTATGGAAACAGTATCGAAATCGCGAAAAAAAATCTGATGTTCCATACTAAACTACAAATCTACTCGAGCTAAATGTATAGGACCGCTGTTTTTTTTTCGCGACTTCGATTTTGGTCCCATAGTGAAAGTTGTTCAGTTTGATGGTCTAAAAACAACCCCCTTAAAAGTTTTAAATATTTATTTTTACTTTAGTAACACCTTGTATAGTAAAGTTTTATTAAGAAAATTGTTCTGAATAAAAATAATTAATGTGATGGTTAATAGTGAGAGATTTATGAGAACAATTGGAAAATAATAACATTGCATATGCTCAAGACTATATTCCCCGTGGGGATAGTCAGAGATACTTCTGAAACCACAGAACATCCACGTTTCACTAGTACCGTAACTCTTTCCAATGTGACGGGAAGTGACCCCGTCGCTACTTGTAATGGACAGTGAGTACAATATATGCCTCAAAATTGAAGCATGCATGTTTCCTCACGATGTTTTCCTTCACCAAAAAGCTAGTGGTGTTACAAATCGTGCATAAATTTCGAAAAACTCATTGGTACGAGTCGGTCTGGACGGGGATCGAACTATCGCCTCCTGCACAGTAGGCAAGGTAACTCGCCACTGGACCACCACAAAATAATAAGTATTACAGTACATAATTTCCATTTAACGTGAATGTTTTGGTAAATATGGACCTTGGCCAAAACCATGACAATAGGTACCTTGAGTTTAAAATAGGGGACGGTTATCACCAGAATACAGTCATAATTATTATAAAAACTGGCCAAGTAGAGTCGGACGAGTGCATGGACGGTTCCGTACCACCATACAATATAACCAAAAAGGTTCCGTGATTCTGGGATCCTACATAATGTAGTTCTTATTCAGTCATTCGCTTGAGCCAAGTTGTACCTACATAGCCACACCCTTAGTTTTTACAGGTTGTTAAATTTTGTTGACAATGTTTCAAATGAATTCAAGATAACTTCAAAAGCTTTACCGCTTGATTGTTGCAGATAGCGACTGCCTTTTCGTTTGTTACAATGAAAAGACTGCTGAAGAATGCTTTGTAACGATCTGTTATCAATGTAATGAAGAGTAAAGAGGATATCATTGAAAAAAAACCTTATAAAGTAACAATAAACGCTTTGTAATTTTTCTGTTACAAAAACTAAAAGCTTTGCTATAATATCGAAGCGAACTTATTATCTTTGGAAACTTTGTTAATCATTCTGAGTTTATGGTATCGTGAATAACTTGCTGTTAAAATTTTTGAGTGGTACCTAATGATAACAAAAGTTTGTCTGAGAATTAATTTAGTAACAAAATGCTGAATTTGAACAATAACCCGTTAACCTAAGACTACAGATTAACAATTAAAACATTGATGTAGCTATTATTGACTATAAACGGATGGTTTAGGCAACTTATGTCTAAAATGAATAATGACAAAGTGTAGTCATTTTGAGTGAAAACTTCTTTAGACACACTTTTTCTGACCAGTGAACGAAAGTGAAACGTCACGCTTGCTCGTATTCGTGACGCTCACAGAGAAGTCACACCTAGCTCCTAGTGGCGCTATATCGGGAATAGTATAGTGGACTCGACTGCAGGTGACGCTGAATGGCGTATACTCGGCTCCAGTCGACCGGTAACGCTGAATGGCGTATACTCGGCTCCAGTCGGTCGGTGACACTGAATGGCATATACTCGGCTCCAGTCGGTCGGTGACGTTGAATGGCGTATACTCGGCTTCAGTCGGTAGGTAACGCTGAATTGCGTATCTCGACTCCAGTCGGTCGGTGACGCTGAATGGCGTATACTCGGCACCAGGAGGTCGGTGACGCTGAATGTCCTATACTAGGCTCCAGTCGGTCGGTGACGCTGAATGGCGTATAGTACTCGGCTCCAGTCGGTCGGTAACGTTGAATCGCGTAACTCGACTCAAGTTGGTCGGTGACGCTGAATGGCGTATACTCGTCTCCAGTCGGCCGCTGACGCTGAATGGCGTATACTTGGCTCCAGTCGATCGGTGACGATGAATGACGTATACTCGGCTCCAGTCGGTCGGTGACGCTGAATGGCGTATACTCGGCTCCCGTCGGTCGGTGACGCTGAATGGCGTATATTCGGCTCCAGTCGGTCGGTGACGCTGAATGGCGTATACTCGGCTCCAGTCGGTCGGTGACGCTGAATGGCGTATATTCGGCTCCAGTCGGTCGGTGACGCTGAATGGCGTATACTCGGCTCCAGTCGGTCGGTGACGCTGAATGGCGTATACTCAGGTGACACTGACACTTAAGTTATGACCAAAGAAATTGTTGGAGTTTCTGGCTGCATCTTTCTGTAGCAACAACACGTTCGGACGCGGTAGTTGGTTCAAAAAACATTTGTATAAATTATGTTGACTTTGACTTTTAATTTGAATTTGCTTTTGCATTCGAATCTGAAACGATTTCGATTCAGATTCGAATCAGGAACAAACTGTCCTATTGTTACGTAAGTTGGAGTAGCCGGTTTATACCCAAATTAATTTTCAGCATTATTTCAAACTTACCAATTGAATCTAGCACTGTCTATGTCAATTCAGTCGAGCCACGATAACATTTACATCATTTAATTATTCTACAATTCTCATCTCATTCGCACTCAAAGAGCGGAAGAGAGATGCCAAAAGCTCATTTGTAATGAAAACTTGGCACAGATGAAATAGACCTAAAGCTGGTGACTAATTTTGTTAAGATATTTTAGCAAGTTAGCAAATGGGTCTCTTTTAAGTTTATCCTATTATTAATAGCTAATACATTATGAATTTTTATTTAAAATATTTCCGGATATTTATTTTTTGAAGCTATATCAGGAATATCCTGGATCATTTGAAATATATTTTACCAAAATCCATTAAGTCGTATCAATCTACAACGGTTCAAAGACAACTCAGAATTGTGGCATTTTTCGACACTTCCAAATAATTTGTTACACGAAGTAGTGAAAATGTTATACTATGCTACATATTTTTATAATCTACTCATAAAGTCCTTTCATTTGATACTTGGTATGCTAAATAAAAAAAAATTGTTTCTTTGTATGGCCATCTTTATGTCGTCGCCATTTTTACCCCCATATATTTTTAGTCTGAGCGCTTGTAGTCTCATATATTAGTGATCAGGAGGTTATACGGAACGCATTGATGCCATTATATACCCATATTGTAGATGACTTGTGCCAAAATCGTATTTAAGCGACTTTTTGCTGCTTCGCCGATCTACCTACTATTGGTCGCTGCCTCTCGGTCTAAAATCAAATATAAATTATGTCACATCATTTCATGATAGTCCTATTAATTTGACTTGCGCAGATTTTTGTTTTAATTTATGGGCTTAGTTATCACGGACACGCTTCACTGATTGCTATAATGTATTCCAAATTAATGGCAGCTGCTTAATTAAGGCATTGGACTGATATTTTATGAACATGTTATGTCACATATATTTGTATAGGCGAGTCAGTTATACGGGGTAATTATCTATTAGTCCTATGTAATATGTTATCATTATGTATTTACTTGCAATGATATTTTCGATATGCGCGCGATAAAAGGCGTATCCCCCACTGAACGACCTTGACCATTTCAGCACCGCCTCACTTTTTCTAAACTACGTCATTTTAGTTATACCTATTTTTGACTGGCTTGTCCTTCATTATGTCACCGTGAGAAATCAGAAAAATATGACCCGGCTCAGCGTTTATAAATATAATAAATAGAAATAGAGCTATGGCGCGATAGCGCTATATCGCGCTGCCATACTACAGCCACTGGATTGGACAAATTCAGCCTATTATGTCTGGTCTTGACAATGTTAGACTATGTCATTTAATATTGAATTTATGTAATTGTACTTTATATATTTTGTTTTGTTTAAAAGAAGTGTGTTGTAGAGTTTCTGGCCGCATCTTCTCTACAACGGAACACCTTCCGACGCGGTGATAGATTCAAAAACATGACATCAAAAAGTTATCCATGTTATATTATATTGAATAAACAATTTTGACTTTTGACTTTGACATTATTTAGCTGCTATTAGAAGACAAAACAACATTTTGCGTCACACGAGCATTTGCTGCATTTTCGAACATACCTATTGAGGTATGTTAGAAAATAACGGAAAAAAGAAAATCTGCTTATGAAAGCTACATAAGATTTTAAAAGTGAGTATGCCGCTCTTACTTCCTCATGTGCACTACTTGAAACAAAATTTGGCACAAAGACGGAAATGATAACCCACAAACAGAAAAGATCAAAATGA
Organism: Agonopterix alstromeriana; assembly: GCA_963924505.1. NCBI lineage: Eukaryota > Metazoa > Arthropoda > Insecta > Lepidoptera > Depressariidae > Agonopterix > Agonopterix alstromeriana. Next base: position 6,835,711 of record OZ004682.1, read on the forward strand.
AAACAAAACATTTGTGAGCCCCCTTGCCAGTTCCCATACAATGAAACGGGGATTAAAAAAAACATGTCTTTGGATAAGTCTTGAATGAAACAACACTGGATAAATTGTACAGATCTGCAAAACTATAACCTGCGCTGGTAGCATAATAAGTATACGAATTCTTTTTTATCAAACCACCAACATACAATGGCATTCCACGCTGATGATAGGGTTCTATAGCCATCTTAGCCAGTTTTATAATTTCAAAAGTTAGGTAGGTACATGAATAAGGCCTGCCACATACACGCGGAAATTATTCCGGACGTAATTACCATTTCAATGGATTTGAAATTCGTTCGGAATTCTGGAGGGCGGAAATCTATACGAAATCCTACTCTGATTCTAAATTCCGGATCGGCTTTCCGTATGTGTGTGGCAGGCATAAATCTTGTTCAGTTATATATTATGCACCAACAGTTTTTAGATTTCGTGTTCATTTGTGAACACAATGTTCTATAAAGATTTGAAGAATTGAGATTACTATTTTAACATCGTTAATAGATTAGAAGAAAATACTCAAATTACATCATAGTTTACAGCTAATTCCTAATACATAAACACAAATTAATTCCCCAACGGACGTTGGCGCCAACATCAAAGCTCCATATCAAATGCACCCATCCGTGCATCAAATACATTGCAATTGATCTTTAGGAATGTCAATAACATTCAGTTTTGATAGACAACCGAGGTCGGTATATCAGGGTAAATTCAGTTTATTTTACAAGGCTGCTATTGTTAACTGAATCAGTTTTTCGGAAGGTTGCGGAATATTCTATAATTGGAATTGATTTAACCTAGTTTTAGGGCATGGAAACAGGCTGATAGCCGTGTGATTTCCTACGTGTGACAGACAGACGGACAAACAACTACGCCATTTGTTTCAAAAATATCGAATATCTAGGTCGATCTTGTAGATTACATGAAAAAAAAAATTTGTGACAACCTTTTTATTTTAGTCGAGTTTACTAGGAAAGGAGTCAATTTCTCCAGCGATGGGAGATAGGCCACCAAAAAATGTTAGCGTATAGTTATGGAACTCATGTCGATTTGTTTCTCGTAATCTCTAGATTAAAGTGGTAATATTAGCTATACATCATCTAAACGGAGAGTCGCTTAATCGAAGTTTGCGCACATCTTGTCTTGGTAAAATAATTTTGGTTTTTTATTTTCGTATGAACATGTAACACGCTCCTATACACGCATAGTTTTACATGTGCCGTTTTGACAGGAAAAAAGAATCTTAGCAAAAAAGTCAATTCGGTGCATTTTTATATTAATTTCATAATTCCAGTTGAATTTTTTTTCCTAATCTTTCGTCCGATGACTATAATAAATTAAATTATGTTTTTAGAGTGTAATACCATCAATAAACGTTACCGTTTGTGGGCCTAAAAGAAATTGACTCGATTACGCGACACTTCGTTTAGATGACATATACCTAATATTACCACTATAATCTAGTGATTATGAGAAACAAATCGACAAAAGTTCCATAACTATACGCTAACTATAACGCTAACTTTTTTGTTGGCCTATTTCCCATAGCTGGAGAAATTGACTCATTTATAACTACAAAATTTCTAGTAAAGTCTACAAAATAAAAAGGTTGTCACAATTTTTTGGGGTGCCAGGAAAGAGCCTCCCTGTGTTACAAAACCTGAATTCATCTGGTATGGAAACGCTCAAGATGAAATACCACTAAACGGTCACCCATCCAAAGACTGACCGGACTTGACGTTGCTTAACTTCGGTGATCGTTTCCAACACCGAAGCTCCACTACGTTACCAAGCGCGAGACATGTTGTAGAAAAGTCTACAAGATAAAAGGACTGTCACAGATAATATTATTTTCGATGCCAGTAGTTAGTCAATCTGTCGGTCGATTTATCGGTCAGCAAGTCAGTAGATTTGTTCAGACCAACTATGACCCTTCTTCCAAAGATATCGGATTCACAACAAATAACTAGCACGTTTCATCTATTATTAGGACCGATGGATTGTCGGTCGTTTTTCATAATGATGGAAATGGATACACTGCGTAACATGAAACCTCTCGTTATTATGCTTCGGGAACAAACTGTGAAGAAAAATTATAATGAATATGTACTTAAGGCATTAACATCACTAACATTGGATCTCGTGAAATATACAAATCATTTTCTTAAACTTGATTAAGTATAATCGTAGATAATAGGTAAGTAATTAAAGCAAACAATTTAAAAGCTAGGAAACATCGAACCGACGGAAAGACCGTCAAACTGAACAACATCAAAATCCCAAAAAAAATCTGATGTTCCATACTAAACTGCAAACCTACTTGAGCCGAATGTATGGGACAGGTGATTTAGATTTTTTGATTTCGAAGTTGGTGCCATAGAGAAAGTTTTTCTGTTTGACGGTCTGATCATACCCTTAAAAAAGTGTCAACATATTGAGAAGGACCCTGTATAATTTGAAATATATAATATAATACACGTTGTAAACTTTGATGTGTTAAGTATGTATAAATATGTTTCAGGGATTGCTTCAGACCATCAAACCGAACAACTTAAATTATTGAGAGAACATCAAAATCGCCAAGAAAATACTCCCTAAAATATGTATCGCATTTATGTTTGCATCATGTACTAGATTTTAAGTTCAGATCATAAGGTAACAAACAAAAAAGTTTCATCAAAACCGGTTCAATAGTTTTTGCGTGATGCTGTTACAAACATACAAACAAACAAAAATTCTAGAAAAGATTGATTTGGAGTCAGGGATACCTTAAAACCATATTGTAATCTATTTCTTGTAAATATCTTAAATGTACAGACACACTTTTATTACAGTTTTATAATAGTTTAGATTATCAGCACGTCTAGTATGATCCCTCTATAATACACAATTATGCGCGATGCGGATTCGCTGCGTGGAAAATAACCTGCTCTCGAGCTTTTCAGAGAGCGAAAGCCGCGCTTTCCGCGACATGTAGGATGGGAAAAAGCCTATTCGCGCGCATATAGAGAAATCATACCAGACATGCTGGTCGCTTAAGGCTTTATTCGCATAACCATCCAGATTGAAGCCAACTTAAACCTATGTCAGCATCTGATTGCAAGCTTTCTCTTGTCTGTCTGACTGTTTAACTTCTTTATCAACATCAACGGCCAGAGTAACAAACATTTTCTTCTCAAAAATAAGAGATTTATGAGCAAAATTCCAAGTTCACTCGACCAAGATCCAGTGTGAATTGCTGAAGTTATTAACAATTTGAATGTTATACAAAACGAGACCAATCTACATAAATTGAAAATAAAATCTACTCATGATACGGATTTTAATTTAATAAAGAATCAATTCCGCAAATGATTGCATTTCGAAATAATTAAAATGTAATCCTTTCGCAGAAATGCAGGGATATTACAGGTTTTCATTTTATTTCGAAATTATTGGCATCGCGACGCTGCGTATATTTGTTTTTTAAAGCAAATTGTTTTTGTATTTTTACTCTGTGGTTTTTAATTATTTGAGAAATTAATACCTAGGAAGATTGAAAAAAAAATCCTAGAATGCATCGGTTTGTGATTATGCACGGTGATAAAAAAACGTACATCACATTGAGGAAAGTAGAAAGGTTCAATAAATTTTGAAGATTTTACTGAAACCATTGAATTATTATGTATAGACATAGGTCCGGCTCTTCAAACAACGTTTTAGATTTGACATGATGACGTTCGCACGCGCATGTGCGAAACTTTGCGCAAATTGTGCATGACATATGTGTAGGGTTGACTTACCACACATCGTATGAACATCATTATACATTTCGTTACTTTTAATAGTTCATTCTGTTGTTAAAAATAGTATTTAAGCCAAAGAATCACAGAAAATTTGAATTTAGCGTTATGTTCCATCGTTTATTTTTACTGAGAGGTAAAATAAAATAAATTGTATGTAGTTAAATCCAACAGGTGCGCGCGCCTGACTACATTCCCTTGCTCGGCTCCCCTCAAGTTTCCCTAGAAAGTGTGAGGTGAGGTTGGGTATCTGAAGTCAGAGGGGGGCGGGGAGTGGCCGTTCTGTATGTAGAACTATATACAATTACCTATACTGTGATATAGAGCAGACAACGCGAACAAAATCTGTGCACCACATCCGAAGTACGGGTCGCGTACTGGGAGCATCGCGGTGCGCGGCGAGCGCCTGGTACAGGCTAAGTAAGGTTGAACCAATTAGCCTATACGAGTTTTACAAAAAATTCAGTCTGGGTGTTGCCTCTAGTAACTCAATGTAGGAAACATTCTTATTTTTGGAAATAAGAAGTATTTGCGTTTAACCGACAGCAATAGAGAAACTCAACATGTATTTTTAGAGCAGCAAGTGGTCAACTTGCTGACAGACTTCTAATTTTCAACTCGCAGTGAAATCAAAATGTTTAATTGGCACTTTGTCGAACATGGCGAACCATGTTCTTGAGGTATCAAGTTAAACTGGACCTTATTTGCGTTTGTTTACTTAGGATGTACCTTCCAGACATGACAAGCAACCGCATTTATCTCTGTCCATCCTGATGACGGATGTGTCCGAAGATTACAGAGCCTAAGTGTTCTTAGGTCTTATTATTAGTTTAGTCTAGTCCAACAAACAATGGCGGACTGACGTCTTTATTCTACAGGATCTAATACGGTCTCATTACTTAAAAGGATGATTGTACTCATGAACAACTTTCTCTACCAAAGGAAATTTCGCAAAAAAGTTTAAAACTTTTCAACAAATGATCGATTAGCTGATTGCATTATGGCAAGTCCAATTTGTTTTGCTGATTTCTAGGTTCCTTGGGGAAAGTTGTTCCGAATCATGATCACAATGACCCTTTACAGAAATGGAACTGTCAACGAATCGATATTTATTCAAAGAATAACGGCACATATTTATAAAGTGCTACTGTCTACACTTAGGTACACCCTGTAATATCTGTGTATTCTGCTTTGTTTATATATTTTTATTTATATACTCACGACTATATTCCCCAAAGAGGTAGTCAGAGATATTCTGAAACCTCAGAACATCCACGTTTCACCAGTAGTACCGAAACTCTGTCCAGTGTGACGGGGGGTGAGCCCGTCGCCACTTATAATGGACAGTGGGTACAACACATGCCTCGAAATTGAAGCATGCAGGTTTCCTCACGATGTTTTCCTTCACCGAAAAGCCAGTGGTGTTACAAATCGTACATAAATTCCGAAATACTCATTGGTACGAGTCGGTCTGGACGGGGATCGAACCATCGCCTCCTGCACGGCAGGCAAGGTTAACTCGCCACTGGACCACCCCGGTTTTTTTTTGCTGGTTTGTTTTGTGTGTATTTTTCTTTCTTTCTTTAGTTGGTAACAGTCAGCAACTAAAGGGGAGGGGGGATACAATACTTTAACATAATCTACTTCTTCAGTCGAGTTGATACTATGTTATTTTGTTTGTCTTGATGAAATGATATGCTTTTAGCGTTACAGACTAGCTGATTTTCTAAGACCAGGTGCGTTGAACGTATCTAACTATACTTTATCACTCGTGAAGGCTCTCTGCTTACACCCATAATATTTAGACCAAACAAAAATATTCACTATATTCTGAACTGATTTCAACGAGTACTCTTCTGGCATGCTGTAATTTATTTGATAGGAAGCAAATGCTTTAATTGCCAATAATTTGCTGTCAAGTTTTGAGGAGTTCCAGTTAGGGCACGTCAACAGATCTTCACCGAATTACCTAAAATTGGAACACCAAATTAAATCAGGGGTAACTTCTTCAAAATAGAAAAAAAATCATCCATATCAGTTAATAAATGCTGAAGCTATTGCGAAACAAACATACAAGAAAAATAGACACTGACGAATAGGCAACTTCCTCCCTTTAAAAAGTTGGTTAAAACGAAGTTACTACTGACTTATTTAACAGAAAACCCTACTTCACTTTGGCGTAATAATATTATTTATGTAAAGCATTCAAATACTCATATGGAAGAAGGTACTCATACTCAAGAAGACCTCAAGTCAGTGCCTCCTGTGCAAAATCTGCCTGTACGTAATGACACCACTCGTTGCATGAAGCACCGATTATCCGCTACACAAATATTGAACTTTCCCACCTTTTTCCCCATCGCACGTAAAAAGTCAAAGAAGTTATTCATCCAAGGTGACAAGAAAAGGCTTTTATATTTGGCCCCAAACATAAAGTCCCAGAAGTCAAGCAATTTTCATTTTTACAACGTTGATACTAATGGATGTTTTTCGGGAATTTATACGTGGAAAGAAGATGATCAGTGGAAGCGATCCATCTAGTTTATGTATGTGGTACAAATTGCCTAATCAATCGCGTTGACATATTATATCTTGAAAAATAGGGAATTTTATCCCATAAAGGGTTATTAGCTTACAATGTAAAGATTCCGATAATCTCTGGAAAGTTTCTGAATGTTAGTTTAGGGGAGATAGAAAAGAGGAAAAATCTATTTCAGTCCGGTGATGAAATGTGGAGATACACGATACAAGCAGCAATATTTATAACGTGGTGAAAAACTAACGTATAAAGACTGATTTTTTTTGATATTACGTAATTTTATTCCATTTGCAATGATTTTTGTCCACGTTCTGTTTTCTGTGGGCTATACAGTATCCTATATGGTATGGACAATAGTCTATTCTATACTTAGAATACTTATATGAGGACTAGTTACGCGAGTAATTCTACTAACAAAGTTTTCTGCCACTTTTTGCGGGAGGCGAGGTAGCACGAGATACGCAACTTTGAATTTTATTCCATTAGTTTAGATTCTAATTTTAAATGTTAAAAATCATGAAAAACAGTGTCGTGTGAACCCCAAACGTCATAAGTTCGAAATTATTGTTCCGCAATTATAGGCTGTCGCGTTTAGTGATAAGGTATAAAATTGAATGTAAATGCGTAAGATCTTTTGATCTTGCACGTTGGCAGAGGTGAACTGCTCAGGCGAGGCGGGTCCGCTATATGCGTATCTTAGACTACTTATTAGTCTAAGATTCTATGCCATCCGAACTCCTTGACTATGGAAATGATGCGCTCTCATTCTCGCTATGCATGAGGATCTCCTTAAATAAGGTTGGTTATATTAGCCATATGACACAGGAGAGCTCATCTACGCCAAGAACGGTGTTGAAGCAGTCGCCATATCGCACATCTAGTTCTTAAAAGTCAAAAATGTAAAAAAAAACAAAATTGAGTTAACAATGCCATAACTTTCCTTTTATGTAAATGCATTGAGTGCTTAAAGATCTTTTTTTAATTCAGCGCAACTGTCATTATAGCTCTAGTCAAAAAAGTATCGCGCCTTGAATCTTACTGTAAAATTTAGAAAATGACATTTATGACTTTATTGAACTACGAGTAAATGTGTGATATGGTTGAAATTGCTCTAAACCCAACCCAATGCGCACAATGTATTAATAAATGGAGACTATGATGATAATGATTCATCGCCCTGTTCGACCACAGCGACTGATTCTAGGTATTGATCTATGAGCTTCGTTGATGTGCCCTTAGATGGCTAATGTAGCTTATCTTACATTTTTGTAATTCACAAAACCCGAGCACGGTTGCTATTAACGGAGGCTTGTCAGATGCAGGCTTATCAATTCTTGGAAATTTCTGCGAGGTCAAAATTTTAATGCAATATGTCAAAATATGATATAACACTATGATACAATATGATGAGGTTCACTGCAGTACGAACCAAAAATAGGAGTGAGCGAAGCTAGCTCGAGATTTTACTGAAATATTTAAGTCGTTGCGCAATGCAGTCTAAATCCTGGAGCGAGTGAAGCGAGCGTAAATACTGCAGTGGAACTAAGTTATTGCAATATAACCTAAAGCGAGCAAAGTGAGCTCGATTTTTACTAATTTAATAACTCGATTTCCAAACTTGTGCCAAAATCGAGGCTATTCAATGACATGAAGCAAAGGCTGGAGAGAGCAAAGAGAGCTCTATAATTCCCGGGATAATGACTTGGTTAGAGCTCCTAGTATTCAGGAATTACTGGACATTAAAGTGTAATTACGGGACACGGGAACAGACGCAACATTCCGAGAGTTTCCCGGATTTGTCGGCCCTCTGGCAGCCCTAGTGTGATGCGGTATTGCTAATGTGGCCACTATATCACAACTGTGTTCGGCCACAGAAAACTTTTCCACACAGCTGCAGATGGCGTTTACGTACTCTCAAGTGATTAACGAACCAGATTTTCGCAGTGTATGTGCATCTAAATTCCCTGCACGTCAGCACACCTTCGACTAAATTACAATGGATGGTCGCTGGAGGACACGCCCTCAACTCGTCGTAAATTACGCTCAGCTTTATAGTGGTCTCTTTTCAAAACCATACCTTAGCGAAAGTATGTTTCCAATGTAGCCAGAATTTACCCAGTGTATCCCAACATTATCTTCCACCGAGATGCCCATTCCACATTCTGTGTAAGACTCGATCTGTTTGGTGAGTTGATCTCGCTGTTCAAGGACGTCCGTGTAGTGGTTGTGAAGTTCTGCCAGCTCACGTTTCAACTCCGTATTTTTGTACAAAATGTTTTTAATTTCATTCTCGCTATCCTCACGTTCCTGCAACAGCTGATCGCTCAGGTGCTTGGAACATTTCAGCTCCTCGAGAGCCACCCGTAGTTTGGTCTCCAGTGCCAGTGTCTTGGCCATGCTGCGGGTCGTCATTTTGAGACAGCAGTGACTCCAAGGACACCTAGAATATAGACACACGGCAGCTAAATCGTGGGTTAGGGACTGCGTGAAGAAATTATGTTTACTTTACGAGTAAACAACAGAAAGACTTTAATACTATTACTAGTTTGAATGTACAGATGTTTGGTGTAATTAGAAAGTGTTAAATTGGTCTGTGACAATTGTTTTTATCGTCTACTTTGCTTCCACAGTTTGTCAAACAAAGTGAGATTGTAACGGCGCCAAACGTGAATATGGACGTGTCTCACGGCTGTGAGACGTGTATGGGTGAATTGTTTTACTGTTAGGTGATATATCAATAGATTTTGAACACAATTACTCCCCTGGTTTCCAGTAAATCGTCCGAAGAATTCAAACGGAGTCCGTTGGCGGTTGACGATTAGATGTTTGATGTTGTTAACTTTGTATTAACACTTTCACCGTACGAGTTTTGTTTACGTAATGATTTTTTATCGTTATTATTGATAAATAGATGTATTTAAATATATTATTACTAATTATTTCTAATAAAATTGCTACGAGTTTTGTTTTGACAGCCGGCCGGCAGTGTTGCCAGCGGCGAAAAAAAAAAAAAAAAAAAAAAAATGTTATTAATTTATTGGATACATATACTATCCGACATATCTTGGACGTTACTAAAGCTGTTTTAAGAATAAGTGAGAGGAATTGTTTCAAATCTCTGTTTCTGTAATGCAAAATAGACTTAAAATTTCGCTGCTATTTTGAATGGAGTATGTGGTCACATAGTAACTGAAGATCTTTTTACACTAGTGGCAGGTTTTTAAGTATAGAAAAAAATTATGCAAGTTAGTGCTATCCTGATAATTTTCCCGCCGTCTACTTGTTATTTCTAATGTACGTAATTTTTTTCAGAATTTTATGTAGCTATATTTATTGAAAGAGAGGTAGGGAAGCTTATTATAAGCTTAGCGTATTTAAAAGCTTTCATTTGATACACACAATATAGTAGAAATTTTGTTTTTATTTATATCTCTTTTTGCCCCCCAAAACTGCCCCTCAATATAAATATTAGGGTTTTTTGACTTCATTTATGTCATTGGACCATTAATTACTATAATTATAGCAACTTGGTACAATTGTAGGACAGCAATTTTTCTGAGTTAATTGAAAATGTTGTTAAACGAAGTTTTAATTACAAATTAGTAACTATAATATATTTTAGATTCGTATTTTTATAAGCTTTCATTTGATACACACAATATAGTAGAAATTTTGTTTTTATTTTTAATCTCTTTCTGCCCCACAAAACTGCGCCTCAATATAAATATTAGGGTTTTTTGACTTCATTTATGTCATTGGACCATTAATTGCTATAATTGTACAAAGTTTCAGTTTCTTGTGTCTTACGGTCTCCGAGAAAAATAAACAGACTACGAGGTGATTCCATAAGTGTTCCGTTTTGCCAATTTTGGTACGGAACACTAAAATTAAATCTTTCCACATAAAGTTTTGTCTGACTATTAACACCTTACTCTCCAAACAATGTCAATGAAAAAGGCTTATGATATTATGCCTCTGTAATTGGTGTTCCAGCTAATCTGCACTGTGATAGTCTTGGCGAACCTTATGAATATAAAGAAGGTCTGCATAATAAATAAGTTGGCAACCTCTGGCCTCTAATCACCTCTCCGATGCATCTTTTGTGGATCTAAGTAAAATGGTTGCCTGCGGCTACGTGCGCGTCAAGGAATGTGCAAATAATTCGGTATGTCAAGTTTTTTTTTTGGTCTTTATTTTATATTTTTTACGGGTAGAAGATAACATTTCAATAAACAATTTTTTTTTTCGATATGTTCTTTTACCGTTTGAGACCAGTCAGTTTACATAATAAATAATAATAATAATAATTTTTGTGTTTTTTTGTTCAATAAATGTTATTATCCCATTAAATATCAACCTTATTTCATTGATACAGAGCTGAAAGTAGTAAGCAATAGTAAAATCAAATCCAGCGAACAGCAGCATCGTTAAGCGCTAAAAGGTTAACAAACGAATCGGAGGAGGAGGCGGAGGCGGAGGCGGAGGCGGAGGCGGAGGCGGAGGCGGAGGCGGAGGCGGAGGCGGAGGCGGAGGCGGAGGCGGAGGCGGAGGCGGAGGCGGAGGCGGAGGCGGAGGCGGAGGCGGAGGCGGAGGCGGAGGCGGAGGCGGAGGCGGAGGCGGAGGCGGAGGCGGAGGCGGAGGCGGAGGCGGAGGCGGAGGCGGAGGCGGAGGCGGAGGCGGAGGCGGAGGCGGAGGCGGAGGCGGAGGCGGAGGCGGAGGCGGAGGCGGAGGCGGAGGCGGAGGCGGAGGCGGAGGCGGAGGCGGAGGCGGAGGCGGAGGCGGAGGCGGAGGCGGAGGCGGAGGCGGAGGCGGAGGCGGAGGCGGAGGCGGAGGCGGAGGCGGAGGCGGAGGCGGAGGCGGAGGCGGAGGCGGAGGCGGAGGCGGAGGCGGAGGCGGAGGCGGAGGCGGAGGCGGAGGCGGAGGCGGAGGCGGAGGCGGAGGCGGAGGCGGAGGCGGAGGCGGAGGCGGAGGCGGAGGCGGAGGCGGAGGCGGAGGCGGAGGCGGAGGCGGAGGCGGAGGCGGAGGCGGAGGCGGAACATTGTCATGTAAAACCACAAAATGTACATCACTAATGGTGATTAGAAAAGCCACAAGCTGCCAACTTTATTGGTAGCCTTGGTGCCTCCGCCTCAGCTTTTTGACTACAGTCAAAAAAGTATCGCCCCTTGAATCTTTAAAGCGCTCTACTGTAAAAATTTAGAAAATGTCATTTATGACTTTATAGAACTGTTCACGACAACGAGTATCCACGTCTACCTCGGCTCCCGCTTCCCCTCACCGCGGTTTCGGGGGCCGAGGCACCCCTCGCTGGCCTTCGAGCGTCTACGCATTTCGCGGCGGTGCTGCTACGATTCCTCCCCGCGAAGTGAGACACCCAACGTTATCAGTGCAAATTCTATTTAGAATTTTCCGTCATTTTTATACTATTTACTCAAAGAATGCACTGATCACGTTGGGTATATCATGCTTATACAATTTTCTAATCGTTTTTATAGTTTTTTTCGTTGTATTTGTCATGTATTTCATAACAAATCTATCGTAGTCTTAAGTTTTTATTAAATATTGTTTTTTCTTTAGTTTTATAGGTATAAGTTTGGTTTTTTTTAGTGTTTTTTAATAAAGTTTTACATTTTTAATAGTTTAGGATAGGCTAGGTTAAGTTTTTCATTGTATAGTGTTACTAATATCGTGTTTTTTTGAATCCCAAGTTTTAACCCCTTATTTTTAGAGTCACAGTATAGATAGATTTTAACTGATAAATTTAATAGATTGTAGTTAACGAACTTTCTCATAATTTAACTAAAATAACAGTTCAGTTGAGATAAATTAGAAATTATAACGTTTTTAAAGATTGCTTTCACACTTAACACTTTGCCCCCGTATTTTGCATAGTAAACACATACATAGAGCCATAGAAATAGATGCACTAAATGCATACGGTCCAGGTGCACTAAGACAGAAACCTAGGCTATAGATAGAATGCCTACAATTGTTTGGAAATGAAAATGTTTTGATCGGTGCGGTAAAAATTTGCATATTTTTCCGCCTCACTCTGTCTTAGTCACCTGGCCATCCTAACTAGAATAGACTGTTATATATCAAAATACGGGGACTTATAAGTTCTTTTACCAACAAAAGTTTTTTGTATCTAAATTTTATAGTTTAAGAAATATTGTCAAATATGTGTGTAAACCTAAGTGAAATTGATGTAAAACCAAAACAAAAATAGAAAATAAAACAAGGCCGTCCCTACGGTATTGCCGTGAGGTAGCTCAGTAAATTCGATCGCTCAGTCCGATAATCAGTCGCAACAAGAGTCCTCACAGCAAAACCGGAAGAAAGCTAGCGAAAATCAACTGAAGAATTCTTTTATTCGAAGAACCCCCCCCCGCTTCTGCTGACCCGCTCTCAAGACAGCTGCTCTCCCTCAACGGCCCTAGTCTCACACGTACTGCCGTAATCGGGACTATAGTCCGGCGATAGTCTCTAGTAGCAAATGTGCGAAACCAGACGAACGTCGAAGGCTGGTTGACCACATTTTATGGTCCTTCGAGCCGGATTACCGTCCTGAGCGTACTGAAGACCTGGAAGACCTGCTGTATAGAAAATGCCCGTGACAAGAAGTATGAAGTCTGTGCCGCGTCGCGACGGACTCCCGCTCCGTGAGGAGGAGTCCACGTCACGTCCTGGTGTGTCTGCGTCGGGCACCGCGGCCGACTCCGAGCCCACGGCGTCGTCCGCGACGACCACGGAGTCGCGTACCGCCACCACAGCCCCAGACACATCAGCCACGTCGACCGACGCCACGAAAACCACCGCACCACAGAAGTCACCACGATCCAGAGCATCGAAAGCATCCAGCAGAAAACAACGGGAGCTGGCGCAGGCCCGGCTAGAGCTCTTACGAGCTCGCGTCGAACTAGCCGAGGCCAAAGTCAGCGTACTAGAAGAAACTTCAGATGAAGAGGACTCAATAGATGAAACGGTCCGAGAAGAAAGGACGTCGGAATGGGTCGATAGAAGCACTCTCGCCCTCACGATGGAGCCTCACAACGTGCCAGAACCTTGTTCGGAACCACCGCCCGCCGCTCTGCCGCCACCAGTGCCGTGTGACGTCGAGCCCGGGTGTCGCGTGGACGCCGAAGCACGAGGCCCCATTAATAGTCAACCGACGAAAACTACGGAGGCGAGGCCCTATTGGGAGGGCCTCCCCGTGGACCACCGCCACCCTGCCGCGTTGCTGGAGCCGCCGCCACGACAGGGAGAACCAAGACTGATTATAGATAGAAGCGCGGCCCTGGCGCGGGAGCCCTGGGAGAGCACCGGGGAGCCACGCCAGCCTGTAGCGCCGCAACAGCCGCCTACGCTACAGGAAATACGAAAACATATAGAAGATAGAAGATGGGACGCGGCGCAGAGGCCCCCGGGTGGGGACGTCGCCGGAGATCCGCATCACCTTGTCGCGCCGCTCCAGCAGCCTCCGCGACAAGACAGCAAACCGAACGAGTTGGCGATACAAGAGCTCGCCAGCGCCATCACTCTCGCCGCGCGGTCCGCGGGACAGCCCGCAATCGCGTCAAGGGTTCCTGACCTACCCTTCTTCAGTGGCCAGTCGGCGGAGTGGTTACCGTTCAAGATAGCAGTGGAAGAATCAATGGCACAGCTGACAGAACAAGAAACGATAGCGAGACTACGACGGAGCCTGCGCGGGCCGGCGCGGGACGCGGCCCACTGTCTGTTCGTGGGCCACACAACAACATTGGAGGTAATGCAGCTTCTTCAGGCAAGATTTGGACGACCCGATGCGCTCGTCATGGCTGAAATGAAGAAGCTACGGGACCTGCCGCGCCTCACCGAAAACCCGAAAGATGTGTGTGTGTTCGCGTCGCGTGTGGCCAACATCACCGCGACGGTTAAGGCGCTGGGCCGATCGCACTATCTATACAACCCAGAGATAGTGCGCGCCGTCATCGACAAGTTCCCGCCTACGCTACGCTTCCGTTACTACGACTTCGCTCCGGAACAGCCTGCCTTCCAACCAGACTTGGTAACGTTAACAAAGTTTTTAGACTATACCGCTGAACGGTGCGGTAACTTTGCTCCCCTCGAACACGTGCCGCAGTTCGAGCGGCGGGAGCAACAACAAAGAGGACCAGCGCGCGCCTACCACGCCAGAGGACAGCAGCCGAAGCCAGAGCCCTGTCCAGTCTGCAGGAAAGGCGATCACAAGGTAAATAATTGTGAACTGTTTAAAAAAGAAACTGTGTCGGCGCGCTGGGACATCGCGAAAGAAAAACGCCTGTGCTTCAAATGTCTTCGTGTTCGTCGCAGTCAACACAGCTGTAAGACACACAGGTGTGAAATCAATGGGTGTCAGCACAACCACCACCCGCTCCTCCATAGCACGCCGCAGCCGAGGCCGCCGCCCAAGCCAGAGCCAGAAGAAACAGTGTCGTCGGCGCGAAATACAGTAAGAACGGCGCTATTGAAAATCGTGCCAGTGATAGTGAGCGGTCCTACGTCGCAAATAGAAACATACGCACTGTTGGACGACGGCTCTACATGCACTATAGTGGAAAGAGAAATCGCTAACAAGGTGGGTGCGAAAGGGACAGCATCACCGTTCACTATAGAGGGCGTGGCGGGCGCGCGGATCGACGCAAGTGAGTCGACGCGCGTGCGTTTGAAAATTGGCGGCAAATATAGTTTGGAAGAGTTTGAAGTAACAGCGCGCACAATGGACAAGCTTCACCTGTCGGCACAGCGGGTCCCGCCGGAGCTCATCTCCGGCCTCGAACATCTCAAAGACATAGAGGAAGAGATCCTCTATGAAGACGGCAAGCCAACGATACTCATCGGGCAGGACAACTGGCAGCTGCTGCTGGCTCACGCCGTGCGCCGCGGGACGGACGATCAACCCGTCGCCTCCCTAACCGAACTAGGGTGGGTCCTGCACGGCGCGCGAGACGGACGGCGTGAGAAGGTAAACGATCAACGAATTAGCTATGTGTCTGCGCCTCAGCCCGAAAGTTCTATAGAAGAAATGATTCGAGAACATTTTTCGCTCGATTCGCTGTGTGTCGAGCCTCGTCGCAGTTACAACGATAGTGAGAAGCGTGCGCTATCAATTTTGGAGGAAACTACTAAGCGGTTACCGGCGGGAGGCTACGAGACTGGGCTCCTATGGCGTCGCGACGACTTCACGCCACCCGACAGCTACGCTACAGCACTCCGCCGCCTCGAACTTATTGAGAAAAAGCTGGACCGGGAACCTGCGCTGAAGAAAAGGTACACCGACCAGATTCAAGACTACATAGAAAAAGACTACGCGGAGGAAGCGCCCAAGACCACCGCGCGACCCAATAAGGTATGGTACCTACCTCACTTCGGCGTAGTGAACCCGGAGAAACCCGAAAAGCTGCGAATAGTGCACGACGCGGCGGCGAAATCAAGAGGGACGAGTTTGAACGACCTACTGCTGTCCGGTCCCGACCTACTTCAATCCCTGCCCGGCGTGCTGATGAGGTTTCGACAGCGAAACATAGCGGTCACAGCTGATATTCGTGAAATGTTCATGCGAATATCGATTCGAGAGGAAGACAGAGACATGCAGCGCTTCCTATGGAGAGGGGAGCGACGCGACGGACCTCCGACCGAATATCGCATGAAGAGCGTAATATTCGGGGCCACCTCTTCGCCTAGCACAGCCATTTTTGTCAAGAATCGAAACGCAGAGTACTTCAAAGAAAAATTCCCGGAGGCCGCCGACGCCGTAGTACGTAGTCATTACGTAGATGACTACATAGCTAGCTACGACACCGAGGAGGAGGCTCTACGAGTCTCCAATCAAGTCTCATTCATACATAGTCGAGGTAATTTTTTCCTTACTAAATGGGCATCGAACTCTCAACTTGTACGTGGACAGCTGGCGCCGGGTGAGAAAAAAGAAGTGGTTCAACTCGACACCGAAAAAATACTTGGAATGGTCTGGCGGACGCAGACCGACACGCTCTCGTTCAACATAAACGAACGTAAGTTGCCCACTTCACTACTCGACGGTACACCCACTAAGAGAGAGGCTCTACGTGTTGTAATGTCTATCTACGATCCACTGGGGCTTGCTACACCGATCACCGTGCAAGCCAAACGAATACTGCAGAACACATGGCGCTCTGGCATCGACTGGGACACCGAGCTACCACCAGCGGAAGCAGATGCATGGAGGAGTTGGGTCGGCGAGGCTAAGCAACTCTCAAGCTTAGCCGTGCCGCGCTGCTACGTCCAACTAGCACACGCGACGACGATAGAGCTTCACACGTTCGTCGATGCCAGCAGTTCGGCCTACGCGGCCGTCTCCTACTGGCGAGTGATCGACGGCGACGGACGTGTCTGCGTGTCCCTCATCGCTGCAAAGGGACGAGTCGCGCCGCTGAAGACTGTGTCAATCCCGCGCCTCGAACTACAAGCTGCAGTGCTGGGCGCCCGCCTAGCACAATCGATCGCTACAGAACACGATATCAAGCCTCATCGACGTATATTTTGGTCAGACTCACGCACCGTGCTCACATGGCTACGCAACGGTCCTCGAGTATACAAACCATTCGTCTCACATCGTGTCGCCGAGATCGGTGAGTCCACAAAGACATCGGAGTGGAGGTGGGTCCCCACCAAGGCAAACGTCGCGGACGACGCGACGAGAGAGGCGCCGGGAAATTTCGAGTCGACACATCGCTGGTTCACGGGGCCGCCTTTCCTACACGCACAGGAAAGTGAATGGCCGGCCGAGACAGATAGTACTACGGACGACGTCGACACCACCGAAGAGCGCCTGCATGTGACGAGGTCAACGACACGACTCACCGAAGCCCTACCCGATGTGAAACGTTTCTCTAACTTCAATCGTCTGCTACGATCGACCGCACGAGTTCTACAATTCATCGAGTTACTACGCGCGCCGCAACAATGTAACGCGGCCTACAAACGAACAAAGAAAAGTACAGACAGCGACGCGACGTGGAGAAACAACAATGAAAATCGTAAGAAAATTGTCAAGAAAACGGCGACGAGCGACGTGACTACATCGCCGTACAAACCTATTGAAGTACATCACATACACCGTGCACAGCTCCTGTGGATTCGAGCCCAACAAGAAATAGTTTTTGCTGACGACGTGACCGCCCTGCGCCTGGGACGCACCCTACCTACAGATAGCAGACTCAAACAGCTGTCCGTCACCTATGGACAAGACGGCGTGATACGACTACGGTCACGCATAGACGCCGCTACGGACATTTGTTACAGCCAACGAGAGCCTGCGATAATAGAGGGCGGCCACCCGTGGACACAGCTTTACATCGCACATGTTCACACACAGCTACACCACGGCGGGTTCGAGACTACAGCGAACGAGGTACGACAACACTACTGGGTGCTACGCCTGCGCTACGCCGTTCGTAGCGCCGTGAAACAATGCCTACGGTGCCGCATCGCTAAGGCGAAGCCGGCGCAACCGTCAACGGGCAACCACCCACCGAGTCGCCTTGCTCATCATCAGCGGGCCTTCACTTTCGCGGCCCTCGATTATTTCGGGCCCCTCACCGTGACCGTCGGCCGTACTCATCAAAAGAGGTACGGCGTGCTCTACACGTGCCTCACTACCCGAGCTGTACACATAGAGCTCGCGGGTAGTCTCAGCACGGACTCTGCGGTGATGGCGCTGAGGAGGTTCATCGGACGACGTGGCTGCCCTACAGAGCTCTGGTCGGACCAGGGCACCAACCTGCGCGGCGCCGACGTCGAGCTTCGCCGCGCAATCGACGGGGCGACGCAAGAAGAGGCGTCGCTACGCGCCATCCGGTGGCGCTTCATACCGCCGAGCGCCCCATTCATGGGGGGCGCATGGGAGCGTATGGTGCGGAGCATCAAAACCGCACTATACACCACACTGAACGAGCGCGCGCCCAAGGAAGAGGTGCTCGCTACACTGCTCGTCGAGGCGGAGCACACAGTAAACAGCCGCCCCCTCACACACCTGTCGACGGCCCCGGACGACGAGGAAGCCCTCACGCCCAACCACTTCCTCCTGGGCGGGCCATCACGCGTCCCACAACCCGGGACGTTCACCGACGGCGACATCAGCGGGCGCAGGGAGTGGCGAGTCAGTCAGCGGCTGGCCGACCACTTCTGGGCGCGCTGGGTGCGCGAGTACCTCCCCGAGCTGCAACACCGGCGGGAGCCCCGCGCCACTGGAGGCGCCATTCAGCTGGGCGATCTGGTCCTCATCGCAGACGGGACTCTGCCTCGCAACATCTGGCCGCGAGGCGTCGTGGTCGCCACCTTCCCCGGCCCCGACGGCGAGATACGAGCTGTCGACGTGCGCACCAACAAGGGAGTCTTGCGGCGGCCCACGAAGAAGCTGGTGATCCTACCCACTGCCAACGAGTCGTCCTGATGACCACGGGACTGCCTGCTGCCGCTCACACGAAAAGTTCCAGCTACGAGAGCTGCGGCGGGAGAATATGTTCACGACAACGAGTATCCACGTCTACCTCGGCTCCCGCTTCCCCTCACCGCGGTTTCGGGGGCCGAGGCACCCCTCGCTGGCCTTCGAGCGTCTACGCATTTCGCGGCGGTGCTGCTACGATTCCTCCCCGCGAAGTGAGACACCCAACGTTATCAGTGCAAATTCTATTTAGAATTTTCCGTCATTTTTATACTATTTACTCAAAGAATGCACTGATCACGTTGGGTATATCATGCTTATACAATTTTCTAATCGTTTTTATAGTTTTTTTCGTTGTATTTGTCATGTATTTCATAACAAATCTATCGTAGTCTTAAGTTTTTATTAAATATTGTTTTTTCTTTAGTTTTATAGGTATAAGTTTGGTTTTTTTTAGTGTTTTTTAATAAAGTTTTACATTTTTAATAGTTTAGGATAGGCTAGGTTAAGTTTTTCATTGTATAGTGTTACTAATATCGTGTTTTTTTGAATCCCAAGTTTTAACCCCTTATTTTTAGAGTCACAGTATAGATAGATTTTAACTGATAAATTTAATAGATTGTAGTTAACGAACTTTCTCATAATTTAACTAAAATAACAGTTCAGTTGAGATAAATTAGAAATTATAACGTTTTTAAAGATTGCTTTCACACTTAACACTTTGCCCCCGTATTTTGCATAGTAAACACATACATAGAGCCATAGAAATAGATGCACTAAATGCATACGGTCCAGGTGCACTAAGACAGAAACCTAGGCTATAGATAGAATGCCTACAATTGTTTGGAAATGAAAATGTTTTGATCGGTGCGGTAAAAATTTGCATATTTTTCCGCCTCACTCTGTCTTAGTCACCTGGCCATCCTAACTAGAATAGACTGTTATATATCAAAATACGGGGACTTATAAGTTCTTTTACCAACAAAAGTTTTTTGTATCTAAATTTTATAGTTTAAGAAATATTGTCAAATATGTGTGTAAACCTAAGTGAAATTGATGTAAAACCAAAACAAAAATAGAAAATAAAACAAGGCCGTCCCTACGGTATTGCCGTGAGGTAGCTCAGTAAATTCGATCGCTCAGTCCGATAATCAGTCGCAACAAGAGTCCTCACAGCAAAACCGGAAGAAAGCTAGCGAAAATCAACTGAAGAATTCTTTTATTCGAAGAACCCCCCCCCGCTTCTGCTGACCCGCTCTCAAGACAGCTGCTCTCCCTCAACGGCCCTAGTCTCACACGTACTGCCGTAATCGGGACTATAGTCCGGCGATAGTCTCTAGTAGCAAATGTGCGAAACCAGACGAACGTCGAAGGCTGGTTGACCACAAGAACTAGATGTGTGATATGGTTGAAATTGGTCTATAGTACCCAACCCAATGCGCACAATGTATTAATAAATCGAGACTATGATGATAATGATTCATCGCCGTGTTCGACCACAGCGACTGATTCGGGGTATTGATTTATGAGCTTCGTTGATGTGCTCTTAGATGGCTAATGTAGCTTATCTTACATTTATGTAATTCACAAAACCCGAGCACGGTTGCTATTAACGGAGGCTTGTCAGATGCAGGCTTATCAATTCTTGGAAATTTCTGCGAGGTCGAAATTTTAATGCAATATGTCAAAATATGATATAAAACTGGAGGACGCGAAGCGAGTTCGAGATTTTACTACAATATGATGAGGTTCACTGCAGTACGAACCAAAAATAGGAGTGAGCGAAGCTAGCTCGAGATTTTACTGAAATATTTAAGTCGTTGCGCAATACGGTCTAAATCCTGGAGCGAGCGAAGCGAGCGTAAATACTGCAGTGGAACTAAGTTATTGCAATATAACCTAAAGCGAGCAAAGTGAGCTCGATTTTTACTAATTTAATAACTCGATTTCCAAACTTGTGCCAAAATCGAGTCTATTCAATGACATGAAGCAAAGGCTGGAGAGAGCAAAGAGAGCTCTATAATTCCCGGGATAATGACTTGGTTAGAGCTCCTAGTATTCAGGAATTACTGGACATTAAAGTGTAATTACGGGACACGGGAACAGACGCAACATTCCGAGAGTTTCCCGGATTTGTCGGCCCTCTGGCAGCCCTAGTGTGATGCGGTATTGCTAATGTGGCCACTATATCACAACTGTGTTCGGCCACAGAAAACTTTTCCACACAGCTGCAGATGGCGTTTACGTACTCTCAAGTGATTAACGAACCAGATTTTCTCAGTGTATGTGCATCTAAATTCCCTGCACGTCAGCACACCTTCGACTAAATTACAATGGATGGTCGCTGGAGGACACGCCCTCAACTCGTCGTAAATAATTACGCTCAGCTTTATAGTGGTCTCTTTTCAAAACCATACCTTAGCGAAAGTATGCTTCCAATGTAGCCAGAATTTACCCAGTGTATCCCAATGTTAGGTCACTATATTGTTCACTGTTCAAGGTTCATAAAGAAAACACTATATTCGTAGAGTAAGTATATTGTTACCATAAGCACTTGTACATGATAGTTACACAGTATTCGTCTATCTCAGAGCGCGGGGAAGGAAGGACTGCCCGACCTGAGCTTACGTGACAAAAGTGCAAACTTGCACAATGTGTCGTCACAGTACTCTCCCCCTTTATCGAACAGGAATTTTCAAAAAAAATTTTACAATAAAAAACTTACATTACAGTTGCACTACAACTTACAATGACTGCAACATCAAACATGCAAAGTAAGTACCTAGCTAGCGGCGATAAGTGCCTGCTTGCTACGTACTTCTTGGTTGCTAAACAATTCGATACAATGATTATCATGTTACATTTCCTTATAATCTAGGTTACATGTTATATGATTATACATGATTATGAATAGGTACGAAATACCTATTCTGTATTCATTTGATCACTTTGAAATTTGTGTTATTTATTAAGTACATTAGATTTATACATAATGTTATTAGTTTGAAATAAATTTCGCTTTTAATAATCATCTTATCTTGTTTTTTATATTCCGTAACAGTATTAGTGTTACATAATTAATATCCTTATACTAAACGGTACAATTTACATACTTTAAAGGACGATTGACAAAAATCAGATGGAATAAGTACTACTTATTTTACTGTTATTATACTGTACTGCACTACAGTATAGGCACTGCACTTTGATTACACTTTACTACTCTTTATATTTACGCAACTTTGAACTCACTGTATTTAAGATATGATGATCTTGGGTGTGCCTGACACCTGAGGAGGTTCTCTTGCTGTTGATGCCAATGATCTCAAACGCCGTACTAGCATTTTATCCAACCCGTAGTTGCATCTTTTGTATAGGAAATACAAAATTATTATTGCAATAGCTATTGCGATCGCTATTATTGCGATACTGAAGTTGTTTATCTGTGCTTCTAAACCAGATAAATTGATTGCAGCTTGAGCAGAAACCGTCTGCTGGGAGTTGTCAGTACTCTGGTAACCTCCCATTTTCAAAGCTTCGTAACGATGTTATTTAATAAAATCTGATATTTGAATAAATCAAAATTACAATATTCTAATCATAAATACATTTGATTTGACCTACAAAAAACGTTTAGGTGTTTTAACTACTCGTCCACTGCGAGTGGAGTGTGGTACAAGGAAATCGCTTTTAGCGTATCCGCTCTGCTTTACATGCTCGTTTCCTGAACTTACCGGATCGGTATTAAATCGTACTTTTTTTGAATTATTAGTCCGAATAACTGTATTACTATCTGTTTCTGAGCTCATCTCGTTATTTAACAAGTACGCTGGTTTGAGTCTATCGATCGAAATTCTACTCTGCCTAGATGGCAGTTGTATAAGAAAAACTTTATCGTCCCGCTTTAACACGGGATACGGACCATCGTATGGTGGTTGAAGCGATTTTTTAACCATGTCATGCCGGACAAAAACGTGTGAACAAGTTTTTAAATCTTTGTGCACAAAAATAGATCGACTGTTCTCAACACCGTGTGATTTAGGCTTAAGACTTTGTATATTTTTCCGCAATTTTTCTACAAATTCGTATGAATCACCGTCGGGATGTTTTGATACATCGTAAAAATCTCCGGGTAGTCTCAATGTTTGACCGTAGGTCATCTCGGCCGCGCTCACTCCAGTGTCTTGACGAGCAGCGGCTCGCAATCCTAATAATACGATTGGCAACTCGTCCACCCAACCTCCATGTTCTAATCTAGCCCTAAGAGCTACTTTCAGAGAACGATGCCACCTTTCCACTGCCCCATTGCTTTGTGGGTGGTACGGTGTCGTTCTTATTTTGTCTATGCCTAGTAATTTTGCTAAATTTGCAAAAATTTTACTTTCATACTGTGTTCCTTGATCACTGGTAATTAAACTAGGACAACCAAAGCGCACTATCCATCCCTCAAATATAGTT
Source organism: Agonopterix alstromeriana (assembly GCA_963924505.1). NCBI lineage: Eukaryota > Metazoa > Arthropoda > Insecta > Lepidoptera > Depressariidae > Agonopterix > Agonopterix alstromeriana. Next base: position 6,858,971 of record OZ004682.1, read on the forward strand.
TTAGCTATGACCTCTGCTGTTATTTCTTTGACAGGGAATGCTTCTGGCCATCCGGTTTGTCTGTCGATTATCGTGACCAAATATCTGTAATTATCTGCGGTTATAGGCAAAGGACCTACGATATCTGTGTGAATATGGGAAAATCTGGTTGCCGTAGGGAATTTACCAGGCTCTGAATATGTGTGGCGTTGCACTTTGCTCTTTTGACATGGCACACATGATCTGGCCCATCTACTAACATCTTTATTCATTCCTTCCCAAAAGAATCTGTCCCCCATTAATTTGCGTGTGGTACGGACTCCGGGATGACTGTTATTATGTATACTTTCAAATGCTATACGTCTAAATGCTTGTGTCAAATATGGCCTAGAAAATTTAGAAGATGTTTCACATTTAACTGGTACGTCGCTGCCTGGTAATATAATACTTTTAAATACCAACTTACTACCTACGCGGCTCATAAGTTCTCTTAGTGTTTGATCATTACTTTGTTCAGTAGCGAGTTCCGAGTAATCGACAGCCGTCGGGCATGTTATGGTTTCGATCCGCGATAAGGCGTCCGCTACCGCGTTGCCTTCTCCACTCACATGCACTATATCCGTGGTAAACTCGCTAATATACAACAATTGTCTAATTCGTCTCGGTGTTTCCTTTTCACTTAGTAATTTACTAAAGGCAAAGGTCAATGGTTTGTGGTCCGTGAATATTTTTAATTGACGTCCCTCGACCATGTTTCTAAAATGTCTAATCGACTCATAAATCGCCAACAATTCTCTGTCATATGTACTGTACTTAATTTGTACTTCTGTTAATTTTTTCGAAAAATATGCCAACGGTTTCCAACTTCCATTTACCACCTGCTGTAACACAGCACCTATTCTGTTACTAGAAACGTCAGCCATAATTGCTAACTGCGCATTGGGTAACGGATACGACAAACATGCTGCGTTCTGTAGACTTGTTTTACATTGCAGGAATGCCTCGTCAGCTGCGCTGTTCCAGTTAATTTTTGTTTTGTCTTTACGTTTGGAATTATGTAAAAATTTATTCAATTCAATTTGACATTTTACTGCCTCTGGAATATGAGAACGATAAAAATTTACCATACCCAGGAATCTTCTGAGTTCCTGTACTGTTTCTGGTTTGGGATAATTACATATAGCTTCGACCTTGTCCTTAAGCGGTCGGATCCCCTCTGTTGATACCTCTAAACCAAGAAAATCTACTTTTGTTTTTCCAAATTCACATTTTGCTAGATTGATCGTAATTCCAAACTGGTTAAATCTTTTGAAAAGTTCATTTAGATGTTCTCTGTGTTGAGTCTCATTATCGCTTGCAATTATGATATCGTCAATGTAACAGAATAGGTACTCTAAACCGTGTAAAACCGTGTGGTTCATGAAACGTTGGAAGCTTTGAGCAGCGTTACGTAAACCGAAACTGAGTCGTACAAATTCAAATAAACCGAAAGGTGTTATTATTGCAGTTTTTTCAATGTCGTCTGGGGCTACGGTAATGCAATGATAAGCCCTATTTATATCAACACGTGAGAAAATCTTTTTTCCTGTTAGCACGTATGTGAAATCATGCAAGCGTGGTATTGGATACCTATCTGGCCTGGTCACCGCGTTCAACGCTCTGTAGTCACCACATGGACGCAACTGGCCGTCCTTTTTGGGCACCACGTGTAGCGGACTCGCCCACGGGCTATTCGATGGCCTACAGATACCCATCTCTTGCATGATTTTAAATTCTTGTTTTACTTTTGCGTATCGATCTGGTGGTAATGGCCTAGCACGAGCAAAAACGGGTGGGCCAGTTGTCTCAATGTGGTGGACTATAGAATGCTTAGGAGGCTCCTTAAACGAGACAGGTTTTGTAATATCTGGGTATTTCGAAATAATGTCAAAGAATGGGTGATCTTGGTCAATCGTCTTAACAGTCCATTTATTATCATACTTTACAATTGATGCAACCACATTTAGGTTAGTAATTTGATCAACAAGACGTTTTTTTTTTACATCTACTAATAAATTGTAGTTACTCAGGAAATCAGCTCCCAAAATGGGCTGCCTTACATCGGCGATAATAAATGTCCATTTAAATGAACGTCTCAGATTTAAATCTAACACCAAAGTCTTTGTACCAAACGTCTTAATTTGCGTACCGTTTGCTGCATAAAGCGTATACTTTTGCTCTTCACTGCGATTGATGATTTTTTTTATATTAGGCAAAACCGAAACATTCGCGCCAGTGTCCACTAAAAAGTTAAAACCGTTATTTCTATCACTTACGCTTAGACGGTGATTACTGGGACCCATGGATGCACCCGTCGCTGACTCCACGTCCCTTAGTTTTCCTTCGTTTTCCAATTACATGGTTCAACACACTTGGCAGCACGATCCCTGAATCGGAAGTGGTAGAAACAAAGCCAATCGGGGCTTTCTGGCGAGCGTCGATTGTCGCGTGAATTATTCCTTCGTCCTGTATAGGGTCCATTGGAACGGCTGCGGCTTCTGGATCGTGATCTGTATCTCTCATTCTCTAAATTGTTAACTTTCAAACTTATTTTTGCGATCTCTTTCAAAATTTTGTCCATATTACTATCCTCAGCCTGATCTCTCCTGTTACTTGTACTGGCGACTTCCGATACGAACATTGGCTTGGTGGTTTCCATTACTTTATCTGCTACGGAAGCCAACGTATCTAACTCCTTGATGTCCGTTGCAGCTAATACAGCTCGCACCGGGGCGGGCAGGTGTCCTTGCCACATTATGGCTAAAGTGTCGTCTTCTATTTTTCCTGTCGCGAGCTCTCTCATACGTCTCAAGAGCTGCGACGGTTTCTGCTCCCCCAGCTCCATTTCACTTATAAGCTTTTGAACTTGCCTATTTGCGCTCTCCTCATAAATCTGTAGTAGTCGCGATTTAATAGCTTCATACTTTCCTGTGGCTGGTGGTTTAATCAGAATATCCGTCACCTGTTGAATCACTTCCTTCCCTAGTTTTGTAACCACTAGGTTGAATTTTGCGTTGTCTGCCATGTGTTGTGGAGCCAAAATTGCGTCTGTCTGCAGAAACCATATTCGTGGTTGGTCTATCCAGAAATCAGGAATGCGCGTGGCTAGTGATACTACTGCTAGATCCACCGGTTTTGATTCTGGTTTCTCTTGTTCAGCCATGATGTAATATTGTCAAATTTATCACTCAAAATACGTTTGGCACACTTTATTTGTGTTTAAAGAATGTCGGTGGTCACCACTGTTAGGTCACTATATTGTTCACTGTTCAAGGTTCATAAAGAAAACACTATATTCGTAGAGTAAGTATATTGTTACCATAAGCACTTGTACATGATAGTTACACAGTATTCGTCTATCTCAGAGCGCGGGGAAGGAAGGACTGCCCGACCTGAGCTTACGTGACAAAAGTGCAAACTTGCACAATGTGTCGTCACACCCAACATTCCTAGATCACTGAACAGAAAAAATGTTGTCATGGTATTCGCGCGTTCGAATGCGTGTGTTAGACTCAACCAAGTAGACTTGTCGTAACTGTACGACTATTTTATTGAGATCAAATATACGTCAAATTTAAACATTTCAACACTTTCATGGACACCGCTATTTCAGTCTAGTCGCAGTAGTTTGGTATCGAACTTTTGAAACTTTTTTGTCTCGATAGTTCGGTTGCAGTTCAGGTCCTAAATACTGAAATAAAAAAGTCTCAACCGTTCGGCATAGAACTACTAAGATTTCTTGTGTCAGTAGTTCGTGCCCGATCTGCTATTGAATTTAGTGATGATCTTGCGATACGACACTGGAAAGTGATACAGAAAATATTTATAATTTATAGTGTTTTTAGCATTTTTCTCGTATTTAATTATACATCAATTGACGTAGCAACATTTCGAACCCATTCAGTACCTTACCATAATATTACGTAGTTTTACAAAGAATAGAAAACGGTGACATCAGGAACTAAATATTTTAGTACAAATTGTAGGTAGGTTTTGCCCGGTTATGCGTGATTTTGGCATTTTTGCAAAGAAAGAAGACCTAAATTTTTTATCAACTCTATTTTTTCGTACTGTCTGAAAACATGTTAAAAAACCGGCCAAGTGCGAGTTGGGACTCGGTAATTAGTGTTCCGTACTACCAGTTGTTTAACATGGGTCGTTGTCGTTGATGAGATGATGACAACCACTATAAGTTTGACACTTACTTATACTTCATTCCAAATAAGGACGACGAGATTTTACTTTTCCTATTTAGCTTTCTGGCCAATTCTGATTACCAAATGTAATTAATTTATTGGATACATATACTATCCGACATATATTGGACGTTACTAAAGCTGATTTAAGAATAAGTGAGAGGAATTGTTTCAAATCTCTGTTTCTGTAATGCAAAATAGACTTAAAATTTTGCTGCTATTTTGAATAAAGTATGTGGTCACATAGTAACTGAAGATAATTTTACACTAGAGGCAGGTTTTTAAGTATAGAAAAAAATTTTCCAAGTTAGTGCTATCCTGATAATTTTCCCGCCGTCTACTTGTTATTTCTAATGTACGTCATTTTTTTCAGAATTTTATGTAGCTATATTTATTGAAAGAGAGGTAGGGAAGCTTATTATAAGCTTAGCGTATTTAAAAGCTTTCATTTGATACACACAATATAGTAGAAATTTTGTTTTTATTTATATCTCTTTTTGCCCCCCAAAACTGCCCCTCAATATAAATATTAGGGTTTTTTGACTTCATTTATGTCATTGGACCATTAATTACTATAATTATAGCAACTTGGTACATTGTACCAAGTTTCAGTTTCTTGTGTCTTACGGTCTCCGAAAAAAATAGACAGACACCGAGGTGATTCCATAAGTGTTCCGTTTTGCCAATTTTGGTACGGAACACTAAAATTAAATCTTTCCACAAAAAGTTTTGTCTGACTATTAACACCTTACTCTCCAAACAATGTCAATAAAAAGGCTTATGATATTATGCCTCTGTAATTGGTGTTCCAGCTAATCTGCACTGTGATAGTCTTGGCGAACCTTATGAATATAAAGAAGGTCTGCATAATAAATAAGTTGGCAACGTCTGGCCTCTAATCACCTCTACGATGCATCTTTTGTGGATCTAAGTAAAATGGTTGCCTGCGGCTACGTGCGCGTCAAGGAATGAGCAAATAATTCGGTATGTCAAGTTTTTTTGGTATTTATTTTATATTTTTTACGGGTAGATTCAATAAACTAATTTCTTTTTTTTTGCGATATGTTCTTTCACCGTTTGAGACCAGTCAGTTTATATAATAAATTTACAAAATGTTTTCTAACTCAGAATTTTTGTCTGCATCTATTATTCTGTCGCTCTCATCTAGACTTCAAAAAGCGCTAGTTTCTAACACTAGACACTTACACTAGGTACTACACCAACACAATAAAGGTGAGTCACATTGACCTAAATAACGACGCCATTTTAAAAGGTCGAAGCTTTAGGTGCGTTAGGTATTTTTTGCGTTTTTTTGTTTAATAAATGTTATTATCCCATTAAATATCAACCTTATTTCATCGACACAGAGCTGAAAGTAGTAAGCAATAGTAAAATCTAATCCAGCGGACAGCAGCTCCGCCTCCGCCTCCGCCTCCGCCTCCGCCTCCGCCTCCGCCTCCGCCTCCGCCTCCGCCTCCGCCTCCGCCTCCGCCTCCGCCTCCGCCTCCGCCTCCGCCTCCGCCTCCGCCTCCGCCTCCGCCTCCGCCTCCGCCTCCGCCTCCGCCTCCGCCTCCGCCTCCGCCTCCGCCTCCGCCTCCGCCTCCGCCTCCGCCTCCGCCTCCGCCTCCGCCTCCGCCTCCGCCTCCGCCTCCGCCTCCGCCTCCGCCTCCGCCTCCGCCTCCGCCTCCGCCTCCGCCTCCGCCTCCGCCTCCGCCTCCGCCTCCGCCTCCGCCTCCGCCTCCGCCTCCGCCTCCGCCTCCGCCTCCGCCTCCGTTACTAAAGCTGATTTAAGAATAAGTGAGAAGAATTGTTTCAAATCTCTGTTTCTGTAATGCAAAATAGACTTAAAATTTTGCTGCTATTTTGAATAAAGTATGTGGTCACATAGTAACTGAAGATAATTTTACACTAGAGGCAGGTTTTTAAGTATAGAAAAAATGCGTTAGGTATTTTTTGCGTTTTTTTGTTTAATAAATGTTATTATCCCATTAAATATCAACCTTATTTCATCGACACAGAGCTGAAAGTAGTAAGCAATAGTAAAATCTAATCCAGCGGACAGCAGCTCCGCCTCCGCCTCCGCCTCCGCCTCCGCCTCCGCCTCCGCCTCCGCCTCCGCCTCCGCCTCCGCCTCCGCCTCCGCCTCCGCCTCCGCCTCCGCCTCCGCCTCCGCCTCCGCCTCCGCCTCCGAATATACGAATAACTAAATTTTAACTATCTTAATATTGTTTCAATCGAATTGTTTTGTTATAAATCAGTAATTAATGTCAAATTCTGACATTCTGATTTTTTTTTCATGATTGCCAGGTATTTTAAGTTGATTTTAAGTTTACCAAGGAGTTTACAGATCCGACAAGTGACGTCACTCGTCAGACCGAAAAACTACGTTATTTCAATATTAATATCTATAATCCTTTCGTTTTAAAATCTCTGACATAGATAAAATTTTTATTTTGACAATTATCTTGAAATGGTTTTCGATTGAGCCCTCCATAAAAAACTAAACATACCGAATTTGTGTTATGTTTACTAGATCTAAATTATGTTATTCCAAGATCTGAAAGTTTTCTACAGTATTTATCTAGGCATACATTTTGAAGTGGAAAGTTTCCTAAAAAATTGGGCTGTTGGGCCGTTTGCAATCCTGCTGGGAACCCCCTGGAAGCCGAATGCAAAAGTTCTTCCTGTTGATTTTCTATACCCTCATTTTTTTAGGCAATACCTACATTTTTCAATAAATATTTTGTTTGTTTTTTTAATTTAATTTTGATAGTCGTAACCTTTCTGTTTTTGGGTTACTGTTATCTGACTTAATACTAAATATCGATTCAATAGGTGCAAGAATTAGTGAGAGAGTAATTGAGGCAGGGCATGTAGACAGACATTCAGACATACAGAATGGCCGAAATTATAATTGTTTCTTGTTTAACTACGGAACCCTAAAAGTCTGACGCAATGGCTACCAATAAAGTTGGCAGCTTGTGGTTTTTCTAATCACCATTAGTGATGTACATTTTGTGGTTTTACATGAAAATGTTATAAGGATTATTGAGCTTAGGCCGTTCTATTACAGTTTTTGGATAAAAGCCAAAGCGTATCTAGAAATTATTAGACGTAATTTGGTGTAAAGCTTCCAAATAATGATCTAACGAAGTAAGAGATTAGGTCACAAGACACTATAGATTATTGTATACAAACATCATAATTATTATTAAAAATAAAAAAAATAAAAAAAACTTGTTTTCAAAATTTAATTCCCTAGGTAGGACTTGAATATACTTATTTTACGCAATACACATGTCTTCCTATATTCGATTACTATGTACTTCTGTAAATTAACTTTAATTTTAAAAAACAAAATATTTTTCATAGGTGAGCGAACGATCCCAGGTACTCGGGCTGTAATTATGCCGCACTCTCTCTCTACCGAAATTTTCATTTAACTCCTTATGGGCCAGGTAGTTTGTAAGGTGATATGCAGATACTTCTGCGGATTTGGGCAGAACCGTCATTTCGTGTAGTATTTCCCCAACATCTTCAACTCCTGCGAGAGCGCTGCTCCTCCTTCTCGAGACATCTCTCCTGGTATGTGAGGGCAAGGTCCAAGAACTTCATATGTGAAGTTCTTGGACATAGTGGCAGGCATATCGCTGATAGAACAACTGTCTACACTTACACACTGGAGGATGATTGCGCTAATTTAAAACATCCAGGTTCAATCCTAATCCAATTTCGAATCTAATCACATTGCAATTGAATTACTATTTAAATGTGCTGAATTCCATATCGCGGTAAACTTGACATATTTACTTCACTGTGACCATGGATCTAGAATCATAAAACCTATTTCCAGCTTCCTGACTGTGACTGACAGCCTTTAATGTCTGAGCGGCCTGTCAAAACGGCTCTAACGGCTGTCAAATGAATTGCACAATACCGAATGTGTTAAAAGTTGTGGTTTGCCCGCGGTCCAATCATGGTTCAGTTGCGATTTATTTAGCGCGATTGCTCTCCTGTTTATTATGTACGTACCTATATGAAAAGTTTGTGCATTAGTGCGGAAACTACAACACTAGCGAGAATTGCCTAAAATTATAAGTAAACTCAACTAAGGATTTGCGTTCTAAATTCTAAACTTCTAAACTATGGTTAAGTTTGCAACTTAAATTATTATTGTTTGGCAAGTTACCAGAAGCCTGCTTCTGATTCGTATGTGTTTGCGGTTTTTGGGTTAAAGTTGTTCAACTGGGTTGTTTTGAAATGGAAGCAAAATAACAAAACCACCCTTCATGATCAGTGCCCATTTATACGTCTTTTTAGTGTGTTTTCTTCATCTAGGGTCCTTCCTTATATGCTGACGACTTGTATAGAACAGCAGATTTTTTTTCTAAGACTGGTGCTTTATAAATCTAATCTGCAGTGTTATATTTTACTACATAATATTTTCTATAAATAAAACCGGTCCAGTGCGAGTCGGGTTACTCGCGCACCGAGGGTTCCGTACCACACCATCACACAACATATTAACTAAAAAAAATTGTTGTCCTGGTCCTTTAACACGTGACCGACTCACACTTGGTCGATTTTTATGATTTGTTGTTATATTGTAGAGTTTGCTTTATAATCACACCAAATTTGAAGCTTGTATGTATTACCGTTTTTACCATAGAAGGAGAAGAAATAACGTTGATAAAAACTAGATTCTTGGATGAGACCCCTGAAGTTTTAACTTTTTGACAGTTTTATTATTTGTTAACGAATCCGCCGCAACAACGCATCTTCTGAGAAAATGTCAACTGTTATTCCGGTTCAAAAGTTATGGCCCTAAATAGGTATGACGGACGGACAGACGGACAACGTAGGCTTAGTAATATAGTCCCGTTTTCACCCTTTGGGTACGGAACCCTAAAAAAACTAAATTGTGTAAAACGATTTCGTCGAAAACGTCTCTACACTACCACAATGCATGCAACACGAGCGTTACAGTCACCATTCGTGTAGGTAAACATTTGCCGACGGCTCCAGTCCAGCCGTCGCGTCGCCGAACTCGCTGCGTATCAAGAACGTATTTACCTTCACCGTCAGTTCTGTTTCCATTCGATGTCGTATCGTTGCGTTTACAGTCTGAAATGTGGTTAGTTTCTAACTTCTATCGATAAAATCAATGTTCTTTTTTCCCATCGTTTTTCCTTGAACGTTTCACTAGTACCGAAATTCTGTGTGTGATGGGGAGTGAGCCCGTAGCCACTTATAATGGACAGTAGTTAAAAAAAATGCCTCCAATTTGAAGCACGCGGGTTTTCTCACGAAGTTTTCCTTAATCGAAAAGCCAGTGGTGTTACAAATCGTACTTACATAAATTCCGAAAAACTAAACCTGGATTCGCTTCGTTTCTGACTATCCCCTTGGGGAATATAGTCGTGAGCATATGCTATGCTGTTTTTCCTTGAAATATACTTTTGTGGTAAGTCTACGAAAAGATACAAATAATTTTGTCTCGTTTTTGTCAACGAAGAAGTGTATGGAGAAGAGTCTTCTCATAATTTTGTATTACTTCATGTCGTCACTTACTTGATGTTAGCATTTGTATTTGTATTTGGTACCTATTTAACTGTAATTGGTTGTGCAATTAGACACTAAGCCCTTTAATTTAATATAATTGTGATATATCATGTGTGTGTACTATTGTAACAACTAAGATAAGATAAGTTAAGATAAATATTCTTTATTTGCACACCAAGAATAGAAAAATACAATTTAAAACAAGAATACGAAGGGTACAAAGGGCGGTCTTATCACTAAAAGCGATTTCTTCCAGACAACCATTGGATGGAAGAACTATTTAAAGAGACAAATGCTACGGCGGTGCACTATTAGGTACCTATGTACCTGTCTACATATATAGAGTAAATATAATTTATACGTACATACACACAAATATATATATATTCATAGATATACATACATATATAATTATGATGTTAAATATAAAATACAAATATAATAGTCAAAAAGGACACATCAACAACTGTTGGTTAAAAACAAATAAAGAGGAAAATACGGCTTCAAATATAAAAGAAAAATTTTTGGAAACTCCTAATTTTTGGTTTCCTCAAGAATGTTAAATAATTGGAACCCAGCAATAGGTACGTGTAGATTGAAATAACACTAAAAAACTTTAATTGAGTGTAGAAGTTTGTTTTTTCGTTTAAATTACTGAATGACCCGGCACGGATACAGCTTTTAGTTTTCGTAAAAATGACTGAATGAAATGAATGAAAACACGAAACAAAACTGAAATACGAAAGAGACGGTCGTGCAGGCGATGGATGACGTAGCCATCTAAATTATGGATGTGCGGCAGACGTGAGAGAAATACGTGATGCGTCGCCAGGAAGAAACATGCTGGGTATCTTAATGGAAAATATACTGGAACGTGAAACGTACTTCGACTTTAAATTTAAACGATATTTTATATTTATCTTTAGAGTCGTTTTGCCGTTCAGTTGCGCCCTCATCACAAAATTCAAGATTAGTCAATCAAGTCTCAAAAAAGTAATTACTGCAGAAACCTAAAAACAATTTTTATACAATACTTTCATACTTTTTTTAGAAGAAAAAAAGGAAACTACCACTAATTCTATTTAATACGATTTTCTTTAAAGTCGAATGTTTGGAACCTATAAGAGTATAAAAATTACTTTTACGCTTTTGTTGTAAGTTGGAGTAGCACTTTTTTTATTTTAGGTCTTGGTCTAGGATTGAGAAATCATAAAATTTGTAATGAGGGCGCCACTCAATCGTAAAATGACTCTTATAAGGCGGCTTTAACTAAGAATAATAATACCACCCCTTTTCTTCCCTTGGGTGAAAGGCAATCTACATGCGGTGCAATAGTACATTTTCCTAAATATCGGAATCCATATGCATAAAGAACCCGGGTTCTTAGGACGGCATCGACTAGTGCACCAAAACGTAAAATTTACCTAACGGACCCAGTTCCCCAAATCGTCTAGTCTCAATGTTTGTAAATTTCACTGCTACTCGTAAGTTTGAAAATGGCTCGTTTATCAATGGGTGGCTAGTTACACGATATGCGTGTTTATCAGCAGTGAAAGTGATGTATCACTATATAAACTGCAATTTTTTTTTTAATTGTTTACTATTAAAAATTTAAATTGTTCATTTTATTTTTATTAGCAGGGGCATAAGCATTTAAATTTTTTTTTTCATTTACCGTAATTAAATTTTAAAATGTCTTAGATTCTATGTGTTCTAAGGTCTCGTCTCATTCAAAAGATCAGATTGTTTATTGAGTACGCACGGCGACTGATCAACCTACCCATAGTTGGACCTTATGTCCATGAACATAGAGTTCAACTATGGGTAGGTTGATCTGTCGCCGTGTGTATGTATGTATGTATATGCTCACGACTATATTCCCCGAGGGGGTAGTCAGAGATATTCTGAAACCTCAGAACATCCATGTTGTCTAGCTACGACGACTATGAAATATTTACACTAATTTTGTAACAAAAGGCACAAGTCTTGTCTAACAATTTGAGCTAAATTCCAATCTCCAAAAACTAGGTCAAGTATGTTAAACACAAAAGCTTGCCTCTCTCAAAGAATTATGAATGAGTAAAGGTAATTCACAGCGTTCAAACAAATCCCGTCTTCATGCATTTTGTAACAAGCAATATTCAAGAACATACACATTGTTTGCGTTATGGGGTGTTCTCATTGCCAGCAGTCGATTTAAAGCCGCGATTAACTTCGGTCAAGAAAGACGAACATTTTTAATTATTAAGCCATTGAACCTTGGACATCCCACCATACAAACAGGGTGAAAATTTCGTTATCTGGGTAGTGGGTTCGGTGGCGAAATTGGAAAACGCAATTCCCCGGTTTGGAAGAGTGCGGGTTCAAGTCCCGCCCGAGACTAAATTTTTCAATCTTAAATGTGATTTGAAATGATAATATTTGAAAAAGATTGAAGACTCGTAGTGAAATATTGATGTTAAGAATGTAATTTTTGGGTATAAAATACAGAATCACTACGGTGAGAAACAGCCTTTATATCGCTCGAAATCAAAAGTACACAAAGAACTTTCGAAGCCGTTTTCGGAACAAGTAATGAAAATATTTTCATTGACTGTCTTCCAAGTGCCTGCCAGCGCGGAGGCGTAACAACAAGAAAAAGATGAAGGGAATATAAAAAATAAAAGACTTTGCAATAAAAATAATAAATGGTAACATTACATTAAATTAAGTACGAACTTTGAAGCAACCATAATTTTCTACTAATCCATTTCCTTCCTGTATTATTAATAGAAAATGCAGGCAGTTAGCCTGATGGCTGGTTTCAAGAACAGGTAGAGATGGATTTATATTATAGAGTTATTTTCAGAATATCTCTGTCTAACCTCTCGAGGAACATAATATACTTATGCATGCTATTTTCCTAAAAGGAACGGCATGGATATCCACATATTTTATGGTACGAGAATAAATTCAAATACAAAATAAATATTTTTTTTACTTGACTGTACAAATTATGTTAATAAACGTTTTTTATTTGATTTTAATTTTATTCGTACCTCCTTAAATATTATTTTTATTGATAATAATTAATAAAATTACTTTAAACTAAACAACATAATTATTAATTAAAAAAAAATTTTTACTTGTCTGTACAATATACCTAAATATTTGACGAAATGCGCATGGACGAAATGCGTATTGGACGAAATGTGTACTGGACCAAGTGCTACTTGGTCAACACAAATAACTTCAAAATATTTTTTTTTAATACGAAGTTTTGGTGCAATTTGTTTCACCTGCTGTTACAGTATAGAATCATAATAATTTATTTCCTACCAATAAGGCTATTGTGTAAGTTTCAAAAAAGATCAGTAACGCATTATGACTGTATGCTAGACTCAAATTAGGAAACAGAATAAACAAAGTACTGCCAAAAATAACAATTTGATACGGATTGAATTGTTAATTTACACAATAAGATCCCTGGAGCCCGATTGCGCTAAGTTAAAACATCGAAGTTATATTCTTATCCAATTACAGTTCTAACCACATTGCAATCCAATTACTATTCAACTGCGCTGAATTCTGCATCGAGCTAAAACTCTAGTAACTGACAGCCTTACAACCTCAACAACGACTGAGCGATCTGTCAAAACAACTGTAACGGCTGTCAAGAGCAGTAGCGCGATTAGCGCAATACCAAATGTGTCAAAAGTTATGGTTCGCACGAATACCAATAACGGTTCAATCACCGAAAATTAACCACGATAAAACTTAAATATTCTTACGGGCTAGATTTGGGTATATTACTTTAATTTATCGGATGTATTTATTACCTTCCAGGGTACTTAATCTTTTCCATTTAGCCTACTCACCTATGCAAGTTTAGATGACCATTTTAAAAATTGATAAAGTTAAATATAGATTACCTTAAAAAGTTTTCAAAAAATATTTTTTTTAGATTATCGCAATTTAGTGGTGTCGCACTTCCGTAATTTGTTCTTTGATGATGTCGAAACTATGTTGTAAGTCTTTCTATTCGAATGCAAAAGGTACTTGAGCCACTGAAAGGAAATAGAGTACCTACACGATATACTACTTATTCCCAAAGCACAAAATGACGAATTTAGTCGATCAAGTATCTGAAACTGGGTTATAAATCTTGCTAGCTAAGGTGCATTTTGAAATTGATGATGTAATGTCAAATCACGCCGAAGCATGGCGTTTTTGGCAGTCACTTCTCCTTGTGGATACTTAAAGAGGCATTTCTCATCGGGTAGCATGATTGATGACTAACTTTTGGAATTATCTAATTCGTAGCGACCGTTAAAAACGAACGTGACACTTTTTTTCAACGAGATTTTGTTAAACTAGAGATTTGTTGTCTTTCAGACAAGTAATATTTCTCTGCAGCCTACCACGCTTTTACTAGAATATTCTGTTTTCATTTTAAGATACTTTTATTTTTGATGAAAGTTCATGAAAATATCTCTAAGTATATATTTTTAAATGTGTAAATATTCAAGAGTTTACTTTATTTTCATCCAAGGTATCGAAGTAATTTATTTTCCAAGCGAAATAACAAATTAAAAGCAATATTGGCAGGTATCAGTATCTAATAAACAATCATGTTATGGATCTAAAATGAACAGTTTTTGTTAAATTTTAAAAGGCAATGTCGATACCACATTATACTTTTTGCACGCAGAGTCCTGGTGGTGGAATAATATAATATAGCCCGCATTGTCTTACACTTTTTAGGGTTTCGGAGTCAACATAAAACCCTAAAGTTTCGCCATGTCAGTCCATCTGTCCGTCTGCCCGCAGCATAGCTCAGAGACGCTTAGTACTAGAAAGCTGTAATTTGACATGGGTATACATATTTATCACGCCGACAAATTGGTAGAATAAAATCTTGAAAAATATATTTTTAGGGTACCTCCCCTACACGAAAAGTGGGTATGAAATTGTTTTTTCTCGTCTATCCGATGGTGTGGATATTGTTGGACAGGTCTTTTAAAAATTTTGTGGATTTTTCGATTTAAGGATCCGTTTGCGAAATATTAAGCTTTAAAGTTAACATTTTTGTTGCCCCCCCTTGCCAGCTTAACGCTTGTTTCAGGATACGTGAAAAAATTCACGGCAGTAGATACACTACTGATAACGAATTTAAAAGGAAAACTATCACCGCTAAGTAGGCTTTACAAGTTAACGAGTAATAGTCGAATAGCTTGTAAAATGTACTTTTTAGACTTTATTTGCCGTTACACCGTAGTATAAAACAAAAAGCCCCCTTCTAAGACAGTATATAGTGACTGCCAACTACGAAAGCCTACCCTGCGTGTAGCCCGACACGTACTTGGCCGGTTTTATGAGTAAAAAGAGATATGTCCTGCAGTGAGACGTAACTGGGTAGGCTTGGATGATTTTAAAACTGTCCAGAAAGTATTGTTGAACTTGTACAATGCGTTAATAATTATTTTCCGATATTTAGGCAGTGTTACAAAGGAAAATCCCATGACTAAGGGATGATTGAAGATCTGCGAAATTAGTAAGCTGCAACATTCATGTTCGAAGATACTGTAGTGCTAGTAACATTAATATCATTGAGTGCTAGTGACACAGATAGTATATTTAGCCAGCATGGTGGGCGAAGTAGTCATTAGTTTTTAACCCCCGACGCTAAAAGAGGGGTGTTATAAGTTCGACGCCTATGTCGGTCTGTCTGTCTATCTGTCTGTCTGTAGTTCTGTCTGTCTGTGGCATCGTAGCTCTCAAACGGGTGGACCGATTTCGTTGCGGTTTTTTTTAGATAAGAAAGGTAATTTTTACGAGAGTGTTCTTAGCTTTGTTTCATGAAAATCGGTTCAGCTGTTTTCATGTAACTTTAAAAATTATGAAATAACATTAAATTACAAATTTAAAAAGCCCCCTACGCCAAAAACTAACATTTAACTCTCTTTAAGATATTTTAGGTCAATTAATATGTCGGGGACTGCAAGAGATTGAAAAAAAAAACAATGGTCATTTCATAGCGGTTCCCTGCGCATTAATTGACCGCTTTGGGGGTTTTTTATTTTATTCTATTTATTTTAGAAAAACTTACGGACTAATTACAGTAGGGTATCAACATTTATATAAAATAAAATTGCCAATTAAAAGTATCCACAGATAAAAACTCCATCCCAAGAGAGAACACGGCCATGCCGATAATACCTATTCCAACTTCCTGGCCATGCCTATACGTATCTTTTTAATATCATGGTTAAAAAAGACGTCAAACCGACATAATTGTAAAGTGTTTCAGACAGACTGTGATCAATAAATTATGCAAATGCCTCGTAAAAATACAAAGTTCGTAGCAGTAGCCTACTTCTTGAAAATTTAAGGAGAATTCTTAAGTCGTCTGCGTTTTCTTCTTTGAATTTTTTCAAGGATTGAACCTCTCATTAGATGTGGCGTAGCTGTAGATATTGTATCTCATGTGCATATTACGTACTTATACAGAGTCCAGTGAATATAACCGAGTAGCGACCAAGAAACTTTATGATCGAATGGCAGAGCGGAGCGGGCTTCTCTCTTCCCGCATCTCGCCGCGCAGTTACCTACGGAGAGGTTCATAGGTATTCATTCATATTCATTTATTTATACTACAAATACAAATACATTATCTTTACAGGTTTACACCCAAATTGATAATATAATAACTTATTAATTAACTTACCTTACTTAAATAATTAAAGGTAAGCCTTCGTGGTTCGACTCTACAAGGTGAAATTAATATCATTAGCATCCTTTTAAACTCCCACTCACCAGTCCCCAAACAAGATAAAAATTTTTTCTACGGTTTTGCTCTGTTGTAAAAACGGCAAAACATTACATAGCGAGCAATTTGGTGTGATTGTAGAGCATACTCTAGAGTAAGACAACAAATTATAAAAGGGTAAAGTGTGTTTCGGGTTTGCGCTAATGATAATAATTTGTTTTTTAAATTGGTATGGTGCGAACTGTCGGTGCGCGAGTCCAACTCGCACTTGAACGGTTTTTTATATCAAACAAATGCAGTGCAAGGGGTATTTAATACAACAGAAAACTGAAAAGAGCTGTGTAGCTGTCAACAGACATAAAAAACGAGAAACTTCTAACCCCTCTATAACCTTTTAGTATTTTGTCTCATTTGATTCAGTGCACTGTGCCCTGTATTGTATTACACCTACAGGGCCTATGTCGAAAAATAATTTATGCGAAATGGGCGTGTGATAGCTTATATTACTGCCTGATGCGAGAGAAAGAGATGGGGCAGCGCGCGCGCCTGAAACGACGCAAGCGTAAAACAATCTTTATTTAATTGTGATTGTATTATTTATGTAAGTTCATTTCTGCTCTAATCAAAATGTATCAAATATCAATCTTTTTTTTTAAATCAAGTCTCGTGTTTCTATGATTCTCCGTTTAGCAGTTCCAAGCGTTTTTCGATAAAGCCGGAGGCCACTTTGACTTATTTTTCTATAGAGAAAATGTCTCTTAACCGTGTTTTGGCTCTAATCAAAACTTCAATTATATGTTCAATTTACACATATCCGCAAATCATACTCCTACTGTTAGTACTTCATGATATATTATATGATGCTTTGTAGAATCCTATTTTTTTCACATATCCTCTTAAATGCGTTACCTGCTTTATGGGGTGCTTCACACCGTCGTCAAACTGAACAACTTTCACTACGGGTACAGAATAGGTAATTAAAAAGTGTCAGCATATTAAGAAGGACCCTATACCACGTGTTAATGAATTAGCGCAAAACCAGAAAATAGTTTGTTTAGAATCGAGAGCAGAATCGAATTATCATGGTTTCAACATAGGTAATTTTTTTCAAAATATTAAATAATTTGGTTATAAAATTTAAATTGTATGGAACCCGATGTCAACTCACCGCTCGGGCACTCTCACTTTACTTACTACCAAAACAAGATTCTTAAAACGTATCCATGAGCACGTTAGTGCTTTCATTCATTGCTGAAATGATAACAAATAAATTTTTGCCTCAAAACTTAAAATGCGAATAACTGTAAATTTTAAGTATCAAAATAATGAAATTATTGTTTCAAACTAATAATTTTTTTAGAAATTAGTTGTGGTGTATGAGGTTTTCGCTTATTCATTAACACGTTGTATAGGGTCCTTCTTAATATGCTGACACTTTTTAAGGGGATGATCAGACCATCAAACTGAACAACTTTCACTATGGGACCAACATCGAAATCGCGAGAAAAAATCAGCAGTCCTATACATTTGGCTAAAGTAGGTTTGCAGTTTTTTATGGAGCAGTTGATTTTTTTTCGCGATTACGATGTTGGTCCCATAGCGAAAGTTGTTCAGTTTGATGATCTGATCATCCTTTTAAAAAAGTGTCAGTATATTAAGAAAGACCCTGTATAGTTCTACCTATACATAGTACGCTACGGGACCAATATTGAAATCAAGCAGACACAATGGAATTTAAAAAAACTATAATTTGCTTTGAAGCATTAGAACAATGAGAATAAATTAATGAATGTTTTCAACTATAAATTACACGAGTTATATTTCGCCTAACTGTGTTGTCTAACCCTTGTTTTATTAAAGCAACTTAATTTAACCAATTTTATTTATTGGTCTGCAATCTCAAATATATCTACTCAGCAAATTCCAATTTCATTTGTTGTGCTTCATTTAATTAAGATAATAAAATTTAACGTTTTTATTTACTTTATTGCTCATGTCACAGAAAAAAAAGTTCCTCGGTGTTTTTTTATTCAATTAATAATTAATACAACAAAACATATAACAAAAACCGTGGAGGTCCAGTGGCGAGTAACCTTGCCTGCCGTGCAGGAGGCGACGGTTCGATCACCGTCCAAGCCGACTCGTACCAATAAGTTTTTCGGAATTTATGTACGATTTGTAACACCACTGGCTTTTCGGTGAAAACATCATGAGGGAACCTCGAGGCATGTATTGTACCCACTGTTCATTACAAGAAGCGACGGACTCACACCCGTCACACTGGACAGTAGTTTCGGTACTACTCGTGAAACGTGGATGTTCAGAGATTTCAGAATATCTCTGACTAATTAATTAACATAATTAATCATTTTTTTTCTTACATCCACAATTCTCGATAACGTTGTCGGGGCTACCCAAATTGTAGCATGTGGCGCTCTATTTTCTCAGCCTACTCCAGTCGGATATAATGCCTGTATGGATTATGATAATAAATGTATTGTCATACACAAAGCTAGAGAGCTCCATAATCGTTAATCATAGTCGTTTAGCGTTATTGACTTTAACAATTTTTCAGCTCAAACGAATGATATTTTCGTCAAGTCATTATTATTACGTAAACAGAGTTAAACATAATTTCGATGGAAATTGGAAAATTATTCAGAGAAAAGCCTCCTTTGTTTTGAAAATAAATCGCCTTAGATGGCTACCATTAAAAGCTAAGCACAATGGCGCCGTTGCCTGGTTTGTAAAGAAGTTTCTTTAGTTATCCGAAACGTAAGCCAGGCTTCAAACCTGGAAATCGATTACGCTAATTTAAAACATCGAAGTTCTATTCTTATCCAATTTTAGTTCTATCACATTGCAATCCAATTACATGATGTGTTGACTTTCCTGTGCCTAAAATGTGGGAATAATCGCCAACTAGCCCAATAGTCAATTTAAAGACAGAAAGCTAGATCTCAGCCAATCCTCTTATCGTATGGGCAGCAAGCCCTGGTGTCAGAGTTTTTTCAGACCGCCTTACGGCCTCTGACGTGGTTTCTAAGTAACGACTACTACTGCGAGAGATAGTAGCCGGGACCAACGGCTTAACGTGCCATCCGAAGCACGGAATCATCTTTCTTTTCAGACAATCAGGTGATTCGGCATGCAATGTCCTAACCAACTGGGGAAAAACACACAAAGTGACATATCACTAGGTGTCCGCCGTGGGAATTGAACCCACGACCTCCGTGTCAAGAGCCCAATGCTCTTAACCATTGGACCACGGAGGCACGGAGGCATCTCAGCCAATAAAGACCGCATATTGCTTCCATACCCATAAGCTCCATTAGCGTGCAGGTGTCCGTGCAAGAAGTGTAGTTATGCAAAAACCCAATGTATACAACGTGTTAATGAATTAACGCAAAACTAGAAAGTAGTTTGTTTAGAATCAATTGCAGAATCGATTTATCATGGTTTCAACATAAGAATTTTTTTTTCAAAATATTAAATAATTAGTTTGTAAAATTTTAAATTTACTTATCTTGATCTCAACCCATCGCTGGGGCACTCTCGCCCTACTCACTACTAAAAAAAGATTATTAAAATGTATCCATGAGCACGTTAGCGCTTTTATTCATTGCTGAAATGATAACAAATCATTTTTGCCTCAAAACTTAAAATGCGAATAACTTTAAATTTTAAGTATCTAAATAATGAAATTATTGTTTCAATCTAATTATTTTGTTATAAATCAGTTGGGGTGTATGAGGTTTTGCACTTATTCATTAACACGTTGTATATAACTATTAAAATAAGTTATGTAAAATAGCTATTTACAAATAACAAATTCAAAATATTAATAACAGAAACACTCTCATCAAAACGATTTATATTTTCTAACAATAATCCAAGCCTATATGCGGCAGGTAAAACGGTTGGGTGCGTACAAATGACGTCACTTCCGGCAAGCCAGGAGGCTTCCACTTCCGGCCCCGCACGCTCGTTTCCGCCCCCTACCTTCACAAAAGCGAAAGCTTTAATGTTTCTTTGAAAATGTAATAAGGTATTTTCGACATTAAGGAGATTAATTTTCAAGTTGATTTTTGATCGAGGAGTGGAGTTAAAAGGTTTTGTTTTTTTAATTAATAAAATGAAGAAATGTTTATGACAACTGTACTCGTAATAAAAGTAAAACGAGTGTTGTGAATTAATTAGGGTTCCGTACCCAAAGGGTGAAAACGGGAACCTATTCATACGCCTGCGCTGTCCGTCCTTCCCTCCGTCCGTCCGCTGGTCCGTCCGTCCGTCCGTCTGTCCTACCTATTGAGGGCTGTAACTTTTGAACCGTAATAGCTAGACAGTAGAAATGTTTACAGACTGCGCATTATTATGGCGGATTTACTAATAAAATAAAAATAACAAAAAATTAAAAATTATGAGGGGTCCTTAAACAAGAAATACATTTTTATCAACGATTTTCGCTCTATGGTAAAAACGGGAATACATACAAGCGTCAAACTTGGTGTGATTATAGAGAAAACTCTACACGCTAACGGGCCAAGTGTGAATCGGTCTCGCGCTTGGCGGTATGGAACCTATATTATAGTTATATGGACATATTATCTACATTATATCTATTACGTGACAATCAATCTATTCAAAGCCGGGGTGGTCCAGTGGCGAGTAACCTAGCCTGCCGTGCAGGAGGCGATGGTTCGATCCCCGTCCAGACCGACTCGTACCAATGAGTTTTTCGGAATTTATGTACGATTTGTAACACCACTGGCTTTTCGGTGAAGGAAAACATCGTGAGGAAACCTGCATGCTTCAATTTCGAGGCATGTATTGTACCCACTGTACATTATGTGGCGACGTGCTCAGCTCACCCCCCGTCACACTGGACAGAGTTTCGATACTACTAGTGAAACGTGGATGTTCTGAGGTTTCAGAATATCTCTGACTACCCCCTTGGGGAATATAGTCGTGAGCATATGCTTATCTATTACATATATAAAATTGTAAACTTGGCGTGGATGTACATAAAAACATGTTTGCAAAAGATTAATTGGGATACATAATCTTGGGGAATATAGTCAGGAACGTACATAGTGTAAACATGGCCGAAGGAACGTGCCAAAGGAAATTCAACTTTTCATACAAACGTTCGATCATTGCATTGCATTTAGTATGGAAAGTCCAAAATTTGTTTTGCTGACGCCCGGTTTCTTAAGCAAAGTTGTTTACTATCGTGGGTACAATCACCCCTTAAAGTAATGCAAATGTTTACTCTAACACCCTACACAGGTACATCCCTCCCTATATTTCATATTAGAACGAAGCAACCTACATTCTATTCTACGAAACACGATCGACGAGTAAGATACGTTAGACCTAGAGCATCCACCATCGATATAACGCTGAACATTGATCGGATACGATACTAGTATTGTAGTACATTACACCCGACCCAGTTCACACGGGTAGCTGTTAGGTTTACTAATGCAGCACTAGGTACAGTCAGCCACGCCAATATGTTAACATCGATTCAATGATAGACACAAGACATGTAAATGCCTGTCCAGAAAAAAAACCTGCTTTGGAAGCGCTATGGTCAATTATAACTTTTAATAACAATGTTGCAAATGCAAAAATTAGTTAAAATGATTTTCCGCGCGTAAAATTGTGCCACGCCATAGTCAGGATTGCTTGACTGAAGCGGGCTATTGAAAGAAAATCCTGGGTCTTTTAGGACTCTTCACTTTGTGTACACTAGTAACATAATTTGCTTCTTTTTGGTATACAATCATAGTAAAATACAAGCTTAGAAAATTAGAACACATTTTAGATAACGTTCGTTCGAGTACTACTAGAATTAAGAAGTCTTTTGTATGTATCGCATTTCTAATATATATATATATATATATATATATATATATATATATATATATATATATATATAATTTTAAATTTGGCGTGGATGAACATTGAAAATATTATTTGCAATTAAATGAATTGGGGGCGTTTAAGGGGTGTTGTTATGGAACGCACTCAGACAATTTGTCCATTTGTTTGTTTGTTTACACTTAAAAACTACTGAACCGATTTCAATGGACTTCACAAAAGTAGGGCTTAGTTTAGATTAACATATTATAGGCTTTATTTCATCTCAATTCATTCAATCAAATATAACGCAAGTACTTACATACTTACAACATATTTTAAACCTTAATATATTGTTTACATATTGGCGTTGTTTACTGTACCTTTGGAATTAATAGAGTGGGTAGCTGGATACTGTGACGTAATGAAGATTTATTGTGATTTTCTGTTAGAAAAACTTAGCACTATAAAATAATAGTACCTAACTACAACGCACTATTAGTGGATCTTCTTAATATGCTTCCTTCTTAATTGTTATAGGGTTCTGTACCTATTCAAACAAGAGTTTCGTCAAAATTTGGCATGAATCTTAACTATTATAAAACTGTAACAGAAGTGTGTCTGTACATTGAAGATTTTTACATGAAAAAGATATGGTTTTTAGGTATCCCGGACTCCAAATCAACCTTTTTGTTAACTTGTTTGTTTGTTTGTAACAGCATCACGCAAAAACTAGTGAACCGATTTTGATGAAACTTTTTTTGTTTGATAGCTTATGATCTGACTTAAAATCTGGTAAATTATTTGTGCGGACGGAGTCGCGGGTTAACTCTAGTACAGAATAAAAATGATAACCCAAAAGAAATTTGATAGTTACAGAGGTAAATTTATACACCACCAGTGATTAATTAATTAAAAAAATTAAGGGTGTATGCAGAAAATGAACCTAAACTTTTATTCAAGATTCGAAATCACGATCGAATGAATACACAAACTTCATACTATTTATGTCATTTTCTACTGCTGATTTCAACGTATGTCTTTCAAAAATCGCCCTCCCGATTACAAGAAAAGATTTTTAGTTTATTTTTTGAGTATCATGAATTCATGAGGTACATTACATTTATTTTATATATTTGTACAATTTAGAAATTTTTTTATGCCATTTGTTTATTTTATTAACTTTACTGTCTCCAAAAATCCAGCCCGATTGGTTGATTTGAAGGACACTAAATTTTTTTGGTATTAAATTGGTACGCCTCATTTTTGGCTTTGAGCGCAGATATCTCGAGACAGAAGCATTTTATCGATTTATTTTCTAAAGGGGTTTTGTTCCATTGGATAAAACCTATACAACGACACCTCACACGATTTAAAAAAAAAACTATTTTTTTCTACCCCTCTTTCGATGTGGTCGAAAAAAAATCTGTTTTTGGGTTACTGTTATTTGTCTTCATGATAGTGCAAAAATGAGCGAGTAATTGAGGTGGGGCATAAAGACAGACAGACGGACAGACAGAATGGATGAAAGTATAAAGGTTCCTTGTTTGACTACGGAACCCAAAAAAATGTATATCCATCTGGTCTGGACCGCTCTGTATATGGAATACTGATTTAATCAAAAACCATTTTTTTCAAACCCGTTCAAATACTGTGGTATATGTTACAGTCAAAACTCATAACCGGTCGAAACCACTTTGGACTGCAAAAATCAGGCAAAAGTGGTTTTGACCGATGCCTGTAGTCATAATTATATTTTCGAGTAAACAGTAGGCCTACCATGAGTTTTCACTGTACTTTACTACTGTAGTGACGTCACCAATTTTGTATTGAATTTCGTACAGCGCTCCTAGTGGTTACGTTGAGAACTAATTTCTGTCATACAAAATTGGTGACGTCACTACTGTAGTAAAGTACAGTGAAAACTCATGGTAGGCCTACAGTAGCAATTCGGTTCTGGCAATCAGAAACCTAACATGCCCGTAGCTTCGCTTCTCGCTAACTTAACCGACTGAGTTGGATCTGGGGTATAAAAACTCATAAAACCGGTCCAAACCAGCCTGACTTTGCAGTCAAAAGTGGTTTCGACCGGTTATAAAGTTTGACTGTAACATTATACACTCCACACTTTCCTATATACAAATATAAATAGAATAGAATAACATTGATTGCATTTTAGCAAACAACTTTTCAAATATGAAATGCAGTAGGTATGCAATGCATTGGAAGTTGCAACTAAACAAAGAGATTGAAACTGCATGACTCATTGTTATGGAAACCTAAAGCTCGATGTTATGGTTGGTTTAATAACACGGAAAAGTTTATCAATCTTATAAACATTTCATTATCCCGTTAAACATATCCGTTATGCACCCACAGTTTTAGGCAATGATTCATAATTCCAATGGAAATTGTATACCTTAGTTTTAGGATCCTACAAAAATAAGCCTCCTATTACCATTCCTCAAAAATATGATTACGTCAATAAGGGAGACGGCAATAAGGTAGCAAATTTTCTATATCGTCGCCCTAGATGTGAGAACTCGTAAACGCAAACCAGTGAACTTTCCAGGAGAAGTAAGTCACACCTTGAGAATAGGGTATTTGGCAGCATGTAAAATATAGGATCTATTGATGGCATCCGTATTGAATATGAATTTTGGAAACCAAATATTTAGTAATTTAATAAAAATACTGGATATTTTAAGAGAAAGTCGACAAAGAAAATAAAATGTTTGATTAGTTTAGTCACGTGATCGTAAACGACTGTGATTGGCCGAATGATTGATGACGTCAACTGCTTGTAAACAGATGCATTAGAGTGTGAGTGTCGTACAAAGTTTACGTCATCGTGACATCACCTGCTCGTTGCTACGTATATTGTTCGGAAAGCGTTTTCGCGGGATATTTAAGTAACATTATTTATTTTCGTTTTTTCTTGCTTTATATAGGGTCCTTCTTAATATGCTGACACTTTTTTAAGGGAATGATCAGACCATCAAACTGAACAACATTCTCTATGGGACCAATGTCGAAATCGCGAAAAAAAAATCAGCTGTTCCATACTAAACTGAAATCTTACTCGACACAATTGTATGCGACAGCTGATTTTTTTTTCGCGATTTCGACATTTGACCCATAGAGAATGTTGTCTGATCATCCCCTTAAAAAAGTGTCAGTATATTAAGAATATATGTAATGGAGTAAAATATTCATTTTCTATAGAGTCTTTAGACATCAGTGATTAACGAAGAACAGTTTTTAAAAACCTGTCAAATACCCTAGTAGTTTAGACCATTTTCTAAGAGCCGGCGCACACCTGATGAAACACAGTGCAGACCATTTTTCACAGCCAATCCATTATCGACTTTACAATTTTGAAATAACATCACTTTCGCCTCAAGTCGCTTCGATGCTCTCGAAGACTAGTGGTTGAATTTATCGATTTTCGATGTTATTTCAACGCCAGCAAAGTCGATAATGGTTTGACAGCGGAACATGCTCTGCGCTGCGCTTTGGTAGGTGTGCGCCAGGTCGAAAACTGAACTTTCTAACAGTTGGTAGTGAAACTTGTCTTCATTTCTAGGGCTTAATGTTAGGAAAAACAAAGAAAAAATACCTTCATAAAAAACACGAATTGAAAAGTTATGAAACTTCCCAAGCCTTCAACTAGAAAACTGCCATCCATCACTATTTTCACATGAATAAAAATATCCCTACAGAACGAAAGCTTCATACAAGCGGCCGCTGTCGGTGCACTCACACATATCGTGCGTCAGAGGGAGGACGTACGAACAGGCGCGAAAATACCACGGCTATGTGTGTACACCTGTTTATACATCCTCTAACGCGCGCAATGTGTGAGTGCACCAATAGGGATCGCTTGTATGAAGCTTTCGTTCTGTATGGAGATTTATTCATGTGCTGTTATAAAACTCAAACACTTTATGCTTCTTCTTCCTGTTTTGGCATTTGAGATTAGTCTATATCCAAAGTAAATAAGATGCAAATCTGAGAGCGTGCACATGTTATTACGTACCAGTATGCATGCAGATTCGCTGTGATTTTATCTTCGCTGTGTTGTACATAGGCGATGTATTGAATAAAATATGAAGCTATGAAAGTTTACCATCTGTTAAGGTACGTATACGGCTAAATCCACGTGGTCTACGTTGGCGATGGCGGTCTTCTTACTAGACTTCTTACGTCCAGTACGAAATTTTAATCAGGTCTATCTCACGCCACAGCTCAGGTACGATTGACGGCGATCCCCACCGAGTGGTGAATGGAAATAGGTTACGTATACCGTGTAAACTTCTTGGTCAAATCTCATTAGACTTGCCGCCATTTTGCGCATGACGATAAATTCGATACTTAAATGCCTCGATGACTCTACAACTAGCGATTTTGACCTACGATATTACTTATTAATTTATTAATTTACCACTTGACTAGTAACTTTTAACTTATTAATATGACAACTATTGGCTCTTTATGTTTGCTGTGCCCTTACAGGGCGTCACCTGTACCTATTTTTATTATATAACATCACAATAACTTGTGACTCGCAATAAATACAATACAATACAATACATTTTGAGTAGTTAATGTGAGACTTGAAAACTCTAGCGATGACACGTGAAAGAATGGAAGACTATATAAAGGAAGCTTTCGTGTCTAGTGACTCGGTTCATTTTTGTTTGCATGCGCGCCGTTTTGACCGTTCATCATTGAATATCAGGCCTATGTCTAGTCTAGCAGTAGAAGTCTATCGAGATAATCGACAGCAATACCACTTTTGCTCCCGTCTGCCAGGGGGCTGCGGCAGGACGGGTGGCATGCGTAATTTTTTAGAACCTCTACACTATGTCAATTCCACTGGAATCCGTCTCATTGTCTTAACAAGACATGTGCAAATCTTGCAATGGAATCTTGGATTATAAGAAAACAAATAAGTACTTCCGCTATTATAAAACAATTTTAATCTAAAAAGGGAGGGAGTAAGTAGTAGGGGTTAGTAAGCAGACCTCCGTTGGTCTGATGACACAAGGGTGACGGGTTTGCATTCTCTAAGAATGGCGCAATAAAAGGGAGGCCTAGGCTAGGCTATGCCCAACAATGGGTTGATGTGGGCTGATTTGATTGATTGATTGAATCTAAATAGACAACCCGCATTGTCAAGTTAGGTATTTGAAATAATCGTGACCGCGTTGAAACCATGTCGATTTCATTCTAAATTTCCCTGTAGTATCCACAAATAGTCTTAATTTTAAATTATAAACGCCTGGCGTGTGTCGTATTGATTTTCTTGAAAACCGTTATTCTGTTTCCGTTAGTCCTATACAACATTGAATTTCATACGTTTGTAGATTCATATAAGCCATAAGATATTATTTACAGAACGTTAACTATTATGACGTAAACTTACGATAAGCAGCGCAGTGTAACTGATAATGTTTTAACTGAAATTGCACTGGTAGTGAAATGTGAATATTTAAGTATAACACCGTAAAAAAACTCTGGAAAGGGTGTCGAGTTATTCTGTGTTTGGATAGGACGCACGGAGGAAAAAATCTAGTATAACATATTTTAGCATTACTAAAAATAAAACTAACTAAAGGATTTGATTTAATTCTCCCCGAATTCGATGTATAACTACAAATTTTCTAGTAAACTCTCCTATAGTACCTAAATATCACATGTAAATATACATACTACTAGATTTTTAACATTAATCTTCCAAAGAATTTATTTAACAAGTTAAAAAATCCCGTACACTGTCTCGGAAACTTTTAAAAAATGTCGTGCGGCTCGAATATTTTGCTAAAAATTTCACCAAGTTCTCAAGTTAGTCGGATACTCTTACAGAATTTAGGTATTCGCTCGAAAATTCGCGTTGGGAAAGGAAAAATACTTTCGCATGCACGCCGCACGGTTTCACGCTCATGCAATCTGCAGAATTTTGCATCTGGCGCATTTGGTGACTCAAACATTTGTATGTATGCCTAGTGCCGACTCAGATGGCTTACGTAATGTAAAATCTAGAATTCCGAAAATAATATTTAAAGTGGTATGGTGTTCTGTGAAATAAAGGATATTGCATGAAAACTCGTTATTCATGTTTTTGAATACTTTTTTTTTCTTTTGTGGCAAACTAAAATATTTTCAATTGTCTATATTTCTTTATATTCTTTTTAATGTTTTTATTTCAGTCTCTCGTAGTTTTACTAACGAATTGTTCACAATTACACTTTTGAAGTGTTATATTTAGTAAACAGTTCTCATCGATTCATTTTAAGAGAACACCTTCGAATGGCACGTTAAGCCGTTGGTCCCGGCTACTATCTCGCGTGGTAGTAGTCGTTACATAAAAACCACGTCAGAGGCCGCAAGGCGGTCTGAAAAAACTCTGACACCAGGGCTTGCCCACACGATAAGAAGAACAGAACACCTTTAATTTTTTTTTATGTTGTTTTTGTGTCCCTACTTCTGGGCAAACGCCTCCCCACTTCTCCTCAAATCCTCCCAATTAATTTGGACTCATTAAATTCATCTTGAAGAGAACTTTTCTGGTAAGATCAGCACGGCTAGCTAAAACGTCATGCGCGCTCTTTTTGGCATTACGTAAAATAACTAATGAAATGAAACGAAATGAAATGAAAAAATGCTTTATACACTAAGTCCGACACACTCTTGGCCGGTTTTATCGTTTTCAAGGGAGTGGCATGCGAGGCCTACTGGGTGAAACAGACTATCAACGCCATAGAACTAAACAGCTGAAAAAGAAATTCGTGTCGAATTTCCATTTTCGTGTACCACAGACGCAATGTCTTAAAAGACATTAATTAAGGATGTCATTAAAACTAAAGTCCCTTTAATTAGCTTGAAATCTGACGGTTTAAGACTGAAGGTGTTAATTAATTGAAGAGTTTTTGAAAGTTAATGCCTTAAAGGCCCTTAATAAAAATACTCTTTCATCATAAGTAAGGGTCCTCTCGTAAATAAAATTTTAATTCAGAAAAATGTGATATTCATTCAAAGTCAAACAAGGCAAGTTGCAACAGTTTGGAGCTAGTGCAATAGTAGCATATGCTCACGACTATATTCCCCGAGGGGGTAGTCAGAGATATTCTGAAACCTCAGAACATCCACGTTTCACCAATAGTACCGAAACTCTGTCCAGTGTGACGGGGGGTGAGCCCGTCCCACTTGTAATGGACAGTGGGTACAATACATGCCTCGAAATTGAAGCATGCAGGTTTCCTCACGATGTTTTCCTTTACCGAAAAGCCAGTGTTGTTACAAATCGCAAGTGGTGCTAGTGCAATAGTGTCGTATTATAATTATGGGTAAAAAACGCTATCTTTCTAACTATCTATTAGACAAACGCATTCCATCTAACCGCCATCTAACTCGACAAAGGCGTTTGATATAATAATGATGTTTTATTAGTGTAAAACTTTTGCAACTAAGGCATTGGGTATTCGTGGTGGACTAACGCCCACATACCCAGCCTGGGGGAAGGCTTGTGCCATGCAGTGGGACGTATACAGGGTGTAACAAAACACCCTAGTAATATTTATGGGGGTGCTGGGGTTGCTATGGAGGCCAACTTCGGAATTGCGAGAAAAAATCTGCTGTCCCATACATTTGAGTCTAGTCTATACTGCAGTTTTGTATGAAACAAATGATTTTTTTTCGCGATTTCGATGTTGGTGTCATTGAGAAAGTTGTTCAGTTTGATGGTCTGAAGCACCCCCTTGAGTATTACTTAGGTCGTTATTACACCATGTATAGGCTGTGATGATGATACAACTTTGATTATACAATTTGTATAACAGTTTTTGATTCTCATAATAAAATTACCATGTTCGTGTAAAAAGTTCTTTCGAATTACTTATTCAAATAACAGAATATATCTTGAAATTAATAAATTAAAGTCAGATTAGCTTCTTTCACTTACAATAATGTAACTTAATAACTTAGCCTTCAAAGGTCCATTAAAACACGGTTATAAATTGAATTTTTAATTGCTAATTGATTAAAATATCAAGAGATCGCTGTGAGCTTTAGTTTTTTAGGGTTCCGTACCCAAAGGGTGACGACGGGACCCTATTATTAAGCCAAAGCTATACTTTAAACGGCTATAATTATTTTAAATAGCTTATTGAAAATGTTCTCTTAATATGTAAGTATTATTATGTTGTATTTTATCAAAATAATTGTCATTAGGATTTATTAGGTACACAGATATAATATGATACAATATAATCCGATAGGTAATAAAAAAGAAAACTAAGTAAAACTAACAGCTCTCACTAATAATTAAAAATCTATTAATATCCTATACCTATTAAAAATAATTAAAAACAAAAATTAAATAAAACAGGAAACATGTTGTATAGTATTGTATCGTAAAAACGACAAACTTGGTGTGATTATAGTGAAAACAATTATAAAAAACATTATCCTCCTACTGGCGCAGTCAGGTAAAAGCGGTCAAGTGTGAGTCCGGCTCATGCTATGGGTCTTGGAGAGAACACAATTATTTTGGTAAGTATATAGTGTGGTGGTAAGGTACCCTTGGTGCAAGAGTTCGACTCGCACTTTTCCGGTTTTTATTTGACATTGGCAAAATCTTCGAAATCACGATGTAGCCATATTTTTAAAATAATAATTTATTGGACATTGGTCGACAAGAATGATAGAAGTAGGTACGTAACTAGAATTAGCCATTTTCGTTACGAATTCCTAACTAAAGATTTAAAAAATATAAAATGAATTTGTTTTTTAAGGAACATTGATGAATAGAAAATAAATGTGATGCAAAAATTATTCTCTCAGCCGGGGCCGGGACTGTAGACATAGAACGTTACTGTGCGAACAGTTTGATTTTACAGGGTGTTAGGGTAAATAGTTGCATTACTTTTAGGGGTGATTGTACCCTAGAAAAACTTTCCCAAAGGAACAAGGAGAAATTCGTAAAAAAATTGTTCAACTTTTCATACAAAAATTCGATCAGCTGAGAGGAAAGTTCAAAAAAATATTTGCCTATTTTCTATAGGCTTCTTAGGGAAAGTTGTTCAATATCATGGGTACAATCACCCCTTTAAGTATTGCAACTGTTTACCCTGACACTCTGTACATTTTTAGCGAAGTTGATACAGCTGTGTCTAACGTTAGTGTAAATTTTTTTTTTTAATTTATTCAATAAACGGAGCTGGTTTACTCAGAACTAGGAAGTACCTATTGAATTTAATACCACGGTATTAAATATTGACAATCCAGGTACACACGGCGACACATCAATCTACGCAAAACCAAAATAAGCTGGCCGCGCGTAGGTAGAATATACAGGGTCCTTCTTAAAATGCTGACACTTTTTTTAGAGGATGATTAGACCGTCAAACTGAACAACATTCGCTACGGGACCAACATCAAAATCGCAAAAAAAAATCTGCTCTTCCATACAAAACTACTACTTGAGTCAAATGTATGGGACATCTGATTTTTTTTTCGCGATTTCGATGTTGGTCCCATAGAGAAAGTTGTTCAGTTTGACGGTCTGATCATACCCTTAAAAAAGTGTCAGCATATTAAATTGGACCCTATATAACGTCGCGCGGCCAGCTTATGTTTGTTTTGCGCAGCTTGATGTGTAGCCGTGTGTACTTACACTAAATGTCTACTAAATGTCGTTGGAAAAAATATCGATAAAAATTAGTTTTTATAAGAAAACGGATTTCCTCAAACTCGTAAGATGCTGAGCAAAGCTCGATCACCCAGGTACTGTATTATAAAATATTAATAACAATTTATCAAACCCGAAACGTATCAAGTTGCAAGCTACGCCCCTTTCGTGGAGAAATAAATTATCCTCACCTGGCCCCATATTTTTCAAATAAATTGCTTTTAGCTCCATCGCACGTCGGATCGGACAGTGTATTCATTCAATTTATTAATTAATATTAATTACTTTAACTAATTAATTAATTAAAAAGAGAACAGACAGGAAAACATTTAGCTCTTGTCTGTGATTGACAAAAGGTTGAGTTGCGTGAAAAGTAAGGCCTAAGATCAAGGACCTGAAAGGCAGACTCATATACTCCTACCTTTATCCTATTATTGTTGAGGTAGGCAGAGACAATTGGTCGTGATCTGTAACGATCCTGCCCCCTAGACAAAGTGACATTCTATTGGCGTTGACGCTAGTAGAAAATGACAGAATGTATGGATTTGACATTAGCGATCGAAACATTTTGACGTTTGCTTTCTTCACCATACGTCAATTCCATACATTTTCATGTATTCTACTGTCGTTAACGCAAATCGAAAGATACTTTGTCTAGGCTCCCTGATGCCTGTATCAATGTACCTGATACTGGTATCAAATACATTGATCCACAGAGGTGTAAAGAGGTTCTTTACACAGGAGCACAGGTCCGGCACTTCAAACAACGTTTTGGATTTGACATGATGGCGTTCGCACATGCGTACTTGGTGCAAATTGTCTTTGACATACGTGTAGGGTTGACTTACCCCGCATCGTATGAACATCATCTACATTTCGTTACTTTTTATTGTTCGTTCAGTTATTAAAAATAGTATTTGAGCTAAAGAATTACTGAAAATGTGAAGGTATTTTTAAGCGTTTTTTAAGTACTGAAAAGACTCAATTTTATTTAGTCAAATACTACGGGTGCGCGCGCCTGACTGCATTCCCTTGCTCGGCTTCCCTCAAGTTTCCCAGAAAGTGTGAGGTGATGTGGGGATCTGAAGTCAGAGGGGGGCGGGGAGTGGCCGTTCTGTATGTAGAATATATATTATAAACTATATATTATACTATATATTATAACATATTCTGTGACAGGAGTAAAGAGGCGAGAGATCTGTCTCTCGCCTCTTTGATGTTTATAATTAGTTTGTAGTTTGAACAGCTGTTGGCTATCTAGTAGAGTATTGGAATATGAACTGTTTTTCATGAATGAAAAAAGAATCTGTTAAGGTAAACAGTTGCATTACTTTAAGGTGTGATTGTACCCATGATACTGAACAACTTTCCCTATAAGAAACCTACAGGAAATTAGCAACAACAATTTTCTGACTTTCCATACTAAATGCGGTCGGTTGATCGAGCATTTGTCTGAAAAGTTTATTTTTTTTTGGTGAATTTAACTTTGTTTCTTAGAGAAAGTTGTTCAAAATCACAATCACGTCTTAAAGTAATGCAACTGTTTACACTAACAGCCTCTATTTTCATTAATGAAAAACAGTGCGAGTTCATATTCTAATACTTCCGATCCTATCCGATTTGCTATAATTAGGATGTCTTTGGATGCATTTACATAATACATTCTGATAGACCACGACTGGACATTCCATCGAATTTACTTAAATAAAAGTGTCTCAAAGGGCCTCTACGAGATAGATTTGTGTTCCCACGCAAGCCTTCAGGGCTACGTTCCATAAAATGCCTTCCAATATACAATCATGATCATTATCAGCCTATACAGGGTGTAAGTGACAGCCTAGCAAATATTGAAACGGTGAACTCAGACCATCAAACTGAACAACTTTCACTATGGAGCCTACGTCAGGAAAGGCGAAAAAAATCTGCTGCCCCATACATTTGAGTCGGGTAGGTACAGCAGTTTTATATGGGACAGATTTTTTTTCCCGTTTCCTGGGGTAGGCTCCATAGTGAAAGTTGTTCAGTTTGATGGCCTGAGTTCATCGTTTCCGTTGTCAGCCCACCACGCGTACCCAATGCGGATTGTTAAACTTCACTAACGCATCATAATTCCTTTTTCAGCGTATGCAGGTTTCCTCATGATGTTTTCCTTCACCGTTTGAGAGCAGTCGAAATTACGTAAATAAGTTAGAAAAACTCATTGGTAGTTGGCATTTCGTCCGTGCTGATTCGAACACGGACCGTCAAGCTTGAGTGTCCATACAATATACGATACTAAAATAAATAAATAAATATGTCTGACTTCCCCCTAGAGGAATATAATAGTCAGCATATACATACAAAAACACTTTCGGATGGTCTAAGCTGGATTTCTACCCCTCTCAGACTTATAACATTTTTTGAATCGCACCACAAATGTGACCTTTATTTCAACAAACACAAAGGCTAGGAAGGTAAAAAGGAGTATAATTTATGAGGCTTTTAGTGCTAATGGCAGAAGAATTTATGGCGTGCCTATAATAAAGTTAAGCAGAAGATGCGTCGCGTTAATCTTTAGTATGTACTTAGGCATATTTTATAAGGTACTTATATTTCTGATTGTTTTGGCAAAATTGTCTACTTAACTATTATAAAACTGTAAAAGAGCTGACATCGTGAGGAAACCTACATGCTTCAATTTCGAGGCTTGTATTGTACCCGCTGTCCATTATAAGTGGCCACGGGCTCACATCCCGTCACACTGGACTATTTAAGTACGTGAAACGTGGATGTTCTGAGGTTTCTGAATATCTCTGACTACCCCCTTGGGGAATATAGTCGGGAGCATATGCTATATGCAGAAGAGCTGAAAAATGCTCAGGACCTCTCCGAACCCAAGAACGCTTTCTTTTTACCCGACTTCCCCAGAAAGAGGGCAATGTTTTTGTCTGCTTATCTGAACCAATTTGTTACCCCGTGCGGGAAGCATGGTTAGGCCCTCACAAGGTGGGCCGACGACTTGGAGAAGATAGTGGGAACCCATTTGGTGAGGACCGCTCGTTGTGGTGATCCTTAAGCGTGGCCTATGTCCAGGAGTGGACGTCTTTCGGCTTAGATTATGATGTACCAATTTTGATACGGTTGGACAGTCCACGGTACTTGTCCTCTAACCAGATGTCCTTCCATCGCCACCTGAATTCAGATATTCAATCTCTTACATCCGTGCTTCCAGAATTTTTTCAAGGCTCAATAGGCAACTTAGCTTGACTCCACATAACTTATAGATATTCAATCTACCAACACTATCCCGGATCATTAGACCCTACTAGTATGACTTCTCTACTTGCACGCGACTCGGCTTTTTCCATACTGCTTGTCGCGTCAAGCGTGACGTTCGCTCTCTGAAAAGCACGAAAGAGTTATTTTTAGAGTTCCGTACCCAAAGAGCGAAAATGGGACCCTATTACTAAGCCTACTTAGTCCGTCCGTCCGTCCTACCAAGTTAGGGCTGTAGCTTCTGAATCGTAATAGTTAGATAGTTGAACATAGAATGTGCGTTATTATGGCGGATTTGCTAACAAATAATAAAAATGACAAGAAATTAAAAATTAAGGGGGCTCCTCATACAAGAAACTAGTTTTTATCATTTCTCTATCGTAAAAAAGGTAATACATACAAGCGTCAAATTTGGTTTGATTATAGAGCAAACTCTACAGAATAACAGCAAATAGTAAACACCGGCCAAGTGTGTGTTGGTCTTGCGCTAATAAAGGTCCCGGAGAAAAAAAAACGTTTTTGCAAGCAAATTTGCTGTGGTACGGAACCCTCGATGCGCGAGTAGCCCGACTCGCACTTCACCGGTTTTACTTTATGTAAAGAAATACGAGAGGGGAAGAGTGTAACTTCGTTAATAATTTTAAACACTCCACTATACCACATTTGCAAGGAGCGTTATTCCCTAAAACCATTATTTCCCTAGACAGGTTCGGCCAGATTTCGCCATTATGTCTAATTCAACGCGTACATATCATAACACAAAGGAGGCATTAACGCAATTAGCAGAGCCTCTATATTACCCCGGGGTAATATTTTCCACATGAACTAGTGTAGGATAGCTTTGAAAGGGATTTACTTAAACAAATGAAAGGTTTTTGTTATTGTTTGAAGGATTTGCTTATAGACGTGGAAACGTGTTTTTATAAAAGAATTTATATTCCGGTTTGGGATAATTGCATAAATTACTCTTGTGTTTCTTTTGTAGAAAAATAATTGCTTCTTTCCAAGAGAAAAGCTGGGAATGTGTTGTTATTAATTTCTGCAACGTTGTTCTGAAAAGAATATTCCTCAGGGAAAAACGAAAAGAACTGTTTCTGTTGCAAAAAAGTCGTGGTGGTCCAGTGGCGAGTAATCTTGCCTGCCGTGCAGGAGGCGATGATTCCATCCCCGTCCAGGCCGAATGGTACCAATGAGTTTTTCGGAATTTATGTACAATTTGTAACACCACTGGCTTTTCGGTGAAGGAAAACATCTCGAGGAAACCTGCATGCTTCAATTTCGAGGCATGTATTGTACACACTGTCCATTATAACTGGCGACGGGCTCACCCCCCGTCACACTGGAACGAGTTTCGGTACTACTGGTAAAACGTGGATGTTCTGAGGTTTCAGAATATCTCTGACTCGGGGAATATAGTCGTGAGCATATGCTTATGCTGTTTCTGTTATGTTTGGAAAAACTTATGCATCCAGTGTATTCTAACTTCATTTTATCGGGGATTCTTTCCACGTTTATAATAAAATTGTTTACAAGCGCTCGTTGGCGTAGTGGAGCTTCGGTATTGGCAACGATCACCGAAGTTAAGCAACGTCAGGTCCGGTCAGTCTTTGGATGGGTGACCGTTTAGTGGTTTTTCATCTCGAGCGTTTCCATGCTTCGGGAGGCACGTTAAGTAGTTGGTCTCGGATAGTTCCATCAGATGGCGTCGTAACTATTCGTTAAGCCAGGACAGAGGCCTATTAGGAAGGCTTTTAAATTCTCTGACAGCAGGTTGACCACTAAATTGCCTCCACCAACTCGCACTGGGCCCGCGTGGTGGAGTATGGTCCACTCCCTCTCACCCTTGTTCGTGAGAGGAGGCCTTTGTCCTACAGTGGGATTCTACAGGCTATAATTTTGAATATTATTTTATAATCGGTGAAGGAAAACATCGTGAGGAAACATGCATGCATCAATTTCGAGGCATGTATTGTACCCACCCACTGTCCATTATAAGTGGCGACGGGCTCACCCCCCGTCACACTGGACAGAGTTTCGGTACTACTGGTGAAACGTGGGTGTTCTGAGGTTTCAGAATATCTCTGACTACCCCCTCGGGGAATATAGTCGTCAGCATATGCTTATGCATGCTATGCTTATACTATTTTATAATCATAACCAGGTTTAAGAAAACCATACATAATAGGTTTTCCTTCATCTGCAATATTTTTTTGCGATGGCCGATATAACTAACATTACTTACGATTTGTATTGCATAAACATTTATTATAAATATGAAAATAAATACTATTATTATTACTGAACGCATTGTACTGATAAATGCATTCAAAATTGAGTGACACAGGGAAAAGCATGCTACTCGCATGGCATGCCAGTTGGAATGCCGTATCCATCGATACCAAAACCTTGAATTAAAAAGTCTGAATTAAGCCTTGCTTTGCCATGCAGTTTTGCAACACGCTTAAAAAGATTAGTTCCAGTAAGGTCCGTTAGGTCGCATTTCGAGCAGATAAAATTCGCACCCACCACGAGGCGCGCTTTGTGTTACAATTACACACAAAACAGCTGGTAGTGATAGCGAATTTTTCCGAGCACCCCGAAAGGAATTATGATGGTGCATTTACATGACTATTCTTATGATTATATGACTTTCGAACAGACGTCATTGCAGCAGCCAACATTGAATCGAAGTCTGTTGAGATTTTCCAGATTGGTCAAGGTTCTACTAGCAAGTAAATCATTGTTATCACTAGATTTATGAAATGCCTGGAGTTTCTTGAAACAATAGTCTTATGATTTGTGTAACTCTGGCCCTGACCTGAAGCGGAATGCATTGTATAAGCAGATATTAAGAGGCTCATATCGAGAATCAGGATGAAAAACAGTGGCAATGTTTAAAATTCATGCCCTGTGCTGTGTAGCACATGAGTAAATACCCCACAGGGAGAAAGCTTCGACAAAATTGATTTGTAGACTTCACATATATGCGTCAGAATTGCTTCTTCAGCGAATGTAAGTTTCCTTACGGTGTTTTCCTCCGATTGCAGAGCAGTAGTACGTAAGCTAGATAAACTCATTGGTTCATGGCATATCATCCGTGTGGATTCAAACCAGGACCTCAAGATTGAGATACCTGACCGCAAGGCGGCACCGACGTTCTTTCACAACACAAACATTTCAACAACACACATACGCTGTGAAAACCACCAGGTTATCTTAGGCCTCAAATGTTCGTGTTAGTGATGCTGAATTCACAACACAGGAGAGCGATGCGCTCATTTATTATTATTATACAGGGTCCTTCTTAATATGCTGACCCTTTTCTAAGGGGATGATCAGACCGTCAAACTGAACAACTTTCTCTATGACACCAACATCGAAATGGCAAAATGTCCATACATTTTGCTCGAGTAGGTTTGCAGTTTTGAGCTGTCCCATGACAGAATTTTTTTTTTCGCTTTCTCGATGTTGGTCCCATATAGAAAGTTGTTCAATTTGATGGTCTGGTCCACTTAAAAAATTGTCAGCATTTTAAAAAAGGACCCTGTATAAGTAAATTGATCAACCCTCTTTAAATCTTTAATTTTATGTCTAGCTTTTTTCGGTACAAAAATCTATTAAAGAATTTACCTGTGCATTTAAAATAAGATGACCCTGTTAAATAAGATGTCTTCTGATCATCCCCTTAAAAGTGTCAGCATATTAAGTTGGACCCTATAATATTTAATAATAATATAATAAATATCTTGGACATTGTCACACAAATTATTTAGTCACATTTAAGTACCAGAATCTAGCCTGGACTTGTGTTTTGATGACTAGACAACGATATAGAATAAATATGTAGATACAAACATCCATGACTCGGGTACAAATATTCATATTCATCATACAAATATTTGTCCCTTACGGGATTCGAACCCGTGACCCCGGCACAGCAGGCAGGTTCACCACAGACTGTGCTATCGGGCCGTCCTATATAATATAATAAGTTTGGCAGGTTA
Source organism: Agonopterix alstromeriana (assembly GCA_963924505.1). Taxonomy (NCBI): domain Eukaryota; kingdom Metazoa; phylum Arthropoda; class Insecta; order Lepidoptera; family Depressariidae; genus Agonopterix; species Agonopterix alstromeriana. Next base: position 6,898,310 of record OZ004682.1, read on the forward strand.
CCTACTTTATTTGATTTCAAATAGCATTAAATGATTGAAACATATTCTTAATCAATAATATTTTAATGGGTGTAGGTTACACGTTTTATGAGAACGTTTAAGATTTTAATTATTATAATTCCAACCATAATACCTAGAAAGCAATAAATGAAAATGCGAATTGGAAGTTAAGTAGTAGCTTAACGGTTATACGCCTCTTAAGCGAAACGCTAGCTTTATTGCCGGGGACGTAGGTAATACCCACATAATATATTATAGCTTTCACAGACGCCTGCCAGGTGAGTATAATATATTTAGGTGCATATCCGGTATATATTACAGACAGGAGGAATTTTGATTTAAACAGTAATGTCTCCCGTGGGGTAAGCAGAGACGACAGATGGGTTGCCGCTAGCACTCTGAGTATGTGTAAAATTACCATACCATACGTACCAAAGTAAAATTGTTGCAATTTCTCCTGTTTTGATACTAAATTTGAATATTTTTTTTAGTTATACAGTATTACTATTAGGCTTAGAGGAAACCTGCATGCTTCAATTTCGAGGCATATATTGTACCCACTGTCCATTACAAGTGGCGACGGGCTCACTCCCCGTCACACTGGACAGAGTTTCGGTACTACTGGTGAAACGTGGATGTTCTGTGGTTTCAGAATATCTCTGACTATCCCCTCGGGGAATATAGTCGTGAGCATATGCTTATGCTTATTTGACACTTAAATGACAACATTACATTTTATTAACCACCTGTTTTTACTTAGGTTAAAAAATAAGAGATACCTATTTTTTCGATTTTATTTTTGACCGATATTCCTTTTTTTAATTTACTTTTAAATTTTCTGAAAAACGTAGGATTTATGGCTAAGATACCTTGGCCGCAATAACATTAAAAATAAAAACTGTCAAATACAATAGAAAAGCCAAGCAGGCAAAGGAATAAAATCTTATTCAACTTCTATTATATTTTTCAAATTACTTGAGAAATAATCGATAGAAAAATCTGAAAATTTTGATATATGCTTTGAATCACATAATCTCCAAATGGTTTTCTTATTTTGGTACCTTTCTTTAAATGAAATGTTGTCAATTAACTAATAGAGGTCATGAACATTTGAGCATGATTAAACCGTTCCAGTTAAACCCAACAGTGTTAAAAAAACAAAAAATAAAAAACACAGTATTCGGGGACGTTTTAAATTAATTTCTGCAGCATCCGAGTTGCATTTAAATGCAGTTTTGCTGGCAGCAATGTTTAAGGCTCCTTTTACCGTTCAGTGGCGCTCGTATAATATTTCTCAATTAAGAAAGCCTAAATTAAAAGCCGACCAAATGCGTGACAGACTTGCCCATTATAGGGTTACGTAGCCATTGTATAAGTAGAAAAAGAAGAAAATTGTTAACCTGATTTTCTTACCTGAGAGACATTTTTGAAACACAATGATAGCGCGATTTATTTTTTGTGAAACGCCATCTCGTTTGTCAATAGAGAACAAATCTTTTTTTCTGTTTTTTAGTTCCAATGGACAAGACCTATCCAATGACACATCACTCGATTTTAAAAAAACACATATTTTCTAATCCATCTTTCGTTGTATGGACGCCGAAAAAAAATGTTTTCTTCAAAACTACTTCATTTCTGTTTTAGGGTTACTGTTATCTGTCTTCATGCCAAATTTCGATCCCAAGGTGCAAAAATGAGCGAGTTATTGAGGCGGGGCATACAGACAGATAGACAGACAGAATGGACGAAAGCATAAGGGTTCTTTGTTTGACAACGGAACCCTAAAAAGTCCTGCTCTAATAAAACAAAGCCTTACAGCTATTTTATAGAATACTTTTATAGGTTCTAAGTTATAATTATTAAATTCATTGTAAAATTATTCTTATAAATGAAATATTAACAATTTAAATATTCCACTTTTAAGAATAATTGCATGCATGTGCATGTGCTGACTGCTTTTTTTGTGTAGACATTAACGAATTACTTTTCTTATTAAATATAAAAGATTTTACTATCATTTTATTATTTTTAACAATTTAAAATTATATGTTTAGACTTATAAAAAACCTATAAAAGTAATGTATAAAATAGCTTTTAGACTTTTCTAGTTTATTCGAGTAGCAACCTTTTTCTTTATTGAGAAATCTTTAATATTGTGATGAGAGCGCCACTGAACGGTAAAAGGAGCCTTAAATTCAGTTTTGCTGGGAGCAGACAATGTTAACGTAATAGGAACAGTCGGCGTCGTTAACATGCATTCATGTTAAAACAATACACGTTTAATATGTTGGATTACAATAGAATAGAGTGAAGTTACATACACGAGGTTTTCCTTTTGCGAGACTTTTTTACTAGGTATCTTCTTCTTCTTCTTCTTCTTATCGTGTGGGCAGCAAGCCCTGGTGTCAGAATTTTTTTAGACCGCCTTACGGCCTTTAACGTGGTTTTTATGTAACAACCTACTACCACCAGAGATAGTAGCCGGGACCAACGGCTTAACGTATCCGAATTTTCTTTTTCAGACAATCAGTTGATTCAGCCTGCTATATCCTAACCATCTGGGGAAAAGTAATATATCACTAGTTTTTTTTTAACCCACTACCTACGTGTCAAGCTTGATCCGTGTGATTTTAATGATCCGTTGTGATACAAATTGATATCATTAGCATCCTTTTAAAATAAGAGTCTACCCATCAAACTGAACAACTTTTACTATGTTAAACCTAGTAAGGTAGGACATAGTAAAAGTTGTTCAGTTTGATGGGTAGAGTATGCGGTTTAAAGGTTAATGATACTTTTCCTTACGCCATGTATATTATGTATGTATGTATGTATGTCTACAGCCTAAACGGCTTGATGGATTTAACGTATGAGGTGTCATTGATTCGTAAAAATTGTGAGCGCGACATAGGATATATTATTTCAAGATGGCGTCTGCGAATTTAATGACGAAACATTTATTAATTTTACCGCTGTGTTCAGACATCCAGCAAGCAAATTTGACGATAAAAGGAAAACATACAGACAAAGTGTGGTCAACCAGCCTTCGACGTTCGTCTGGTTTCGCACATTTGCTACTAGAGACTATCGCCGGACTATAGTCCCGATTACGGCAGTACGTGTGAGACTAGGGCCGTGGAGGGAGAGCAGCTGTCTTGAGAGCGGGGCAGCAGAAGCGGGGGGGGGTTCTTCCAATAAAAGAATTCTTCAGTTGATTTTCGCTAGCTTTCTTCCGGTTTTGCTGTGAGGACTCTTGTTGCGACTGATTATCGAACTGAGCGATCGAATTTACTGAGCCACCTCACGGCAATACCGTAGGGACGGCCATGTTTTATTTGGTAATTTTGTTTTGGTTTTACATCAATTTCACTTAGGTTTACACACATTTTTGACAATATCTTTTTAACTATAAGATTCAGATACAAACTGTTTGGTTGGTAAAAATAACTTATAAGTCCCCGTATTTTGATATATAACAGTCTATTCTAGTTAGGATGGCCAGGTGACTAAGACAGAGTGAGGCGGAAAAATATACAGATTTTTACCGCACCGATCAAAACATTTTCATTTCCAAACAATTATAGGCATTCTATCTATAGCCTAGGTTTCTGTCTTAGTGCACCTGGACCGTATGCATTTAGTGCATCTATTTCTATGGCTCTATGTATGTGTTTACTATGCAAAATACGGGGGCAAAGTGTAAAGTGTGAAAGCAATCTTTAAAAAACGTTACAATTTCTTATTTCTCTTATCTGAACTGTTATTTTTGTTAAATTATGATAAAGTTCGTTAATTACTATCTGTTCAATTTATCAGTTAAAATCTATCTATACTGTGACTCGAAAAATAAGGGTTTAAAACTTTGGTATCAAAAAAACACGATATTAGTAACTCTATACAATGTAAAACTTAACCTAGCCTTATCCTAAACTGTAAAAATGAAAACTTTATTAAAAAACACTAAAAAAACCAAACTTATACCTATAAAACAACTAAAAAACACAATATTTAATAAAACTTAAAACTACGATAGATATGCATGAAATACATGACAAATACAAGACAAAAACTATAAAAAACTATTAGGAAACTGTACAAACATGATATACCCAACGTGATCAGTGCATTCTTTGAGTAAATAATATAAAAATGACAAAAGATTCTAATTTGAATTTGCACTGATAACGTTGGGTGTCTCACTTCGCGGGGAGGAATCGTAGCAGCACCGCCGCGAAATGCGTAGACGCTCGAAGGCCAGCGAGGGGTGCCTCGGCCCCCGCAACCGTGGTGAGGGGAAGCGGGAGCCGAGGTAGACGTGGATACTCGCTGTCGTGAACATATTCTCCCGCCGCAGCTCTCGTAGCTGGAACTTTTCGTGTGAGCGGCAGCAGGCAGTCCCGTGGTCATCAGGACGACTCGTTGGCAGTGGGCAGGATCACCAGCTTCTTCGTGGGCCGCCGCAAGACTCCCTTGTTGGTGCGCACGTCGTCTGCTCGTATCTCGCCGTCGGGGCCGGGGAAGGTGGCGACCACGACGCCTCGCGGCCAGATGTTGCGAGGCAGGGTCCCGTCTGCGATGAGGACCAGATCGCCCAGCTGAATGGCGCCTCCAGTGGCGCGGGGCTCCCGCCGGTGTTGCAGCTCGGGGAGGTACTCGCGCACCCAGCGTGCCCAGAAGTGGTCGGCCAGCCGCTGACTGACTCGCCACTCCCTGCGCCCACTGATGTCGCCGTCGGTGAACGTCCCGGGTTGTGGGACGCGTGATGGCCCGCCCAGGAGGAAGTGGTTGGGCGTGAGGGCTTCCTCGTCGTCCGGGGCCGTCGACAGGTGTGTGAGGGGGCGGCTGTTTACTGTGTGCTCCGCCTCGACGAGCAGTGTAGCGAGCACCTCTTCCTTGGGCGCGCGCTCGTTCAGCGTGGTGTATAGTGCGGTTTTGATGCTCCGCACCATACGCTCCCATGCGCCCCCCATGAATGGGGCGCTCGGCGGTATGAAGCGCCACCGGATGGCGCGTAGCGACGCCTCTTCTTGCGTCGCCCCGTCGACTGCGCGGCGAAGCTCGACGTCGGCGCCGCGCAGGTTGGTGCCCTGGTCCGACCAGAGCTCTGTAGGGCAGCCACGTCGTCCGATGAACCTCCTCAGCGCCATCACCGCAGAGTCCGTGCTGAGACTACCCGCGAGCTCTATGTGTACAGCTCGGGTAGTGAGGCACGTGTAGAGCACGCCGTACCTCTTTTGATGAGTACGGCCGACGGTCACGGTGAGGGGCCCGAAATAATCGAGGGCCGCGAAAGTGAAGGCCCGCTGATGATGAGCAAGGCGACTCGGTGGGTGGTTGCCCGTTGATGGTTGCGCCGGCTTCGCCTTAGCGATGCGGCACCGTAGGCACTGTGTCACGGCGCTACGAACGGCGTAGCGCAAGCGTAGCACCCAGTAGTGTTGTCGTACCTCGTTCGCTGTAGTCTCGAACCCGCCGTGGTGTAGTTGTGTGTGAACATGTGCGATGTAAAGCTGTGTCCACGGGTGGCCGCCCTCTATAATCGCAGGCTCTCGTTGGCTGTAACAAATGTCCGTAGCGGCGTCTATGCGTGACCGTAGTCGTATCACGCCGTCTTGTCCGTAGGTGACGGACAGCTGTTTGAGTCTGCTATCTGTAGGTAGGGGGCGCCCCAGGCGCAGGGCGGTCACGTCGTCAGCAAAAACTATTTCTTGTTGGGCTCGAATCCACAGGAGCTGTGCACGGTGTATGTGATGTACTTCAATAGGTTTGTACGGCGATGTAGTCACGTCGCTCGTCGCCGTTTTCTTGACAATTTTCTTACGATTTTCATTGTTGTTTCTCCACGTCGCGTCGCTGTCTGTACTTTTCTTTGTTCGTTTGTAGGCCGCGTTACATTGTTGCGGCGCGCGTAGTAACTCGATGAATTGTAGAACTCGTGCGGTCGATCGTAGCAGACGATTGAAGTTAGAGAAACGTTTCACATCGGGTAGGGCTTCGGTGAGTCGTGTCGTTGACCTCGTCACATGCAGGCGCTCTTCGGTGGTGTCGACGTCGTCCGTAGTAATATCTGTCTCGGCCGGCCATTCACTTTCCTGTGTGTGTAGGAAAGGCGGCCCCGTGAACCAGCGATGTGTCGACTCGAAGTTTCCCGGCGCCTCTCTCGTCGCGTCCGTCGCGACGTCCTTAACTATATGTTCGAGGCGGCAGAGGTCACTATCATGGGGCGTGAAGTTGTTACGTCGCTCCAGGTGTTCGATTTCGACACCTCCCGCCGGTTGTCCCTTAGTCGTGTCGTCCTTTTCTATAAGATCGAGGCGGCGGAGGTCAGTGGAGCCACTATTGGGCGGCGTGAAGTCGTTACGGCGCCCCTGGAGTTCGGTCTCGATGCTCTCGGTGCCTCCTCCCGCCGGTAAACACGTAGTTTTCTCGTTCAATGGAGATAACTCACGGTTCTCACTATTGTTGTAACTGCGACGAGGCTCGACACACAGCGAATCGAGCGAAAAATGTTCTCGGATCATTTCTTCTATAGAACTCTCGGGCTGGGGCGCAGTCACATAGCTAATTCGTTGATCGTTTACCTTCTCACGCCGTCCCTCTCGCGCGCCGTGCAGGACCCACCCTAGTTCGGTTAGGGAGGCGACGGGTTGATCGTCCGTCCCGCGGCGCACGGCGTGAGCCAGCAGCAGCTGCCAGTTGTCCTGCCCGATGAGTATCGTTGGCTTGCCGTCTTCATAGAGGATCTCTTCCTCTATGTCTTTGAGATGTTCGAGGCCGGAGATGAGCTCCGGCGGGATCCGCTGTGCCGACAGGTGAAGCTTGTCCATTGTGCGCGCTGTTACTTCAAATTCTTCCAAACTATATTTTCCGCCAATTTTCAAATGCACGCGCGTCGACTCACTTGCGTCGATCCGCGCGCCCGCCACGCCCTCTATAGTGAACGGTGATGCTGTCCCTTTCGCACCCACCTTGTTAGCGATTTCTCTTTCCACTATAGTGCATGTAGAGCCGTCGTCCAACAGTGCGTAGGTTTCTATTTGCGACGTAGGACCGCTCACTATCACTGGCACGATTTTCAATAGCGCCGTTCTTTCTGTATTTCGCGCCGACGACACTGTTTCTTCTGGCTCTGGCTTGGGTGGCGGCCTCGGCTGCGGCGTGCTATGGAGGAGCGGGTGGTGGTTGTGCTGACACCCATTGATTTCACACCTGTGTGTCTTTCAGCTGTGTTGACTGCGACGAACACGAAGACACTTGAAGCACAGGCGTTTTTCTTTCGCGATGTCCCAGCGCGCCGACACAGTTTCTTTTCTAAACAGTTCACAATTATTTACCTTGTGATCGCCTTTCCTGCAGACTGGACAGGGCTCTGGCTTCGGCTGCTGTCCTCCGGCGTGGTAGGCGCGCGCTGGTCCTCTTTGTTGTTGCTCCCGCCGCTCGAACTGCGGCACGTGTTCGAGGGGAGCAAAGTTACCGCACCGTTCAGCGGTATAGTCTAAAAACTTTGTCAACGTTACCAAGTCTGGTTGGAAGGCAGGCTGTTCCGGAGCGAAGTCGTAGTAACGGAAGCGTAGCGTAGGCGGGAACTTGTCGATGACGGCGCGCACTATCTCTGGGTTGTACAGATAGTGCGATCGGCCCAGCGCCTTGACCGTCGCGGTGATGTTGGCCACACGCGACGCGAACACACACACATCTTTCGGGTTTTCGGTGAGGCGCGGCAGGTCCCGTAGCTTCTTCATTTCAGCCATGACGAGCGCATCGGGTCGTCCAAATCTTGCCTGAAGAAGCTGCATTACCTCCAATGTTGTTGTGTGGCCCACGAACAGACAGTGGGCCGCGTCCCGCGCCGGCCCGCACAGGCTCCGTCGTAGTCTCGCTATCGTTTCTTGTTCTGTCAGCTGTGCCATTGATTCTTCCACTGCTATCTTGAACGGTAACCACTCCGCCGACTGGCCACTGAAGAAGGGTAGGTCAGGAACCCTTGACGCGATTGCGGGCTGTCCCGCGGACCGCGCGGCGAGAGTGATGGCGCTGGCGAGCTCTTGTATCGCCAACTCGTTCGGTTTGCTGTCTTGTCGCGGAGGCTGCTGGAGCGGCGCGACAAGGTGATGCGGATCTCCGGCGACGTCCCCACCCGGGGGCCTCTGCGCCGCGTCCCATCTTCTATCTTCTATATGTTTTCGTATTTCCTGTAGCGTAGGCGGCTGTTGCGGCGCTACAGGCTGGCGTGGCTCCCCGGTGCTCTCCCAGGGCTCCCGCGCCAGGGCCGCGCTTCTATCTATAATCAGTCTTGGTTCTCCCTGTCGTGGCGGCGGCTCCAGCAACGCGGCAGGGTGGCGGTGGTCCACGGGGAGGCCCTCCCAATAGGGCCTCGCCTCCGTAGTTTTCGTCGGTTGACTATTAATGGGGCCTCGTGCTTCGGCGTCCACGCGACACCCGGGCTCGACGTCACACGGCACTGGTGGCGGCAGAGCGGCGGGCGGTGGTTCCGAACAAGGTTCTGGCACGTTGTGAGGCTCCATCGTGAGGGCGAGAGTGCTTCTGTCTACCCATTCCGACGTCCTTTCTTCTCGGACCGTTTCATCTATTGAGTCCTCTTCATCTGAAGTTTCTTCTAATACGCTGACTTTGGCCTCGGCTAATTCGACGCGAGCTCGTAAGAGCTCTAGCCGGGCCTGCGCCAGCTCCCGTTGTTTTCTGCTGGATGCTTTCGATGCTCTGGATCGTGGTGACTTCTGTGGTGCGGTGGTTTTCGTGGCGTCAGTCGACGTGGCTGATGTGTCTGGGGCTGTGGTGGCGGTACGCGACTCCGTGGTCGTCGCGGACGACGCCGTGGGCTCGGAGTCGGCCGCGGTGCCCGACGCAGACACACCAGGACGTGACGTGGACTCCTCTTCACGGAGCGGGAGTCCGTCGCGACGCGGCACAGACTTCATACTTCTTGTCACTGGCATTTTCTATACAGCAGGTCTTCCAGGTCTTCACCCAGGTCTCACAGTACGCTCAGGACGGAATCCGACTCGAAGGACCATAAAATGTGGTCAACCAGCCTTCGACGTTCGTCTGGTTTCGCACATTTGCTACTAGAGACTATCGCCGGACTATAGTCCCGATTACGGCAGTACGTGTGAGACTAGGGCCGTGGAGGGAGAGCAGCTGTCTTGAGAGCGGGGCAGCAGAAGCGGGGGGGGGTTCTTCCAATAAAAGAATTCTTCAGTTGATTTTCGCTAGCTTTCTTCCGGTTTTGCTGTGAGGACTCTTGTTGCGACTGATTATCGAACTGAGCGATCGAATTTACTGAGCCACCTCACGGCAATACCGTAGGGACGGCCATGTTTTATTTGGTAATTTTGTTTTGGTTTTACATCAATTTCACTTAGGTTTACACACATTTTTGACAATATCTTTTTAACTATAAGATTCAGATACAAACTGTTTGGTTGGTAAAAATAACTTATAAGTCCCCGTATTTTGATATATAACAGTCTATTCTAGTTAGGATGGCCAGGTGACTAAGACAGAGTGAGGCGGAAAAATATACAGATTTTTACCGCACCGATCAAAACATTTTCATTTCCAAACAATTATAGGCATTCTATCTATAGCCTAGGTTTCTGTCTTAGTGCACCTGGACCGTATGCATTTAGTGCATCTATTTCTATGGCTCTATGTATGTGTTTACTATGCAAAATACGGGGGCAAAGTGTAAAGTGTGAAAGCAATCTTTAAAAAACGTTACAATTTCTTATTTCTCTTATCTGAACTGTTATTTTTGTTAAATTATGATAAAGTTCGTTAATTACTATCTGTTCAATTTATCAGTTAAAATCTATCTATACTGTGACTCGAAAAATAAGGGTTTAAAACTTTGGTATCAAAAAAACACGATATTAGTAACTCTATACAATGTAAAACTTAACCTAGCCTATCCTAAACTGTAAAAATGAAAACTTTATTAAAAAACACTAAAAAAACCAAACTTATACCTATAAAACAACTAAAAAACACAATATTTAATAAAACTTAAAACTACGATAGATATGCATGAAATACATGACAAATACAAGACAAAAACTATAAAAAACTATTAGGAAACTGTACAAACATGATATACCCAACGTGATCAGTGCATTCTTTGAGTAAATAATATAAAAATGACAAAAGATTCTAATTTGAATTTGCACTGATAACGTTGGGTGTCTCACTTCGCGGGGAGGAATCGTAGCAGCACCGCCGCGAAATGCGTAGACGCTCGAAGGCCAGCGAGGGGTGCCTCGGCCCCCGCAACCGCGGTGAGGGGAAGCGGGAGCCGAGGTAGACGTGGATACTCGCTGTCGTGAACACAAAGTCTTTCTCATATTATTCTCGAAACATTAGAATCATTTTAGTTTTGGAGGACGAAATAGAAGAATACGAAATCGTGATTTAGTCTATTTTCTGTAGCTGAAATTAGTCCGAGCTGCAGATGTCACTTATGCATGGGTAGCTCGGTTACTCGGGAACAGCACGACAGCTATAAATCTGTTAAATACCTATTCTTCAAATTTACCTACCTCTTAAACCATTTGCAACAGATGTTAAGGCGTATGATGTTGTAGGTGCATAACCTATATTATGTTGTCTCTTAGTTACAAAGCCTGTAATATTAAGAGAAGTTTATTCCGAATGCGTAAATGCGAGTATACAAACGAAGTCTGGCGATATTTTCAATACTAACCAATTCAAGTCAATTTTGCAGAAACAATCTAGAAACAAATCTCTATGCTTGTATCGTGTCCGATTTTCGTTAAAATATACAGTTTCAATGCTAGGATTAATTTAAGATTTGTATGGAAATCTTTGAGGCACTGTAACTTTAAAACTGTACATTTTAAGGAAAATCTGACACGATACAAGCATAGAGATTTGTTTCTAGATTGTTTCTGGAAAATTCCATTGAGTTTAATTAGTTAGTATTGGAAATATCACCAGACTTCGTTTGTATGGAGCGCGCCAACAGTAATAATATACCCTTAATTTAATTAAACGAAAACATCAAAACTGCATTTGACAGACAATAATGGATGCATTCCAAAATTAATCCGCTAGTTTTGTTATATGAAAATCTGAATTCTAAATTCAATAATGTATTAAATTTTCTCTTTGGTACAAAATTTATATAATTGAATTAAATGCAGTTAGTGTAATATTAATATCTTTACAAGTTATTTTAGGTAATGTAATTTAATATTTGGTTGAAATTGTCATAATTAGCATACTTTTAATCCAACTGAATAACTTTTACTATGGGAGCAAAAAGAGCAAAAATAAAATCAGCTGTTCCATACTAAACTGCAATGTCTACTCGACTCAAATGTATGCCACGACTGTTTTTGTTTGCTCCGATCGGTTAAACCTGTCAGAACAATACAACCTGTATACATACATACACTCGAAACACATAACTCTCTTTCTGGCGCAGTCGGGAAAAAATCGACTTTTTTAGTCTGTTTTTCAAATGTCTACTAACGGAGAGAGATGTGTTGTTTACTAACGGAGTGACGTCACGAGCAGAAACAGCATAGCGGCTAGCGTTTCCGCGCGAAAAGTCGTAGTTTTTAAGCCATTTTTCGGCTTTATAAAATTTAAATTAAAGCTCTAGTGGTTCATCTTTAAACAGTTTTCAAAAAAAGGTGTAATACCCTATTAAATTCTGTGCTTAAAAAGGTCTCTACTTAATATATTTCAACAATAAAATAAGGATAATGCAGCTGCCTGTACTTTATACAGTTAAAACCCTCCGGAAATACAGAATATACACAAGACGAAAAGAAATTAAACGTTTTAAAGCCCTGAGTTTCTTTGCTTTGCTTTTAAAAATCGTAGAAGCAGCATCATTTTTATTTTGTATCCCTCATAATCTCATTTAAGGCGTATCCGCCCGGGAACAACATTCTTTATACATACTAATCGATGTGAACTCCCCGGTCAGAAATTAGCCGATTTCTTTGAAAACTGAGATTTTTATTTTGTATTGTGAATTAAATTGTACATTTTCATTTTCTTCTGATCAACAATGTAAGACTAAAATGGTTACAATTGGAATAAACGGGGTGACTTTAGATTCATATTTCTTCAGTTTTATTAGTTAAAATAGATTTCGAGAAAAACCAAATCACTTCTCATGTCCTGTAGATTGTTCAGTTTTGTTTTCTGCTTAAAGTTTCATAGTTAATGTATAAAATGGTTACAAAGTTACACAATTTTACGGTAAAATCGGGCGGTAGAGCCTTAAGAGCTACGCTCTTGTTGTTGTAGCTTTCGCCAATCCTATCTCTTTTCTGCAAGTTTCTTGAGTTCCTGATACGATACGACCTATACTTTTTCCTTCGCAGGTACTATATAACTTCCTCTGTCTCTCTTTCCCTCTATTTTCTCTTCCAATTTCCAATATATAAGTAATTTTGAAGAAATTTTGGGGTCGTTTCAAGTGTCAGATCATTTTTCCCTTGGACATTGCAACACAGACTATCCAGTCCATTTTTAAAGTAAAAAATTAGCCCGAACTTTTATTATAAATATATTTAATAGAAAACAAGCTACAATTTATTTAAAATACAATACATATAATAGAACTTCCATGAATGGGCACAGATTACTTAATAGTTACACTACCGTAAACTTGGGTACAACATTTCGTATTCATTATAAAAATATTTTCCCCTTGAAGGGTCACAACCGACAGAGCTATCGGACCGTCAAATGCATTCAATACGATAGTGGTATATACTAGTAAATTCGTTCGAACCTACGTTCTAGAACGAAACTAAGCGTCTAAGTAAATTACGACCACTAAAACCCCAAGAGCTTTAAAATTCTCTAACAAAAATTTATAGCCTCATTTTTCAATGCACACCACATTTAGAAGTCCCACGAATCAAGTCATTTCTGTTTTTATTGCTAAGAAATGTGAACTTTAGCAAAGGACTTTAACTGAGAAAGTCTTTAAAATGCTAACAGATGTGAAACTATTGCCATTTTCTATTTAGTAACGATTTTTAAATCACGAAACTATTGTTACATCTAGCAGGTACTTTTTTGGATGCTTAGGTAATAGCTTTTGAGGTTTTTCATTAGAAAAATCGTCGTGCTTCGTAACCGCGGGCATGCCAAATAGTTAGTTACGAATGTCACTAGATGGTGTTATCCATTAAAGCAAGTCAGCATTAGAATAGACCAGTTGCCGTAGCATGTTACACGTGATACGGTACTGCTAAATATGCAGAATAGGTAGCATGCCACCGTGATACAGCGCTATCACACCATCGCTCTCTGTCTATTTGCGCGCGAACGAACGAGATAAAAGACGTGATACAGCCGTATCACGTGTAGCAATCTACGCATGCAGGTCACCAAGAATCTTAAGGAGCTGGTGGTACCCAACTGGAATGAGATGGTACAGAAAACAGATGACTGGTGTGTTTTGCTGTCGGAGATCAAGACCAACTTCGGGTCCCTGAGCCAGTGCAGCAAAAGGACTTTTTTCAGTAAGGAAGGTAGCTTGAAAATTCTTTGACTGCAAGTTGATTAATAATTTAGTTACAACTGTAATACCTTATTAGTCTTACTGATGTACCTGCGCAGTTGAAAAATGTTAAAAGCGCACGTAATGATATTATTGACCAATCAGGATGTGCCACGCGGGCATACAATTTCTTGCTGCTATTTTCTAATAATTTTCGCGCACTTGTCACCGGCGGAGCGTCCATCCATCAGTCTGATATTCGACTTGGAGCGAGATAGGGAAAGATTTAGTAACACCCGTTATTGCAACCTACGGCGAGGTAATTCGGGTTTTGACGGGGTCTGGCCTGGACTAATTTTCCTGGTCATACTGTACTACGATAAGCGCCTTAACAAGTAAATTCTGCTCTGGAAGTGCTGCCCGCAGGGTTGCTGGAGGAGTTTACAATTAATTCAGTCTCCTGACTTAGCTCTTACCTCTTTGTAAAACGTAACAAAATGGCTTGCTTTGTAAGACTTAGTGTGAGAACAATCTATAGCTCGAATTATCCCAAGGGAATGAAGTTTACACTTCGTATAATGTAGCACTGATAATAGTAAACAGATGAAGTGCTGTTATATTTTTCAGACTTAGAAAAGATATATCTATAATCGGTTCTGTGACTGGCTAATTAAGAGGATATGTGAAAAAAATAGGATTCTTCAAAGCATCATATATCATGAAGTACTAACAGTAGGAGTATGATTTATGGATATGTGTAAATTGAACACATAATTGAAGTTTTGATTAGAGCCAAAACACGATTAAGAGACATTTTTTCGATAGAAAAATAAGCCAAAGTAGCCTCCGAATTTATCGATAAACGCTTGGAACTGCTAAACAGTGAATAATAGAAACACGAGACTTGATTTAAAAAAAAAGAGATTGATATTTTATAAATTTTGATTAGAGCAGAAATGAACTTACATAAATAGTAAAATCACAATTAAATAAAGTTTGTTTTACGCAAGCGTCGTTTCAGGCGCGCGCGCCGCCCCATCTCTTTCTCTCGCATCAGGCAGTAATATAAGCTATCACACGCCCATTTCGCTTCATTTATTTTTCGACATAGGCCCTTACAGGCAACGCACAGACTAAATTACTGAAGATAGAAACATGAAATCTTATACAGGGTGTAACAAAACACCCTAGTAAAACTTAAGAGGTGCTACAGTACAGACCATCAAACTGAACTGAAGCTGACAGAAAATCAGTAGTCCCATGCATTTGAGTTTAGTAGGCACTGTAGTTTTGTATGAAATAGCAGGTTTTTTTTTATGTTCGAAGTTTTGACGATTACACGCGAACAAAGTCCAAGTTTAGAAATTCACATAAAATCTGCTACGTCCGTAGCAGACTCGTAGCGTGGAAGTGAGTAGCCGTAGCAAAAGTTGCGTAGCGCGTTCACACAAATTATTTTAAGTTAGTTACGAGTAAGTATTGATTCGTACACAAATAAACAAACAAACATATAAACAAGCAAAAATTATATTATAAATGACCCGTATGCATTCTATAAACATATTTTCAATGTATATGCACGACAAGTTTAAAGTTTTATTATTATGTATGAATAGATATAGAAGATATTTTATTTCATACGTAAAAAACATTCTTTCCTTAATTATATTTAATGAGAGGTGTGAGATGATATATCTCAACCACTATATAAATAATCAAGTAACCTTCCCGTTCCCTCGTCGGATAATCGTGTAATACAGACAGGCGGACGGATGGACACACGGCTAAGATTGATAGTGTTCCCGCTGATCCTTTCAGGTATACGGAACCACAAAGATATAACCCGCACCAAGGAATAGTAGAGACGAAAACATACTGTGATGAAATAATGTCAGACATTTTAACCCACTACTGGAAATAGGGCAAATAGGACGCCATTTTGCGCCAAAATCATTGACGTCCTATAAAAAAACAAGATGCACAGTCTCATATAAAATCTTAGCTAATTTTTGTCTTTTCACGTAATACGTATTTAATGGAACATATACCTTATTTTCCAGGTTTAAAGTTTTAAATACTTCTTACGTGTCTTTGAAATAAATTTTATTTCTAAAACGGCATTTTGAAAAAGGAACAAGATGTCACCTATCAGATGATGACAGGAGTGGTATTTTTGAAAGTCACACGTTCAAATCGGCAGTAGAAAATGTTAAAAGTACTATGGAAATCTTTCTACTGCTTCTTTCCACTGCGGATTCGAACACGTGACTCTCAAAAATCAATTAACAATAATTTTTCTTAATTTTCCACCCACGTTTCATAGGGAAAGTTTTTTCGTTTCATTGTTAGGTAATTAAGAACTTGTGGCGTATAAATAAACCGAATCTACCAACAAGTTATTTGTTTGATTTGACGATATACGAAAATAGAAATTGATATTTTCACAGCCCTAACCTGGCCTACTGAGATTAAAATTAAAAGTATAATCTTGTCTTTGTGTCGAAAATTAATTTTCTTGTCGTTAATTGACATTGAGGCTTTCATTCCTTTGTAAACTTCCTTACTGGCCATTGTTAATTTTCGTTTCAGAGTACAAATTTGCATTATTACGTGTACGTAGTCCTTATGGCGCCATCTTACAAATATTTTTATTTTTTTGAGTGATGAAAGTTTGATAAATGGCTTTCCCACACCCACAATATTTTTAAAAGACCTACACATCACAGGATAGACGAGAAAAAAAATTGCATACCCACATTTTTAGGGTACCTCCCGTACCCTAAAAAAAACTATTTCAAGATTTTATTTGAACACTTTGTCGGCGTGATTAATATGTATACCATTGTCAAATTACAGCTTTCTATACTCCATTCAAAATAGAAACGAAATTTAAAGGCATTTTTGCATTACAGAAACAGAGATTTGTAACATTTCCACTCACTTATTCTTAATACAGCTTTAGTAACGTCCAAGATATGTCGGATAGTATAGGTATCCAATAAGTTAATTACATTAATTTGCTAATCAGAATTGGCCAGAAAGCTAAATAGGAATCGGAAAATCTCGTCGTCCTTATCTGGAATGAAGTATAGTACTAAGCGTCTCCGAGCTAAACCGCGGACAGACGGACAGACGGACAGACGGACAGACGGACAGACGGACAGACCTTTCCGAGGGTTCCTTGTTGACTACGGAACCCTAAAAAACCAATAACGCTCTCAATCACGTACAATGTTATGATCCCAAACGCTACTAAGGCTCTTTATTATGGAAACCATGCAATAACGACACAAACATAAAAAAAACAACAAAAATAAATAGATTTAAATTGTAGCCATGCCGTTATGACGCATACGTTGTAGTCCAGTCAGTAATTTCAGAAATACCTCCGGCCACACGCAGAATGTCGTACAAGTACTAAGTGCCGGCGTGGCAGTGAAGAATGTGGCAGTAATATAATAGTGGTTTCAGAATTTTTTTTACTCTTACACTGCTGAGTTTTGGGGTTCCTCTGTTAAGATTCCAAATGTAGAAAACTTAAACAAAACAAATTAACAGAGTAGGGTGCGTTTTCACTTTACCGGAGCGGAGAGGAAATGCGTAGAATCAACCGACTGAATTGTTAAACTTTCCTCGTTATTCAGAATCAAGCTCCGCCCCGCTTCAGTGGAAACGCAACCCTGGTTTATAATTTTTAAAGTTACAGGAAAACTGCTGATTAGATTTTTACCAAATATAGCTAAGAATCACCGCAAGGTCTTGCTTTCACGTAAAAAAACCGCATCAAAATCGGTCAGTGTTTTCTTGCAACACTACAACTGACAAAAAACGCTGCGTCGTTTGAAAAAACGTATTCTACGATACACGAGAGGTTACCCTTAAAAAGTAAATTACAAAGTTTACAAAGACGATCTCAAAATAGATCTATCGATCGCTTTGGTCGAAGAATAACAAAGGAGCTCAAAAATTTACGACGTGGCGGTGAATAATGTTAGCAGTATTACCCAATAGTGGTTTGAGCATTCTATATTACGGTAAGGGGTCACTGCTAGAATTTAGGGTTAAAGAAAATAAAAAAGTAAGGAAGAGGAAGTAAGTAAATTTAAGTAAGAATAAGTAAATTTAAGTAATATGTAAGAAATTTTGAACATTTGAAATTGATATAGAACATCCTTCTAACACTTAAAGATTTATTAAAATTAAAAATAGTACCTACCCATACAGAAAAAAACGAATCAGCAACGTAGGCTTCGTCAAACCAAAATCACATTCAATCCTTTATCTGCTACAAGCTTCGTCAGACTATAAATAACTAATGTCAAGAGTCCCTAAATATACTGGCCGTATTGCCCCTCTGGATGACAATAACAACATAAACATTATTATTATAACGGAATAACCCGATTTTTGAAGTAAAAATAAAAATAAATTTTAAAAACGCGGCGCAATTTGTTGCGAACTGTCGTTGTGTGGCGACACCATAGACCCGATTCTTCCGAGGGTCCGGAGAGTCTTGCCTCCGGCCAGGAGTGGAGTTGCAAGAGCGGAAACAATGCTCCAGGTTGGAATTGTTAAATGTTGTATGTATGTATATGCTCACGACTATATTCCCCGAGGGGGTAGTCAGAGATGTTCTGACATCTCAGAGCATCCACGTTTCACCAGTAGTACCGAAACTCTGTCCAGTGTGACGGGGGGTGAGCCCGTCGCCACTTATAATGGACAGTGGGTACAATACATGCCTCGAAATTGAAGCATGCAGGTTAAATGTTATGACGCCGAAATCCGCTGCCTGACTGGTGCGCTTAGCGCTGGTGCGATAACTGGTGCCCGCAGACTCACCTCTTATAACCTTAGCTACTATTCGAAAGTAAAATGTCATAAGCGAGTTCATCATTCCACAAAAGAGCTTCACTTGCACATTGTAGAAAAAAAAATTTAATTTTAGGACACTGCGTTTCCTATTGAAATACTCGTTCTCCGCTCTCGCTTTTGGTTATATTTTAATAAAGTAAACTTTAGTACTAGTATTTATTCTGTGCTAGAACTCTAGATATGAAGCGTACGGAACCCCTGCGTGATTTTGAGTTGTTCTAGACAGATTTTTTGCTCCCAAGGGTAGTTTATCACGACCTTTCGTCAACGTACTGGGGAACAAATTGTGTTCTACCGTTTTGGATTTTGTTGTTTTATCCTATTTTGTGTGTCTGTGCTTTATCTGGAAATGGTTTTCTTTTTGATTCCGAATGTATGATAACTGTATTTAGGGTTTTCTAACGTAATGTTAACGTATAGAATATAATGTCTCTATCTAGATGCAAGAAAACAGTTCCCAGTAGTAATAATGTCCGAATGCAATGTCTTCGATGGTGACATCATGAATAGGGCGGAGTGAAAAGTCAATACGTGGAAGGCTGATCCCGTCACCATATGAGATTAACTAGCCAAGAAAAGAGAGAGTTAAAAACGTAATGTTGAACGGAGAGTTTCCACATCCCAAAAAAATACAATAAATTGTATCGTATTGTTTTAACTATTATTTTTAAAACCCTTTGTAGCAAAGTTTCTAATTACCCAGAATGGGATTGTCATCGAGAGTTAGGGTTATACGCGGAACCGCATGCGGACGGGACGCATTTTGTGTATATCACCATCTCAGCCTAGACGTTCAGTGCTGGAGATAGGCCTCCCCTAAGGAACACCACAACGACCGGTCCGGCGCATCCCTCATCCAACGAGTTCTTACCACCTTCACCAGGTCATTGGTCCACCTTGTGGGGGCCTACCCACGCTTTCCAGTACGCGGTCGCTACGTTGAGAAATCTTTGGCCCCATCGGCCATCCGTTCTGCGAGCAATGTCCATTGCCCCCCACCCATTGCCACTTTAGTTTAGATTTTTTTTAGGCTTTGTTTGAAATGTGTCATATGTTTGGGTCATTTTGTTTGTTATAGCCGGCTACAATTCGATATGTCAAGTTTTTTTGGTCTTCATCTTATATTTTTAACGCATAGAAGACATAATTTTAAAAACCAATTAATTTTTTATTGCGATTCATCGTGTTTATCGATATAAATTTATTTTTAAATTACTTTGATTTGTAATCTCTAAATGCAAAAATGGTGGAGAGAAAATAATTCGAACTCCATGGAGAAAAACTACTGTTTTATAAAAAATCTAAACTTTCCTGCCTTCTCTTTCTGACTCTATGCTGGAAACAGAAACGGCAACATCAAATGTTAAATTATGACATTGTGAATGTATTTTTTTTCTTAATGGCCAGTTATTTTAAGCTGATTTTAAGTTTACCAAGGAGTTCACGAGTTTTCCAGTGACGTCACTGGACGTACCGAAAAACGACGTTATTTTATTAAAAATATCTGTAATCCTTTCATTTTAAATTCTCTGACACAGAAAATATTATTATGAGACAATTATCTCGAAATGGTTTTCGATTCAGCCCTCCAAAAAAAAAACTTGACATACCGAATTATATGTGTCATAAGGTAACCATGCAATGTCCGATTCCGATGCGAGTCCGCAACACTGGAAATCATGACCCTTAAAGTTTTTGAACACTTTGTATCAAATAAAGCAATTCTTATTCTTAATGGTAATCTTAAAAATGCAAATTCTTTTATCGCTAGTGTCACTGTAGTAAACGCCTGAACTTTATCAATATAAAATATGCCCGTAAGCCAGCATCGTCGACCTGTCAGTTAACTATGACATAACGAGCTTATATTGCCTACGTTCAGTTGCCCAAGTTTTTTCTTTCTTACTTCGCTTGTCGTTGGGTGGCCGTCGCAATAAATAATGCTAAATTGAAATCGAGGTAGAAATATACGTAAAATATATATATTTTTTAATACACTGCTGTAAATATCTAGGTATTTTTCGTTGTTTTTTAAGCATATTTTATTGTGCTTCGGAAACGACTCACCGGTCGCCAAGTGCTCATTTCACAGTACCTTTTTGATCTAAAATTACAGGATTTAGAGCAAGATACGGTACACCGCATTGTTTATTGAAGTGACTTCTTATGGAATTCTTATACGCAACCTTTTTGTGTGACGGAAGTTCGAAATTTAAATCGGGAGTGCCGTATAGAAGTTACACATCTGCCGGGCGACCCGTGATGGACCACTTTTTATGGAATACCTATAATGACGATGACGTTGCATTAAAAAAATTCTGTTTGCTCTAATTGTGAGCTCTGCGTTTTCAGTTCCTACATCAATTTTCTTTTTTGTTCACGTAAGTACATAATTTTGCTCGTAGAAACGATGGCCGATGGGGCCGAAGAGTTATAGCGACTGCGTACCGGAAAGCGCAGCGTGGGTAGGCCTCCACAAGGTGAACCGATGACCTGGTGAAGGCGGCGGGAACCCGTTGGATGGGATCCTTGAGAGAGGCCTATGTCCAGCAGTGAACGTCTGTCGGCTGATATGATGATGATGATTATATTTACAAATAGACACCACGATCTAATGGAACCTGTCTGGTACCAACTGCTTATGAAACATGGAGGCACTCGACATCAAATGAACCGTTGTAGCAACTTTTTGGACCTACATCAAGACTACGAGGAAACACGAAAGAAAAAAGTTTTAAAGTGCCCTTAATGACAGAAATGTCCAAAACAACAACGGCCATTCTCATCCACTTCGAAACGGAAGGAGAAAGGAAATAAATTACCAAAGAACAGAAACATTATCCCAAGTAATTATGTAAGCTCAAATGCTTACTTGTAGTTAAGTTACAATGTTCCCAAGTTGGTAACTTTTCTAACACAAAATAAATACGTCCTGAAGGCCGGCTCCATGCAACGCTGATGGTGGTGGCAACGAGGCGGTGATACACGCTCAGTTGCAGAAATCACTTGCTAGCTTTTGCTACGTGAACAAGACAGCAAGAGATTTAATGGAGAATTAACTCTAATGAGCGTTTCTGCAACTGAGCGACAGTCACACGCACACATATAGCCATTGCACGATCAATCCAGATCACGATCCGCTGACAGCGATCATTCACGACTGTTTTCAAAAATTTAGATATTCATTATTCGATGTCTCGGTCTCGATCATTACATGATTAATCTGGATCAACATCATGGATCTTGATTGTTTATGTAATGGCTGCTTATGTGTGCGTTTGACAGTATCGCTCGTTGCATAGAGCCGGCCTTCTGGAATTATTTATTTTGTAATAGTAAATGACAAATGGTTTTCATAAGCGACGCGTACGTACGACGATCTCGGATCGAGTCAGTCGCACGCCCGTAGTACGTATTCATTTTGTAGCCGTATAATGCGTGCGCCTGTATCACTCGTTGCATGGAGCCCAGTGGCGTGCACTGGTGGACACAAATACAGTTAAACCCTAATAATTTCTAAACTAAAAGCATTTTGTTCACTAAATTACTTTTAATTGTTTAATTACCTGTATTTAAAACCAAACCAAAGTCATTTAATAAGTAAAATGCTTTTTAGTTTAACTACTATTCGGATTTCACTGTCTTTTTGTTTTTGCCTACCCGGAGTGCAAAACCTTAATAATTTCTAAACAAAAGGCATTTTTTTTACTAAATGACTTTGATTTGTTTAAATACAGGTAATTAAATAATTAAAAGTCAATTTTAGAAATTATTAGGGTTTTACTGTATTTGTGTCTACCTTCTGTGCACGCCACTGTTGAAGCCGGCCTCCTGTACCTATTTATTTGTGTCGCTACTTTCTCATTTGACTGACATCGACCCCACTTAAGGCTTTGGAAAGTTTTCGAGAGGTCTATTCGTATCGGTACGGCTATTGAATATGAAAGATCGTTTTAATATTAAGTCAGCTCTGGGGGGTTGCAATAAAGGGTGAAAAGTGCCGGGCGGGAGCTGCTTTTTCATTTTATATAAACTATGATATAGCTGGAAACTAAGTAGATAGATTATGCATAGTAGTTTTAAAATTCATTACTTATTATCATCTTCATCAGAGATGGATTTTAAATATTGACTAGAGTTTACCCGCGACTTCGTCCGCACCAATTATATTCCAGATTTTAAGTCAGATCGTAAGCTATCAAACATAAAAGTTTCATCAAAATCGGCTCAGTAGTTTTTGCGTGTGGTGTTACAAACATACAAACAAACAAACAGACAACAATTCTAAAAAAAAAATTATTTGGAGTCAGGGATACCTAAACACCTTATCTTAACTTTTTTTTGTTAATATTTTCAACGTACAGACACACTTCATAATAGAATTGATTTTCATAAACAGATCGCTAGCTAAAATAACATTGCCTTACAGTACAAATATTTTACACTTAAAAACATTCAAGGTCAAGTTTTGATGTTGTTTTATTAATAAAATAAATAAATATACTAATCAATTCTGCAGGGTGGTAGGGTAGTTTCTTTACTTTAAGGGATGATTTTACCCATGATACTGAACAACTTTCCCAAAGAAATCTATAAGAAATTCGAAAAAAAAAAAGTTCAGCTTTCCATACTAAATGCGATCAGGTGATCGACCGTTTGTATGAAAAGTGGAAATAATTTTTTGCGAATTTGCTATCGGTTTCTAGGAGAACGTTGTTCAGTATCATGGTTACAATCACCCCTTAAAGTAATGAACCTGTTTACCCTAACACCCTGTATAAACTGTTTTATGTGGAAAATAAAATTATGTCGTATACTGACACTGATATTACGTTTATTGGCTCCATGGGTGGATACATATAACATACAATTTCTTTTTCAGCGTATGCAGGTTTCCTCACGATGTTTTCTTTCACCGTTTGAAAAAAGTCGGTACCTATTTTCGTATTTAACATAGAAAACCTCATTGTACATGGAATGTCATGGAGTTCCATCTATATATTTATTTCCAATTAAGTAGCAAAAAAAAGCCGTGGTGGTCCAGTGGCGAGTAACCTTGCCTGCCGCAGGAGGCGATGGTTCGATCCCCGTCCAGACCGACTTGTACCAATGAGTTTTTCGGAATTTATGTACGATTTGTAACACCACTGGCTTTTCGGTGAAGGAAAACATCGTGAGGAAACCTGCATGCTTCAATTTCGAGCCATGTATTGTACCTACTGCCCATTACAAGTGGCGACGGGCTCACTCCCCGTCACACTGGACAGAGTTTCGGTACTAGTGAAACGTGGATGTTCTATGGTTTCAGAATATCTCTGACTACCCCCTCGGGGAATATAGTCGTCATATTTAGCAAGAGTAGGTAATAAAATATGAACAGCAAAGATAAGTCGGATTGTAAACTGAATCACTCTGTCCACTGTAGCGAGATGAGGTAATCTGAACTAGCTGGGAAATGCGCTGTGCCTTGACATGCAGATTAAATTCAAGCTGCGGACGTCGACGCCATTAATCCACCTCCTGCTGCTCAATCTCGCTGCTAGATGACGTGTTAAGGAGATTTGGTTTAAATTTATCTAAAGTTTAGTCGGGATCTTACCTACATCGAAGTATCCTAAAATATATTTCGCCTTTTGATCTAGATAGAATAACCTGCTATTGGCCGTGACGCGAATAAAAGCGGCCCGAGTCAAAACGGTAGCTGTAGCGCGAATTCCTCCAAGTAGAAGCTTCCTGGTGAAGGAGGGGGGACCCGTTGTATGAGGGTAGCGTAGTTCCGTTAGTAATGAGTTAGTGATCCTTTTAGGAGAGGACATCAGGACAGGGCAGGAGAGGATAGGGCTTAGATTATTATGATTATGAAATCTTCAGAACCGTTTGGGCTTTGATGTCAATCGATAATTTCAGAAAAATACAAGATCCTTCTTAATATGCTGACACTTTTTTAAGGGGATGATCAGACCATCAAACTGAACAACTTTCTCTGTCGGACCAACATCGAAATCGCGAAATAAAAATCTCGATAAAAATCAAGGCTCGAGTCGGTTTGCAGTTTTGTATGAAGAAGCTGATTTTTTTTTCGCGATTTTAATGTTGGTCCCATAGAGAAAGTGGTTCAGTTTGATGGTCTGATCATCCCCTTAAAAAAGTGTCAGAATATTAAGAACGGCCCTGCAAAATAAACCTTTATTTTAAGTATCTTGGTTGGCTCTGCGCTATCCAGTGAAAAAAAATAGGAAGTAGCAGTTAGCATTGTCTGCAACTGAGGGTAGCACCTTAAAAAATGTGGGCCTAAGACTTGCATTACCCCTTTCCAATGATCTTCAAGATTATATTTAGGCCGAGTTACGTTTCAAGATATTTAACAGCCTTTTACAGCTTCTCTAGAGCTACTTACCTACCTTTACACATACTGATGAAGCTTCCTCAGGACAATCTAAATCTTTGACAGGAATAGGAGGGACGACATTCTCTAGAGAAGGTTTATAAACTGCAATTAATATTTCGTGCACTCATTTCTTCGTGAATATTTCAGCTGAAATTTGACACCATCGCCTTAAATCTCTTCAATGTACGGACGGTGGCCGCCCGGTGGCCAACACTCTAAAACTTGTATTACGGTATTAAGTGCTTCGCAGAACCTATTTATAAAGTATGTATTATTTAGGGTCTTTCTTAATATGCTAATGACAGCCGTGGCGGTCCAGTGGCGAGTAACCTAGCCTGCCGTGCAGGAGGCGATGGTTTGATCCCCGTCCAGGCGGACTCGTACCAATGAGTTTTTCGGAATTCATGTACGATTTGTAACATCACTGGCTTTTCGGTGAAGCAAAACATCTTGAGGAAACCTGTTGCTTCAATTTCAAGGCATGTATTGTACCCACTGTCAATTACAAGTGACGACACGCTCGCTCCCCGTCAGACTGGACAGAGTTTCGGTACTACTAATGAAACATGGATGTTCTGAGGTTTAAGAAAATCTTTGACTACCCCCACGGGGAATATAGTCGTGAGAATATGCTTATGCATGCTAATGCTGATCAGATCAAAGGGCATCACGTAATTAATTGACGCCACCCCCCAACCCCTGAGAGGAGAAGGTTGTGTTGTTTTGGCTCCTGAGTACACTACAAGTTTAGTTTGGATAGTTTTATACCCAGTCTTGTATAATATTAGCTTTTGTTTCGTTTCAGCTGTATCCACACAATTTGCATATTTTATTTCTACACTGAAATGAGTTTTCGAATTCGAATCCTGTTGGAATAAATTGCTATTTTTTAATTTGTTCTGATATTCAGGTTTTCTACATTTAAGGTATGTATTTTGAGAGCGTCTTATGGAAAGAATGGATGAAAGAATATAAATAATAAGGGAAGTGTAGTGGGAATGTTGGAAAGGTACGGGACGACCTTAAAGAGGATCATCTGCATCCGAAACTGACGAGCATACAATGAAAGGACTGATTAATGTCGAGACGTATAAACGTGTGACTGCAGGCACAGGACGGCCCTCAGAGGATGTATGGGCGTTTAGCCACTACCAATGTGACCAATGCAGATTGGTAGACTTCAGATACGCATCAAATTTTCTTATTCAGCGTATGCAGGTTCCCTTATAATGTTTTTTTTTCACCGCTCGAGAGCAGTATATATTACGTACCTACATAAGTTAGAAAACTCACTGGTACAATGATATATCCTGCCTGCGGATTCTGACCCACCCGCTCGAATATGCCCGTATTTTTAGCAAACTCAAACAGTGCCTTTCAAAATCAGTCAGCCAAATCAAAATGCAGATTGGTAGACTTCAGATACGCATCAAATTTTCTTATTTAGCGTATGCCGTTTATAATGTAATTTTATTTAGATCGAATCGGATCAAAACACTTTCTTTTTTTTTATTTTTTTTTATTCACATTTAGGATTACTAAAACGGTTAACACAGATACAATCACAGTTCTAAAGCTATTACAATAGGCATGTGCCACGTCACTTATAAGTAACCACGGCATTCAATTGGACAATACTAGATGATTGTAAATACAAAATTTATAATCATCTAGTATATACATACAAGCATTATAACAATTTTTAAATAATATCTAGAAACACTTTTTAAATATAATTATGGTTACAGTGAACACTTAATGACAATGAATACCGCAAAACCGATTGACAATTTAAACAGTCACCAACATAAAATAATTAAAAGTGATGTTGTTGTAGGGTACGAAATTACTAATATAAAAACCTTAGTCTTACAGATCACATTAAGCCACCGTAAGAAAAAACAAGTCTGAAATTTTAAATTTTCAAGATTACCGTTTTTTTCTATACTGTCATGTTCTTTTAGACATTTTTTTTCTAACGGTGGGTTGTGATCTGTAAGACCTAGGTTTTTATATTAGTAATTTCGTACCTTCCAACAATATCAAAACGGCAATCGATAATCTTTTTTAAAATATTTATACAATTTGAACTCAACCTTAATTTCTCCGAGACAAGGCCCGGCAAACCGTCCAATTGCAATTTCCACAAATTGTATAAACATATGTCAACCTCTAGCTCCTTGTACAATCTAACACTTTCAACTTTCTCCAAGCTTAGTATCTAAATCTGTGAGCAAAATATGTCAAGCGGTCGTGCTTTTTAATCAGTCTGCACATTTCTACGGCCTGCTCTCGGCACATATCCAAACATCATGTTTACATTTCTCTTTTATACTATTCTATACCAACGGTAAACGAAAACGTCTCACAAAATAAAAAGTAAGCTATTTAACTCCGGAATACATTCCTAAATCTCCGATTTTTATCTGAGATTTTGGCAGACAGACATGGCGAAACTACGTTTTAATAAATAAACGCAAAACCTCATACACTCTATCTGATTTATAACAAAATAATTAAATTGAAACAATAATTTCATTATATTGATAGTTAAAATTTAAAGTTATTCGTATTTTAAGTTTTGAGGTAAAAATATTTGCTATCATTTCAGCAATGAATGAAAGCACTAACGTGCTCATGGATATATTTTAAGAATCTTTTTTGGTAGTAAGTAGGGTGAGTGTGCCCGTGCGGTGGGTTGATATCAACTTCAGTAAATTTTAAACTTTACAAACAAATTAAATAAAATTTTGCAAAAATTACCTATATTGAAACCATTATAATTCAATTCTGCTCTCGATTCTAAACAAACTACTTTCTAGTTTTGCGTTAATTCATTAACACGTTTAAGGGTTCCTTGTTGAGTACGGAACCCTAAAAAGCCACCTATCGACTTTAAATTGTTCTATTGGGAACTACTGCTTGAATTTTCTGACGATTCTCTATCGAAAGGACTCTTTTGATTCTGTAAACTCTTTGAGTGTCCGGAAACGGCTAAGCGAAAAAAGTACACGTTCTGGAAAATAGAAAATTAGATAATTTCTATTTTCCAGAACATTTTCAGAGTGGCCAGTATAATAACGAGCTTAGCGTTGCAGCGGTTGCTCCTAATCTACAGTGTACGTACCAAGGCACCAGCCTTGTGTGCCGAGTCAACCTCTCATGCCTTTGACGCCATCTGGCGTAAGAAATCCAACAGTGTTCTGGGCGTAATTGCAAACTGTATACATACAGGTATTAAGGTCACAGTTTCGGTATAATAGATTTAGGTCCCTCTTTTGTTTTTGCCATCATCATCAGAAGACTCTCCCCTCAAGAAGGGTGTATGGTCGTTAGTCCACCACGTGTGCCCAATCTGGATTTTTTGTATTCACACACCTACGCATCAGAATTTATTTTTCAGCGTAGGGTTTCCTCACGATGTTTTCCTTCACAGTTTTTGAGAAAAGTCGTTATTATACGTACATAAGATAGAAAAACTTTTTGGTATATTAGTACTGTAGTTATGATTTATGAATTATCTAGAAAAATATGAAATATTGCACCAAAATAATAAAATACAAGGATAATGCTTTGCAGAGAAATAAAAGCTTCAATTGAATTCTGCTTCCCAAATTGAGGTTATTTGTAATTTTGAAGACGCCTAACGTCTGTAAGGGCCGCTGCCGAACAATGTAAATAAATGACAAACCATCAATCCAGTTCAGTGGCGGCTATTCCCCAACATTCCCGGGACGCTGTCCTGTCAGTAATGATGTCGTTAAGTCATTCATTACTTGCGGTCACTCGGGATTAGTCGGGATATATCACTGAAGTGGAAGGAACATGTGAGTACAACATCTCACTCGTGTGCGTTATATTTTTCGTGTGATGTTTGGTGATCACCTTCATGTGATTTTGTAAACACTTCCCAAATTATCAGGGGTAGTTCAGACTCAACAACTGAACAACTTTAACTATGGGAGCAGATCAGATATCGCAAAAAATCTGCTATTTCTTACTAAACTGCAATACCTACTCGACTCAAATGTATAAAATGACAGATTTTTTACGATTTCGCGGGCTCACTCCCCGCCACACTGGACAGAGTTTCGGCTTTGGTTTCGGTATTAGTGAAATGGATGTTCTGTGGTTTCATAATATTTCTAATTACCCCCTCGGGGAATATAGTCGTGAGCGTAAGTTTTTTGCGCGATTTAACTTTGCTCCATTATTAAAAGTTGTTCAGTTTGATGGTCTGATTCTAAACCTGAAAATTTGGAAAGTGTTTAAAAAGCGCCTAGTAAAAAATTTGAATAGTTTTACAACTATTCCTATTTTTTATTGAGAGAGCTACAAACATACATACATAAGCTCATGCCATTGTCCTATGAGGG
Source organism: Agonopterix alstromeriana (assembly GCA_963924505.1). NCBI lineage: Eukaryota > Metazoa > Arthropoda > Insecta > Lepidoptera > Depressariidae > Agonopterix > Agonopterix alstromeriana. Next base: position 6,927,456 of record OZ004682.1, read on the forward strand.
TAGGCAGAGACCCCGGACCTTTACACGCTACGACTCTAACACACCTCTTTAGCCTCATTCACATTCATAAATATTTTCATGCACTTCCGTCGATTAAGGGTGCTACGCTCTTGTCCTTTTCGGAAAAGATCATTGATTTGATCATGGTATATTTTCCTCGGACGGCTCCCCCAACACCTCCGCTCACCTTTTCTTAATGTATTTCATTCGTAAGTCTTCTTTCATTCATTCTCTCTACGTGACCAAACCATACCATTTTGTAGAAATTATCGAATACTTGCTAACGTGATGGATCGTGTGTTCGTGTACTTATCCGTGTAAATGTTCTATGATGTCTTCCATGCCGTGATCGGCGATTACTTCTGTTTACAGTTTCTATGGTCGAAGAAATTGGCTTACTTCCGTTTGATCAAATTCGTATCATTCCTACGTACGCATCTAAAATACACAAAATACCATAATGCAGAACACTTGCAGCTGGAATATCTCTGCTATTCTTTAGGGATGTAACGGAGTTTCGTATCTGTGACCGAAATACATACGAATATTATTTCACACACTATTCGTAAACATTTCAAAGGTATACAGGGTGTTATTGTAGACAGTTGCAATACCTTAAAGGGTGATTGTACTAATGATGCTGAACAACATTCCCCAAGGTACCTACCGTAGGGTTTGCATTAAAAATGACAACAATACAAATGAACGTTCAATCAGCTGATCGCATTTAGTATGTGCAAGGCAAATATTTTTTAAGTGGGTGTAAATTTAAATTCGTTACTTATTTTAGGGGGTGCTTCAGACCATTAAACTGAACAACTTTCATTATAGAGTGAACATCCAAAACGCAAAACAATATTTGTGGTTTCATATATTATGTTGATGGATTATACTCCGAAATACTCCGAATAATGCATCCTAATCCGAAGTCTGATAACCATAACATCCCTACTATGCATACAGGTTCCTTCTTAATATGCTGACAGTTTTTAAGAGGATGATCAGACCATCATACTGAACAACTTTCTCTATCTCACCAAAATCGCGAAAAAAAACAGCTGTCCCATACATAATGGGTCGAGTAAGATTGCAGTTTTGTATGGACCAGACAGACATGTTTTCGCGATTTCGATGTTGGTGCCTTAGCAAAAGTTGTTCAGTTTGACAGTCTGATCATCGCCATAAAAAGTGTCAGCATACTAAGAAGGTTTATAGGTCTATACAACGTGTTAATGAATAAGTGCAAAACTTCATACACCCCAACTGATTTATTACAAAATAATTAGATTGAAACAATAATTTCATTATTTTGATACTTAAAATTTAAAGTTTTTCGCTTTTTAAGTTTTGAAGCAAAAATGATTTGTTATCATTTCAGCAATGAATGAAAGCGCTATGGTGCTCATGGATACATTTTAATAATCTTTTTTTGGTAGTAAGTAGGGTGAGAGTGCCCGAGCGGTGGGTTGAGATCAAATTCAGTAAATTTTAAATTTTATAAACAAATTATTTCATATTTCGAAAAAAATTACATATGTTGAAACCATGATAATTCGATTCTGCTCCCGATTCTAAACAAACTACTTTCTAGTTTTGCGTTAATTCATTAACACGTTGTATAGCAATAAAGTTTTATTTTACCAAAGATCAAGCTATGCCGAACCTTAACTGCACACACTAGATCTCTTTAACTGGAAGCTTACGACCTAACATAACAAGTTTAAACGTGGCAACAGCGGGAGCAAAACGTATAAAATTAGTAGAATATTCGCAAAATACATAAGCTCCTAGAAAACCGAGTCAGCGTGTGTAAAATTTGCATTTCCGTTTACCGTTATTCCCGTGTCCCGTGACTGCACGTTTATGAAAAAGATGTAAGAATGAAAATTCCTTAATATTTGGGACTTGTTAAATTAAGCGAACTATAAATTCTTACGATGGTAACTAAGAGGAAGGATCTCTCTTTAAGACTAGAGTGAGCTATACCAATTGTAAAGTGTCCACTTTTTTTGACGTTTAGGTTTGGGTTTTTTTTTTTTTTTTTTTGACTGGCATAATATGTCAGTCAGTATATTATACAGTTTGCTTAGGGAGCATTTACTGCTTTTTACAGCGGGCTTTTGGGGGTGGCCATACCAGTGTCGGCGAAGCGCCCTGGTAGGTCACCGAACCAGTGATTTAAGCAACCTGCCCAAGGGGCACCCCAGGGGGGTACGGACCTCGGCAATGGGCGTTGCTGGGATTACGCGACGGGTTGGGAAGCGGGGATCGGTGAGAATTGGGTGAGGTTTGGGTGTGTGGTGTCAAGTAGTATGGACAAAAGGCACCAAGTGACATGCTTTATGTTTACGGTCACTTTTCACACACACTAGCTCAAAAAAAAGTGGACAGCCGCATAAACAAATATCTATAGTTCCATCTCCTTCTACTATTAAAGGTACGTCATAAGACAAAAGAGACCAACTACAATCGCAAATTTATGCGGACTCTATGGAGATCCTTCCTCTTAGGATGGTAAGCTGATTAGAGTCTTATTTGAAGAGCAGGAGGTGCGCTTTGTTAATGTTTGAAGTTTTAGTTAACATCGAGGTTAAGTTTTGTTTTAATTAGTAAAGTTAATTCCTTGGATCCGAAACCGACGAGCATGTGTGAAGCGGCTTATACAGGGTAAATGTGTCATAAAGGTTGGTAATTTGGTCGTTTCAGACCATCTGACTAAGTCGGCGAGGGTCGCGGGTTCAAATCCCGTAAGGGACAAATATTCGAATGATAAATATGAATATTTCTATCCGAGTCATGGATGTTTGTATGTATACAAGGTGTTACAAAAATACAAATAAACATTTAAGAGGGTGGTTTAGACTATTAAACTGAACAACTTTCACTATGGGATCAGTATCGAAATCGCGAAAAAAAAATCGTATGTTCCATACAAATCTACTCGAGCTAAATGTATGGGACGGGTGATTTTTTTTTTCGCGATTTCGATGTTGGTCCCACAGTGGAAGTTGTTCAGTTTGATGGTATTAACAACCCCCTTAAAAGTTATAAATGTTTAATTTTACTTTTGTAACACCTTGTATAGAAATCGTGAAAAATTGGTTGCATCTTTAATAATGTAGCTAAAATTACTAGCAGACGATTTTTCACAGTACCTACCTATTACACTGTGACCAAAAAAACAATCAAATTGCTTCGACATCATTACATCTAAACTATCTTTATTCGTAGCATATAAACCGTAGATTATAAAACTGTAATAGAAGTGTGTCTGTACCTTTATTGAAGATATTTACAGGAAAAAGATTACAATATGATTTTTGGGTATTCCTGACTCCAAATGAAACTTTTTTGGAATTATTGCCTTTCTGTTTTTTTGTATGTTTGTAATAGCATAACGCAAAAACTACTGAACCGATTTTGATGAATATTTTTTTGTTTTATAGCTAATGATCTGATATAAAATCTGTTATATAATTTGTGCGGAGGAAGTCGCGGGTAATCGCTCGTTACTATGAATTTATTTACCCCATCGACCTAGGTTAGCAATAAGGTTAAATTGTTACTGATGATTTTTTGTACAGATAAAACAACAGAGAGAGTTATTTTACCGGGAGTAAATATTTGCTACCCTAGGTTGACGGAAATGGCGGTAAATACAAAATTTAATTAAGAGAAGATTATTCCGAATGCGTAAATGCGCGCTGCATACAAACGAAGTCTGGTGATATTTTAAATACTAACCAATTAAACACAATGAAATTTTGCAGAAACATTCTAGGAATAAATCTCTATGCTTGTATCGTGTCCGATTTTCTTTACAATATACAGTTTCAATGCTAGCATTAATTTAAGATTTGTATGGAAATCTTTGAGGCACTGTACACTTTAAGGAAAATCTGACACGATACAAGCATAGAGATTCGTTTCTAGATTGTTTCTGCAAAATTTCATTGAGTTTAATCGGTTAGTATTGAAAATATCACCAGACTTCGTTAGTTTGGAGCGCGCCAACAGTAATATACCCTTAAGTCGATGTCGGAGCAATATTCAATTTTGTATTTTTGGCTGAAAAACGATTTTGCTTTTTTGGGCACAATACAGGGTGTAAGGATAGACAGTTGCATTACTATACAGGGTCCTTCTTAATATATTGACACTTTTTAAGGTGATGATCAGACCATCGAACTGAAAAACTTTCTCTATGGGACCAGTAACGAAATCGCGAAAAATAAATCAGCTGTTCCATACAAAAGTGCAACGTATTAAGAAGGACCCTATTATCGTAAATTATAAATACTTATATTTCAGTTATTTTATGTATTATAGAAACATATTTGTTTTTCGGTTTCTCCTTTTTTTTTTAGCACCGACCCGTTTTTCTTTGTTTGAATTTCCTCTACCCTAAGTTTGTCTGGCAGAAATCGCTTTTTAGCTATAAGACCGCCTTATTTGTACCATTATAGTTTTTTTTATTATGCTTTGTCTGTGCTTTGGTGTAAATAAAAGTATATTTCATTCATTCATTATTTTTAAAGATATTCAAAAATTAATTTCACTTTAGTGTTTTAAGATATCAAACAGGTTTTAAAACAGTAATAAAAAAATTACGCATCATCCCAATTGTATAACAAGAACTGTTAAATTAAAAGATAATGCAAAACCACGATTATTTTAAACTTGTGTGTATTCATTTAAAGCTCATTTTAGTAAAATACAACAGTTCATAATTGGTTGGTCCATAGCATTCCCACGGGAGTTTTTGCCGCTGAATAAAATAATTCCAACTGAATATTAAAAGTTCCTTTTTACCGCAGTAAACGTTTTAACTGTCCGCAATGTGTTTGGATGCCAAATTTAATTTGTGTTTTTGTTTTAAACTCACATCGTAACTGTCCAAGCTTAAGGACATATTACTGTTGACGCGCTCCATACAAACGAAGTCTGGTGCTATTTTTAATACTAATCAATTAAACTCAATGATATTTTGCAGAAACATTCTAGAAACAAATCTCTATGCTTGCATCTTTTCAGATTTTTCTTAATGTGTATAGTTTAAAAGTAACAGTGCCTCAAAGATTTCCATACAAATCTTAAATTAATCCTAGCATTTAAACTGTATATTTTAACGAAAATTTGACACAATACAAGCATAGAGATTTGTTTCTAGATTGTTTCTGCAAAATTTCATTGAGTTTAATTGATTAGTATTTAAAATATGACCAGACTTCGTTTGTATGCAGCGCGCATTTACGCATTCGGAATAAACTTCTCTTAAATCTCATCGTTGGTTTTCGAGGTATGAAAAGTGAAAAATGTTATCTTGCGAAATAAAAAAAACCGGCCGACCGTCACGGAGAGTTCCATACCACCACACAATATTACCAAAAAAATGTTTTTCTTTGGGATTCTTAGCGCTAGCCCGACACACACTTGGCCGGTTTTTGTTATTTGTTCCTTTACATTACAGAGCAACGGAAGTGACAGCCTAGCAAATACTGAAACGGTGAACTCAGACCATCAAACTGAATATGGACTCACTATGGAGCCTACCTCAGGAAAAGCGAAAAAAAATCAGCTGAAACTAGAGTTTACCAGCGACTTCGTCCGCACAAATAATATACCAGATTTTAAGTTAGATCATAAGCTATCAAACAAAAAAGTTTCATCAACATCGATTCAGTCGTTTTTGCGTGATGCTGTTACAAGCATACAAACAAAGAAACAAATAGACGGACAAAAATTCTAAAAAAGGGTAGTAGTCCGAGATACCTACAAGTCATAGCGTAATCTTTTTCATGTAAATATCCTCAATGTACAGACACACTTCTGTTACAGTTTTATAATAGTTAAGATAAGATTAAAATATTTTTTCATTGGCATTGACACTAACTGGAGCCCGATTGCGCTAAGTTAAAACATCGAAGTTCTATTCTTAACCAATTTCAGTTCTAATCACATTGCAAACCAATTACTATTCAACTGCGCTGAATTCCGCATCGCGTAACTGACAACCCTTAGCGTCTGAGAGATCTGTCAATACGGCTCTAACGGCTGTCATGAGCTGTACCGCTATTAACGCAATACCATATGTGTCTAAAGTTATGGTTCGTATGTAGTCCAGTCACGGTTCAATCACCGAATATTTGTCGCGATTGCAGCCCAGGTCCGTTCTAAAAACTTTCAGTGTACTCTACATAAGATGGGCCATAGTCTGAGGAGTCTCTTCTCTTCTGAGGATCTTTACTCCAGCTGGCCTGAGTTCAGAGTCTTTTACAGCGATGGACATTATTAAAATAAATGTTTCATGTAAGTTCTAAATAATAAACAAGCTAGAAAGTAGGTCAACCCTATGAAATGATTATCCTCTTGTCCCAAAACTTTCAATAGTAAATACAAAATTTTGTTTAATTTATATCAATAGACAAGATAAGGGGTTGCTAAATATAGGTCAAATTAGGATACTGTAAATTTTATTGTTACTTTTAACAGCAGATTCTTTTTAGTATTCCGTACCTAAATTGTACCAACAACGGGTCCTTATTTATAAGCCTACGCAATCCGTCCATCCTAATAGGGCTGTATCTTTTGAACCAAAAAAGTTAGCGAGATGAAATTTTCACAAAATACCAAGGTATGTGTTATTATTTTGGATTTTCTAACACATAATTTAAAAATAATAAAATTAGTAGTGGGGTCCGGGGTACAAGTAAAGTGTTTTTTATTTCAAGGCTTTTTCTTTTTGCTTCAAGTAAAACGAAAATAATAAATGTAAACGGCCATGTATGTTGGGCTCGCGCTTAAGATCCCAGAGAAGTATTTTAGATTTTTTAAATATTGTAGTACTGAACTCGGTGCTCGAATTCGACTCGCACTTCGCACTGCTAAATATATGATCATCACTTCAGCCGATGAATGTCCACTGCTAGACATAGGCGTTCCCCAATGATCGCCACAACTACTGGTCCTGCAGCTACGCCAATGGGTCTGATTATCCCCTTAAAAACTATAGAAAGTATTATTATTATTCCGGGTTATTAGTTCGTCAGGTGATCATAGTACACAAATGAGTCGCCTATGATCAGCCTGGTAAAACCAGGTCGCAAAAAAAAAATATTGACACCCAAAGGCCAGAGGTTTCCCAAAACAGAAACGAGTGGAAGAGTAAGGAACGGGCCTTTGCCCCAGCAGTAGGATGAAATAGGCTAATAAACAAATAGGTGATTACCATTATTTATCCCGCTGTTGCCTGGAACATGCATATGCTCACGACTATATTCCCCGAGGGGATAGTCAGAGATATTTTGAACATCCACGTTTCACCAGTAGTACCGAAACTCTGTCCAGTGTGACGGGGGTGAGCCCGTCGCCACATAATGGATAGTGGGTACAATACACGCCTCGAAATTGAAATTGAAGCATGCAGGTCTCCTCACGATCTTTTCCTTCACCGAAAAGCCAGTGGTGTTACAAATCGTACATAAATTCCGAAAAACTCATTGGTAGGAGTCGGTCTGGACGGGGATCGAACCTTCGCCTCCTGCACGGCAGGCTAGGTTACTCGCCATTGGACCACCACGGCTTTTATTATAATTATAAAGCACCGACAGTACATTATAAATACAACCAACCTCTAAGAGCGTGTTGGTAGGGGTTGTCTGCGCAGCCCTTATCCAACGGGCTCCCTCCGCCTTCACCTTCAAAAATATCAGCATAATCATCATCTCAGCCGATGGACGTCCACTACTGGACATTTCCCCCCAAGGATCGCCATAACGACCGGTCCTGCGCTGCCCTCATCCAACAGGTTCCTGCCTCCTTTACCAGGTCGTCGGTCGACCTTGTGGGGGCCTACCCACACGGTCGCCACTCAAGAAACTTTCGGCCCCATTGGTCATCGGCGACAAAATCGGCCTTCAAAAATATGATAGTAGAAAAATAATCGAATGTATTTTATTAGGTAAAATTCTGAACATGATTGTATGTAGTATTTAGTTAGGACGAAGCTGCTAGTTCATAATTAATACAGGCTAGCCTTATATATCTACATTCCTCTAAGTGACCCGAACTAATTGCACATGACGTTCCTAGACGTTAGATTGTACGTAATTCACGTATCTGATTTCTGGTACAATTAATTTAATTGCTTGTACAGACAGCATAGTCAAGACAGCATAGTGAGTATATTAGAGGAAGTTTGAAAGTAGCACCTATGACGGAAAAATTGCAGGGTAATAGATTATCGTGGTATGGTCATGTAATGCGAAGAGACGAGTGTCATATTACGAGACGAGTGTTAAGTATGAATGTGGAGTACTGCGGTAGAAGAGGAAGGCCGAAGAAAAGATGGATAGATTGTGTGAAAGATGATATGCGTAAGAAAGGAGTGAGTGCTGAAATGACGGCTAAGAGAGATGAATGGAAGAGGATGACATATTGCGCCGACCCCAAATAATGGGAAATGGGCTAGAGAATGATGAACAGACAACATACAAAACTAATGTTATCTATCTTCTATACTTTTTTTTAAATTTATAATTAATGGACTCTTTCTTGTGCGTGAGCACTGCATTTCCGCCAGTGTCAAGTAGTATAATGCGAGTATCTACCCCAATCTCACGGATTGTTTTTGATCAGGAACAAGAAGAGATTGAGGATTGCGGAGCCTCGTGGCAGGCAAAAACGTGACGCGCGAAAACCACGCGATACAAGTGCTCGGGTCAGAACCTGCAACGTGACTCTATCTTCTATATTTATAAAAGTTCCGTGACTGACTGACAGAATGACAAAAAACACAGCCTAAACCACTGAAGATAGAAACATGAAATTTAGATTTTTAAGAGGATGTAGGGGTGCACTAAGAAACGAATTTTCGATGTCCTAATTTCACACGGACAAAGTGGCAAAAGCTAAAAATTTCTAAAACGCCATTCACCATATTGAATTCCGACGTGACGTCACTCAGATAGTACACAATCTAGATTATTGTCGTGCTCTGTTTTATTTCGAACTCATTATTTTCACAAATCTTGTTACTTGGTCTTTCGCAGTTGTATTGTTTACTAACGGCAGGCCTGTCTCATTCCACACTCAGGTACGCTTGACAGCCGATCCCCACTGAGGGGGTGAATCGTCGCTCATTGACATAAGGCGCATTTATTTTTTGGTCCTCAAGCGCAATGTTCGAAATTAGAAAAATCTGGTTGAGTGAACTATCTGTTACGGTAGTAACTATTAAGTAATCTGTGCTAACGGAGCGACGTCACGAGCAGAAAAAGCATGGCGACTCCGCGCGAAAATTCAAAACGATAACCAAAAATAGTTTTTAAGGCATTTTTAGGCTTTATAAAATTTAAATTTAAAGTCTTACTGGTTCATTACGATATCAGGATTACTTTAAAACAGATTTCAAAAAAAAGTGTAATACCCTATTATTGTTGCCGACTGTACATTGTTTGAAGTTGTAACTCTATAGTGTTGTCTAGACATTTGCGTTTGAATTGATTGTGGTTTGCTCTAGGATATCTAAAGGGCTTTTAATTTAGGAACTATTTTCTTTTGTAGATCCAAACCAACATTTATAGAAATAATAATTTACATTTTAGAGAAGCAATTTAGAAATCTGCTGGAATAAAATAAGTAAATATCTTGGACATTGTCACACTAATTATCTAATAGCATTTTGGCCGGAGTTCGACCAAACGCGAGTACATTTTATTCTTGGATTAAGTTCGTCCTTTCGTGCGATTTGATTTTAAAACCACCATTTATAAACCTAATAAATGTATAACCTCACATTGCAATAAGTACGGATACAACGACCTATTTCTTTAGGTATTATTCTTTGTATAATTACTCTAGAATAAATCAAAGTTTGGTCGAATCCGGGCTTCAATTAGCCTGGACTTACTATATTATGATGACTAGACAACGATATATACAACGTGTTAACGAATTAGCGCAAAACTAGAAAGTAGTTTGTTTAGAATCGAGAGCAGAATCGAATTATCATGTTTTCAACATAGGAAATTTTTTTCAAAATATTAAATAATTTGGTCGTAAAATTTACTGAACTCAATCTCAACCCACTGCATGGGCACACTGACCCTACTTACTACCAAGACAAGATTCTTAAAATGTATCCACTTGAAATGATAATAAATCATTTTTGCCTGAAAACTTAAAACGCGAAAAAAGTTAAATTTTAATTATCAATATAATGAAATTATTGTTTCAATCTGACTACTTTGTTATAAAACAGTTGGGGTGTATGAGGTTTTGCGTTAATTCATTACCACGTTGTACAGAATACGCGAGCGTTTACCCGCGGCTTCGTCCGCACAAATTACATACCAGATTTTAAGTCAGATCATAAGCTATCAAACAAAACAAGTTTTTGCGTGATGCTGATACAAACAAACAAATAAACAGGCGGACAAAAATTCTAAAAAAGGTTGATTTAGAGTCAGGGATACCTAAAAACCATATTGCAGTATTTTTCTTGTAAATATCTTCAATGTACAGACACACAACTATTAAAGTTTTATAATAGTTAAGATATACAGGGTCCTTCTTAATATGCCGACGATTTTTGAGTTTAGTCTGATCGTCCCCTTTCCGTCAGCATACAAACATCCATGACTATTGGTACAAATATTAATATTCATCATATTAATAGAAAATTCGAACTCTATAGTCAAAACTTTGAATCTCTTGACCTTCGCCCTTAACATTTATGTAACGATAATGTACTTATACTTAGTTATATTCGAGGATGGCTAAGTCCTACTGACAGGCTTTCAGGCACGGCTTGGTTAACGGATTATCTTGATCAGCTCTTTGAGTTCTCTGTAAGACAGTTATATTTAACTAAGTAGAACTTTGTGACGTCAATTCAAGTTTTGTATCTGCTGGTTCATATTCTAATTAGAAACCGAGTAGATACAAGTGACTAGTGATAATTTGGAAATCAATACGTTCTAAATCGTATACAAAGAGAAACGATAAGTTCCAGGAGTCCAGTGTCCAAAAAAATTATTAAAGAGCTATTGATTCGTCTCCACGAGATCACCGTGATCGTAGAGATGACAGCTTCCAGCAAGTCATTTCAACTTCAATAACAAATACAATCTTGATCTCAAAACCGGATCATCTAAAGAAATTCGTAATATATTTCGGAAAAATCACATCTTACAAACAAACGGCGACGACGGTCCCTGAACTTCGCTGAAGGGATTCCGAAGGCTTTTTCATTTCAACAAATTGTTTGAGTTCTAAGACAAAACGAAGTTCCCCGAAATAGGATACAAAGCAAATTCAAAATCACATCGGCAAAACAAATAGAATACGAGAAATTCTAATCAGTATTACAATCCAATATCGCTCAAACTCGAAGTTGCTATCAATTAACGTACTTCGTTCTTCTTACAAAGTCCTGCAAGCTGCGATAATATAATACCTACTACATTGTCATAAGACTGACGTAAGACAATTTCTTAATATGAAATTAACTAAATATTATACGGGCGTCATACAAACTTTGGTGCTGTGGCGAACTTGCTAACTGCATAGACTATCCATCTCTAAAGTAGCGTCTTTACTGAGCATTCTAAGCATAAAAACTGATAGACGTCCACTGCTGGACATAGGCCCCCCAAGGATCGCCACAACGGCTGGTCCTACGCTGCCATCATCCAACGGGTTCCCACTGCCTTCACCAGGTGGTCACTCTACCTTGTGGGCATACTCATGCGACACTTTCCAGTACGCGGTCTCATTTCTAAGCATATTCTAAGGGAACAAACGAAAATTCGACCGAAAAGTCGATTCTGTCGATTTCGACAACAATGGTTGCTTTATTACAAAAGAACAATATCATACAATCAATACACAAGAATTTACGCACGATAAATTTAATTCCACGAACCTTTAGGTTCCAAGAATCCGTTACAAAGAAATTGTCCTTACGCCGAAAAGCTAAGTGGCTTTTCCCTGGAACGATTAAATCTACTTCAGCTAACAAATCCGTGTGCAGGCCTATCTCACTCCACAGCTCAGGTACGCTTGACGGCCGATCCCCACCGAGGGGTGAATGCCAATAGGCTAGGTATACCGTGTAAATTTCTAGGTCAAATCTCATTAGACTTGCCACCATTTTTGAGTAGTCAATGCGAGACTTGAAAACTTCTAGCGATGTCACGCTGCCAGCACGTGAAAGAATGAAAGTGGGAGACTATGTAAAGGAAGCTTTCATGTCTAATGACTCGGTTAATTTTTATTTGCACGCGCACCGTTGCGACGCTTGGTAGGTTATTCGCGAATTGTACGATAGGCGGGTGCGACTAACTTAGCACCTTATTGCCGTGCGGAGAGAGTCGCTATTTATTTGAATCTGTTTTCGGTTTCGACTTAGAATGGCTTACTTTTCCCTTCCCTTTCCCTCTCTGCTTCTTCACGTGGGTGTCTTACGACGCGACTAGGGGATAAGGTTTCTTGTGCAGTTTTTTTTGTGTCCACCTACCACGTCATTCCATCGTGAAACCTTAAATGTGCTTAAAGTAAGCCTTGCTACAAGTGTTTGCTTAATTTTTTTCGGTAGTTGTAGCAGTGGTTGTGACCACCCCGAAAGGGATTATGGTCGTGAGTTTATGTACGTATGTATGTTTAGGACAAAAAAACTAAACGAACATCCGATTTTTTTTCGCGGTTTCGATATTGGTCCCATAGTAAAAGTTGTTCAGTTTGATGGTCTAAACTACCCCCTATAATGTTTATTTGTATTTTTGTAACACCTTGTATATAATTTTGATTCAAGCACTAGAACGCGTGTTCATATATATTAAAAACATTACCCTAGTGATATGGGGACACCTAGTGATATCTTTCACTGTCACTTTGTACGTTTTTCCTCAGTTAGCTAGGACATTGCAGGCCGAATCACCTGATTGTCTGAAAAGAAAGATGATTTCGTGCTTCGGATGACACGTTAAGTCGTTGGTCCCGGCTAATATCTCTCGTGGTAGTAGTTGTTTCATAAAAACCACGTCAGAGGCCGTAAGGCGGTCTGAAAAAACGCTGACACCAGGGCTTGCTGCCCACACGATAAGAAGAAGAACATTACCATATAGGGTAAATATACTTCTGGCACAGGTGGGTAATAAATATTATATTATGGTCATTTCGAATGCTCATGAACGATCATCCTGTCAGAATCACCCTTTAGGGAGCTGTTGAAACCCGAATTGTAAATTCCAGTTGATAGTTGTTGAAGTAGCTATAATAGGCTATTTGCTTTATAGTACTGTTGCCCCGGTACTATTTAATTACCAAAAAGGTTACCGATTGTCAGTAGTTCTCAATATATGGAAGATTCCAAACTAATTAAAAAGTAAAAAATGTGTTGCATCCGATGACTTTTACGTCCGCATCTATAAGAATTGTTGTAAGTATTTGTTTTATTGAAGTCGGTGTCAAGCCAAGCCACAGAATACTGCAAGCCCAGTCGCGAATCGTACCAGCCGGCTTGACAGCGACTACGATAAAAAAAATGTACTTTTAGATACGAATGTAAATCGGCTGCAATATTATCATTATTTAACATGGAACATTATTTTTACGAAATAAATGAATAATGATATTATTATTTAGTTTTTTAAGTTTCGAAGTTGCTTTTAATTTAATGGATGTATAAACCACAAGATCTAGGCATACGGTTTGTAATTTAAACCCACCTTACATCAGGGAATTACAAAATTAAGTCCTGGAACGTATCTACATTCCCACTCCTAAGGGGGCCGTGAAACGTAATGCGAGATGAGCACTCCGGCAGACGTGAGGACTGATTTACAAATTCCATGCTAAAAAAACATGGATGTGTTTAGGGTTCCGTACTCAAAGGATCCTGTCACTAAGCCTACTAAGCTGTCAATCCGCCAGTCGCCGCAGTAAACGCAGGGCCGCCGGGCCATATTTTGCTGGTTTTTAGAAGCTATCTAAGATAGCCGTGGTGGTTCAGTGGCGAGTAACCTTGCCTGCCGTGCAGGAGACGATGGTTCGATCCCCTCCAGGCCGACTCGTACCAATGAGTTTTTCGGAATTTATGTACGATTTGTAACACCACTGGCTTTTCTTTGAAGGAAAACATCGTGAGGAAACCTGCATGCTTTAATTTTGAGGCAGGTATTGTACCCACTGTCCTTTTTAAGTGGCGACGGGCTCACCCCCCGTCACACTGGACTGAGTTTCGGTACTACTGGTGAAACTTGGATGTTCTGAGGTTTCAGAATATCTCTGACTACCCCCTCGGGGAATATAGTCGTGAGTATATGCTTATGCTATGCTTATGCTTAGAAGCTATCTTCTCTTATTTGAAAGACATACAAATTAATGAAAAATATGGCATTGATCTTTAACATCTGGGCTGTATTTGCTATGAAAAATATTTCTTATTTTCCTATTAAATACATATGAAACCTGTGTTTAAAGGAAAGCCTAAATATAGAAAAAAATCTTTATTATGTGCATCTACTTTATAAGTTGAAGTCACTTGCGATATGCACCATTGTGTAGACAATATTAAGATCTAAAAATGCTACGAATTAAAAAAATTTTAAGACCAATATTTGTAAAATTTGGTGCGAATTCTTATGATTTTCGAATTTGATTTCCTTGGATTAGAAGGCACCATAGGGACATAGTGAAGTACGATCCAGTAAAATGACATAGTCTAGTAGGTATCTTTAGAACCATAATTAGGTAGCGAGTTGAAATTTTCACAGAATATTTGTGTTACTATTTTGGATATGCTGAAAACTAATAATTAAATAAACATAATTAACAATAAAGGGTCAGGGTACCCGAACACAAGAAATAGGTTTTTTTTCAAGGTTTTTTGTTTATACTGTATCGTAAAAACGTAATAATTTACACAAGCTTCAAACTTATACTATAAATACTATAAAGTAAAACAACAAATAATAATAACCAAGTATGTTTTGCTCGCGCAAGGAGTTTTTTTTTTAATTATGATGGTACGGAATGGAACCCTCGGTGCGCGAGTTCGACTCGCACTTGGCAGGTTTTTTATTTTGGAGCAAGCTAGGTAGTTTTCATCACGTGAGAATTGTGAGAGATTTGCGCTGATTCGTGGTATGAATCGTGATGTAGACTGGAAAAAGTTTGTGTTTTGCCACTGTATACGAAAAAGTATCGACGTGTAGTCCCTACATACAGTACGGACACTCCCTGCCTCCCACCAATTTCAACCTCACCCTCGCTTGATAGGAATCGTGGCGTAAAATGTGTAGGTAATGGCGTACCTATTCCTGTCTCGCTCGTACTCACTCATAGGATCGCACATGCTTGCCTCTTCTTTAAAATTTCAGTTAACTCTTAG
Source organism: Agonopterix alstromeriana (assembly GCA_963924505.1). NCBI lineage: Eukaryota > Metazoa > Arthropoda > Insecta > Lepidoptera > Depressariidae > Agonopterix > Agonopterix alstromeriana. The sequence goes on from OZ004682.1 coordinate 6,942,850, forward strand.
TTGATAAACTGTGTCTGTTAGTCCGGGCGTAGAAGCCGTAAAATAACCACTTAGTTATAATAATATTAGAGTTGATGATGTGTCAAAAATATATATCGGGTATATGTTAATATACATATTTATAAAATGTTATAGCACTTTCGAACTTTTGGTAAATACACTTTAGGTATTCTCATTATCTCATATTAATATTGATCTAAAATTGAATATTTCTGGCTTCAACTGTCATTATGTGTTGTTAGCTTCATAGTATACAGTTGTTATAAATGTTAGATATCGGCGAACCAGGTTACGAACTAATATCTAAAGCAAGTTCTAGAATTTTATAATTTTTTGGAGTATAACTTTACATCATATACCTAATAATATATAAAAAAATTGCAGACTTTAATAATATCAAAACCAATTTTTCTTCAGCCGGTGAAGTATGTATAAACGCACACAGAGATAAGTTGAATGGCGCCACATGCACACCAACCTAAGAAAGTCGGTAGAAGCGTGAAGCTCCATCTAGACAAATACTTTATCTAAGTAGAGAGCGTCAATTCTATCGACTTCTTGCTACGTTACCTACTTTTCTTAATGGTGTACTTAAAACGAACGTGTGTGTGCTAAGCCTCTGAATCCCCACATATGCTGAGGCTATTACGTACTCGTACCTGCAACTTAGTTAACTGTCTTATCGTGCTGTGTAACACTCGTGTTTTTGTTTTAAGTGAATAATTTGAAACTTTATCGAAATTGTTTGCAAACTCAAGGCTATTGTTGTCCGTCTAGATTGTAGCCCTTTGTCAATGAATAGGTATTAAAGTTAATCCGAGACTGTGATTGTGATCTAGAAGATGGTTGGAACACAAAACAAAACACTAAAAATAAAAATATTTACCTGAAAAGATAAACTATAAAACGAAGAAAACTTCTTGATTTTATCCATCTGTGGACTTCTTGAAAGCCAGCATAGAGTAGAGTAAATGCCAGTCGAGATGTCAATAAATGTCAATTGAACGGCGGTAAACAAAGAGAATATTAAACGCGACGCTTATTGAAAATAAAAGTGCTTTCATCAAAGCATTTTGACTGTAACATTACCAAAAGAACTCAGTAATAAAAATGAAATGGCACTTCAGATCTGCAAAATTCAAGGTCGTCATGTTATCCATCTTCAGTACAAGCTTTTATTTCTTCATAATGCAGCCATCTCCCACATCAAACCGGAAGCTTGCTTTGAATTACGTTGTTGTCCATTTAGACTTGAAAGGGGCACCACCAAAGTTGGAGTACTTGAAATCTTTACTGCCTATCATGTCAAAGCTTGGTGTGAATGCTTTACTGATAGAATACGAAGATATGTTCCCGTATAATAGAAGCCTGATTGGTTTGAGAGCTAGTAACTGCTATGAAAGAGCACAGGTTCGTACCGTTACTTAATTATTATTAAATTCATTTGTTTCTTTTTTCTTTATAACCTGCCTGGGCGAATATAATTCCATGGGTAGGTCCCACGAAGTAGGCCACGACCTTGTGAAGGCGGAAGGAGCCCGTTGGATGAGGGCAGCGCAGGACCAGTCGTTATAGCGATCCTTGGGGGAGGCCTATGTCCAGCAGTGGAGGTCCACCGGCTGAGATGATGATGGTGAATATGATTAATTGGAGATGTTAGATGGCTAGAGGCGACTGGGAATAAGAACAGGACTGAACGAGGTGGCGTGTTATATTAGGAGAGGCTTATGTCCAGCAGTGGACGAGTATGGGTAAACATATTAATAAAATAAAATAAGTAACGCTTACAGGCACATACATTGTAATGATCCTAACATATACTAGGCTTTTTATTATGGAAACCATGCAAGAACTTCTCAAACATTTAACATCCATGACCAAACCGGGATTCAAACCCAGGTCCTTGGTTTGCTCATGACGATGATGATATTGTTGTGTTTTGATCCTTCGTGACCCGTCGGTCCACGGCTGGATATAGTAAAAACTTCGAGTGCAAGATTTAAGAATTTAAATTTTTTGTATCTCATTTGGGTAGACCCCACACGGTTGACCGACGACCTGATGAAGGCGGCGGGAACCCGTTGGATTAGGGCAGCAGAGGACCGGTTGTTATGGCGATCCTTGGGGGAGGCCTATGTCCAGTAGTGGACGTCCATCGGCATGGTGATCTCATTCTACGCTGCCACTGAAATCTTAATGAAATATGTTCTTATTTGAAATTACAGTTGAAAAACTTCCTATCTCTGGCAGTCAAATTTGGTTTTGAAATCATTCCTCTGATCCAGACATTCGGGCACATGGAATTTGTTCTCAAAATTGATGAGTTTAAACATTTGCGAGAAGATCCACTGAATTCCGCCGCAATCTGTCCTTCCAAGAACGAAAGCTTGGAGTTAATCAAGGAAATGTTAAGGCAGGTATGAGATATGACTATAGGATCACTATTTTTATCTTGTGTGCTGGAGGACGATCGCGCTAATTTAAAGCACCCAAGTTCAATCCTAATCAAATTTTAGTTCTAATCACATTGCAATCCAATTACTTTTCAACTGTGTTTAATTCCGTATCGCGCTAAACTTGACTTATTTACTTTGAAACTGACAGCCTTTAACGTCAGAGCGATCTGTCAAAACGGCTCTAACGGCTGTCAAATGAATAGCGCAATACCGAATGTGTTAAAAGTTGTGGTTCGCACGCGGTCCAATCATGGTTCAGTTGCGATTTATTTACCGCAATTGCCCTCCTGGTCTTGTTACAACACTCTATCTCAACTCAAGTCTATGACAATTTGACGCGTGTGACGACGCTTCTCCTTGAACGCTCTATACATAGCCGTATGTTTGTGTTTATGGCAGCCCGCTCCGCGCACCGCAGCGCCTGTCGCCCCGCGTCTCCCTGAACGAGGCCTTACGCTCACGATTATATTCCCTAAGGATGTGGTCAAGAGATATTCTCAATATCGGTATTCATCCGTATTCAGAATATCCTCTTTTCACTAACAATGCCTAAATTATGCTGCCGTATTTATTAAGGCAGCAGTAATTTTTTGTTGTTAATAGATTTGTGTTGTAAATGGTTCCGGAATCATTGTGACGAGCTCTATATGAAACATTGACCCTTATTGTAATATCTAACTCGGAAGAGGTAAAAATGGTAAGCAAGAGTGCAGTACAGCTCTTCACAAGGATTTTGAAAATATATGTGGCTAGGTTTCGCCTAAAAATACTTTCTTGATAAGTACGGCAGTGCAGTGTATCCAAAAAAAAGCATCTCTTGCTACGATATGGTTTTTAGGTGTCCCTGACTCCGAATCAACCTTGTTTAGAAATTTTGTCCGTCTGTTCGTTTGTTTGTTTGTGTGTTTGTTTGTTCGAGCATCACGCAAAAACTACTGAACCGATTTTGATGAAATTTGATACCTTATGATTTGACTTAAAATCTGGTATGGAAGGACGGTGCGGACGAAGTTGCGTGTAAACTCTATTGGATTTATAAACTTTTGAATAGGCAGGCATTGCTTACCTATTTAAATTCTTTTTACCCGACTGCGCCAGAAGGAGGGTTATGTTTTTATATCATGTTGTATACTCTACAGGTGATAGATTTCCACACAAATATATCTCCATTGAAACACATACATATTGGATGTGACGAAGTTGGATCATTAAAGAAATGTTCTGATTGTAAACGTCGACCTGATAGTTCTAAGTGAGTATAAGTGTACATTCTTAGCATCAATACCCTCGTAACGCCCAGATGCTTTTATAAGGTCTAAAGCTCCATTGTGATACTGGCCCAAGATGAAATCCAATTTCATGCAGTAACCGCCCAAGAACCTTTTAAAAAGCACTCGATTTGAATATTAAATAGTGTGCTATATGACATGCGCATTAAGACACAATTTAGAAAATTTTACTTTCTGGACTGGTACCATGTAGCATAAAGCATATGCTCACGACTATATTCCCCGAGGGGGTAGTCAGAGATATTCTACTGGCTGATGATTTATATTTATTTGATTGACGAAGCATGTGCTCAAAGCTTGTTTATTGTGGACAAGTGAATGATTTTTAGTATTAGTTATATTTTAGGACATGTTCATTTATTTTTGCACATCATAAATACTTCCTTAAAATTAATATTATGTCAAATGTTGTCTTTTAGGCTGATATCATAACGTTGTGGGGATCAGCTGTAACATTTTAACCTTTTACATTTACATTAGACCGTTACCGGAAATCATACATACATACATAAACTCACGCCTTTTTACCAGAGGGGTAGGCAGAAACTATAGATCTCCACTTTGGGCGGTTCTGACATACCTCTCTTGCTTCCTCTAAGTCCATACATCTTTTCATACATTCCCTTCGATTTCGGCTACTTTTAACCTGGCATTTTTTAATGACGTCCCTGATCTGGAGATCTTTCAAACTTACTAGACAAATTGTCCAAGAATAGGTTGAACAGCCAAGGAGACGCTACACAGCCTTGTCTGACTCCTCTATGGATGTCAAACAAGTCTGTGTAGGCTCCATTGATTCTAATACAGGCTCTGGAATTCTCATACAGGGATTTCAGAGCCCGTATCAAATCGCTGTTCACTCAATAAAAGGACAATGTCGACCACAGTTCATCCCTCACCACTCTGTCATAGGCTTTCTCCGGTTACCGGAAAAAACATCAAAAATATGGGTAATTATAAAGTTATTCTATTAATTACAGTGACATCTTCCTCAAGCACGTAAAAGCCGTCGAAGATATAGTTAATCAAATCAGCCGAGACACTGTTGTTCTTGTTTGGGATGACATGTTAAGATCAATAAAAGAAGAGTGGAAGACAATGGTGCGGTTTAACAATATAGAACCAGTATATTGGAATTATGAAGCAAAAGTCAATTTACCACATTTCGCTTTATATCAATACCATAAATATTTTCACAACATTTGGATCGCATCAGCTTTTAAAGGTGCCGATGGTAATTCAGCAGTTTTACCAAATTTGATCACGAGATTCAAGAATCATCTTGACTTGATGGATAATATTTTAGGTTATAAATTTGGTGGGGAAACAGATCGTTATGAATTCAAAGGCATTATTTTAACAGGCTGGTCGAGATACAGCCACTTTGATACAATGTGTGAATTGTTGCCTGCTTCAATACCTAGTCTTATTCTTAATTTAGTAGTGATACAAAAATTTAGGGAAGGGGTTTTTTCTAAATTGTATTGGTGGGAATATATGTATTCTACGTTTTTTGCTTCAGACTATTCTAAAGCACTCAATTGTTCCAATCTGATTGGGAAATTAATTAATTTTGACGTGTCTTCATGTGAATTTAGTGGCAATTCTCTTTACAATTCTATTAGGAATTTTGAGTCCGTTGAAAATAAAATGAGAGTTTGTTTAAAACTTTTGTCAATAACTTCTGACAAACATTTAAAAAGTCATGTTAATAAATGTGAAAATAATTGGAACGATACTTTCGACGATGTTATGAGACGAAGAAATAATAATGTAGCGCAATCTATGTCAGAATTATATGACAACATTGTAATAGAAGAATACATTGCGGAGAAAACTATTATTGCTTACCAAATGATAAAGGAATTCAAGGGAAACATTTTGAGAACATCAGACCCGTTTCTTAATAAAAGGGTTATTAATGGTTTTTCGTTTTAAATTATTTAGGTATACATATAAAAGGGTTTACAAAAGTGTAAGTATGCTTGTTCCCAACGAGCACATTTTATTTCAAATCCAGAGTACCTCTATGCATTATAGAGATACCTACTTTAATTAAAAAAGCCGTGGTGGTCCAGTGGCGAGTAACCTTGCCTGCCGTGCAGGAGGCGATGGTTCGATCCCCGTCCAGACCGACTCCTACCAATGAGTTTTTCGGAATTTATGTACGATTTGTAACACCACTGGCTTTTCGGTAAAGGAAAACATCGTGAGGAAACCTGCATGCTTCAATTTCGAGGCATGTATTGTACCCACTGTCAATTATAAGTGGCGATGGGCTCACCCCCCGTCACACTGGACAGAGTTTCGGTACTACTGGTGAAACGTGGATGTTCTGAGGTTTCAGAATTTCTCTGACTACCCCCTCGGGGAATATAGTCGTGAGCATATGCTTATGCTACTTTAATTAATTGAATCAGGCGTTACTTTGCGGAAATCTATGACTAATAGGTAGATGACATCGTATCGAGACCTCCGCTTCTAAATACCTAATAGACAAAGTTGTATTACGTTATGCAATACAACCTGCCCACCAAATAAGTTTGAGACAAATCGAGCCAATCGACGTCATGAATGGTGAACTCGAGTCACCTGTTATACCTATACAGGGTGTTAGGGTAAACAGTTGCATTACTTTAAGGGGTGATTCTACCCATGATAATGAACAACTTTCCCTAAGAAACATATAGGAAATTTGCGAATTTCTTGTACTTTTCTCTGAACAGTCATAAACTCACCTATCTCCTATTTTCGGCTTGACGTTGTGTTTTGTGACACCCTGCATAATATGACTGTACTTACCGAGGTTCTGGACTTGAACTCCATGAGTTCAAAAATTCAGTGACTTTAATTAGTATTGAAAATATCACCAGACTTCGATTGTATGGAGCACGCTCAGAATTATATTCCCTTAAAGTAATGCAACTGATTACCCTAACACCCTGTATAGGGTGCTTCTTGATATGCTGACACTTTTTTAAGATGATGATCAGACCGTCAAACTAAACAACTTTCTCTATGGCACTAACATCGAAATCGCGAAAAAAAAATCAGCTGTACATAGAACAGCAGAATTATTTTTCGCGATTTCGATGCTGGTGCCATAGAGAAAGTTGTTCAGTTTGATGGTCCGATCATCCCTTTAAAAAAGTGTTAGCATATTAAGAAGGACCCTGTATGTGCTAACAGTTCGATTCAAAGTATATAAATATCAAAATGGGTCACGACTAGAGCGAGAGAAAAGAGGTAATTTAGGCTAGGCACTTTAAATCTAGCGAAAAGCCCGCGATAGAATTAATATTCTGTATAAGAAATTCTGAAACTTCGACAGAGAAGTTCCAATGTAATTTTACCCTAGGGTGTGCACAGATTAAACTTGTATAAAACGTATTATTAATAAAAGCATTATTCTCAAGGTATACCTCTTTTACTAGTGAAATCATTAAGTGGTCAATAGTCATTACAAGAAGTGATAGTATACAACATGTTAATGAATAAACGCAAAAGTAGAAAGTAGTTTGTTTAAAATCGAAAGCAGAATCGAATTATCAAGGTTTCAACATAGGTTACATTTTTTCAAAATATTTAATAATTTGTTTGCATAATTTAAAATTAACTGAACTCGATCTCAACCCACGGCTCGGGCACTCTCATCCTACTTACTACCAAAACAAAATTCTTAAAATGTATACATGAGTGTAGGTTAGCGCTTTCATTAATTGCTGAAATAATAACAATTCATTTTTGCATCAAAATTTAAAAATGTAAATAACTTTCAATTTAAATTAATAAAATAATGAAATTATTTTTTCAATGCAATTATTTCCTTATAAACCAGTTGGGGTGTATGGCGTTTTGCGCTTATTTATTAACACGTTGTATACAGTCCTTCTTAATATGCTGACACTTTTAAGGGGATGATCTGACCATCAAAAAGAACAAATTTTTCTATGGGACCAACATAATTACAAATCGCGAAAAAAACATCAACTGTCCCAAACATTTGGCTCAAGTAGGTTTGCAGTTTTGTATGGGACTTGGATTTCGCGATTTCGATGTTGGTGCCAGAAAAAGTTGTTCAGTTTGACGGTATGATCATCCCCTTAAAAAAGTGTGAGCATATGAAGTAAGATCCCATATACATGTATTTTTAATATACAGGGCGTGTTACAAAAGCCAACATCAAAATAAAATAAATAAACTACTGTTTCATACTACACTGTACCTACTACAGACTACCGAGTCGACTCCAATGTATAGAACAGCAAATATGTTTTATTTTATTTCGACATCGGCTCTATAGAGCCTGTGGAACATTAAACTAAACAACGTTCACGTTCTAAACCCACCCCTTGGCGCGCTCCATACAAACGAAGTCTGGTTATATTTTCAATACGAACCAATTAAAGTCAATGACATTTTACAGAAACGATCTAGAAACAAATCTCTATGCTTGTATGTTGTCAGATTTTCGTTAAAATATACAGTTTCAATGCTAGGGTTACTACTAAACACGATTTAATGAAACAAAATGTTTACATCCATAATTTACTAACAAAATTTACAAAACAACAAGATTTGCTATTTACTTGTTCAAAGTATTTTGTAGAAATTAAACTGTAAACCTAACAAAAGTATCTACATTTCATTCATAAAATGTACAATTTCATTCATAATTTTCTCAACATCGTATATCAGTTCTACAGTAGCTACCTCCTATTGCGGGAAGGATCACAGCTGGATTACAGGGGAGCGTGATTAAATTCTTACGAAACCTTTGAAGCAAACGATGAAAGCCTTCCATTACCGGCCACAATGCTTTAAAACATTATCGAGAGAGAGTTCAAAACCAACGTTTAAAATAAATCCAAAGCATTTTAATCCCCACGTAGCTTTAATGGGATTGCGTTTTAGTATTTTATTTTAAGCAATTGTTCCTGTTGATTTGATTTTGAAGAAGATATTGGATGTTTGTTTTTGTTTCTTACATTGATTGGTTTCTTTTAAAATATTGTTATTCTTATTATTAGGTTCATCGTAGACAGACGAGTTCAGAGATATTTATGAGTTTGAGTTCTAACTCCCGTTTGTCGAAATCCATACGTTTTCGACTCAGACTCCGAATTATAATTTTGAATATTAACCAATTTAATACCGCGTAATTTTAATTACTATCCAGAAACTAATCTGTGTTTATTGTTTTTCAGATTTTTGTATAAATGTATAAGTTACAGCGAACAGCTCAAAGATTTCCACACATTTCTAGAAAACTAATCCTAGCATAGAAACTAATATTTTAACGGAAATCTGGTAAACCAGACACACAGATTAGTTCCTAAATCGTGTTTTAAAAATTTTATTGAGTTTAATTGGTTAACTTTGAAAATAGGATCATACTTCGTTTGTATGAAGTACATTCAGGCGTCCTGATACTATGGGTGGGTTGAACCTCAACTGGCAGCAAATAACATTTTTAACGCTCCATCCCTTTCTGTCGCTCAGGAACGTAATTTTTTTAGAGCGAGAAACATACCGGGAATGCGATAGCACGCCGCAGCACCGGCATTGCTGCGTCCTTTCTGGCTCTGGCCAATGACGTTCCCGAGCGACAGAGCAGGAGAAGCTCAACCCTATATCGTCTTAATATACTAATCCCAAACGATCATGGGATCTTAAGCCTACTTTTTAGTATTTTTAGGTACGTCAGGGCTTAGACTTAAGAACGCGCGAGCGTGTTTGGTTTATGCTGAAATGATAATCTAAAATGTTATAAAACTAACAGAAGTGTGTCTGTCTGTATAATGAAAATATTAACATTTTTTTTTTCATTAGAATGGTTTTTAATTAACCGACGATCTGGTGACGGCACGGCAGCGGGAACCCGTTGGATGAGGGCAGCGCAGGACCGGTCGTTATGGCGATGCTTGGGGGAGGCCTATGTCCAGCAGTGGACGTCCATCGGCTGAGATGATGATGATGGTTTATAAGCATCCCTGACTCCAAATCCACCTTTTTAGAATTGTTGTTCGTCTGTTTTGTTCTAGCATCACGCAAAAACTACTGAACCTTGATAGCTTATGACTTTTTTTTTAAATCTGGTCTATAATTTGTGCGGACGAAGTCGCGGGTTAACTCTAGTACTTAATAAACGATAGAGACTGAGGCTGGCTTGCACCATAAACGTATTTAGGCTTAAACATGTTTAAAGTTTAAATTATGATGATGTCACTGTCATCAATATATGAGCAGTGTGCGAGTTAGCCTCCTGGGCCTACCCTTGATGTTTTAATTTTTAATTCAATTTATTTATTTATACAACGTGTTAATGAATTAACGCAAAACTAGAAAGTAGTTGGTTTAGAATCGAGAGCAGAATCGAATTATCATGTTTTCAACATAGGTAATTTTTTTCAAAATATTAAATAATTTGTTTATAAAATTTGAAATTTACTGAATTCGATCTTAACCCACCGCACGGGCACACTCGCCCTACTTACTACCAAAACAAGATTCTTAAAATGTAGCCGCGAGTACGCTAGCGCTTTTATTCATTGCTGAAATAATAACAAATCATTTTTGCCTGAAAACTTAAAATGCGAATAACTTTAAATTTTAACTATCGAAATAAAGAAATTATTGTTTCAATCTAACTAGTTTGTTATAAATCTATTATTAGCACGCTTATTTATTAACACGTTGTATATTAATGTTGTACTCTACTAACATAGTTTATAAGTTTTCCAATACCTATATTTATTCGTAGTCCAAATACCTACAACATTTTTTTGTATGCAATATTTATTAAGTTGTCTGAAATAAACGTTTTTTTTTTTTAAATATGTTGTAATTTTACTGAGCCTAGTTTTTATAATATTAGTTATTGTAAGCAATTTTACCATTCAAGGTTTCCAATAAAACCATTTGACTAAATTAGTTGTAAAAATCTTTATTTACACACAACAGCACTAAAAATTATAATTTCAATCAATAATTTAAGTTAACAATAAAAAATTATTATTAATATCACTTATATTAATGACGACAACGTTATACTAAAGCACCAATTTGTTCAATCCAGATTATAAAAATTACTTATTTTTAGAATCATTTTCATTATTTTCTTTGCTTTTACTCTCTTCTTTTTCACTCTTAGGCTTATGTACAGGAGCTATTTCTATTGGTGGAGGTGTTATAGGTACTAAGCTACCATCTTCCTCAGCAACCCTTAGGCCAATAGTTGCTCCCAATTTAGCACTGGCTTGCTTAAACGTATTGGACAATTTCACTTGTACCACGTTAATGCACATAGAAGTTAAGGCCAAGCCAAAAACAAGATACAACATCGTCACCATCATATAAATAGGTCGACTAGGAACGAAATCGCCAAGACCGATAGTCGACATTGATATAAAAACGAAATAGAAAGAGTCACAAAAGTTCCATGACTCCCAATAAGTGAATATTGCTGCACCAACAACAATGTATAGTACGAGGATAACTATAGCAACACTTATAGGTAAGTTGAACTCATCGTCGATTTCGAAGACAGATGGCGCTGGAGTATCGGTGTCATTCCCTGCTTCTGGGTCAAAAACTGCCCCTGGTTTTGGAGGCAAAGGTGGAGGTTCATCACCAGGTTTTTCTTCTAGCGATGGCAGGGAATCACCATCAGGGTCATCTTGAATTTCTTCTTCAGTGAATATCTGCGAAGGTCGACGAACTGCCTCGCAGACAATGTTAAGCCCCTTCATTACATTCTGAAATGACGTAAATGTCTGCTTTGAAACAAGAATTTGTTTTGCTCCAGTGCGGAATCACAAAAGATAAAATGTAAGACAACATACCTAATGCTCGAGGCGAAACCATTATTCATTTCTGAATAAAAAGGAAACATTCTCATTGTTCCCTTTATACCGGAGTGATTCGAACATAATTTTCAGAAAATATAATAAAGAAAAATTCCTGTAGCCATTGTTTTTACGTGATTTATCTAAATTATACGTACGAATTGAAGATGAAAAGGAATTATCCATTTTTGTAAAATTGTACAATGGCCAATAAAGTAATTATTTAAGTTCCTTCCTATTCTAATAATTGCTTATTATCGTTGTTTCGGATTTTGAATAAATTATGTCCTCTTTAATCATGAAAATTATTGTTGTAAACAAGACAGTAGTAGTATCAATTTTTGTTTAAAAAAAATCTGGCACCGTCCCAACTAATAAAATAAAGAATCATACCTACAAGTTCATATACTCAAGAATCACAATGTGCAGTCAAACAAAAACTAATTTAATCTATCTAAACCTTTATAAACCTGTAACAGAAGTGTGTCTTTACATTTAAGATATTAGCAAAAAAAGATTACGATATGGTTTTTAGGAGTACATGACTCCAAATAATAAGTTTTTGGCATTTCTGTCCATCTTTTTGTTTATTTGTTCGAGCAACACGCAAAAACTACTGAACCGATTTTAATTAAACTTTTTTTGTTTAAAAGCTTATGATTTGACTTAAGATCTGGTTTGTAATTTATGCGAAGTCGCAGGTAAACTCTAGTATTTAATAACAATTAATTAATAACACACCTGCATCGGTGCAGTTCTTCTCACTTTCCTACAGCTTCTGGTGTAGTAGAATCTTCTAATAAACGCCCAGAAGAACTTTATGATCCTCGTGAACAACTTTCCAAAGTCAGCCAAGACAATCAGGAACAATGGTATTCCAATGATAGCGTAGATGATTGTGGCTATACGGCCATACATCGTCTTTGGAGCGATGTGACCATATCCTGGAAAATGCAACAATTTTGAATTATTTCACTATTATAAAATTTAAATTTCATGGAGTCGTGTTAAATTTCAATTGAGAAGTAAAGAAAAAACAGTCAAAATTGTAGGTCAGATTGTTTATATTCAAGAATAATTTAGTTTTTTTAATTCACAAAGTCCTGTTTTGTTTATATGGAAAACAGCACTTTGGGAAATTGTTATTAAGACTCTTACCCATAGTAGTAACTAACGTCAAACAATAGACGAAAGAATTAATGAAGCTCCAAGATCTTAATCCACTGAACGAAGTAACACCAGCTTCATGGGCATTGTGAAGCTGATTTTCAAATTCGTATAGCTTAGTTCTTGCCATGGACTTCCAATCTTCTTCACGCAAATAATGACTTCCACGCCATAAGCTCTCAATAAAATCTCGTTTCACATTCCTTGTTCCACATTTGTAGGCATTCTCAAAAGAGCCTTCTAAGGACCTAAACATCATGCCACCTAAACCGCACATTATTATTAAAAGCAGTGTGTCAGATATACATTGGTTTCTCAAAAATAATATTTTCCTGTACTCTATATTTTGTTCCTCCTTGAATAGCTGCCAATTTGCTAAGAACTTCCATTTAGAATACACAGGTTTTTTCTTTTTATCATTTTCTGTAGGTGCCGATTTCTTGTCTTCTATGGATTTTTTCCTCTCTTTCTTAATTCCATTTTTACCATCAGCTCCTGATCTTTTTCGAAGAACTGATTTCGGTTCTATTTCCTGTTTTGGCTCGTTGTCTTTAAATGACCTATTATTGTTTGCAATTTCTCGTTTATCAACTTCTTGACTCAACAAATGAAGTTTTCTCGTCAATTCAGCTGTACGTTCTGACAAATCAAAGTCATATTCATTCTCACTGGGTGATGATGAAGAACAACTTGATGTGTATTCAGATTGACTTGCATCAATGTAGCCAGAACTTCTTCGTCGTTTTTCGATTTCTAATTCCATTCTTTTATTAGTCGTAAGTCCTGACAATATTTCTTTGTCGCTAATTATTTGAATAGTTTTAGGACACGATATTTCTCTTGTTCGTCTTGGCGTCGAAGGAGTTTTGTTCGGGGTCTGAAGATTTCTGCTATGATTTTTATAAGCAGCTGGGAGTCTTGGATCATCTTTTGGTATAGACAAACTTCTTGCTCTAGCTTGCATTAGATGCACGATCTCTAGACTAATCTGACTCATCTGCAAACCAGATCTATCTATTACCTTTACCTCTTCTACTCTAGCTACTGATTGTGACCGATTCGCTCTGGGAGATCTGTTCTTTACAAACCGTCGTGGTGTAGGCACTACCCTACGCTTTGGTCCAGCTGCTATATTCTGCTGGTTCAGTTGATCCTCACTCATCTCACTCTCACTAGTCTTATTCTGTAAATGTTATTAGGGTTATTAGTTTCTCTTCTTATACTATGAGGTTATTGAATAATATCTAGATACCTATATATGATGATCACACTTGATTTTTGTCATTGCGCCAATTGAAAATATAATGCTATCAACAAAGCAACAAACAGAATCAATAACTTTACATAAAAACTGACCCCGAATCTTGACGCTGATTTGCTGCGTGCAGGTTTCACAGGAGGTAGAGGTTTACTTTGTGGTTCATCTTTATTGACCGGCTTAGGTTGTGGCTTAAGAACAGGTTTAATGTCAGAAGAAAGCTTTCTGCTCGGAGTTCTAACAATCCTTTCTCGTATTTCAACTACCGGTTTCATATCATGTGATAATTTTCTACTCGGAGTTCTTTCTATTTGTATCACTTTAGTCACTAATTCACCTGGAGATGTGGGAGTTTCATGGGTTTTAGATGAAACAACTTTTGCGATAGGTTTAGTATCTTTTTCGTCAAAAGTGAAAACGCTCTCTTTTGTGACAGGTGTCTTTAAGGTTTTAGTTGGTACTTCATCAGACACTTTTTCGTCAGGATAAACGATTTCTTCCATTTTTTTAGGTAGTGCGGGTGGTGGTGTATGTGCTGGAAACGCAGGTGCAGTGGTGTCTTTTGGAGAGATACTAGGAGGTGAAAGTGAACCCCTGGTATCTTTTGGTGGTTCTATCGTTAAAGAATTACGTCGGCTCCTATCCTCATCTTTTGGACTAAGCGTGTAACTGGTGCTTAACAGTTTATTTGTCGGATCCATAAAACTTCCTTTACGTTCCAATAATTGTTTTTCATCTTCTTTTTCATGTACTGCAAACGGCGAAATACTTCTTCGCCTTCTCTCATTAGCTGCTGTAAGTCTAGCTCCTAAAACTTCTTCTGTATCCAAATCGTAGACAGGATCTTTGACGCCGGCTTGTTCTTGAACTAAACGTTTCATTTCTTCATAAGTACTGTCTGCTTCAATTTCTCTTGAATTACGATTAGTTTTAACTTCTTCATCGTCAGAAGTAGTTGTATCTTCATGAGGTACGGCCATTCTACTGGGTTCAGGGGTTTTCTCTCTCATTCTTGTAGCTTGGCCTCTGTTTTTAGACAAATTTCTTCTCTTCCTAATAGACATCTTCTGGTCGGTGGACTCCATTTCAACAGGTTGTTCTTCAGTTGGGGATAGTAAGTGACCACCGGTTTTGTCGTCAGGGGATCGGGATACTAAATGGCCACTGGTTTGGGTTTCGGATTCGGCTTTTATGATAGGGATTTTAAGGATCAATCTACTTCTATCTCCATTCCCTTCTTCAGTCATCACCACTTTTTACTGCAACTGAAAATAAAAAAATAAAACTGGTCAGTAAACCGTACTGACAATGAACTATAACGATAAGCAAATGAACTGCACAATTCGTTCAGATTTATATTTTGGCAGAGCAATATCGGTCACCTGCCAATACTTATCATATTAATATCATTAATTAGCTAACAAGAGGGAATGAGAAACTTACCTTTCAGAAAAGCTTGTCCAATAAGAAACTTCTTTATAACATCGGGGTCAAGCAGATATCTAATAAAAGAATCTATTTTCGACGCCCGAGCGTGTCGGACGTAAACAAACGTCCATACAGGAGGATTCGATCCATCCTTGTCACGTGCCTGTCACAGCTTGAAACACTTTGTATGATAATCGATTTGGAATAGTTTCTGATGCTGGAATCGCGAATTTTCGAAATAGACGCCCGTCAATCGCGTTAGAACTAAACGTTTGAGCCCAGAGAGCTCCGGGCAGAGTTCCAAATTTAAAACAACTACAGCTAAATTCACGCCGGTTCGTATATGCGTGGCACCCAAAATATAATTTCGTCCAATGTAATGTGAACATCGCGGCGTAATTAATTTCTTTATGCTAGAAGCTGTTAGGAGTGTCAAAGAGTTCATTTTAGACTGGTTAGGACATTGAACGTTTCAGTGTAATCAAAATAACGTTAACGCGTATGAAGTTTAATTGCTTTGAGAAATTATGTAAATCAGATATTCTCTTATTTGCTAACGAAGACCAAATGATAAAACATTTAGAAACCTACGGTTAGGTTGATAGTCAAGTGACAATAACATACGACCCCAGAAGGGTGGCCATAAATAAGGCATTAATGTTTTCTATTATACAAGGTGTTACATAAATACAAATAAACATTTAAGGGGGTGGTTTAGACCATAAATAAATAAAATATCGTGCACATTGTCACACAAATTGTCTAATCACATTTAAAGTACCAGAATCTAGCCTGGACTTGTGTTATGATGACTAGATATACAATAAATATATAGATACAAACGTCAATGACTCGGGTACAAATATTCATATTCATCATACAAATATTTGTCCCTTATGGGATTCGAACCCGCGACCCTCGGCACAGCAGGCAGATTCACTACAGACTGTGCTATCTGGCCTTCAAACTGAACAACTTTCACTATGGGACCAATATCGAAATCGCGAAAAAAAATCTGCAGTTTCATACTAAACTGCAAATGTACCTACCTACTCGGGCTAAATTTATGGGACAGCTGATTTTTTATTCGCGATTTGAAGTTGGTTCCATATAGTGAAAGTTGTTCAGTTTGACAGTCTAAACAACCCCCTTATAAGTTTTAAATGTTTATTTTTACTTGAATTAATGTAAATAAAAAGTTGTATAGTATGTAAGATCCCACAGCAGAACAAAGGCCTCCATGACGGGTTGTATGATGAGTGGAGAAAATTCCCCCCCCTTCGTTTCCTTCGATTTGATCAGCGTACCAACGGTCTCGAACTTAACTGTCTTGAAAAGGAGCCCCTTTAAACAAACCATTTAATATATTCTTATTAACTATTATAAAACTGAAACAGACCTGTGTCTGTACATTGAAGATATTTACACAAAAACCGGCCAAGAGCGTGTCGGACTCGCTCATGGTAGGGTTCCGTAGCCATAGTTTGAGTAGAAAAGAAAAAAAATCTGTATATGCATGCATGCATATGCTCACGACTATATTCCCCGAGGGGGTAGTCAGAGATATTCTGAAACCTCAGTACATCCACGTTTCACCAGTAGTACCGAAACTCTGTCCAGTGTGACGGGGGGTAAGCCCGTCGCCACATAATGGGCAGTGGGTACAATACATGCCTCGAAATTTAAGCATGCAGGTTTCCTCACGATGTTTTCCTTCACCGAAAAGCCAGTGGTGTTACAAATCGTACATAGATTCCGGAAAACTCATTGGTACGAGTCGGCTTGGACGGGGATCGAACCATCGCCTCCTGCACGATAGGCAAGCAATCTGTATAAAGAGTATCATACCCAAAAAAAAGTAAATAAGTAAAGTAAAGCATTCGCTCTATAAAGTAATTTTATTATCATAAACCCAGGTTAGGTTAGGTTAGTTAGGTATCTCTTAATAAAGTATTTTTATTATTATTTGAGGTCTGTTTGCGTGTTTGTGTGTTTGTTTGTGCGAGCGTCACGCAAAAACTACTGAACGGATTTTGATGAAACTTTATTTGTTTGCTAGCTTATCTGACTTAAAATATGAAATTGTGCAGACGAAGTCGCGGGTTAACTCTAGTAACAAATAAAAGTAAAATGGACCTCTTAATCTTAGTGACCGCTTTCAATTTTAGTACCCATAAAATGTTAGAAAAGTTTGTAATAAAACGAAGAGAGATTTATTCGGAATCCTAGAATTAATGTAAAATTATCTTAAATTTATATTGATTTGTAACCTTAGATAAAATCAAAAGAAGAAGGTGCAGCTCACACATTCTTTTCTTGTATAACTGTATTGATGCGACTTACATTCTTAAGTCCCATCGCATCACAGTCGTACACAAAGCAAGAGCTCGCATGCATCGCGTAAATGTTTGAATAATAATTGTCGCTCGCACGACTACATTCCGTCAAACTGCGCATAGGTAGAGTAATGTATAACGTCGCGCGGCCAGCTTATGTTTGTTTTGCGTAGCTTGATGTTTCACCGTGTGTACATAATAGTCGATATTTTTTTGAAGCTCTCTGCCCCAATGCTGAGCAAAGACATCCCTACTTCTCATCAAATGCTCCCTTTGCAATTCAATATCGTGCCAACCCCCAGGCTATTCGTTGTGCGATTTTTGAAAGTCTCACGTTCAAATCAGCAGTAGAAAATGGCAAAACACAATAGTAATTTTGACATTTTCTATTGCCGATTTGGAACTGTGACTTTCAAAAATCGTCGCATTCTGTGAATGATCTTATATTTATGTTGTATTGTATTTATATCCTTTCCGTTATTATATTGTACTGTTGAATGAATAAACATATTATTTATCTATCTAACCATTCAGAAAGTTATTCAATACATCGCTTGAAGCTAAGCTACCGCTAAAGCTATAAAATAACTTAATATAGAATCTCTATGTCACTCGTTTAATATAGAACGTTAACTGCATATCTCACGATCTAGTGGTGACGATATAATGAAACTAAAATTGAGTATTTATAAACTAACTACTTAATAATTTTAAATAATTATATTAAAAACATATGCGACATCTTCCTCTTTTTGGTTTTATCCATGTCTGAAACTGTTCTTTCAGAAAGTAAGGGTATAAATAAAGTTCGGCACTTAAACACCTGCTTAATTAAATTTTAGTACTTTTACAATGAGTAAAGTACATTGAAAGTATTAGGTACAGTAGAGTTAATTAAGATCTACCTATTTGTTGATATTGTAGTAATTTACCTACCGTTAATTTAATTTAATACAGGTCCAATAGACTGTACGGACTGTTTAATTTGTGGGCAATATTTGGAGAATGAAGGGACGATACGATAATCTCTTTAAAGATATAATTTAAAAAGAAAATAGAGGGGAAGAGAGACAGAGGAAGACCTAATAAGTTTATCTAGCGGTGAAAAAAAGGTTGATATCAAGTCGTTATCATGTTGTTTTTAGGGTTCCGTACCAAAAGAGTGCTAATGGAAAACTATTCTTAAACCTATGTGGTCCGTCCGTCCGACCGTCTGTCCTACCTATAAAGGGCTGTATCTTTTGAACTATAATAGCTAGGCGGCTGACATTTTTACAGAATATGCGTTGTTGTAGCGCTAGTTGCTAATAATAAACAAACAAAAATACATACAAGTAACTAGACTTTTTTGTAATTTTTTCTTATCTTAAAAACGGTTACATACAAATACAAGCGTCAAACTTGGTGTGATTATAGTGCAAACTCGATAGTATAATAACAAATAATAAAAATCGGCCTATATCCCATATATAACGCTAAGGATCCCGAAGAAAACACAATATTTTCGGTATTTCAATTATATTGCGTGGTGGTATTACGGAACCCTCGGTACGTGAGTAGTCCAATATGCACATGGCCGGTTTTTTTTAACTATCTAACTAATCTTCTTACATTTTGTCTTGTATTGCTATAAAAATCGCCTTTGTAAGTATGCATCGAACGACACAAAAGAATGGCACAGCGTTTGTTTAGCACTTATAAAGGGAAAATAAATAGAAATTGTTCCCTATATATCGCTTTGAACGTGTTAAGAGCGTGTGCAGCCGAATAAAAACAAGTACGCTTAGATTCCTTTCTTTGTGTATTCAAAACATTCTCGTTTTTTATCTGTTTAAATGTAAACGCCTGATATTTTACATTAACATTTCCGAGCGGATTTGCTAAATATAATTTTGTAGGCGCTTTTAATTATCTTTGTATTGATGACTACCTACAAAATAGAGGATAACATTGAATTAAATGACGTAACATAGTCATGAAAAGATATTTTGTACATTTTCAATAATAGTCTTCAAGTTTACAATATTTAGAGCCTTTTGCAAAAGCAATAATAAAGAATCTTAATCTTGGTGTGTGTTTTTGTTTATCTACTACCACCTTGTATGCATGTATATGCTCACGACTATATTCCCCGAGGGGGTAGTCGGAGATATTCTGAAACCTCAGAACATCCACGTTTCACCAGTAATACCGAAACTCTGTCCAGTGTGACGGGGGGTGTGCCCGTCGCCACTTATAATGGTCAGTGGGTATAAAACATGCCTCGAAATTGGAGCATGCAGGTTTCCTCACGATGTTTTCCTTCACCGAAAAGCCAGTGGTGTTACAAATCGTACAAAAATTCCGAAAAACTCATTGGTACGAGTTCTACCTTTAATCTTTTGTTAATACTCTACAGTGACTTCTTCCAGGCTTTAACGTTAAGCCATAACTAATAAAGAAAAGCTTTTATCACCTTTAAGTAAAAGCAATAAAGTTTTAAATTACTAAAACTGATGTTAAAGTTTCAGAGTCTAGAAAATTGCAGCGCGAATGAATAAAAAGTAGATGGTCTATTAACATGTAAATTTTAATTGGAAAGAGATTAAATTCTACTTTATCAAGTTCGTTGCGTGTCAAATTAGCTAAAATTAAATTCATAAAATTACCAGACTGTGAGTTTTGGTCTGAAAATGTTAACTAATTTAGGTGTTGGAATTACTTGGCTTCTGTATCTTAAGATGGTTGTTTTATTTTTAGCTTTACACAAAATACAATAATTACCATCTTGATTCAATAAAATATTATTGTATGAATCATTGGACTTAGAAACTTACTTAATTGAACCCTTTTAGGGTCAGTAACCCTGCTACACCCACGCGCTAGATCATCAGTGCGAACTGATCGAAGCGAGTTAGTGGTCAAGTTGCGTCCATTATATTTTCAACCGCCTCAATAATCCTTAGAACTTCATGAACGTAATTAATACGGGACTGCTGAGCGCGCCCTTTGCACGGAGGCAGTGAAGATGAAATATAGGTACGGCTTTTGAGGGGATGATAAAGATCATCAAACTGAACAACTTTCTCCATGTGACGAATAGGCGATTTCGATATTGGACTCATAGAGAAAGTTGTTCAATTTGATGGTCTAATCATCCTCTTAAAAAACCATCAGCATATTATGTTGGAACCGGTCTGACTCAATCCTGACCGACTAACCGTTTTTTTTTGACCCGATTTATAATTATGATTAGTTATTTAAAAATAAAATGGTTCAAAGATATTGGAAGGATGGCGTTACAATCGTGCCAATTTTGCTGTCAGATTGAAAGTGTTTCGTGTTTTTTTAGATTCCCAAATTTATACGATCAATTTGTTAATTCGTAAATATGATTATGAAGGTTTTGATACTTTGATAAGACGTTTTGATACTTTGAATTTAATCGACGTTTTATGCAGTTAAGTTCATTTTACGTACACACGACGACACATCAAGCTACACAAAACCAAAATAAGCTGGCCGCGCGTAGGTCTTGTAATGTATAACGTCGCGCGGCCAGCTTATGTTGGTTTTGTATAGCTTGATGTGTCGCCGTGTGTACTTATAACAAACAGACATTTTCGGTGCTATTGCCTATTTATTGGCAGTAAACAGTTTATTGGCAATGCCTATTTTTACTGTCAATGTGACAGGTTTATCAGTCATGTTTTATTGCCATCTAGTCATTTTTCGGCATGTATAGTACCAACTGTCCATTATATGGCGACTGGCTCACCCCCCGTCACACTGGACATAGTTTCGGTAATACTGGTGAAACGTTGATGTTCTGAGGCTACAAAATATCTCTGACTACAACCTCGGGGAATATAGTCGTGAGCATAAGCTTATGCTGTAGTAATTTTTCGGTTTACTAGTTTTAGAAAACGCCTCATTGATGTATGGCATATGCTTACGGGATCGAACCCGTGACCCAGAGACTAGCGCTGAAATTCCATGTCACTGCCATCGTATAAACTAGCTATTAAATTATCTTTAAGCATGCAGCACTACCTACCTATAGTGGTATAAATGGTGCCAGCATACAGCACGGAATTCCAGAATTCCCAGGTTTTTTGCCTCGTGAGGTCATCGTTGACATGCTTCTGGAACTCCTTGAATTCAGCCTCGAAAGATTGCAGGTTCTTCTCGATAAGGTCCAGGAAGTTCACGCTTTGGTTCTGGAAATTTTAAAGAAAAAAACATATTGGCGACTTGGTACATAATTATCAGGGTTGTGAAACGTTAAAATTCAAATGTTATTTTATTTATCGACATTCAAACATTCCCATACCGAAGCACTGCCCCACCGTGCCGTTATGATACAATCGAAATTTTCTTTCAGAAATTCGATAGTATTGATAGTATCATCATCGTCACCAGCAGCCTATATACCCACCTAGTCCCACAGCAACCTCGTTCGGTTAAGGACAGATTCGGCTTACGGCAGATTCGAGTTATAGCAGATTCGGGTTATGGCCGATTCGGGTTATGGCAGATTCGGGTTATGGCAGATTCGGGTTATGGCGGATTCTTTTTAAAGCAGATTCGTGGTAGGGCAGAAGTTGGTCATGAACAATAAAATTCACAATGGCATTTCCCTCAACTGGAATTATGGCACAGGCTTAGTTACCTCAAGGGGATGTATAGACCTCACAAATACAACATCGGAATTTTTTCTTCAGCGAATGCAGGTTTCCTCTCGATGTTTTTCTTCACCGTTTGATAGTTTATAATTCATCCGCAGCAATACTAAATTATGTTTGCACATGATTTTTCAGTACGGTAGTAAAGAAAACCCGACCAGAACAATAAAAAACCTCGCCATGTTGCGGGAAATCATTGGAACTCATTTTTATAACTACGTTTTGTACTTGAAATACTGACATTAAATGTAGTAGATTGCAGTGCCCCCAAACCAGGTTTTTAAGAGAAGTTTATTACGAATGCCTATATGCGCGCTGCATACAAACGAAGTCTGGTGATATTTTCAATACTAACCAATTAAAGCCAATGAATTTTTTTAGAAACAATCTAGAAACTAATCTCTATGCTTTTATGAAGTCAGATTTTCGTTAAAATATACAGTTTTAATAGCATAGCATATGCTCATGACTATATTCCCCGAGGGGGTAGTCAGAGATATTTTGAAACTTCAGATCATCCATGTTTCACCAGGTGTACCGAAACTCTGTCCAGTGTGACGGGGGGTGAGCCCGTCGCCACATAATGGACAGTGGGTACAATACATGCCTCGAAATTGACGCATGCAGGTTTCCTCACGATGTTTTCCTTCACCGAAAAGCCAGTGGTGTTACAAATCGTACATAAATTCCGAAAAACTCATTGGTACGAGTCGAGGGTTTTAATGCTAGGATTAATTTAAGATATGTATGGAAATCTTTGAGGCACTGTAATTTTAAAACTAGGTATACATTTTAACGAAAATCAGACTTCATCAGAGTATTTATTATACGGTATTAGTCGAGAACTGGAGGTTTAAACATTTAGATAAACATATCCTAGGTTTCTAGTATAACTCTTAAATAAGCAATCTCGCGTATACTTTAAAGTTTTGATACCGTTATTACGAGATTCAAAAGTTTAGGGTAAGGAATCCTATTCATAGTTAGTACTAAAATTACACAAAATTACCCAACTAACCGTGCTAAGGTAAAATAAATGGATCTAGTTTGGTATCACTATAAAATTAGCTAACTTTCGACCAACGAATCTATTTAACACAACTAGTTAATTTGATCATTTGGGGCGTCCTATTCCAAAGAAAATTTTAATTTTATGGGAAAACTATAGGCCTGAGGTCTTTTTTACCTTAGGGACTTGAGATGCACGAGTTTTAGCATAAGCATAAGCATATGCTAACGAACGAACTACTGAAATGTGAACGGTGTATTCAGACGATGAAACTAAACAACTTTCCCTGAGGAACATAGGTCGAAAAACGAGAAAATTATAATTATTTGCTTATACAAAATGTTATATTAAATCGTAATGTGGACTTAATTTCACCACCATACATACCTTTACAACGTCTTCATATGATTTGTGTATTCTATCAACGAAAGCTTTCCGTACGTCCGTGAAATTGTTTAATTTCTCTTGTTCTTCTGGACCTGAAACAATTGAATTAGGTACTGTTAGCGGAAATATGTTTTTAGCGGATCCCTCTGCATGCTCTATGGATCGCCGGTATGTCAATACTGACAGCTGTCACTTCCTCCTCACTCCCCAGGCGATGCGCATACGCAAATCCGAACCGCCGCGATCATTGACCAAGAATTCGCATACGCTGGTAGATAGAATGTCAGTGTAACCGCGGAGATAGCGATTGTCATAAAATCCTACAAAATTTATATGAAGTGACAGGGGTCAGACACAAAAAATTGGTTACGTCGATAAGGACAGAAATAAGGTAGCGATCTCTTTTTTTAACTAGAGCGAATTTGCTATGTGCAATTGTGCATCTCTTATTGACTGAATATAACAAAACACGTTACGACCTCTATTACTTCTCCCTCTGCGGCTACTATAGTTTTATATATTGTTGAGGAAAAGCTACCGAGCGTAAGGCGCGGTTTATACAGAAGAGACGTGTGGTGGTGGCGGATAGTCAAAGTAACACAATTACAAACCTTATAGTACGTAGCTCAGCGTCCTTTAGAGAATTACGCCCGCGCCTCCAGGCGACGTCACCAATGACAAAAACGACGCTATGCTACGTACTATAAGGTTTATATTGAGTTACTTAGATTATCCGCCACCACCACACGTCTCTTCTGTATAAAACGTAGCTAATACGTCAGAGAAGGAATTTATTCAACCTACATACTGTTCATTTTCCTTTGTACTATAAACCTATACGATTGATCTCCCACCGTCCATCGGTCAGTAAGGTATTGAATAGACAAAGAGTATCAATCTACAACCACTCGTCTGGATCTTAGAATACTCATGCTAGGGTTGCAAAACAAAGAAGTTTTATTTTTCTTTATTTTGTGAGCTTTGTCTTGAATCGACCGTTATTGCCTTTCATTTACATAAATAAACTCACGACCATGATCCTTATCGGACAGAATCTTTACTACAATCCCAAAAAATTTTAAAACTTGCAAGTGGCATTTCGTGGCCTATCTTAATATACTTACTGACATTTTTTTGGGGGTTCATTAGACCGTCTCTATTTTATGTACCTGTTGTAAATAAATATAATATTCACGAGGACCGTCTAACTGGACAACTTTCTCTATGGCACCAACATCGAAATGGCAAAAAAAGTCCTAGCCTATACCTATAATAGAGATAAAATTTTTGATAGTTTCAATACGTTTAATTTGTTTTACAAATGACAATGTAGGTGGAGGGGTAAATTATTTTATTTTTAAAAATCTGCTGTCCCATACATTTAGCTTCTGTAGGTTTGCAGTTTTGTATGGAACAGTCGATTTTTTTTCGCGATTTCGGTTTTAGTCCCATGGAGTAAGTTGTTCTGTTTCACGGTCTGATCATCCCCTTGAAGAAGGACCCTGTATGCTCGGCCCAAATGTACCTATGGAAAAGCTGATTTATTTTTCGTGTTATCAATTGATGGGTCCATATTGAAAGTTGTTCGTTTGATGGTCTGAAGCACCTCCTAAAGTATGTAACGCAATTAAGTACCTATTTAAACCCTGTGTACATTTTACTAAGCAAAATCATAACTCTGAGATATCCTCCAATAAACAGAATTAATAAATATTTAAAGATTTTGTCTTTCGTAACAAACAATTAAATAATTTATGAATATTTAAAAACTATGAATCTGGCAACCCTATTAAGCTTTGCAATAGATTCTAGCTTTTCTGATGTAAATTTGATGATTTGAAGGAAATGTGTAGGTAAATACAGTTGTATTTTATAAGAGCCACGATAGAAATGTTTTCCTTTAGCCTTTTCAATCGCTAGGTTTTCTGTTCATTCGTTATTTCTGTTATCTGTTCGAACGAATAGGGCAGTCTAGTCTGAATAGGAAGTTATAAATGCATGAATAGCGTATTTTGTATGGAACAGTGTTTACAGCTATAATTTTTTCATCGTATAAATAAGAAAATATACAGGGTGTTAGGGTAAACAGATAGAAAATACGCAAAAAAAATCTACTTTTCATATAACAAATGTTCGATCAGCTAATAGCTGAAACAATTTTTTGCGAATTTCCTATAGGTGTCTTTAGGAAAGTTGTTAGGTATCACCCTAACACACTGTTTACAGTATACAACGTGTTAATGAATAAGCTCAAAACCTCAGACACCCCAACTGATTTATAAAAAATAATTAGATTGAAACAATAATTTCACAATTTTGTTAGTTGAAATTTAAAGTTATTCGCATTTTAAGTTTTCAGGCAAAAATTATTTGTTATCATTTCAGCAATGAATGAAAGCGCCAACGTGCTCATGGATACATTTTAAGAATCTTGTTTTGGTAGTGTGTAGGGTGAGTGGGCCTGTGTGGTGGGTTAACATCGAGTTCAGTAAATTTAAAATTTTTAAACAAATTATTTAACATTTTGAAAAAAATTACCTAAGTTGAAACCATGATAATTCGATTCTGTTCTCGATTCTAAACAAACTACTTTCTAGTTATGCGTTTATTCATTAACACGTTGTATATCAATCGAACCAGTGAATGAACTTAAGCATCCTGCCCCAGGGCACTCCTAAGGGATACGGAACTCGGTATCAGGCGTTGCTGGACCTACGCGGCGGATTGGGTAGCGAAGATCGTCTAATATGAGCAAGTGCAACGACGGCGGCCGTTTGTATGAAACTTTCCTTCTGTAGGGATATTTATTCATGTGGTGACTGGCTAAGAAAATAATCCAGCCTTAGGAGGCAACTAATCCCTTCAAGCTTCGTCAAAATTTTTAAGAATCGATATAAATATTTTTTTGAAATAGGCAAGAAAATAATTTAAAGAATCTCCCCAATATCGTTGCCTTAAAGTGACAATATAAATCGGTCTGCCACTCAACTTCGAATAATAATCCAAAGTGTCATTTCTAACCAAAACACTTTGAAAGGGGACGCCGAAAATGGTTATAATCTTAGTAAAATTCTATCTAAAATTACAAGATTCGTCCATTTACGTTGAAGGGTAAATTTGCCTTTTATACCCTTAATGGTAGAGTAGAACCAGTGAAAGATAATACGTAGAGGGGAATGACATTCGATGCCTGGCAACCCAACCTGGATACCCAACCCAACGGGCTTGGCGCCATTGCTCTTGCTGTGTTTCGTGTTATTTGAAATTCGTAAAAAAATTGGTTTTAGTGATATTTGTGACATAATTTCGTGCGGATTGTGTACCAAACAGTTACGTAAAGCGACCGACGTAACAGGAATCTCAAATAAATACGATAACAGAACATAAGTATTGGTTCAAGTTAACTCGTACATGGTCATTTTGGCGGCAACGCGCGAGCTTACAAAATCGACCATAGATTCATCGTCATCTATCATCCCCTCATCAAAAAATAAAGAATATAAAGAAAAAAAAATAACGAATGCCTCAAAAGGACTAGTATCCAGATCCGTTAAAGAAATTAAAAAAAAACCCAACCCAACTATGGAAGATCGGGCTTTTAATGTTTTTTGCAATTCGATCGAGATCGTTATTTCGAAATGCAAAAATGGTCGCCAAAAAATCACACAACTCCACGGAGAAAATCTTTGCCCGATTGAAAAATATATCACCTGCTTTCTCTTTCTAACTCTATGCTGGAAACATCATATTCATTCATCGATTTTATCAATATAAAAATATAATTTTTAACTATTATCTCTAAACTGTAAAAGTGGTCGCGAGAAAATCATTCGAACTCCGTGAAGAATAACATTTATTTGATTTTTTTAAAATCACCTGTTTTCTCTTTCTAACTCTATGCTGGAAAAAGAAATGGCAACATCAAATGTCAAATTCTCATTTTGGGAATACAATTTTATTCTGAATGGCCAGTCAATTTAAGTTGGTTTTTAAGTTTACCAAGGAGTTTACAGATCCGAAGAGTGACATCACTCGGAACACATCGTAACACGACGTAATTTTATTAAAAATATCTGTAATCTTTTCTCAATACAAAGCAAAACCAACCAAACTAGTAACTAGCTAATAAAAAGATTACCCTCCTTCTGGGGCAGTCGGGTAATTAACAATAATCTGATTTTCTAAAATGTCTTGTCCTATCAATCGACGTATCCTACTTGCGTGTACTATCTAATCTTCTTCTTCTTCTCCTTATCGTGTGGGCAAGCCCTGGTGTCAGAGTTTTGTCAGACCGCCTTACGGCCTCTGACGTGGTTTTTATGTAACGACTACTACCAAGAAATAAAGTATAATTGATTGAATGTCCTAACCAACTGGGGAAAACCCCACAAAGTGACATATCACAAGGTGTCCCCCGTGGGAATCGAACCCACGACCTCCGTGTCAAGAACGCAATGCTCTTAAGCATTCGACCACGAAGGCTATCTAATTAATAATAATACAATTCATGAAATTAAACCTAATTATATCAAACGGTGTTTAGCATAAGAGCTTCCACTAATAGATGACTATCCAATCATGTTGTTTATAATTAAACTAGCGACCCGCCCCGGCTTCGCACGGGTGCAATGCTGATACTAAATACACTACAGAAAAACTGTGAACGTTGTATATAAAAACATAGCGGCCCGCTCCGGCTTCGCACGGGTATAAAATATATAGCCTATGTGATTAAATTTGTCGTAAAAAGTAAATGACAAAAAAAAGTTATTGTGGGTTATCCATAAGAGATAGACATATACAATCACGGACTTTTCTGTAGACCTTTTCAATGTGTACAATACTTAGTACATTATTTTGATAAAACTCGTAGGGTTCAGCCTGCGTTTGCAATGTAAGCGGAAAAAATTTAATTATTTACGACATCACATTAGAAACCTCAAAAATAACAGTACTTCTCCACTATTTAATGGATGTTATTATACATATAAACCTTCCTCTTGAATCACTCTATCTATTAAAAAAAACCGCATCAAAATCCGTTGCGTAGTTTCAAAGATTTAAGCATACAAAGGGACATAGGGACAGAGAAAGCGACTTTGTTTTATATTATGTAGTGATGATACCTAAACATCCGTTAATTTCTCCTTTATTTAATCACATTAATTACTTTAATCAAAATTAATACTTGTACAATACATAGATTCGTCTAGTCGCAGAAGTTTGGTAATTAGTTCGTATTTTGAGACTTTTTTGACTCAGTTGTTCGTGACTGAACTTTTGAGACTCTTATTAAATTAAATAAAACCGGTCAAGTGCGAGTTGGGCTACTTGCGCACCGGGGGTTCCATACCACACCATCACACAACATATTAGCTTAGAAAAAAGTTTTGTTTTCTCAGGGACCTTTAGCGGAAGACCGACTTACACTTGGCCAGTTTTTATTATTTGTTTTTATCCTGTAGAGTTTGCTCTATAGTCACACCAAGTTTGACGCTTGTATGTATTACGGTTTTTAAGATAGAGCAAGAAGACATTGTTAAAATGTAGCTTCTTGTATGTAGACCCCTTTAATTTTAAACTTTTAGATATTTTTATTATTATTTAATAAATCCGCCGTAATAACGTATATTCTGTGAAAATTTCGACTGTCTAGCTATTACGGTTCAAAAGTTATAGCCCTAAATAGGTCGGATGGACGGACAACGTAGGCATAGTAATAGGGTCCCGTTTTCACACTTTTAATACGGAACCCTAAAAAAAAAAGATAAATAAAAATAAGTACATGTTACTGTGAATATAATATTAAACTAGGTTACAATGCAGCCCTGGCTCCCATACAAAAGGAAACGGAGTAACAGGAACAGTGAAGAGTGGGACGTTATTTACCTTTGTAGGTTAATTATTTGTTTACGTATATTTTAAATAAGTATTGTAGGAGAGGTGAACCCTTTTTTATTTTTTTAATTGAAAACTTTATTGTATTCATGGAAAAGAAGAATGTAACTATAATAGACAATTACAAACTTTGACTATTTATATGTGGACTGGTTACGCGTGTAATTCTACTAACAAACATTTCTGCCACTTTTTGCGGGGGGCGAGGTAACATGAAATCCGCAACTTTAGATTTTATTCCCCATAGCTTTAGATTCTAATTTTGAATGTTAAAAATCATGAAAAGTAGTCTTGTGTGAACCTCAAACGTTCTAAGTTCGAAGTTATTATTTCGCAATTATAGGCTGTCTCGTTTAGTGATAAGGTGTAAAATTGAATGTAAATGCACAAAATCAATTGTGCTTGTACCGTGGCAGAGGGGAAATGCTACCGCAAGGCTAGTCCTTATAATAATTAGTCAAAGATTACAAAGGGCGAGCTTGTCTCTGAAGAGATTTCTTCCCCCCGTGATACAGAGAAAGTTGATAATTAAAACAAATTTTTATTCTGTGTTACCTGTTTTTACAACTTTTCTGACTAGCATTGTTTTACATTGTATACTTTTCTCCTTCACTTAAATAGACCCGGATCCTGGCTTATAAACCTTTATTATACTGTACTTTAAGGTAAAACAACACATAATAAAACCGGTCAAATTTATGTCGTAGCGGTAAGAAAACATTTTTGGTAATATTTAATGGTGGTGCGGAACCCTTCGTGCCCGAGTCCGACTCGCACTTGACCGGTTTTTACGTTTTCTTCTAGAATCGGATTTAAGGGTATATTACTGTTGGCGTGCTCCATACAAACGAAGTCTGGTGATATCTTCAATACTAACCGGTTAAGCTCAATGAAATTTTGCAGAAACAATCTAGAAACAAATCTCTATGCTTGTATCGTGTCAGATTTTCCTGAAAATGTACAGTTTTAAAGTTACAGTGCCTCAAAAATTTCCATACAAATCTTAAATTAATCCTAGCATTGAAACTGTATATTTTAACGAAATTCGGACACGATACAAGCATAGAGATTTGTTCGTAGATTGTTGCTGCAAAATTTCATTGAGTTTAATTGGTTAGTACTAAAAATATCACCAGATTTCGTTTGAATGCAGCGCGCATTTATGCATTCGGAATAAACTTCTCTTAACGGCTAGTGGTTTCTAGAAACCACGCACTAGCAATCTTGCATATTCTCTATAATTTCAGATTATTCATCCATATTGTGTTAGTAACAAGATAACCTACAGTCTATAACCTAATTATCTTCAGCCTTTGTACCTATTGCAGCGTACAAGCGTACCCCTATTGAATCCCTTTCCAGCCCATGTCAAGCCATCATAGTGGGGCATTTTAGGCTATTCAATGTGCAAAATGAAGCTCTATCTGCTGCCGGAACCGTGTCAGAGGTGTTATCTTGATCGGTAGAGCTGATATTTTGGTGATATTATGCCCGATCTTAAGGGGATATAATTCGGAGCGCGCTCCATACAAACGTACTATGGTGATATTTTCAATACTAACCAATTAAAGTCAATGAAATTTCGCTGAAACAATCTTGAAACAAATATCTATGCTTGTATGGAGTCCGATTTTCGTTAAAATATACAGTTTTAATGCTAGGATTAAAATAAATCTTTAAGGCACTATAACTTTAAAACTGTACATTTTAAGGAAAATCTGACACGATACAAGCATAGAGATTTGTTTCAAGATTGTTTCAGCAAAATTTTATTGACTTTAATTGGTTAGTATTGAAAATATCACCATAGTACGTTTGTATGGAGCGCACTCCGAATAATATCCCCTTAAGAACAAAGACTATGAGCACGACACTAGCGCCCCTAGCGGTGTTGGACCGCCGTGAATTGTTCCAAGTAACATGTTAGTTAAAAGTTTGTTATTTTTATAATAAAATAATGTAAAAACTAAAGAAATTAGCAACATTATCAAAATTAAACATTTTAAAATACCTATTTGCTTGAATCCACGATATTTGCAGTGCCAATTTTCGTACAAACTTTTATCCCGGTTTTCACACCTTTGGAGATAAAATTTCGAAAAACCCTTTTTTTTAGTGAGCACGTAGATGCCAATAGAAACTTTTAATTTTGTATTCTTTACAGTTTTGGAGATTTCGTGTTGAGTTGGTGTGTGGATTTGCATAGAATCAAGCATATTTTACACAGCTTGTCCGACAAAAGTACACATTTTGGTTACTGATACTTTTCCTTACACCCTGTATAGGTTGCCATTGTCAGTTACCAACTCAGAATTCCGCCAAGTTACATTCGCTCTCAGCTTTACGTTGACATCCATAAATAAATTTGCATTTTATACAGTACTGAAACATGTCAGTCTCATGCCATCACTGTTAAGGTGAAACGTCTCGCATATGTCTATACATAAATAATAAAATCGTAAACGCAAAATGTTTGAATGCATATCATGCAAAAACCACTGAACGGATTTTGATGAAATTTGGCACACAGATAGAATATGATCTGGATTAACACATAGGATACTTTTTTTATATAACACTCAAAGGCACACACATTGTTCTAATCCTCAATCTCATCCTAGATCGCATTGCACCTTTTTAGTCACCGACCGCCACGAAATGACGGCTGAAAAGTTGCCGTGCGATCGTCGCACGCTCGCGCGACCGATGACCAATTAAGACGACGTCTTAGGCATGCAATCGACTTAGCAATAGAAAAATGTATCTGCTTTAATGTTATTTTAAACAAGAAGCGAGACAAGCCCCCTTAAGGCCTTGCCCTATTTTCGTACATATCACGTCGGCGAAATATTTCGCCTTAAAATCCCTGTAAATCCTCAGGGAAGATCCGGCTGCTTAAGTCGCGTAGGTGCGTGATAATATAATAAATAAAACAATACGCATACTAAAGGTAAGCGTACATTAACTGACAGATGACGGACAGGTAATAAAATATTCAGCCACGGAAAGATGTTCTTAAATTTTCTAAAGCACACACTCATCCCCATAAATATTTTTAGACAGGGTGTAAGGAAAATTAACCTTTAAACCAACATACTCTACCCACCAAACTGAACAACTTTTACATGGGAGCATAAAAAAACACAAACGAGCACAAACGAACAGAAACAAACCTGTCAGATCAAAAAAAATCTGCTGTTTCATACGTTTGAGTCGAGTAGGCTTTGCAGTTTAGTATTGAACAGCTTTTTTTTTTGCGCTGACAGATTTGTTCCATCGTAGTAGTTGTTCAGTTTGATGGTTTGAGTATGTGGTTTAAAGGTTACTGATTCTTTTCCTTACACCCTGTATACAACGTGTTACAAATGTTAAAATAAACATTTAAAACTTATAAGGGGGTTGTTTAGACCATTTAACAGAACAACATTCACTATGGGACCAACATAGAATTCTCGAAAAAAACTGGCAAAACGGGGCAGGTTGAGGGTGCCAAACTCATAATATTTGAAAAAAAAAAACTTGTTTCATTATAGCATAATAATTTTTCAAGAAAATCTCACTGCAATCAGATCACTCTCATTATATTGCACTAAAATCTCGAGCTTGCTACGCTCGCTCCTGATTTTTTTCGCTATTTTGATGTTGGTCCCCCTTAAAAGTATAAGCATATTAAAAGCCAAATGTATGGGAGATCTCTTTTTTCGCGATTTCGATATTGGTCCCATACCGAAAGTTGTATAGTTTGACGCTCTGATCATCCCCTTAAAAAGTGTCAGCATATTAAGTAAGATCATGTATGTATTCAACTGCAATGGAATTTCGACTTCACTCACATCCTTTCCCATCAAATAATACAGGCGGACGTAAAGATAGTACGCTTGCTATCAGATACAAATCCACAGTATATCCTCGCCCTAACACCTGTAGACGCAGGTGTTGGCTTCCTGCCGGATACACTGCCTTAATGTAGGTGCCTTCGCCCGCAACGCTGCTCTGCTTGTTGTGTGCTTCCCCCGTCAGCTGGACTACTGCAGATATTTTTATTATCAAATAGCGGCGCCCGCGACTTTTATCCGCGGGCCACGACTTTAAATACTCATAACTTTTGAATGAATGAACCGATTGCAATGAAATAAAGCCTAAATGTTTCCAATGTTACCCTGTATGTTTCCAGGAAAACTTCATTCAAATCGGTTCTGTAGTTTTTACGTGATGCGTGCACAAACGAACAGACCTTTTATGTGTACAGCCACGTCAAGTTTATAATTTTATATATTAAATGTAGTGTTTAGGTTTATCAACAGTAGTTACATTACAATAATGGCTAATGGCTTCTTGAATAGATGAACAAGTTTCGACTAGCTAATGATGAAATTGATATTATCATTCTTAGC
Source organism: Agonopterix alstromeriana (assembly GCA_963924505.1). Classification (NCBI taxonomy): domain Eukaryota; kingdom Metazoa; phylum Arthropoda; class Insecta; order Lepidoptera; family Depressariidae; genus Agonopterix; species Agonopterix alstromeriana. Next base: position 6,976,983 of record OZ004682.1, read on the forward strand.
ATCCTTTTAAACTAAGAGTCTACCCATCAAACTGAACAACTTTTACTATGGGAGCAAACAGACCTACTCGACTCAAATGTATGCAACAGCCGATAAATTTTTTGCTCCGATCAGTTTGCTCCCATAATAAAAGTTGTTGACATTAATGGGTAGACTCTAAGTTTAAAAGGATGCAAAGGATATCAATTTCACCCAGAATATGGCCAATATGGTTTCAGCTCTAGTTTCATTTCTACAAAGTGTAATAAAAATAAAAAATAAACATTTTAAACTTTTAACGGGGTTGTTTATACCATCAAACTGAAGAACTTTCACTATGGACCGAAAAGTTTGATCATTTGATTGCATTTAGTATGGGAAGACAAAAATTTTTTTGCGAATTCCCTTCTTAGAGAAAAGTTGTTCAGTATCATGGGTACAATCACCCCTTAAACTATTATAACTGTTATAACCTTAACAACCTGTATATTTTATGTATATGGCCAATTGAGCTCTAGTTTCATTTATATACTGCAGTATTTCTGATTCATTATTCGCATGCCGTGTGTTGCCGAGTGTCCTACAGGTAGTCTAGGAAAAATAAGGTTTGAGATTGCATTGAAGACACTTTAGTAAATTGTGTTTGAAATAATATTACTGTTAGTTTATAACATTTTTGTCGAGATTTCGTGGTTATATTGGCTCAGGAACCGGAGAAATACCTTAAAATCGATATAAATGTACAAAGGACAAGCTTATTTCGAAAGATATTTCTTCCAGCATGCTAGCAAAAGAGACAGTTAATTATCACAAGGCAAATTTAATGTGTACAAACAAACAGTAAATAATTTAGTTTTGAGGTTATAATTTTTGAAAACTTACAAAATATTAAATATCTACTCAAATTTACGATATTAACCGGGGATTATGATTGTTATAAGTAAAACGTATTGAATGAAGCCATCCTGTACAAAATCACCAGTTTTCCATTTTTTGTTCATACCTAAATTTAATGTTTTGTAAATGTCTTAATTATTCAATAATACACAATAAAAAATCGGAGATTAATGAGAATTTATGTTTTTCTGGTATTTATCTACTATATTCCAAAAGTGCAAATAATGCAACCTTCTCCATACAAAAATCCGTAGATTTCCCCGACTAAGGAGCAACAAACGCCTTTTACGGTTGAAGTGTGCCAACTGGCGAGCTGGCATGTGTTTCAGATACACGCTTTCGCACGTAACAGGTAATTAGCTAACATGTTTGCGCCTGCACGCAGTGCAACGCTGTTATACGGTAAATCTGGAACGTATTCCAATTATCTGTAGGTAACCTCGTAAAATCTGGTGATTTAAATTTTCCAGGCAGTGACCAGGGATTTTCTACTACAGGTTGTAAACTTAAATGCGTTACATACATAATGGGGTGATTCAGATCATTAAACTGAACAACTTTTACTGCGGGAACAACATTGAAATCGCGTAAAAATATGGCACAGTTGATTTTTTTGCGCGATTTCTAAATTGGTTCAATAGTAAAAGTCGTTCAGTTTGATGGTCTGAAGCACCCCAAGCTGTTCGATACGTAACGCATTTAAGAGAAGTTTATTCCGAATGTGTAAATGCGCGCTGCATACAAACGAAGTCTGGTCATATTTTCAATACTAACCAATTAAAGTCAATGAAAATATTCAGAAACAATCTAGAAACTAATCTCTCTATGCTTGTATGAAGAAAGGTTTTTCTTTAAAATATGCATTTATAGTGCTAGAATTAATTTAAGATTTGTATGGAAATCTTTGAGGCACTTTAACTTTTAAACTATACATTTTAACGAAAATCTGAATTCATACAAGCATAGAGATTAGTTTCTAAAATGTTTCTGAAAATTATTTGACTTTAATCGGTTAGTATTGAAAATATCACCAGACTTCGTTCGTATGGAGCGCGCTCCGAATTATATTCCCTTAATTTTACACTCTTTAAGTGTATGTCTAAACTATTTTAAAACTGTAAGAAGTGTATCTTGAAGCCAACAGCGAAATCGAGAAAAAAAATCCGCTCTTTCATACAAAACTGCAGTACCGTCTCGACTCAAATGTATGGGACAGAGATATTTTTCATTTTTCCTCGACTTTGGCTCCATGGTGAAAGTTGTTCAGTTTGATGGTCTGAAGCACCCCCTTCAGTATTACTAGGATGTTTTTATACACCCTGTATAGTAAAATGTGATCACACTGGTTCCCGGATAATGTTGCGGGAAGCTTGAGTTTTTGCGGTAAACACGACTCCCAAAGGAATTATGTTGCTCTTTTTGTAGGTTTGTTTCTAAACATTTTCGTAGGCGGATTTGTGTCTCGGTACTTTATTGTCATTTTTAGGGTTCCGAAGTCAATAAGGAACCCGTCCGTCTGTCTGTTAGTCCGTCTATCCGTCTATCCGCGGCTTAGCTCAAAGACGCTTAGCACTAGAAAGCTGTAATTTGACATGGATATACAAATTTATGAAGCCGACAAAGTGGTAAAATAAAAACTTATAAAATATTTTTTTTAGGGTACCTCTCCTACACAAAAAGTGGGGATGCCATTTTTTTTCTCGTCTATCCCATGGTGTGGGGTTTCTTTGGATAAGTCTTTTAAAAATATTGCGGGTGTGGGATAGTCATTTTTCGATTGAGGGATCCGTTAGCGAAATATTAAGCTTTAAAGTGAAAAGTCAAGAGTGTGTGTGTGTGTGTATGTGTGTGTCCCTCCCCCCTGCCAGCTAAACTCTTGCTAAGGTTTAAAGGTAACTGATATTTTTTCTTACACCCTGTATAGGTAGGTAAACATTTACCCAATTCCTATCTTTAAAATTTCACCAGTAAAGACGATGTCGGAATATTTTAAATCGAGCGAACATAATCGTTCACTGAACCAATTTGTTATCTAGACATTAGATTTTATAGGTAGTGTGGAATCCAAATGTAAGATTTCTTCACGGAAAAAAATATCTGTGACAACCTTTTTATTTCAGTAGACTTTAGTAGAAAATTGGTTCATGTACCTAAGTAGATTTTAGTTATCTACCAGAATTATATTAATAGCAAAAAATTTTCTCTCAAAATCTACAAAATAAAAGGAAATATCTACATGGATTATTTATTCAGTTGTGATTCGGTAGGTATAATGTAACATTGCGTTTAGAGTTGAGAGCATACTTTGCACCAAATAACCAACATGTTGCCACAACTAAGTACTTTTTAAAGTAATTATGAAAAAAAATTACTTTAAAGTAGGTAATCTTCTTATCTTGTGGGGAGAAAGCCCTGGTATCAGATTTTTCAAACCGTCTTACGGCATCTGACGTGGTTTTACCATCAGAGATAGTAGCCGGGACCAATGTGCCATCCGAAGCACGGAATAATTTTCCTTTTCAGACAATCAGGTGACAACCTGCAATGTCCTAACCAACTGGGGAAAAACGCACAAACGCTCGTAAGACATATAACTAGGTGTCCCCCCCGTGGGATTCAAACCCACGACCTCCGTGTCAAGAGCCCAAAGCTCAACCATTAGACCACGGAGGCAGTAGATATAGATAAAGTAGATAATGACATTATACTACAATATTTCATGTCAACAACGCACGGCGTCAACAAATATTCAAGAAAATAGTGAGACATGTTAAATATTACGATAGGATCTTATACTATTTACCTTTGAACAAATTCAGTAGCAAATCAACCTCATGTTTATCAATCAGACGTTCATTTCCGGGACACTGGAGTAATCTTGACTGTATTCATTCTTGACTTATTGCTTATTTAGCTAAATAAATTATTTGTTTTCATTTACTGGTATTAAACAAAATTCGAATCTTGTCGTTTTATCATTCAATCTTTGAAACATCGCTTGAAACAACAGTCTACTTAAAAACAATGGGTTTGTCGTAATTGACAAACATTTTAGTGAAGCATAGTGATTTATGACAGATCTGGAGACCGATTGCGCTAATTTAAAACATCGAAGTTCTATTCTTATCCAATTTCAGTTCTAATCACATTGCAATCCAATTACTATTCAACTGTGATGAATTCCGCATCGTTTTTGTTTAGAAAAGTAAAATTAACCTTTGAACTATATACTCTACCCATCTAACTGAACAACTTTTACGATGGGACAAACCTGTCAGCGTAAAAAAAAACAGCTTTTTTTACGCTGACGCTTTTAGTATTGAGCAATACTAAACTGCAATGCCTACTCGACTCAAACTTATGAAACAGCAGATTTTTTTTCCGTTCTGACAGGTTTGCTCCCATAGTAAAAGTTGTTCAGTTTGATGGGTAGAGTATGTGGTTTAAAGGTTATTAATACTTTTCCTTACACCCCGTATTTTTCCAGGTGTAAATGCTACATGGTGGTGGTGTCCTATTTTTAGAGTTTAAAGAATATAAATCCGGCCAAGCGCGGTATACCACACAATGCAGTGTAGGGTTTCGTAGGTATTCATTTATCCTAACGCCTCTCAGTTTTATACCCACAGAAAGTGTTTTCAGAATTTTTCAATTTAGCATTAGCTCGAAAATTGTTCATCACAGAATATCCGAAATTTTATTTTTTTATATAGGTAAATAAATGTAGAATGAGGAAAAAACAAATGACAAATCAACAACGGAAAATCAACAAAGACGCAATCGCAGTAATTAACTTAATAATTATATTTAAGCACATCTTAATTGCAGAAATCATATAACATCATCAAACGTCAGAGAAAATTACTTCCTCTTTAAATGAAATTATTTACCTGCAGTCGGAGTAAGCCGATTAATTTCACTGGGAAAATTTTCAATCACAGAATTAATAAGCAGAAAACTTTGATGGAATTCCATTGAGCTATTTTTAGTATTTTTTACTACAAGAAACTACACTTCTAAACTCGTCCTACCCGCATGTGTCTCTTAAGCTTTCTTTTGAAATAAACTTAATAGTTTACAGTAATTTCACATATTTGAGATGGTTGAGTGAGGGAGAGTATAAGTATAAGGAGAGGCCTTTGCCCAGCGTGGGACACTCAGCGTTGCCAATTTGGCCCTTTCGTAGCTAGAGCAAGCCCTTTTTTTGTGTTTTCAGAACATGAAATACTTAATAGCCCAATTTTTAGCCCCAAAATCGTGTAAGACAACTCTACACTGGCATACGATTTATATTGAGCAAGGCTGCCCCTGATGCAGCAGGCTCAACCTCAACCATCAACTTCGTCAGAACAATGTGAGAGTGAAATCTTGTGTGGCGAAGAATCCTTTGATGAGGACTTGGACATTTAAGCTGTTTTTAAATTAAGTTAGTTTGTTTTTAAATTTTTTGATTGTATGTTTGAGTAAATCTATTTAATAAGTGAACAATCGTTAACAAAACTCACTTCTTTTATTTATTTTTATTAATAAAGCGATTTAGCCCTATTTTAAATTTATTCTAGCTCACCCCGCGTCACACTGGACAGAGTTTTGGTACTACTGGTGAAACGTGGATGTTCTGAGGTTTCAGAATATCTTTGACTCCCTCGGGGAATATAGTCGTGAGCATATGCTATGCCATGCTTTAAATTTATTGGGCATATCTAGCCCTTTTTAAAACTCTGCTTAGCCCGAAAACCTGACATCGCGTTGGCAACACTATGGGGACACTGAGCAGGCCGGGGAGTTTGCTTGTATTTGAAATTCGTAAAAAATTGGTTTTAGTGCTATTTGTGAAATAATTTCGTGCGGGTTGTGTACCAAACAGTTGCGTAAAGCGACCGAACGTAACAGGAATCTCAAATAAATACGATAACAGAACATAAGTTTTGGTTTAAGTTAACTTGTACATGGTCATTTTGGCGGCAACGCGAGAGCTTACGAAACCGACCACAGATTCATCGTCATCTATCATCCCATCATCAAAATAAAGAATATAAAGAAAAAATAATAACGAATGGCTCAAAAGGACTAGTATCCAGAGCCGTTAAAGACATTATAAAAAAAAAACTGAGCAGGCCAAGTAAAAAAGAAACATCTAACAATATGTTCACAAACCCCAATTTAGTCTAGTTCAAAACAAATTAATTTGTATTTACAATTGGATAAAGTCCTTTATTACTTGTACATAATCTTCAACGTATCTACACAGAAGACACCCAAAGAAAATCTTTTATCAAAAAGTAATTACTTCGGCTTTGCTATAAATAACAACTTTGCAAGACTTTTTCCTGTACCTATACTTTCAGCGTTAACTTGAGACACAAATCAAAAGTTTTTGCCTCCAACAGTGTTAGAAACAAGATTGAAAATGATACAACAAGATATTACATCTGAAATTGTTGAGAAAAGTATCGGTAACTTAGTTAGAAATACGATTTATCACACAAATTTGTAGAGAAAAACTATAAGTAGAACTGAACCTGCAAAGAAAAAGTTTGCACTTAGAGGATGGAGAAGTAAGACGATATATGGTAAAAAACCATTTTGTTTTAAAGTAGTAGCTCTTTGTACACTTAACGACAAAAGTAGCTTAGTATATTTTTACAGGAAGCAAAAGTTTTATGAGTAACATGCGTCTATAATATGGTTCAGATATTTACACAGGGTGTGAAATTAAATGTGTTAAGTATCGAAAATGGCACTTCAGTCTATCGATCTGAACAACTTTCACTGTGGAGAGAACATTGAAATGCACAAAAAACCTCAATGGCTACTCGACTGGAGCGACTAAATGGAAAACCGTTTTCAGTGTCCCTTATTACATGGATCTTGGAAGTAAAATAAGTTATATTTTCCGCACAAAAGTTAGGTTCGTCTTTTTTTTGTAGTAATGTTATATTTTCAATTTTGGTGCTTTTGCGGTAGGGTCTTCAACTCTGCCATAAATGATTTCTGGAATTGGCTCTCTAATAACCTTGATTTTTTTCTTATTGCTGTCTCCCGTTTGCAATGGAGGGGAGTCGGATATTTCTTTTTCCTACTCCTCCTATCTTCTTCGATTAATTCATTGCGGGTTCCAAGACAGATTATAGTCATTTCCCGGGCTTGCTGGTGATAATGAGTGGTGGGCCTATGCACGACTTAAAAAAAATGGCTACTGGACCCTTTATGGAACAGTTGATTTTTTTTCGTGTTTAGGCGCTGTCTCCACGAGCGAGAGAATCGCCGCGATATTATCGTCGTTCCACGTATTTCTATACACTCTCTATGGAGCCGTCTCCACACGGCGATATTACTCGTCGCGATTCTCGATAGGACTCGTCGCGATTCTCTCGCTCGTGGAGACAGCGCCTTAGTGTTATTCCAGATATTGTAGTTGTTCGGTTTGATGGTCTGACGCACCGCCTAAAGTAATAATGTAGTAAGTATCACCATTGCTATTGGTTTATTTTTTACAAAGAAAAGGCAAAAGTCTAATCTATTTTGAAAACCCTCCATTATCATAAACATCCTACTTTCAGTAGACAAGTGTTATATAAACGGGCTAAATAATAAAAATAGCAGTTTCATTAGTTCAAAATCCAAAACAAACGTAAATAAACCAGTATCTAATTTTATCTTAGACTGAATGACTCTCTCGGAATGCGCCTAGATGTTTCAAGAGCTTTGTCTGACGTCTAGATGTAAATCATGAAGATTAACTCTCCTCTCACATGGAAAATACACATTTACATAAAATCATTTACGAAAACTGTATACAGCTAAGGAGAACTGGTATAATATTATGTGTGAAGAAAATACTATAGATTTTCAATAAAAATTTATTCTATAATATTCATGACTCAACTAACTGAGCTTTTTGCAAATTTTTTAGGGTTCCGTAGTCAACAAGGAACCCTTATAGTTTCGCCATATCCGTCCATCTGACCGTCTGTCCGTCTGTCCGCGGCTTAGCTCAGAGACGCTTAGTAGTAAAAAGCTGTAATTTGACATGGGTATACATATTTATCACGCCGACAATGTGTTAATATAAAATCTTGGAAAAAAAAAAATTCTCCCTTTCAGGTAAAAGTGGCGATGCAAATTTTATTTTTTCGCGATTTAGATGTTGGTCCAATAGAGTAAGTTTTTCAGTTTGACGGTCTGATCATCCCCTTATAAAAAAGTTTGCATATTAAAAAGGCGCGGCTTCGTATGCGCAGACCAGAGTAAGTACTCTTAACTTTTGATTGAATGAACCGATTGAAATTAAATAAAGCCTGTATATTAATCCAAACAAACCCTAGCGAAATCGGTTCAGTAGTTTTTAAATGACGCGTTCACACACAAACAGGCAAAAGGACAGAAAGACAAAAGGACATAAGTTCTAAAATGGTCTGAATGCATCCAAACGTTTTTTTTAAACGTCCCTAATTAATTTTATCTTAAATATATTCGTTTTACATCAACGCCAAATTTAAAATTATATTATCTGTTTAGATATTTTAAACAGCAAACAAGATTTTCAGAAAACCAATTGACAACAGTCGAAAATATTTATGACTCTGTGTACCATAAAATCTAGGCAATAAAAACGTAAACAACATTGTTCATTAGCGTTCAAATCGGTTAACAAAATGTTTTAGTATGTACGAATAACATAAAACACGTAATTATGAATAAAACCGGCCAAGTGCGAGTCTGGCTACTCGCCCACCGAGGGTTCTGTACCAGACCACCACACAACATAATGACTAAAAAGTTTTTGTCCTGGACCTTTAACATGAGACAGACTCACACTTGGCAGATTTTTATTATCAATCAATCAAATATCCTTTATTATTTGTTGTTATACCAAGTTTGATGCTTGTATGTATTACCGTTTTTACGATAGAGCGAGAAGAAAAAACGTTGATAAAAACGAGTTTTTTGTATGAGGTCCCTTTATACATTTTAAATTTTTGAAATTTTTGATTATTTGTTGACTAATCCGCCGTAATAACGCATTTCTGTGAATTTTCAACTGTCTAGCTATTACGGTTCAAAAGTTACAGCCCTAAATAGGTAGGACGGACGGACGGAGAATATAGGCTTAGTAATAGGGTCCCGTTTTCACCCTTTGGGTACGGAACCCTAAAAAGGGTAAAATCACTGAGCTCCTCACAAAGTTTAGTAAATCTCTTGGATATTCTCGTCAAATCGACTCAAATCATTAAATTTTCACACTATTTCAAACTGTTAAGTCGGTAGGTACGTGTAGTAGGGATGTTAGCTAGCCATCCTTAACTACTAACGGATATAGGAAAAAAACCGTCAACCTATACGTGAAAAAACGATAACATCACAAACAATGACGGTGTACTGAAATACACTCGAAAGCAATAACTCCGGGTCACCAACATACCTTAAGGGAATATAATTCGGACCGCGCTCCATACAAACGATGTCTGGTGATATTTTCAATACTACCCAATTAAAGTCAATGAAAACTGTACATTTTTACGAAAATCAGACTTCATACAAGCATAGAGATTAGTTTCTAGATTGTTTCAGAAAAAATTCATTGACTTTAATTAGTTAGTATTTAAAATATCACAAGACTTCGTTTGTATGGAGCACGCTCCGAATTATATTACCTTAACCGAAACTCAGTCCTAAGTTTCAGATATTATTTCAGTATCAGTAGGTACATGGTCATTGGTCTTGATTTAATTTACACAATGCTGTTTTAGGTCTGAGGTCAAGGATCTTCTCGAAATATCAGACATTCAAATTTTATATGAACATCGTACGCTTGGAAATGCTCTGTCTGATGGCAAGATTACTAAGTAGGTTTCACCGATCCTCATGTTGGTGGAGATATTATTTATCGTATAAAATCAAAAGGTACAAATCTGTTTTTTTATGTCATACCAACAATAACATATACTTCTAGAGTTTACCCGCAAAAAAGTCTCATCAAAGTAGGTTCTGTAGTTTTTGCGTGATGCTGTTTCAAACTTTGACTATTTATATATGGACTGGTTACGCGTGTAGTTCTACTAACAAACATTTCTGCCACTTTTTGCGGGGGGCGAGGTAATATGAAATCCGCAACTTGGATTTTATTCCTCATAACTATAGATTCTAATTTTGAATGTTAAAAATCATGAAAAGTAGTCTCGTGTGAACCCCAAACGTTCTAAGTTCGAAGTTATTATTTCGCAATTATAGGCTGTCTCGTTTAGTGATAAGGTGTAAAATTGAATGTAAATGCACAAGATCAATTGTGCTTATACCGTGGCAGAGGGGAAATGCTACCGCAAGGCTAGTCCTTATAATAATTAGTCAAAGGTTTCAAACTTAGACTACTTATATGCGGACCCGCCTCGCCTTAGCATTTCCCCTTTGTCAACGTGCAAGATCAAAAAATCTTCGAACTTATGATGTTTGGGGTTCACACGACACTGTTTTTCATGATTTTTAACATTCCAAATTGGAATCTAAACTAATTGAATAAAATTCTAAGTTGCTTATCTCGTGCTACCTCGCCCCCCGCAAAAAGTGGCAGAATATTTTGTTAGTAACTGAACGCGTAACTTGTCGTCATATAAGTAGTCTACGGTTACAAACAAACAGACGGACAATTCTAAAAAGGTTGATTTGGAGTCAGGGACACCTAAAAACTCTTTCCAAATCTTTTTCTTGTAAACATCTTAAATGTACAGACACACTTCTGTTACAGACTTTTGGAAATAACTGAAAATATTACCCTAGAGATATGACTTTGGGCTTTATTTAAAGAAATATTGGGGGTGCGTATCAATAATATATGTAATGGGTTATTAAGAAGTGATTTTTCGAAGTTGTACCTTTGTAAAGCGGAAAAAATATTTTATTCAGTTCATTTCGCAGATTCATTTTCTATGTACGTGGTACTAAGGCCGAGATTCAGAGAAGATTTTTTTAGTCTTAGCTCGAGCGAAAATGTATGAATTTTGACATACGGGAGTTCGAACTATAACTTAAAAATCGTCTCTGAATCTTGGCCTAAGGTCGTGGAAGACGCGAGATCTGTGATTTTTTTCTTCACAAAATCCGTATCCGAATTCAGATTATAAAACAACCCTTTTACTAAGACGTTCATAACTGTCGTAACCTGCCAGCTCTCAAATAAACTTTAGTCACGCTTTATTATTCCAGCTGCAATATTATTCTAGTTTCAAATATACTGCGAAATTGCTTCGTCCTTAATTAAAACTCTGAAAATTGGTATTTATTTTGTATAATGAAGCTCATTTTCTTCCGTGTTAATAAAAATAAAGTACTTCGCTCGTTTTCGGGTCGTGCTGTGAATCGAAGTGGAGGATAGGATGAGGAAAATTTCACTAACGATAAGATTAAGGGGCTATAATGGTAACAATTTGAGAATACTTTTCTCCGGAACACTGTTTAAGACGCTCCCCATAGGTAAACGCAGTGCTGGGCCATATTTTGTTGGTTCTTAGAAGCTATCTTCTCGTTATTTGAAGCAAAAAATAAAGCAATGATCTTCAACATCTCAGCTTTATTTACTATGAAGTATATTTCTCATTTTTCTATAAAATACATATGAAACCTGTTTTCAAAGGAAAGCCTAATTATTTAAAAAATCGGTATTATGTGCATCTACTTTTAAAGTTGAAGTCACTTTTACTTGCGACACACATCATTATGTAGACAATATTAAGATCTAAAATTGCTATCGACAAAATTTTTTTAAGATTTATATTTTTAATTAGTTAATTAAATAAATTCAAAATTTGGTGCTAATGCTTATAATTTTCGTAATAGTGGATGGACGGATGGATGGATTCATAATGGACAAATCAGTTAAAAATAGGTATACCTACTAAATTGATATAGTTTAGTAGAGATGAGGTTGCTCTGAAAGGGTCAAGGTCGTTCGGTCGGGGATACCTCTTAAGTGTAGTGGAACTAGATAAAGAAATTCGACGTTCTGCTAAAGTAATATGTAGTTACCTTCTTATAGTTAGTTTCAGCCGCCGTGTGTTAGTGGTTCATCATTATCAGCTTATAATACGTACTGCAGGGCACAGGTGTACCCTCGAGGAGGGTGTATGGGCATTCGAAATTTTTAGCACCACGTCTTAGCTGTGGTCAGAACTGTTTAGGATTATGTATAGGTACAGTAATTAAGACAGAAACAAAAAGCGAGCGAAGCGAGCTCGATTTTTCTCTGCTCTACGAATTGGTTCTAGATAGGCTCAATCAATCTATACTTTTTCCGAATTTACCGCCCCTAGTAAAAGAAAAAAATACGTATAACGCCTAAATAAATATTTCGCACCAGTGATTATTGACGTTTTTAGGGTTCCGCAGTCAATTAAGCCTTTTGAAAATCTCAAAGTCAAAGTCAAAGTTAATATAATTTATTCAATATAGGAGCTTGCAGCACACTTATCAAACGTCAAATCTTTTTAAAGCTACCACCGCGTCGGAACTCAAACTATTCTACAATATAGTTGTCCATAGACGGCGCTGAACGAAATTAAATCGATTCGATTGTTTTTGGAGATTCCTTAAATTTAATTACGTCAATATGAGCTTTTTATAAAATTACTACCGGACCCTATCATGGGCGAGTCCGACACACTCTTATCCAGTTTTTATTTGAAATTTAAAAATATACTTTTTAAATTTTTTTTTTTTTTTTTAGAAATGACGTGCTCGAACAATTAGAAATGCAGCATTGCTCAGGGAGCATTTACTGCTTTTTACTCCGGACTATTGGAGGGACCAGAAGGGTCACCGAGCCAATTGAATGAACTTAAGCAACCGACCTAGGGGCACCTCAGGGGGTACGGACCTCGGCATAGGACGTTGCTGGGGCTACGCGGCGGATTGGGTAGCTTGGATCGGTGACAATGTAAAGTGCCGCCCGGGGCATTTGCCCTCGCTACGCTACTGCCTACAGTTCGCCACCAACGTTCTAAATATTATTAGTAGTAGTCATAATTATAGGTACTGTCTCACTGTGACTGGAGTGGTTTTAAATAAACATAAATATTTCAGTAAGTACGTCTTATACGATGAGTCAGATATTTACACGGAATATTTAATATCTTTCTAAATCGTCATCAGCCTAATACAGATAATGAGTGGGTGTGACCACGACATGGATTGGTTTAGGTACGGGTAGAACTAGTATTTATTCTGTGGTTGAGGCAAGTTAATAGGTACTTACTTAATCAACTTGTTGTCTATTATACTAAGATCCAACCGTAAAATTTTAACCTATTTTTTGGGTGATCGAAATGTGATTTCAGTGAAAGTTTACACAGGGGTTCTTACAATGCCACACCGGTTGCCGCTAATACCTTTACTATTATGATTTTGGGTATAACTTTTTTTATTTGTTTGGGAAATAAATGAGGTTCCATCGGAAGGAGACCAATCTAAAGAACTAGAGTTGCCACCTCTCAATCTGCCGCAACTCTAGGGTTAAAAATGACTTCTTTGAACCTCGCAACAAGACTTGCGGCAGACTGACAGGTGGCAACCCTAGTTTTTTCCAGATCTTTCGTTCCGCTACAGAAGTCTTCCCAAATATTACTTTTCCACCTATCGGAAAATTGTTTACTTACCAAAAATTGTAATTGTACTATCAAAATAATAAAATTATTGTTTCAATATAACTATTTTGTTATAAATCAGTTGGGGTGTATTGGGGTTGGGGTTGGGGTTTTGCGCTTATTCATTAACACGTTGTATAGGATAGTGAGGCACACTCACCCTGAGTGTGCCCGTGCGGTGGATTGAGATTGAGTTCAGTAAATTCTATAATATTTTGAAAAAAAACCTTTGTTGAAAACATGATAATTCGATTCTCCTCTTGATTCTAAACAAACTACTTTCTAGTTTTGCGTTAATTCTTTAACACGTTGTATACATATTTTAGCAAACTTTCGTAAAAATGTTTCTTATTCAGGTTTATCAAATCGAATTTATTACACCTACCAGAAATAGATTTATAACAACAAATCTGGTAAAGTCTGCTATTTTCTAGTAACCTTTACTAGACAAAATAGTTGTTTTTCTCCGTGTAGGTACAAATTTCAGTAGTACGCAACATTCGATGTTGCGGGCACTACTATTAGTTCTAAATGCAACCTTTCCTCACCCTCAAAACACAATGAATCTAACAAACTAAACAAGAGCGTTAATCAGTTAGTCACGTATTTCAGTGCATTATGCATCAACATAATCTCTTGCATAGTAGCTGGCAGACGGCCAAGGATTAGTGAGCCACTGACCGCACAATTATCGTTGAATATCCGCCTTGTCTACCAAATGTTTGTATTTTTACCCGACTGCGCGACGCTATGGAAGAGTAATGTGTTTATCAGCCTATACAAGGTGGTACAAAAATACAAATAAACATTTAAGGGGTCGTTTGATCATCAAACTGAACAACTTTTACTACGGAACCAATATCGAAATCGCGAAAAAAAATTCTGATGTTCCATACAACCTGATGACATCTGATGAAGACAATCTGAAGTTGGTCCCATAGTGAAAGTTGTTCAGTTTGATGGTCTAAAAAAACCCCTTAAAAGTTTTAAATGTTTATTTTTACTTTTGTAACACCTTTTGTAATGTACTTATGTATGTGTGTAAGGTAAAAATAGGTTAATGAAAAACGATTCTTTGGCAAATGATCCAAGTTTCCCATAGCTCTTCTATGCTTTAAAAATAGTTAATACATCTATACTTCTGTAGCGGAAAGAAAATGGGTGAAAATAAAAATGTTCGCATTTGATCACGTACAGGTCCAGTGTATATTTACGAAGACTATCAAGCTGGGAAAAACTAGAATGTGTCGTAGTGTTTTAAGTCATTCCGAGAAGCTACACTGAATTTTTAAATATATATAGGGTCCTTCTTAATATGCTGACACTTTTTTAAGGGGACGATCAGACCGTCAAACTGAACAACTTTCTCTATGGCACCATCATTATCTCAGGAAAAAAAATCTGGTGTTCCATACAAAAGTGCAACCTCGAGCCAAATGTATGAGACAGCTGATTTTTTTTTTTCGATTTCGATAATGGTCCCATAGAGAAAGTTGTTCAGTTTGATGGTCTGATCATCCCCTTAAAAAGGATCAGCATATTAAGAAGGTCCCTATATTGGGTCGAACTTAATATGCAGACACTTTTTAAGGGGATGATCAGACCATCAAACTGAACAACTTTCTCTATGGGACCATTATTGAAATCGCGAAAAAAAACAGCTGTCCCATACATTTGACTCAAATAGGTTTGCAGTTTTGTATGGAAGAACTAATTTAATTTCGCGATTTCGATGTTGGCGCCATAGAGAAAGTTGTTCAGTTTGACGGTCTGATCATCCCCTTAAAAAAGTGTCAGCATATTAAGAAGGACCCTGTATAGCTAATATTTATATAAAACTTGTTAATAAATAAACGCAACACTAGAAAGTAGTTGTTTAGAATTGAGAGCAGAATTGAATTATCATGGTTTCAACATAGGTAATTTTTTTTTAAAATATAAAATAATTTGTTTGTAAAATTTAAAATTTTATCAACTCGATCGCACTAGTACAAAATACAAGTACTTACTACCAAAACAAGATTCTTAAAATCTATCCATGAGCACGTTAGTGCTTTCATTCATTGCTGAAATGATAAAAAAATCATTTTTGCCTGAAAACTTTAACTACCTACCAAAATAATGAAATTATCGTTTCAATCTAATTAATATTTTGTTATAAATCAGTTTTGGGTTTTGCGCTTATTCATTAACACGTTGTATATATCATATATTTATATATTAAGCTAATAGCCACTGGCTTTTCGGTGAAGGAAAACATTGTGAGGAAACCGGCATGCTTCAATTTCGAGGCATGTATTGTACCCACTGTCCATTATAAGTGGCGATGGGCTCACCCCCCGTCACACTGGACGGAGTTTTGGTACTTCTGGTGAAACGTGGATGTTCTGAGGTATCAGAATATCTCTGACTACCCCCTCGGGGAATATAGTCGTGAGCATATGCATGCATGCATGCTAATATTTATAATAATAGATAGTTAAGTTTTATTAAGATACTAAAATGAAATGTGGTAAACAGTGATAATTCACACTGAGAAAAAATTTCCAAACAAAATCACAATAAACGTTTTGTAATGTTTTTCCTGTTGCAGAAACTCAAAGCTTTGCTACAATATCGAAGCGAACTTATTATCTTCGGAAACTTTTCTATTCTGGGTTTCTTTGAGTTTTATTGTTCTGGGTTTATCGTGTCGTGAACAAATAACAGTATACCACAAAAACAATTATTTGTTGGTTGCAATGATAACAACAATAATTGCTGCTTACTTATTACTGGACTGTAGTGAACCTGCCTGCTGTGCCGAAGGTCGGGTTCGGCCGCGGGTTTGAATCCCGTAAGGGACATATATTTGTATGATGAATATGAATATTTGTACCCGAGTCATAGATGTTTATATCTATACATGTATTGTATATATCGTTGTCTCGTCATCATAATACAAGTCCATGCAATATTCTGGTACTTTAAATGTGACTAGATAATTTATGTGACAATGTCCAAAATTTTTAGATATTTATTTATTAAAATAAGAATTAATGTAGTAACAAAATGCTGTTATTTTAACAATCAACCGTTAACAGCAACCGTTGTTTTAGCGACTGTCGTGTCGTGTGGACGGTCTCCTACCCGATCAGCCGCGTAGCCGCAGCAACGTCCTAGGCAAAGGTCCGGTTTGCACGCATAATTTCACATACGCAAAATGCCAGTTATCGCGTCTTCCTTACCCATTCTGGGTGACCCTGGGTCGGTTCCTTGAGTTCATTCACTAGCTCAGTAGACCCTTCGTGGTCCCTCTAAGTCCATAATAGTAAGCAGTAGCTGCTCCATGAGCAATGTTGTGTTGTCAATTCTAAAAAAAAAACTGCCGACTGGCGTGACTGGCTGGCAGCTTTGCTACGTTGGATAGCAAGGCATATCCTTTGGGTGAAATAACTGCCGTCCTATCTGTACCCTCTGGCTTTGAGAGACATTCTATAGTTGTTATTTAAGTTAGCTCCAAAACTAGCCTCGTCGTATAAATATTTAATAAACACATTCGATTTCAAGTTGATATTGTTGATTTATAGAGGTATAGTACCCAGTATTTTACTTTTATGATTTATCGATACAAAAACAGTGAAACTCTAGTACTGGCCTGTAGCTTGTCCAAATCGACGGAAATTAAACCGAATACTGCATCGAATTGAGTTATCACCATCAGTTTAGTTTGTTTACACCAGTTCCAGCTGTTTCAGTTGCAAAATGAAAATTTTATACATTTTCTTCCCTTGTTTGTCGAGCAAGGTGACGATGGGTCTTCATTCAAATGTATGTTTTGTTTTGGTGTGCAATCAATCAAACAATTTAGCCCACATCAACCCACTGCTGGGCACATGCCTCTTTTTTATTGCGTCACTCCTCACGGTCCTGTGCCAATCTGATCCATATCCGACCCGCAACCCTTACAATGTCGTCTGACCAACGCATGAGTGGTCTACCCACTGACCTCCTTCTTTCTCTTGGCCACCATTCTAATATAGTCTTGGTCCATATGTCGTCTTTCCTTCTAGCCAAATGTCCCGCCCATCTCCACTTCAACTTTGTAATCCGGTCTCCAACGTCGTCGACCTTAAGTTCTTACGTTGGGTACAAAAGCGTCCAATATGCCTAGCATGGTACGCTCCATAGGCTCTTTGTGCGACTTTTATTTGGTGCATGTTCTGCCTAGTAAGTGCCCATGCTTCTCCACCATAAGTAATTACGGGCAGAACACATTGGTTGAACACCTTGGTTGGATAACTAAATCAAAAAATGGCTTTTCCACACCCACAATATTTTTAAAAGACCTATCCAACAATACCGCACACCATGGGACAGACGAGAAAAAAAATTGGCATCCTCACTTTTATTGTAGAGGAGGTACCACTTTGTCGGCATGATAAATATGTATATCCGTGTCAAATTACAGTGTAGTGTGAGTCATAATGCAATAACCTAGATTAAGTTCACCTAATTACTAACGAATGATTTATGTATTCATTGCTCTCTGTACCGTAGAGCACATTAAACGTATATTCTTATCTGATGTGTTTCCTTCGATAATCGATCTTACGGACTACGATACAACAGCTTTCTAGTAGGTACTAAGCGTTTCTGAGCTAAGCCGCGGACAGACGAAAAGACGGAAAGACCGACGGACATGGCGAAACTATAAGGGTTCCTTGTTGACTACGGAATCCTACAATGAATTATTCATTAGAAAATACAAATGTATTTTTCAAAGCTTTCCAAGTAGACAAAAATATTTACTCCGTGTTTGAAGAGTGTATAACCTTAAATATGTGGACAACAATTTTATCGTCTGGTTTTTTAGAACGTGATAAAAGCTAAATTTTAAATATGGGGCTGTTGCTGACGTGATTATTTTTAAGTTTTGGTGTATTTCTAGGCCCAAATTGGCTCTTAAACGATAAAAAAAGAACAATGTTTAATTAGTCCCGGCTCAAACCGTAAAATGACTGGGCTACAATGCCAGCAACCACACATCGATACTTTTTACGACAAACGCAACAGTCATAAATAATTTATTAAAATATAATTAGTTTAATTTCGAATTCTGTTTACAAAACGAATATTCCAGTCGAAACAGAAACATTAATGTTAATACCTTCGGGTATCGAAATATATCGATGTCCTTATTTTGCCAAAATTGAACTATTGGGAACTATATATCCCATTGCCGCAGAAAGTTTAATTAAAGCGGAACGGTTTTACTGTTAAACCACATGATACGTAGAGTTTTATACTAAACCTTGTACGTTACAAATAGAGTTGACATTAAAATGATTAGCTGAACTAAAGGATTAAAGCATAGGTTTGCAACAAAATGCTGATAATTTTAGGATTCTGGGAGAAATGAATGATGATTCATGATAAACAATAGTAGTTTAAGATTAGTGAACTCTTTAGACAATCTTTCTTCAAAATCTTTAGCAAGCCGTGGTTGTCCAGTGGCGATGGTTCGATCCCCGCCCAGGCCGACTCGTACCAATGAGTTTTTCGGAATCTAAGTACGATTTGTAACACCACTGGCTTTTCGGTGAAGGAAAACATAGTGAGGAAACCTACATGATTCAATTTCGAAGCATGTATTGTACCCACTGTCCATTATAAGTTTCGACGGGCTCACCCCCCGTCACACTGGACAGAGTTTCTGTACTACTGGTGAAACGTGGATGTTCTGAGGTTTCAGAATATCTCTGACTACCCCCTCGTGGAATATAGTCGTGAGCATATGCTAACTCTTTAGACATTAATAGTCTTTTTGAATATCTGAAGGGTTTACCCAGAACCCAAACGGTTTTGCAGACGCTCGTCAAATCCTTGATTAGTCAAATAGGAGATAGGCATCAACAGTGGCGGATTTACAAATTTTCAAGGTATAGGCTGAATAGTTTTTGCCGCCCTTGCCTCTAACAATTGTCATATCATACATTATTTTTACAATGCAACAATTTCGTTGAAATTAGGACTCTCGCTATTACTGTTCAAGATTTTGTTTTGAATTCCAATCGAATTTTCTGAAGCTAGTGCAAGTGAAACACATCATATTGAAATACATAAGATTGAAATCAGTAAAAGTATTCACTAAATTATTCATTATATTTGAATGAAATCGAAAAATTATATACAAACCATCCAGTTCGTAGCCTCCAACCAGTAGTTGGGCTAGCATGTATGGGTAACAACCCAGGGAAGAGGCGAATATATTTTCTACAATTTCGCTCTTTTCACTCATAAAAAGTGTGGGCAAAGGGCACAGAGGCGAGAGGCCGATTACTGGTTGAGGGGCGGCAAACTAGCTGCTTTACTCTAGAATATGGAAGTTTGCTACTCTCGGAATGTGCAATGACAAGTGAGAGAGAAAAGTCATCGGCAAAATTTGTTGCAGACTTCTATCTGTAAGACATCAGAAAACCGTCATGGAAAAATCTTTTTGATTTCTATGAGGTAAAAGAAAAAAAAATATTCGGTCCCCAAATTTGCCGCCCCCAAAATCTGCCGCCCTAGGCTCGAGCCTACTCAGCCTGCTGGTAAATCCGCCACTGGGCATCAATCTAGGCTGGTGTCACCGACACTCGTCTGAGTTGGTTCTATAATTTTATAGCAATGGGGAACTTGCATAGTTTTATATTTTTAGTGTATAATGAAGATTTAAGGCTTACAAAAAATACCAAAAACAAAAATGGTAAAATATGCACAAATTATATATTTATTGCAAATCAAAAGGTGACTTTTCAAATTCCGCTCCAAACCGCTCAGTGCCATGATGTGACGTCACTCCTTTTAATGACGCGCGACAAATCATCCGCTATTATATGTTGCTGTACTCTTCTAACGCACGCAAGTTGCTAATCGCTTCGTCACTTTGCGCTGATTGGTGTTTGAAATACGTTCCGATCCACGTAACGTAAAATTTAAATATTTCGTAAAAAATAAAAACTTTAGAATAAATCTTTCAGTAATGTTCTATGCACAACTATTATTATTGAATTACTATGATAATTTTTCATTATAATTTTGGTGCAAGTTCCCCACTGTTCTCAATTTACAGATAACAATCGTTAGTGTGTCTGTTAGTAATCGCACTACTTCTTAACGACTTGACCGATTGAGGTCATATATTCACGCAATGTATTTGTTTTGCCGAAACAATGGTTGAAAGCTACAAAAATAACAGGGGGAAAGTCTAGGCTATACAAGGTGTTACAAAAATCCAAATAAACATTAAAGGAGGTGGTTTAGACCAACAAACTGAACAACTTTCACTCTGGGACCAATCTCGAAATCGAAAAAAAAAACGGATGTTCCATACTAAACTACAAATCTACTCGAGCTAAATGTGTGGGACAGCAGATATTTTTTTTTCGCGATTTCATGTTGGTCCCATAGTGAAAATTGGTCAGTTTGATGGTCTAAACAGCCCCTTTAA
This sequence comes from Agonopterix alstromeriana, assembly GCA_963924505.1. Lineage (NCBI taxonomy): Eukaryota > Metazoa > Arthropoda > Insecta > Lepidoptera > Depressariidae > Agonopterix > Agonopterix alstromeriana. Next base: position 6,997,968 of record OZ004682.1, read on the forward strand.
AAGTTTTAAATGTTTATTTTTACTTTTATAATGTGCAAGGTTTATAATTTCTTAGCTATACCTACCTAAATTTAGGCAAGCTATAAAAATAAATGTTGCGTAATTTCACAAAAGAATCAAGAAATGGGTCAGCATTTATGATGCCCATTTTGTACCTAACTACAAGAAAACGTCTAGAACTATTTGTTCGAAAATCTCAGAATAATTCACTTACAGCTCGAAAAACAAATTCGAAATATTGGTCAAGAAAACTCGTGAAAGTGAGAACTACAATCCCGGTACTTCAAATAAATTGAACCATTTTTCAAAACTGCTAACACCCCGCAATATAGAAAATATCCGATTCAATTGAGAATCTCTATTCTCAAGCAGCTTTATTTCAAAATCGCAGATTTTGTTTAAAAGTTGTACATGTGAACATTGCAAACAGTTTCAGTGAACTTGCAAAGGGATCCGAAACCCGCCACACCGCCACAGGGGTCAACCATGGCTCTTTGTGACACCGACAACTTGAAACAAACGCGTTTGGAAACAACGCGGTGTTTATTTTTAAGTCATGGCCGGTTTAGATTGAACCAGTGCCATTCCAGTCCAGCGCTGGAATTTCGGGATTCGTCTAAACAGGTCACCCTCAGCTAAGGTTGATCACATTATTATTCTCTCTTAAGACGACTGAAATTAAATTATGCTGTTATGTCGTTTTTATGTATAAAATTATAGTAATCGATAAAATTGTTTAAATAATGATATCTAGTTCCATGTATTAATAGGACTCATGTATACACGGCGACAGATCAACCTGCCCATAATTGAACTCTATGTTCATGGACATAAGGTCCAACTATGGGTAGGTTGATCTGTCGCCGTGTGTACAATAGGTATGTTGTTTACCTGAATTGCGCCACTGCTGGATAAAGGTCTCCTTTAAACTCTTCCACATCTTTTAATTTTAATTATAATATTTAATTTCGTATTTTTCCAAAATTGGTTTGAAATGTGATATGGCGTTAGTATTAATGCTTTTATACACGCAAAAAACCATCAAGTGCCAAAAGAAATATATTTGATCACACTTTACTATTTTTTACGATCGAAATCGATCTATTTAGGTCTAAATCCACCCTTTAAACTATAAAATCTAAAAAATAAAGTAAACAAGTTCCTTCGAGTTCCTTCGATAGTATTTTAATCGAGATTGTTTTCCCAAACGTCCGGTGATCATTGGAAACACGACAACAATTCACTGGATCTTTGTAAACGGTCCAATCCAGTCCAGTCTATGTTGTAATGTATGTTACTGGATCCACCTAAACCAGCCATTAAAACTAGCTTCTGGTCGAGACCTCGTCCGCGTGAAGTTGATACGCGTCAATCCTTTATTGGCACAATGCCGTTAAAAATTCCAGGTAAAAGTAGTACAGTTTTCAAGTTGGACCAAAGGTTTCAAACCCATGGTTATGATAAATCCTGTTGGATTATAACCACGAAAAGAAGTGATAAAAATATACAGGCTCTAACTTAATTTAATATGCTGACGGTTTTTAAGATGATGATCAGACCATCAAACTGAACAACTTTCACTAACAACCAACATCGAAATTCAGTTTTGTAAATTATGAAAGCAGATTTTATTTTCGCGATTTCGATTTGTGTAGGTATAATAGAGAAAGTTGATTAGGTTTATGGTATGAAAATCTTCTCAAAAAACCGTCAGTGTATTCAAAAAGACCTTATAGAATGTATTATTAATAAAAAAATAACACGAATACAATATTGGAAAGCGGATATCAAATGGGTAATATTAGCCATTCAAAAAATTTGGCACGTGCAAAATGAACCTTTTATTTCCATCTTATAAATATTCATATATTCGCACTCGTGCTGTTTGCCAGTTATTATAAAGGAACCCTCTTCCAGAGACGTAATAAGTCAGTCGGTTAGTTGTTGATTTGCATGGATATTAAAGTAACACGTTCCTTGAACCATTGAAAAATGCGATCTGGTACATAATGATTTCTTTACCAAAATGACCACTTTCCCAAAAATTACTCTTTTTTTTAAATAATTACCGTTTTTCACAAAATGTCTACGGACTACATTTTTCGGGTGGAACCTAACCGACTGATTTATGGGAAAATTGACTTTTTGGGAAATTGGTCATTATGGAAAAGTATACATTTGGGGCAGTGGTCATTTTGGTAAAGTAAACATTATGTACATGGACTACAAGCTGACACATCCGAACTGTAGTAACATTATAATGTCATTGCAACCATCTTTATCTTAACCAACCTAGCGTAAGCGAATAAAATTCTTGGTCAATCAATGAGCCCAACATTATCTACTACATGGAATCGGGGTCATTTTGAAGCCGGAACAGGGTGACTCAGATCATCAAAATGAACAACTTTCACTATGGAGCCAAAGTCAAAGTCAATATAATTTATTCAATATAGGAGCTTGCAGCGCACTTATCAAACGTCAATTCTTTTTTTTAAAGCTACTACCGCGTCGGAACGTGTTGTCGCTGTAGAGAAGATATAGATCAATATCGAAAACGCAAAAGAAATAGCTTCTCGACAAAAAAGTATGAAACAACAGATTTTTTTTTCGCCTTTTAAAAGTTGGTCCCATAGAAACCGTTGGTTAGTTTGATGGTCTGAAGCACCCGGTGCTGGCCTGGCTTCAAAATGACCACAATTCCACTGTGTATAATGAAATACCATCCAACCTTATTTTTTGCCACCAAACTCAAACTAGCAACCATTATTCTCACACGTTCCAATTACAATAAGTCAACGTCTAACTGCTATATCAACTATATAACAGCCAATTTATTTTAATCATAACAGAACACCAGAGACTTGAAGTTTCAAGATTGCAATAATAAATTATGAACAATTTGGAAAAGGGAGCTAGCTTCACCACTACATATGATTGTAGCAGTACCTACACACATTCAAACAAATGAAAATGATGAATGTTTAAATTACGGTAGTCTTTTAAAAAACAGTAAATCTGGCTCCACCCCTGCCCTCGATGTTCATAACACGGGCGCTATGATGTGTCGGGATAAATATTTATATCCGTTGAGTAAACTGTGCAATCGCATCAATTTGCTTCGGAGGAGATAAACCACTGATCAAAATTAACGAAAATACGCTGTTTTGAGTACCGCATTATATAGATTTTACTTCCGCTCTTTTTAATGGTTTGCGAATGGATGAGGGGTCTATAAAGAGGGTAGTTTACTTTCTTCGTTCTCATACTCATTATATTGTCCAAATATTTGGCGTTTTTGTCGTTATGCTACAATAGATTAGAACTGGTTAGAAAAATATACGAATTTTACATGCGCAGTCAGGCGCGGTCGCAGCCTGAAATTTTTTGGGTGGGGGTCACTAATAATAAAATATGACGATTAAATTAGACTTTATTGCACATTACACAATTATATTGCAAGCATTATGATTTTGGGGGGTCATGTGACCCTTCTGGCCGTGCTTCTTTATAACATCACTCTACCTATGCGCAGCCAGCTTATTTTGGTTTTGCGTAGCATATGTCGCCAAATCAACCTTTTTTTAGAATTTTTGTCCGTCGGTTTGTTTGTGTGTTTTTGTGTTTGAGCATCACGCAAAAACTACTAAACCGATTTTGATGAAACTTTTTTTGTTTGATAGCTTATGATCTGTCTTAAAATCTGCTATTTAATAAAACTGCGTTCATGGATCATATGCGTTTCACGTGGGACACGTAACCTTTTAAAATTACCAGAGCTATTATATTTCGAGGGCTTTATGTGGTACCTTAAATAACTTTGTAAAGCGGCTGCTCCCGCATCCGTGGTAAACCTTTTAGCTGCTCATTTGATGGCTTTCTGTATCAACATGTTGGTAATATAATATCTATACTCTACCACATGTACAGTCGCCATCAGATATATCGTAGCTTACAATATGGTCAAATATTTCTGAGTAGTGTTAATTTTCAATAAATTCTTTACAATAAATGTCACCTAATAATAAATCGAGTATTTTGTCAAAAATTTCTGAACAGCTTATTTTTAATAATTTCTTTACAACTTTATTTAAAACTATAGTTTACCCGCGACCGTTCTAGGCATTCGGTTATTTTTGATTTGTTATGTGAAAAGAATTATTGAATATTAGAACTGCATAGAAATATTTGACCACCTTGTTTGCTACGATATATTTGATGGCGACTGTACACACTCAGGCTGTATACAGGGTGAAATTGATATCATTAGCATCCTTTTAAACTACAAGTCAAAGATTGAACTACGAAATAAAACAAAATTAACGCATTGTGGTCGAACGATAAACTTTAAATAAACAAATTGCGTAAATAAATCTGTTTCTTTGACATTTTAAGGGTATATTACTGTTGGCGCGCTCCATACAAACGAAGTCTGGTGATACTTTTAATACTAACCAATTAAACTCAATTAAATTTTGAAGAAACAATCTAGAAACAAATCTCTATGCTTGTATCTTGTCAGATTTTTCTTAATATGTATAGTTTTAAAGTTACAGTGCTTCAAAGATTTCCATACAAATCTTAAATTAGTCCTAGCATTTAAACTGTATATGTAAACGAAAATCGGACACGATAAAAGCATAGAGATTTGTTTCTAGATTGTTTCTGCAAAATTTCATTGAGTTTAATTGATTAGTATTGAAAATATCATCCGATTTCGTTTGTATGCAGCGCGCATTTACGCATTCGGAATAAACTGTTTCGATGAAATAAATTATGAGCAGAAAACGAAACAAATACAATTTTGGAAAATTAGAAACACGACTCCCAACATAATGTACACGACCCATGGAGCTAATCTACATAAGAAGAAGCAAGTTTCACCAAGAATGTGCATTAAAATTTCGGAGATTGAATATACCTTTCTTGCTCTTTTCCCTAAGCAAATGTCGTATTCCTCGTATCCTGAAAGAAATATTATAAGAATGATATTATATTAAGGGCCAGCTTAAAAGCTTGAAAGTGACTGGCCTAAAGCTCACACACCATGGTGCAACATGCATCAAACTGAACAACTTTTACTTTGAGACAAACATTGAAATCGCTATTAAAGATTGATATTTAATACATTTTTGTCAAGTAGCTATTGACATTTTCTATGGAGTAGTAAAACAAAATAAGAGGTCATAGAATTGTTTTTTCCGTGACTTATACTTCATTCCAAATAAGGACGACGAGATTTTCCGATTCCTATTTAGCTTTCTGACTAATTTTGAATACCAAATGTAATTAATTTATTGGATACATATACTATCCGACATATCTTGGACGTTACTAAAGCTGTTCTAAGACTAAGTGAGCAGAAGTGTTTCAAATCTCTGTTTCAAAATAACAAAATAAAAAGCCGCGGTGGTCCAGTGGCGAGTAACCTTGCCTGCCGTGCAGGAGGCGATGGTTCGATCCCCGTCCAGACCGACTCGTACCAATGAGTTTTTCGGAATTTTTGTACGATTTGTAACACCACTGGCTTTTCGGTGAAGGAAAACATCGTGAGGAAACCTGCATGCTCCAATTTCGAGGCATGTATTGTACCCACTGTCCATTACAAGTGGCGACGGGCTCACCCCCCGTCACACTGGACAGAGTTTCGGTACTACTGGTGAAACGTGGATGTTCTGAGGTTTCAGAATATCTCTGACTACCCCCTCGGGTAATATAGTCGTGAGCATATGCTATGCTATGCTTAAAATTTCTTTGCTATTTTGAATGGATTATAGTTAGCTGCTAAACCTCATAATATGTCAATATTAACTTAAGGGTATATTTTCGTTCGTGACGTCATCACTTGACGTACTATGGAAAAAATCGGAAACATGTAGAGTGTTGCAGTTGTGAGAGGATGTCAAGAGATTTAATTTGTTCGCCATTTTGTATAGTAATCAGACCGTTTGATTTTCACTAAAATGTTTTCAAGAATATTGTGCGTTTCCGACTAATATTTCAAAAAGTCTTTTTACATTCAATAGAAACTTTATTTTACGTAAGCTGTATTCTCAACCGTGTAACGTAATCCTTCTAAAAATGTTCCTAAAGTAACCCAATTTTTAGCAATTTTTCGACTAACAGTGTCTGGATTTTTATTGCTAAAAAAATTATATGAAACATTTAAAAAAACGATTCATTTGATTTTTATGTTAAGGCAAGTCTTTTAATAATACACTGAATATGCAATAGCATATCACTCAAAACAATGTTCTTGATAGTTGGGGTTTTAGAAAATATACCCTTAAGCTATAACTAATAATCTATGCTATCAGTTCCGGTGAAGACAGTAAGCGCAACGCTAACTACAAAGTAGCTAGAGAGAGCAGGTGTGCTGCCTCTAAGATAGTCATCAAGCGCTGCTAACTTTAGTAATACATCAAGAAACTAGCTTAAGAGGATATAATTCGGAGCGCGCTCCATACAAACGTACTATGGTGATATTTTCAATACTAACCAATTAAACTCAATGAAATTTTTCAGAATCAATCTAAAAACAAATTTCTATGCTTGTATGAAGTCAGATTTTCGTTAAAATGTATAGTTTTAAAGTTACAGTGCCTCAAAGATTTGAAAGACTGACTCCATACAAGCATAGATATTTGTATCAAGATTGTTTCAGAAAAATTTCATTGACTTTAATTGGTTAGTATTGGAAATATCACCATAGTACGTTTGTATGGAGCGCGCTCCGTATTATAGCCCCTTAAGAGGATAGTCCTTGCAACGCGATTCATACAAACTAAGTTTCGTCCTATTTTTTCCCTTATTAACCTATTAGAAGTAATGTCAATGAAATTTTTTAAACATGATCTAGAAACGAACCTCTGTGTCTCGATTTGATTGTCACGGACCCACCACCCTCCCACATCTGGCCATACTCCTGATCACATTTCCGTTAAAATATACAGGGTCTTTCAAAATATGCTGAAGGTTTTTAAGGAGATGATTAGACACTAAGGATTAGACCATCAAACTGAACAACTTTTTCTATGAAACTAACGGATTTACTGTTCCATACAAACCTGTTTTTTTTTTGGCGATTTTGATGTTAGTCCCTTGGAGAAAGTTGTTCGTAGCTCAAAGAATTCCATACAAATCTTTAATTAATCCTAGCATAGTTTTAACGGAAATAGAACAAAACAGATCGTAAATCTAAGAAAACAGATCGGTATTTAAACATATTTTTTTTTACTTTAAATGCTTAATATTGAAAATAGGCCGAAACTTCGTGTGTATGCTGCGCGCTCGGACGCCCTCGCGTTGTATCCTCTTAATACAAAGTTTCTTCACATCTGCCAACGCATTTCTGGATTGCGTTTGAAACTTTGAATATCTTTTACGGCTCTAATTACTCCACTTAAGTTCACTTTAAGTCTACTTTAAGTCCACTTTAGTGCAAAGAAAGAACATATAGTGACGAAACCCGAGTTCACCCTGGGCCTTTTACGTTAGTTAGCCTCGATACGACCATTGCAGACTGGCTAATCTTTCTACTATAGCATGTTATACATGGTGTAAGGAAAAGTATCCTTTAACCCACATACTCTACCCATCAAACTGAACAACTTTTACTATGGGAGCAAACCTGTTAGAACAAAAAAAAACTGCTGTTCTATACGTTGGAGTAGCCATTGCAGTTTACTATGGAACAGCTGGTCTTTTTTTTTGTTCAGATATGTTTACTCTCATAGAAAAAGTTGTTCAGTTTGATGGGTAGAGTATGTGGTTTAAAGGTTAATGATACTGTTCTTACACCCTGTTTGTTATTATAGCTCTTGCTGACACGTAAGAAAAGAAAAATCCAGTTAACGCTATTTACTAACACTTCATGGCTCTCTTACATAGTCTCTGATCGGTCGGAGAGCCAGTTAGAAAATTCTCGGTTAATGTTTAGAAACGTGCGTGAAATCGAATGTGGGTAGGGGGATAGGGGGATATGAGGATAGGGGGATAGAGGATAGGGGATAGGGGGATAGGGTATGGGGGGATAGGGGGTGGGGGACGAGGAAACCTCTCTGTTTAAACTAAACACGTTTTTAGACTACATATCCGAATCGATACTATTTAGGTACCTAGTCCGCCTGAATATATTTTTTACTGGTTATTAGGTACTAAATTATAAAAAATAAATGGGGGGCTTCCTCACTCCTTCACATGGGGTTCTCCTCGACCCCTACCCACAATCCCCCTGCCTGTCCAAACCCTTGATTAAGATAAGTTTATTCCGAATCCGTAAATGCGAGCTGCATACAAACGAAGTCTGGGGATATTTTCAATACTAACCATTAAGGGGATATAATTCGGAGCGCGCTCCATACAAACGTACTATGGTGATATTTTCAATACTAACCAATGAAAGTCAATGAAATTTTGCTGAAACAATCTTGAAAGAAATATCTATGCTTGTATGGAGTCAGATTTTCGTTAAAATATACAGTTTCAATGCCAGGATTAATTTAAGATTTGTATGGAAATCTGTGAGGCACTATAATTTTAAAACTAGACATTTTAACGAATTTCTGACTCTATACAAGCATAGAAATTTGTTTTAAAATTGATTCTGAAAAATTTCATTGTGTTTAATTGGTTAGTGTTGAAAATATCACCATAGTACGTTTGTATGGAGCGGGCTCCGAATTATATCCTCTTAATGAAAAATTTTAGATACAATCTAGAAACTAATCTGTATGTTCTTATGAAGTCAGATTTTCGATAAATTTCAATGACTTTAATTGGTTAGTATTGAAAATATCACCAGACTTCGTTTGTATGGAGCAAGCTCTGCATTATATTCCCTTAAGGAAGCACATTTCTAAACCCAACCCAAATTCTCTGACAAGTTGACTAAGTATAAAGTTAGTAATTACCTCTACCAAACCCTGTACTGGTTTGGAGAACTGCGTGACATGAGTAAAACAACAAATAATTAAAGCCAGCCAAGAGTGTGTCGGGTTCACGCCAAGGATCCCCCCGGGTAAAACAATTTTTTTGTTGATAATTATTGTATGGTGGTACGGAACCATCCGTGCGCGAGTCCGGCTCACACATGACCGGTTTCAGCAGTGCCCAATTTATTAATGTTTTTGACTTACTAGCCATGTTTGCGGTTTTCGGAGGACTGCAAGATCTGTCTCTATTATAAGAGGAAATCGCGTCAGCTTTGAATTTGTGAATATTGTGGGGCTCTTGTATTTTGTTTATTTTGTATTACTTCTTGTTCATTCTATTGCGTTTTCATTATTTGGATTAATTTCGTGTTTTGTACTACACACGACGACCACATATTTTGTTTTGACGGATTTTTTGTTTGACAGAACACTTGTAACATTTTTCTTTCATTTTTGTTTTATCAAGCCAGAACGTTTATTAAAACATTTACACTTGTTTTTTTTTCTAAAAATTTTTTTTTTTTCTGGCAATCATTGCTTTGATAAGAGCATGAAGCTGGGAAATGATGAGAGCAGGAAGATCTGAGGAAGATGGCATCATAGACATAGGAAGTACTGGTGTATCTATTGATGGCATAGGTATTTCTATTTCGCAATTTCGTTGTTGGCTCCATAGTGAAAGTTGTTCAGATTGATGGTCTGGCGCACCCCCTGTTATATGTTACGCATTTAATTTGTATACCTACCTAAAGCACAAAGTTTTCTGACCGCTTTAATATGTTGTTATACTCTTCTGACGCACGCAAAATTACATAAGCATGTCTCTTCCCTGCGTGTAAGTGAGAGGAAGCAATTAAAAACTAGCATGTGTTAGAAGAGTACAGCAACATATTATAGCGGCTGTCTGTGAAGACCTTTACGTAGAATAGCACGACTAGCGACTGGTGGATAGAACTACTGAACCGATTTTAAATATTATTACACTGATAGAAAGCTATATTATTCTGGAGTCATTAAAGACTTATAAATCACATTTCCATGCGAACGAAAATGCAGGAATCAGCCCAGTCTCAGAAAATATCTAAAAGGCAAATACACTCGTTACAAAATTACCCATGTGTTTTGAGTACTTACAAAAGGTGCCTTAAAATTTAAACTTCTAAAATGGTAAACGTTTTTAGATCTAAGTATTTTACAAGGTTTTGCCCCCGACTTCGTCTGCTCCAGCTCCGGTTATATACACCACGTTTCATCAAAATTAATTAAAGTAAAAGTAACCTTTTTTGTTAAAAAACATACTTCTATTACATGTTTAATATAGTGTAGATAATTTATATCTATTTCAAGCCTAGAATGCCACCCCGAGAGACCGATAAAAATCGACATCTGCCGACAATGCCAACAAATGAACGCGTATGACGGTTTTCTCGTTTTGTCGTGGGCATGCTAGCCATGCAGGGTCGTCTATCAAAACAATTGTGTCCTCGACTCCTCCTAGAACAAAAGAGCTTAAAGGTCAATTCTCTACGTCGCGTCTGAGCCAATTTACATCCAATCTATTTCGGTTCTTACCTTGAACTTCCGAAAGCTTACAACTGACTAACATTTTTGTTTAAATTCTTTTGAAACGGGATCACGGCTGACGTTTATTAGCAGCTGAGTGAAATATTCAACGGTTTTAGTATATTGAGTAAAAATATGAAAACAATGTTATCTTTATTATCAGCCATTGATGTCCCACTGTAGGGGTAAAGGCCCTCCGTTCACTCCCAAGAGTCTGTATATCTCTTTTCTCGATAGGCCAGTTCTTCAATTTCGTACCGCCACCTTCATCTAGGTCTGCTGACGCCGATTTCGTTTCGTTGGAAACCAGTTGGTGGTGGTTTTCGCCCGTAAGTCGTCTTGTACGCAGCAGACATGTCCAGCCCAATCCTACTTTAAATTCGCAGTTGTGGTGGCGACATCTGTCACTTGGGTCTGACTCAGTCCATCAGTTTTAAGTCTAGGATGCTGCGCTCCATAGCTCTCTGACAAACCTTGAGGCTGGTGTTCTGATCGTTCGTCAAAGACCACGTTTGAGGATCGTACATGAGAATCGGAAGAATGCTCTTGAATACATGATATATATAGGGTCCTTCTTAATATGCTGACACTTTTTTAAGGTGATGGTCAGACTGTCAAACTGAACAACTTTCTCTATGGCACAAACATCGAAATCGCGAAAAAAAATAAACTGTTCCATACAAAACTGCAAACCTACTCGAGCCAAATGTATGAGACAGCTGATTTTTTTTTCGCGTTTTCGATGTTGGTTGCATAGAGAAAGTTGTTCAGTTTGATGGTCTGATTATCCTCTTAAAAAACTGTCAGTATATTAAGATGGACCCTGTATACAACGTGTTAATGAATACGCGCAAAGCCTCATACACCCCAACTGATTTATAACAAAATAATTAGATTGAAACAATAATTTCATTATTTTGATAGTTAAAATTTAAAGTTACTCGCATCTTTAGTTATGAGGCAAAAGTGATTTGTCATCATTTCAGCAATGAATGAAAGCGCTAACATGCTCATGGATCCATTTTAAGAATCTTGTCTTGGTTGTAAGTAGGGTGAGAGTGCCCGAGCGGTGGGTTTAGATCGAAGTTAGTAAATTTTAAATTTTAAAAACAAATTATTGAAAATTTAAAAAAAAAATACCTATGTTGAAAACATGATAATTCGATTCTGCTCTCGATTCTAAACAAACTACTTTCTAGTTTTGCGTTAATTCATTAACACGTTGTATTTTGATGACTAAAACAGTTTTCGGTGTTCATGTTCATGTAATGTTCATTTAAGTTGACTGGGCAGCATATTACTCCATAGGTTCCATAGGTTACATTATAGAAAACAATCCACTACCATAGCTGATGATGACAATGATGGTCTAAACCCCCCTTTTAAATATTACTATAATGGGATGTTTATTGCTGGCAGGAGTGCGATTTTTGAAACTCATACCTTGAACTCAGCAGTTGAAAATGTCAATATTACTATGGAGATTGATATGCATCTTTCTAATGCTGATTTGACTTTCAAAAATCATACTTCAGGAGTGCGATTTCGGGAGTGCGGGAGACATCTTCATAGTAATTTTGGCATTTTCAACTGCTGAGTTCAACGAATGAGTTTCAAAAATCGCACTCTATGCGTATAATCAAATCCCTTCTTCGTTCGTTATAAGGAAACATTGGTTACTATCAACACGGAAGGATGACAAAGTACTTAAGACAAGTAATGAGCCAAAATCAGGAATGAGGAAGGAAATCTTTCATCCCCCTCACTTAATAACTTTTGTGGCTGTCGCCATAAAGTAAGAAGGCACAAAACTTACGATTAATTAATTGCTATCGTAATAGAAATTGGTATTTTCTGGGAAATTGGGGACTTTCAGGCAGCTAATTTAAAACTAGTAGTGTAAAATGCACATGAAGCGCTCGTTGGCGTAGAGGAGCTTCGGTATTGGAAACGATCACCGAAGTAAAGCAACGTAAGGTCCGGTCAGTATTTGGATGGGTGACCGTTTAGTGGTATTTCATCTCGAGCGTTTCCTTGCTTCGGAAGGTGGTCTCGGATAGTTCTGTCAGATGGCGTTGTAACTATTCGTTAAGCCAGGTCAGAGGCGTATTAAGGCAGCTTGAAAATTCTCTGACATCAAGTTGACCTCTAACTTGCCTCCACCAACACGCACTGGGCCCGCGTGGTGGAGTATGGCCCACTCGCTCGCACCCTTATTCGTGAGAGGAGGCTCTGCAGTGGGATTCTACAAGCTACATCTTTTTTTGATGCACATTGTGTCACTTGACGATTATAAGCATGAAAATTATTAAAAACTGCCTACCAGGAGTGCGATTTTTGAAACTCATTCGTTGAACTCAGCAGTTGAAAATTACTATGGAGATATGCAAAGAGCGATGATAGTCCATACGGAAGAGAGCTAGCTACTCAATCACGAGGCGGCGGTTCGATTCTTGGCCTGTACCACTAAGTTCTTCGGAATTTATGTACGGTTGTATTTATCATTATCACTAGCTCGGCGGTGAAGGAAAACTTTGTGAGGAAACCTGCATACCCGAGAATAATAAAATAATAGTTCGGATGTATGTGTAAAATATGGGTGAGCTTGGGGCGAACACAAAAGACCAGCAATGGTCGCAGTGTTACATAACGACCCTTGCTTGCAATAGCCCAGCCAACAATAATGATAATAATAATGGAGATATGCATCTTTATACTACTGATTTGACTTTCAAAATCGCACTCCTGAAGTATGGTTTTCGGAAGTCAAATCAGCAGTAGAAAGATGCACATCTCCATAGGAATATTGACATTGCACAGATGTGCATTTTCAACTGCTGAGTTTCAAAAATTGCACTCCATTTCACACGTTGCCAGGCTTGCCTAGTGTTGGACTATTACAATCAATTTTAATGTACTAACTGCTATCCACTTTGTGCTACTTTTGTTTATTTAAACCAACCATACTTAAACTACTTAGATGTAAAAACATGACTATATATTATAAATAACTGCCGCTCATTTTGTATCTAAATGTTAATACTAATGCTGATCCTCTCCGACCAGGCCCTGAGTCTAGTGAGGGATCACAGCTTAAATCTTTTATTGTATTATCTATACAATGTGCTAGGTATAGGTAATCTAAGGTTGTTAATCATAAAGAGTCCTGAAAACCTGTATCACACGTTGGTTCAATAAATATTTTGTATTTTTGTATTTGTATTTATTCTGTACTGATTTCCTTCTGTGCAACTAAACACATTCTTTATTTTATTTTGTTTTATTTTACGCCTCGATAGATGGCGTTGACGTGACATGGCTTCGAATATGGTAATTTAGGCTAAAAAGTAAAGAAAAACATGCTTTTGTTACCGTGTCTGAGGCATCCTTTGACACGGTATCTTTTTATGTTTTCCCTTTGTATTTAATTTTTTTTATGACGTGAAACGTCTTTCATTTCGGTCATTAAGGGTATATTACTGTTAAGTCTGGTGATATTTTCAATACTAACCGATAAAACTCAATGAAATTTTGCAGAAAGAATTTAGAAACAAATTTCTATGCTTGTGTCGTGTCAGAATTTCCTTAAAATGTACAGTTTTGAAGTTACAGTGCCTCAAAGATTTCCATACAAATCTTAAATTAATCCTAGCATTGAAACTGTATATTTTAACGAAAATCGGACACGATACAAGCATAGATATTTGTTCCTAAATTGTTTTTGCAAAATTTCATTGAGTTTAATTGGTTAGTATTGAAAATATCACCAGACTTCGTTTGTATGCCGCGCATTTACACATCTCTTCACTTCACTTCTCTTAAGGTCTCCATAATGTAACGAAATGTTATGACAAGATCGCTTATTACTTTGAAAATATAGCACCTACCGTCATTATTTTATTACTTAGCAGTTACTCGGTACACGTAACATACAGCCGCCGTGGTGGCAGCATACACGATTTATTAAAATTTGTATTTTAAGAGAATATAATTCGGACCGCTCCATACAAAAGTCTGGTGATATCGTCAATACTAACCAATTAAAGTCAATGACATTTTTTAGAAACAATCTATTAACTAATCTCTATGTTTGTATGAAGTCAGATTTTCGTTAAAATGCATAGTTTTAAAGTTACAGTGCCTCAAAGATTTCCATACAAATCTTAAATTAATCCTAGCACTAAAACTGTATATTTAACGAAAATCTGATTTCATACAATCATAGATATTAGTTTAAACAATCTAGATTAAAATATCGATGCTTAAAATATACAGTTTCAATGCTAGGATTAATTTAAGATTTGTATGAAAATCGTTGATGCACTGTAACTTTAAAACTAAACTTTTTAACGAAAATGTGATAGAAGCATAGAGATTACTTTCTAGATTATTTTCAGCAAAATTTCATTGACTTTAATTGGTTAGTATCGAAAATATCGCGAGACTTCGTTTGTATGGAGCGCGCCAACAGTAATATACCCTTAATAACGTGAAGTTTGCATAACCACATCGCATCAGCACTGTCTATCAAACCATTCGGAACTATTTTTTCTATTCAATTGACTTTCTGAAAATCCCCCATTCGAAAAAAACTTTGCGAATCCATAAACGGGCCTAATAGACCTAAATGAAACCTTAATTCTGCTCCTGACAATAACAAATGGCCGCCAGGCAGGATTCCACTGTTATCAGAACAAAAGAAGGTTGATAAACTAAAAACCAGAAAGCCTGGTAACTTAAGCTAAACTTATTCATAATGACTGAGAAAATAAATTTAAACATTTATTCATAGGTAGATCAAACCACATTTAAAAAATAAACCGGCCAAGTGCGTGTCGGGCCACGCGCAGTGTAGAGTTCCGTAGTTGCCCGTCGGACATACGGACCTAGAAGGGGGCTTTTGGTTTTATACTACGGTTTAGCGGCTAATAAAGTCTAAAAAGTACATTTTGCAAGTTGATCGAGTATTACTCGTTAACTTGTAAAGCTAATTTAGCAGTGATAGTTTTCCTTTTAAATTCGTTACCTATACTACTGCTGCGAATTTTTTCACGAATCTAGAAACAACCGTTTAGCTGGCGGGGGGGGGGGGGGGGGCACTTGACTCTCACAAAAATTTGCACTTTAAAGCTTAATATTTGGCTAACGGATCCCTAAATCGAAAAATGGTCTTCCCACAACTACAATATTTTTTAAAGACATATCCAACGATACCCCACACCATGGGCTAAACGAGAAAAACAATTGTAACCCCACTTTTCGTGTAGGGGAGGTACCTTAAAAAAATATTTATAAATATTATAATTTACCACTTTATCGGCGTGATAAATATGTATACCCATGTCAAATTTCAGCTTTCTAGTGCTAAGCGTCTCTGAGCTAAGCCACGGACAGACGGACAGACGGACAGACGGAGAGACGGATAGACGGACGGACATGGCGAAACCATAAGGGTTCCTTGTTGACTTCGGAACCCTAAAAAGTCTACCTGTTTAATATTTTACTACCTAAGTTTTGCTTTTTTATCTGTTCTTCTCGTTTTGTGTTTTTTTGCAAAATCTATCTATATCTATATAAATAATAAAATTTTGCGTGGATGTATTGATCATAAGCAAAAACATTAATTCGGGGCGTTAAGGATATGTAATGGAATGCATTGAGACCATTTTTAGAATGTATGTCTGTCTGTTTGTTTGTGCACGTATCACTTAAGCTATTTGGATTGGGTTTTCACAGACGAATAGGGCTAAGTTTGGATTAACATTTAGGCTTTATTTCATCGCAATCGGTTCATTAAATCAAGAGTTATGAGTATTTAAAGTCAATGGTCTGCGCGTTCAAAATCGCGGGCGTCGTTAGAATTACTTATATAAAGTAGTACAGTCATAACAGGTTATCAATCTTATAAACGATACCTTTACTAATCGGATACTTACACGATGACCCTACCGGTTCTCTCACGATTATTCAAGATACAAGGCACGTGCACTGCAGTGGGACGTATAGACCGGGCGTAGAAGCCGTAAAATGACCACTAAGTTATAATAATATTAGAGTTGATGATGTGTCAACAATATATATTGGGTACAGGTATTATTAAATAGGATAGTCCAGACCATGAAACATCAAACTGAACAACTAATGGTAGAACTCTACGGTACAACCCGACTGACACTATGGAGCCAACGTCGAAATTGTGAATAAAAATCTGTTGTCCCATACAATTTGGTCGAGTAGACATTGCCGTTTTCTATGGAACGGTCGATTTTTTATCGTGACTTCGATCTTTGCTCCCCCTTTGATAATAATGTGTAACGCATTTAATTTTACTCCTGTATACTTAAAGCTGATGATGATGATGAGATTAAAAATAGTCACCAGAGCGAACCCGAGCGATTCTGGAGAATGACTAATAAAAATTAACGTTAAAATCTGGATTTACGTCAAATCGTACTAGTTTAAAAATAATGTGTGAGTAGAGTAGATGAAAGTCCGAAATCGTTTTGGGGAATGATATTGTTTTGATGTAAAAACTTTTGAGAGTACAATATAACAGTATTGTTTATACAACGTGTTAATGAATAAGCGCAAAACCTCATTCACCCCAACTGATTTATAACAAAATAATTAGATTGAAACAATAATTTCATTATTTTGATAGTTAAAATTTAAAGTTATTTGCATTTTAAGTTTTGAGGCAAAATGATTTGTTATAATTTCAGCAATTAATGAAAGTGCTAACATGCTCATGGATACATTTTAAGAATCTTTTTTTGGTAGTAAGTAGGATGAGAGTGCCCGAGCGGTGGGTTGAGATCGAGTTCAGTAAATTTTAAATTTTACAAACAAATTATTTAATATTTTGAAAAATATACCTGTGTTGAAACCATGATAATTCGATTCTGCTCTCGATTCTAAACTATACTTTTTAGTTTTGCGTTAATTCATTAACACGTAATATACTATGGCCACTTTGTTTATACAGTGAAAGAATTTCCTGATAAATCCTGCCAAGTGCAAATCGAACTCACGCTTTTAGCATCCAACCGCCAAACAAAGTTTGTGTACGTACGAAAGAACCTATTCAAGGTAGGTTGATCACCTTCACACGAGAAAGAAGAAGCATTTTCTTTGAAGGTCTCACTCAGAAAATCGAAATTCCTGGAAAACATGGAAAACATCGTGTTTGATAAATATAAGCTATTAAATCACGTTTATGTGTCTCGAAATCACGAATAAACATAATAAAATAGCCAAAACGACGTAATTTTTTCTCCTGGAGTGCGATTCTTGAATCTCATTCGTTGAACTCAGCTGTTGAAAAAATCGAAATGACTATGGAGATATGCATCATTCTACTGCTGATTCAAAAATCGCACTCCTGAATTATGTTTTTTGAAAGTCAAATCAGCAGTAGTAAGTAATATTGATATTTTCAACTGCTGAGTTCAAAGTACGAGTTTCAAAAATCTCACTCCTATCTGGGACTCTATTTCCAAAAATAAGAAACATATTTAAAAAATACTGTAGGTACATGTAATATTAATAAGGAAAGTAAGGAGCACACACTATCATTATACCTATCTCTATATGTAAAAACGTCGCAAATTACCATAATAAAGTAATTGAAAAGAGGCATTTCATAACGACCTCGTTAACTCAGTCATTTGATATATTCCCCCAAAAAGATCCAAACATCTTTACCAAATAATAAAATCACTTTTTATTTATGCCTGGGCCCATAACCAGTATATCGTAACCTGCAAGAATTCTCTTTGGCCTTGAAGTTATTTCTGACGGGAATTTTAACAAGTGTCTTTTTAAAATGGTCGTAGAATCGTATTGTCGGAGTATCGTAAAATGTTTGACGACTGACTGTAGGTCAGATAAAGTAAATAAATGCGTGAAGATACATTTTAATGGGCTTTGGAATGGTTTCGGCGGTTTATACTTTTTCAGTTAATTTCTAAGGGAGGCAGGCGTTTTTATTGAGTTTTAAAGATTTTATTGCTTCAGTCTAAGAACATAAAGTCCATTTTGTTCCCGAAAAAAGTAGCGCTACCCATTTCCCGCTAACGTCCTCGTATAGATTTCATCTCATCTTTCACTATACGAAGGGAGTCACGCGTTACATATCTAGTAGTTCAAAAATAAATACATTGACACATATCTTGTCTTTCTATCGTTCGTTTAAATTATGAAGTCTCACGAACCTAAACATTTTCATACTTACTACGTTGAACATAAGAGTTACATTCAACGATTTTTTTGAGAATGAAAGTTCATCTGTACTTTACAAGGTCCCGCCCTAGTTTTAAGACAAGATATCCTTCGCGTCTTTGCTTACAAAAGCTACAAATGTTTGGATGCTGCTGTCAGGCAGATTGAGTTTTTTTGTTTTATAGATGTTGGTCGGGGATATAGCGCATCTGTGTTAAGCGCACACGCTCTTGCTTAACAATACAGGGCTGCAATCGCGGTAAATATTCGGTGATTGAACCGTGACTGGACTACGTGCGAACCATAACTTTTGACACATTTGGTATTATAATCGCGGTACAGCCGTTAGAGCCGTTTTGACAGATCGCTGTCAGTTACAGAGAGTTTAGCGCGATGCGGAATTTATCTTCATAATGTTAGAAATTTACTCCAAATGCAAATAATAAAATTCAAAACACGATTTAGGAATCTTTTGCTCTTGCAATTCCTGTAAAATCCTATTTTCGTAGTTAGAAATTTCATGTCACTTCGCCGTCGATATTGTAGCTGTAGCAATAGAACAAAATAGTTAGTAGTATATAGCTGGCAATACCTAGGTAGTTTTTAAGTCACATTAATTTATTTAAAGATAAATTAAGTAAATTTTGTAAATATCAAACGAATAGAAAGTTGTAGGCCACATTTCATTGAACTCCAAATATTGACACTTACCTCAATCTACATTATGGAAATATGTAAAAATTTTTTGAAATAGAAATTGAAATATCATTTATTTGCCTTGAAACAGGTATACAAAAGATGGTAAAATATAATAAAATAAGCTTCTGTTCAGCTGTAGCAACAGCATGCAAATGTGTAACAACTTAAAAAAACTAAAACCTATAATACTAACATTCTGTAATTATGTAACATCTACTATTTAAAATTTAAAAACTCTTCAACGCTATAAAAACTATGTTGCACTAGCCATCTTTATAAATTAT
This sequence comes from Agonopterix alstromeriana, assembly GCA_963924505.1. Classification (NCBI taxonomy): domain Eukaryota; kingdom Metazoa; phylum Arthropoda; class Insecta; order Lepidoptera; family Depressariidae; genus Agonopterix; species Agonopterix alstromeriana. The sequence continues at coordinate 7,017,667 of OZ004682.1, forward strand.
TTAACATTAATTTAGTGTTTTGTTGTTTAAAGCTTTCGGGAATTTTATTATATATTTTGATACTCATATAGTAACAATTCTTATGGTTTAAAGTTAGTCTGGGATAGTAATCTATAGCAAGTTTTCGCAACAACAGCCATCTTTTAAAAAAGCAAAATATGTAAGCTCTCGGATAGCCAACCAGCCGCAGAACAAAGATAGATTGGCCCCACCAAACATTAAAAAAATTGAAATGTACAATAAAGACACCTATTTAATGGCCATCAAAATTTACAATAACATTCCCCCAAAAATAAAAGAAATCGAAAAGAATAAATTTTTTTTTATCCAATTTAAAACAATATCTGATAAGCAACTGTTTTTATAGTTTAAAGGAGTTTTTTGATGAGCATTAATAAATAATAATAATGCTAGGTAACATAATTATTACAGACAACATAGAGTATATTATGTATATTACTTAAGGATTTCTTTGTTTGTTTTGTTATTGTACTTTTATTTTTATTGTTGTGTATAATATAAATTCTTACTTTTAAGGAAATAATGTATATATATATATATATATATATATATATTTGTCAAAGAGTTTTTTTGCAGAGCCCGGTCAGGGTTTCACATAGGACTGTATATTTTGTAACATCTGTAAAACTTATGAATGCAATAAATGATTATGATTATGATTAAGGCTACGGAATCCTCTTAAGTAAAGACCTCGACTCTTACTAGTCCAATATTTATTAATATTGAGTGTTAAAATAACAAATCTTTCGCATGCCAGATGTAAATGTGAACCTCCCACGTTGAAATGAAAATGTATGGGAATTGGGTGTTCATTTCTAGCAACCTTCTATAATTAGCATTATTTTATTTATACACGCTATGAGTCACATATTAAGATCAGATTTAAATAATTTAAACTTTGTTTCGCACTATAAAAACAAAGATTCCCTCAATCAGTAAAGACTTACAAAAAATGTTTTAATTACTAACGGACCGAATTCTTCGGTTGGTCCTTATTTTTAGGGTTCCGTACCCAAAGGGTGAAAACGGGACCCTGTTGCTAAGCCAACGTTGTCCGTCCGTCCGTCCGTCCGTCCGTCCGTCCTACCTATTTAGGGCTGTAACTTTTGAACCGTAATAGCTGGACATATGAAATTTTCAATGAATATGTGTTATTACTACGTTTATCGTGAATATTCCATGAATGTAAGATTGAATCTTTGACTAATTATTATAAGGACTATCCTTGCGGTAGCATTTCCCCTCTGCCCATTTAAGCACAATTGATCTTGTGCATTTACATTCAATTTTACACCTTATCACTAAACGAGACAGCCTATAATTGCGAAATAATAACTTCGAACTTAGAACGTTTGGGGTTCACACGATACTAATTTTTATGATTTTTAACATTCAAAATTAGAATCTAAAGTTATGGGGAATAAAATTCAAAGTTGCGGATTTCATGTTACCTCGCTCCCCGCAAAAAGTGGCAGAAATGTTTGTTAGTAGAATTACACGCGTAACCAGTCCACATATAAATAGTCAAAGGATTGAATAGACTATCTAATGAGAAAGATTATACACACTTGATTCAAAATGTATCATAGGAGAAACACCTTATATCCAACGTCTACAGGTTACAACCAATAAAATTTTTTGGTAGTTTTATTAACTCGCTACCTATTAGGTACGGTTAACAAGATTTTAGAATTAGAACGGACGGACAAACATACAACCTATAGGCTTAGTAATTGTACCCTTTGGGTACGGAACCCTAAAAAGTCATCATCATCATCACCACCTTGTGGGCCTACCCACGCTGCGCTTTCCGGTACGCGGTCGCCTCTCGAGAACTCTTCGGCCCCATCGGCCATTGGTTCTGCGAGCAATGTGCCCCGCTAATTACCACGTTAGTTTAGCAACTCTTTGGGCTATGTCAGCTACTCTAGTTCTTCTTAGGATCTCTACATTTTTAATTCGATCACGCAGGGAATCTCCGAGCATAGGCCTCTGCCCTTTGGGTGACTTTCGGTCTTTTTATGAGGCCTTGAACGAAGAAAAAGAATTTATAAAAAATTATAATTATTTGTAGTAAGAAAAGTTTCCTTTTTAAAGGACAAATGTAAAATTAGCGCTCTTTTGAACGTCACATCGATGAAAACGAAACATGTTCCAGAAATCCATGAAGTAAACAATTCCTAGTCATGTTACAAAAATAACGACCTAAAGTTACAAATAAGATAATCTCACGAATCAAGCCATTTACTTTCTTACAACTAAGGCTTAAGAGTTATGTCTGGTGACATCCAGTGAAAGACATTGACGTAACAGATACTCAGACGGTTAGTCAAACAAATTAGAAAAGATTTATTTTATGTCGTACAAAAGACTTCTTTCATGGTTTAAATTTAGAAAAACCGGCCAAGAGCGTGTCGGACTCGCCCATGGTAAGGTTCCGTAGTCATTAGATGTAAATAAAATTTTCGATGAAAAGCTTATCCCGAAATAGCTTAGATAGCTAATGAATTATCAACTCTGTTTTTGACTTTCACCTCATATAGGGTCCTTCTTAATATGCTGACACTTTTTTAAGGGGATGATCAGACCATCAAACTGAACAACTTTCACAAATGGGACAATTGACGAAATTGCGAAAATAAATCAGCTGTTCCGTACTAATATAAAATCTTACTCGATCCAATTGTATGGGACAGCAGATTTTTTATTCGCGATTTCGACATTGGTCCCATAGAGAAAGTTGTTCAGTTTGATAGTCTGATCATCCTCTTAAAAACTGTCAGCATATTAAATTGGAACCTGTATATCTCGTGAAGCATTAATGTGACGACTTAGTTTGTATGGGTGTTTGTTCCACGATACAAGAGCTATCCAACAATACCACACTTAATTTAAAAAAAAACTATTTTTCAAACCCCCTTTTCGTTGTATGGGAGAAGTCGAAAAAAAATTGTTTCTTCTTAACTACCACATTTCTGTTTTAGGGTTATTTTTATCTATCTTCATGCTAAATTTCGATTCAATAGGTGCAATAACGAACGACTAATTGAGGCGAGGCATACAGGCAGAATGGACGAAAGTATATGGGTTCCTTGTTTGACTATTACGGAACCCTAAAATGTTACTTTACCTACACGAAGTGACGAAGGTAAGCATGGCGTCGAAAAGTCGCCAAAACCGCCTCACGTAAATAATTTAAAACGAAACTAAAATTTAGTATTTCCACACAACATTGATCCATATTACCTTAAACCACAAGTTACTTTGAGCTCTGTCTGTAACCAATTCGTAGAGCAGAAAAAAGTCGAGCTTGCTTCGCTCGCTCTATATTTCTGTTTTAGTTACCGTGTCTACACTTAATCTTAAAAGTTCTGACCACAGCTAAGACGTGGTGCTCAAAATTTACAGCTTGCTTCGCTCCATCCATTAAATAGACTAGACCATTTTATTAAATAGACTATGTATTATTGTATACATAACTTTAGCTTAAGAATTGATATTGTAATAGTTATTAAGTCGTGTTATGTTGTAGAGTTTCTGGCCGCATCTTCTCTACAGCGACAACACGTTCCGACGCGGTGGTAGCTTTAAAAAAGATTTGACGTTTGATAAGTGTGCTGCAAGCTCCTATATTGAATAAATTATATTGACTTGACTTGACTTGACCATCCATGGCTTTTACTTTGGTTACTCTGCACATGTTTAGTACGTAAAAAGCTCTGGCTCTAACCGATTCGTATTGAGGAGAAAAGTCGAGCTCGCTCTAAGTTTCTATTTTTGCATGGATAAACCAAAAAATTTCGGACTACAACCAGAATAGAGCTCGCTTCGCTCGCTCCGTTATTTTTTTATAGGTAAGATAAGGGCACGAATAGGATAGGATAGGTCTGTGCCCCGGGCGGCAGAAACCCACGCTACGCCACTGCCTAAAGATATTATACTAATGCATGCATATACCAATACACCCATGAACCTTGGTCCATGCCTACACCGTACAAAGAATAAAAATGGGCAGGCAGCCTATTATTAATAGGCAAGCTGAAAAAGTTAATTTTAGTTGTCAAAGTGATTGAAGCGCCACACTCTGTTGGATTCATCTTTCGTTCCATCCAATTAATAATAATAACTCAGAATTTTGTACACATGAATGTTTTAAAGCAGACATTACACTCTCACGGGAACTTCTCCGCGAGAATTCTCGGCAAGAACTTTCAAAGAATTTTACTACGGCTCAAGACACCGCGAGAAAGCGTTACCTACCTGAAGCCGTAGCATGTTCCGCGTGATACGGCTATTTCACTCCTTTTATCTCGTTCGTTCGCGCTCAAATTGAAAGAGAGCTAAGGCGCGATAGCGCTATGTCACGCTGCCATCTACGGCCGCAGAAGCAGTAGCACGTAGCGCGTGATAGACATCGTTTTATCGCGCGTTTTATCTCGTTCGTTCGCGCGCAAAAACAGGCATAATAATTGTTGTCTATTTATTTGTTTGTTTGTGCACGATCACTTAAAAATTACTGAAGCTATTAGGATAGGGTTTTCAAAAAAGTATAGGGCTTAGTTTGCAATCTGTTCATTTAATCAAATGATATAACTCTGGCGCCGCTAGTTTTCTATAAATCAAATAATAATGCATCGACAAAAAATTAAATAGGTTCATCAAACGTCACCGTCATATCTCTGACTACCCCCTCGGGGAATATAGTCGTGAGCATATGATATGCTATGCTATGCTATGCTATCAAACGTCAAAACTCAAAATTATAACATTATTTTTCCAAAAACTTTTGTCTAAAGCTGTTAACACACAGAATTGCTTAACTTTAGCCCGTTAAGGGTCCGTTACACGTTCCTGTTGAAACTTTTAATAGTAAAAGCAAATGGCTTAAGTCACAAATTAAACTTTGAATGAGTTTTTTGGGACATTTTTATGCAGTTAAGCTTAATCTTTGAACATGAAGTGTAGACCGTAATAAGTGTATTTTATTTTAAGTAGGTAACTTTGATGAGTTGATAACGTAGATATTTGGAATTATAGAATCAAGGTAAAAGTTTAAATAAAACGTCAAACTATAGTCAATGATGATAAAATTGACGATGACGATTCGTCATTCATAATTGATTTTGTATGGAAATGTTAAATTTTATTCACGTACATATTACACTACAAGATCAGCTGTTCCAAACAAAACTGCAACTCGACTGAAATTTATGAATCAACTTTTTTTCCCTAAACTGCTATAATTTAGACCATATAACTAATTGTCTAAGTGCTATAATTAATAATATGTTTAATACACTTGATCTTAAAACGTGGCTCTTAATGCAATGCAGGTTTTAGATACATACGTAGTGCAGCTTATAACACACGCGTGCGCATTAACGCACCCGCACGTGTAGGGTAATACGGGTAACATTGACCAAGATTTTTCACTTACGCTAGTAGACAGAATGTCTAAATCCTTGACTCAGAAATGTCACTTGCATACAATTTATATGAAGTGACATTTCTGGGTCATTGGCCGTAGAACAACAATGTGGTTACGTCGATAAGGACAGCAATAAGGTAACGATCTCCTTTTTTAACTAGAGTGAATTGGCTATATGCATCTCTTATTGAGTGAATAGTACAAAATACGTTCCGACCTTTATTACTTCTCCCTGCCCTTTAATACGGGTAATGTAATTTTTTGTAACATTAAGTCTAAACTCATTTGTGGTTTACGAAATTTCACGCTAGTGTATTGAAAAACGTCGTATGAAACGCGTGAGCATTGGTCATTTCATTACAGTCTCGGCTTCATTACGGCCCTCGCCTCTGGCTCGGGCTGCAATCCAGCCTCGACTGTAATGTAGGTATAACTTAGCTCACTTGTATCATAAATAATGTACTATTAATATAAGATACATTAAATAAGGTACCTAGACTCAAAAATAATATTAAACATGCTGTAAAAATATTATTAACTATCATTTAATAAGACAAGTTATGTAAAAAAAATGTTTTAAACACTTACCCTCTAAAGCCATGAAAATCATTCCACCCATAACACTGTACAGAGCGAGACAAATTGTCAAAAATAAATGCGTGAACCACTTCTTTGATAGTCTCCGTAACTGATTATAAAACCAAAAAGCAGTTTTTTCACCTGCGCTTAATCCACTCTTAGCCGTACTCATGGTAAAGTCTTTGAAATCAGTAAAATTTTTAACCATGAAATCCGAAGCTTTTGCGTAACCCATGTAATCGAATGGGTGAAAATACGGATTGCCATGAGAATCAGACATTTGGGAACCCGGTGTGATCGGTGGAGGCCTTCCGTGGTACTTCTTATGGCCCCAGTAAACTGAGCCTGGCCTTGGCCCTATAGGACTCCTGACGTTTGGCGTCGCTGGTCCCATAAAGATAGGCCTGGTGCTCGGCGTCGTTGGTATTTGCAGGGTTATCTTTGGTCTGATCATCTTCTTTGGCGGTGGAGGCGGTGGACTACTCGGTGGCACATCTAAACTATCCATTATTCCGAAGATATAAAGTTCAAATCGCAAGTAACACTTTGATAGACGCGCTTCAATTGTGGCACCGGAAACTAAAAAAACTTCGCCTACTTCGTTTGACAACAAAATTTTCGCGTTGCTATTTAAAATACTTGGTCCGTAAGACGTCCGCGGGAGAACAAGGTGGCTGGATACTGATTTTATAAATAAAACCCGTACGTTGTGTCATAGGAGTTTGTACTATCACACGGTTAATGTAGATCATCGCTTCCCTGAAATGAATGGTGACAACGGTTAAGAGATAGCCAATACTTGGCGCTCGTCATTCAACTAGTCACATTTTAGTTACAGAATTCACTAGAGAGCACAAATGTTATTATCTAAATAAAAACCGGTCAAGTGCGTGTCGGGCCACGCGCAGGGTAGGGTTGCCCGTCACAATACACGGAATTAGAAGGTTGGCTTTTTGTTTTATACTACGGTTTAACGAATAATGTACGGTTTAATAAAGTCTAAAAAGTACATTCTCTAAGTTCGTCGACGATTACTCGTTAACTTGTAAAGCCTACTTAGCGGTGATAGTTTTCCTTTTAATTTCGTTATAAACACTACTGCCGTGAATTTTTTCACGTATCCAGAAACAACCGTTTAGCTGACTCTAACAAAAATGTTCACTTTATAGCTTAATATTTCGCTAACCCACATTATTTTTAAAAGATCTATCCAACGATACCCCACACCATGGGACATACCAGAAAATAAAAATTGCATCCTCACTTTTCCTGGAGGGGAGGTACCCTGAAAAAAAATATTTTTCAAGATATTATATTATCACTTTGTCGGCGTGATTAATATGTATACCCATGTCAAATTACAGCTTTCTAGTATGATGATCACGATCACGATCAGACCATCAAACTGAACAACTTTCTCCACGGTACCAACATCGAAATCGCGAATAAAAAGCTGTTGTCCCGTGCATTAGGCTCTATGGGACTAACATAGAAATCGCGAAAAAAACTGCTGTTGCACATTTGGATCGAGTAGGTTTTCAGTTTTGTATGGAACAGCTGATTTCGATGTTGGTGCCACAGAGAAAAGTGTCTATGACAATTTTCATCAATTGAAATCAAAAAGAAATCCCCAAATTTTAATAAAATATTCTTCGAGATTAAATTCGAATTTAATCAGAATTCTTAATCGTTGATTAATACCTGAAATCACAGGTGTTACCTACGTTGAAATAGAACTGGAAATTCTATCTCCCTTCGTTCATAAGATCTTGCAGAATACGAAAGAGGAATCCCAGTGAACTTTTACTGTAACTTTGGGATCTTAAAAGTAAGTAATTAAAAAGATCGTCGTCGCTACTGAATACCCCAGTGCAACTTTCTTTCTTTTCCTGCTGCTCCTTTTGTTTCTCATTTACCCATTTAGATACCAAACATTATTGATAATGGACACACACACACTAACACACAAGCAAAAGAAGTCCAAAAAAAACGTTATTAAATAAAAAAGCCCCACTTTCTTCTTATCGTGTGAGCAGCAAGCCCTGGTGTCAGAGAAAATCGACAAAGAAAATAAAGTTTTTTGTCTCCTTTAGTCACGTGATCGTAAACGACTGTGATTGGTCGAATGGTTGATGACGTCAAATGCTTGTAAACAGTTGCGTGTAGAGTGTGAGTGTCGTACAAAGTTTACGTCATCGTGACGTCACCTGCTTGTTGCCACGTATATTGTCAGGAAAAGCGTTTTGGCGGGATATTTAAATAACATTTTTTGTTTTCGTTTTTTCTTACACTTATTTAATGGAACGTAAAATATACATTTTCTCTAGAGTCTTTAGACAGCACTGATTAACGTAGAACAGTTTATAAAAACCAGTCAAATACCCTATTGTGAAAGACGGATATTTCTTCGAAGCTTTCTCATGGAATCATGAAAGATGTCGGTGGAAACAAGTTGTTTACAGTTTGATCGTCTGAAGTACACCCCTTATAATATTTAAGTACAGTACGACCAGGAAAATAATTTACCTCGTCTATCTTAATTTGCGGATATTCTCCCGACAAAACCCGAAGTTGTTTAGTAATCAAAGGGTGCAAAGTTGGATAGCACCGAAAAGGGCGCGAAAATAATTAGCCAATCGTGGCATGGGAGTGAAGGAAGCACAGCCTGATTGGTCAATAAAGGGTAAATACTGATGAAAGAGCTGATTTTTAAGCGTTTCCTGGGGATGGCTCCATAGTGAAAGTTTTTCTGTTTGATGGTCTGAATTTACCGTTTCAGTATTTGCTAGGCTGTCACTTACACCCTGTATAATTTCGCGCGCTATTAAATTTTTTCAACTGCGCAGGTACATCGGGGAAACTTATAAACCTGGTACTACTATAACACATTAAATTTTACACCCTGTATAATATTCGTAGGGATAAACTACAAGCTGCGGATGGAACAGTTGGCCGATTTTTAAAACATGATTACTAATACTCCAATTCGCGGTAGATGTCTGAGTCGTGGCCCTTTTTTAACTTTTGGCAGATGATTCAGGAGCCAGGCCAGAGCTCGCAAATGTAGATTAATGGTACATTTTCGCATAATCATAAAAAACGGCAATTTTCATCTTTTTCTCTGAAATTAGTTTCCAGAAAAAAAATTACGCAGTAAAACTGGTGGAAAAATACAGACACAGAGATTAATAGTTTCTAGATCGTATTTAAAAAATGTCATTGACTTTAATTGGTTAATACAACGTGTTAATTAATTAACGCAAAATTAAAAAGTAGTTTGTTTAGAATCGAGACCAGAATCGAATTATCAAGTTTTCAACATAGGTAATTTTATTCAAAATATTAAATCTTTTTTTTGTAAAATTTAAAATTTACTGAACTCGATCTGAACCCACCGCAAGGGCACACTCACCCTACCTACTACCAAAACAAGATTCTTAAAATGTATCCACGAGCACGCTAGCGCTTTCATTCATTGCTGAAATAATAACAAATCATATTTGCCTGAGAACTTAAAATGCGAATAACTTTAAATTTTAAGTATCAAAATAATGAAATTATTGTTGCAATCTAATTATTTTGTTATAAATCAGTTGGAGTGTATGAGGTTTTGCGCTTATTCATTAACACGTTTTATTTAAAATAGGACGAAACTTCGATTGTTTGCAGCGCTCACGGGCGCTCTGAAGGAATATATCCTCTTAACGATTTCGGAGTTCTCCCAAACAATACCCATCCGTCAAAATAGTTTGTAAGTTTAGCAGACCCTTACATAGTTATAAATTAGAACGCTTACCTTACCGTGTGAACATGACTTTGGGATCGTCCCTTGTGACCGAGTCTCTACGAGGGAGCATAAGGGAAAGTTATTAGATTATATAATACCTATCTAGGTACGTGTTCATTCTACATTCAATGTTCCGGTACTTACAGGAATCCCCTAGGGGTTTCTTAATTTTTCATATGAAGTACTTAGAACCTTGGCACCTCGTTAGAGGACCAGTAGACCTTTTAAACTCTCAAAAAAAATATTTTAATTAAGGTGGTTGCAGAGTTGTCAATTGCATACAAAAGTTTGACGCATAAGTCACGTAGACGGTAAAATTAAAAGTAATATTTTATATATGGAAAAATAGTTTAGAGAATCTAGATGCCGCGTATCAAATAACATTTGTAATTTATAATATAATTATGAACATTTTAAAGCTTTGAACTTATCCATAGAAAATTTCAAAGCTTTATATCTTCGTAATTATATTATAAATTGCAAAATAATGTTATTTTGATACGCGGCATCTAGATTTTCTAAACTATTTTTCCGTATATAAAATATAATTTACTAGCTGACGTTGTTCTGCCATTTTCCCTACCCTACACCTACCCTACAACTACCCTACACCTACCCTACACCTACCCTACACTTACAACTACCCTACACCTACCCTACAACTACCCTACACCTACCCTACACCTACCCTACACCTACAACTACCCTACACCTACCCTACACCTACCCTACGCCTACAACTACCCTACACCTACCCTACAACTACCCTACACCTACCCTACACCTACAACTACCCTACACCTACCCTACACCTACCCGACACACACTTGGCCGTTTTTTTTGTTTATAAACCTTCCCTGGCAAATGCACAACAACCCACCAAAGTTTCATCGCAATCGGTCCAGCCGTTCAGGCGTGATGCCGTCACCAAGGGAAATAGGGATTCATTTTTATATATATAGATTAAAACCTTCTACGCGTATTATGCGTCAAACTTTTGTATGAAGTTGACAACTCTGCAACCACCTTAAGTAGACAATAGAAATACAAGGTGAAAGTGATAATATTAGCATCCTCTTAAACTCGTTTTTTTGTTCCGTTCGGTTTGCTCCTTTAGTAAGTTATTCAGTTTGATCGGTAGACTCTTGGTTTAAGGGGATATAATTCGGAGCGCGCTCCATACAAACGTACTATGGTGATATTTTCAATACTAACCAATTAAAGTCAATGAAATACCATAGTACGTTTGTATGGAGTGCGCTCCGAATTATATTCTCTTAAAACAGGCATGACAATCTTGCGGCCCGCGGGCCTCATGCGGCTCTCACTGCATTTTCTTGCGGCCCGATCTAATTTATGTACAGCTTCCTGATGCGGCCCGCAAGCGTGCAGACTTTTAAAAACGTAGGTAGGTACCACCACTGTATTGAGACATGATTTGAAAATTTTTACAAGGGTTCTGAAAATGATGCCGTTCTAATAAGTACCGCCCTGTTTTTAATCTTCTTGATCAACGATCGATACAATAAGTTTTATTTCTTTAAAATGTTCTCTGCGGCCCACTGATTCTACTATCGTTATGCATGTGGCCCACCAATAACATTGAGTTTGACATACCTGGTTTAAAAGGACGCTAATGATATCAATTTTTTGTTTTTCTATTTTCAGTTTATTTTTTATTTTCATGTTTTTTTATCTTTGAACCAGTTTTGGGATTTGATCAAATCACTTAATATGTTTAGGAGAATGATAAAATAACAACACGATTTTATTATTCGTCCTACATCAATCAAATCTGATCCACTTAAGGATTTGACCAAATCTCTGTTTTATCATAACCCTGCGACATATACTTAGAATTGGTTTTAACTTGGAAGACGCCGAGCAAAGCTCGATCCGCCCAGGTACTGAGAATCAATAAGATAATAATGACCCACACAGCACAGAATATCTATTAGATATTTTGTAGACATTTTTTTTTTTTTTAATGACATACGAGTATACAGTTTGCTCAGGGAGCATTTACTGCTTTTTACAGCGGGCTTTTGTGGGTGGCCTTACCAGTGACGGCGAAGCGCCCTGGTAGGTCACCGAAATGCTGTTGGGGGAATATATGACAGAAAGTAACTGTTATCAAAACTTATAGCGAAATCACAGCTATTTTGTTATTATCTGGATCATAAGGAAAGGAAGACGTGTTTATGGCAGCCATCTGCGATTTGATGCGAGATCAATCTATAGTTAACGATGTGTTTATGATGGCTTTTAATACGACAGCATTAGATGGGTTTACTGGCTTTATACACGCGAATAATTGGAAGATCAAACGACACATCTAAAAAGCTTGTAAAAAGCAGCTCAAAGTGTGCGGTAAAGCAAACTATGAAAAAATCTAGACAATATCTAAGTTTCATGGGTTTAGATGGTGAGTAGGTACTGATTTGCCTGGTTACGAATCAGTACCTGCCTAATAACTTAATACTCTTATAGCTTAGTTTTCTGATGTTATACACCTACCTATACTTAATTCCCAATAAGGACGAAAAGATTTTCCGATTCCTATACAAGGTGTTACAAAAATACAAATAAACATTATTAAGGGGGTGATTTAGACCATAAAACTGAACAACTTTCACTATGGGACCAACATCGAAATCGCGAAAAAAAATGTGATGTTCCATACTAAACTACAAATCTACTTGAGCTAAATGTATGGGACAGCAGATTTTTTTACTTTTTAACACCTTGTACAAGGTGTAAGGAAAAGTATAATTAACCTTGAAACCACATACTCTACCCATCAAACTGAACAACTTTTACAATGGGAGCAAACCTGGCGGAACAAAAAAAATATCAGCTGTCCCATCCTAAACTGCAATACGTACTCGATTCAAACGTATGGGACAGCTGATATATTTTTGTTCTGACAGGTTTGCTCCCATAATAAAAGTTGTTCAGTTTGATGTGTAAAGTATGTGGTTTAAAGGTTAATGATACTTTTCTTTCACCCTGTATAGATTCCTGGCCAATTCTGATTAGCAAAAACAATCTATTAATCAGAAATATATACTATCCGATATATCTTGGACGTTATTAAAGCTGATCTAAGAATAAGTGTGAGGAAGTGTTTCAAATCTCTGTTTCTTTAATTCAAATAGCCTTAAAATTTCGTTGTTATTTGAAATGGAGTATAATTCAGTTCCATTTCGGGGATTCCAAATTTCCAAATCAATGAAACTGCACTTATGATAGCACCTGTATATAAATCAGTTTCAATTCGGGCAACAGGTTTCGACTTTTTTTTTTAGTCTTGTATTAGGATCCTGCGAATTAGTGTTCTCGCGGTCGTATATCTAGACAGAACTTTGTTTTGAAATAACAACGCGAAAACTCGTCTTTAAAAAGTAGTTTATTCCTTCAGCTGAAAATTCGACGTTACAATGGATAGACAAGCTAATCAAAATGATCAATTCTGTAAACAGGCTGCTATTATTGAACCTGTTTTTAAAATTGTCACAGTACAATTAACTACTGGTGAAAAAATTGTTTATAGGGTTATACAGCAAATGAAAAGTTTATCTGAGAAGTGGTTCACACATATATTTTTGATTCTTTGCCTGCTTCTATACAGTGTTTTAGGTGCGGTTATTTTCATGGGTCTAGAGGGTGAGTAGGTACTAATTTGTAACCAGGGGCTTGGAAACGGTACCAAAAGTATATTTTCTGTAACGGTAGTTAGCAGTTCTTGCCGTTTCGGTACCTGGATACCGGTTAAAAACAGGTAACGGTTTCTGATGGGTACCGGTACTCCGCCTAACGAGTACCGGTACCCAGTTTAGGTACTACATCTGTTTTCGCACTCTAACTTACGTAAATATTTGTTTGGTACCGGTATAATACCGGTACTAAGTCTGAAACCGGTACCGAAGGATTTCATAATCGTTTATTCATAGTACGGTGCATTGCATCGTTATTAATCGTGATTATTACGATTACAGACGCAAAACGATGCACTACTACGTAATCGTTGCATCCCTAATAAATGGGTTGCGAGAGGCTTCGGAGTGGCAGCCCTATTTTTTTTAGGATCCTTAAAGTACTAAATTTCCACTGGTAAAATTTAGGTATCATTGCCTTATGAAATACTGTAGAAAACTTGCAGTGGGATCTTAGTCTATCTAGGTACATGACAGCTGCTGGTTGAAACTGTGAAAATACAAAAATAATGAAACATCCACAATTTCACACAGTTACAAGCTTTCGCAAGTGATCTGTAAAACCGTAGCAACCGTTTAATTTAAGAGGATATAACTGCGAAGGCGCCCGAGCGCGCTGCATTCTAATGAGACTTCATTCTATCTTCTATCTACAGGGTGAAATTGATATCAGTATCATTCTTTTAAACTAAGAGTCTACCCATCAAACTAAACAACTTTTACTATGGGAACAAACCGATCGGAGCAAAAGATTTTGTTGCGTTTGATGGATAGAATCTTAGTTTAAAAGGATGCTAATGATTATCAATTTCACTATTTTGCAAAAATAAATTGGGGGCGTTAAGGATACGTCATGGAATGCATTGAGACTTTTTTTAGAATTTTTGTCTACTTTTTTGTTTATCTGTATGTCTGTTTGTTTGTGCACGCATCACTTAAAAACTACTGAACCGATTTAGGTGGGCTTTTCACAAAAGCATAGGGCTTAGTATGAGTCAACATTTAGGCTTTATTTAATCGCTATCGGTTTATTAAGTCTAAAGTTACGAGTAGGTATTTAAAGTCAGTGGTCTGCGCGTATGAAGCCGCTGGCACTGCTGCTTGTTTTCAAAACACGATATAGAAACTGATCTTTGTGTCTGTATTTTGTCAGATCTCCGTTAAAATATATATATGTACTCGTATAGTTGAAATGCTAGAATTAATTTCCTATTTTACCGAACTCTTTGAGCCACGGTAACTTTGAAACTATAATATTCTGAAAATAAAGTCGAAGAGATTCGTTTCTAGGTCATGTTTAAAAAAAGTTTTTGACTTCACGGCTAATATTATAATATACAAGCCTGCAAGGACTATCCTCTTAAATGTTTTTATTAGCATACGAAACCAGATTTTCTGGATAGATCTGTATTATTATATCTACTTATTACTAACACAAAAATGTTAAAGGTCTATTCTATATAATAGGTACATTTTTTATTTGGATCTTCATGATAAAATTTAATTTATAGATACTCTTGTTCGTATCGAAACTTATGAATGTTATTACCAATCATCGACAAGTCGGAGCCGAGGATCAGGGACTTACCCGCCCCGGGATCACGCGGGTCCGTGGTGACGCCATTCACCAACAGATCACCACGAGCTGGCCCGGGGGATGTTATCAATACCAAAATGGTTTTACTAATATTAAATTAAATTGCAAACATATTACAAACAATGCGGTCGTGTCAAAAACAACCTCCCTTTTTAGTATAAATCTTGCAGGTCCTCATGAGAAGAGGGAAATTAAGGAAACTGAAGAAAAATTCCTGGAATACATAAAATTGCGAGAAGATTTCATTACACAAGTCCAACTAACATGCGAAAATACGTCGACGGTATCGGTATGGGATTTTTTTAATTTTTTTATTTCCATAAATACAAATTTAATGCTAAATCTTGAAAATACTCCTGTCATCACCATCCTAGCCATCCATCTTAACCATCTATTCCACTGGTTCCTCATGGACAAGATTTCATTTTAGGAAAGGTACCTACCAAAATTCTAAAACCATTTGGAGAGTAGGTTATGTCCTACATAGGGTGATTGGTAATTCAACCTATTCCTTGAAAGAGGTGATGAGGTAATTTGCAATAAATTAAGCCCAGTTAACTGGTGGGTGAAAATGAGTGGTTACCGAGTAGTTAAAGATTTTAAAGAAATTTTCAGGCTTGGTTCCGAAAAATATAATTGTAAAATAAAAATAGTAGGTACTCAATCCTTTGTTTGTCCATTAATAATTTTCTGAAAGCTGATGAATCAATTATTATATGAAAATAAAACGTTCACCTAAAATATCCGTAAACTCAGAAATAATAGGTCTTAAGTGGCAAAGATAATATTTTTTTGAAACTCCAGTGGGATCTCCTGAAGAATTAAGGGAGACCATTTTAACAGTCACCCAGTATTAGTCGGGGAAATCTACGGATTTTTGTATGGAGTAGGTTGCATTAATTGCACTTTTGGTGAAAATTTGGAATATAGTAGATACATACCTGAAAAACATAAATTCTCAATAATCCCCGATTTTTATGTTTTATTATTAAATAATTAAGACATTTACAAAACATTAAATTTAGGTATGAACAAAAAATGGAAAAGTGGTGATTTTGTACAGGATGGCTTCGTTCAATACGTTTTACTTATAACAATAATAATCCACGGTTAATATCGTTAATTTGGGTAGATATTTAATATTTTGTAAGACTTCAAAAATTATAACCTCAAAACTTAATTATTTACAGTTTGTTTTTACACATTAAATTTGCCAATTGATAATTAACTGTCTCTATTGCTGGTATGCTAGCCGAAATATTTTTAGAAATAAGCTTGCCATTTGTACATTAATATAGATTTTAAGGTATTTCTCAGGTTCCTGAGCCTATATAACCACGAAATCTCGACAAAAGTGTCATAAACTAACAGTAATATTATTTGAAACACAATTTACTAAAGTGTCTTTAATGCAATCTCAAACCTTATTTTTCGGCGGCACATCAAGCTATACAAAACCAACATAAGCTGGACGCGCGACGTTATACGTTATTCAACCTACGCGCGGCCAGCTTATTTTGTTTTTGTATAGCTTAATGTGTCGCCGTGTGTACATGAAAGAGGCGATTTCGAAGCGGGTAACGATGAGCAAAGTTCGCCGAAGACTGCGTGTCTGCGTACAAAGTCGAGGCATCCCATTCATACAATACCTGTAAATTTTCTTCTCTCTGTGTTAAGAAATAAAATCCCGTATTGTATTTTACAAAAATGATCCTGTAAATAAAAGGAGACAACGTTCAAATTACATTAGTCATTCAATTTTCGTGTAGTGGGATCGCACTTCCGCGTTTTTAAATAACTTTTTCCATAACCACTTAGAAAAGCTTCCAACATTCATACCTTTTTAGAAAGTAATTCCCGTAATTTGTACGCCAAGTGCCATACATTTTTTTCGAGCTGATTTAAATCGCGAAAAAACATCTGCTGTTCCCAACAAAAGTACAAACCTACTCGAGCCAAATTCATGGGACTGCAGATTTTTTTACGCAATTTCTATGTCGGTACCATAGAGAAGGTTGTTCAGTTTGATGGTCTGATCATCCTCCTAAAAAACCGTTAGCATAATAAGTTAGACCTAATATACAGGGGTCCTTCTTAATATGCTCACACTTTTTCAAGGGGATGCTCAGACCATCAAACTGAACAACTTTCTCTCTGAGGCCAACATCGAAATCGCGTAAAAAAAAATCTGCTGTCCCATACATTTGGCTCGAGTAGGTCTGTACTTTTGTTGGAAACAGCAGATTTTTTTTTCACGATTTCGATGTTGGCGTCATTTATGATTTCTTATTCACCTTTGCAGAATAGCAGCGTTATCTTTGCGGAACTATTTGAGAAGAAACTTAATATTTACGAAAAAAATGTTAAGCATTACAAAGAATTTGTGGCAATGGACAATGTGCCTGATTACAAGAAAACTTGGAGATTCTGGAACTCTATGCTTTATGCTGCCACTATCTATTCCACGATAGGTAGGTCATGGGACTCTACGTGTATTAAAATTTTAACTGGGGCACGATCTCGCTTATTTAAAACATCTAAATTCAATCCTCATTCAACTTTTTTGCGAATTTAAGTAAGTATAATGAAAAGGCTCCAAACCGATCTCGGGATCATTATATTACGTATTATGTCATATACCTACTTAATATTTAATATATTACGAATCCCGAAAACAGGTTAAACTAAAAATAAAATATAGGTAATTTCGCATAGTAGAATTGCAAACCACGAACTTTCTATAAACCTTTGGCATTACATACTACATCTACATCTACACTAATATTATAAAGAGGAAAGATTTGTACCTATTTTTGTATGTTTGTATGTTTGTAATGAATAGGCTCAAAAAGTACTGGGCCGATTAAAAAAATTCTTTCACCAATAGAATGCTACATTCTTCCAATTTGACATAGGCTACATTTCATTTTGAAAAAAATTAGGGATCCTTGGTAAAATTTGAATAATGTAACCGAAGGTGTAGAAAAATGAGTCTTAAAATTTATTTGTCTACCCCGTGCGAAGCCGGGACGGGCTGCTAGTATTATATAATTTTACTAGCAGCCCGTCTCGGCTTCGCACGGGGTAGACAAATAAATTTTAAGACTCATTTTTCTACACCTTCGGTTACATTGTTCAAATTTTACCAAGGATCCCTAATTTTTTTCAAAATGAAATGTAGCCTATGTCAAATTGGAAGAATGTAGCATTCTATTGGTGAAAGAATTTTTTAAATCGGCCCAGTACTTTTTGAGCCTATTCATTACAAACATACAAACATACAAAAATAGGTACAAATCTTTCCTCTTTATAATATTAGTGTAGATGTAGATATGTATACACTGGTGGCCTAAATTTCTTTGGAAACTTGGCATTGTCTTTTCGTTATTTAGGTATCTGTATTATCTATGTTTTCCAGGATACGGGCACATTACCCCTAAAACGATGTCGGGGCGTGTAGTAACAATTATCTATTCCATAATCGGCATACCGTTTTTTCTTATCGTTCTGGCTGACTTCGGGAAGCTGTTAACGAAGGAATTGAAGCGTGCCTGGGCAAAGACTCGAGTTATCTTCAGTAAGATCAGGGTGAGTTTACCTACTTTTGAACCTCAACCGTTTCTCCAGTATACTTTAGTCAGGGTGCCTGTCCACTGAAGCGGAGTGAGGCTGCAGAGCGGAGAAACGGAGAAATATCAACTAATAGAATTGCTTAAAAACTCGGAGCGGAGATTTTATGCAATCCCATTGGCCAACATTCCCTCGTTTCTCCGCTCCGCAGCCTCGCTCCGCTTCAGTGGACAGGCAGCCCTACTCAGGTTCTCTGTAATCATAGCCCTTAGGTACCTATATACCTATTATTGAAGTTATTCCTACTTCGCTTGGGAAATTTTCAAATTTTCAGCATGTGATAAAAGATGCGCGCGTCGCGCCGTTGTACCTAATAGGCTTATGAAGTTATAATAATGTATTCTCACGATGCTTCCATACTTCCATAGTATGTAGGTACTGGGACAGGCACAGGAAGTTGGAATAGGTATTGGACAGACATGTGTTCAAATTACGTAAATACTTTTAAGTCTCGCATTTTGTCTCTTCCAATCAAATCATTATTCGTCTTAATTTATTTTTTTTTACTAATTAAAAAAAAATTATTTGTATCTTTTTAGAAAAAGACAGCTATACTTTAAACACATTTGCGTCTATGTCTGGCCGCTGGCCTTAGTAAACCGACTGTTGTTTTCCATAAAACATTAAATTAGTTACTTGTTTGAATTTACAATACCTACTTATTAACTTGAATATTCAAATTTTAGAGACGACTGGAGAGTCAGATGTTGTCAATCTTGTTCAAAACATCAGTAGTTGAAACGGAAAACGATGCGAATGACGGCCACCACTCTGAGGGGAATCCAGGCGATGATCCATTGGAACTAACACCTGGTGCTCATATAGATCTAGAAACTGAAGAGCACCGTACAAAAACTGATCCCTGTCACATCCCTAAAGAAGAAATCAACGATACATTCGACTTGCCCGTTTCAGTTGCCCTAACACTTCTTTTAACATACCTTTTCGTAGGAGCTTCAATTTTCACTTTTATGGAACCTTGGAGCTATTGTGATTCTTTCTACTTCACATTCATATCGATGTCTACAATTGGCCTCGGTGATTTAGTTCCGAGCAAACCTAAATATATGATCGCGTTGATGTTTTACCTTATTTGTGGTCTCGCTCTAATGTCCATGTGTATTACTGTCGTTCAAAATAAATTGTTTGTTACCTTTAATAAAGCCCAAAAAAAGGCAGCTGAAAGTTTGGGTATGAAGGTCAAAAGCGTACGTAAATAAAACGAATAACTACTTCAACTACAGAAAATACAGATATAGGATTATTTCCTGACAAGCATGCCCCAACAGCACAAATGTCTACAAAATATCTAATAGATGTATACAAATGATCTAAGTGTCTACAAAATATCTAATAGCTGTCTACAAAATATCTAAGTGTCTACAAAATATCTTATATTCTGTGCTGTGTGGGTGCTTGCTACAAATCCTTTGTAGGACCTTTCTTAGGCTTTACCATAGTTGTATACAGGGTTTAAGAAAATTGCTTCCTAAAATTAAAAGGGGTGAAAGTACCCATCAATATGAACAAATTTTATTATGGGACCAACTATGAGATCTCAAAAGAAAAAATCTGTTCCTCTATACCTACATTTTGCGCGGTAGCAATTATTATGTTAGTATGAGATAGCTGATTTTCTTTGAGCTCTCATAGTTAGTCCTGATAGTAAAAGTTGTTCATATTGATGGGTACCTACTTTCCCCCATTGAGTTTTCTGAGGCAAAAAATTCCTAAAAACTTAAAAATACACAAATTATCTATCTACTCTACGATGTTTTATTTATTTATAAAGGGTATAAGTGACAGTCTAGCAAATACTGAAAAGACCCGTATCTAGAGCCGTTGAAAACATTATTTGAAAAAGGTTGTTTTGACCACAGATTACTGATAATTATGTATCCTACTATAAGTATTTTCAGAGTGAAATTTACACTTAGTTCCAACATTTCCGTTTTGGCGCTGCTGTCGTCAAGCTAGTATGTACAGAACTTGTAGTTATAGGTATGTATACAGTTATTTCGGAATGCAATAATAGAGATATTTGACCAAGGATCAAAGTATTCAACGATATTATTATGTCATAGGTAGACGGTAACGGAGAAGAATTGGGGCTTCTCAAGGATTCTCAACTCAAGCGAAAATACCAGGAAAAACACAAGAGCGTAAGCATCTGACGCAACAACACGGCATAACGCAACGCTGCTGTTGCTGTTAGTTTAGTTCAATGGCGTCCGGGAAAAGTGACTTCAGCGCTAAAACGGCTAGATCGGAACTAAACCTGTCATAAGCCTGCCTAGTTTTGACATTTGTCAATTTTTGTGGATTTTTATTTTCGTTTTCTTTCACTGTTTTCTTCTCGATTCTGGAGAATTGTGTCTATATTTTATAAAATTTACTCATAACTATAACAAATAAAGTATAATGAAACGTGTGTACGTCTATAGAAATAAATCAGAAAATGATGGAATACTTGCTGCATTGGGAGACGACATGGAAACCTTCAAAACTGAGATGTCATCCATTCTCGAACTTCCAAAAGAAAACGTTAAATTCTACACTACAAACTGCTGTGAAATACACGACCTAAGACTCATTAGAGACGAAGAGAAGATCTACGTATCCTTAGAGAAAAAGGGAGATAGAAAAACCTGTGATAATATTGAAAAAAGTGTAGAAAACTTAACAGTTAAGGATAAAAGGCAGTCTCTTATAGTATCGGACTGGATCACGTTAAATGTAGGTGGAAAGCATTTTACGACGTCCCGTTCAACGTTGCAAGCTAAGGAGCCTATGTCTATGCTGGCGAGGATGTTTGCAGACGACAATAATGGTTACTTAATGAACCCCAGTGCGCGAGATATGTCTGGCGCTTATTTAATAGATCGAAGTCCGGAGTATTTCGCGCCGATATTGAATTATTTGAGGCACGGAGACGTTGTTTTGGATAAGCATGTTAATCCGAAAGGAGTGTTGGAGGAAGCAGTGTTTTATGGTATGTAATGCAGTTAATTTAAGGATTTAGGAGTTTTAATGTAAGTTTTCTGGCTTGACTGGAGCGATCTAGAGCGATGATGGTCCATACGGAAGACACTACTTTCATGGGTCACTGTATACACTTTTATAATAAAATCCCCGAGACCATTTTGAATCTTTCCGAAAACATGTTTAAAACTCAGATCAAAAAGTCCTCTGTAAAAAAGCATATTATAAACTGGAAGATTATTTAAATGATCGCAATGCTTGGGTCTGAGTGCCACTAACTTATATTTTACTGTATAGTATAAATAATAAATAAATATCTTGGACATTGTCACACAAATTATCTAGTCACATTTAAAGTAACAGAATCTAGCCTGGACTTGTATTATGATGACTAGACAACAATATATAATACAGTATAGATACAAACGTCCATGACTCGGGTACAAATATCCATATTCATCATACAAATATTTGTCCCTTACGTGATTCGAACCCGCGACCCTCGGCACAGCAGGCAGGTTCACTACCGACTGTGCTATCGGGTCGTCAAATAGTATAATGTATGCAATACTTAATGAATTGTTTAATGTAGTAGAATAAAGGCTTTTTAATTTTATTTTATTAGTATAATGTAAATACGAGGCAGTAGTTCGATTCCTGGCCTGTACCACTAAGTTCTACGGAATTTATGAATGGTTGTATTTATCATTATCACTAGCTCGGCGGTGAAGGAAAACATAATAAGGAAACCCGAGAAAAAAAATTAGTTCGGATGTATGTGTAAAATATGAGTGAGCTTGGGGCGCACTTATCTGCGGCGAACAGGACGAATCATCAGAAGAATTAAAAGTATGATAAGTGTCCCTTAACCACTCGCATCCCGGCTTTAATATAACAATTGATCAACAATGGGTGGTTGAATGATACTGTGTCCGTGGGAGTCAAAGGGTTAATCACCTAAATGCCACATCGAAACATAGAAAGCTGTGTGCCCTGAAAGCTCAGTACCAACAAGTTAGTCAATTGGTATATCTTTTGTGAGACAAACCATGAAATGCTAATATGAATATTCTTGTATTTCCTATGATCATTGTATTTTCTTGTCATTCTATGTTTTGAAGTGGCATTTAGGTGATTTATGACAGGTGAGACAGTGGACGTGTTAAACCCATGGTTGCAAATAAACAATTTGTATTTGTAGCTAAAATATTTTACACGTCTTCAGTTGTCTGGTGAACTAAGACAAACTACATTTGATGGCCCGATAGCACAGTCTGTAGTGAACCTGCCTGCTGTGCCGAGGGTCGGGGGTTCGAATTCCGTAAGGGACATATATCTGTATGATGAATATGAATATTTGTACCCGAGTCATGGACGTTTGTATCTATATTTGTATTCTATATCGTTGTCTATTCATTCTTACACAAGTCCAGGCTAGATTCTGGTACTTAAAATGTGACTAGATAATTTGTGTGGCAATGTCCAAAGTATTTATTTATTTACATCAATATTTTGTATACTATCTGTTTTTCTGCTAATTGTCCCCTTTTTAGGCATAAACCCTTTTCAGTCTGTATGCAAAATTAAAATGTTTTCCTGTTCATGTAATCATAAATACAGTCCCTTTTTAATAACTATTAAACTAGAAATGACCAAAATAATTCCTATGAAATTTTGAATTGAATTTTTATCTTAATTTCCAGGAATAGACTCAATGATACCACAACTAAATCAGTTAATAGAAGAATCTAAAAGCACTTCTGGCAACAACCATGCACTGACAAGAATGGATGTTGTACGTTCCATTATAACTACTCCGATCACTTCAGAACTCAGGTTTCAGGGTGTCAATCTGTCTGGAGCCGATTTGAATAGATTAGATTTGAGACAGATTAATTTTAAAGTAAGTTTATATTTTAAATATTATTGATTATAAACATGTTACAGCAATGTTATTCTATTTGAAATCAAATTAAAGAAGAATTAGAGAAGAACCCGGATCTTCCCGGTTTGGAAGATTCAATTCAATTCAATTTTTGTTTAGTGGCATCCGATGTGTTATCACAATTCAGCCAATGTCTCGTTATGTGGAGAGTATACGTAGGAAAATGATCAGTAGTATTAATTAAGTCTAGCGTGGCAGTTTTGGCAATGTAAGTAGTTTATAATCTCAAATGATTGTTTTAAGATTAAAACACTAAAGAGTTCACAAAATGGCGGAGCCACGTGCAAGCCCAACGCGCCGATACGCCGCCAGACTTGCAGCGCGACTCCTGGTTTGGAAGATTGCGGATTCAAGTCCTGCCTGAGACTTAATTTTTCAATCTTTAATTTGAGTTTATATTTTCTCCTATAACATGATGTTACAGTAGTACCAGGTTTACAAGTCTCACCGTTGTACCTGCACAGTTGACAAATTTTAATAGCGTGTGAAGTTATTTGACCAATCAGGAAGTGCCACCTTCAATCACTTGCTGCTATAGTCTAATTGTTTTCCCGTCCTTTTTGCTGCTATCCGACTTTGCACTCTTTGATTACTAAATGACTTTGGGTTTCGCCGGCGACTCAGGTCTGCTCTGCGCAAACGAAGATTGACGAGCGGAAATTATCCTAGTTGTACTGTACCAGTAGTGTCCGACTGACAGTTTTTGCCTGAAGCCAAAGCCAATTGTTCACCTTTTGCGATGACCTTCAGCCGAATTGGAAGGTTTTATGAAGTGTCCAGAGTCTGGTGGTGCGAATGAATGAATAAAGCAAAATACTAGAAGATGAGTATCAGAAAGAAATCGGTTAATATTTACAGACAGGTCAAGTGCAAGTGGAACTTTTGCAATAAGTGTAGTTTACCCATCTGGCTGACCATAAAACAATTCTTGTTTTCGATATTTGTTTCAACGAACTGAAGGAAAGCGCATATTACGACGGGCCTATACAATTTATATGAACTATCGAATACTACGCCGCGCCGGGGCAATGCGGGCCGCCGTAGTGTGCTATACCTAGCAGAGCTCCTGTTAATTTCGCGAGCGTGTGAATTGGATCAAATTAGCTCAAGATCATACAAATTTCAATAAAAAGGATGGATGGATGTGATCATGTGAGATGATTAAATTAATTGATAAAGTTTTATATTATCACATTTTTCAGTATGCCTGCCTATCGCGATGTAACCTCAGTGGTGCCAATCTGTCTCACTGCTGTCTGGAACGGGCTGACTTATCACACGCCAATCTTGAGGGAGCTCAGTTGCTGGGAGTTAAGGCACTGTGTGCTAATATGGAAGGTTTGTACACAATCATAAACACAAGCGCTATCCCCTTTGGGTTGGCGGCGGGCGTGTGTATAAAATCACTAATACAAGGATCAATAAAAAAAAATATAATAAAGAAGATAAATCTCTGATAGAAGAATTTCTTGAGCTAATGCAAGACTGCATCCGTGGTATAATGGTTAAGAGCATTGGGCTCTTGACTTGGAGGTTGCGTTCGATTCCCACGGGCGACACCTAGTGATGTGTTACTTTGTGCGTTTTTCCCCAGTTGGTTAGGACATTGCAGGCTGAATCACCTGACTGTCTGAAAAGAAAGATGATTCCGTGCTTTGGATGGCACGTTTAGCCGTCGGTCCTGGCTACTGTATCTGGTGGTAGTAGTCGTTACATAAAAACCACGTCAGAAGCTGTAAGGCGGTCTGAAAAAACTCTGACACCATGGTTTGCTGCCCACATGATAAGAAGAAGACTAATGCAAGGGCGACTACCCACGGCGCATACGTCCGTAAAGTGGCGCCCTCAATGTTTTTCCACTCAGCTTGGTCACTTACAGTAAGTGTAGAGACGGTGCCGCTACTACTTGGGCACCGTGTGTAAAGACCCTAAGGGGCCAAAGTCCCTTTCACTTCGGCGCATACGGCCGTTAAGTGGCGCCCTTAATATTTTCCCACTCAGCTTGACCACTTACAGTAAGTGTAAAGACGTTGCCAATACGATGCCGTGTGTAATGCCACTAAGGGGCCAAAGTCCCTTTCACTTTGGCGCATACGCCCGTAAAGTCCGTAAACTATTTTTCCACTCACTTTAGCTAAGTGTAATAAGCTTAAGTCTCATACCTACATGTCTATGTTAATTTTCAGGTGCTAATTTGAAAGGAAGCAATATGGAAGATCCTGTAGGATCAAGGGCTGTGATGGAAGGAGTAAATCTAAAAGGTGAATAGATTTTCACTCTGCACTTTTTTATTCTCGTTTTATCCAAATACTGCATTACTTGGGGAGCTCCTGCTGCTTATAACTAAGGTGAAACTGAAATGCATACAAAATTGCAAACCTTATCTACCCACCCAAGATTTAGTCTATACGGGAGTGAGCTAGCGACTCAATCACGATGTGGCAGTTGATTCCTGGCCTGTACCACTAAGTTCTACGGAATTTATGTACGGTTGTATTTATCATTATCACTAGCTCGGCGGTGAAAGAAAACATCGTGAGGAAACCTGCATACCCGAGAATAAATAAAAATATGTGTAAAATATGGGTGAGCTTGGGGCGAACACAATAGACCAGCAATGTTCGCAGTGTTACATAACGACCCTTGCTTACAATAGCCCAGCCAAAAATATTAATACCCTCCCAAAATAGGAAATGATTTTTCTTTTTTCGCGATTTCGATATTAGGCCCGTAGTGAAAGTTCTTATATTTATTGTTGTTATCATCGCCTTAAAAAACCGTCAGCGTTTTAAAAAGGACCCTATGTGTATATTTACAGGAGCTAATTTGGAAGGTAGCAACATGGCGGGTGTGAACTTGAGAGTGGCAACACTCAAGAATGCAAACTTACAGAACTGTGATCTCAGAGCGGCCGTTTTAGCTGGTGCCGATTTAGAGGTAAACTAGTTTTTAATTACAATGAAACTAAACAACTTTCCCTGAGGCCGTGTCTCCTGCTACAAAGAAAACAAAACAAAGCTTCAGTTTTTGTATTCCGCCATCTTGTTTAGAGACAAAACAAGATGGCGGAAGGAGGGCGACGTCATTTGGTTTCATCTTTTTTTTGTAATGTTTGAAAAAAAAACATGAGCAGAAGTCACGGCTTAAGGAACATGGGTCGAAAAACGAGAATATTTTTTGGACCTCCCAGTCAAAAGTGCGGATCAACAGATGGATTTTCTATGGGAGAAACAACATTTTATTTATTTTATTTTTTAAATGCTGCTACGGCCCTGTAGCCCTCAAAGGTTAAGTCCTATGTCAAAACTGTATACAACTTGTTTTGTAGGAAAAATTAATTTAACTACCATACCATTTGTAGTGGATATAGTATGCATGGGCCGATTCTAATAAAAGAAACTAGTATCAAAGTTATCTCTAAAATATATACAATTATATTGTGTTTAATGAAATATCTAAAAGCTTGACGCACCTCAGGTCGTATAAGCAAGAATACATTCACGCGACAAGCTTTTTAGATATTTAATTAAACACAATATATAGTGTCCTTCTTAATATGCTGACACTTTTTTTAGGGGATGATCAGACTATCAAACTGAACAACTTTCTCTATGGGACCAACGACGAATCGTGAAAAAAGAATTCGCGATTTCGATGTTGGTGCCATACAGAAAGTTGTTCAGTTTGACGGTCTGATCATCCCCTTAAAAAAGTGTCAGCATATTAAGAAGGACCCTGTATATAGCAAGTAGAGAAATCACACTAGAGCTGTAACACCTTGCATATCGAATTATCGATTATTTAATGAATATATTGTATTATTTTCAGTGTTGCGATCTCTCTGGAAGCGATCTGCACGAAGCAAACCTGCGGGGCGCAAACTTGAAAGACGCTGCATTTGAACTCATGCTAACTCCTCTACACATGTCGCAAACTATTCGTTAATACTATAATCATTCTTTATTTAATTTTACTATGTATAATTAATATAATTTATTTAATATATTTCAATAAATTATTGCTCCGTTTAAGGTTTGTTCGTTATTCATGCACAAACAAAATTATTATATAAATGCAACACAGAGAGTAATCTAAACTACCTATTATAAAACTGTAACAGAAATGTGTCTGCACATTGAAGATATTTACATGAAGAAGATTACGATATGGTTTTAAGGTGTCCCTGACTCCAAATCAACCTTTCTTTAGACTTTTTATCTGTCTGTTTGTTCGAGCTTCGCGCAAAAATTACTGAACAGATTTTAATGAAACTTTTTTCTTTGACAGCTTATGATTTGACTTAATAATCTTGAATAAAATGTGTACGGCTAAATGGCGGGTAAAATTGTAGTAATAAATACCTAAGTAAAAGAAGAACAGTATAGAAGTGCGATTTTTGAAATTCACGCGTAGAAAATGAGGGAAGATGGGAATCTCACGATTCGAAATCGCTCACTCAATGCCAATACGAAAGAGAAAAAGCATACGAATATTGTGTATGCTAGAGTCAACTTACACTTTGTCTAATTATACCATACCACATTGAAAATCTGAAGACTTGGCTTCTGCCTGAATCTACTAACATTTGACCAGGCTGTATGGGCTCGTTCCCCTTGCCTTTCCGTAAGGAAGAGTAGAAAAAAATAATGATATCCATCATGAGCGCGATTTTTGCATGATTTTTGAAAGTCACACGCTAAGAGGAAGGATCTCCACAGAGTCCGCATAAATTTACTATTGTAGTTGGTCTCTTTTGTCTTATGACGTACCTTTAATGGTAGAAGGAGATGGAACTATAGATATTTGTTTATGCGGCTGTCCACTTTTTTTTTAGCTAGTGTGTGTGAAAACTGACCGTAAACATAAGGCCATTATGTTACTTGGTGCCTTTTGTCCATACTACTTGACACCACACACTCAGACCTAAACGTCAAAAAAGTGGGCACTTTACAATTGGTATGGCTCACTCTAGTCTTAAAGAGAGATCCTTCATCTCAGGCCGAGATTCAGAGCTTTGATTCAGAGACGATTTGTAAGTCATAGTTCGGACTCCCGTATGTCAAAATCCATACATTTTCGCCACGCTTAGCTCGAGCTAAGACCAAAAAAATCGTCTCTGAATCTCGGCCTTAGGTCACACTCAAGAAGAAAATCAGACTTCAGTCATAGACAAGTATTTTTTTTCTTCAGAAAACCGGTATTCAGCCGTAAAATTTTAACTGAGCAACGGAAACAAACTAAAATTTTGCTTGGCAATGTTGGCAACAAGTATTTTAGCGCCGTGAAGTTGGCTGCAATTGTTTTTTATTCGCGTTCTATTTTTGTGTGTGACGGTTCCGTCCGGTGCAAAAGAAATTATTTTCCAAATAATTTTGATGATTTTCGTTTAGATCGTCAAAATATTTGCTGAATTCCTCCCGATTGCGGTTAATCAAGATGCAGAACGGAGACGAAACGCCGACGGCTACGGAAACAAGTAAGTTTCACTTTTGTTGTCAAAAAAATAGTGAAATAACAATCATTATTCCACTGTTTTCTTAGCTATTTTACACAAAATGCCGCTTCGATGGCGCGTGAAAATTTTAGTATTCTGCATCTTTGTGCTATTTAGCGTGTTTTTCGAAGTACCCTCATAATCGGGGTACTGGAATTATCAATGAGAATCCGATTGAAATTTTGTAAAATGTTCCGTATTTATTGTAATGTAATGGTAAGTGAGTTATGGATTTTACTTGCATTTGAACGTTTCGTGCAATCATTACCTGTATTTGGGTTGTTGGTGCGCTTTTAATTAATATTACTGTGGGTAGCTCAATTAGAGTGTGAACATGAGTCACATTCTTGAGCGCTGCCCACCACTATTGTAAAAATGCGATTGATTTATTAAGCCGACTGAATTATCTTTACTGTATCTCTATTTTCTCTTTACGCTAATCTATTTGTTTTTTTATGATATTCTAGAAAGTTCATCCATCAGCCAGTCTAATAGGATTTTACACATTTTTATAATGCTACCTTCACTAGAAAAAAAAGGTCATCTAACATTTTTCTATTTGCACTGATTCATTATTATGAAGGTCTCTTGCATATGCTAAACAGATGCTGTCATTGTAGATATTTCTAGATTATTGCAAACTTCCAAATCCGTTAACTTATTTGATTCTACGATAGACGTTGTGCCCAAAAACTTTGTGGCGTTGTGCAGATCACAGTTTGCTAGTGTTACAGACCCAAAATAACATAAATATTCTTTATTAGCACACCAAAAATAGACCAATACAATTACCCAACTTAATCCTGGTCCGATTAAACCAAAATTGGATTATATTCTATCGTAAAGTTAAAATTGTGGCTCCGTAGTGGTGTTGATAATATTGCCAATCTCGTGTTTTAATAACAAATGTTGTTCGATAATTTATATTTCGGTGATCTCAACGATAGTTTTTGTACAAAAAGCAAACTTGAGCTGTGGCAGGCCGAGCAGACCACTGACATGAGACACCCCATTACAAAACTGTGACACTTCTTCCAAAACTGTTGTTTCTGTTAAATTAGTTAAAATAAAATGTCACCTGCAAAGTCATAGATGATAGCATTTTTTAAATACTACCCTCAAACGCAGCCTAATAATAATTTGCTGACTTTGTTGAACAAAGAAATATCCAAGTACTAGCTGTAAATGTTTATAGTATTAACCATTTTGTAATGCTCTAAATTGTTCTTGACCATAGAATAATACTTGAGATTAAATACTACAAAATTACCTACTTGACATTGGCAGAACTGCTGCACTAGACGCAAGAAATCAGCCTTTAATTAAGAATAAAAAACATTTGATAAGAAAGATACATACATATGCTCATGACTATATTCCCCGAGGAGGTAGTCGGAGATATTCGGAAACCACAGAACATCCAAGTGAACCCGTTGCCACTTGTAATGGACAGTGGGTACAATACATGCCTCGAAAGTGAAGCATGCAGGTTTCCTTACGATGTTTTCCTTCTCCGAAAAATCAGTGGTGTTCGTACATAAATTTCGAAAAACTCATGGGTACGAGTCTGCATGGACGGGGATCGAACCATCACAAGGTTACTCGCCACTAGACCTCCACGGCTTTTAAGAAACAAGAAAAGAAAAGATCCTGAATAATATTATGAATGTAAAAGTGTTCGGTACATTTCTTGAACTGCTGAATCAATTATGTTGAAATTAGGTATTATAGAGATAGTTTGAATTGAACTCTGAGGAAGTTAATAGGCAAAAAAGAACCCTGAGACCCTATTACCTTCGTAATAGGCAAAAAAATTATCCATATATGTAGCGTGTTCAACATTTTCATTGAATTCACAAATCTCAAGTAAATTTTATGTTGACTGCATATTCAGTCATCTCAAAGAACACCAACGCTTAAACAAAGCTATCATATTTATATGTTTGAAGATAGCATAAACATTTCTAATGTCTGGTTTAATTGTAAGTCAAGTTGGCTCTCAACGGTCTGTGAGAGGGTCCTGCAGCACATATACTAGAAGATTTGCAAATAAATTGTCATTTTCAAAGCCATTAAATGAAATAGAGTGAATACATCCGTGCCAATGACTTGAATGAATTAACCCTTGCCCAACTTGTTAAGAAGATGAAAAGCTCAAAAATAGAAGCAAACCGAATAAAATTAATTTTCTATAAAATTATCTTTTAAATGTATATGTTTTATGTATTAAATTCTTCATGTTTTATGTCACAAGTTTCGACAAAAGTTTATTTCTCTTGAACCTTGTGGTCCTTGCTAACAACAAAAAACTCAAAGAATGAAAAAAGGAATCAAAAGGAAACTCAAAGAAACTCAAAGGAAACCATATTAACGAAACTCAACTTTGATAGGCTGTTAAGTAACGTCAAACACATACTAGAACGTCATCTTAACAGGCAGCCGGCGTTGGAGTTTCGTGTATTAATACGGGCTTATGTGGTAATTGGTCGAAAAAAGTTTAGCTCTTAAGTCTACTGTATGATTTTTTCTTATTTTTATAACTTGGTGTTTTAAATTTCTTCAAAAAACGTATGCTTAAATGCACGCTGCATACAAACGAAGTCTGGTGATATTTTCAATACTAACCAATTAAACTCAATGAAATTATGCAGAAATAATCTAGGAACAAATCTCTATGCTTGTATCGTGTCCGATTTTCGTTAAAATATACAGTTTCAACGCTAGAATTAAATTAAGATTTGTATAGAAATCTTTAAGGCACTGTAACTTTAAAACTGTACATTTTAAGGAAAATCTGACACGATACAAGCATAGAGATTTGTTTCTAGATTGTTTCTGCAAAATTTCATTGAGTTTAATCGGTTAGTATTTAAAATATCACCAGACTTCGTTTGTATGGTGCGCGCCAACAGTAATATACCCTTAATACTGTTCAGTAGGAATTCTTGAAACAAAACAATTATTTGCGGTTTTAATTTTGGAAAATTGTAGAAATTATATGTGTTTGTAAACCCATGTTTATCCGCCACTGTAACTATACACATTGTGTAACATTATATGTACACAGGTGTTGAATTACTGCTGTAATGTAATGTAGATTGACCTTGAAGCCTGAAGCAGATTCAACATATAAGTAAACATAAATGATAATGGGTACTCATATCAAAATATTAAATCAACTTTAATATGTATTCTCTAAAATCATTAGGTACCTTACCTTCTAAAGTATACAAGGTGTTACAAAAATTCAAATAAATATTTAAGGGGGTGGTTTGGACCATCAAACTGAATAACTTTCACTATGGAACCAATATCGAAATCGCGAAAAAAGAAACTTATGTAATATATACTAAACTACAAATCTACTCAATCTAAATGTATGGGAAAGCTGTTTTTTTTCGCCGATTTTGATTTTCACTTGGTTTAATGGAAACCATTACAACTTGTCATTTCAAGCTGCTTATTAAAAAAATACAAATTGCGCAGTGGGCACATATTGTGGACTAACGCCCGTACATCCTCCTTGAGGGTAGGCCTGGGCCTTGCAGTGGGTCCTATACAGGGTCCTTCTTAATATGCAGACACTTTTTAAGGGGATGACCAGACCATCAAACCGAATAACGTTCTCTATGGGACCAACATCGAAATCGCGAAAAAAAATAAGCTGTCCCGTACATTTGGCTCGAGTAGGTTTGCAGTTTTGTATAGAACAGCTGATTTTTTTTCGCGATTTCGATGTTGATGCCTTAGAGAAAGTTGTTCAGTTTGACGGTCTGATCATCCGCTTAAAAATGTGTCAGCATATTAAGAAGGACCCTATGTAGGCTGATGATGATAATGAAATAAAAACTGGATAGAATTACAATTTAAAACTAATTTATCAAAGCTCATTG
Organism: Agonopterix alstromeriana; assembly: GCA_963924505.1. Classification (NCBI taxonomy): domain Eukaryota; kingdom Metazoa; phylum Arthropoda; class Insecta; order Lepidoptera; family Depressariidae; genus Agonopterix; species Agonopterix alstromeriana. Next base: position 7,050,739 of record OZ004682.1, read on the forward strand.
CAATTTAAATAAAAGATACACATACAGGATAGATAACATCTTCTATGTAAATTGTCTTATCTTCGCAGGTAAATGATCATTATTATTTTAAGCAATCATTTATAATACTATTCATTCATTCACGACGTAAAATAATACATTTCAGAAAGGTCTTATCATCTTTTTAGTGCTATGACTTTCTTAAGGAAGGGTAATTCTGAATCTGGAACTTTTAGGTGCGATCCGATAGAATTTGCAAGAATAAATTATGTTTTACGGTGATGTGGTGAAGTAAAATATCACTTGGAAAGTGCAATATCTACATGTTCCAATTTCGGCGCTTAATTTGTGTCCTATGTTAAAGTGGCTCTTGCCTCACTAGTCACGCTAGACAGTTTGCTATAGTCACCACAACAGTACCGGAGCAGTTACTTGGTGAGATGTGGCATAAAGGCCCTTTCTGCTCTGCTATTCCGCCGTAGACTTTCGCGGCGGCTACTCGGTTTATTTGCACCGGATTGCGTACACACGGCGACACATCTAGCTACGCAAAACCAAAATAAGCTGGACGCGCGTAGGTAGTACTCTACATTACTATGCATAACGTTGCGCGGCCAGCTTATGTTTGTTTTGCGTAGCTAGATCTGTCGCCGTGTGTACATCATACGCCCAATGAGCGGTACAGCATTTGTGGTCAGATTATAGTAAAATATCGTATGTTCAGCTGTAAGACATTACTACTTCACTGCGGGGATTTGTGGTGGCAAGTTAGTGGTCAGGCCTCTGACATAGCTTAACGAATAGGCTCACTTCTATATAACTACTCTTTTGGCTCTTCATAACCACGGCTTCCAGTGTTCCATGTCGCAGGAATATCAAAGCAGGAGAATAAGGGTTGAGGCACATTGACTGACGGCGGGCACATACAAAATACCGCGATTCGGTGTCCCATACTAAACGTGCTTCTTGTATGGACCCGCTCAACTCTTATGACATTATAAGTGTCCGGATTATTGACAATATTACGAACTATTTTCAGTACTACTGGTGAAACGTGGATATTCTGAGGTTTCAGAATATCTCTGACTACCCCTCGGGGAATATAGTCGTGAGCGTATGCTATGCATGCTAGTATCAGTAATATTGTAATTTTACTAAGCAGAATCAGTAAAATTATAATTTTACTAAGCTAAATTAGTTAATTTATAATATTCCTAGTAAGATTATCAATAGTAGCTAAGGGTGTTGGGCGACGCGAGCTTTGATTGACTACATCGTTGAGTCTTCTAAACTATTATAAAACTGTAATAGAAGTGTGTCTGTACATTGAAGATATTTACAAGAAAAAGTTTACAATATGGTTTTAAGGTATCCCTGACTCCAAATCAACATTTTTTAGAATTTTTGTCTGTTTTGTTTGTATGTTTGTAAGTTTGTAACAGCATCACGCAAAAACTACTGATCCGATATTTATAAAACTTTTTTGTTTGATAGCTTATGATCTGACTTAAAGTCTGGTATATAATTTGTGCGGACGAAGTCGCGGGTAAACGCTCGTTTAGTAAAAGACTAATGTTTATTGCCTGCGTCAGAGGTTGAGGTGCCTCAAAACCCTTGCTCTGCTGTTACTGATTATGTTACTAGGATTATTATTATGCCATTTTTATGCTGCTTAATAAAATTGTAATGTTGCTGAAAGTAGACCATAAGTCCATAATATTGTGCCTGCATTCTTTTTCTATTTGCGCGTGGAGGACGAGATAAAAGGCGCGACATAGCCTTATCACGCACATCATGCTAGGGCGGGCGTCTGGAGTCGATTGACAATATTCCCGACGATCACAATGCTACTAGGAATATTATGATATGGCTTTGAACATTTTCCTGCGACTGTCGCATCTACTCAAAACTTAACAAAAATCAATCTCTTCCAGCCAAGAAGCCGGTACCAGAAGAAGTGACGAAGCAGTCTTTCAGACTCAAGGTATGGCGTCACTTGGAGACCAACGGGCTGGCAATGTTCCCCCGGCCTGTCTACAACCGCATCCCGAACTTCAAGGGTGCCCCGGAGGCTGCCGCTAAGCTGGCAGAGTTGGATATCTTCAAGAACGCTAACACGGTCAAAGTCAACCCTGATAAGCCTCAGGAGCCTGTCAGGTTTGTAGTTTTTTTACATAGTCTCAATGTTCTGTTATGTCATCAACTATAGTATACGTGTCAGCACAGATACAATCATACTGCAGGAAACAAGGCTTCTTTCACGAAATAGGAGTGGCAACGGACCACCCACCTTGTTCCCATATGTGTTTTAATTTTTCTAATTTCTCAATTTCTAATTTGGTATGGTCAGCAACAAAAGTTGATTGATTCTTTTGAACCTTTGTCATAGCAAGAAGGGTGACAAATGTTTATCGGCTTTCGTTCCCACCGTACGTAAAACGGTATAATGAACTATGATTTTTTTCAATTCCGTATACGAATTCTGATTTTGTATCTGGAATTTTGATGTGAATAGACTTTTTTAGATTGAACGGTTAATGGATTGCGCCGGACTTTGTAAGCGAACTATCATAATAAAAAATAGGTTACAGTCCATAGTTGGGCCAAAATCATTGGCACAAATTGTCTAGATATAATAACCACGAGATTTGTTTTACAGCTCAACTTATAAAATTACAATGAATTTAATGCCTAACCTAACCTTGCATAGTCCACAATGCAGTTATCGTATAATTATTGTGTTCCTACGACGCGCCGGATTAATATTAATTCGCGTAAAATCTTTATACAGGGTGTAAGACCATAAAACTGAACAACTTTCACTATGGAGCCTACCTCAGGAAACCATCAGCAGCAGAAAAAAATCAGCTGTCCCATACTGCTTTACTATCCTACCCGACTCAAATGTATGGGACAGCAGATTTTTTTTCGCGTTTCCTGAGGTAGGGTCCATAGTGAAAGTTGTTCAGTTTGATGGTCTGAGTTCACCGTTTCAATTTTTGCTAGGCTGTAACTTACACCCTGTATACTCTTTCTTATCTGACAAGCAAAGGTCTGTTAATCTTAAAATTGCGGCTCCATCTTAGTTTTGAAGATTTTTCCAATACCTAGTTTAATTAAAGTGCTTGACGTTGTACTGTAATCAATATAATTATTGTGACTTCAAGGATTGTTTTATGAACAAGAACACACTTGAGAGTTGAGCCACCTAAAATGGTGGAGCTTCGTTGCAAGCCGGGTAGCATGCATCCGACACAAGTCCACCCAATAATAGACTAGTAGCGCGACTCTGTGCGATATTTCATTCGCGTAAAAGAAAGAGACTAATCATACTTGTCAGCGTGAAATTTACGCGCACGGAAGTGATTCAAAACATTGAAGCAAAAGTCAGACACTTTGTTGAACTACTGACTAAATTATGGATTATGTCCGAAATAAATTATTATTCAATTAAAATTTTTGGTTTGGTTCCACTCGGGTCGATTATTGAACCGATATCGAGTGAAATTCGCACTACCCCGACGGAATTCACACATTATAAAGCGGATGCTGACTATGCTATAATAGACAACATTTCATTTGTTTTAACCACTTGTTTTTAATGAAGAATATAAAAAATAGGTTGGAAAATAAGAGACATATTTTTCCGATTTAATTTTTGATTTATATTTCTATTTTAATTCGAATTTTTGACAAAGCTAGATTTCATGGCTGTAGGTATAACACCTTCGCCTGTAGAAATTAAAAAAAAAAAGGTCAAAGTTAATAGAAAACGCAGCCAGGCAAAGGAATCCATGAAATCCACCCCATTCAAATAACTCGAGAAATAATGGATAGAGAAATTTTTAGATAAATTTTGAATCGCATAATCTCCAAATGGTTATCGAATTTTGGTACCTTTCATACAGTGAAATGTTGTCCATTAAAATCATAGATTTAGCATATACTACGTTAGATCGGAAATGCGAAAGAGAAAGGGCATAGCATTAACATATGTTAAAGCGAGATAGATAGACCGAGACCCTTCTCGAACTCGCTATGAGCCTGTAAGGCCCTAGCGTCAGTTGTCAACGGAACGAATCCCGTCTATTTTTTCCAAAAGTTTTTTTGGTCGCTTCGGATAATCCGTAGCAGATCTAACGTAGTATATGCTAAAACTATGATTAAAATGGTACTTGCTATTGATCTTACTGAATACGCAGTCCATGTATTATCTAGAAACTTAAATATTAAAAGGAAAAGATATAGAAGCGCCGTTTCATTGAAACATTATCGCTAACTGCAGCCAAAGTTTGTTTTGAACTGGGTCCAGTATATCGCGGTACATTGATTACCGTTATGCAAGCATGACTGATATCTTGAGTAACACATTCCATAATAAAATTGCTTTTACTGACCAACCTGATTGCATAAAAACGCATTTTCTTTCAACTGTGAAAATGGTGTGGTCATTGTTCTGAAAACTTTCAGATAAATAGTTTCCAGTGTTAATTCTAATAACAATTTGGTGATTGTAGTATTTACTTTTCTTGCTTGACAAACATATACAAGGTGTTACAAAAGTAACAATAAATATTTGAAACTTTTATGGGGGTTGTTTAGACCATCAAACTGAACAACTTTCACTATGGGACCAACATCGAAATCGCGAAAAAAAAAACAGATATCCCATACATTTAGCTCGAGTAGATTAGTTTTTAGTATGGAACATCAGATTTTTTTTTCGCGATTTCCATATTGGTTCCATAGTGAAAGTTGTTCAGTTTGATGGTCTAAACCACCCCCTTAAATGTTTATTTATATTTTTGTAACACCTTGCATAAACTCACAATCATTATCCCTTTCGGGGTGTTCAGAAATCTTTGCTATAAATATACAACACACACACACACACCAATTATTTAGTCCCATTGAAAGTTCCAGAATCAAGCACGGACTTCGCACATGGCTTGACTCATAAAGGTCATATTTTAGGATAATACAGGATGTTAACCCTAACACCCTGTATTTTTAGCATCCATTTAACCCAAACAGTTGCATTACTTTAAGGAGTGATTGTACCCCTGATATTGACTAACTTTCCCAAAGAAACCTATAGGAAATTGGCAAAAATTTCGAATTTCCTATATGTATTTTATGGAAAATTATTCAGTATAATGGGTACAATCACCCCTTGAAGTAATGCAACTGTTTACCCTAATACCCTGTAGTATCCGCTTAGAAATCAATAATAACCACGAGTTGTTTCTTTCTTGACTGATCAAAGCCGTTGATGACATGGCAACATTTATATATTATCAACTTTTTATCTCTGCTCAATCATATTTGAATCCAAGCATAACGTTAAATACGGCCGCCTGATTTTTCTCGGCGTTGCTCTTACAAATTGAACTTTATTTTAACACGATAAAATACAAAGTCGTACGGTATAATGTTTCGCATCACTTGGTGTGAATTAGTCTTAAAAATCTAGCACGGTTTTGAATTAACGATATTATAGAATTTCTTCAATCACATTTCTTTTAATAAAAACACTTGAGTTGGTTTACAATCAAGTATGTATTAGACCTTGGTTTCTACTTATAAAATGCACAATGTAATTTGACCCAGTAGTAATCAGAAAGATAACCTAACTCATTACAAACATACCAACAATAAAAGTGTGTGAGAATGATTACTGATAACTAAGAAGAATTTTAATGTTACGAAATACTAAATTAATTTTTTTGACTAATTACGAAACGAACATTTTTATTTTTTTCTATTTGTTTTTACTAGAAATTCTACAAAACATTACAGGCTAATGGCCGGTTAGGTTATCATATCATAAATTAAATTAATTTTCCACGTTTTGCATTGAATAGATAAATACTGTTCGTAATATTATCTAAGCATCAAAAGTCGATTACTCATACATATTGATGATTTGTATTAAAGGTCTTAGTCGAATTTTTGCTGGAATTATCAATCACTTAATTCCTTAGAAATAAGTACCTTGGACATTGTCACACAAATTATCCAGTCCCATTTAAAGTACCAGAATCTAGCCTGGACTTGTATTCTGGTGACTAGACAACCATATAGAATACAAAATTAACTAGAGTTAACCCGCTACTTCGTCCGAACAAATTATATACCAGATTTTAAGTCAGATCATAAGCTATTAAACCAAAAAAGTTTCATCTAAATTCGTTCAGTAGTTTTCGCGTGATGCTCGCACTAACAAAGACACAAACAGACATACAAAGGTTGATCTGGAGTCACTGACACCAAAACACCATATCGTAATCTTTTTTTGTAAAAATCTTCAATGTACAGACACACTTCTGTTACAGTTTTATAATAGTTAAGATTATAGATACAAACGTCAATGGTTTAATTACAAATATACGTATTCACCATACAAATATTTGCCCCTTGCGGTAATCGAACCCACGACTCGGCACAGCAGGTAGGTTCACTACAGACTGATATGAGCTGTCGCGCCGTCTACGTATCGTAATAAACAAACGTAACATTAAGCCGAAAGTGATTACATATTTGTATGCTGCATTAGTTTGTAAGCGTCAAGAGTGGGAAAACACATAATTATACAGGCTCACTACCTGTCACAGTAAACAGCTTTTAATACACTTCGATTGAAGGAGGCTGATAGTTCCCACGAGTTAACTATCTATACAGGTTCCAACTTAATATGCTGACAGTTTTTTAGAGGACGATCAGACCATCAAACTGAACAACTTTCTCTATGGGACCAAAATCGAGATCGCGAAAAAAAAAAGGCTCAAGTAGTGAGTGTCCCATTCATTTGGCTCAAGTAGTGTGCCAAATATTTGGGACAACTGTTTTTTTTTTTCGCGATTTCGATGTTGGTCCCATAGATAATGTTGTTCAATTTGACCCTGTATATGTGTCTAATGTAGGCCTCGCCTAAAAATTTCGCCAGGGCCATCACACGGTGAAGTTACGCCGCCCATCTTGCATGCACCCTCAAATTATGGGAATATGGATGATGAATTTTTTTTATTTCTTTATCAAAAAGTATATCTTAAACACTAAAGTGAAATAATTTTTTAAATATCTTTAAACATATCCGAAATGTACGTTTTTTAAAAATTTACGATTGGAGCAAGAGGCAGATACAAAAGAAGTGACGTCATAACCTCGTATTTTAATACAAATAATAACGAAGAGTCATACAAACATCTGTTTTGCATGAAAGAGATAGAAGACGATAAAAAACGTATTTCATTCGCTTATAACTTTTTTTTTCTATTCAATTGTAATTTTGGTTTCAACATTTTGTTACTATTAAATTTAGCCTGTTTTTTGAATGCGTTATCATTTTCGTTATTCATCCCATTGTAGCAGAGTTTCTAACGACATACTGTGGTTGTCAGTTTATTGTATGTAAGTACATTCATCCCCACAGAGTGCTGTGCCTGGAACAGCAGAAGACCCTTTATGTTCCCGTGCCGCGTCTGCAGACTGGCTTCCTCAACCGTCTGGAGTTGCCTGAAGGAGAGACCGGCCCAGCTGCTATTCGCAAGGCCGTCTCGCGCAATGGCATGGAGACTTATGGCAAGCCTATTGGTCAGTATTCAGTTCATTGGAAGATTTCACACAATCACAGGGTTTTAAGACCAAATTGGTGTCATAGGTACTTAAAAAGGGTCAGATAGTCGACGCGCCTTAGCTTCCTTTAATTATGCGTGCATCAGAGCGAGGTTAATGTCGCGGCAAAGCCTTGTCGTGTGTCGCGTGCTAGGGCAACATAAGATAGGCATACAGGGTGTAACAAAACACCCTAGTTTTAGTAATAGTAATGCTTCAGACCATCAAAATGAACAACTTTCACTATGGATCCAACATTGAAATCGCGAAAAAAATCCGCTCTAACATACAAAACTGCAATACCGTCTCGTTCTGGGACAGATGATTTTTTTTATTTTTTCTCCATGTTGGCTCCATAGTGAAAGTTGTTCAGCTTGATGGTCTGAAGCACCCTCTTAAGTATTACTAGGGTGTTTTGTTACACCCTATGTTCATGAAACGACTGATCAACGTTGTTGAGGCGAAAGATGTATGTCAGAGCGTAGCAGGTTGCAAGGACGAGCTGTTGTGACCATCCCGAATGGATTTTTGCAGGAGTACTCATTTACACTGCCATGTTAACCCATGAAGTTATAACCTATATTGAAACTTTTGAAAACTATTTCTCTTATAATGGCCGACAAACATCTCGAGCAAGACTGAAGAATAACATTTGTAGGCAAAAGCGCTACTACTCATAAACCCCCGCCCATTTGTTGCCCATAATGTTCCTTTTAAAAAACATGAATTAATCCTGTTAACAGTTTCCAAAATTAAAAGAGACTTTAATTTCAGGCATCGAAGATACAGTGTCGCTTGATCTGGTTGTGATGGGCTCAGTCGCCGTATCCAAGGAAGGTTATCGCATCGGCAAAGGAAGAGGTAAATGAATAATTTTATAAACCTTTTGTGCACTTCTGATTTGCCATAATTCTTGTCAAATCTCTCTTGAGCCACGAAAGTGAAATGTTGTTCATATTCTTAATGAGCGACTAATTCCTTCAAGCGTCTTACACATCTTTGACCCCAAAACCGACTAGACAGGGTGGAAAGTTAAGATGGGCCATTTTACAAATTCATATTTTTTTTTCAAAATCTGAGAATTCAGAAGTACAATGCTCCCAAAGTTAGGGTTTGTCTCCTAAGAACGTTTTCTTGTAGCTTCTGTAATGCTTCTGGTAGCTGCTCTTTCTTAACTTTCCACCAAAAATGTCATTTAGTATGGGACGCCGACCGCCGTCGACGCGGCGACGACGGCGGTCGGCGTCCCATACTAAATGTCATTTTTGAAAGGACCCGCCGTCGGTAAATGTGTCTCAACCCGCACCAAATAATAAACAAATATGTTCCATTTGTAGACGTTTATAATATAATCGCTGGGTACTCATGTAGCGGATAGAAGTGCCATATTATCATATCTTGTTTACCAATTTGTCACAGGCTATGGCGATCTGGAGTTCGGTCTCATGATGCACATGAAGGCGATGAAGCCCACTACACTGGTGGCTACTACTGTTCACGATTGTCAGGTAAATATTGTCGTATGGCGTCAGACTGTTAGAGAATGTTAGAGAACAGACGGTCGGATCTTGGTATATTGAGGTCTTGTTTTCCGCAACTCGACGTCTTAGGCTCCTATTATACAATGATTTCACTTCTGCAATCTCAGCTCCTCCAGGAAGCCCAGACCCTCTAGCATGATTTCTGGACTTACGCGCGACTCGGCCCTTTTCCCTCCTCTGCTGCGACTGAAAAGCGCGCGATGGGGTAATTTTCTATGCAGCAAAGGCTCGTCGCGTGAGAGTCGAGAAATCATACTAGAGCTGTAGCTTGTTAATGTTGCCGAAATACTCTTTATTTGCACTATAAAAACAATAAGGGTACAAATAGCGATCTTATCACTATAAACGATTATGTAACATAATCAATGAATCAATATTTATCGTCAGGTATTCGACACGCTGCCAGCTGAGCTGTTTGGTCCGCACGATGTCCCCATCGACATTATCATCACGCCAACACAGGTATGTTTTTTACGGTACACCGAAAGGGTTACACATTTGTAAACTTTTTAATGATAAATAGAACGATTTTGAGCTAGGCAATCACACTTATGCTTTCAAAATACTACAAATAATCAATCCAATCAACCCACATCCACCCACTTCTGGGCATAGGGCCTCCTTTTTATTGCGCCACTCCTCACGGTCATGTGCCAATCTAATCCATCTCTGGCCGCAACCATAAAAATGTCATCTGCCCATGCTGTAGAAAACAGATTACATGCGAACAACATGTTGTAACATTTCGAAATTAGGAAGTATCATTTTACAGCCATTTTGTATAAATTCAATGTTTTTGGGCATATGAAAAGGATGCTTATTTGGCGAGGGAAGTACGGTTTTCTAGTTTTATTCTGTTTCCATCTGACTGGAGAATGAATCAGCGTTACACGAACGAATCTCGACACTAAAGCCTGACCTGAAAAATATAAATACTTTTTGGAGGCGCTACAATCGACAGGCAGTTAATGGGCTATTCCCGTTTCAGGTCCAGTGATCTTCCGCAACATGGCGAGAAATCTCGCCATACTTTACGTTGAAACTGCGTCTTAGACTAATAATTGAACGATATTATAATGTAATAAACATAATTGTGTATTGCAGGTGATAGAGACTCAACGCATGAGTCAGAGGCCGGTGGGCATCCTGTGGCATCTGCTGTCCAACCGTCGCCTGCAGCTCATGCCGGTACTGGGGCAGCTGCGTGACGTTGAGATGCTGTAAGCTTTACATTATGACACATTATAAATGATAAATACAGATAATATCTTGGACATCTTCACAAAAATTATCTTGTCAAAATTCAAGTACCAGAATCTAGCCTGGACTTGTATTATGATTATGATGACTAGGCAACGATATCAGAATACAACGTCCATGACACGGATACAAATATCCATATTCATCATACAAATATTTGTCCCTCACGGTATTTGAAACCGCCATCATCGGCACAGCAGGCAGGTTCAATACCGACTGAGCCATCGGGCCGTCCTTGTGGAAATGTAGAATCTCTGACATCACATCATCCAGAGAATGAGAGAATAGCCTTTTATGCGCTCGGTGCGTGCTTCTATAACTTCACCCTTCAAATATGCTATAATCTAACCCGGCGCTGACACAGGATCGTAGCTAAAATTGAATAAGTGTAGGTTACCTTACCTACAGTTTTTTGGGTAGGTCCCTCCAGGAGGCCTAACATGCCATCCCCGAGAAAACGACAATAATCGAGACGTGCCTCTGTCCTTGTTACTTTTCAAACCCACTCGAAATTTCCAACACCATGATATAAAAATGTAGTAATTACTTCTCTCACTAGTGCCTATTCGAGTAATTTATGAAAACTATTGGAAATCAGGCGCGAGCGAAGAGAGTCCGACGTTTCACACAACAAGACTCAATATGGTGTTGGTACGAATTCCATGAGCCTATGTATGCTGAAAACATCATTCAAAGGCTGGACAGCTGGAGCGCCCTCGTTTTAATACATTTAGATCCTTGTCTCACTTTATACTTTTGTTTATGTCGAATGTTACGAGTGTGTTAGTTTCAAGATCACTAAACTAATGTCATAATACAGGGTGTAAGTAACAGCGTAGCAAATACTGAAATACATTTCAGTCGGGTTTGTATGGGACAGCTGATTTTTTTCGCGTTTCCTGAGGTAGGCCCCATAGTGAAAGTTGTTCAGTTTGATGGTCTGTGTTCACCGTTTCAGTATTTGCTAGGCTGTCACTTACACCTTGTATAGTACTATAATTAATTAGGTTAGGGAACCATGTATAAACCAAAACTTGGTCCTGGTTATTTCTGCGCCCTTTGCCTGGGCACGGCACTGATCACATCCCCTTGGAGCAAAAAAGGTGTCAGAATGTTCCTACTTAGAACTCTCTAAGGGCCGGCACACCTGGCGAAGCGCAGCGCAGAACATTTTTCACTGCCAAACCATTATAGACTTTGTTTGCGCTGAAATAACATTGAAAAGTCCCCGCAATCATCGAAACTTGAGGCGAAAGTTGTGGTAATAGATTTTCGATGTTATTTCTACTTACGCAAAGTCGATAATGGTTTGGCAGTGAAACATCCTCTGCGCTGCGATTCGCGCGGGTGTGTGCCGGGTCTGATGGTGTGGGACAGAGTGAACTAAATATAATGTTTTACAATACAACAGCGCTGGACGGCCGTGCACGCTGAAGGAGGTGGACACGGATGTGGAGGAACGCGCGGCGCAGCGCCCGCGCAGGATGCGTCGCCGCACCCGCTCACATAAGAGTCACAGTGAGGGCGAGGTACTACCACTAAATATATACTAGTACTATAAGTCAAAGTCAAAAGTCAAAGTCAATATAATTTATTCAATATAGGAGCTTGCAGCACACTTATCAAACGTCAAATCTTTTTAAAGCTACCACCGCGTCGGAACGTGTTGTCGCTGTAGAGAAGATGCGGCCAGAAACTCTACAACATAACACGACTTAATAACTATTACAATATAAATTCTTAAGCTAAAGTTATGTATACAATAATACATAGTCTATTACACCATATATACCCGTACAGTTGCTGTACTGTACTAAGAAGAAACACTTCGCAAACAGATTCAGAGTGTCTGTACTGTATGTAGTACCAGATACTCTTTCTTATACTGTGTCTTAACTGTGGAGTGAGACAGGCCTGGTATACTACTTTATCATGTCTACACTGTAATACAACTATCACAGAAGTGTGACAGACAGATGGTTTGTCTGTCTGTTTGTTTGTTCGAACGAGTATCACGCAAAAACGACGGGACTGATTATGATGAACCCTATTTTTGAAAGTTTCATCATAATCGCTCTTTGAGTTTGAAATCCTATGATTAGCGGATGTGCATTTGGAACATACGAGCGGATGCGCGTATTCCAGCGAATTATTTTGTCCGTAAGGACGAGGTCGGCTGTCGCTTCGACGCGCACCGATGCGCTCTTATCGGGTGTAAATCGTTCTTACGGGTTTCGAATTTACCTCGGAATTTACAAAAACTCGGAATTATTGGTAGAACCATTGCCATAACATGCATCAAGTTATTAATAATTACTTCAAATATTATTGATTATAAACATATTATCGCCATGTTGTCCTATTTTCGTTCTCTGGGTTGTGGGCTCGGTGGCGAAATTGGAAAACGCAATTACCCGGTTTGGAAGAGTGCGGGTTCAAGTCCCGCCCGAGACTTCATTTTATAATTATTTGTTTTGCAGTTCGTATGATTGTCACACAAATTATCTAGTCACATTTAAAGTACCACAATCTAGCCTGGACTTGTATTATGATGACTAGACAACAATATAGAATAAACCCTTTCACTGTGATGTTTAGAAAATTGCGCTTTTCTCCATGGAAAATTTCATGCTACGTGTTTTTAGCAGTGAAAGTGTTAAAAGGATACGATCCGGTGAATGTTATTCCAATACAACTTACTCATTTGTCTGTGTACAGGGCAATACAACAGAAGGCGAGGAGGGTAAAACTGCCGGCAAGCCGCGCCGCTCAGCGCGCCGCCGCAACAGCAACAAGTCTGCCGGCAAGGAGGGCAAGGAGCCGCGCGACGGCACCGAGCCCAAGCCGCGCCGCACGAAGCGCCCCAAGCCCGTCATCGACTTCTCTGTCAAGGTGAGCTAGACGACAGAAGGCGAGGAGGGTAAGACTACCGGCATGCCGCCGCAACAGCAATCAGTCTGCTGCCAAGGAGGGCCAGTAGCCCAAGCCGCGCCGCAGCAAGCGCCCTAAGCCCGTAATCGACTTCAAGGTCAACTGAACAGGGTGCAATAAAAGACGGTACAGTCAACAACAAAAGTCAATGAACTTAAGTGAAATTCAAATTGAAATTAATCATAAACAAATCAATGTTTACAAAGTTATAGATGTGTCATGGAAGAGCATTTAATGACCTTAATCTAAAGCTAACGATAAAATTACTAGCATAATTATGTTATCCGAATTTGAAACATACTTTCGTTATGGATAACATTCTTCAATCTTTAATTAGATTTGCGTGAAAAAATAATTTTACATCATATAATGGCAAATTATATTTTGTTTTACAGATTTCCAATATCAGCCCTAACACCCGAGTTCGTGATCTGAAGCAAGCTCTATCCGAGCGCGGTGTCAAGCCTCAAATTATGGTCTGGAAGGTAAAACGCATTTATTATTTTGTATTCAAACGTTACAGCTTTTTCATAAGCATATGCTCATGACTATATTCCCCGAGGGGGTAGACAGAGATATTCTGAAACCTCAGAACATCCATGTTTCACTACTGTAACTCTGCCCATAGTGACGGGGAGTGAGCCCGTCGCCGCTTACACGTGCACGTTACAGCTTTATGATGGTCTAATACCAGTAGTCCCGTTGAAAAGCCAATTGGGCACTTAGCTGTAATCTCATACAATTGTGAATAATTTACAAGAGGTACACAGGTACAGTAATAATAACATGTTTATAAATAAGTCTTACCGATGTCCCATCACAGTAAATAAATTTTAATAGCGCATGCTCAGAAAAGATTTAGTAGCACCTGAGTGACTACCGCGCATGATTGATTTTTAACGTCGAACTCTGGTCTGGTCTGCGCAAATGAAGATTGACAAGCGAACAAATTTTCCTGCACTTTAAGCATATGCGATTCTGTGTAAGTGCGAGCGAGAGAAGACTACTGTCAAAGAAAAATATACTATATATGCTACTGTCGTCTTCCCTAGTCTTCCGAGAGGGAGTAAAAGATTTTTAGGTGGCAGGGAGTGTCCATAATGTATGTAAAGCTTGACCAGAAAAATAAAAACCCGCTTTGGGGCGGTACAATTGACTATAGCCTTTTCAAGTATAAAAATTAGTTAAAGCCGTGGTGGTCCAGTGGCGAGTAACCTTGCCTGCCGTGCAGGAGGCGATGGTTCGATCCCCGTTCAGGACGACTCGTACCAATGACTTTTTCGGAATTTATGTATTATTTGTAACACCACTGGCTTTTCGGTGAAGGAAAACATTTTGAGGAAACCTGCATGCTTCAATTTCAAGGCATGTATTGTACCCACTGTCCATTATGTGGCGACAGGCTCTACCCCCGTCACACTGGACAGAGTTTCGGTACTACTGGTGAAACGTGGATGTTCTGAGGTTTCAGACCCCTCGGGGAATATAGTCGTGAGCATATGCTTATGCTAAAATTAGTTTCATGATTTTTTTTGTCAGGATTTAGTACCATTCTCTTTCTTATACTGAGACAGGGCTATTGGTAGGTCCCACGACGGGGCAGTTATAATGGGATTACTGGAATTAACCCCTTTTCGTTTATGTTACTAATAATGCTGTTTTTGTACAGGGATTCCGCGGGTTCTGCTACCTGCACTTCTTCAAGCCTAGCCCTCAAAAGGTAACGACTTAACTATTTTAAATAACATACCGCGAATCTGTCATACTGAGATGACAGTAAAATTAATATCACCAATACTTTTGTCCATTAATTACTTGAGGCAATATTAGTAATTTTTCAATGTCGTGAGAATTCGTTCAATGCCTCATATGACTAGAGGAATGTCAATACAACAGTCATACCCACCAAGGGGTATCCCTCTAAGATCCTCCTAAGGTAAGACTGTTATTGTATTCGCCCACTTGTAACGTTTCTATTTCTAACAATCGAGCGAAACTCCGTCTGAACTCTGAAGCAACTTTTCCGTCCTTAAACCTAATGTATGTTGTGCAGGGTGAAGGCGACAGCGGTCCGACGATTAGCATGGAGAGCGTGCTCGGTGCTCTAGCCGAGATGTCGCTGGGAGGAAGCGGAGCGGCGACAGGAGCGCCCGACGAGCCGCGCGACGACAAGCCGCGCCTTCTGTGCGTCGAACCCGCGCCCCCGCGCCACCAGCCCGCGCCCACTGACCTCACAGAGGTACAAAGTCAAAGTCAATATAATTTATTGAATATAGGAGCTTGCAGCACACTTATCAAACGTCAAATCTTTTTTTAAGCTACCACCGCGTCGTAACGTGTTGTCGCTGTAGAGAAGATACGGCTAGAAACTCTACAACATAACACGACTTAATAACTATTACAATATAAATTCTTAAGCTAAAGTTATGTATACAATAATACATAGTCTATTTAATAAAATAATTGATACTATACACTAAAGTAAATAAACTATAAGTTAGTGACCCCAGAACCAAGCATATATACACACACACACACACGTGCGACGCACGCACGCACATATGCACGCACGCGTGCACACACACACACACACACACACACACACACACACCCCCCCCCCCCCCCCCACACGCACAAACACACACAAACTGTACTGCCCCTTTAGATAAAGTGACATTCTATTGGCGTCGAGGCTAGTAGAAACGGACAAAATGTATGGATTTGACATTGGCGATCGAAACATTTTGACGTTTGTTTTCGTCACCATACGTCAAGTCCATACATTTTGTATGCTTTCTACTGTCGTTAACGCTAATCGAAAGAACTTTGTCTAGGGGCCTTGTAGCCGTGATGCCGAGCTGAGCGCCTGCTGTGTTTGTGGTGCTAAACACAGATGCACTCTATTATCCAGACACGTTTTACGTCGTTGATACACAGGAATCCTAAAGGAAATTACGATTCAACACATAAAGCTCCAATTTAGTCAGTAAGTCTTTGAATAGATTACCCCGTGCTCCGGAAGGCACCGTGGTCCCAGATAGTTCCGTTGGACCTATTCGTTGAGCCATCAGGCTAGGCGGCTTAAAAATACTGAAACAGCAAGTTGACTACGCCGAAAAAGGAATTCTGATGCATTTGAATTCTACCAATCCTTGGGCACGCGTGGTGGACTTAGTGTACCCTATACATACTGAGGGTAGGCCTGTGCCCTGCAGTGGAACGTATATAAGCTGATGATGATGACCATTATGTAGGTTTAAAACATTATTTATTGAACTCTGTGTAACCAATAACGTTTGTTGCAGGTGCATTGACTCGCGAGTACCGACACATTCGACGCTACGTCCCTTCGACATTTCGATAACGACTACCTTATTATTTCTAAAACACGCATAATATAAAAGTTAGCTTTATTGCACACGGACTGAAGGGCGATCTGTCCCATTCCGACACTAATTGTTTTAGCGTTTAGGTTGATTTTTCTACGTGCCGGCCCACGATTTAAGCATTGTATTTATGTGTGTCTATTGCATTTTGAATTGTGCTCATCAGAGTGGCGTATTTGCAATATGATTACTTTGTAACCGAAATAGAAGCGATGGTTCGATTTTAGTTTATTTCGATAGTTCGAACGAGTGTTCGCTCGATGGCGTTTTTTTTGTCTATTGCATTATGGCCGGCGCAAGATAGAGAGAGTGAGCTATATTTATGAAATACTTAACGAAAAATATCTTTATGAATGTTTTAGTTGTTTTCTAGTCTAAAGTTAGCTTGTAATACGAAAGAACAGCGTAACTGTTACTTTATCTACTATTCCTTTTAAATGCAGATACTTTTTAAGCATTCTTCCATAATAATTACGATAAAAGAAGCTATATTTTAGTAATAAACTTCTAGTATAGACAACTGGAATATATGAAAGATATATTTTTAATATTGTAAGGTGCTTGAGAACGGGATCCCAAACTGTACCTATTTAGAAATTAGTTTGAAATGGATTTGATTAGTGTTAAGGGTATTTATTTTAAATTATCCATTTGGGACTCCGTTTAAGTATATCTTGTATATTTGTGCCAACTTTTTAGTACCGACAGCCGTATTGTTTTTAAAAATTTCTTGATATGTAAAAAAGCCGTCTAAATAAAATGGAATGTCTTAAAACCGAACTAATTTTGACATATCGATGATTGTAAGTTGGTATAAATATTTTGAGCCCTATTAAGATGATGTCAACATTACTTTTTCAGTATTAGGTTAATATAATTTAAGACTTTAAAAGTAATATATAATTGACATAATAAGATTTAAAACTATTTATCTATTTTAGAGTTATGTGAACTAGATGTTCGCAGTATATTGGTCTCTTTTAGCGTAAAAGCATGAAGATGTGTTTTATATAGAAAGATCGATTGTATTTTTTTTTTCTTCAAAAATTTTTGTTTTTTTTGGCAGCATAATAATGGATTCTGAATGATTTATAAGCATTTGTCTATGATTTTGGTGGAGGCATAACACAAGCTCAAACAAAATTGTGCCATTGGTCATTACCGAAAATGGTAAAATTTTTATTGAGATGGTTTTCATGCCGGGGTAAAAAACAAGTTTTTATGTCGGAGTAAAAAACTGTTTTTATGTCGGAGTAAAAAACATTTTATGCCGGAATAAAAAACAGTTTTTGTGCCGCAGTAAAAAACCTGTTTCTATACCGGAGTAAAACACTTGCACCATGTTGTGCCCAGTATGTTTTTTCTCACGATTTTAAGCACTATAAAGATATTATATCTTATTATGTATATAATAACTTGTTAACACAATATTTACTTGTTTATTTTGTAACCTTATAGCGTTGGGATAGCAAGCATGGATGAGAGTTTTTTGTTTTGTATTTTTTTTTTAATAAATCTATTAAACACTTTTTCTGTTCTTTTTTTTCATTTGTTTTTATTAGTAGCATCTCTTAACTAATAACACTATAGGTAGGGTGTGATAATTATATTCGAATATGTAACGTTGTGATGTTGATGTGTACTTTAACATTTTTGCCGTTTAGATATTGAAGGCCGAATTAAATTCTATTTTTCTAGTGAATAGTTAGTTGTTTTATTGATTATTAGCGGCGCCCGCGACTTCGTACGCCCAGGACACCGACTTTAATCCCGGCGTGCACCAAGTATTTAGGCATTAACGTATTTAGTGATAGTTCTGTCCTTCATATTGCTCAGACAAATGATAGTGACAGCATCATATTTAATCATGTTTTTGGTGCAAGCAAGCTTCAATACTCATAACCTTTGACTGAATGAATCGATTGCGATGAAAACCTTTTACAGGGTCCTTCTTAATATGCTGACACTTTTTTTAGGGGATTTTATTTCGCGATTTCGATGTTGGTCCCATAAAGAAAGTTGCTCAGTTTGATGGTCTAATCATCCCCTTAAAAAGTGTCAGCATATTAAGAAGGACCCTGTATAAACCCCATTCAAATACGTTCAATAGTTTTTAAGTGATGCGTGCACAAACAAACATACAGACAACAATTCTAAAAATGGCCTGTGCATTCTATATTTTCTGTTGCTACATAGTTATTATGGTGGGATTATAGTTTTTATTTTAAAACCTGACCGAAAATAATAAGCCTGCGTTGGAGGCGCTACGATCCATTATATACCTTTAATGACTGTTTCAAGTACAAAAATTAGTTTCAATGAAAATCCGCAACATGGCGACGTGTTTTTTTTTTTTGGTCCCGTACAGTCGCCATTAGATATATCATAGCCTCAGAGGAAGGATCTCCATAGAGTCCGCATAAATTTACAATTGTAGTTAGTCTTTTTTGTCTTATGACGTACCTTTAATAGTAGAAGGAGATGGAACTATAGATATTTGTTTATGCGGCTGTCCACTTTTTTTTGAGCTAAAGTCCGGCCGCTGAAAGATTGCGTTTGACAGTTACCATAAAATTGTAAAAAACTGAATGAAAACTATAAATGCCGATCATTATTTAGTAGCTTTTTGAACTTAAAAGGGCAGCTAGTGCCCTGTGTACTAGAGTGAGCACAGGTAAACAATATTTTCATTCAGTTTTTTACAATTTTATGGTAACTGTCAAACGCAATCTTTCAGCGGCCGGACTTTAGTGTGTGTGAAAAGTGACCGTAAACATAAGGCCATATGTCACTGGGTGCCTTTTGTCCATACTACTTGACACGACACACTCAAACCTAAACGTCAAAAAAAGTGGACACTTTACAATTGGTATGGCTCACTCTAGTCTTAAAGAGAGATCCTTCCTCTTAGGAACGGGCATTAAAATAATAATAGTCGCGAAAACGAGACAGGCTTATCTTGCATCTAAGTCAAACAAAGGCACGATTTCTCATACATTTTTGTCATATCTCCGTCCCTTTCCAGTATACGCGGTCAGCAAATCTATATTATACTCAATCTACGTTTTTTTGTTACCGTACAGTCGCAATCAGATATATCGTAGCATTAAAGGTATTCAAGTATTTCTGAGCAGTGCTAATTTTCAATAAATTCTTTACAGTAAATGTTCATCATTCTCTAGCCCATTTCCCATTATTTGGGGTCGGCGCAATATGTCATCCTCTTCCATTCATCTCTCTTAGCCGTCATTTCAGCACTCACTCCTTTCTTACGCATATCATCTTTTACACAATCCATCCATCTTTTCTTCGGCCTTCCTCTTCTACTGCAGCCATCCACATTCATACTTAACACTCGTCTCTTCGCATTACATGACCATACCACGATAATCTATTACCCTGCAATTTTTCCCTCTTTACAGTAAATGTTACCAAATGATATCTATACTCCATTCAAAATAGCAACGAAATTTTAAGGCTATTTTGCATTACAGAAACAGAGATCCCCCTCGGGGAATATAGTCGTGAGCTTATGCTTATGCTGAAACAGAGATTTGAAACACTTACTCTCACTTATTCTTAGAACAGCTTTTGTACCGTCTAAGATATGTCGAATAGTACCTACATGTATCTAATAAATTAATTACATTTGGTAATCAGAATTGGCCAGAAAGCTAAATAGGAATCGGAAAATCTCGTTGTCCTTATTTGGAATGAAATATATGTAAACATGTATTTTGTCAGAAATATCTGAAAAGCGAATTTTCCAACGTTTTATTAAAGTTATTTAAAATTGAAATGTATAACAACTGAGTAATGTCTATTTTCCTAAACTGCTCAGATGATAATGATCACCTTGACTGCGTAGATAAATACATTTGATGTTCTAGGCATTCCGATTTTTTTGTTAGGTTATTGTAAAGAAATTATTGAAAATTTGAACTGGTTAGAAATATTGGACCACCTTGTTTGCTATGATATAACTGATGGCGACTGTACCTAACTACATGCATTAATAAAATACTTATTTCTATAACTAATTACATGACATGTTTATAAACTTGTCGCCAATTAGATTGTCATCTGTTGCTATTAATGAATGTGTCAATCTACCTGAAATAATCAAAGCATTTTCCATTTTGTCGCTTATGGCGTTATTTTCTTTTTCCATATACACCGTGTTAATGAATTAACGCAAAACTAGAAAGTAGTTTGTTTAGAATCGAGAGCAGAATCGAATTATCAAGGTTTCAACACAGGCTATTTTTTCCAAATATTTAATAATTTGTTTGTAGGTATGATTTAAAATTTACTGAACTCGATCTCAACTCACCGCTCGGGCACAATCACCCTACTTACTAACAAAACAAGATTCTTAAAATGTATCCATGAACACGCTACTGCTTTCTTTCATAGCTGAAATAATAACAAATAATTTTTGGATGAAAACTTAAAATGTTATTCACTTTACAATAAATTAAACTAAAAAACTAGTGATATTATTATTGCAATGCGATTATTTCGTCGTGAATAAGTTGGGGTGTATGAGGTTTTGCGCTTATTCATTAACACGTTGTATACAGGGTGTTACAAAAGTAAAAATAAACATTTAAAACTTTTAAGGGGGTTGTTTAGACTGATGGTCTAAACAACCGAACTGAACAACTTTCACTATGGGACCAACATCGAATTCGCGAAAAAAAATTGTTATCCCATACATTTACCTTGAGTACATTTGTAGTTTAGTATGGACCATCAGATTTTTTTTTCGCGATTTCAATTTTGGTCCCATAGTGAAAGTTGTTCAGTTTGATGGGCTAAACAACCTTTAAATGTTTATTTGTATTTTTGTAACACCTTGTATACTCATACGGTGGAGACTAAACGGTCGTAAGCGACAGTAACGATTAGGTGCTCTTTTCAAGCCAATTTTACACAATTAAAGTGTAAAACACGTATAATATCTAACACGCCAATCTATCAGATGAGACACGCAATAATAAAATAAATAAATTCCAGTGTTTTATTTACAAATCTCATTTTGCCAAGAGATGGCAATCAAAATGTTCGCCTTTTTCTTTTTTAATTGTTTGATAGGAGTTTTTGGGCAGGGACCGCCGCCGCCGCCTGATTCCGTAATATTTTGAATATTTTGATGTTTTTATTAGTATATAGTATAGTATAATAGTAAGCCGTGGTGGTCCAGTGGCTAGTTACCTTACCTGCCGTGCAGGAGGCGATGGTTCGATCCCCGTCCACGCCGACTCGTACCAATGAGTTTTTTGGAATTTATGTACGATTTGTAACACCACAGGCTTTTCGGTGAAGGAAAACATCGTGAGGAAACCTGCATGCTTCAATTTCGAGGCATGTATTGTACCCACTGTCCATTATAAGTGGCGACGGGCTCACCCCCCGTCACACTGGATAGAGTTTCAGTACTACTGGTGAAACGTGGATGTTCTGAAGTTTCAGAATATCTCTGACTACCCCCTCGGGGAATATAGTCGTGAGCATATGCTATGCTTATGCGATATAAGTTTTATGAGGAATCAGGACATCGGACTGACGCTACCTCTTAGAGTATGTATTATGTATTGTACGTGTATACAGGGTGTTGGGGTAAAAAGTTGTATTACTTTAAGGGGTGATTGTACCCATGATACTGAACAACTTTCCCTAAAAAATATATAGGAAAATCGAAAAAAATATTTCTGACTTTCCTTACTAAATGCAATCAGCACGGTTTTTATGAAAAGTCCACATTTTTTCTCGAATTTCCTATAGGCTTCTCAGGGAAAGTTGTTCAGTATCATGGGTACAATCTCCCCTTAAGGTGATGCAACTGTTTGCTCTGAAACCCTGTATAGAACACGCGCATCTACCACGGCCCTTGGCGCCAAGAACGCCAGTCTAGAATTTTCTTTAAAGTTTCCATTATAGACATACTTATATGCAAAAATATAAATGGTTGAACATTGCTCTTGAATATTCTCACTGATACAATCAGGACACGTTTCATTTTGGTAGGAATTGATCGAGAAATTTATACGTTTTTGTCGCTACCTTTGCTCACGGTTCATACTCGGTTAGTCGCACTCTATACCTTGCTTATACATACGCTAAGCGTTAACTACTTTAATAGATCTTATATTTCAGATGGAATTTACAATGAACTTTGTGTCGCCGGTCTACGCGTGTTCCGACGAAGCTAGCCTTGCATTCATAGATCCTTCGGACTTGCAGACGACAAGAGTGAACGAATCGTTCGCTTCGATGACCGGCAGTATAATCTTTCACACAGCTTTCGACTATTCTACAAAGGTAAGAGATCGCACTACTTAAATGTATACACAGCCCCGGATCTAGGGGGAGGCCTACGCTCCGGGCGGCAGTTAAAGGGAGCGCCAAAATTAAGAGTTTGAAAAATAATTTATAGCAAGGAATTGAAAATATTGCAAAAACATTTCGAGCTCGTTACGCTTGCTCATGCATTTTATTGTTTTGTGACTACCTAGTCATATAGTCATACCTATTGCAGAATTCGATCCAGATTTCGGATCTTAATTATTGGGACAAGCTAATCATGCTCGCTTCGCTCCCTCTAAGATTTAGGTACTTACCTCGGTATTTTTGTAACGACTTAACGTGAAGCTGGCCTCTCAAAAAATGTATGCTACTCCCTCAGAGGGGAGGGGCGCCAATTCAATTCAAATCAATTCAATATAATTTTATTCAATATAGGAGCTTACAGCACACTTATCATACGTCAAATCTTTTTTAAAGCTACCACCGCGTCGGAACGTGTTGTCGCTGTAGAGAAGATGCGGCCAGAAACTCTACAACATAACACGACTTAATAACTATTACAATATAAATTCTTAAGCTAAAGTTATGTATACAATAATACATAGTCTATTTAATAAAATAAATGATACTATACAGTAAAGTAAATAAACTATAAGCTAGTGACCTCAGACCCAAGCATTTTGATCATTTAAATAATCATCCAGTTTATATTATTTAATATGCTTTCTTACAGAGGACTTTTTTGATTTGAGTTTTAAACATGTTTTCGGAAAGATTCAAAATGGTCTCGGGGATTTTATTATAACAACGTATACAGTGACCCATGAAAGACGTGTTGACCCTACTAAGCCGAAAGTGTGGAGATATCAGTTTATTTTTGTTTCGAGTGTTGTAATTATGGACATCACAATTTTTTGGAAATAACGACAAATTTTTTCTTACATATAAAATGTTTTCATAAATAAACTGTCCATAAACTGTTAAAATATTAATTTCCTTAAAAAGGTCGCGAAGCGAATCACGACAGCGCAGACCATATATAGCTCGAATTGCCCGTTTCTGTAGGATAAAGATTGTCTCAATGTCTGCAGCACGACCCCACAATAAAATACCATAGGACATGATACTATGAAAGTAACTGAAATATACGAGTCGGGCTGTTTCAATATCAGTTAGTTGTTTAATTTTTCTGACTGCATATGCTGCAGAGCTTAGCCTACCAGCTAGAGTTTCAATGTGGGAACCCCATTGCAGCCTAGAGTCAATCGTTATTCCCAAAAACACTGTATTATCAACAAAATCTAGACTATCTCTGTTCAAAGTTACTTGGTTATCGCCAAAATCAAGTTTATGCCCCGGCTCGGAAAAATCCTAATTCCGGGGCTGTGTATATACAGGATCTTAAAAAACACCCCAAGTAGGTAGTAGGTAGGTAGTAATATTTAAAGGCGTGGTTTACACCATCAAACTGAACAACTCTCACAAATAACAAATCTGCTGTCCTATAAATTTGAGTCGAATAGGTAAGTACTATGGTTTTGTATGAAACAGCTTTTTTTCACGATTTCGAAGTTGTCTCGATAGTGAAAATTGTTCAGTTTGATGGGCACCCGTTTTAATATTCGTTAGGTGTTTTGTTACACCCTGTATGCTCATAGACACTTAATTTTTCTAAGGTTCCATAGGTGGACCGACTCACGAAAAAGGGTAAGAGACAAACTTGAAAGTTAAATATTAAAGAAATCACTATTAATTTCAGGTCGAAATCGCGGTACAGAAAGAAGCTAACGGTAATTACGAGACAGTGTTCACTCATGAAATTTGTAGCGTTTGTGAGGAAATAAGCAACCCTGATAGTGATTATAAAGGGTATTTGATGTACTGTGGCTTTCCAGATGAATGTCCTTTTGACGCCGTAAGTATACAGGAAATTAATATCATTAGCATCCTTTTAAGGCGCGGTTTATTCAGAAGAGACATGTGGCGGCGGCGGGTAGCCAAAGTAACACAATTATAAACCTTATAGTACGTAGCATAGCGTCGTTTGGAGAATTACGCCCGCTCTACCAGGCGACGTCACCTGGAGGTGCAGGCGCGATTCTCCTTTACGACTAAAACGACGCTATGCTACATACTATAAAGTTTATATTGTGTTACTTAGATTATCCGGCCCCCCCAACCGTCTCTTCTGTATAAACCGTGGCTTAGAGGATACTTTTTAACCAATTAATTAATTAAAGGTTATATTTACTAACCAATTAAATTCAATGAACATTTTTAGACACGATCTGGAACGAATATCTATGCTTTACATTTGTCAGATTTCAATGCTAGTATTAATTTAAGTATTGTATTGAAAACTTTGAGCCACGATTACTTTGAAACTATATGTATATTTTAACGGAAATCTTTCAAATGTAAAGCTGAGATATGGGTTTCTAGATCGTGTCTACAGATGTTCATTGACTTTAATTGGTTAGTATTGTAAGTATAACCAGACTTCGTTTGTATGGAGTGCACAGCAAAAACTATCCTCTTAAACTAAGAGTTTACCCATCAAACTGAACAACTGACCTTTTACTATGGGACCAAAAGATCGGAGCAAAAAAAATCTGCTGTTGTATACTTTTGAGAAGAGTAGGCATTGCAGTTTAGCGGTTCTGCTCTGAACGGTTTGCTCCCATAGTAAACGTTTTTCAGTTTGACGGGTAGAATATGTGGTTTAAAGATTAAGGGGATATAATTCGGAGCGCGCTCCATACAAACGTACTATGGTGATATTTTCAATACTGACCAATTAAAGTCAATGAAACTTTGCTGAAACAATCTTGATACAAATATCTATGCATGTATAGAGTCAGATTTTCGTTAAAATATACAGTTTCAATGCTATGATTAATTTAAGATTTGCATGGAAATCTTTGAGGCACTGTAACTTTAAAACTATACATTTTAACGAAAATCTGACTCTATAAAAGCATACAAATTTGTTTTTAGATTGATTCTGAATAAATTTCTTCGAGTTTAATTGGTTAGTATTGAAAATATCACCATAGTACGTTTGTATGGAGCGCGCTCCGAATTATATCCTCTTAATAATACCGAGCACAGTCTGTACTAAAATTATCCTTTTCATTTTAGGGTCCATATAAGGTAAACGACCTAGTAACGGACACGACAGATATTCCATGTAACAGCGCAAATGCAGGATCCTACCTCGTCGAAATCAGCTTTTATAAGGATGACGGCAATTGTAAGGATGGAAAAGAATTCTTAGGCTGTATAAAACTGGAACTAGTTATTGAGCCACTGTAACTCTGTAATCCAAATAACTTGTAGAATAATGGAGATCAATATAAATATAGACTAAGAGTCTACCTAAACTGAACAACTTTTATTATGGGAGCAAAAAAAAATCTGCCGTGGCATACATTTGAGTCGAGTAGGCTTTGCAGTTTAGTACGGAACAGCAGATTTTTTGCATCTTAGTAAAAGTTGTTCGATTTGATGGGTAGACTCGAAACTTAAAAGGATGTTAATGATATCAATTTCACCCTGTATAGTTCTAGACATTACTGTCAGAAATTATATTGAACATTTTTATCTGGCAACGGCGATCGGATTCAAAATGTTGCACCAACTTTTTTAATTAAGCAAATATTTAATTTAATATTGAGGGCTCATGCATTTTTAAGTAGGTAGTTATTAATTTTAAATATTATACTGATTAAATTTTGTTTAACTTAAATAGTATATTTATCCTCTCTTATACAAGTCTGAGTTTCCCCTTCTCCTGAGGAAGCAGCAGTGTCAGCATATAAGACGGACCCTATATATTTTGGAATTTTATTATAAATGTTTACCGCCGTATAATGGGAGCCTTTTAAAACAATTGCATATTTCCTTTACAATTTCCTCTAGCATCGACGACTAGTCCACGTAGATATTTATCGAATAAATTAGCTTTTTCTCGACCTACTGGATAAGAGCTGACGACTGCTGACGGAATTGACCCGCTCGACTTAAGATTGAATCACGCTAAACCGTGTCGGGTCCGAGCCCAGCGTCGGCCGTAGATAACCGACCCGGCCCGCCCCCGGCTCGGTCACCTCTCGGTATAGCGTGAGTGTGTCCATACAAAATATAATGTAATATTAGTTGACCGTGCTACGGCCGACGCTCGGTTCGGACTCGGCTCGGATCCGACTCGGTCTAGCGTGAGTCATCCTTTACCCGGTTTCAGTGACCCATAACCTACCCATAACGCAACAGTATTAAAATAAGGACCTACATACCTATACTCCAACTCAAATCGCAACGAAATTTTAAGGCAATTTTGAGGCAACATGAAATCTGCAACTTTGGATTTTATTCCTCATAACTTTAGATTCTAATTTTGAATGTTAAAAATCATGAAAAGTAGTCTCGTGTGAACCCCAAACGTTCTAAGTTCGAAATTATTGTTTCGCAATTATAGGCTGTCTCGTTTAGTGATAAGGTATAAAACTGAATGTAAATGCACATGATCAATTGTTCTTATACCGTGGCAGAGGGCAGTAGCATCCTTTATATTAGCTATCTAGTTACTGATCAACATGAATAAAAATGAAATACAACTAAATTCAATTTAATTGTATTATTGTAAACCGCTACTCGGAGTCAGGTTCGTTGACATTTTCGTCACGACTGGACTCGTAGAAGACATCCTTCGCCTTTTCTCCGGACTCTTTAGATTTCTGAGAGTCTTTCTTGTTTGCTTTTTTTTCCTTCTTCTTTAAATGTTTCTTGCTTTTTTTGCTTTTACTCTTTTTGGTTGACTTTTCTTCTTTTTTCTTCTGCTCTTTTTCTTTCTTCTCTTGCTTCTCTTCGCTTTCACTAGAGCTAGAACTACTTGAACTTGCCTTTTTTTCCTTTTCTTCTTCCTCCTTTTTTTCACTGTTGGAAAAAATAGACATAGATGGGTACTTAGGTAGGGATTGTAGCCTTCGTTAAAAATCGAAAAAGATCAGAATAAATATGTTTATTTAGATTAATTAACAGTTTTTAGTGTACTTAATTCAAGCAATCGGAAACCAATTGGACTGGTTTTTTGTGGTTGAAAAAGTGCATTAATACTACACATGGCATAAAATCTTTCCTTGTAATCGGGTGTAAACCGATTTATACCTGACGGGTACTGGTAGGTCCCCAAGTCAGCAACCTAAAAATAACTTTATATCCATCTGGGCTGGACCACCCTGTATAGCCACTTCTTTGTTTAAATAATAAAAAGGGACTTTGGTTAGGTATTAAAAATCTATAACCTATCCTGCCTCACACTGACATCTGTAGATCGTTTTCTTTGACTAATTATTATAAGGACTAGCCTTGCGGTAGCATTTCCCCTCTGCCACGGTATAAGCACAATTGATCTTGTGAATTTACATTCAATTTTACACCTTATCACTAAACGAGACAGCCTATAATTGCGAAATAATAACTTCGAACTTAGAACGTTTGGGGTTCACACGAGACCACTTTTCATGATTTTTAACATTCAAAATTAGAATCTAAAGTTATGGGGAATAAAATCCAAAGTTGCGGATTTCATGTTACCTCGCCCCCCGCAAAAAGTGGCAGAAATGTTTGTTAGTAGAATTACACGCGTAACCAGTCCACATATAAATAGTCAAAGTGCGTTTTCCACCAAAACTCTTACCGATCCCGGCTAACCAATCTTCCGCGTAGCCCCAGCAACGTCCTATGCCGAGGTCCGTACCCCTCTGGGTGCCCCTATGTCGATGTTGGTTGCTTAAGTTCATTCATTTACCACGGTAGAACCTTCGTGGTCCCTCCAATAGTCCGCAGTAAAAAGCAGGAACTGCTCCCTGAGCAAAGCTGTATTAACCATTTCCAAAAAAAAAAAAATACCAAAACACTTTTCGACCTTTTGGTCGAGCGAAGATCATACCACATGTGGATTGTTTATAAAATACACACACCTCACAAACTGCCGTTTGATTTTTTTTGCCTACCTACTAAAATATTTTGGTGGTAAATTAATATTTTTGACTTACACATTTCTCAGAGCTGGCTTTTCTTCGTCATCGCTAGAAAAATAAAAAGTTGTACTTATACTAAACTAATATCATCCCACTGCTGGGCAAATGCCTCTTCTTCAATCTTTCATTTAATCAAAGTCAAAATAATGTATTTCAGACAAAGTCATTTTTTTAAGGGAATATAATTTGGAGCGCGCTCCACACAAACGAAGTCTGGTGATATTTTCAATACTAACCAATTAAGTCAATGAAATTTTTCAAAAACAAATTAGAAACTAATCTCTATGTTTGTATGAAGTCCGATTTTCGTTAAAATGTATAGTTTTAATGTTACAGTGTCTCACATATTTCCATACAAATCTTAAACTGTTCAGATTGCACTGAACTGATTCAGCCTGTAATGTTCTAACAAATTGGGGAAAAACGCACAAAGTGACGTATCACTAGGTGTCCCCCGTGGGAACCGAACCCACGACCTCCGCGTCAAGAGCCCAATGATCTTCACAATTAGACCACGGAGGTAGTCTAGGTTATAATATTATTTTGATTCATAATCTTTGACTGCTGGAATATAACGGATCGTGTCTTTAAGAAAAAAAAAATCACTCACTCGTCATCATCATCATCATCTCTGTCGCTGTTAAACAAAAGTAAATTAACACCTAAGATTAACACAAATCAAATCAAATATTTACAAACAGAACATAAGCAGCGAAAAATACAGAAATAAATACAAGACGCACAAAACACAATAAACATTTTTTCTTAAAGTTCGGCCGTTCAGAGAATGCGTTCCTGACACCTATCAGTTAGTCACGACTAGTGATGGAATTCATTGATTATTGATATAATAATGTTGTTTTAATGCTCGTCAATTGTTAAAACGGTAAACAACCAGCAAAAATATTTTTATCGTAACTGCAACGCCATTACAAAGTACGTCGTCAGTTCAATCGCGACGTGTCAGGAACGCATTCTCTGAACGGCCGAACTATAGTAGTAGGTTTGGACTTTATTACAACGGATAATAATGTTGACTTTAGGGTAGGTTAAAGGCTTAGAACATTTAACTAAGGACAAGTTAGGCGTGTAATTCGACTATCAAACTTTTCTGACACTTATTGCGGGGGACGAGGTAGCATGCAATCCGTGACTTTGGATTTTATTACTACTTACTAAAGTAAGTAATGGAATAAATCGCCCTGCTGCCCGCTGGACAGACGACCTAAAAAAAGTAGCGGGGAGCGATTGGATGAGGAAGGCCGAGGACAGAGTTTTGTGGCGCGCCTTGGGAGAGGCCTATGTTCAGCAGTGGACGATGATGGGCTGTTGATGATGATGATGACTTACTTTAGATTCCATCAATTAATTTTAATTGTTAAACATCATGAAAAATTGTCTTATTGTTCTGCAATTATAGGCTGTCTCGTTTAGTGCCAACTTATAAAATGGTAAATGCACTTGATCAGTTAGTCGTTAGGTAGTTCTACCTTGGCAGAGGGGAATGCTAACGCGAGGCTGGTCCCTAGTTAAATGTTCTAAGGTTAAAGGTAAAGTCGCGCTTCTTAATGAAGAAACATTCAAAATGTGTACAAAAATATTGTCGTTACCTATCGGCTTTGTCCTCGTCGTTACTGTGAAAAAATAATAGAATACAATGAAAAGAAGTAGGTGCAATAGTTAGTGAGGAACATTGAAAAAAAGAATGAAGCAATAGATGAAACCTTCTCATTCTTGTTTTAAATTGTATTTTTCTATTCTTGGTGTGCAAATAAAGGATATTTATCTTATCTAATCTTATGAACAAAATTCTGGTCTAGAAAGAGAATCACCAGTCCGTAGCCAACAATGATTGATGATGAGGAACATTTAAGAAGAAATATAAAGCTATAGATGAACAAAATTCTGGTGTGGAACAGGAATCACTAGCCCGTAGGTACAATGATTGACGATGAGCAACATTTAAAAAGAAGAATGAAGTCATAGCTAATCAAAATTCTGGTGTAGAACAGTAGAAATCGCCAGTCCGGTCCGGTATAATTTTTTTGCTATCAACAAGCAAAAGCTAAGCAGAAGTTAATCATAAGCGGTATGAAGATTTTTTTCTTAAATACTTTGAATCCCAACTCGGATATTTCCTCTCATCTGACACGTCTTCTACGGCTGGGGTGTCTGTAGATGTAGTTTCGAAAAACTTTACTTCCATCCATCCTTTATCTTCATCTTATTTTTATCACACGTATTTGCGTATCTGATGAAACTTTCAATGTTGGCTGCTAATCTCTAAATCTTATATCTATCTGTGCCTACCAACATTATAATTACAGTTCCGTGACTGACCGACTGATAGACAACACACAGCTTAAACATCTAAAGATAAAAACATGATATTTGCAATTCGTTAATATCTACACAAAACAAGCAACCAGCACAAGCTACGTCAATAATAATACAACAGCCGTTAATCAGCAACATGCTTCGTCAAAACTTTAAATAAACAGTTTGAGATCCGCAACATGCTTCGTCCTCGGCATATTTGGAATTCTACATATTCTACCAATCACCTTCTATCCATTCTACAGATGATGTAGGGGTGCATTAAGAAAGGATTTTTGAGGAATAAGTCGCGAGCTGTAGCTAATAGTGGAAAGGTAGATAGGTTGTACAAGAAAAGTCATACTCTTCTTTGTAGCCCTCCCAGTCAACTGAGTATTCTTCGTGGGTTATTCCTGTTCGGAACACTCTTCGGCAGTTCTCTCTGTGGGTGAAAAATACTAGATATTACCTGAGCATAACCGTATAAACCGTTCATCATTTCTCGTTTTCTCGGGGTATTTTTATATTGTCTAGTGAAATGTTAAAGATACTTTGAAAGCAGTGCTTAATTTTAAGTCTGTTTATTAACGTCTGCCGTGCAGGTGCATTGGATATCTATGGATCTGGATCTTGGATTTTGAGATATTCTCATCAGTTTCAGCATCCTTGTTCTGTAAGTACCTAAACAACTGGCTAAAAGTAAAACTCGCGGATGAATTGTTTAGTACCATGGAAAATATCAAATTACTAAACTTTATGTCTATCTGTCTGTCTTATAAATAGCAGCTGTCACACACTTACTCGATATCCTTGTTAATAGCGCACGAGATGAACTGTCGGTTCTTGAAGATAGAAGTGTACAAGAAAGGTCCATGGCAGTTATGACTCTTAGGGTCGATTTTACAGGCCGATATGACGCCAATTACCCTCTCTTTGCTTTGGTACTTCACTATCAGGGGACCTCCATGATCATTCTGTATTTGAAAGAAGTTGGGATAACATTACATCCGACTAAATTAAGTATTGTTTATTTGTCGCAAAAGCTACAACATAAATAAAATATGAAGACAAAAAGGGCCAAGGACTCAGCATGGCAGGCGGGAATTCCAGCTACCGCTGTTATTCTGTGGTACTAGTTGCCGCAATAAACTGCAGAGTCTACCCAATGTAATTGATAATATGTAGCAGCTTTCGTATAAATTGTGTAACATGCAAATGATCAGACAATATGACAGAAAAGACAATTGACAAGAAAAGACAAAATTATTAATTGCCCCAAATGAGGAATTGTACTGGGCTACTATTAAGTTTCAGGGCTCTAGCAAACGATAGGTACTTA
Organism: Agonopterix alstromeriana; assembly: GCA_963924505.1. Classification (NCBI taxonomy): domain Eukaryota; kingdom Metazoa; phylum Arthropoda; class Insecta; order Lepidoptera; family Depressariidae; genus Agonopterix; species Agonopterix alstromeriana. The sequence goes on from OZ004682.1 coordinate 7,083,455, forward strand.
AGTCAATGGTTTGGTAGGTTCAAAAGGTGATACTACAAAAGTACTGATTTCATTTTAAACAACTAAATCATAACACTAAACTCGTACCTCGCAAAAACCTCCTTGTTTTGAACTCCTTCTCGCTGTGTAATCATCAGGGTCTCTCAGATGTCTTCCCAGGTCAACGTTGAACACCTTGTTGTCGACATCAGTGTTATCTTCCAAATGACGCCTGTGTTCTACGTCTGTACAGTTAGCGTATTTCTTCTGTAATATGTAAAGAAGAATATAAAATCATATAGTATAAAGCATATTCAGTATACTTCGGAAACACACCTACCTATGCCATGTAATTGGTTTAACGGTGACTTTAACACAGAAAGAACAGAATACTTACGTCACAGATTTCGCTAAGCCTCTTCATTACATCCTTTGTGCAGATCATGTATTGAGTGATAATGCCCCTGAACCTCTGAGCCCATTTCTTGGCGCACTGCTCGTTGTCCATGACACAGACCTTGGCTTCTTGGAGGCTCTTCGCGTTTTGGGGAATGTGCACCATTTGTCTTCGATAAACACCCTGTTCGAAAATATGGTTTTGTACTTGCTGAAGACTTTTGTGGAGTAATATTTCAATGAAGCTCAGTTTGATTTACGTTTCTATTTACTTTTCTTTACCTCCTGTTGCGAATATAAGCCATCTATAAGAAGGAAGCTATGGGAAATCCTTTTGGAAAGGTTTGTTGATCACAATACCCATTAAGATTGCTGCTGTCCATTCCCTAGTGAACTTAGTAAACAGTGTTCAGTCAGTTCGTACGGCAATCTGGACTGCAAATAATTTCTTATAGCATAGGTAACTTACCTCTCTGAAGTTGCTACCACTACCCCATCCAACGATAAAGCCCTTAGTTCCAGGTTTCTCTAGTTCCCTACTAATGTTGTTGTAAATAATGGGATCCGTCTTAAATTCACAGCCCTTTTCAAGGACTCCGAATTTGAAAGGTCTATCTACTTTGACGATCGCGATGTCGTTGGAAGACCATTTAATACTGTCTTGGAAGTCAAATTTGTAGTCTGAAAAGTATGAGAGATGTTTTATAATGCTGTCGGAAATAATAGGAATTGGGTATAGAAAAAGAGGTTTCCATTTTTAAACAAAACAGCAGGTATGATTCAGATTGTCTTTGTAGAATAGGCCTTAGATAGTAAAACTTAGAGCCATTTGTCTTTCATGAGGGACAACTGGACGTAATGAAGATGACGAAATTCATGAAAATGATTAGGCTAGCCTGTAACCTTGGAGCTGAATTGTATTGTAACCTATGAAGGTTGACGGCATAAGTCGTTGACTTAATGTTGTTTTGACCAGCTTTTAGCTTTTCCTATTATTTAGAAACCCAAGCATAAATAAGACTACAGCGAGCATTTTTACCTATCCAAGTACACAGCTTTATGTGCCGTACCAAAGTTAGGTAAGAACCCTGACAAGTTGTGTGCTCGATGGAATTCTTCGGATTTGTGCGTAGGTAACGAAAAAATCTGTGGTAAACTTAATACTTAGACGGCGTGACCTCGGGTGTCGGTGGGCAAAATGCCCATCGTCTGCTCAGGCACTTCATGGATTATTTTTAGATTTGGAACTAATTTCGGCACTTACTCTTAGGAATACACTTCCAGACAACCCTGCGGCGATGTTTGCAGACACAATCGTTGGATTTATAGTCGAAGCTGTCAACAAACTTGGTGGTTCCTGACACGATGTAGAATCTGTCAGCGTCCTCAACGCAAGCGGCTGATGTCAGGACATAGTATCTGTTAACAATGACCCCTCCGCAGAGCCAGCCGCGGTACTTATGGGCTTTCGCTGATTCTTTTGTTAGTTGGAGGTAAACCTGAGGGAGATTATTTTTGTAATAGGTTTTTTGGAGTAGGTAATGATTGAATGAAAATGAACCTATGAACATACAAATTCGAATAAATATTTCTCCTTATAACGCTAGGTACACTCATGCGTACGTGGTAAAGTGGTAACAGAATTGTTTACCGTTGCTAGCAGAAGTGATTATTTACGAACTGAGAACGTTAAGAATATTTCAACCCGTTATTGGCGTTTTAGCGGGTCTACTATCTCCTATATAGTTATAGGATCGAAAATCTTGGATTGGATTGCGTGTAATCAGATTCTGATTTTTTTTTTGAAATTATTAAAGTTTCGGTATTCCTTACCATGTACGGCCTCTTTCCTATGCCGACCGATTTGCTGTACAAGATTCTCCTAGAGTCTACGTGTGTTGTGTTTTCGTATTCCCAGTTTTCGTCAGGGATACCATCGTCTTCTTCTGTCCCGTTCCCTTTGCGATGTTTTTGATGACTTTTTGATTTATGTTTATCCTTTGCAGGACTAGATACTACTATACCTATATTAATATTTATAAATATGTTTAGAATGTATCAATTTCGTTCGGAGATATTGTTTAAGAAAATTGGATCTAGATAACCCTAAGCGAATATTTCTATGCCAAAATTGGTGCATTAGTTCACTATTAAATTAATGAAGAACAACAAAAAGAAGATGAAAGAAAAAAATTAAAAGAACTTACCAATGACCAAGACTAGGGAAACCAGGAACAGGCACAACCTCGTCATTTTCGTTCAAGTAGCGGTCTCCAAAGGATCGACTGCTATTCACTCGATCTGGAAATGAGATATTTCCATTAATTTCTTGGTCAATCAATAAAATCGTTTCGCATCAATGAAAATTCAATTATTGGATTTCCGGTAGCAACAATTTACGAATTCCTTGATATTTTAATGGAATTAATTTCGATAGAGTAAATTATATGAAATGACGATAAAATTTGTGGTTTTTAATTGATTCCTCTTTTTATAACCGAAAAGATACTATTGATGATATATTACATTTTTATGATTAGTTTTTTTCGGAAGAATTCCAATAATAAGATTTCACAAATTAGATAGAAGATAGAGATATTTTCTTTGAAATTTAGGAATATTAGTAGGTACAGATAAAAATACATACCTACTAACTGAATTATAGGCATACCTACCTACTTAGATGGTTTAGTTATTATGTATTTTATAACTATACAGAGTGTTAGGGTAAACAGTTACATTACTTCAAGGGGCGATTCTACCCATGATACTTAACAACTTTCCCTAAGAAACGTATAGGGAAGAAAAAATTTCGGACTTTCCATACTTAATACGATCAGCTGATCGAACGTTTGTACGAATTTCCTAGTTTCTTAGGGAAAGTTGTTCAGTATCATGGGTAGAATCACCCCTTAAAGTAAAGCAACTGTTTACCCTAACACTCTAACACCCTGTATAGATACGGTACGCTACAAAAATACAAATAAACATTTAAGGGGTTGATTTAGACCATCAAACTGACAAATTTCACTATGGGACCAATACCGAAAACGTGTGAAAAAATATTATGTTCCATACTAAACTACAAATCTACTCAAGCTAAATGTATGGGACAGCAGATTATTTTTTCGCTTTTCCTGAGGAACAAATAACGAATAACGAGATTTTTTTTGGGCCCACATGATCGGCTGATCCACCCGCACTTTATTATTATTATTTTTTAATTTTTATTTATTTAACATCTTTATGAAAAGTCCAAAAAACAAACTCGTTTTTCGACCCATGTTCCTTAGGGAAAGTTGTTTAGTCTTATTACCTAAATTGTTTCTAGTAAATAATTAAACAATAGTGGTGTATAACTCAAATACATAGACGATACCTACAGTCTCAGGTTAAATCTCTAAGCCTGGATGGTAGATCTATGGTCGTAATTAGTATGAAGTAGGGTGTTAAAGAATTTTATGTCGTTTATCCGAGGTCACGACTTCCTGTCCCCAGACTTCGTCATGTCGAAACCTAAGTATAGGAAACTTACAAAGAGTGCATTCTTCCTTTTTGTAACATTGCAAATTTATAAATTTATTAGTGATGATAAACATTATTACACTTTTCTTTTCTATTATTTTATTTTTTTCTCTCGGAAACAACATCCAACATCCTCTGTCTCATATTTGCTTCATTCCATGACATGAAATTGAGCAAAACATTGAAAAATTACTTGAAGGCTAAAAGTAAATGAAACAGAATATTCTCAATCAATATTTTATTACATATAACTTAAACTATAGCTTTCTTCGTGTCGTTCTTCTTTTTATGAAGAGTATCATTGACAGCCCGCATTATGAAGCCTGAGCCAGAGAAGACCTTGTCTGGCACAGCGGGTCCTGTGACTACAGGCACCGGTGGTTCTGCTGGTTCTAACAGGTCTTCGTTTATTGGTTTCTTCTCTGTATTTGCTGGCCTGTAGGATAGATATAAAATTATATTACAATGGCCGGATGCAATAGCTGGAGGTATCCCATTCTACTTGAGATTGACTTTTCCCAAGCCTTCTTCACGATTTCAGACAGAGAAATCTTTATTGTGAATTTTGTACAGAAAAAATTACCCATCAGGATGTGTCGCCCACGACATCTCTTTCTCCACATGAGTAACGCCTGATCTGAATTGACGTCTGCACTTCGGTCTGGAATTACAAAATCATCAATCAGACAATCTTTCAAAGAATTGCGGTCTCTATTCTTAATAACACAACATTTAAACTACGTTACATACTCGACATCCTTGTAAATAGCACAAGAGATGAACTGTCGATTCTTGTAGACGCTGGTGTAAAGAAAAGGCCCGTAGCACTTGTTAGTCCTCTCTTTGACGAGACAGGCCGAGATCACACCAATGACAATTGAGTTGACACCAGTACCATAAATTAGAGGGCCACCGTGATCATTCTATGGGAAAGAATAATGTATAAGTACTGTAATTATATCACGAATACCAGAGTAAGATAAGTCAAGGTCTACAATTTACGCAGAGCAATATTATATCATTAGGATCAGCTAGATTTGAACTAGATCATGTTTTGTGATACACTGAGAGTTTTCTCAGATTCCGATATAGATGAAATACTTTGATGTCAGATCAATCATGATGATGCGTTCTTAAAACTAAGACATACCTCACAAAAACCACCATCAATATTGTGGGAGTATCTTCTGGATCCATTGGCAAGTGTTTCGTTGTGTAGAGCTGAATGCAAGGCTAGGTTTGTTGGTATCTTCTCTGTATGAATGATATGAGCGTCTCTTCTTGCGTCTTCCTCTTCGTCTGAGTAGTTAATGTCTTGGCAGTCGACGTATTTTTCCTGAGGGAATTTAATAATATCTCTGTTATGATAAAATGATAGGTACTCTTTCATAATCAAATCAGTTTTATAGTCGTAAGAGAGTTAATTCATGTTTCTTCTACACACAGAACATTATAAGAGGGGTTAGAAGTGCAAAGTAGGTGTGGAACGTGTCGCCACAGGTTATGCAATGATTTGCATAACACCATAAGGCGCGCAGCGTGGTGCGAGCGAGAGGGCATGAGTAATTGTAGCAGCGTGAGCGGGAAGATAAGTGGGACAGCCGTCTCCGAAGCAAAAGCGCTACTTTGCATTTCTAACCCCTCTTATAATGTTCTGTACTTCTATATATCTAAAAAATGACCAGACCAGCATGTCTTAAAGACTAAAGATTCCCTTAATTAGCCCTTGTAGGTAAAACATGAAACTGTTGGGGAGACAAAGAACAGAAAAACTAACAAAGACTGTCAATAGTGTATAAGATCGACCAACTTATAGATTCTTAACATACATTGCAAATTTCCGACATGGTCTGCCCAATGTCCTTGGAGCAAATCATGTAGTTGTCAATGATGTTGTGGTAGCGAGATCCCCAGCGTCTCTTACACCTATTCTTCGGGATGATCTCGACTACGGCTTCAAGAAGATTTTGCTGGTTCTCTTTCCTTCTGCTTACCCACTGGAAACAGAACAATAATATAACGTAGGTAACATTGAGGAGGCAATGAAAAAGGGCATTAAAATTTGCTCTGTTTTATGTTGAATAATGTAAAAATGGTTACTTGCCTCGTTGTACCTTGACGTGGTTCCCCATCCAGCAATAGTAGTGACTGTTCCAGGGTTCTCCAAAGTCTGACTCTGATTGTTGTAGCAGATAGGCTTTGGTATAAACTCGCATCCTTTGATTCTTCTGGTGAAATCAAAGCCATCTTCGATCTTGACAACAGCAATGTCGTTGTTCATCCATCTGATGTTGTCGTTTTCATGTCCATCAAAAACATAGTCTGAAATAAAGTAAATATTGTCCCATATCGTCCTATTGCTAGGATAGAAAAATCCCAAGGCTAACAGAAGGAATGAGGCTTTATTAACTTGACTCCAGAAATCAACAATAAAATTGATGACCTGAATGCTTTTGACTGACTTTACTGGAGTCTTAGTCCTGAATAGAGATCAGTGAAATAGTGATCATTGATAAATAATGAAAACTGTTACCTTTGCACATTCAAAGATGGTTTTCTCAGACATAACTTACTTTTAGGGACGCACTTCCAAATGGCTTTCTTCGCTCCATTTTTGATACACTGGTTATTGTAACGATCATCTTCGTCAGCATATCTGAAAATATACTGATATTAAAATTCTGATAGAGAATTACGAGACAAACACAAAACGGTGAATCAAAAAACAAAAGAATGCAAATATAATGTGGATGAGGTGTCTCAATCTCATCTTACTTGTAAGTGCCGGAGACGACGTAGAAATGCTCAACGTCTTCTATACACGCTGCTGAAGTCAAGATGTACTCTTCGTGAATGATGACACCACCGCACAGCCATTTTCGATAACTTGCCTGCTTAGCGCTACTGCGTGGGAGTTTCAAATACACCTGTGCAACAGTTTTAGAAGGTATTTGTACTTAATTTATTATTTGCATTGCTTGACGTAGCCTACAATTTTTTAAATTCTTACCATGTAAGGTCTATTATCTGTGACTTCGTCTCCACTGATAATTCTTCGTGTATTGTTTAAAATTTTATCGACTTCTGGGGGTATATGAGTGGCAACCTCGATTGCTTGGACATCTGAAGAAAGTTAATTTAATTACAGTGTACCAGGTTTATAATGCTTAAGGATGTACCTGCGCAGTTGACTATTATTAAAATCGCGCGAACCAATCACGATACTCTAAGGTTACCCGCCAAATATGATCTGCTTCTATGCGTCGATTGATTGAAATTCTGATGTGTATGTGAAGTCTAACAATTGTTGGGCACGCGTGGTGGACTAACGCGCATACCTACAAGGTGTTCAGGGTAGGCATGAGCCCTGCAGTGGGACGTTTATAGGATGTTGATGATGATATGAACACAATAATTTTCGAACTGTTTCGATACAATTAGAAACTTGCGAGATTTTAAAATTATTAATTTCTGAAGGATAAACTTTGGTAATTAATAGCAAGCTTAAAATACAAGCGAAAAATCTAAACAATAAACAAACTTACCTAAAAAGTGTAAAATTGCAACAAAAGCATAGAAAAGAGACCTCATTTTAGTTGTTACCTCCAAAAGAACGCAAACTATGAGATCAATGTGAAATTAAAAATAATAGTTAATTTCACGGTATTGCAAACATTATAATTGTCATGAGTAAGTATATAATTCTAGAATGAGTAGGTATAGTATCAAAGTTTCATAAAGTAAGTTACTTACCAATTTTACTACAGCAGGATGTTATTATCATTAATCTACGCATCAATAAATTTACTATACTATCATAATTGTATTTTATTTAATTATTGCAAAATTGAAAAAACCTAGATAGAACCCATATACAATGTGTTAATGAATAAGCGCAAAACCTCGTACACCCCAACAGATTTATAACGAAAATAATTACATTGAAACAATAATTTCATTATTTTGATTGTTATCATTTCAGCAATGAATGAAAGCGCTAACGTGCTCATGGATACATTATAAGAATCTTGTTTTGGTAGTAGTTACAGTGAGAGTGCCCGAGCGGTGGGTTAAGATCGAGTTCAGTAAATTTTAAATTTTACAAACAAATTATTTAATACTTTGAAAAAAATTACCTGTGTTGAAAACATGATAATTCGATTCTGCTCGCGGTTCTAAACAAACTTCTTTCTAGTTTTTCGTTTATTCTTTAACACGTTGTATACAGAGCAGATTGCTAACCTCCAGTAATGAAGAGGATCCCGAAGAAGAAGATGTGCGAGTACACACCTCGTTCTTGGCCATAAGTGGCTATTTTATTTATCAAAATAAATACCGCATATCTCCCTAAAACTGTAACAAACATCCCAGGTGTAGCTACGGTATAATATTCGTATTAAACCTACAAATATTTTCCCTTGCTGTATTCGAATCCGTTACCCTTAGCTTAGCAGGCAGGTTCACTAAATACTTCTTCTTTCGTGTCAACTCGAACCATATCGCATGACAATCGCTCATGTAGTGGAAAGATTAGCCAGTCAGTAATGGTCGTATCGAGGCTGACTGCACAGGGTGCGCCAGATAAGCTCAGGTTTCGTCACTCGGGGAAACTCTTTCCTTACACACCAAAAAATAAACTGGATACCAACAATTCTTGTATTTTATATTCATCGTTATTTTCGAGAGCGACCAGAATTTAGTTTTGAGTGATTCCATTTTGAATCTGGATATTTTTTTAGGTATATATTAACACATACATAAACTCACGACCATAATCTCTTATAGGGTGGTTAGATATCCGAAACTTTAGTACAGCTAACAACTATCTTTCCAAGCGAGATCTTGCTACAGCAAAGCTAATTTAGCTGAATGATGATGATGATGTCTTTAGGTTGATACGCCTCGGAGACTGCTGCTAGTATGACGGAGTTTGCAGCTGTGAATACCTATTGAAAGTTTCAATACAAGGCATTACAAAAGCAAAAATAAACATTTAATACTTTTAAAGGGGTTGTTAAGACCATTTAACTGAACAACTTTCACTATGGGACCACCATCGAAAACGCGAAAAAAAATCATCCGTCCCATACATTTAGCTCGAGTAGATTTGTAGTTTAGTATGTAACATCAGATTTTTTTTCGCGATTTCGAATTTTGTCCTATAGTGAAAGTTTTTCAATTCGATAAAAAAACCCCTTAAATGTTTATTTGTATTTTTGTAACACCTTGCATAATATGAATGATTCGATATAAATACCACCTCACTATTTAGGGCTGCAGTCTCTTGGGTCCGAATCTTAGTCTAGGAAAAATAAGGTTTGAGATTGCATTAAAGACACTTTAGTAAATTGTGTTTGAAATAATATTACTGTTTGTTTATAACACTTTTGTTGAGATTTCGTGGTTATATAGGCTCAGGAACCTGAGAAATACCTTAAAATCGATATTAATGTACAAATGGCAAGCTTATTTCTAAAAATATTTCGACCAGCATACCAGCAAAAGAGACAGTTAATTATAAAAAGGCAAATTTAATGTGTAAAAACAAACAGTAAATAATTTAGTTGAGGTTATAATTTTTGAAGACTTACAAAATATTAAATATCTACCCAAATTAACGATATTAACCGTGGATTATTATTGTTATAAATAAAACGTATTGAACGAAGCCATCCTGTACAAAATCACCAGTTTTCCATTTTTTGTTCATACCTAAATTGTATGTTTTCCAATGTCTTAATTATTCAATAATACAACATAAAAAATCGGGGATTATTGAGAATTTATGTTTTTCAGGTATGTATCTACTGTATTCCAAATTTTCACCAAAAGTGCAATTAATGCAACCTACTCCATACAAAAATCCGTAGATTTCCCCGACTTTCCCCTATCGCCAATCTCCGATAGAAAGTGGCACCACAACAAGAATATGATAATATGACATTTCAAGTGGCAATTGGAGGCTAAAATTAAAACAAACAGTAATTTATCTTAATAACTTTATTAAATAACTTAAGTGGATGTTTTATTGCCTTTATGCAAAGTCTTATTAGAAAAGGTTCTTACGATAACCCCAACGTGTTGTAAGGGTTTACTTGGTACGTTTGTTGCTTTCTTTGCTTCTTCTTCGTTTCTTCTCATCGTCTTTGTTTCAGATTTTGATGGCCTGGTGAAGAAGACAAGGTTTATTTCTTTAACTGAAAATTCAATTAATAGGTAAACTGCCTCCGTGGTCTAATGGTTAAGAGCATTGGGCTCTTGACACGGAGGTCGTGGGCTCGATTCCCATGGGAGACACATAGTGATATGTCACTTTGTGCATTTTTCCCCAGTTGGTTAGGACATTGCAGGCCGAATCACCTGATTGTCTGATAAGAATGATGATTCCGTGCTTCGGATGGCACGTTAAGTCGTTGGTCCCGGCTACTATCTCTCGTGGTAGTAGTCGTTACATAAAAACCACGTCAGAGGCCGTAAGGCGTCTGAAAAAAACTGACAGCAGGGCTTGAGCACACGATAAGAAAAAGAATTATTAGGTATCGAATGGAATCTATATTCTTTTAACTTTATCGTGCATGTACGAGTATCTAACCTACCATTCTACTTATATGGTTAAAAATCCAACATCTGCATATCATAATTAAGATAAGATAGATAAGATAAATATTCTTTATTTGCACACCAAGAATAGAAAAATACAATTTAAAACAAGAATGAGAAGGGTACAAAGGGCGGTCTTATCACTAAAAGCGATTTCTTCCAGACAACCATTGGATGGAAGAACTATTTACAGTGACAAATGCTACGGCGGTGCACTATTAGGTACCTATGTACCTGTCTACATATATAGAGTAAATATAATTTATACATACATACACAAAAATATGTATATATATTCATACATATACATACATATATAATTATGATGTTAAATATAAAATACAAATACAATAGTCAAAAAGGACACATTGTAGTCAGAGAGAGAGATAGTGTTCTTTGAGCAGTCTCTTAAATACAGGTAGGGAAGTAGCTTTTCTAATAGACAGAGGTAGTTCACTCCATAATTATGTATAGCAACCAATCAATAACGGAAATGTGCAAGGAAAGAATCTGACTTCCCTAATGACGAAACCTGAGTTCGTCTGGCGCAGTCGACAGCTTTTTAATACGACGATAGCCGACTAGCTAATCTTATCACTACAGCACGATTGTCGTGCGATATAGCTCACGCTGACACTAAAATAGGAAATAGCGGTTCGAGGAAATAGACTTTCGAGGAAATAATGGACGTACAAGGAATTCGGATGATGGATGTTCGGGTAAATGAACGTAACCGACCTAATCTAATCCATTATGTAAACTAGTTTTTAGAGAAGATTAATATTTTGAAATTAAAAGAAATTATGTGAAGGTGCTTACCCATCAGGGTGATCAGCCCAAGTCAATTCAGTTTCAATAAGCGATTTTCCATTTGATCTGAACAGTTTGGTGCAATCGCCTCTGAAAAAACCATGATTATTTTGTATGCTTGAAAGTTGCAGTGGAATAATTCTTATAAATTAGTTATTATTTATTTGGCAAAGTCTAGATTTTCAACCTAAAATTTTACTGAGAACTAACTTTCTGAAAAACGTATTTTCTATGCATAAGCATAAATGCTTTGATGTCTTTTATACGAGACTATAAAGTCTCATATAGTAGACATCAACGAATCTGGTATTTATATTGTGTCCTTTTTAGAATCTTTTTTTTTTATTTTGACCAAAAATTGTATTATACCTATATTCAGCATAAGCATATGCTCACGACTATATTCCCCGTGGGAGAACTCTGTCCAGTGTGACGGGGAGTGAGCCCGTCGGCACTTGTAATGGACAGTGGTTACAATACATGCCTCAAAGTTGAAGCATGCAGGTTTCCTAACGATGTTGAAAAGCCAGTGGTGTTACAAATCGTACATAAATTCCGAAAAATTCATTGGTACGATTCGGCCTGAACGGGGATTGAACCATCGCCTTAAAATATAAAACTGTGCAAGTTCCCCACTTAATCAAAGGTCCTTATCAATTGATATCTTACGCAACATCCTTATAAATGGCACAGTTGATGAGTACACGGTTTTTGTAGACGCTTGTGTAGAGAAAAGGGCCGTAACATTTGTTAGTCCTCTCCTTGACAAGGCAAGCTGAGATAATGCCGATGACCATTGAGCTGACCCCATCGCCGTACACTAGAGGGCCTCCGTGGTCATTCTAGAATAAAATACAAGGACGAGTAAGGGACAAAATATTTGTATGATGAATATTAATATTTGTACCAGAGTAATGAATATTTGTATCGATTCAGGGTGTAAATTTAAATATACAAATATTATATTTTTCTGCCTTATTTGCTACCCATACTAAATGTAACTTACCATACATAGTTTTTATTTTGACTGTATCTTTGAAAATTTGTATTAAACCTATACAAAGTAAAAACTTATTATTTATTTCCAATTCCAAAGAATCAATCCCTGCTCTGCTTTCACTACCAGCATTGAAAACTTAGTATAGAACTCCCCTTGAACATCTACGAATATACTCGTAGCTGGCACTGAGTATGAAACCTACTGCTACGAGTAAACTCGTATTTGGCAGGCAAAGTGTTTAGTGGGTATTTCAGACCGTCAATTTGAACAATTTTCTCGATGAGATCAACTTCGAAATCTGCAATACTATTCAACCCAAATGTATGCGACAGAAAATTTTACGCGATTTCGATGTTGGTCACACAAACATTTTTAATTTATAGGTACAGTCGCCATCAGATAAATCGTACCATACAAAGTGGTCAAATATTTCTGAGCAGTGCTAATTTTCAATAAATTCACTACAGTAAAGTTTACCATTATATCTAAACGTGTATTGTGTCATAAATATCTGAACGGCTACTTTTCAATAATTTCTATACAATTTTATTTAAAATTGAAAGGAATTATATCGGAATAAGGTCTTTTTTCCTACGCTGCTTAGATGTTTATGATCACCCGGACTGTGTAGATATATTTAATGTTCTAGGCGTTCAGATATTTTTGATTGGTTATGTGTAGAGAAATCATTGAAAATAAGAACTGCTTCGATATATTTAACCACCTCGTATGCTATGATATATCTGATGGTGACTGTACTAGAAAAAATTATCTTAATTCCGTTGTGAAAACTTACCTCACAAAATCCACCGGTTATAGTTTCGTACTGCTTTCTACTAGACACGTTGTGGTGTCCAGAATGAAGGATCAAAGACTCTGGATCAAGAACTCGCCTTCCACCTTCCTCCGCACTTTCTTCATCTGAGTACGTTATGTCAGTGCAGTCCACGTATTTCTCCTGTGGACATACATGGTGTTATGGTAAACAGTTGTATTCGAGAGTAGAATCGATTTCACACCTCTTTGATAGGGGGAATATTTCTATTTTTTCGCTTCAACAGGGTGTAATAAAACAGCCTAGTAATACTTAAGAGGGTGCTTCAGACCATAAAACTGAACAACTTTCACTATGGAGCCAACATCAAGAAAAAAAAAGTCTGCTGTCCCATACAAAACTGCAGTACCGACTCCAATGATATTCTATACACAGGACTTCGCTTCAGTGCGCTATTAACGGGACCACTAAGTTATGCCTAATTGTTTTACATTACTGTTTTGTGACCGAATATATACAACGTGTTAATAAATAAGCGCAAAACCTCATACACCCCAACTGATTTATAACAAAATAATTAGATTGAAACATTAATTTCATTGTTTTGACAGTTAAAATTTAAAGTTATTCGCATTTTAAGTTTTGAGGTAAAATTGATTTGTTATCATTTCAGCAATGAATGAAAGCGCTAACGTGCTCATGGATACATTTTAAGAATCCTGTTTTGGTAGTAAGTAGGGTGAGAGTACCCGAGCGGAGGGTTGAGATCGAATTCAGTAAATTTTAAATTTTACAAACAAATTTTTTAATATTTTGAAAAAAATTACCTATGTTGAAACCATGATAATTCGATTCTGCTCTCGATTCTAAACAAACTACTTTCTAGTTTTGCGTTAATTCATTAAGTTTCATTATTTTGGTTCTGTTATTGTATGACGTGGTGAATCTTATGGATAGAATGTCATTGACCGACTCGACTAAAATGTATGGGACAGCAGATTTCTTTATTTTTTCTCGATGTTGGCTCTATGGTAAAAGTTGTTCAGTTTGATGGTATGAAGCACCCCCTTAAGTATTACTAGCGTGTATTGTTACACCCTATATAATGTTTTTAGCTATAGCTACGCGCACGGCTCATGACAATACCTACCTACCTACGTCACAGTTATATCGTCACGATTAGCGATAACAGGGTAGTGAGTAGGCGGGGTGCGGTGGCGAAGGACGGGTTAGAGTAGGAGATGTAAATACGAATATCTGACTAAACTTTGTTTTGAAATATTTTTCAACAGAGTACGATTTAATTAAAAAAAAATAAGTTGGAATGTATAATTTTATTAAAAATTGCTGTGCAGGCATATGGGGCGGCAAACTTAGTACGTTTAGTTTATTTATACATAATTTTTGTCTCAAATTTTATTAGGAAACTCAATGAGATAAGGTCGACATATGGCGGGAATTTCTACTATGAGGATGGAAATAAGACAACAATTCGACGCGGAGTCGCGTCGCGGGAAACAATTATCTTAAATAATTTACTTACTCCATTCAAAATAGCAACGAAATTTTAAGGATATTTTGCATTACAGAAGCAGAGATTGGAAACACTTCCTCTCACTTATTCTTAAAACGGCTTTAGTAATATGTCGGATAGTATATGTATTCAATAAATAAATTAAATTTGGTAATCAGAATTGGCCAGAAAGCTAAATAGGAATCGTAAAATCTGGTCGTCCTTATTTGGAATGAAGTAAAACTATTAAAGTAAAGTACAAGTTTGGTTTCAGAAACCGTAAGAAACTTAAACAAAAATCACTTACAGAACATATTTCACTCATATCTGGAACTATATCCTTTGTACAGATCATGTAGTTATCAATGATGTTGTGGTAACGTTTGCCCCATCGCTTCTTGCAGCGAGCTTTCGAAATTATCTTCACAGTCGTCTCAAGGAGATCTTGTTCACCGCCAGGTCGCCGAGAGTGTTCCCACTATTATAGTATAATGTAAAAGTAATAATCGATTCAAGGTACCAAGAATCATAATTATTATACCTAATGACGAAAATACACTCGGCGTCAAAAAAAATTGCTCCTTTTGAAAATTCTACTTCAAACTACTTTTAAACCTACTTGGACAACTGGTCGATATTTTACCTTAGAGTTTACAATTTAAACCCTAAAAATACGTTGTATCAACAGATGAAATGATGCACAATAATTCTACTTATAATAGACCCATACAAGCAGAAGCGGTTTAGGAGGTGGGCGGTGTGGGCGTCCGACTACGGTCTTGCGGTCCGAGGGGCCTCGCGTCTCAAAGATTTATGCAGATTTCTTTAAACTCATGAAATTATTTAGCTAATCCCCTTCAAAGCATAAACTTAATAAATACTACATTCAAAGCCACAGTTCTGGCCACACAGGCGAATCATATTGCTGAAAAATTTGGAGCCCGCTTCGCTCGCTCCAAATTTGACATATTTATGCTTCACTCAGCAACAGACAGAGCTCTGTTACTAAACGGTTTTATGTTTTATATTTCACTCTGTATATTTATGTATAATACTGATTCGAAATGCTTGATGTTGAGCTCGCAGATTTATTACCAACCAAATCCTGCAGATACCGCAGACCTCACAGATTTATTTTTGGTATGTTACCTACATAAAGTGTGACCTGTAATCAAAAGCATTGACCTCGCGAACCTTGTCTTGCCCACATCATACAGTCTCGCGTCGCCTCTGCATATAAGTTTAACCAACTACACTAAACAAACCTCACATCATTATATTTTTCAGTGCTTCCCCAACCAGCTATGGAGCAGTCGTTCCCAGGATCCTCAAACCTCGAACTCTGGTTGTTGTAGCAGATAGGCTTAGGTATGAAGTCACAGCCTCTGACGCGTCTTGTGAAGTCAAACTCTTCTTCGACTTTAACGACAGCGATGTCGTTGTTCATCCATCTGATGTTGTCGTTTTCGTGTCCATCGAAAACGTAGTCTGTTTTATAAATATGGAGTTTAGAATTTTATGACTTTAACAGTTAGAGCAAAGCGTATAATGCTAACAATATAATAGAACAGCTCAGGGGTTGCGGCAGATCAATCGAGCATGGCGTGCGGTGGACCGGCGTACCCTAACTGAATTCGCTGTTAGGGTATGCGCGCAGGCAGAAGAGGCCGGGATGCGCTCCTCCCGGCCCCCTTACACCGCAATCGATTGACCTAACACGACCGCTAAGCGAAACGAAGCAAAGCTATATTGTTATTACGCTGTAGTTACAGGCACAGAAAAGATTAAATTCGAAAATAAAAATAAATCAAATTAAATTTTAACTTTAGCTTCATTTATAAGTCTTATGACTGAATCTTCACTAAATTGTCATAACCTTTTGTCGAATGAAATGTGGGTATATGAAGATATTTGTGTAAGACTTACTTCGAGGTATACATTTCCATACTGCCTTTTTAGCGCCATTCTTAATGCATTGATTATTGTATCGGTCATCTTCTGGAGAATATCTAAAAGACAATGTGGGTTTTGTATGGAAGGTTGGCGCCTTATTTTTCACCTTTGTTTTTACATGTATATCCCTACAATCAGTCCGAACGGAGATATAAAGGCTTGAAGTTGAAAATATATTTATTACGTTTACTTCAAGCCTTTATATCTCCGTTCGGACTGAGTTTAGAGAAATTTGTAATAACAAGTTTTGTTTGCAACTTTATTCTGAATTATAATATTCAAGTTTGATTGGTGGCCGCGCTAAAAAAATAGGCGAAAGGAAAAAAGGCGCCATTTTTAGGCATTGGCTTATGAGAATAATAATTCTATATTTATTGTATTGGTAGCTTTCAGCTATGATGATTGATGATGATGACACAAGTAACTACATAATTTACCAAAAACCGATTTCGTTGTTGGTGCCATATGGCACCAATACAATACAACTCTCTATAGGGAATTGTTCAGTTTGACGGTCTGATCACCCCCCTAGAAAATCACGTATATAGGGTCCAACTTAATATGCTGACTTTTTTTTAAGTGGATGATCAGACCGTCAAACTGAACAACTTTCTCTATGGGACCAACATCGAAATCACGAAAAAAAAACTGCTGTTGCATTCAAAACTTAAAACCTACTCGAGCCATATGTATAGGACAGTTATTTATTTATTGGTCACTTAGAGAAAGTTGTTCAGTTTGATGGTCGATCACACTCTTAAAAAACTGTCAGCATATTAAGTTGGACCCTGTATTTGTCTGTTAGACCGAGGACTATCAGTATACTGAGTATAAAATAAAAGCTCCTCACTTATAAGTCCCGGAGACGACATAGAAATGTTTGACGTCTTCAATGCAAGCGGCAGAAGTTAGGATATATTCATCATGTATTATCACACCACCGCAGAGCCACTTACTGTATTCTTTGAACTTTGGGCTACTCTGTGGCAGTTTTAGGTATACCTGTTGAATGTCAAAGTCAAAGTCAAAATTGATTATTCAAAATATTATCACATAGATGACTTTTTGACGTCATGTTTTTGAATCTACCACCGCGTCGGAAGGTGTTCCATTGTAGAGAAGATGCGGCCAGAAACTCTACAACACACTTCTTTTAAACAAAACAAAATATACAAAGTACAATCACATAAATTCAATATTAAATTACATAGTGTAACATTGTCAAGACTAGACATTTTGGTCATTCAAATAATCATCGAGTTTATAGTAACCATGTTTAATGCCAACATAATTATTTTTATATGTATCTCTCTGAAGGAAGAGCTCATTGGCGTAGTGGAGCTTCGGTATTGGAAACGATCATCGAAGTTAAGCAACTTCAGGTCCAGTCTTTGGATGGGCGACCGTTTAGTAGTATTTCATCTCGAGCGTTTCCGTCATTCGAAAGGCACGTTAAACAGACGGTCTCGGATAGTTCCGTCAGATGGTGTTGTTACTATCCGTTAAGCCAGGTTAGAGGCTTATTAAGGCGGCTTGAAAATTTTCTGACAGCAAGGTGACTACGAACTTGCCTCCAACAAAACGCACTGGGCCCGCGTGGTGGAGTATGGCCCACTCCCTCTCACCTTTATTCGTGAGAGGAGGCTTTTGCCCTGCAGTGGGATTCTACAGGCTATACCTTACTTTTTTTTAACTTTTTCTCTCTGAAGAAGGATAAAAGGTCATAGCTCACTTATACATTCAGTCAAGAAAGTATTGGGAATGGATTATTGACTGTTTTCTTTGACTATCGCGGTGTTGTGCACTCGGAATTCTTGCCGGAAGGTCAAACGGTTAAACGGATTTTGCACCACGATAATGCGCGTCATTGTCAAGGCCCTCATTGTGAACGAATTTTTGACCAAAAACTCAACAAATACCATCGAGCAACCACCTTATTCACCAGATATGGCTCCAGCCGATTTCTTTCTTTGTCCTAAACTCAAATTAACACTTCGTGACACCCGTTTTCATTCGATAGAAGACAAAGGAGAATTCGCGGCGAGAACTGAACCCGATTCTTGATTATTCGTTGGCGTAAGTGTATCGTTTCTGAAGGAGTATAATTTGAAGGTGATAAAATAAATTTTAAAGAATTATAACTAACATTTTGTGTATTATTGATCTTTCCCGGTACTTTCTTGACAGAGTAGTGAATGATCGAGCGAGTGGCCTAAATTTGTGATGTCCTTAAGATTCAAAAAACTAATTTTATCATGATCAGCGTCTATCGATATCGGTGGCACTACTGGGTGACATGACACAAATGATAAAGATCTTATTGTGGTCTTAATAGATTTTCATATTAAATCATAGTCGCATCATTCCCGTAACCTGCCGCTATTTCATCCACCCTGAGTTAATTCGTTGTTTTACCTGCTGATCTATTGATTTATTGGTCTCCCACCGAAAAAAACGGGTGTGATGAAAATATGACTGGTCTCTTCTTATTGGGTCTCTAATAATTTAAAGGACCTGCGGATCAGCAATAGGTATGACAAACTTTTGTTAAGCTTACCATGTAAGGCCTGGTATCAGTGGCTTCGGCTCCGTTTATTATTCTTCGAGTATTGTTCAGTGCTTTTATTATTTCAGACCCATTTGCACTTTTGAGTACTTCTTGTAATTTCGGGGGTACTGTCGTTGCAACGTTAATAACTGATGCCCCTGGAATTTTATGAGTATGAGTTTCATAAACGCAAGTTTTATGAATGCGGTTTCGATCTTGATCTATGTTGTGACTTGTAACAGCCTAATCATCTTAGCTGATAGACGTCCACTGCTGGACATGGGCCTCCTCCAAGAATTGCCATAACGATCGGTCCTGCGCTGCCCTCATCCAACGGATTCCCGTTACCTTCACTAGGTCGTCATTCCACCTTGTGGGAGCCTACCCACGCTGTGCTTTTCGGTACGCGGTCGCCACTCAAGAACTCTTTAGCCCCATCTGCCATCGTTTTTGGGAGCTAGGGAGTACCTACATCAATTTAATAGAGTCAATCTTATCTCATTTTTTGGTTTTGGTTTCAGGGAAACCTATTGAGTTGTAGAGAGCGTCGTAAATTTTAAAGTACTTTTTATTGTCTATTACTGTATTGATTCTCTTCAATCCATACATTTTTTCTTAACTAACTAAGTCTTACATTAACTTACCGATAAATTACGTAATTTTTTAAGTAATCTTAATTAGCTACGAACTTACCTACAAAACTACACACAGCACAAAAGAAGTACGTGCAACACACGTTTCTTCCTAAAAAAATTACCATCGTGAAAATATTTTATGGAAAAACTTAGCTATATAACTCAAAAAATTTAAAACAAATCAATTAGTTCTCATCATAATTTCACGGTCGAAGGTACGTTGATTCGATTCGAGTCATAATTGCATTCGTTTCCGTTGTAAAGAAACGTTGATAGTCCGCGTAAAGTTTGTAGATATTCCGAGTTTTTTATGTTGTTTCCGAGTTTTACTGGTTTTATTGAAAATCTTAGTATTCGCTTAAAATATTTCACATTACATTATCCTGTTTAATTACTTTATTTTCATTACACCGTCAAGTAATTTTCATCCGATAAAGCTTATGCTGACACGGAAGTCGAACATTACTCCATTCTTAAAAAAAATTGTTGTTAAACATGTCATAGCTGTCTTACATAAATAGATTTTCAGTATAAAAACCGTGGCTAATGATGAAAAAGACAAATGGATTTGCTGTTTTGGCTACCATTGATTAGTATTATAGAAAAAAGTTGCGCTCACTTCGTTCTAATCGCAACCGAGAACGTAGATAAATGTGCTTAAAAATTACGAGTGCGCTTCGCTCGCTCCGTAATTGAATCATGGCTAGGTATTGTCTGTATAGGGAAGGGGACGGCAAATTCAGTCTCTGCCCAGTACGCTGCGCTAGGTATTAAGGGGATATAATTCGGAGCGCGCTCCATACAAACGTACTATGGTGATATTTTCAATACTAACCAATTAAATTCAATAAAATTTTGCTGAAACAATCTTGAAACAAATATCTATGCTTGTATGGAGTCAGATTTTCGTTAAAATATACAGTTTCAATGCTAGGATTAATTTAAGATTTGTATGGAAATCTTTGAGACACTGTAACTTTAAAACTATACATTGTAACGAAAATCTGACTCTATACAAGCATAGAACTTTGTTTATAGATTTATTCTGAAAAATTTCATTGAGTTTAATTGGTCAGTATTGAAAATATCACCATAGTACGTTAGTATGGAGCGCGCTCAGAATTATATCCTCTGAACAAAAATATTGCGTCTTAATATATAACTCATTACCAGCACCCAGTTCTAGATTCTGAGTAGAAGAAATGTTTATTTGCAAAGTCAGGCTGATGGGAGATGTGTTTGAAATTATATCCTACTAATATTATAAACGCGAAAGTTTGTAAGTATGGATGGATGTTTGTTACTCTTTCACGTAAAAACTACTGAATGGATTTTAATGAAATTTGGCACACAGATAGAATATGATCTGGATTAAGACATAGGATACTTTTTTAAGGTCTACGCAGACGGAGTCGCGGGCAACAGCTAGTCTCTTATAGAGGGGCGGAGGGGTTGAGATCAGAGGATCTCAACCTAGTATTGACCTCCGCCGAAAAAAATCGCTCGATCGAAAGCAGAGGCTTTAGCTATTTTAAAACCAACAATAAAAAATTGCACAATGCATTACTCTTCGGTACGTAATTTTTTTTATTTGTTTTATATTTTTTACGGATAGTACACATCATACCTGGAGGCGCGGGCGCGATTCTCCTTTACGACAAAAACAACGTTATGCTACGTACTATAAGTTTTATATTGTGTTACTTAGATCCGCCACCGCCAACGTCTCTTCGTAAAATTGAATCTGCATACAATTGTCATAATGACCTGTGAACTTTTTCTAAACGAAATGTATGAACAGATATTATGTCATATCGACCATATCTGCTACGCCTGCATGCTACTGCTATCAAAACGAAGCCGCGTACTCACTGTGTGGTCACTAGCTCTGTGCATTTCCACTGAAGCGGAGATATGTAAAATTTGAGGTACACATCTCTAAATATTTTCCTTAGTATTCTCGCATGGAGGATTTAATAAAACAAACGAATTTCTAATCAAAAAATAATTTTATTACCTATGTCATACTTAACATTAAAGCTGTTCACACAAAGTCGCACATACAAGTGCATGCATGTGCGTTTGAAGTAGGTACTTACATTACTTGCTTGTGTGTCGTTTTCATTGTAACAATAAATAAAAGATAGAAATGTACTTCAAACGCATATGCACAATGCGCGACAATGTGTGAACAGCATAAAACAAATATTTAAACTATTAACCACCGGCAACAGTGGTCGGTACGTAATCTGACCAAATAACATCTGGCACAGAATAACTCCTATTTCTTTGGTCAGTACTTCGAAGGTACCTAAACTTGCTGAGACTTTTAGATTGCGGCTTCGCTGGTCTGAAAACCAAACAACAATTATTTACGATTATGTATACACCCGACCCTGCCCTTTCGTAGTGGCTAGAAACGTTGCAAGTAACTCTACATACAGTCGATATTTTAATGACTTTCAATATTTTCCGGTTTAGGATGATATTTCATTGTGTTCATCTATGATTTCTTCTACCTATTTTATAACTTGTCACTATTTCTCAGCGAAGTAGGCAAAGACTACGGCGCATCATTTAATATGGTCTTTCGTCTTTCTCATTCACGCTCATACCACAGAATAAGAAAGTGTATGGTACTAGAAGTACATATAGTACGGACACACCCAACTCCGCTCAAATTTTTATATCACCCCTTCGTGGAAGACGAGAAGAAGAGGACAGTAGGTAACGGTGTAATCTTCTCTCGCTCGCACTCACTCATTATATATACCTACTTCTTCCTTTCAGTGCGAGTCCGTTGTATGAAGTATCGAATCTGTGCTCATTTTATTTATGATTTTATTGCAGTTAAAAACTATTCGCATTACGACGTGCGGGCGCGGACGAGCGCGGAGCGTGCAATACCGATACCGATATCGGTATTTCAATACCGACAGAGTCGCCAGAGAGAATGCCCATACGGGCCCCACGGGCGGAGAACGAAGCCACACGGAGCTTTCTCTGTGAACTCGGTATTATTTTTTATTGCACCCCCGTCCTCCGTCCGCGCCCGCACGTCGTAATGTGAATAGAGCTTTAGTTTAATAAATGTTACACACCCATCTGGATGTCTCGACCAGTTGTACAATGTCTCGTGGGGCTCCGCTGATCGTAATAATCTTCTACACGTGGTCCTGTATGGTTAAATTGGATTAATGCAACTTGCACAATCGTTCGTTGACGTAATAGCACTTTGGATAGGAAACGATCACTGATATTAAACAATGCCTTGGTCAAGTCCATTGTTTTATCACTTGTAGGCCTACCATGAGTTGACACCGTAGTATACAGGGTCCTTCTTAATATGCTGACACTTTTTTAAGGGGATGATCAGAACGTGCAACTGAACAACTCATCGAAATCACGAAAAAAAAATTTGCTCTTCCATACAAAACTGCAAACCTATTGGAGCCAATTGTATGGGACAGCTGATTTTTTTTTGCGATTCCGATGATGGTGCCATAGAGAAAGTAGAAGTAAGAAAGATTAAGAAGGACCCTGTATTAATACTGAAGTTACACTTCAATTTCGAACTTATGGGCATAGAGTAAGGTAATTTTGTAGTCAAAATAAGTTTTCAAAGTCACTACTAGAAGCGCTGCACAAATGGGAGTAAAACTACTCCACGTGTATATTGAAATCTCATGGTATAATAGGCTGTTTACGACATTCATAGTCAGAGGATGACGTAGAAAAATCGTTTTATATACCCCGATCCAAGCAGGAAGGCAAAAATGCCATAGGACATTATGCTTATAATAATCACGATCACGACATATTGAAGACATCCTCATTAACAAGAAGGAAAAGAAGCTGCTATACTAATATTTGGCTTGTGTGGAATTGACCGTGGCAGAGTTACCCACCAGTTTTAAAATTATTATAAAATTATTTCACAATATAAAGAAATACCAACTCATTTTCTTTATCAATAGCACAGCTGATGAAGTTTCTGAACTTCCACACGCTGGTGTAGAGGAAGGGACCATGACACTTCTTGGACACATCATTCGTGAGACAAGCTGATATGATGCCGGCGACGACCGATTTCTTGCCTTGACCTACTATTAGAGGACCGCCGTGATCGTTCTAGAAGAAATATTGGGTGTTATAGACTAAATAGAAGATTAACCAGCTTTGTTTGCAAGTTTTTTGTTCCTAATATGTACTAAGGGTATTTGGTTTTCTTACCAAGCGAAGGCACAGACTACGTAACAGATACCTCACTTCCTTAGAAAACGATAAATTCCCTCGCTTTAATTACATGCCGCTAGACGGTACGCGCGAAAATGTATATAATGTGCTTGATGCAGCGTTGTTATTACTTCGAACAACACGCAATGCATGCGACGTTTCTATCTGACGCAACTGGCAGAAATCAAGCAGGCGCATCGCTTACGATTCGCCAAAGTGTAGGTTCTTATCTCAGTACCTACGGCATAGTGACGGAGGCCTGGCGAAGGTAACGTCTCGGTAGGTACTTCGACAGGCAAATAAGGCTATTACACGTCCGAAATTCATCATCATCATCAGCCCATCATCGTCCACTGCTGAACATAGGCCTCTCCCAAGGCGCGCCACAAAACTCTGTCCTCGGCCTTTCTCATCCAATCGCTCCCCGCTAATTTTTTAGGTCGTCTGTCCAGAGTCTGATTGAACGTCCGAAATCGGCATTGATTAATGGCTTGGATTGTCACTTTTTCATCAGACAAGCATTTGCATATCATCTTCTGACCATCTCTCTCGTTTTATTGCTTGAACTGTTCCATCTTTTCAGCCAGTTGCAAAAATTGTGGCTTTATTATCAACATCAAAAGGCTACCTCACAAAACCCTCCTGAAATAGTTTTGGATCTTCTCGAGATATTTTTGTGAGTTGCATCGTGGACCTCCAACTTTTCTGGGTCCACCACGAACCTCCTTGTTTCTGGAGTTTCTTCCTCTTCTGAGTAGACCAGCTCTTTACAATTTACTTCGCGTTCCTGTCGATTTTAATTAGGAAATAGGATCATTTTTTCATCATCATAATTTTTTGCGTAGGTAAATGAGCATTAAAGTTGCAACTTTCCTTGCCAATCCTCTGGATTGACAAAATATTTTACAGGAATTACAATTACTAACCAAGCAAGCTGCGCTCATAGAATTCATGTCCATTTCATCTTTTCCACATATCATACTCTGTTCTATGATATAGTGATATCGTTCCGGCCATCTCTTTTTGCACTGCGCCTTCGAAAGTATCACCACATCGGTTTCAAGTAAGGTTGGTGAATTAGACGTAGATCTTGAAGCAACCTTGGAAAAAGTGGAAGCACGTAATGAGATTAAAAACAATATGACCTTAATAGTGGCGAAGGGCTCACTGTGGCGACGAGCTCACTCCCTGTCACACTGGACAGAGTTTCGGTACCTACTACTAGTGAAACGTAGATGTTCTGAGGTTTCAGAATATCTTTGACTATTAACCCCTCGGGAAATATAGTCGTGAGCAACCAACTTTGAAGCGTAGGCCAGATCACGTCAGATGTGATTTTAAAATGTTATTCGTTCTTCAGTAGGTGTATTCTGTAACTACGTTTACCCTCTTACTTGTTTACGGTGCTTAGATTTTTTGTGCTTTTTAATCATTTCTCAGTCAGAATGAAAGATCACAATTATTGAAGTTAAAATCAATTACCCATAATTGTTATGCCCCTGTGTCGTCGTTGTAAAAAATTTAGTCATAATTAAAACTTACTAATAGGAAATTATCAAACATTTAACTTACGTCACCAAACTTCTCTGTAGCTCCCCATCCAGCAATACTAGCAAGAAGCCCAGCCTTCTCCATGTCCTCGGTCATATTGTTATAGGCTATCTTTTGGGGAACAAAATCGCAACCCTTGATGCGTTTCTTGAAATTGAACTCGTCTTCCACTTTCACAATAGCTATGTCGCTGATCATCCAGCGAATATTATCGAATTGTTCGCCGTCGAAAACGTAACCTTCGAAAATGTTAATTTAGTCTTTGTTCCTACTGTTGTAAAACAGAGTCGCGCTATCCGCATCTGCCCTTATCATTTCTGTTTCTCCGCTTACTTCTTCTAAATCACGCAACGGATTTTAATAAAGTTTTCACCGTCATTTAGAGAATTTCTTCCGGTAGGTTTAGTGATGGATTTGCCCTAAGGCTCAGTAGGCCCAGGTCTAGGGCGGCCAGATATTAGGGGCGGCCAATCGCGTCAAAAAATCCATTGATGATACAAGAAATAACGCAAAGTACCTAAATATTCTAAACGCTCGCGCAAATTATTTAAATTTCTGAATCGATTTCGATAAAAGTTGGCAATAAAGTAAAGTCATTTATATGTAGTCTATATGATGGGTGCTGAGAAAGGGGCGGTTAGTACTTACTACATGGCCTGAAGCCTAGGGCGGCCAACACTGCAAATCCGCCACTGGGTAGGTTGATGTGTATAATATATTTACTTTTTATGGGATAAGGGTAGGAAGATGATGATGATATGTACTCATTATAAGTATATAATTATATTACACTACTCTACTTTTTCTCGAAGCAATTCGGTGTATTGATTGTACCTAAATTGTGAATCATGAATTCATTTTAAACTCTCTTTGGGGGCAAAGTTAGTAGTCTACTTGGTATTCGAAGTCACCGAGCGAGAAACTTTGTTTCCCATTTCTTTTTATTTATTCTTTTCAAGCTGTATGGATGATAAATGGTTACAAAATTACTAACTTTTAGGAACACATTTCCAAACAGCTTTCTTTGCGCCATTGGTAATACATTCTTCTGTATCAGACTTTTCGCCGTGTCCAGTTGGTACTGGAACCCATCTGTGACAAAGAATGCGACTAATTCTACCTATTAACAGAGACGGCCTGGTAGCTCAGTCGGTAGTGAACCTGCCTGCTGTGCAGAGGGTCGTGGGTTCGAATCCCGTAAGGGACAAATATTTGTATGATGAATTGATGAATATGAATATTTATATAGGTATGTGGAGGAACTACTGTGGAAGGTTCCTCCGGTGAAAAGGGAAGATCTTCCGCCAGGCTAGTTGTGAAGCCTGGGGACCGGCCGTGGTCCAACAGTTTTTTTTTTTTTTTTTTTTGAATGACATATACAGTTTGCTCAGGGAGCATTTACTGCTTTTTACAGCGGGCTTTTGGGGGTGGCCTTACCAGTGACGGCGAAGCGCCCTGGTAGGTCACCGAACCAGTGATTTAAGCAACCTGCCCAAGGGGCACCCCAGGGGGGTACGGACCTCGGCAATGGGCGTTGCTGGGATTACGCGACGGGTTGGGAAGCGGGGATCGGTGAGAACCGGCCAGCTATGTGCCGGTAGCGTCTGTAGACGCCAGATGAAGGAGTGGGCAGAGATCGCGACTGTCCCCCGCGGCGGCGATGGGGATTTCGAGTATTACGGCGACGACGCAACATGTCTATGATTGTGATCGTGTTACCGTCGGCGGTGGTCGTGTTGTGTGGGTTTGAGAGTCGAGACTGTACGGCCGCCATCATGGCGACCGTGATCACGTCGTCCGGATCGTTTAAGACGTTCCGAGGCCGACGCTTTTTGGGCCTATTGAATACGCAATGGTATGTTGCGTTGAATCTGACTAGCGGGTTAGAGTGACGTGGGAGGGCAGAGAAATAGTCCCTCACCATACATTTGAGGAGTTGCGTGATGGTAGGCAACTCTAAGTCGATATTTAAGTTCTTGTTTCGTAAGAACCATGGCGCGCCAGTCGCGGTGCGCATGAATCTATTTTGAATGGCCTCCAATGTATGGATGTGGGTCGGGGCGGCGTGTGCGAATACCACTCCTGCGTACGTAAATATCGGCCTGATGCAAGCTTTGTAAATTGTCAGCTTATTCCTAAGTGACAATTTAGAACGCTTGTTGGTCCAACAGTTCTTAGTTGGACCTTGTATATATATCGAATCTCTGTGATTATTTCTCTTGCGCGATTCATGTCTTGTATACGATTGTGAACCTTATGTGTAGCGGCTAACGGGTTACCAATGTGACGTCGCAAGTTGTCTTTACGTACACATTTGGAAGTGCGACCGTAGTGCCATCTGTTAGCTTCGTTGCTATAACTTGTGGGTGTTGACATCTGTGGCAAGTCCCCACAGGTACATAAGTATACGCTGTATACGCTATTATAATAAGATACCAGAGGATATTCTAAACTTGCCAGACAAAAAGTTTATGTCCCATGTTAAGCAAGTCCTCTGTAAAAAAGGTTACTATAAACTCTATGATTATATTTTATGACCAAAATGTCGGGTCTAGACAATATTACACTATGTAATTCAATATTGTATTTGTAAGTGTACTTTATATATTAGTTTTTGTTAAAAGATGTGCGTTGTAAAGTTTCTGGCCGCATCTTTTCTACAACGTAATACCTTCCGACGTGTTGGTAGAGTCAAAAAAGATGTCAGAAAGCTATGCATGTGATATTATTTTGAGTAAAACATTTTGAGTTTGAGTTTGACAACTATTCATGATCTAGGCATGCAACTAAATCAAAACCGTCACCCCTACATTATAGGTAAGTCTTAGGTTATTGCAGCATCAAGAGGTTAAGTCTTAACCTCTTGATGCTGCAACAATAGATATTAAATGAAAACGTCACCTATGAGTCCCAGAAACTACGTAGAAATGTTTAGCTTCCTCAATGCATGCAGCTGATGTGAGAATATAGCGCTCATGCACTATGACGCCACCACATAGCCAGTTTGATTCTGTCACTTGAGTGTTTGAGTTCACGGCTGGCCGGAGGTACACCTGCCAAGAATGGTATGTGTACAGTCCGTGAGCACTTAGAATAGGATTCGGGTCTTATGAGCTCTATTACAAGCTCAGTGGCGCCCTCCATCAGCATAAGCACATGCTCACGACTATATTCTCCGAGGGGGTAGTCAGAGATATTCTGAAACCACAGAACACTATATATGTAGACAGGTACATAGGTACCTAATAGTGGACCGCCGTAGCATTTGTCTCTGTAAATAGTTCTTCCATCCAATGGTTGTCTGGAAGAAATAGCTTTTAGTGATAAGACCGCCCTTTGTACCCTTCTCATTCTTGTTTTAAATTGTATTTTTCTTGGTGTGCAAATAAAGAATATTTATCTTATCTTATCTTATCTTAACATCCGCTTTACACTAGGACCGAAACTCTGCCCAGTGTGGCCCGTCGCCACTTGCAATGGACAGTAGGTACAATAGACGCCTCGAAATTGAAGCATGCAGATTTCTTCATGATGTTTTCCTTCACCGAAAAGCCACCCCAGTTCAGTGGCGCTCTCATCACAATAGTAAAACCGGTCAAGTGCGAGTTGGGCTACTCGCGCACCGATGGTTCCGTAACACATAACTACACAAAATATTAATTTACAGAAAAAACTTCCAGCCTGTCTCGATCTCGTTTAGTCAATGTCCACGTCTCGCTACTGTATAGTGCAATGCTCCAGATATACACTTTAAGAAAACTGTAGGAATTTCCCAAATTTTTTTCGACTTTTCATACAAACGTTCGATCAGCAGATTGCATTTTGTACGGAAAGTCCATAAATTTTTTTTCGACTTTCCTATTTGTTTCTTAATTTACGTAATGCAACTGTGAGAGATTTCTTATCACTTACCATGTATGGTCTTGTATCACCGACATTATGACCTCTGAGTATCCTCCTGGTTTCGGTCAACTGTTCAACTTTCGGCAAAACTGTCGTTCTTAATGGATCTGTTTAATTTTGAGGCAAAAATGATTTGTTATCATTTTAGCAATGAATGAAAGCGCCGACGTGTTCATGGATACATTTTAAGAATCTTGTTTTAGTAGTAAGTGGGTAGGTGTGGCCGTGCGGTGGGTTGAGATCGAGTTCGGTATATTTAAAATTTTACAAACAATTTGATTAATATTTTGAAAAAAATTACATATGTTGAAACCATGATAATTCGATTCTGCTCTCGATTCTAAACAAACTACTTTCTAGTTTTGCGTTAATTCATTAACACGTTGTATAATTTAAAAGATTATTACTTTCCTTTTCGTCGGACAACTGATAAATGTACAGTGCACCTTGCTTAGTAACCAGCATGTCTCTAATTTTGGCAATTCTTTTCACCGAAATGATAGGTCAATCTCTATGCCATTGATTCGACTGAAGGAGAAGATTGGAAAACCCGTAGTCACTATTAACACACTATACAGAGTGTAAGGAAAAGTATCATTAATCTTTAAAACACATACTCTACCCATCAAAAGTTGTTCAGTTTGATCGTTAGAGTATGCAGTTTAATGGTTAATGATATTTTTCCTGACACCCTGTATAGGGGACTTGATACCCCTAGAATACGGACCGGTGCGCGCCCTGTTCCAAATGTTATTGATTGGCATGACGAATAACTAGGTTTTACTCCCATTGTTAAAGTTGTTCAGTTTGATAGGTAGACTCTTAGTTTAAAAGTTTAAAGGAACAAGGAGAAATTAGCAAAAAACTAAATCAACTTTATAACAGCTGATTTTGTATTTGCTCCGCTCGGTTTACTCCCATAGTAAAAGTTGTTCAGTTTGCATAGTTTTGTAGACTCTTAGTTTAAAAGGATGCTAATGATATCAATTTCACCCTGTAGAGTCATCCATAATTCATTAGTCATCACATCACATCACTTACCACATCCAATAAAAGAAAAACAAATGACGAAATAAATAAAAATAAACATATTCTGGTTTGGAAAAATCTTCAAACCTTCATATTTTGATCAAAGCCAGTAGGTATTTTAAAAAAATAATCAAATAGCTCTGTTTATAATTTCATGGATGAAAGAATTATGATTGTTTCTGACTTGAATTTTTAGATATCGTTGCTTAACAACATTTCAATGAATTTATGACAATTTTCCGAGTTTTTTTTTTTAATATTCTGAGTTTTTTTATGTTCTTTCCGAGTTTTTACATAATTCCGATAAGTATGTTTTAAGGCTCTACTGCCCGATTTTACCGTAAAACTGGGTAACTTCGTAACCATTTTATACATTAACTATGGCACTTTTTGAGTAGAAAACAAATCTGAATAATCTACAGGAAATGAGAAGTGATTTGGTTTTTCTCGAAATCTATTTTCATATTAATGAAATATTATTATTAGTTTTATTAAAAACTGAAGAAAGAGGAATCTAAGGTCACCCCTTTTTTCCAGTTAAAAACCAACCATTTTACACTTAAATTGAATGATTTGGTTTTCTTATTTTTTTTCTTATTTCATTGATAGACATAGTACTCTGTGGTCATGCTACAACCGCGCCCCCAGCAGAAAAGTGAATGTACTCTGTGGTATCATCATCATCTTTTACGAACCCTTACCTTATCTACATTGTAAAGTTCATCTATTGCCCTCTAGATGTCGCACAAAAATATTGTATCAATTGAACTTTCTACTCGCCCATAGATGGCGCTGTACGCTAAAGTTTATTTAAAAATGTTATCTTTGATGTATTAAAGATTATGTATTCTGTAATACAGAATACTTAACTTGGTTGAAATCATTTAATTTGATAAATAAAAAGAACAACAATATATTTAAACATATATATAAAGGTAAAGGAAATACTAGTAGGTTAAATTAGTTACCTGAAATTTTCTTTTGTTTTTCCTTACTTTCTTTCTTTTCAGATTTCTGATTTTGGGTTACTATTATCCACAGAGAAATTACACGCTCCCATCTAATAACAAATTTTGATTCAATAGGTTCAAAAACACTTTCTGTCTTCCGTGTTCAAAAATTAGGGAGTAGGTAAATGAGAGAGTAGGTAATTGACTCGGGCGGGGCATACAGACATAGTGGACGAAAGTATAAGGGTTCCTTGTTTAAATACGGAACCTTAACATCGGAAAACCAGATAACATATCCATAACCACTAATTACTATAATGTGTTTTAATACCCAACGACACCTAACTCGATAGGTTAGGCAAGAGCATCCATGTCTTGCCTTGTCAGCAAAATGTTCTTTATAAATATCCCATTTCTGTGCCATCATATTATAATTATCAGCCTATACAGGTTGTTAGGGTAAACAGATGCATTACTTAAAGGGGTGACTGTACCAATGATACTGAATAACTTTTCCTAACAAACATAGGAAATTCGCAAAAAAAGAGTTCGTACTTTCCATACTATATATAGGTAAATGCAATCAGCTGATCGAACGTTTGTACGAAAAGTCGAAATTTGTTTTCTAAAATTTCCTATAGGTTTCTTAGGGAAAGTTGTTATATAGCGGTATCATGGATAGAATCACCCCTTGCAACTGCAACAGTAATGCAACTGTTTACCCTAACACCTTATATACTTCCCACTGTAGGGCACAGGTCAATCAGGCAGATCATCAAACCAAACAATTTTTTTTTTAAATAATGGTCTTTTTTCTTGTGCGTTAGCACCGCATTTCCGCCAATGTCAAGTAGTTTGTGGGAGTATCTATCCCAATCTCAGGGATTGTTTTTGATAAAGAACAAGAAGATATTAAGGAATGCGGAGCCTCGTGGCAGGCAAAGACGCGACGCGCGAACAACACGCGAGACAAGTTCTTGGGTCAGAACCTGCAACGTGACTCCCAAACAACTTTTATGATAGGACTAATGTCGAATTCGCGAAAAAATACATTGTTGGTTCATACCTACATTAGGGTCGACTCGGGCCATTGAAATTTTATATGGAGCAACCAAAATCGTTTCACAAATGGTAATGGTAAATGTTGTTTAGTGTGATGGTAATTAGACACCGTGTTGAATAGATGTAGGTTTCCTCACGATGTTTTCCTTCACCGTTTGAGAGCAGTCAGTATTACATACATAAGTTCTATATCCATTGGTACATGTCATGTCGTCCGTACGGATTCGAACCTGGACTCCCATGATCGAGTATTCCTACCTCTTCGCAACGCACCATAGACGCTTTTACAGTAGGTACCTACAATAAGTAGGTAGAGGTACCAAATATCATCTTAATAGTATTACATACATACTATATATATAAACTTACGACCGTAATCCCTTTCGGGGTCAGAAACATAGCTACAACTACCAACTTTCTGTTGTTCAAGAATGTAGTTGTAGCAATCAATGCTCACATTTAAATATTTAAGTTTCAGAAAGGAATAAGGATGCCTTTCGTCCGCATAATCACTGAATAAGAAACCTTTAATCCCTTAGTCGCCTCGTACGACAACCATGGGAAGAATTGTGTGGTCTTAATAATTGGTTAATTTCCTAGGTTTCCTAAATTAAAACGGTACCACCTACATAAAAATTGTATAATTAATATACAGGGTCCTTCTTAGTATGCTGACACTTTTGTAAGGGGATGATCAGACCATCAAACTGAACAACTTTCTTTATGGGACCAACATCGACATCGCGAAATAAAACTCAACTGCAAATTGCAAACCTACTTTAGACAAATTGTATGGGACAGCTGATTTTTTTTAGCGATTTCGATGTTGGTGCCACAGTGAAAGTTGTTCAGTGTGATGGTCTGATCATCCCCTTAAAAAGTGTCAGCATATTAAGTTGGACCTTATATACTTATGTAGGTAAGGTACACACACACAGTAATGAGAATAAGGGCCTGTTTCACCAACGTTTGGATTAGTTCTTGTTAGCATAACCGACAGCTCATTTGACATATTTTTGTATGAAGAATATGTCAAGTGAGCTGTCGGATAAGCTAACAAGAACTTATTCGGAAGTGGTGAAACAGGCCCTAATATAAACATTGTATCATCAACATTATTATATCCCTAAACATTATAATTACAAGCAAGCAAAAACACATTGGACTATGTAGATATACCCGGCCTAATAACAAAACCATGTAACTCAAAAAATATCATTTTCATTTTCACAGCCAATATCAATCCTATTTCATTCCAAATTCGATTGCGCTCAACCATTATTGTAAAAGCAATCGCCATTCTCTGCCTTTTATCTTACAAAAGCATAATCTAACACCCTTTACCACTCCGGCTGTCGGAGTCAATACCATAAAGTAGCTATCTTCTACAATACATTATCCCTACTTATCTATGGCCATAACATGAAACTTGGGATCTATTTTATTATAAAGTGCATTGTCTACCATAGAGGAGCTCGGTCGACCGCCGAACGTAAATAATTTAACTGTCTTAAAAGATTCAAAAATAGTTTCCTAACATTGCCCCCCTTAATATGTACACCATTTGTCAGGCCATAACTGGATTTAAACGACACGTTACAAGACAATTGGCCACGCCTACTGACGCAACTATATTCATCTCTCTCTGACACGTGTGAGTATGTTTAGCTAGAGAGTATAGCTATCTCGTTCTTGTGAATGATTTTAGTCATGTTTACCCTATTTCACGATTGAGAATAAGGTCGTTTCTACTAGTGTTGACTGATAGAAAACCGTCTTTATTACTGTTGGATTAAAGTTGATTTTAGAGTGATAATAGAAATGTGGGGGGATACAATTGAAGCGAGATTCCCCCACGAAAAGGACGGAACGAACCGTTCCGTTTAAGTTAGTGAGTCCAAACGAGTTTTTATGTTTGGAAATCGTATTAAGCTTTTGTTGGAAACTGTTCCACTCAACGGGCAATAGTTGAGGCGTTTGTGCGGTCAAACTATCGCGTTCGTAATTTGAAAAGTGGTGGGGGCGCAGCTGATTGGCCCGTTTTTGCTGATTGTGTGTGACGATTCGGTCGCGGGCGGTCGAGCGTAGCACGCGGAAGGACCTCTATTCGAAATAATTACGATTTTATTTGAATTATCCAATCAATTTAAAATTCGTTTTCGTTATTTGTGTTTCCAAAATGAATACGAACGAGAACAATTTTCGATAAATTATTGCTTAACAGTGCCAGTGTTTTGATTGGAATAAGCTTTTAAAGAACTTGCAAAATGTCATCATCAGTGCATTCTGACGATGACCAGGAGGAGATCAACGTGGATTCTGATAGCAGGCTATCAGGCCATTGCGACAGAAGTATTGTTTCCGAGGACAGAGATTCTGAACACAGCTATCACGATAGATACCGTGATTCCCCGAACGATCATATGACTGACACGCAACCGAGAGTGAACCTACCTTTCAGCATATCTCGACTTTTAGGAAAACAATTCGAAGATATCGACAAACGACGAAATTCAGGAGAAAGTGACGACAGGAGTGATCAGGACACTGAATCTGAAAGTGCTAAAGACGACCATAAAGACAATAATGGGTTACCGTTAAATTTCTCTCATAACCCCGGTTTATACCAGAATTCTGGACTTTTATTGAGACCAGGGCTAGGTTTAGGTGCTGGTTATGGATTCGGAAGTAATCCAGGGGTAGTTAGAGTACCGGCACATAGAGCGTTGGGTGCTTTAGGAGCATGGGGCGTCGCGTTGGACCCTATGAGGCAGGCGGCGGCAGCGGCGTTTGCTCATCAAGTTGTTAAGGATAGACTGAATGGTAAGTGTTTTCTCGATAGCTTCCATATAATTATTAAAACATTTGAACAAAAAGGTTAACGCTAAAATATATTAAAATTAAGCCCTAGCCTAGTAGCCCTTATCGAAAAATCCTGTCTCTTCCGTGCATCATTAAAATTTGATACAAATAAAATAAAATAATTTTAGTCTCTTACGATGTTGACATAAATTTACTTTTGTAATGAATTTATATGAGTAGTAGAGTAACTACGAGATTTTTAAATCTCCGTCAATAGTAATTTACCTAAATTGAGTTTCAATTATTTCTTTGTTTTCCATGACCGTGAGAATCGTCTGATGATCATAATTTTTACAATTTCCATTTCTTTCTTGCCTGAGTTTTTTGATTGTAATGTGGATCAAATCTTCAGAAGATATATTTTCCGGTACCTTATAATTATAATTCACCTCCGTGATTATTTCTAATTTTAACACACGAGATAACACAATAGGATACTGGTCTCTGTACTGAACTAATACTTAACGTCTGAAGTTATTTTCACTTATACATCCGCTTATCTTTATCCTACCCGTATCTTTTATCTTATCTAAACAAAAGCTTACCTTCCATAACTACCGAAACAGCAAAAAAACCTTTGTATCCTGTCTTTACTTTGTGCAATCTTCGTCATTAAAAAAAAAGAAGTGGCAACGTCCAAACAATTACCCCCTTGCGTGATGAGATGACACACCTAGGAAACTATTCCTTTTTTTCCTATCTTTTTTTTTTGGGTTTTTTATCGTAGCGGTGAGGCGAGATTGGAGGCGCCTTGTTCACTGTAATTTGTCGCGCCGATCCGCCGGGCGTCGGTCAACTGAAGGGGACGATTGGACGATTTTTTATTTGTTTGTTGGTGACACAAAATTGGAAAGAAACATTCGGAATTGGATTTCGTTTTGGATTGCGTGACGATTGCGTCTTGGATCAATTTGTTGTTTTTAAAAGCGAGTGGAATTTAGGATTAGGATTTCTTTGTTATTATTGCCTGTTTTTCCTTTTTCATTCACCTACTCATTTGTCGGTTTTCACCTAGATAATATGTAACCAAACT
Source organism: Agonopterix alstromeriana (assembly GCA_963924505.1). Lineage (NCBI taxonomy): Eukaryota > Metazoa > Arthropoda > Insecta > Lepidoptera > Depressariidae > Agonopterix > Agonopterix alstromeriana. The sequence continues at coordinate 7,119,815 of OZ004682.1, forward strand.
GTTTTTAGGTATAAAAATTTAACATTTAGGTAACTATCAGAACACTTATAACAATATATTGATGGTTCTCTTACCATTATTTATTTGCTTTAGCACCATAAATAAAAATGAGACATTCATCAAGTTAACAAATTAACGCCAAAGTGGACCATAATTGACGCGCGTGTGGACCCGTCGGTTATTTTTTGCGACCACCAGCACAGAGGAAGCGCGGCCGTCCAGCCTGTAATTGAGATAGTTCAAACAGCGCGTGGGTCGGAAATACTTAAGCGGTGACATAAAAACACCTTATTGGCGCCAATGATTTGGAAGAGGAAGTTTATAAGAAAAAATAATTGTAATTGCATAGGATTATTCAAAAATATATATTCTACGCATAGATAGCTTTTTTTGACTGACTGACCACCGCGTCGTCGGTAAGTGTTTCGTTGTAGAGAAGATGCGGCCAGAAACTCTACAACACAGCATATATAAACAAAACTAATTATGCTAAGTACAAAAGTTAGATACCTTTATACATTGTATTTTGCAATTTATTTATGTATTTATTTATTAATAAACAATTACACAGCTTTACAAAGAAACTCCAATACGCCATGCAAGTTATAGGTACAAATCAAACAAGAATATTTTCTATAGCTTAACAATGCTTAGCAATGTTTGTTTTGTCTAAATTCCGAAATTATTCTGAAGAGCGTGAGAACAAAGTACGGAAGGGCAATTTAAAAAACGTATTATTGCTGTAGTATCTACCAATAAATAGCCTCTTGCTAATGAGTGAAAAAATATATATATTCTATAAATGTATGAATTATACAAATATTAGTGTGAAGAATAAAGTGTTAAAACGAATAAAATTCACTTTAAAAGAAAATCGAATCAGCGTCAAGCACCAATACTTTGATGTCTAGTAGAAATTCTTAGCATAGTAGGTAAAGTTTTTTGGACCCAAGAACCCAATTAACATGAATAACCAATGTTGGGCTCCAATACGTGTTCAAAAATCTAGTACCAGAGATTTTACCCATTATTTTACGGCATTAGTTTTGTCACCGAACGATTTGGAGCGTGTCATCTCAATGAGCCCCCGTTTCCGCAGATTTGTGGTTACGACGTCTCTGCGGCCGGCCGCGTTGAGCTTTCTATTGTGTAACAAGCTTATGTTTTGATTAATTTCCATTGTTTTAATATAATTTAATATGAAAATGTTGATGTACCTACTACAGCAATTCCATGTTTATTGGTCATGACATTCAGTAGATACCTAAATGTACAACAAACATGAGTTATGATATATTTCAATCAATCAATCAATCAAATCAGCTAACATAAACCCACTGCTGGGCATAGGCCTCCTTTTTATTGCGCCACTCCTCACAGTCCTGTGCCAATCTGATCTACGTCCGACCCGCAACCCTTACAATGTCGTCTGGCCATCGCATCGGTGGTCTACCCACGGACCTCCTTCCTTCTCTTGGCCACCATTCCGACATTGCCTTGGTCCACCGGTCGTCTTCCCTTCTAGCCAAATGTCCTGCCCATCTCCACTTCAACTTTGTAATCCGGTCTCCAACGTCGTCGACCTTAGTTCTTCGACGGATTTCTACGTTGGGTACGCGGGTCAAAAGTGATATGCCCAGCATGGTATATTTATTGTGCTAAAATTAAAAACCACATTATATCGACAAATTGTTATGTTGTGTCACTTTACTTTATGACAAATGTTAGTTAGTTGAGTAGGTATAATTCATTTGAACTGTAATAATGTTGCTTAAATTTACTATCCACGTGAATTTGTAAAATGTTCAGATATTACCAGTGATTTTGTTTTCGTTTCATTACCTATATAAAATTTAAACTGTCAAAATTTTAGTCGGTAAATTATCTCATTTCTTGAATTACGGTCAGTTGCACGTACCTTCATTAAAGTTAATCCTCCATTAAATCTCTTGCTGGCTTTTAATACGTCAACAAGACAAAAAGTGGCAAGAGATTTAATGGAGGATTAACTTTAATGAACCTACGTGCAACTGGCAGAAAGTTGCCATTTCTTAAACTAGGTAACCAATCTTACCATTTTAGAAAAGTACCAATTTAAGAGTCCTTTTACAGTTCATCGTCACAATACTCAAATAAAATGTAATTGGAAAGGAGTAAATTAATTAAATTAACTAAAACATCTGCTACTAATATTAAAGATTTCTCAAATATGAAAAAGTACTACTCCAACTTACTAAAAATACATAAAAACTATTTTTATAATATACTTCTATAGGTTCTAAACATTTCACTTTTAAAATATTGAAATAAATGTTAAAGTGGCTGTTTTTTTTCTTATTTCAAATCTGTATTTTTTGACATGGTTTAGTAAAAGAACCTGTAAAAGTATTGTTTAAAAATAGCTTCAAGGCTTTTCTAGTTTATTGAAGTAGCATTTTTTTGATTTAGGTTTTCTTGATTAAGAAATCATAAGCATATTGTGATGAGGGCGCCACTGAACGGTAAAATGAGCCTTAACAAAAACGGTCCTACAGAATCGATGGAGAGTATAATTGGGCAATAGTCTTTCTAGTAATGGCCACTATTTCCGCCTGTGGGCCATTAGAGACCGCAATTTGCTACCCAACACGGCATTTTACTTCTATTAGGTACGTTTAGTACAATTGACAACATCGAAATGCTTTCTTAAAGGTTACTTTGGTTTGCAATAGTTAGATGTATTCAGAGGAATATCTATACTCCATTTAAACTAGCAACGACATTTTAAGGCTATTTTGAATTACAGAAACAGAGATTTGAAACACTTACTCTCACTTATTCTTAGAACTGCTTTAGTAACCTCCAAGATATGTCGGATAGTATATCTTTCTGGTAAATACATTATATTTGCTAATCAGAATTGGCCAGAAAGCTATATAGGAACATGAAATTCGATTCGTCATTATTTGAAATGAAGTATAGGTATTATCCACGACTTCGTTTGTATGTAGGTATTTCTTTTTCCTGTCCTTCCTCAATTAATAACGTTTTCAATTTGTTATTTTCACACAAACATAGATTGAAAATGAACAATTTTATAATGGGATAACAAGAAATTCGATTTTATTTTTTATATATTCAGGTTTGCTTCCATAGTAAAAGTTGGTAGGTATCCAGGTCGTCCGAGGACGACCCCGACAGCATAGTGTGGCAATGTCAAAGAAAAAATTATATTTGACATTTATTAAAATTAGTCGCAGTACTAATAGTAAGCATACAGAATTTTTAGGGTTCAGTAGTCAACAAGGAACCCTTATAGTTTCGCCATGTCCATCCAAATGTTCGTCTGTCCGTCTGTCCGCGGCTTAGCTCAGAGACGCTTGGTACTAGAAAGCTGTAATTAGACATGGGTATACATATTTGTCACGCCGACAAAGTGGTAAAATAAAATCTTAAAAAATATTTTTAATAGGGTACCTCCCCTACAAGAAAAGTGGGATGAAATTTTTTTCTGGTTTTTACTATGGTGTGGGGTATCGTTAGATAGGTCTTTTAAAAATATTGCGGGTGTGGCAACCATTTTTCGATTTAGGGAGCCCTTAGCGAAATATTAAGCTTTAAAGTGAAAATTTATGTTAGAGTCAAGTGTGCGCCCCACCCGCCAGCTAAGTAGGCTTTACAAGTTAACGAGTAATAGTCGATAAACTTGTAAAATTTACTTTTTAGACTTTATTAGCCGTTAAACCGTAGTATAAAACAAAAATGCCCCTTTTAAGTCCGTCTATAATGACGGGCTAATACGGAACCCTACCCTGCGCGTGGCCCGACACGCACTTTGCCGGTTTTTATTTACTATTTTAACTTCTCTCACTACACTACCTTTTGATGTCAGCCGAACATAAATACCAATACATAATTAAAAGACTTCCGTAATTAATGTTTTACAATGCGATGTTTATTTTACACCAGAGTTCTGTTATTTGTACCAATAAAATAATGAACGGCGGCATTTTAAACGTTTGATCAAACGAATTAACGCTTACGAGTGTTTTACCATTTAATTAAATAGTTTTAAAAAAGCTGGGAGTTATAAAATGTGTGATAGTTTGAAGAAATTATGATCTACGCGTCAAACTTGATTAGTTTTTTTATTTGTATGAAGAACTCTTTTTTTTATGATTTTAGTACGCTTACTGAAGTAGTTATAACTGTTTTGAGAAAATGCTTTATTTTGTAACCTGGGCCTATAGACAAAGTATCTTTCGATTAGCGTTAACGACAGTAGAAAACATAAAAATGTACGGACTTGACGAAAGCAAACGTCAAAATGTTTCGATCGCTAATGCCAATTCCATACATTCTGTTATTTTCTACTAGCGTCAACGCCAACAGAATGTCACTTTGTCTAGGGGGGCTGTTGTTATCTCATCTTGACAAAGACATCTCTGCTATTATAATTTATGTGAGGGTTAGGTTAGGTTAGGTTAGGTTTTGCTTGCATTTTTTAAATTTAAATTATTTATTTTATATTATTTTTCCATCATTGTATTGAGTGTTTTGGTCCCATATTAATAATGTTTAACGTTACATAAGAGGCTATCAGAGTTGAGTTTCGTATTATTTTTGCACCCAGCTGCCAGTAGGTTGCGTCCGGCCTAAGGGTGGCAACCATATTTTTAGGATATGTAAACAAAGAAATGTCCACTGGAATATGTATCATTAGCTAAACCTATGGATGCAGAAAACATGTATATCTAACGGTCAACCTGATTATTTTTGGATTGAAACACAGATTACTGATATGTAGCAAGCTACAGGTGCGACAGTGAAATCTGCACTTAGTTCCAACATCTCCGTTGTGGCACTGCTGTTGTCAAGCTAATTTGTATAGAACTTGTAGTTATAGGTACGTATACAGTTATTCCGGAATGCAAAAATAGGGATATTGGTCCAAGGAACAAGGTAATCAACGATATTATTATGTCATACAACGTATAAGAATTAGGGTTTCCCAAGGATAGCTGTAAGTTCAATATGGCGTCCTATCATCGTCCAATAATGACGTTTCATGAAGGAAAATGTGACTTCAGCGCCACAACGGCTATATCGGAACTAAGGCTGTCATAGGCCCGGATTGAAAACTTGTCTGTTTTTAAACGTTTTTCAGCTCGATCCTTTGACTATTTATATGTGGACTGGTTACGCGTGTAATTCTAACAAACATTTCTGCCACTTTTTGCGGGGGGCGAGGTAACATGAAATCCGCAACTTCGAAGTTATTATTTCGCAATTATAGGCTGTCTCGTTTAGTGATAAGGTGTAAAATTGAATGTAAATGCACAAGATCAATTGTGCTTATACCGTGGCAGAGGGGAAATGCTACTGCAAGGCTAGTCCTTAATAATAATTAGTCAAAGGCTCGATCTTATACAAATGAGGTTACCATGACTTCCTTATGGGACTTCATAAATATTATACAAGAAGATATACAAACAATAAACATCTTCTATTTTAATTTGTCAAAAGAGATAAAATGCCTTCGAAGTTTCCATGCCCATTTTGCAGTGTCTTTATTTCATACCTGCTTCACTTTACAGGTATCTCCCCTCTTTCCATATGTGCCACAAAATCATCGATACAGTAAAATACACCTCTAATATCGCCCCAGCCTCCCCTCGAAAGCCTCTTTGCCCGCATTTCCCGCGGGGAGGCGCGGGTATTGGTGTTATGAAAATTTGACAAGAACCAATGTGATGATATGAGGGTTACTTTTACATGTGTGAAATTGTACCCCTATCTCCCCGTCTCTGTTTTATGTTGGTTTTATGTAATTGGGTTAATTTGTTTAATTTTAGAGGCAAGTTTAATGTTATTTAGGTACTGTTAATTATTATAAGTAATAGGGAGTGATAAACGTCGCGTTGTTACAAATTTCTTTCAAACGTTATTTTGTAATTTTATACTAATATCGTTCTAAAATATATCTTGGACATTGTCACACAAATTATCTAGTCACATTTAAAGTACCAGAATCTAGCCTGGACTTGTGTTATGATGACTAGACAACGATATAGAATACATATATAGATACAAACATCCATGACTCGGGTGCAAATATTTATATTCATCATACAAATATTTGTCCCTTACCGGATTCAAACCCTCGACCCTCGGCACAGCAGGCAGGTTCACTACAGACTGTGCTATCGGGCCGTCTAAAAGAAAGCATAATAGTTAAAATTTAAGAAATTTGCTATGCAGTCGCCCACCCTTTTAAATTCCATATATACACGACCATACAAACTATCGGGGTGATCAGAAAACCTGCTAGAAAAGAGCAAGGGGCAGAGCGGGTTGCTGCTGTTTAAATTCCAAAGTAAGTAGGTATTCCAAAGTTATCTATCACCAAATTTAACCTTTAATTGATTTTTGACTCTTAATGGAAATAGGTTTTTAAAGAATTAGGAAATTTTGAATGGATTTTAAATTTCAGAAGTCGCATTTGAAAATATTATTTGCGAGTCACGTGAATTGAAAGTCATTTCATAATCGATTGCTTTAAGTACGGGTAGAACTAGTATTTATACCGTGTTTTAAGCTGTTCTTGTGTTTAAAAATATAAAGATCTCAATAAAAATAACGAAAACATTTTTTTTACCCGACTGCGACAGAAGGATGTTTGTTTGTATGTCTATTTCTTTGGCACGCCCTACAGCCTAAACGGCTTAATGGATTTTAACGTATGAGGTGTCGTTAGATTTGTAAAAATCGTGAGAGTGACATAGGGTACATTATTTCAATATGGCGTTTGCGTTATTTTTGAATATTAAATCAGTAGTAGCAAGATGCATATCTACAAAGTAATATTGACATTTTCAACTGCTGAGTTCAAAGTATGAGTTTCAAAAATCGCACACCAGGTTCTGATATTTAATTAGTCTAATTTTAAAAAACCCTTTAATTTTACTATCTTTTTTCTGATCAACATTTTATAACATACTATACTATCGGTTATAAAATTGTATTTACGTTTCGTCCAATCATAAAAGCGACTTAGGCCTACTTTTGGCTCCACGTTGATATATTTTATAACCAATCCATAATGTGAGAGGTTGTAAAAACGGCCATATTTCAAATGTGTAAATATATGGGCGAATTTAAGGGGGAGCGGACCGTGCATAAAATATTATATTGCTATTTATATATGTTTCGTTTCAGAAAGATTAGAAGATTGTATGAATATGTTTAAGAGCGTTTTCATGTGATGTTGCTTGTGGGGTGTTTAAGAGGATAGTCTTTGCAGCGCTCTCCATACAAACGAAGTTTTGTACTATTTTTAATAATAACCAATTATAGACAATGCTATTTTTAGGGTGCCGTAGTCACACAAGGGACCTTTATACTTTCATTCCCCGCCTCAATAATTCGCTCATTTTTGCACCTTTCGAATCAAAATTTGGCATGAAGACAGATAACAGTAACTCAAAAATAGAAATGTAATAGTTATGAAGAAACAATTTTTTTCGACCTTCGGTAAGAGGGTTTGGACCAAAAATAGTTTTTTTTAATTTATCGAGCTAGGTGTCGTTGGGTAGGTCTTGTCCAATGGGACAAAACTCCAATAGAAATTAAATCGTTATAATGCTTCTGTTTCGAGATATCTGCTCTCAAAGTCAAAAATAGGGCGTAATAATTATGTTCGATTTACAGACAAAGGAGTTGTTTCTCAAATCGTGGATGCATTTTTTATTACAATGACTACAGTTGCAGAAAAGTTCATTAAAGTTAATCCTCCATTAAATCTCTTGATGTCACTTTTTGTCATGTTGAAGTAGTAAAAGCTAGTCTTGCTATTTAATGGAGGATTAACTTTAATGAGCGTTGGAAAAGCAACTGAGTGTATATCAATTAGTCATAAGGAATCTTAAAAACGTTTTAGGTAAGTGTGTAAACGTTAATTGTCAGTAGGTACGTTGTAAAATACTTAAACGCTTCTTTTTCAAAATGTTGACGTTATTATGGGCAATTCATCATTCCATAAAATGGTTCAGCCTTGCTCCGAAATATACATTACCTGCAATATACAATAAAGTTTAAATAACATAACCGGAAATTCGTAAATTACACCACAATCTCTAAATAAAATCCTAAAAATGAATGCGTATTTCATCCGAAAGCTATTCGACTAATTTCCCATACAGCCGAAACGTCAAAAGATTATCCACAATTAGGTTGTTTTACGTAACACAGTGGGCCGAACGATGACAGCGATGGGACAAAATTTTAATGAGCAAAATGAGCGAGCGTGCGTATAATAACCATCTACACAGTCATGTGAACGTCTCACGGACATAAATTAACCCGATTTTAATGGAATTTTCTTTGCGTGGGCTTTTGAGATTTGGAAATTATTTTTTAAAACTTTTTTGACGATGTTTAAAATAAAAAGGTTTTGTTATTTTTTACTCGTGGCATATTCTTAGGTACTTATTAAATGGTATATTAATGTTTAATAGACATGATTCGAAATATGTATTATCATTGTGTACGATCTCCCTAGTCTCCCTACTACATACAAAGACTGTATCAAAAACTTGTGAAAAAAACGTGTCGTATAAAAAACGGTTCTTACACTAACAAATAATGCAGCAAACTGCAACTACATGTACACGTAACAAATACAAGCTAGCGTGTCGGACACGAATAACGACAAAGCAACAGAGGCACTAAAAGCACAACATCATAAAGCCTGTATCCTTTGTTCACCCAAACGAGTGCAATGTTGTTTCAAAATGCAACCTAAACCTGGATCCCGATTGCATTCCGCTTTCAACCGCTGAATTTTCCATGAGTTCGTGCCGTATTCCCGATTCCCGTTCGTTTGGTAGCGTAACTAGTGGGAATTGGTATTCGTTTGTTGCGTACAATATGTATGAGATTTTTGTCCGTTCATTTTTTCGTTTCGCCCCACTGTCCGGCCAGTGTAATTGAAAAATGTTGTCTGCTCTGTACTTTGTATTGATTTTTATTGCGTACGCTTTCGTGGTAAGGGGTATTTTAAAATCAAAACGTGCCTTTATCAGAAAAATAAAACGTACTTTGTGTTGTAGGGTTGCGTGCAGAAAGACTACTTTAAAGAAATGTAGGGCTGCGACGACGACATGACAAATCAACGTCAACTTTTCGTTGAAAAGTTAACCCCCTATTGTTAATTGTATGTATGCAATGTGTTATTTTAAGTTGACGATATTTATTTGACATTATAAAGACACAAATCCAAACCATATTCGATGCCAAAAAAGATGAAATCGACTCGTAAAAAAATAATGTTATTTATAAACTTTAAATACCTGCTCAGTAAAATAACGTACAAAAAAATGTTTAACACCTTAAGAAAACAAACTAAAGATCTGCAGCAATAGATAACAAAAAACAAAACATAATCAATTCAAAATTCAAGCTCGACTAAATCATAAAACGCACAGTGGGCGTAATACTCAACAGGCGCGGACAAATGTGACTATAGGAGTGATGGAGCGACTGCCTGTAATCCCAGGTGACTTCGCGCCAATTAGACGTCAGGCATTCGTCTTCTCGTCCTTATTTTTGCCTCCCCAGGGTGGCAAGAGTACGAAATATGAGCGAAAATTTGTTACGTTTAAACGTGGAATACCTTGTTTGGAGCGTTTTGTATTTCTTTTTGAGACAAGAGAAATTAGGTTGGTTTTATTCCTGGCTGCGATTGAATCTTTTAGGAACGTTGATGAAGCTTTTTTACTTATTTTACATTAGATAGCGTTTCGAAATTTACCTTCTTCTTTAAGATTTTCTGTACACCAGAACTAGGTTCCTAATAGTTGACAAATCCTATTACTATTTTCCTGCAGCTCGCTGGATTGACGACCTAAAAAGATAGTGGAGAGCGACTGGATGAGGAAGGCCGATGATAGTGTTTTTAGGCGCGCCTTATGTTTAGCAGTGAGCGTTAATGGGCTGATCATGATGATAACGATTCTAGTCCCCAAAACTATCAAAATTATTTTCCTTATTACGGTGTGGTGTAGCTACTGTAAATTATATCCCAGAAAGTAAGAGTTCATTTCAAAAAGAAGGCCTTTTCCTGCAATAGACCGAGCAGGTATCTAGGTAGAAAAAATAGCTATATATGATTGCAACGACCTCTTAATTCAATTCTTTGAACTAAAAATAATATTTCGCACGAGCCACATTAAAAAAATAAAAGAAAAACGTTTTCGAAAAGGGCACTAAACTGACATAAATAACGCAGATTCACTTTGAGTGGCCAAAACCCAAACCGAGGGAGAAAAGGGTTGCCCAAAGGGATAATATCATAAAGGGATTACCCTCTGAGACGCTTAAACCTTTCAATGTTAATTTGTTTGTTAATTTTTCTCTGCATTCATCTTTAGCGTAATTACTTTTTTATTTAAAGGGGTGATGAGTTTTAAAAGATGTATTTTTAAATGATTATTGCAGCTTTGTAATTTTTAATTACAGAGTTGTTTATTTCGTATTGTTCTTTTTAAATGATTGTACATTGTATTTGTTTTGAAATAGTAAATTGTGGGAACGAACGCGGCGATGGCGATGCGACCGTCCTGTGGAACGGAAAAGCTTGCCTCTAATTTATGAATGAGTCTGTATTACGTACATAAGATTAAAAAACACATTGTACCAATGGACATGCGTGTATATCGTGTGTGCAGGTTTGTTGAACATATAATTGAAGTTTTGATTAGAGCCAAAACACGATTAAGAGACATTTTCTCGATAGAAATATAAGCCAAAGTAGCCTCCGTCTTTATCGATAAACGCTTGGAACTGCTAAACGGTGAATAATAGAAACATGAGACTTGATTTAAAAGAAAGAGATTGATATTTTATAAAGGTTGATTAGAGCAGAAATGAACTTACATAAATATTACAATCACAATCTAATTAGGTTTGTTTTACGCTTGCGTCGTTTCAGGCTCGCGCGCCGCGCCATCTTTTCCTCTCGCATATAGGCTATGACACGCCCATTTCGCCACAATTATTTTTCAACATAGGCCCTTAACGAGAAAAATTTATTATCACTTTCTTGCTAATAAACAGGTACATTCAAAATTACACTTATGTTTACAATGAAATAGACATTATTTTTTCAAACCAACCAGAAAGTTACATCCCAAAAACTACGTCGCACAATGGACCCGACGCATGAATCATAGGACCTAACTAGATTACGACCCACCAAATCATATTATGACACCCTTTTCTACCCTTATACAGTGCGACGTAGGTAAAATATTTCCAGAGCTACTAATAGGATTTTATGTTAGTAAAGTGAGAAATAAAAATAATATAAAGGTTTTTTTTCTTAGGTAAAGATAAAAATAATAACCTCTTATTAAGTAGTGTACCTAACCAATCGAATTATTACGAACTAGTATAAAAGATTCTGCCCTTTCATGTTCCTTAACCACAAAATTGCCTCCAATACTCCATCACACTGGCCCATTGTGAGTTCAACTCATATGTATGGCTCACTTCATCTCACTCTTATTAATAATGGGAGGTATTTGGCCAGCATTGGGATTATACAGGCTGGGCGTAGTGAGTCAATCCAAAAGGATACTTACATAAACATTAAGAAACTCGTGATGATAATCCCCATTTGGAGTGGTCAGAAATATTTGTTGCTACAACCACAGAGCAATGCTTCATGGCTACAATTCATCATCATCATCATCGTCTTATTTAAGAGCTACGCTCTTGCTGGTGGAGTATTCACCACCGAAGTATCTTTTATGCAAGTGCTCAATGCTCGAGACTGGATTCTTGATACGACACGACATTAACCTTTTTTAGGGTTCCGTACCCAAAGGGTGAAAACGGGACCCTATTACTAAGCCTACGTTGTCCATCCGTCCTTCCGTCCTACCTATTTAGGGCTGTAACTTTTGAACCGTAATAGCTAGACCATTTAAATTATCACTAAATATGAGTTCTTTTAGTTGATTTGTTAAAAAGAATGAAAATGTCAAAAAGTTAAAAATGAAGGGGGGTGTCTTCAAACAAGAAACTAGTTTTTATCAACGTTTTTTCGTCTCGCTCTATCGTAAAAACGGTAATACATACAATCGTCAAACTTGGCGTGATTATAGAGCAAACTCTACAGTAAAACAAAAATAATAGAAACTGGCCAAGTGTGAGTCGATCTCGCGCTAAAGGTCCCGGAGAAAACACAACATTTTTGTAAGTTATGTTGTGCCCGATGCCCGACTCGCACTTGAACGGTTTTTATCTTCATTTATGCTCGATAACTCTGTCTCAGTCTTCCTCTGCCTCTTTTTTTATCTCGGATCAAGTTTCCCATCATTTCTACTCTCACCAATCAACTTTTTAAGCGTGTATTATAGAGTTACGATTTTTATTCAAGGCAGATGTATAGTTTTTTAGTAAGTAGATGTTTTTAACTAACCTGTTTTCAATCTTCAATTTTGTAAATAGAAGGCTCTATTTACAAAATTGACATATATCACAAATGTCACTTAACAAAATAAAATCACCAGAATGCAGTGTCTGGTTCGTGTCACAACACAAGACCTTGCTTTAAAGATAAACAGTAGGGAAACAAAGTCACTAACAATATTCTTAAACTATGGTTAACTTACATCTACCCTAACAATAGCTACATAATTTGCGGTCACGTGAAGCAACCATTACGTTTGTCGGTCGACCAATCGGAGCACGCCGTTTAATACGGTTCCATTTTTGAAAACAAAAATAAATAATATGAGCTCGTAATTTGAATTTAGAATGGGGTAAGGAACGGGGTTGCACATAGGTACTGTTTCGACTTGTTTCAGAACAAATTAGGGCAGTCTTTTTTGAGAAAAATAGAAAGGTTTTGTTAAATTGTTTTGTCCGGTTGTAGATGAGATGGAAATGAGCTTAATGGTTTTTTATTAGGACTTAGTGAATGATGAAATGATAAATGTCGATTGTTTATTGTTCGAAGTCAAATCCACTTCAATGATTAAAACATGCAAAAAGCAAAAATATAACTGTATCAGAATCGTGTTTGTACATTAAAGATATTTAAAAAAAATACGATACAGTTTTAGGTGTCCCTCATTCCAAATCACCAATTTTATTCTTTTTCTCTCTTTTTGTCTGTTTGTTTATTCGCGCATCACGCAAAAACTACTAAACCGATTTTGATGAAACTTTTTTTGTTTGAAAGCTTGTAATTTGACTTAAAATATAGTATTTAATTTGTGAGGACGAAGTCGCGGGTAAAAGCTCGTACTATTACAAAACTATATATTTTTTTGTTTGTAACAACATCTACAAAAACTACTGAACCGATTTTGATGAACATTTTTTTTTATCAATAGCCAATAATTTGACTTAAAATCTTGTACATAATTTGTGCGGATGAAGTCGCAGGTAAACTCTATTATAGTTATAATATGAATATCGAATCAGTATTGAAATCAATATCCTAGTTAAAGTTGTTAACAACGACATGATCTCATCTCACGGGTCATTTAATGCAAATCGATCTATTACGGAAAACACCGGTCATTACCGACCGCCCGACCAATCACAGCACTCCATTTAAACGAATGTAATTTATTGAGTTTCGAATTTTAAAAACGTAATCACTCCGCCATCTTGGATGTAATTTTGAAACGTGTAACTGCTACTTTGAAAAGATTGGTAACGATTTGTGCTTCCTTTTTTAAAAGGTACGAGCCTATTATATGTATAAGATATCTTGCGGTTTACTCTGTATATGGTCAATCTGTTAACCTGAGTTTCCACGAACGCCCATCAACGTGTAATTTTAGATTTATTATGGACGGAAACTTTGATTATTGCGCCGTTTCAGGTGTAATAGCTGGTACTTTATAGTGATTGTATGAGCAATTTAACTACGAATGAATTTAATGAGATTTTTATTTATTCATGACTTTTTGTAATGCTCGAACGTTGTATTCACGATAAGTTCGTGATTTCAATTATAAAGATAAGATGTAAATATACCTTAGGGCTGCGAGTCGTTCTTGTAATTGCCAAGATTACCTTTCTTGATAAATTAAGAACTCGAATTTGAATAATAATTAAGATGGTATTAACCTAATTTTTGCTTATTGCCACTATAAAATTTAACAAAAAAGCCCCCGATATATTTTTAGGAATGACTCAAAACTAATTTAGTAGCATAGTTGGTATGATGACCTAATTTATCGTAAAAATTTCATCGAGATAACAATTTTCTTTTGTTCTATAAAAATGTCTAATCAACCCACAGTGCGCGAAATTTTCAAGAATTATAACTAAACTAAACTCAAGGCTAAAAATATATAAAATATACAGAAACAAATAGTTTGAAAATAGGTAGGCATACCTTATCTTTATTTTCTTTTCGTTTTATATACCTATAGTGTCCTTCTTAATATGCTGACACTTTTTTAAGGGGATGATCAGACCATCAAACTAAACAACTTTCTCTATGGTATCAACATCGAAAGCGCGAAAAAAAATTCTGCTGTTCTATACAAAACTGCAAACATACTGAAGCCAAAGGTATGGTACAAGTGATTTATTTTTCGCGATTTTGATGATGGTCCGATAGAAAAAGTTGTTCAGTTTGATGATCTGATTATCCCCTTAAAAAAATGTCAACATTATGTAAGAAGGACCCTGAATCTTGTCTTTTTTTTTTAGTGGTCTGATTGAAATCAGATTAGCTATCTGTACTATTAATGTACCTAAACGATTATCTCTATTTCAAAGTCAATATAATTTATTCAATATAGGAGCTTGCAGCACACTTATCAAACGTCAAATCTTTTGTAAAGCTACCACCGCGTCGGAACGTGTTGTCGCTGTAGATAAGATGCGGCCAGAAACTCTAACCTAAGTATGTAGGTACTGGCATGTTTAGTGCTGTACTGGATCCTTCTTTCTTTTTACCCGACTGCGCCAGAAGGAGGGTTATGTTTTTGACGTATATTAGCGAGAACCTTTAATTGGCCTTCTGTTACTTAAATAATACTGTTTAATGTATTGTACTGTGCTGTTGGTCTTCCAAAAATTATAAAATAAATAAAATATACTTTTCTTTCCAGCATCATTTCCAATCACGAGGCGGATCGGGCACCCTTACCAGAACCGAACACCGCCAAAGAGAAAGAAACCCAGAACCTCATTCACAAGGCTCCAAATCGCTGAGCTAGAGAAACGGTTCCACAAGCAGAAGTACCTGGCATCGGCTGAAAGAGCATCGTTGGCAAAGACTTTGAAGATGACAGACGCACAAGTGAAGACATGGTTCCAGAACAGAAGGACGAAATGGAGGTGAGGATCCAGATTTTTCATAGACTATGTTCCTGTTCCAGATCAATAAATTATTTAGGCTATATAAGGTGTTACAAAAATACAAATAAACATTTAAGGGGGTGATTTAGAGCATCAAACTGAACAACTTTCACTATGGGAC
Source organism: Agonopterix alstromeriana (assembly GCA_963924505.1). Taxonomy (NCBI): domain Eukaryota; kingdom Metazoa; phylum Arthropoda; class Insecta; order Lepidoptera; family Depressariidae; genus Agonopterix; species Agonopterix alstromeriana. Next base: position 7,135,308 of record OZ004682.1, read on the forward strand.
TAATATCTAAATAGCGAAAAAAAATCTGATGTTCTATACTAAACTACAAATCTACTCGAGCTAATTGTATTGGACAGCAGATTTTTTTTTCGCGATGTCGACGTTGGTCCCATAGTGAAAGTTGATCAGTTTGATGGTCTAAACAAAGCGTTTGGCAATTAAAAGCTTTAAATATTTATTTTTACTTTTGTAACACCTTGTACAGGGTCCTTCTTATTATGCGTACACTTATACCAAACACGAAATCATAGAAAAAAAATCTGCTGTTCCATACAAAACTGCAAACCTACTCGAGCCATATGTATGGGATAGCTGATTTTTTAGGGTTTTCAAGTCACTATGTCCGGTTACATTTTACAAAATAAAATTGTTGAACACAAAATATCGGCATAGTTATACAAAATTATCAAGCGGGCCTAGCACAGATTTTGAACTGCCAAACTAAACTGGTTAAAGTCATTACGACGATTGTGCATAAACCAATACCTTACATAAGTATTAGAAGTCTGTGCATAGAAAATCCTTGACAAGTTCGTACCGATATTAAGATATAAAACCATAAATAAGCAATATCATACTAAAACGTAAATGCGTCTAATGTTTATAAATCTTTGTTTAAAGCAGCGCCTTAAAGTAAAGGCGTCAATCGACCCTCTCGGCTTTCTTGTACTCATTAAGATAAAATCCTAGAGTAACCAGGTTAACGAGATCTATAATAGACTTCAGTCTGCATTCGATTGAGAGGTTTACATAAATTGGTGCAGTCTGACCACTAATAGTGTTGGATTGTAAAACTTAAGTATATGAAGTACTTATAGATAAAGGATAGGACAGAATTTGTTTTAATTATGCATCGTAAAATGTAAGGAAATCATGTACCGTAAACAGGTTGTATAAGTGTTTAATAATCAAAATGAGAGAGACACATTCCACGGTTTTTAAAAATCTGTGCACATCGATAATCTAAAACAGAGAGTGATAAAAGGCGTTCTACAACATACGCACACAAGCTCTAGGTTCATATACAACGTGTTAATGAATTAACGCAAAACTAGAAAGTAGTTTGTTTAGAATCGAGAGCAGAATCGAATTATAATGTTTTCAACATAGGTATTTTTTTTCAAAATATAAAATAATTTGTTTGAAAAATGTAAAATTTACTGAACTCGATATCAACTTACTTACTTAGTACCAAAACAAGATTCTTAAAAGGTATCCACGAGCACGTTAGCGCTTTCATTCATTGCTGAAATCATAACAAATCATTTTTGCCTGAAAACTTAAAATGCGAATAACTTTAAATTTTAACAATAAAATAATGAAATTATTGTTTCAATCTAATTATTTTGTTATAAATCGCTTATTCATTAACACGTTGTATACAAGCACACATGAGGATCTAGGTGGGCTAGGTCCGACAACAATATATGTATATAAATATCGTCGTATTCTTTCTGGTGTAGGCAGCACATGCGTAAATGTCGCACAGAAACAAAGTTTCATACAATCGCGCTACGATACCGTGACCTTTCATCGACGAACCTACACGCCGCCTGTAGAAGAATCGGCTCGGCCAGTGGACAATCTATGTGCGAGTGCGTCTCATGATCTTTTTCTAAGCTTTGTCTATGTGGGGGTATTTACTCATGCATGTGAAAGGCAGACCCGGCGCTTTTGTGAATGCGGTGCGGAACGCTTGTTCAAAGCTTCCCCACTCTCATGCACTCTTTCCAAGATCCAAAAACTTTGGTACTAAAACTCTTTAGAACTTAGCAGAGATACGCAGAGACTAGTTCTAGACCCAATTTAAAGAATCAGTTTTTTTGGAAAACGGATTCACGTACCGAGTTCGCTAAAATATTAGGTCACCGACTCTGATGAATCATTTTGATTTATCTGTCTTAAAGTTTTTTTTGAACAAAATACCTTTATCTTATGACAGAATGATGTATAATGATAAAATTTAAAACGTAGTGCAAATAAATTGACCTCCACTACAATAATCGAACTGCAATTAACATCAATAGTTAATTAAAACAATTCAATCAAAACGACACGTGTTTCGTAAAAGCTTTTAAATGGATATGAATATTAATATGACGATGACATGGATGCTTCATAAATTATAGAATTCACTCTAAAATATAGATAAACTTAGTGTTCCGGCAATATAACGCGTGTTTAAATTTTAAATAGCCATTTAAAGGTTGTATAAGTAGTGTTTTATATTCAACATGATGTTTTTGCTATAATTCACTTCATTAGAATGTGTGTTTGTGATAAATATTGAATATATAAATATCATGGATATTGTGATTTTTCCTCATGGTATTATCATAGTGGAAAAAAACGAATAGTTGTGTAGCTCGTCGGTCACGGCGCGGGTCTATTGCTCTATGCCCGCGCGGTGTGCGAGGGACAGCGGGGGACGGGCGTACCCTAATTCAATTCGCTATGAGGGTACGCGCGCAGGTAGAGGGGGTCGGGACGCACTCGATTGACCTGCCGCAACAGCTGAACTTCACCATTATTAGTTTTGATTATACTAGAGGGTTCTTTATTACTTTGATTCTTAAAAAGTCAAAATAAAAATACAACATAATAATTATAATATTACAATAATTATCTATACAAAAAGAGCAAAAAATGCAATCAGATAAGAAACATTAATTAAGTTTTCGGGATTCAAACTTTCGCAGCCCTTGTAGTAGCTGATAAATTCGTTATCGACTAGGCTATACAGGGTGAAATTGATATCATTGGCATCCTTTTAAACTAAGAGTCCCAATAAAACTGAACAAATTTTTACGCAAATCGAACGTAGTAAAAACAAAATCAGATGTTCCATACTAAACTGCAACGCGTACTCTACTCAAATGTATGCAACAGCAGATTTTTTTGCTACGATCGGTTTGCGACTCTTAGTTTAAAAGTATGCCAACGATATCAATTTCACCCTGCAGTGTCATAATAATACAAAAATTAAAAGTACATTTGATCAAAAAAGTTTCCGACGGAAAGAAAAACGTAGTGCCTATACTTTTGAAGGGGTAGAAACCGTCGCTTATCCTGAACGATATTATATACATGATAAATATTTAGTAAGCGAAATATACTTGAGTCGAGTATATTTCGAGTAGTTAGGTTCTTACTGCAGTTTTATATGGAACAGCAGAGTTTTTTAATTCGCAATTTTGAAGTCAGATATAGTGAAAGTTATTCAGTTTAACTGGTTATAGTTTATAGGTATCTAATACTTACCATCTAAACCTACCGTCCCCTTTAATTTCACAAGATTTAATTAGATCTATTTAGATTTTGACTGACTTTAAAAACACATTTTATCTCTATCTATCTATAACGTCACGCCTCTTTCCCAGTGGGGTAGGCAGAGACCAGAGCGCGCCATATACTACGATCCTTACATACCTCTTTTGCCTCATTCACATCCATACATCTCTTCATACATGCCCGTCGGTTTCGAGTACTCCGCACCTCCCCTTTTTTTAGGACGCAACGAATTTGATCAGAATACGTCCTACGAGGGCGCCCTCTGCCGACACATTTTATTTGTGTTAAATGAGAAAAAAAACTAAATCTCAAATTCAGGAATATAATAGCAATCATAATCATATACAAATATTATTCTAAACAAGCTATAGACTATAATTTGTTTGAATAATCAATGAAGAGAAACAAAGAAAACTTGCAAATCTACTACGTATTGGATGCATGGTCACGTTGATGTCTTTTATATGAACACTTTTGACTTTATACAAAGTATGAAATTATCTCGTGCACATAAATGGAATAGAGGACAAATTATTTTTTACAGTATTATAATTTACAGTGATTTTACAACAATCAATATTTTATTCACAAACTCACTAGGACACTGTCTGACATTTCAAACAAATGGGAAAAATTTACAAGAAGATTACGAGTGAGACAGGAATACGCCACTGCCTAAATTCTTCGCAACGCTCCCTACCAAATGGAGGTGAGGTTAAAATTGGTGGGGGGGGGGGGGGGGCAGGGAATGCACTCTTTTTTATACTGTGGTTAATACGTTAGATAAGATAAGATATTAGAATAGGTCAAATTGGTTCAAACCAAATATTACCATAAATGCTTATTTTTTTTAAATAACGAACTGGCATAAAACACAAAGGAAACAGAATTCTAAATTCAAAATCGCGAGACAATACGCTCCAAGTCGTGTGTTGGTGGCATCACAAGCGATTACGTTCGTACACTTCTAATGGACAAGCGGTGTTTGTGTTCGAACGAGATAACGCGTGCTCGATACGCGCGGCGCCATGCCACTGTCTTTTATTATAAAAAAAAGAAAAAAAAAACAATCTAGACGCGGGAAAGATATTGTGATCTACTGTCTGATAGAATTAATTATTTGTATTGTAATTCAGTGTTTTGTACACGGAGAAAAATATCTGGTAGATGACATCGACAAATATTTATTGTAGCAGAGTTTACTAGCAAATTTTTTGTTATACGTACCTAATTAGATTTAAGTTAAAGCTGCCAGAATTCGATAGGATCCTTCTTAATATGCTGCCACTTTTTATGGGGATGATCAGACCATCAAACTGAACAACTTTCTCTATGGGACCAATGTCGAAATTACGAAAAAATTCCATACTAAACTGCAATCTTACTCGACCCAATTGTATGGGAGACCAGATTTTTTTTCGCTATTTCGACCTTGATCCCATAGAGAAAGTTGTTCAGTTTGATAGTCTGATCATCCTCTTAAAAACTGTCAGCATATTAAGCTGGACTCTGTATTTATAACAACAAATGAGTCAATTTCTTTAAGGTAATTTATTATAGTAATCGGACGAAAGATTAGGTAAAAATGCAATGGAATTATGAAATCAATATAAAAATGCACCGTTTTGACTTTTTTGCTAAGATTATTTTTTCCTGTTAAAACGGCACTTGTAAAATAATGCGTTTATAGTAACGTCTTAGATGTTCATACGAAAATAAAAATAAATAAAAACCAACTTATTTGACCAAGACAAGATGTGCGCTAACTGTGATTACGCGACACTCGCGACGACGTCATTTGTAGCTCTGCTAAAATAAATAGGTAGTTGTCGCATTATACTACTTACCAGCCTACTTACTATATATTTTTTCCATGCAGTGTTTGCAGTGACAGATTTTAAAGTTCAATACATTGAATAATCTTCTTAACTATTATAAAACTGTAACAGAAGTGTGTCTGAACATTGAAGAAATTTACAAGAAAAAGATTATGATATGGTTTTTAGGTGTCCCTGACTCCAAATCAACCTTTTTAGAATTTTTGTGCGAGCATCACGCAAAAACTACTGAACCGATTTTGATGAAACATTTTTTGTTTGATAGCTTATGATCTGACTTAAAATCTGATATATAATTTGTGCGGACGAAGTTGCGGGTTACCTATAGTATCATATAAACTCACTACCTTATAGGGGTGACCAGGAACTTTGCTACGACGAACATGGCAAGTTTCGCTTTTTATGGCAGGTAATATATTTTTTTCGCTTACAAAACACTGCAAAGAAACCATTTTCATTAGTCACCTCGTATGTTAACCACGGAAAAAATCGAAAGGTCTACCTAATCATAATAAGTATTCGCAGATATTGTATAAATCTACAAAGCCACAAATTCTAATAGCCTTGTATTATAATTTCTATGTTAATTTAACTTTTAATTTTCGCATAATTTTTTTCTCATGGGATTTGAATCGCATCGAAATTCAAATATTAAAAAATTCATTATATTATAAAATCTGCTAAATAGACGACCCTTTAAACAGGTTCTTTTAGAACAGTTCTAAATTCAAACGCACAAAAAAGAAACATTTAAAAAATATTTTTCGGTCAATTTATCAGGCCGTCTCTTTGTATTAACCAGCCGTGTTAATGGGTCGCTTATCTATAGCTTCTTGTTTTTGTTTTGTTGTGCATTATTAAAAGTCGGGTTATCGGCTAACGAGCGGCGACGTAGCTAGCAATGTTTGATAGGATTCAAGTTTACTTGATTAATTTACTGGGTAATGTTTTTGACGTCTCATAATCAGAAGTGGGATTAGAAAAGGATTTTGAACGTTATAGCGGTGGAGTTAAAGATTAGTATTAAATAAAGTCTAGTATCTTGCTCTTGTGTGTTGCCAGACCAAACCATTTCATTCCGTACAGGTTTCTGTCCTATTCGATCGAAATGTTTATTCCACAGAACATTATAAAAGGGGTTAGAAATGCAAAGTAGCGCTTTTACTTCGGAGACGGCTGTCACCACTTGTCTTCCCGCTCACGCTGCTACAATTACTCATACCTTCTCACTCGCACCACGCCGCGCGCTTTTTGGTGTTATGCAAATCATTGCATAACCTGTGGCGACACGTTCCACGCCTACTTTGCACTTCTAACCCCTCTTATAATGTTCTGTCGTTAATTCGATCGAAACACCCGTTTTTTTTGTGATTTCTCCATAGTAAAAGTTGTTCAGTTTAATATTTAAAGCATTTAAATTTACACCCTGTATATTATAATTAATAATCAATGCGGATGTCTAGTTTGAAAGCCTACTTATCCATTCGAAGAATTTAACAAAAAGTAAAATTAACCTGAAGAAATAACTGTAATTTTTAACTAAGTCTTTAATGTTCAAAATGTACCAACATATCTTCAAAATGTTTAACCGGTCTAAGGAATTTTGGGTTCGACCACATTTTTACCGTTTTTGGACAAGTCTTTCAAATAAAACACTCATTTAAGATTAGAATAAAACACTTGACGATTTATTTGGGGGCTTAAGTGATTTTTTTTAATTTGTAAGTTTCGGCCGTTGTCTGGTTGATCCTTGACAGATAATGTTATTTGAAAAAAAAAGAAGTTATAGAGGAATTTTCATATTCCTTGTGGAACAATGTTTAGTCTTTAGAGCATGGGAGAATTTTTAAGTTACATGAACTTATTGTTAATAAGTATGTGGCTAGGGAGAGCGTCGGTGGCACTTTACGTAGAGCTATGGAAACTCAATCATGAGGTCCGGGTTCAAATCAGAGCCAACATCGAAATCTCGAAAAAAACACCAGTTTCACGAAACTGCAAGTACCAACTTGACTCAAATATATGGGATAGCTGATTTATTTCGAATTTGGCTCCATAGTGAAAGTTGTTCAGTTTGATGGTCTGAAGCACCCCCAAAAGGTACCAACAGGGTTTTTTTATACCCTGTATAGTGTTAACAATCATCAGACCTTTAACGCTGATTTGCAAATCTCTTCCCAACTATTACATGCAAACGGTTCAGAAGAAGTACCCACATTGGGTACGATACAAAGTAGCAGGTACCATAAAATAAAAATCCATTTTATTTTAATATCATTTTGAATGGCATCCAATATAAAATGTCAACACAAATGAAGTGGCAGTTATCTATGACAAATGAGGCAGGATTATCTACGCGCCGGTCCAAAAGGATGCTGGATTGAAATAATAATGTTAATGCTTCCAGAGAAATTGAATTGAATCTACGATAATTAATTATTGTTACATTTATTGAGAAGAAAGATTCTACTTTGTTGAGCCTACTAAAAAAAAAATCAACGAAGTGCTTCTGTGTTTGTGGATACGATGCAACTGATGGTTTGGTGTCTTGAAGGTTGTAGTGAATAGTATTTTATGGGTAAGCAGATATGAACATTCTTGGCCTCTTCGATTAAGAGGGTATAATTCGGAGCGCGCTTATCAAACGAAGTCTGGTTATATGTTCAATAATAACCGATTAAAGTCAATTAAATTTTTCAGAAACAAACTACAAACTAATCTCTGCTTGTATGTTGTCAGATTTTCGTTAAAATGTATAGTTTTAAAATTACAGTGCCTCAAATATTTCCTTTCCTTTCAAATCTTAAATTTACCCTAGCATTGAAACTGTAAATTTTAACGAAAACATACAAGATATTAGTTTCTAGATTGTTTCTAAAAATTAAATTGACTTTAATTGGTTAGTATTGAAAATATACCGAATTATATACCCTTAAGAAAAAAACAGTCAACAACGTATTGGATTTGCCCATGATAGGGTTCCGTAGTCATTTTATGAAAAATGTATCTTGACATAGCTTAGATAAAACAAGGATACTTCAAAAGCAATAAAAAGATTTAATATCGTTCAGTGCCATCTAGCGACAAGGCAAACAAATAATGTTTAACCATTATGGTACAGTATATCGCATACAAAGGTGTTCAAATATCTCTGAGCAGTGATAATTTTCAGTAAATTCACTACAGTAAATGTTACCAATTATATCTAAACGTGTAATGTGTCATAAATATCTGAACAGCTAATTTTCAAGAATTATTTTACAATGTTATTTAAAATTGAAATGAATTAGGTATAACGGAACCAGTTCTTTTTTCCTACGCTGCTCAGATGTTTATGATCACCCTGACTGCTTAGATATATTTGATGTTCTAGGCGTTCAGATATTTTTGATTCGATGTGTAAAGAAGTTATTCTAAATAAGAACTTCTTAGAAATATTTGACCACCTTGTATGCGATGATATATCTGATGGTGACTGTACCGGTTTTTATTTTCTTTCCTACATAATAATTATAAGCAAAGAATAATGAGAATAATTTTTTGCAATGATATAAGATTTTGTTTGCATGGTGTGATATGGACCACTCCATCTCACCCTTATTCGTAAGAGGAGGCCTTTGCCTCCGTCCTTATAACTAGTCTCTGGCGTCTAACATTTATAATATGTCTTGTTCTCCGGAGAAAAAGTAAGTGGCTACTTCTCTGCTAAATTTCATTAAAAAAAACATGATAAATAAGTTTTTAAATTGAACACACCACTCATGGCAACTACTTTTGCACAGCGCATTAAATCCTTTATTTTCCCTTTTATATATAATAAAATTGTTAAAGAATGTGAAATCAAACACTTAAATATTCGCAAAGCTACAGCTAGAATTAAAAGCACTCTATTTACCTGGTCTTACGATGAAACGGAGATGTTTTTGAGAGTACCTGTATGAAAAGTTTTTGAGAGCTATAACAAAGTCAAGTATTACATATATTACCCAAACCATACTTAAACTACTTAGATGTAAAGACATGACTATATATTATAAATATCTGCCGCTCATTTTCTATCTAAATGTTAGTACTAATGCTGATCCTCTCCGACTAGGCCCTGAGTCTAGTGAGGGATCACAGCTTAAATCTTTTATTGTATTATCTATACTATGTGCTAGGTATAGGTAATCTAAGGTTGTTAATCATAATCATAAAGAGTCCTGAAAACCTTTATCAAACGTTGGTTCAATAAATATTTCGTATTCGTATTCGTATAACACTTTTCTCAATGCATTACTCGTAAGTAATAGCTTAAGAATCAATTCAATACTAAAACAATGGGCTCATAAGTTAAGATCCACACCTATTCATGTATTCATACTTATCAGCTCAGATAAGCACGTGACAACGTAATAAATGACGTATCGATAAAACTTATATCGATTCTTAAGCAATAACTCGATGTTGGTGTTAGAAATCGATTGTTTGTTTGAGGCTCGTTTTAAATGTCAATTCGATTCATGTTAACAATTTGTCGTTTTAAAATTGGGCTTAGAAAGTTTGGTAGAGATTAATCTTATGGAAATTACTTGGAATTCACTTTCTTTCGCTTCGTGGAATTACGAATCTAAACATAGTTGCTACTTTCAATACTACATAAATTATAGATAATTTTAGATAATATTTGATAATAATTGTAAAATGTGGAGAGAAATGAATCAATAACTAGTATTACATTTTTTATTTTATTTTATTTATAATTAAAGGACTTTTGCTTGTGCGTTAGCACTGCATTTCCGCTAATGTCAAGTAGTTTATGGGAGTATCTATCCAAATCTCAGGGATTGTTTTTGATCAAGAACAAGAAGAGATTGAGGATTGCGGAGCCTCGTGGCAGGCAAAAACGCGACGCGCGAAAACCACGCGAGACAAGTGCTCGGCAACCTGCACCGTGATTCCTACATTATATTTTAGGTCTTATAAACCGAAATGAGTTTCTGAATTCGTACAAAATATCATGCAAAGTTTAAACTTCGATTGGATGTTTCCGAATAAAATTCCTTCTTTTTTTATTTTCGAAATAACATTTACCTATTTATAGGAACAATACATAAGCTATTTACAGCATAACAAGGTTAACACATAACAACTTCATGAACATTTTCTTAACTAATATAGTAAACAAACAAAGCAAAAAAAAAAAAAAATCTAACCTAACCCAATTCCATTGTTAGGAATGTTTTGCACGATTCATGTTGTTATGAATGTTTTTAAAAATATCATTGTTATTTAAAATCTTTGAGAAAATTCGGTATGTCATGTTTTTTTTGGGCTTAATTTTATATTTTTACGGATAGAAGACATAATTTTAAGAAACCAATTTAATTATTATTGCGATTCATCGAGTTTATCGACATAAATTTAATGTTTAAATTTATTTTGATCTGTAATCTCTAAATGCAAAAATGGTGGAGAGAAATTAATTCGAACTTCATGGAGAAAATTTAGTGCTTTATTAAAAAAAACCGAGGTTCGCTTGCCGCCATTATCATGTTCGGTGTTGTTGTATTTGTTATTCGTGAAAAATTCGTTTTAGTGATATTTGTGACATAATTTCGTGCGGATTGTGTACCAAAAAGTTGCGTAAATCGACCAACATAACAGGAATCTCAAATACATACGAAGAAAGAACAAAAGTTTTGGTGCAAGTTTACTCGTACTGGTGATTTTGGCGGCAACGCGCGGGCTTACAAAATCTACCACAATTTCATCGCCAGCTTTCATCTATCATCCCTTCATCATCAGGAGAGTTTTGCATGGGAATCGTGAAGAAAAGGACGGGCTTTGTTTCTTAATTTTCTAAATTAGTTTTTCGTGGCTATTATTGTGTTAAAGTGGTGGAATTAGTTTAATAATGTGCCATTAATGGAGAACAATATAGTTAAAGTGAGAAATAAAGAAGGCGCTCCCGTTTGATTCGGATTGATCCTCGTGTAAAACTCCCCTGAACATTGGAATGTTTGTACCACCCTCGCATTTCAGGAGTTAGGTATTAAGGTTAGGTTTAAGTACAAAGAAAAATATAACTAAAGACCACGGCTGTAAGGGCTAGTTCCCATTGCCTTTCCGAAAGGATAAACTATTAAAAAAAAAAAAAAAATTAAAAAAACCTGCTTTCTGGAGTTTTTGGCGGGAATTGTCAGATACGTTTGGAGTCCTCATATTTCATCGAATTATATTGTTTATAGTGAGTTTTGGTTCGTAAAATTGGTGTTGTTTTGCGTAACAAAGTGTCGTGCAAGTGAACAATTTACAGTTCTGTGAAATATGATGGTGTATGGGTCGTAAACAGGAAAAGTGTTCCGTCATTTGTAGCGCGGCAAAGCGATCGGTTCACCTCTTTCCTGTGGACTTCTCTGCGTTTCCTTCGTCTTTCGGGTGCCTCCAAAAACTCCAAAGAAGCGTCAAAACGTCGAACACCAACGTTTTAATTGCTATAAATAAGAGAATTTTATTAAAGACATCGGCTGTATGGGATATTTAACCCTTTGCCTTGAATTAAACCAAAAAAAAAAAAAAACCTGCTTTCTCTTTCTAATTCTATGCTGGAAACAGAAACGGCAACATCAAATGTCAAATTCCGACATTGTGAACGTATTTTTTTTCTTAATGGCCAGTTATTTTAAGTTTACCAAGGAGTTCACAGGTTTTCCAGTGACTTCACTGGACGGACCGAAAAACGACGTTATTTAATTAAAATATCTGTAATCCTTTAATTTTATAATCTCTGATATAGAAAATATTATTATTGAGACAATTATCTCGAAATGGTTTTTGATTCAGCCCTCCAAAAAAAACATGACATACCGAATTGTTGAAGACAAGATCTAGGTACTATATCCAAAGCTAGGTGCTACTCTCACATATTTAAAGATCATAATAATCCCATCTTTATGTTTACGAAAATAGCATTCAAAATTAAAATCAACGCTCTTTTACAAGACATGAAACCTATTTCTCCTACATATTGTATATGTATACGATTTCCAACCAATTTCGACCCCGAAAAAACCCAATCGGTATAACAATAGCCGCGGTTAAGTGGATGTAGTATTTATACATACGCTATGTATAAAACATCAAGCAGGCGGTAACATGGGGTAGCTAGGGAGATAAATATTGTATGAGGAACACAACTCGGCAGTTTGAGTCATCAATTATTAAGTGCGGTGGAAAAGACGCACGTACCGTATCTTTTTTACATATTATATTGTGCGCGTTTGTTAGATTTTATTGGCTATTTTTGTGACTTTTACTGTTCGCTTTTTAATGTTTATTTTTTATTTCATTCTTTGTTTTTAACTGCCAGTTGCACGTACTAAAGTCAAGTCAAAGTCAAAGTCAAAATTGTTTATTCAGAATAATATCACATAAATAACTTTTTGACTTCATGTTTTTGAATCTTTGACTAATTATTATAAGGACTAGCCTTGCGGTAGCATTTCCCCTCTGCCACGGTATAAGCACAATTGATCTTGTGCATTTACATTCAATTTTACATCTTATCACTAAACAAGACAGCCTATAATTGCGAAATAATAACTTCGAACTTAGAACGTTTGGGGTTCACACGAGACTACTTTTTATGATTTTTAACATTCAAAATTAGAATCTAAAGTTATGGCGAATAAAATCCAAAGTTGCGGATTTCATGTTACCTCGCCCCCCGCAAAAAGTGGCAGAAATGTTTGTTAGTAGAGTTACATGCGTAACCAGTCCACATATAAATAGTCAAAGTTTTGAATCTACCACCGCGTCGGAAGGTGTTCCGTTGTAGAGAAGTTAATCCTCCATTAAATCTCTCACTGTCACTTTTTGTCTTGTTGACGTAGTAAAATCTAGCAAGAGACTTAATGGAGGATTCACTTTAATGAACGTACGTGCAACTGACCGTAAGTAAGTAAATTATCATGTAGTATCCCACTGTAGGGCAAAGGCCTTCTCTCAAGGCTATAACTTCACTACGTGGGATCAGTGGGGGTTGGTGGAGGCAAGTTAGTGGTCAATTTGCTTTCAGAGAATTTCTTTGTTGGTATTTGTTTAGTTAGCATAAGCATAAGCATATGCTCACGACTATATTCCCCGAGGGGGTAGTCAGAGATGGATCATACAGAATCGGATAACAATGACATAAAATTTGTACCTACATGAACTATAGAAAGACCCTATTAACACACTCATAACTAAATAAATACCACCGCCACTACCATTGGCTTTTCGGTGAAGGAAAACATCGTGAGGAAACCTGCATGCTACAATTTCGAAGCATGTATTGTACCCACTGTCCATTATGTGGCGACGGGTTCACCCCCCGTCACACTGGACAGAGTTTCAGTACTACTGGTGAAACGTGGATGTTCTGAGGTTTCAGAATATCTCTGACTACCCCCTCTGGGAATAGTCGTGAGAATATGTTATGCTAGTTAATTAAACTTTTACTGACGTCCAAACTACGATACATAAACATCATATTTTAAATAAATATAAATTCTCAAGGCAAAAATCTAAGAAATCCAGATACCACCGTGAAGAATTTATATATTCAAGGTGGTACCTGAATTTCTTGGATTCGTCTAACCTCCAATCAATAAACATTTCCAAACCATCAAAGCCTCAATCAACCGAAGACGTCTGAAGCCAATTTCGATCTATTCACACATTCTAAAGCCTCGATTTCCTTGAAATCGATTCACAATTCCGACAAATCGAATCGTTATCGCATCACGATCTAACACGTAATGTTTCGGCCAATAGTAACAAGGAAGGGGAACCTTATTTATTTACTCTCCCTGCTTCATTTTCTCTCCGTAATTCTTTTCCCTTGTATAAGTGAATATTAAAACACCGAATTAGGGTGCAGAAATCAGCTCTAAGAAAAACAGTTTCTTTTCTCAACCACAAAGAGTATCTTTTCGCTGGAGATTCGTGGGTATTAATTTTCGCAAAATGTTTTACGTTGCACAGAATCGTGGGCCTAGTGTCTTTGGTTGTAAGATTGAGAATCGTGTGTTTTGTTTTTTATGGAAACGTCAAGGACTTCTCCTGTATAATTGTTGCTTGTAGGCTGTCTCCTCTGGAATTAGGGAACAAATCCTTTTGCTGATTGATATGGGGGTTTCAGGAGGGGAAGACGCGTGTTACGTTACGTTGTCGTTAATTTTTATTGCACATCGTTTTTCTTTGCTGTCGCAGTTTCTGAACATGATTAGTTAGAAAAGAGAAGAATGCTTTTTGTTTTTCATTTGAAAATTGAAGATTTTCTTGATAAAATTCTCCAATAGTTCGTACCTATCGTACGATAGGTTAAATTTGGTATCTAAGATTTCCTATTTGATTTTAGAAACTTAAGTCCAGAACGTTATGCGAGTTTCTGTAGATCGGGCCCTTTTATTCTACAGAACCTAATAATAATAATAAGGTTATTATAACGTTTTCAAGACTGGTTGCTTACGTTGTCAAAAAAAGGTTCTAGAACCTGCTCAGAACCATTTCAGAACCCCAAATGTTACTCGGGGTGTACCATAGGAACATCTATTTATGCGGAAATGAAAGAAATGTTCAAAATTCATAAATGTTATAAGTTTAAATAAATCATAACTAGGAACTGGATAATAAATAACAGGATTGGTATTTTTGAAAGTCACACGTTCTAATCAAAAGTAGGAAATGTCAAAATCGCTATTAGGCATCATTCGATCATGATTTTGTAAGTATGAGATTCAAAATAGCGCTTCTATTACATAATTCAATTAATGAGTCTCTGAAAATGTGGTATTTTCCTAATGAAAATTATGAAGCAATTATATTATGATACTCATACTGAACTGAGTTTCACTAACTTATAGTACTGTATAGTATCAATTATTTTATTAAATAGACTATATATTATTGTATACATAGACGTGTTATGTTGTAGAGTTTCTGGCTGCATCCTCTCTACAGCGACAACACGATCCAACGCGGTGGTAGCTTCAAAAAAAGTTTTGACGTTTAATAAGTGTGTTTCAAGCTCCTATATTGCATAAATTATGTAGACTTTTTGTTTTTATTTCATTCATTCATGGCTTTATAATATCAATATTAAAAACCGATTATTATTTTTTAAAATTTCGAAGCTATAAAGTGAACTCGTAATTTCATTCTAATCATTCGATTTCATCCAAGGACTGCTATTAAAAAAAAAACAGTTGCTTCATAATCATAATTATGCGGAGGAAGGCATTTTTCACGTGCAATTTGAAATGTAAATCACTTAGGTAATATGTATTGATTGGCACGCCACGTGTTTCGGTGATTTTAAAACAATATGTAGGGTCCTTCGTAATATGCTGACTCATTTTAAGGGGATGATTAGACCGTCAAACTAAACAACTTTCTCTATGGCACCAACATCGAAATCGCGAAAAAAAAATCTGCAGTTCTATACAAAACTGCAAACCTTCTCGAGCCAAATGTTTTACAGCAGTGTTGTTTGAGAGCAGATTTTTTTTTCGCGATTTCGATGTTGGTCCCATAGAGAACGTTGTTCAGTATGATGGCCTGGTCATCCCCTTAATAAAGTGTCAGCATATTAGGAAAGATCCTGTATTTGTACCTATCCTTACTTTACTACTATAAAATTTCCAGTCGCCTTGTATTTTTCAACTTTTTGTGTCTTCGTTCACCTTCTAAATACATTTTACTTTTGGAATTTGTAATTTTCAAATTAAAAAAAAAAAGATTTGAAGGAAAATTTGTCGGGAAAGCTAAAAGTAATTAATAAGGCCGATCTTAATTAGCTGGTATAAATTTGTTAGAATCAACCGCCCAGCTCGCCAAGAATGAAAGGAACGCGGATCGCGAAGCGTATCTTTTACTGGAATTGGCATAATAAAAAGGTAATAATAGGTACAATCACGTTCACTAATTTGTCTACATGTAGAGCTTACAAGCGGATACGATATGAAAACTCGTAACTGAAATCTTATATGTCATAAATCGTTAGGTACTTAAAATAGACAACAATTTAACAAAAAAACTTGGAATTTTTTGCTGAGTTTAATCATTAAAAATACAGTTTAGTATGATCAGGACGATTAGATTAAATAATATAGAGAAGTTGACTGGGTGACTTGGTGAAGAAAAGCGCAACCCAATTTCGAGTGAAAAAAAAGATCTCTTCTCTTCTTAGACTTAGAAATTTATCCGGAAATTCCGAAATGAGTGTTAGTTTATCGTCTTGCATGCCTCCAATTTGCAATGCCCTCGGCGACAGTGTTAAGGGTATATTACCGTTGGAGCGCTCCATACAAACGAAGTCTGCTTATATTTTCAATACTAGCAATTAAAATCAATGACATTTTTCAGAAACAATCCAGAAACTAATCTCTATGCAAAAACAACCTTGAAACAAATCTCTATGCTTGTACGAGTATGTTGTCAGATTTTCGTTAAAATGTATTTATGTGTTTTAAAGTTACAGTGCCCCAAAGATTTCCATACAAATTTTAAATTAATCCTCGCATTGAAATTGTATATTTTAACGAAAATCCGATAGCATACAAGCATAGAGATTTGTTTCAAGATTGTTTTTGCAAAATTTCTTTGTTTGCAAAGTTTGGCTAGAATTGAAAAATAAGCAGTCTTCGTTTATATGCGAAATCGACGTTCATGCCTAAAGCGACTCAATAGTTGGTAGTTGTAGCTAAAAGTTTCAGATAACCCCGAAACAAATTATAATCTCGAGTTTATTTTATTTAATTTTCAAACGTAACTTTCCTAGGGCTGTCAACAACAATCCCAAATGCAATTTTTCACATACAGCCAGATCTAGATGCCAAATTAATTTCACCGTTAGCGACTTATAAAATAATCAGCCCGAAATGCCTAATTGCCACTCCGCTACGTTTGGCTTGGCTTATTTAAGGAAAGTTTAATTGTTCCTCACTTTATCTAATTATAAAGACGCGGGCTTAACTCTGAAACTCGCGGTGAATTGCGGTAGAGCCGGGGCGGGTATCGATAACTTTGTGAATTTAATTAGGAAATTTATGTACAATTTCGGATACGTGTTATAAATAGGAGGTTCTGACCATTTTATTTAACACATTTTATCTACAGTGCTTACATACAAATACAGTGTAGACAGTTGTATTACTTGTCAATGTTAAACAAGTAATAATAAATTGTTTATTTAAATCCAAACAAAGCCAGATACAATAATAGTTAACAAAATTAATAAATCTATATTTATGGCTATAATTTATGTGCTTCCATAAGTTAACCAACAGATTAACCTGAGATGAAACAACAGCATCTTCCAATTTGGTCTGATTAATAAGCCTATTGGCAAAGTTCCTGAAGTACAAAATAATATCATGGATTCAATTTAAGCTTCAATTTAAGTCCACTTTAAAAAAGGTTACTATAAACTCGATGATTATTTGTATGACCAAAATGTCTGATCTTGACATTGTAATTTAATGTTGGATTTATGTAATTGTACTTTGTCTATTTTGTTTTGTTTAAAAGAAGTGTGTTGTAGAGTTTCTGGCCGCATCTTCTCTACAACCGAACACCTTCCGACGCGGTGGTAGATTCAAAAATATGACATCAAAAAGTTATCTATGTGATATTATTTTGAATAAACAATTTTGACTTGACTTTGTAGGGCGTGCAGTTGTTGCGCTTGCGAGGTTTGATTTTAGCCTTTCTATGGTCTCAGGATGGAAATCTAACTCTAATTGAAAGATAAAACATAATACTCCTGATGAAACTGACTGATGATTTAGGTTGACTGCTTACATAGATTTCTTCTCATATTCAGCTAGCTAACTAATGATGAGCTTTTCACTCGCGTCTGCTTTATGGGTCTTCCTTTTGACACCGACAGGGTGTAACGAAAGACCGTAGTGATATTTAAAGGGGTGGTTTAAACCATAAATTTGAACAACTATCACTATGGAGACAACGTTGAAAGATAAAAAAATCGGCTGTCCCAAACATTTTGATTCGAGTATTGCAGTTTTGTATTGAACAGCAGATGTTACATTTGCGGCTTCGATCTTAATTTGGCTCCATAATGAAAGGTGTTCAGTTTGATGGTCTCCATCCCCCCTTCAATATTACAAGGGTGTTTTGTTACACCCTGTATAATAAACCGCTCTTCAAAGTTTTTTGTCAAAATTGGAGTTACCACTTGACATTTTGTCAACTGTCATTTATGTAAATAATTATTAATCGATAACTTAATCATCCCAACCCTATTACCTCGTACATTAACCGTCCTAATAAAGTTCTTGCTACGATAATAGACTTAACGCTTTGTTCAATCATTCATTAACGTTGGTAGACTCCGTCCAACATTGTTAGAGCCATCACAACTCATTATACCACCCCTCTTTGGGTTAAAATACTCATTAAGTCAAAGGGGGTGGGAGGTCTAGTTAATTTTGGTGGAGGTAATGGAGGCTGGGGTGGTCATATATCAGTCTAAACTTTGAATTCAACGAATGAATTAACTTTATATTCATTTCACTCTGTCTGTTTTAATGAAACGTGAATTATGATGTCTAACTTTCTACGCTTAGAAATTTTGTTTGAAGTTTTTAATTTGTATCAATTTGTTTATGTACTTACCTGATACGGTGTTTATATGAGTAAATACAACGTGTTAATGAATAAGCGCAAAACCTCATACACCCCAACTGATTTATAACAAAATAATTAGATAGAAACAATAATTTCATTATTTTGATACTAAAAATTTAAAGTTATTTGCATTTTAAGTTTTGAGGCAAAAATGATTTGTTAAAATTTCAGCAATGAATGAAAGCGCTAACGTGGTCATGGATACATTTTAAGAATCTTGTTTTGGTAGTAAGTGGGGTGAGAGCTCCCGAGCGGTGGGTTTAGATCGTGTACAGTAAATTTTACAAACAAATTTTTAATATTTGAATAAAATTACCTAAGTTGAAACTATGATAATTCGATTCTGCTCTCGATTCTAAACAAACTACTTTCTCGTTTTGCGTTAATTCATTACCACGTATAGTCATTTAAAAATTTAAACGTCTTTCAAACATTATTGAATATGAATGTTACAACCATATATTTACTATTTCAAATCATATCAAAGATAAAAATTTAGACTCCGAAGCTATTGAAGATTTTAGGGCTTTTGACGGGTTCGTATACAAGGTGTTACAAATATACAAATAAACATTTAACTCTATGGTACCAACATCGAAATCGCGAAAAAAAAATCTATCGTCTTAAGCCTATTTAAGGTAGCATGACACAATGACGTGCTAAGTAGTGATAGCGCGGTTAGCCTTTCACTGTAAACAACAATGTAATGCACATTATAAATACAAATATCTTATAAAAGGCTCCATTTTGATAAGATTGCATCTAATTGATTCTCGTTAAGGGCAAGTACACAATTAATCGACGGGATACCACTAATGAGTTTATGTATTTATACAGGGTCCTTCTTAATATGCTGATCCTTTTTTAAGGGGATGATCAGACCGTCAAACTGAACAACTTTCTCTACGGCACCAACATCGAAATCGCGAAAAAACAAATCTGCTGTCCCAAACATTTAGCTCGTGCAGGTTTGCAATTTTGTATGGAGCAGCAGATTTTTTTTTCGCGATTTCGATGTTGGTGCTATAGAGAAAGTTGTTCAGTTTGAAGGTCTGATCGTTCCCTTAAAAATGTGTCAGCATATTAAGAAGGACCCTATATGTATACAAGGGTCTAATTTATTATTTACTAGCAGCCCGTCCCGGCTTCGCACGGGGTAGACAATTGTCTATTTTACCAAGGATCCCTAATTTTTTTCAAAATGAAATGTAGCCTATGTCAAATTGGAAGAATGTAGCATTCTATTGGTGAAAGAATTTTTTAAATCGGCCCAGTACTTTTTGAGCCTATTCATTACAAACATACAAACATACAAAAATAGGTACAAATCTTTCCTCTTTATAATATTGTAGTGTAGATGTAGATTTTGTTATAAATCAGTTGGGTGTATGAGGTTTTACGCTTATTAATTAACACGTTGTATACGTATATGTAAGTATTACCGAAAAACATAGCGAGGGAAACCAGCAGACGCTAAAGAAGAAATTCTGTGCGTATGTAAAGACTACCAATCCGCATTGGGCACGCGTGGTGGACTAACGCCCATACACCCTCTCTAAGGGTAGGCCTGTGCCCTGCAGTATTACGTGTATTTGTTAGGCGCGGTTTATACAGAAGAAACGTGTGGCGGTGGCGGATAGTCAAAGTAACATAATAATAAACCTTATAGTACGTAGCATAGCGTCGTTTGGAGAATTACGCCCGCGACGACATCACCTGGAGGCGCGGCGCGCGATTCTCCTTTACGACAAAAACGACGCTATGCTACGTACTATAAGGTTTATATTGTGTTACTTAGATTATCCGCCACCGCCACACGTCTCTTCTGTATAAACCGTGGCTTATTGATGATGATGATGAAATTCTCTAATAAAGACTTCGATCAGGCATTCATATTACTATGAATAGGGTCAACTGTCTTGCGTTTCAACCATCAAACAAAATCCATTCCAAACCATAAACAAATTGAACACCAAACTTCTTATGATACGAAATTGCCATTGAATAATTTTGTTTTTTGATTCGACATCCCTGAATTTAATGTATAATTTTAAACACCTTTTGAATAAACCTATTTGAATGGGGTTTTCACAATAGCATAGGGCTTAGTTGGGATTAACATTTAGGCTTTGTTTCATCGCAATTGGTTAACGCAATCAAAAGTTATGAGTATTTAAAGTCAGTGGTCTGCGCGTACGGAGTCGCGGGCACCGCTTAGTACATAAGATAGACGCGTTTCTAATGTCTCACCAAAGATAAATCTCTCGACAAGTCGACAAAATTAACATGTCTACAGTCAGTACCCTCTTTAAATCACAAGACGTTTGCAATATCTTTGCGACTGCGCTTAAAAGCTTTATTCATACACTGTACCATGTTTTATCTTACAAGTCCCATACTATAACTCTTATAAAAAGCGCCATGAGGGAGAAATTGTCTTAATACGCGAGTCTTGTTTTGTAGAAAGGACTGTGTTGTCGGAATTTATTTAACAAATGAATATCGATTTTATTGCAATAAAGTTAAGGGTCAATGTTAATGTTTGCGTACCGCCTTTCACATGCAAATTAATGTTCAAGATATCACTTGAGAGTCGAGAGGTCCTTCAATATCTTAATTAGCGAGATATAAAGTTCTTACATTTGGCTTTTAATCATTTCCCTTACTTTTACGGTTTACCTCAGTCCGCAGTCGGGTACCTAATGAAATTATACTGTTTTAATTGTGAAACTTAAATTTTCCAATTTTATTTTAACGAATTTTCAAGTTAAGTACGTGACAGTGCGTCAGCCAAGTTCTCATAAATTTTGTAAAACTCTATACAGGGTCCTTCTTAATATGCTGACACTTTTTAGGGCATGATCAGACCGTCAAACTCAACAACTTTTTACAAAACTGCAAACTTACTCGTGCCTACATTAGGCACGAGTAAGTTTGCAATGGGACAACAGATTATTTTTTCGTGGAATTTGATGTTGGTCGAAAAGAGAAAGTTGTTCAGTTTGATGGTCTGATCTTCCCCTTAAAAAAAGTGTCAGCATATTAAGAAGGACCCTGTATAGTTTAAAGCGCCTTTTCCCTTTGAATGCAATTTTTCCTAAACAAAATAGTTTTGGTTTATTAATTGGAAGTTTAGATTAGACCATCAAACTGATTAACTTTTACTACAGAGCCTACATCGAAATAAAAAAAAACCTGCTGTTTCATACAAAACTACCATCCATTTTCGGCATAAATCGTCTCGAAAAATCATTTGGCTCGAGTAGGACTGCAGTTTTGTATGAAAGAGCTGATTTTTTTTCGCGACTTTGATGTTGGTGCCATAGAGAAAGTTGGTCAGTTTGATGGTCCGATCATCCCCTTAAAAAAGATTCAGTATACTAAGAAGGGCCCTATTTATCAATAAAGCATTTGGCCACGTCGAGACTGAAGAAATGAATGATTTCATCCCTTTCCATTCCATCATCTTGAAGGCAAAGTTCAAGGAGTCTTCTACTTTCATTTATTAATATTTAAGATAAGAGATGCTTAGCGCAAAGTGTGTTCACCCCTTTTAAGTAAAGGCCACTAAGAGTTAAGTTGTGACATTAACGTATCTACCTTTATACGTGGACTTAAAGTTTGTAGACATAGATGTGGCTTGAGCGCGGTATGAGACTAAAGTTTAGCGTACAATACATCAATACAACAGTTTAAGAAAGAGTATCTAGTACTACATATAGTATGGGCACTCGGCCTCACACCAACTTTTTACCTCACCTCCTCTATTGCCCTCTGGTTACCTCGGCGGTTACCTGTAGCCTAGTCTGACACCACAATTGACACACTAGAATTTATGTTTTATAAAAACTGTTTTTAAATACACGGGTGTCAAAACGTTTTATTTACGTAAAAGTTACGGTCACGTACCACACGCAGCCAAAGTTGTTGTAGCCCTAGACTCAGTTTCGCATGTGCTGACGTCATCTTGTCAATGTCTGTTTTTTGTAGGCAGTGTCCGGGGTGTGCCAATACCCACAGTATAAGAAAGAGTATTTAGTAAGACATAGAGTACGGACCAATTTAACCCCCTCACCAATTTTAACCTCACCCACACGTTTGGTAGGAAGAGTGACGGTAGCTGCAGGCAGCGGCGTATTCCTGTCTCGCTCATACTCATTCTGTACCGCACATGCTTAGGTGCTTCTTCTTGTCAATTTTTCCCATTTGCATGAAATGACGCCTCGGAAACCAGCCCATCAGCACATCGGAAGCACCCTGTTCCGGCTTCAAAACGACCCCGTTCTGAATGAACGAAATTATGTTTCTTATATTAGAGCAAAGAATCGTGAATAATAATTTTAGTAGATTTTAATAAAGCGTACCAATTATCAAAGTCGGTCAAAGGCAACACAAATTATGGAGCTTCTTTGTCAGATCTAGCTTAAATGATATTTCCTTGTTTAGGATGATCTAAAATTATTCTCGACCGCGACCGGTTGTGCAACCGATCCAAGTTTGGGTTGTGGTTTTAGTTTGTGGTTAACTTCGGAATTATAAAGGTTTTCGAGGCTTGGTTTTAAACATTGAATGAATCATGGCAATGAGAAGGTCTGTCTGAACATGATTGTCCTGTTTTAAAGAAATATAACCCGCGAATAGAAAATTAATCTACTTGCACATGGCGAGGAATTAGTTTTAATTTATTTATAATTATTTTTATTTTGCAGATAAACCGTGTACTTAACTATTGTTTTTGTTTGCGCAAACTAAACATAATTATTAAAATACATAATCATAATAAGTATACAACGTGTTAATGAATAAGCGCAAAACCTCATACACCCCAACTGATTTATAACAAAATAATTAGATTGAAATAATAATTTCATTATTTTGATGCTTAAAATTTAAAGTTATTCGCATTTTAAGTTTTGAGGAAAAAATGATTTGTTATCATTTCAGCAATGAATGAAATCGCTGACGTGCTCATGGATACATTTTATGAATCTTGTTTTGGTAGTAAGTAGGGTGAGAGTGCCCGAGCGATGGGTTGACATCGAGTTCAATCTATTTTAAATTTGACAAACCAATTAATTTAAAAAAAATCATAATATTTGAAGAAAATTACCTATGTTGAAACCATGATAATTCGATTCTGCTCTCGATTCTAAACAAACTACTTTCTAGTTTTGCGTTAATTCGTTAACACGTTGTATAAATATTAATTTATAAATTCCACACACAATAAAGATTTCATTTCATTTTATTTCAACTTTATTACAAAACAATATATACTTACTTACATACCTAAGATTAATAAATATTAAAAAAAACAAAAAACCAGACCACATGAAAAATCTATTTTAACTGAAAAGAGAAAAATAAGCTCTTTAATTATTAATCAGCTAAACCAACTTTGTTTTTGCAAATGTAATTTGAATCTTATTAGGTAGGTATCGCAAACCGACAAAGAAAAATGACTTACCGTTTGGTTTGTCGCCTTAGGGGTCATCGATTGATTTGTTTATATGTTGCTTTAATTTGTGAAGATAGTCGTCCCAATACCCGACTTTATATTAAAACTAGTTTCATTCGAATAAAACGTCTGCCGTAGATAAAATGTTATCCTTAGATACTATCTAGTGGATGAGTAAGGGCTGCAAAACAGATAAGATTCGAGTTTGAAGGCATAGTCTTGTTGTTCAATTGTTTTACGTTATTTTGAATTCATTCTTGCCTATCGGTGTGCTTCAGACCGTCAAATTGAACAACATTTACAATGGGAACATTTAAATACCTTAAAAATTCATGTATATTTGGGTAGCGTAGACATTTATGTACTCGATAATGCAAACATATGGTTTTGCCTTTTAATGTTGTTCAGGGGAATTATTGTGCAACCCGATTCAATCGTTATCAAATCGACATCGTGTTTTTAGGCTGTTCCTAGCTATTCTGCTTCTTAATATTTAGTTAATTAATTTCTGATAATTGGTATGATGATCACAGATACAAAACATTAAAGTCCGGCCGCTGAAAGATTGCGTTTGACAGTTACCATAAAATTGTAAAAAACTGAATGAAAATATTGTTTACCTGTGCTCACTCTAGTACACAGGGCACTAGCTGCCCTTTTAAGTTCAAAAAGCTACTAAATAATGATCGGCATTTATAGTTTTCATTCAGTTTTTTACAATTTTATGGTAACTGTCAAACGCAATCTTTCAGCGGCCGGACTTTAGTCAAGAATTGCCCAGTACAGTAATAATACGCTACCGATCTTGTAAACGATATATTCGGTAACAAAAGTCAAAAGTCAAAATTGTTTATTCAAAATAATATCACATAGATAACTCTTTGACGTCATGTTTTTGAATCTACCACCTACTAACTTACACAATAGGCCCTACAGATTGATCTCCTGTCCTGAGGCACCCCTAACATGTATTTTGAAATCAAAAGTAAGATCTTTTTAGTTTTTTTAAAAGCGTTTAAAATGATTTTGTGATTGGTAAGACCTTATTTTTGCTCAATAACTTTAAACAAGTGTTGTAACAAATATGTTCTTAACTTCTTCATTGCACCACACGAAATCTGCAGACGAGTTGATCAACAAATCCAGACTTGACTTATAAATAATGCACAGTCAAAGCGTTATGTTTAAGGCCGTCCCAAGTTTTAAGTTTATCGAGTCAGACGGGGCATTTGACTCCGTCTGGGGATCAACTGCAGATGCTATATGTTAAAAGGTGTTTAAAAGCCTTTAGTAAACAAACTTTCAGGGGTAGAAAATTTTGTACACGTTACAGAACCGAATCCTAGACTTGCGAAGGTCAGATGTTCTTAAAATTGCGACCTTCTGTTGCAATTCTTATGTGTAGTCGTCATTGCATAGAAATTTGGGCATTTACCCTTTACCTACGCTTATTCAAAACTATACAGGGTGTAAAAAAAAACCTTAGTAATACTTAAGGGGGTGCTTCAGACCATCAAACTGAACAACTTTCACTATGGAGCCAATATCGAGAAAAAAAGAATCAGGTGTCCCATACATTTGAGTCGAGACGGTACTGCAGTTTTGTAAAAAAGAGCGGATTTTTTTTTCGCGATTTCGATCTTGGCTCCATTTTGAAAGTTGTTCAGTTTGATGGTCTCGAGCACCCCATTAAGTATTACTAGGGTGTTTTGTTACACCTTATATGGTACACTAACTTTTCCCATGACATCGTCTGCGTTGAGTTTAATAATGGAGGCTCTGCCTTTTTGTAGTAGCTTAAAATGTTTTTTAAGCTACTACAAACCACATGACACTCCTTACAAACTACTTGGCCATATCTTTAAAAAAAAAAAGAGTATTAAGGATGTTAGGGTAAACAGTTGCATTACTCTAAGGGGTGATTCTACCCATGATACTGAACAACTTTCCCTAAGAAACCCATAGGAAATTCGATTAAAAAAAATTTACTTTTCAAACAAACGTTCGATCAGCTGATTTCACTTTTATGGAAAGTCAGAATTTTTTTTTCGAATGTCCTATAGGTTTCTTAGGGAAAGTTGTTCACTATCATGGGTACAATCACCCCTTACCCTAACACCCTGTATAATTATATGTGCTGGTAATGTACGACTGTATTTCTCCCCATCTTCACTTATTTAGATCGAAGTTCTGTACATTTTAGAATTGCATGTCTATTTCAGAGGAAATAAAATTAATGTCACAAATCACATTTCATTCATCAGTAACAATTGAATTATTTTCATACTCAATTCAACAGCTATCAATGAATTTGGTTATTAAAGTGACATTGTTCTATTATTATGTAGAAAGCGACGAACGATTGTATGCAAATAAGTAATGATATTAATGTTAACTGCAAATAAGAATCGTTGGTTGAGATTTATGTGATTACTTGCGACGCCCGCGACTTCATCCGCGTGATAACGAATATATCGAAAAATACTTTCTTTGTTCACCCCTCTGTAGTCTAAACATTGACCTGAAATACGAGTAGGTACTATAGACTCACAGTCAAAGAGAATGGAATCACTACTCACAGTCTCATCTAAGAGGAAGGATCTCCATAGAGTCCGCATAAATTTACGATTGTAGTTGGTCTCTTTTGTCTTATGACGTAACTTTAATAGTAGAAGGAGATGGAACTATAGATATTTGTTTATGCGGCTGTCCACTTTTTTTTGAGCTAGTGTGTGTGAAAAGTGACCGTAAACATAGGGCCATATGTCACTCGGTGCCTTTTGTCCATACTACTTGACACCACACACTCAAACCTAAACGTCAAAAAAGTGGACACTTTCTCTTGGGTTCTTTATGACATTGAATCGGATCGATATTTTTAACAGCTGTATTTTGAAAAAAGGAACAAGACCCATCCTTCAGATGTTGACAGTAATCTAAAACAGCGACGATGTGGAGTCAAAATTATAACCCACACAAAATAAGTATGAATTCTGTAGGGTGATACGAAAGGTCATATTTGATTATTAAACTTAGTCGTATGTGGTATGTTTACAGTCAGAGAGTTGGCGTGGTACTGAGGCAAAAGAGGTACTTTTATTCGTTTAGTACCTCTTTTGGGTCTGTCATTTTTGGACCGCTGGTTGTGCTATTAGTATAAACATGTTTTTATCTTCAGTGGTTTGGGCTTTGCGTTTTCTAGTTTAATTTATTTTAGGAAAATTTACAGCATTGCAATTTCACTAAAATATTATTTTATTAAAATCAAGACGCCAATTAAAAATCTCCACATATAAAATCTAAGACAAAAATTACATTATATGCCACTGTTTGTCAGTCAGTCAGTCACTGAACTGTTTTATATGTATAGATATAAGATAGTAATGGCTGCCTTTATTGAGTATTATTAAACTTTCGATTTTTATTTTATTGACCTACTAACTGCCAGTTGCACGTACGTTCGTTAAAGTTAATCCTCCATTAAATCTCTTGCTGTCACTTTTTTGTGTTATTGACGTAGTAAAAGCTAGCAAGAAATTTAATGGAGGATTAACTTTAATAAACGTACGTGCAACTGACCGATATATTTTTTTTTATTATAACTAAAGAATGGATAAGTATAAAAATGTTAGGACGCATAGCATAACGAAGGCCAAGTTTATGATATGGGCTGATTTGATTGATTGATTGAAAAAATCACATTAAAGTGTGTCCAAAAACTAAGGATGGAACTTAAAATTAAACTAACGTAGGATGTGGTTTAGGTTCGATCCTTATATGTAACGCATATTAGATTATGCGTTAACAACAAATTGCAATGGACTAAAAAAACGGAAACAAATGTGTAAAACACATTTTACCGTAGATTGAAACACAATTTTGAATTGAATTGAATATTTATTTTATTTTTTATTTTATTTATTAAGGACTGCCAACCAAGTATAACTAGTACATTTTTAATACATTTTATCTTAATAATAAAGTGCTACTTCCCTTACAGGCTGTCACAGCATAAATTTGTAGCTTAAGTATGTTTTCTTAATTTCTCCGATTAGGTATGTAAATAGTGAACACAAATATCTTAAAATATACTTAACATGCAAAATCGAAGCAGACTAATTTATCTGTCGTCATTTAGAATCAATTTGCAAATTGACATAAACTGGATTAGACCCCTTCAACTGTACATTTCTAAACCTCATGTATTATTTACGTACATTTCTGAACGTCAACGTAAAACGTTTGCCTAAACTCTAATTGGTTAAATGTTTGATACTCAATTACAATACAGTACCTACTAATTCCATGGCTAGACTTTAAAAATGATTTTATTTCGATAAACCAACTGATAAATTGAAGAAAAGACAATATTGTTGATAAAACACTATGTCTTGGATTATATTTTATTTACCTAAGCGCGAGTGTCTAGTTTTTGTTTGGGAAAATATGTTAAAATTTTAATGTAATTTTTGTTTTATTATTTAAATTTTGTTGTGAAATTATATTAAAACGAATTCTTTGTAAAATCTGTGTCTACTTAAAAATTAAAAATAAAATATCTTGGAAACTGTAACACAAATTATCTAGTCACATTTAAAGTACCAGAATCTAGCCTGGACTTGTATTATGATGAATAGACAACGATATAGCTTACATAATATGTAGATACAAATATCCATGACTCGGTTACAAATATTCATACCTATTCTTCATACAAATATTTGTCCCTTATGGGATTGGTACCCGCGACCCTCGGCACAGCAGGCAGGTTCACTACCGACTGTGCTATTGGGCCGTCAACTTACAAGCCGCTAGTCAATTCAGTGATAGCAAATACCTTATCGTAAACTATAAATTATAAAAATATATTGTAGGTTTAATGAAACAAAACTCGCAGTAAGTATATGAAACAGTCAGGTTCACCTACTGCATCTCTATAAAAGTTATATGAAAATATCAATGGGTATTATTTGTTCAGAATATCGTATAATTAATATTAAATATGTAATTAACAATTTATCCGTAGCTGCCAACTAAATCAGACAGCTTTCAACAAATGCAAAAGTAATAAACATATTTGTAAATGTCATAAAGCCTAATCGTTCAGTAATAATAACAAATCAGCAATTCTCAATTATTCAAATTGAATTATTCAAAGCCTACTGAATTGTCGGCGAGCCTTAAATAATTCACTATGGACCATTAGCGTCGTGTGTACAAACCAACCCGTGCAGTTTACATTGGTTTCTGTCTTTAATTGACTTCTGCATTGGTTCCTCATTAGCCTTTAATGATGGTAAAAATATACTGTCCATTGGGATGTTGTGTGGCCGTGTTAATTGTTAGTAAATGGCCACTATCAAAATAGCAAGCTATACAACTTTGTAATTATTGTTACAGACGCCAAACAGCAGAAGAGCGGGAAGCGGAGCGGCAGGCAGCCAACCGCCTGATGCTTTCTCTTCAAGCCGAAGCCCTAAGCAAAGGGTACATGCCAGAACCACCACCAGGCTCCAACGCATTATCAGCCTTACACTACCAGAGTTCAGCTAATTCAGCGCCAGCTCAGCCCAATAACACAGCGTTAAGCGCATTACAGAATCTGCAACCCTGGGCTGGGAACCAGGGTGCATTTTTGAATGGACCTCCAAACACCGCCCCACCACCTCATCCACCCCCCGTCGCATCTCCAATATGTTGAAATATTTCGGATAGGAACTGGAGTCCAAGTAAATTACTTGGACAGTATCAGTTGTAAAGTTTTTTAGTCATGTTAGTGCAGTGAAAATAATTGGTACTACTTAATTTATTTAATTATGTTTATAAGAGCTATTATTTTAATTTACCAGTATTATTTTTAATTTTGTACCATTTCATTTTATTATGGTTGAAAAAACCGTTCATGACGTCGATTTAAATTTCCGCAGTATTAAAATTTATACCTAGAATGTAAGTCTGCTAATGTTTAAAAATTAGTGATAATTTTGTAAAAACTTAATAATAAGGGTAATTTTTAGCTTATAGTATACCGTGAAAACAAGTATACTTACAAACTGTATTGTTTTATATAAAATTATGTAAATATTAACTTATAATAATTTTGAGATGCAAGAACTTGACTATAGAGTTCGGTGCATGTTCTTAAATAATTATATTTCTCAGATCTCGCATTGTAATAAAAGCTAGCAATTTGTAGGATTTTAATAAATCATTTTAATAGGAAAAGACGATTATCAGACTTAATTGCGTACCTACATATTACTTAAAAACAGAGCTTTGTGTGATCGAATGAATAAATATAATAATTTTATTATTAATATAAATATTTTGGTGTTCAAAACTTAGCTCCACTTTTACAACCAATAATATGTAAATTGACGCTTTAGTAAATATAGAATGAACATTTCATGTACTTGTAAATATTAAAAATAAGACATTAATATTTAGTTAAAAACGTAGCGGAATTTTATCGTATAAACTATTAAACTATGTATGAATAAAATAATAAATAAAAAATCTGAATCAAGAAAGTGGACACTAACGTGAATTGCGAAAAAAGTAAACAATAGAATCAAAATTATATTGTTTATATTTTTAGCAACTTGCAAAGTAAAACTTAAAAAATGTAAAATATTGTACTTACTACGGAAATTTTCATTGTGCTGGTTACATCCACAATCCAGATACAATGCGTTTTAATAAATATGAAAATACTAAAAAAACCTTTGTTTGTTTTCGTAATAGTTATATCAACGTTTCTGACTACCCCGAAATATTGTGTGGTTATTTTATAAATAAGAGCACTATGCTATGCTATATTATTAGGTACCTATATGGGGTAAGTGTTGCCTAACAATAGTGAAACTATCCATAGTCTATCGGTACTATCGTCTATCGATATAAACCGTGTTCCTGAGGTTATGCATTAACTTTGGCCTTGTTAGTGAGAACATTCATTTGATCATATTTCACTATGGGACAAATCTTGAAATCGCGAAAAAAGAATATATTTTTTTAGTTAGGTACTAATATAACTTTAAGGGTTATATTCATACAATGAAACTAAACAAGTTTCCCTAAGGATATTTCCATAAAAAAAGCTGAAATGTCCGTTTTCCTAAAACGCATTTTTCCCAAAATGTCTGCTTTCCCATAATGTCTGCACGTCTTTAGCATAATGTCAGCTTCTTATAATGTCTGTCTCCAAGAATGATAGTTTTCATATAATGTTTGCTTTTCAGAAAGTGCTTATTCTCAAAATGTTTGCAACCTCAAAATATCAGCTTTCTTGCTATATTAGCAAAGAGTAAGTATGCCTTTAGAACATTGATTTGAAAATAAACCAGACATTATGGGAAAACAAATATAATAAGACGATAGCCGTGAACATAACGGAAAAGCAGAACTTATGACAATGCTAATATTATAGGAATATAAAAATTATGATAGCAGACATTTTGAGATTGCTGACAAAATAGAAGTGCTAACAATGTGAAAACGCAGACATTTTGAAAATTGTACATTTTAGGAAAACAGATATTTCAGGCCTGAGCCGCTGAAACTGTTTTAAGGGGATGATCAAACCCTCAATCTGAACAACTTTTCGTATAGGACCAACACCGGAATCGCAATATTGACATTGGTCCCATAGAGAAAGTCGTTCAGTTTGATGGTCTGACCATCCCAAATAGTTTCAGCTAATTTTCATAGACCTTATATTTTATTATATCTCTCGTGACGGGAACCGGTGCAGACAGAGTGGCGGGCAGTATCTACCTATTGTAAAGAGTAAGTACCTACCTAAGTATACAGGATGTTAACTTGCATTACTTTAAGCTTTCAGAGGTGATTGTAACCATGATATTGTACCACTTTCTATAAGAAACTTATAGAAAAAAAACGTTGGGCATAAATGCAATCAGCTGACCAAACGTTTGTATGAAAACTGATTTAGTTTTTTGCTAATTTCCCTTTGTTCCTTTGGGAAGGTTGTTGAAAATGAGTACAATCACCCATTAAACAAATTCAACTATCTAACGGTCAGTTGCACGTCCGTTCATTAAAGTTAATCCTCCATTACGTCTCTTGCTAGCTTTTACTACGTCAAAAAGACAAAAATTGACAGCAAGAGATTTAATGGAGGATTAACTTTAATGAACGTACGTGCAACTGGCAGTAAGTCTGTTAAGGTAGACAGTTGCATGACTTTAATGTACCTATGGTTTTAAAATCAGCTAGGCGCAATTACCCCAAAAATACATCAAACTGAACAACTTTTACTGACGGCCCGATAGCACAGTCTGTAGTGAACCTGCCTGCTGTGCCGAATTCGAATCCCGTAAGGGATAAATATTAGTATGATGAATATGAATATTTGTACCCGAGTCATGGATGTTTGTATCTATATATGTATTCTATATCGTTGTCTAGTCATCATAATACAAGTCCAGGCTAGATTCTGGTACTTTTAATGTTACTAGATAATTTGTGTGACAATGTCCAAGATATTTATTATAATTCTTAATTCTTCTTTACTATGAGAGCAAACCGATCGGAGCAAAAAAATCTGCTGTAGCATACATTTGAGTCGAGTAAGCATTGCAGTTTAGCATTTGCATGAAACAGCTGATTTATTTTTGCTCCGATCGGTTTTCCTATAATAAAAGTTGTTCAGTTTGATGAGTAGACTCTCAGTTTAAAAGGATGCTATTGATATCAATTTCACCCTGTAGATGCAATTACCCCAGATGATCTTACTATTCCCAGTAATCGTTTAAAATAAACCACTAAAATCAATGATGTTCAAATGAGTTTAACGTTATTTTCAACCTTTTTTTTACTGAGAAGATAACAATAGAATATAATTCATATGCAGGCAAGTACAATCTAATACATTTCTTCTACCACTTTTGAATGACACCACTATTAAACATCAATCATAAAAGAAAAGAAAGAACTCGATTCGTCCCAATCAAAACTAATTTTTTTTAAATCCTTAAACGAAATCGATTTAAAGAAAAAAATCTTATTTCCGCTGTCAAAAACGGTCGATTTAACGACAATTTAGATTCTCATACAAAACTGTAATACAATTTTAATATCCACTGGTTTCGAAATAACTAAACATTATATGAAACGTGACTTCTGTTCTATAATTAGGACCTTTTGTCTTTTGAATTAAAAAAATACAAAAATGATTGTTTTGTGAACCCTAATATACCCCACTTTAACCACAAAAGAACTCGATTATACCGTTCGTTTTGCATTTCATTAACGACTTTGTCCAGTGCTGCTTTCGATGTCTTCTAACCGAGGAAGCAATGGTAAGTAAATTGAAGCTTTCAACGTATTAAAGGAATGAAGAGTTGCACCAAGGTTATTCCAAATGATGATTTAAAAGGATGTCGCCGCTTAATCGATGTTTAGTGACAAAAAAATATTTTGTGGCGCCTTTTGTGATTTTGGTTCACCTTGAATGATTCAATACGTATTATTAAAGACTTCGAGACTGAAACTGTTAATACAGGGTGTTAAATTAAATGCGTGTGTTTCAGACCATCAAAATGACCAACTAAAATCGCGATAAAAATATCAACAGTTGGGTCGAGTAGCCATTGACGTTTTCTATGGAACAGCTGATTTTTATTCCGCGATTTCGATGTTACTCGAGCCATAATGTATGGGTCAGCAGATTTTTTTTGCGATTTCGTTGTAGGTCCAATAGAGGAAGTTGTTAAGTTCGGTGGTCTGATCATCCTCTTAAGGGTTCGATAAAATATATAGTTTATAAAGTTACAGTGCCTCAAAGATTTCCATACAAATCTTAATTTATTTATGTATTTATTTATGCGTATGGCGAATTCTACAACAACATTCACATTCACATTCGACAAATCTTAATATAATCCTAGTAAATCCATTGAAACTATAGGTATATTTTAACGAAAATCGGACAAGATACAAGCATAGAGATTTCTTTCTAGATTGTTCGTGCAAAATGTCATTGACTTTAATTTGTTAGTATTTAAAATATCACCAGACTTTGTTTGTATGCAGCGCCCATTTACGCATTCGGAATAAACTTCTCTTAAAAAACCGTCAGTCGGTATATTTAGTTGTATAAAACAGTTCCATGACTGACTGATAGACAACACCCACTCAAAACCACTGAAGACAGAAACATGAAGGTAGGAGTGTACTAAGAAAGGATTTTTTTAAATTCAACACTTAATAACCCTTATGCAAAAATAAAACGTATCGTTAATAAATGGTCTCAGTGATGTCATACTCTTAAACCCGACAGGGTTTTAAGAGTAAGTTGGATTAACACTTTTTAGGATTCCGTAGTCAAACAAGGAACCCTTATACTTTGATCCATTCTGTCTATCCGCCTGTCCGTCTGTCTGTATTGAAGATTTTTTTACTAAATCGAGTGAGGTGTCGTTGGATAGATCTTGCCCAATAAACTCCCATAAAAACTAAATCGTTATAATGCTTCTGTCTCGAGATATCTGCGCTCAAACTCAAAAATAATACTGGAGTGAATAATCTCAAAATGTTATAAAATATATCTTGGTTAGTATTTTCAGTGAAAATTATAACTGATGTTGTAGCTCAACCAGTTTCGGAAAAAACCAGTAAAATATATTTGTTCTCTAATGTCAAACTATCATCATCGTTTTTTGAAAAATTCCTCTTAGGTAAGATAAACACGTTAAAATCTTTTCTTCTTTTTCTACTTACACAATGGCTACGGAACCCTATCATGGGCGACATTGAACAGCAAAATGACTCTTAAATGGTGCAAACATATAGTTTTAGCATGCCACCCCTAAGAAAATTACTCTGTCTTTGTTACTTTGTGTATGCGAAAGTGAGCCCGCATGACGGATTTCTCGTTTTGTTTATGCTAGCCCTACTGCACAAACTAAATTTCTAGTTTTTATATTGTTGAAAGGACGAACTTTTTTTATGTAGCAGTCAACCACCGCTTTTAAAACTCAACCAATAATTACGAACACAAAAACAATACCAATTGAAAATCTTAAAACTTTTTTCTCGGCTTGCGTGACGTTTGTCTCAAATTAGTTACCAAATTAGCCGCAAGGGCGCGTCTTGAGCCCGGAATCGAACCTGCGACCGAACGATAATCGGTGTAGCGTGTTGACACTGCACTGCGGTAGTGGCTGTAGTCATGGAGGCGAGTATTGGCTTCGTCAGAATTAGTTCTCAAATTATCCGAAAGGGCACTTTGCGAACATATTAGTGTTTGTTTTCTCATCATGGTGAACGTTGGTATAAAAAATCGTTTTATACAGGGTAATAATACTTTATAATATACTGACAGTTTTTTAATGGGATGACCAGACCATCAAACTAAACAACATCCACTATCCCACCCACACCGAACCCACCGAACACACGGGATCCACATCGAAATCACAAAAAAAAAACTGCTGTCCCATACACATACATTTGGCTCGAGTAGGTTTGCAGTTTTGTGTGGAACAGCTGATTTTTTTTCACCATTTCGATGTCGGTGTCATAGAGAAAATTGTTCAGTTTGACGGTGTAATCATCGCCTTAAAAAAGTGTCAGCGTATTAAGAAGGACCCTGTATTGTGAAAGGCTTAGTGATGGAACTAACCGTCCACCAATCCGCTTTGGACACGGGTGGTGGACTACCGCCCATACACCCTCCGTGAGGGTTGGCCTGTGCCCTGCAGTGGGTTGTATATAGGCTGCGAAGAGCATGAGCATGATGGAATTAGCGCTGAAAATGTTTAAAAAATTTACTGCATGTGGTGTTCAAGTATCAGATTTTTCCAAACGATCAGGAGTTTAGATTGTGGCAAGTCGTGTCATAAAAACCGGTTAGTTACATTCCTAGTCCAAACCAAGTTTGGATAAGAAATCTAGTTAGGTTAATGATTTTCAAAAGTAGATAAGTCCGTTAAAACTCAATAAAAAATGAGATCAAAATCAACGACATGCAGTCGTTCATTTTAATGTATTTTCATGGTCTTCCCAGTTATTGATATTTAACAACACAAAAAAAAAACGATAACTTATTTAATGATAGGGAGTGGGAATTAATTAGAACTATCATAATAAAATAACTGTAATAAGAAATTAAATAAGTCTGTCACAGAGGAAACTCAGCAGACGACTCAGTGCCAAAGAGTTTCGGATCAAAAACTCAAAACCTACATAATTCAAATGAATCTTTAGAAAACTGCATTTATTTGTCTGTACAATACAATATTTAATATAATGGAGTGTTAAATAAATAAATAATAATAAAACTGACAAAATGAAACCATTAAAATAATGAAAGTTTAAACGTTTTTAAGTGTATGGAGTGTAATTTTTAAAGTCATAGGTTCAAATTAGCAAGAATATGCCAAAAATTACAAAATTAGAGATTATACATCATTCGATTACGATTTTGGAATGTGAGAAGATTCAAAAACAGCACTTATGAGTTGTAAACAAATAATGCTTAAAGTCACAAATTATAAGACGAGTTTGGGGAAGTCACTGACCAATTCTCTGCAACATAACAGAAGGAAACCTACTGACTAAAGTTGACAAGCGCATTTTTGTGAACAATTTAAGCGTCACGTGATCAAGTCAAATCATTTCAGTATTGTAAATAACTGTCATAAACTTTATAATAAGCATACTGTTTGTCTGTTACTTTATGCCAAGACATTTTACTCTAAAATATTATCAAAGATATAAAGTAAACTACCTATCGATATCGATAACTATTAACATTATGTATTTTTTGAAAAACAAAGTTATCTCCGATTGATAGATACTAAAGTATCAAAAGAAAGTTTTTTGGGGGTTACGTACCCGAATGGTGCAGATGGGGCACACTTCGGGTACGGAGCCCCATTACTAAACCTAAGCTGTCAGTCCGTACGTCCGTCCGTCTTAAGAGGATATAATTCGGAGCGCGCTCCATACAAACGTACTATGGTGATATTTTCAATACTAACCAATTAAACTCAATGAAATTTTTCAGAATCAATCTAGAAACAAATTTCTATGCTTATATAGAGTCAGATTTTCGTTAAAATGTATAGTAATGACAGTGCCTCAAAGATTTCCATACAAATCTTAAATTAATTCTAGCATTGAAACTGTATATTTTAACGAAAATCTGACTCCATACAAGCATATATATTAGTTTCAAGATTGTTTCTGCAAAATTTCATTGACTTTAATTGGTTAGTATTGAAAATATCACCATAGTAAGTTTGTATGGAGCGCGCTCCGAATTATATCCCTTTAACTCTAAAGGGCTCGCTCGCGCTAAGAATTCGGTAGGTAGGTATTTAATTTTTTTTGTGAAGGGCTGAATCGAAAACCATTTCGAGATAATTGTCTCAATAATAATATTTTCTAAGTCAGAGATATTTAAATGAAAGGATTACAGATATTTTTAGAAAATAACGTCGTTTTTCGGTACGTCCAGTGACGTCACTGGAAAACCTGTGAACTCCTCGGTAAAATTAAAATAACTGGCCATTAAGAAAAAAATACATTCACAATGTCAGATGTTGACATTTTATGTTGCCGTTTCTGTTTCCAGCATATAGTCAGAAAGAGAAGGCAGGAATGTTTTTATTTTTTTAATAAAGCAGTAGTTTTTCTCCATGGAGTTCGAATTATTTTCTCTCCACCATTTTTGCATCTGGAGATTACAGATGAAAGTAATTTAAAAATTAAATTTATATGTATTTAATAACGTTAATTTGTTTACCTTTTTCAGCGTTTGAATAACATGCCTACTGGTTAACGTTGTTACGACAACGTTGCTTACTATTATCCAACGGAACCCTAAAAATAGCGAGTAGAAAAACCGTCGAACGAGACAGTTAACTAAATTGTCTTAAAGTTAGACAGAACTAGGCTATGATTGATGTTCAAATTAACTTCAGAAATGACGGTATAAATGCTTGTTTCGTGTCAAAAAACATCGGCTAATAGGTCGGTAGTTTGATGGCTTTTTAGGAAGTTGTTTGTGATAATGATTGGGCTTCTTGAAATTAGTTTCTCATTCATAATGTATTGAGGTTGAACCAAGACCACTATTCGATATCAACTCTAACAGTTAAGAGGATATGTGAAAAAAAAAGGATTCTTCAAAGCATCATATGTCATGTAGTACTAACAGTAGGACTATTGTTTGCGGATATGTGTAAATTGAACATATAATTGAAATTTTGATTAGAGCCAAAACAGGATTAAGAGACATTTTCTCAATAGAAAAATAAGCCAAAGTAGCTTCCGTCTTTATCGATAAACGCTTGGAACTGCTAAACGGTGAACAATAGAAACACGAGACTTGACTTAAAAAAAAGAGATTGATATTTTTTAAAGTTTGATTAGAGCAGAAATGAACTTACATAAATAGTACTATCACAATTAAATAAAGTTTGTTTTACGCTTGCGTCGTTTTAGGCGCGCGCGCCGCCCCATCTCTTTCTCTCGCATCAGGCAGTAATATAAGCTATCACACGCTTATTTCGCTTCAATTATTTTTCGACATTGGCCCTTAACGAGGCATTTTCAAAGACTAGTAAAACGAAAAAATAGGGTACTTGACAACTAGTCAATTCAGCTACTGTTTTTTGGACGTCAAAACGTGCGCTTTGTATGAAATTTGTACTCAATTCTGAGTTGTGGCGTCATCAACATTTCATTACTTATTAAAGTTTATCTTGTTATTAAAAATAGTATTCAAGCTCAAAACGACAATGGGAGTTTAGCGTTATTTTTTAACCTTTTTATTATTGAGAAGATATTAATAACATAAATTGTATTTAGTCAAATACCCAATTGTTTAAATAAAAGCAGAAAAACCTGTCATCTGTCTTCAATTGGTTAGTATTGAAAATATAACCATACTTCGTTTGTGTGGAGCGCGCCAACGGTGATACAACGTGTTAATGACTTAACGCAAAACTAGAAAGTAGTTTGTTTAGAATCGTGAGCAGAATCGAATTATCATGGTTTCAACATAGTTTTTTTTTCAAAATATTAAAATTAATGTATTTAAAATTTACTGAACTCGATATCAACCCACCGCTCGGGCACCCTACTTACTACCAAAACAAGATTCTAAAAATGTATCCTTAAGTACGTTAGCGCTTTCATTCATTCCTTAAGTTCAAGTCGTACGGATTTGAATATGAGTCTCGACTCTCTGACTTTCTTCTTTATCACTTCTCTTTCTTTATCTTTTTCCTATATTTTCTCTTTGCACCCCATCCCGGGGCCCATGAAGCATTGTAAGACCGATTGATGGAATGCCCAAATGCTGGTAAGTTTTACATTTTTTGTAATTCAATTCAATTCAATTCAATTATACTTTATTGCCTTAGACTACTTATACAACGTGTTAATGAATAAGCGCAAAACCAACACACCCCAACTGATTTATAACAAAATAATTCGATTGAAACAATAATTTCATTGTTTTGACAGTTGAAATTTGACATTATTCGCATTTTAAGTTTTCAGACAAAAATGATTTGTTATCATTTTCAGCAATGAATGAAAGCGCTAACGTGCTCATGGATACATTTTAAGAATCTTGTTTTTGTAGTAAGTAGGGTGAGGGTGCCTGAGCGGTGGGTTGACATCAAGTTCAATAAATTTTAAATTTTACAAACAAATGATTTAATATTTGAAAAAAATTACACATGTTGAAACCACGATAATTCGATTCTGCTCTCGATTTCAAACAAACTACTTTCTAGTTTTGCGTTAATTCATTAACACGTTGTATAAGGACCAGCCTCGCGGTAGAATTTCCCCTCTGCCACGTTACAAGATCAATTAATCATGTGCATTTACATACACTTTTACACCTTATCACTAATAATAATGTTTGGAGTTGACACGAGACTACTTTACATGATTTTTAACAATCAAAATTAGAATCCAAAGTTGCGAATTTCATGTTACCTCGCCCCTCGCTAAAAGTGGCAGAAATTTTTGTTAGTAGAATTACACGCGTAACTCGTCGAATATAAATAGTCTAAGTTTATTGCACCCCAAAACAGAACACTAACAGAATTGTATTTTTTTAGCACATTCGATTGTTTCCCCAACTACAAATAGTAAAACCGACAAATACAAATATCAAAATACTAAAATGACTAATTAACAGCAAACTGTCGCTTTAGTATTATTTAGCAGGCATTGCGGAAAGCAATTAGGGTGCAAGTGGAGTGATTAGTGCATATCACGCGTAATCCTTTGCAAGCAGGTAATTTGGGCCTAGAGTTGCAATCGGATAGAGATTGCAATTTAGTCAAAAGATACAAATGAGAAAATGCGGCAGATGATAAGAGTACTTTTATGTAGATTAGCCATTTACGGCCGCATCGGGGCAGAGCTGGCCTCACCGCAACGGAAAATGCACACTTTCACACACTAGAGCGGGCCAGGTCATATATACTGACGGATTTTAGTTTTACATAATATTGCAGACGTTGTAAAAACTTCCGCTTGGTATGGCACACTACGACAGATAGCCGCATCGGGGCGGAGCGGGCCACATCGCACGGACGGATATCTTCCACGCAAAAATGCGACCCGCTCCGCCCCGGAGCACGGCGCGTAGTATGCGGTAGATCATACAAATTGTATAGAAGCGATTTGGGCGGATTTTTACGCTGCCTTCCGACTCCATGCGGCCCGTCATAATATAAACTCCAGAACTGCCGGAAAGTACTTAACAGAACTCCTTACTTTCTAACAGGTTAACTTTCATAATGAACTAGAAAAGGATAGAATCAGTTTATAAGAACGTATGGTTTGAAACACTACGGGTCTTCAAATAACGAGATCTGCATTCAATTTATCTGAAGAAGTTACTCTTTGAAGGTATAGTACAGCGTATAAATGAAATTCACCAAACTGCCTCCGTGGTCTAATGGTTAGACCACGGAGGCAGTTGCGCTCTTGACACGGAGATCGTAGGTTTGATTCCCACGGGGGACACCTAGTGATATGTCACTTTGTGCGTTTTTCCCCAGTTGGATAGGACATTGCAGGCTGAATCACCTGATTGTCTGAAAAGAAAGATAATTCCGTGCTTCGGATGGCACGTTAAGCCGTTGGTCCCTGCTACTATCTCTCGTGGCAGTAGTCGTTACATAAAAAGGTCAGAGGCCGTAAGGCGGTCTGAAAAAACTCTGACATCAGGGCTTGCCCACACGATAAGAAGAAGAATGAAATTCACCAATTTGCATTGGGCAAGCGTAAACTAACGCACATTCCCAAAGCCATAGATTATTGGGCCTTAGATCCAAGAGCATCCTAGACTCTGTACTAAGAGTAGAGCATAATGGAATCTGATGATAACACGAAAGGATGGGATGTGTTTGAGCTTGAAACATTTTAGTAGTTCGCCGACAAACGGAATAACCTGGAACTCAACACTCATTAGCGGACCGCAGCAGTAAACACAAATGCTTGCATTCTGTTTGCTTTTAGCACTACTAACACTATTCCAGTATCACCTACCCTGTGTCTTCATCTCTATTAAGGGTAGTTTGTACCAAAGTATTAAAGTTTAGTATAAAACGTTCTGACTCTAAAACTGCTCAGACTGACAGCATAATCTTTTGGTGCAAGCCACTCTTAAGGTGGACGCATATTTATCCGCGACGAGCGAGCCAAAGGAGGCGAAAGAATCGAATTTTATAATTCTTTGTATAAAATTCTATGACACCTCGCACACTTATCCAAAGCAAATCGGACGAATCCGCCCGTCGTAATGTGAATAGAGCTTTAGGGTGGCCTTAGTATCAATCAATCAATTATATTTTATTGCACACCAAAACTGAAAATACAGGGCGTTAGGGTAAACAGTTACATTACTTTAAGGGGTCACTGAACAACTTTCCCTACGAAACCTATAGGAAATTCTCAAAAAAAAAATTGTACTTTCCATACTAAATGCAATCAGCTGATCGAACGTTTGTATGAAAAGAAATTATTTTTTTGCTTATTTCCTATACGTTGCTTAGGGCAAATTTTTCAGTATCATGTGTATAATCCCCCCTTAAAGTGATGCAACTGTTTGAACTAACGCCCTGCATACATGCGAATAAATATCAAGAATTACAAGTACAGCGTAATTCTTGATAATTAGTAGGTACTTAGTACAAATAAGGCGGTCTTATATGTTAGTTCGATGGTCCAAAGTAGCACCTTTCTAAAAATATCCTACAAGGCGTGTTATACATAAAATTGTCATCAACTTATTTAAGAACTACGCTCTCGTCGGTGGAATAATCGCCAAATCTGTCTCTTTTCCGCTATTGTCTTGGATTTTTGATACGACACGACATCAACCTTTTCCTTCACTTGGGCAGGCCTGTCTCACTACACAGGTCAGGTACGATTCCCACCGAGTGGTGAATGGCAATAGGTTAGTTATACCGTGTAAACTTCTTGGTCAAATCTCATTAGACTTGCCGCCATTTTTTGAGTAGTCAATACGAGACTCGAAAACCCTAGCGATGTCACGCTGCCAGTACGTGAAAGAATGAAAGAGCTGGGAGACTATGTAATGGAAGCTTTCATGTCCAATGACTCGGTTCATTTTTGTTTGCACGCGCGCCGTTGTGACGGTTGGTAGGTTATTCGCAAATTGTACGATAGGACGGGTGCCAATAACTTTGCACCTTATTGCCGGGCAGAGAGAGTCGCTATTTATTTAAATCTGTTTTTGAAATGATTCTTCTGTACCGGTAGGTACTAGTATTTATTCTGTGACTTGGGCTTGAAAACTCTGATACATCAAATAGTCATGAAAAATGTAGGTACGCTTAAAAATCGCCAAGTTGAAAGCAACTTCTTTTTGTAGCAGCAATATTCGATTTTACTCATTTAATATTAACCCCTATAAAACCAGCCGATTGCAAAGTTTACAAAAGTCTAGATTCCTGCAGGACAATCAAAACGAAAAGCGATAAATTTTTAAACACCAACTTTTCAGTGTTAAAAATTCCTCCCTATTATTTTCGTCGCCCTTACTCGATAACGCTTTTATGTAGCATGCTCATTCCCCTCGGAAAAAAGATGAATCGAAGAGTAAATTTAAAGTTAAAATTGACTTTGACGGATGACACGTAGACGCTGACCCTTGATCGTCTTGTGCTCAAATATTCAGGACGTGTCAACACTTGACGTGAGAGCGGTCTACACTTATGGCAGTGACTGTACCTTTGGTATGTATAAAGGGTGGTACATAG
Source organism: Agonopterix alstromeriana (assembly GCA_963924505.1). Lineage (NCBI taxonomy): Eukaryota > Metazoa > Arthropoda > Insecta > Lepidoptera > Depressariidae > Agonopterix > Agonopterix alstromeriana. The sequence continues at coordinate 7,178,852 of OZ004682.1, forward strand.
ATCAAGTAGGTACGTAGTAGAATATAGAAGGTGTTAACAAGCTAATTAATGTAAAAGCCGAAAATCGTTTGGACCTGTGAGCAACATTCGAATAAATATTTTTGAAAATAAAATCGGGTTTTCACACAAATTATTTTCTTTCATTTTTATGTTGGAACTAATGTACTTACCTACCTATTTGTTAGTAATTAAATAATTTATTTCCAAATTTCAATATTAACCAATAAAAGTCAATGAAATTTTGCAGAAACGATCTAGAAACAAATCTCTATGCTTGTATGAAGTCAGATTTTCGTTAAAATATAACAGTTTCAATGCTAGGATTAATTTAAGATTTGTATGGAAATCTTTGAGGCACTGTAACTTTAAAACTATAAATTTTAACGAAAATCTGGCAACATACAAGCATAGAAATTAGTTTCTAGATTGTTTCTGAAAAAACTTCATTGACCTTAATTAGTTTGTATTGAAAATATCACCAGACTTCGTTTATATGGAGTGCACTCCGAATTATATTCCCTTAACGCCTTCATCTAGTTTAAGATATCGACACGTTAAACTTAACCATATAATCTAGGCCAGGTTGTGATTTGCGAACCCATTCGATCTAAAGAGCCAAACGCACGTGGCTAGAGCACACAAGAAATACATATGAACCATAATTATAGTTCACAATAGAGAATACTTGACCCTAACATAACAATAATCACAAAATTACATCTTTCTCTTATTTAATCCTTATATCTACACAATCAGATACGCGTGCGAATCGTCCTATAACAACCATTATTATATGAACCCTCCCCATATAGAGCACCAAAGTCAAAAGCCAGAATTGATAGTTCAAAATAGTTTGGCTGTTGTCAAATGAGGGGCTCATCTTTCATTATATCTCTGGAGACAAATCATAAATGTTTGGAAATCGTCACACGATGATTGCTCTGTACTCTCCCACGCTTACATTTCTGAAATCATTTGTACGTAAAATATCATGAGCGGTGAACCTAAAAGTTGATCTAAGACCTATAGTTACATCATGGTATAGAAATAGGTTAAACTTGAAAACGGTTTATTTAAAACCGATGAAAAACAAATATTGATATTAAGGCGCAATAGTAGGACGAAATACCTTGAAGGCATCTTTTATTTTTAATTTTTCAATTAGTTTTATACAATTTACCGAAACCAAAGTCATACCTCAGTATTCTTGGCTAGTTTATCTAGTGAAATCATAAATTGAATACACGATTGGAATTACTTCACTCCATAGAAAAATTGTCACAATGATTACGTTTTTAAACATTTTTCTCGTTTCAGAAGAACTTAAAATAGTTTCAGATTTTTTCGTATTTATACTCACATATTCACCATTAGTTTATGTAGTGAAATCATAAAAAATATATAAAATTACTTTTGTTAATTCTTTTTAATGGAATATACGGCACAGGCACGCACTTTTCGGAGGGCTTGGCAGTCGCGTTTCTCATAGAAAATATTCGTCTGAACCTATGGCCCCTTAATATACTTCTTAACAATATTTTAAAAGCTGTTAATTAAAAATGTCTTGACCTTTGACTAATTATTATAAGGACTAGCCTTGTAGGTAGCATTTCCCCTCTGCCACGGTGTAAGCACAATTGATCTTGTGCATTTACATTCAATTTTACACCTTATCACTAAACGAGACAGCCTATAATTGCGAAATAATAACTTCGAACTTAGAACGTTTGGGGTTCACACGAGACTACTTATCATGATTTTAAACATTCAAAATTAGAATCTAAAGTTATGGGGAATCAAATCCCAAGTTGCGGATTTCATGTTACCTCGCCCCCCGCAAAAAGTGGCAGAAATGTTTGTTAGTAGAATTACACGCGTAACCAGTCCACATATAAATAGTCAAAGGTCTTGACGTAATACCGACTGCTCTCGAACGGAGACGGAAAACATCGTGAGGAAACCAGCATAAGCTGAAGAAGAACTTTGTGTATGTGAATGTGACTATTGTGAAAGGATGCATATTCTCACTACTATGTTCCCCGAGGTAGTCAGAGATATTCTGAAACCACAGAACATCCACGTTTCACTAGTAGTACCGAAATTCTGTCCAGTTTGACGGGGAGTGAGCCCGTTGCCGCTTGTAATGGACAGTGGGTACAATACATGCCTCGAAATTGAAGCACACATGTTTCCTCACGATGTTTTCCTTCACCGAAAAGCCAGTGGTGATACAAATCAGTGGCATTGCGAACAGAATCCCATACTAATCGTGCTTTTCATATGAAAAATCCGTCGATGGCCGTGGATGGGTATTTGAACCTGAATCGCCGCTTGACACCTTGGCAGGATTGAATCGGAGATTCTTTTTTAAACTCTGAGTTACGTCACGTCACTCGTAAAGTCAAGTAACTATGCTAAAAGGATTTCATTTTCCCCAGTTATGATAATCAAAACTATGCGTTACGATGTTTTACATTGAGAAAGAAACATTTAAATCAATCTGATTGCACCCAATCAAATCAACCTAAGCCAAAACAATACCATATATCAAAACACCATTAAACTCCGATTCAGACAATAACCAAACACCGCATAACGCCATGCCAATAACAACACCCTCTTTTTATTAACTCATAAAACCTACCCTCTCAAAATACAAAACAATAACACACTTTTTGTAATTCCCCTGGCTAACAAGTGCACACTCATAAACTTCCACCCCAAAGCTTTGGGGCTCTAACCCCTAAGGAATAAGCGTTAACTGGCCTTTGAAATTATTTCTCTGAGACAAACAAAACACTACCCTATACTCAGCACAGTAAAATAACAAATCAAACAATCTAGAAATCCCACTTCTGACGTTACGGGACTAGTTGAAATCATTTGTGTAACACCTTGGAAAGACACGACAAAATACACTCTAAATACAATATCACAAAACGGAGTTTAGATTGAGGAAGATCGTGTGATAAAGGATATTTTAGAAGCAAACTTACAAAGCGTGATTCCCATAATCTGTAATGCGTTGGCGTATAGTGAATTTTGCACTTGACTATAGAATTCTCATTGACTGGATAACATCTTGTTCAGAAATGGTTATGAATTAGAAGGGGTGATGGTCCCAGAGAAACTCATTGTAACGCTGACAACTATATCGTATTTGTGCAGTTCTCACGCTCGGTTGATTCCAGTATGTTTGATTAAAAGTAAATGGGATGTGAAATTTTATTAACTTGTAGTAGACAGGTCTTTTAAACCTATATTTTAGTGGCCATGCCATGTAGTAGCTGGCTTTGAATAGGACCAACGCAGAGAGGACGTAAGAGGCGACTCATTAGCCCAGTCATTTTACGGTCTGAGCCGGGACTAATTAAGTTTTTTTTTATATATATATCATTTAAGAGCCAATTTGAGTCTAGAAATATAACAAAATAAAACAAATCACGTCAGCAACAAACTTAAAACTTAGCATTTATCTCGTTCTAACAATTTTTTTTCACATTGGCAAACTTAAGTGGAAATGGGCGGGGCACATTGCTCGCAGAATCCATGGCCGATGGGGCTGAAGAGTTCTCGAGTGGCGACCGCGTACCGTTTTGGCGATCCTTGGTCATTCCTATATCCAGCAGTGGACATCTATCGGCTGATATGATGAAGATGAAGATGAAATAGCTGAGGGATATTAGTAACTTTTCTATTTCCAGTCGCTTAGCTAATCGACAAAGCAATACCAAACGCACAATCGATAAAAGACGAAATAAATTATTAATTTAATCACTATGCCCTCTGTTCTGTTACGATAATATCAGATGTGCGGTGTATAGCATATTACTATCCTATTATGTTATGGGATAACTCGATCTGCCCCTCTGTCGTTTTTATTGTGCCGTTATGATCTTTGTATTGTTCTGGTAGGGTTGTCAACTGGCTTTCTTATTTTTGTATTTAATAGTATTGATTCTCAGGAATGTTTATGAAGTGTTTTTTCTAGTTGTAAAGTATCTGTTGACTGCAGATAAACTTATCGTAATACACATATAAAATTTGAAAAAATGGAAACCCTTGCAGCCTTTTTGTATGTTGATATTTGTTTTGTACATTTTAGAACATATTGAATCATGATCATTTCTCAAATTTCGATCAGTTATCAGTTCTGGAACAATAATGGTTCGGGTACAATATTTTTAATTTTCATTAATTCTGGGTCCTTCTTAATATGCTGACACTTTTTAAGGGGATGATCAGACCGTCAAACTGAACAACTTTCTCTATGGCACCAACATTGAAATCGCGAAAAAGAAAACAGCTATCCCATACATTTGGCTCGAGTAGGTTAGCAGTTGTGTATGGAACAGCAGATTTTCTTTTACGATTTCGATTTTAGTGCCACAGAGAAAGTTGTTCAGTTTGACGGTTTGATCACCCCCTTAAAAGTGTCAGTATATTTAGAAGGACCCTGTATATTATGAGGGTTCCGAGCTTCCAAGCCTCCAGTACTGTCCAAATAATAAAAAAATATAAAAAAGAAGAGAGATTGAGGGCAGCACCGCAGGCCAGGTGCCGGGTGCCTTCATAACACCATGCAGCTTTCTTGTTTCGTCAACTAGCATAGCATCCATAGCATATGCTCAAGACTATATTCCCCGAGGGGGTAATCAGAGATATTCTGAAACCACAGAACATCCACGTTTTACCAGTAGTACCGAAACTCTGTCCAGTGCGACGGGGGGTGAGCCCGTCGCCACATAATGGACAGTGGGTAACTTTACATGCCTCGAAATTTAAGCATGCAGGTTTCCTCACGATGTTTTCCTTCACCGAAAAGCCAGTGGTGGTAGTGGTGAACTGATTGTATAAAATTTATCTTGCTCATTTTAGCCATATTTTAACTACTATAATTTATATTTTTGTTAGAAAAGCCAACCCTACCAAGCAATGTTTTTTAAATCGTTGTCACATCTCGCCCGTGACAGGCAGTTCAAGTGTTTTGTTTGTTTAGTTAGACAACAGATTGTTTATTCGCAAAGTGCCTACGAAATTATTTACAGAAATCACTTTGTCACGGATTCTTTGCTTGAAATGTTTTTCATATTTCCCATTTTCATTACTGTCACAGAATAAATTAATGTCTTAATTTTGATAAAGATCTGTCTTTTGTAAAATTGTATGACTAAACCAAATATATACATAAATACATACATAAACTCACGACCGTAATCCCTTTCGGGGTGGTCAGAAACATTGCTACAACTACCAACTTTCTGTTTAAGACGTATTGAACCACCTTGACCCTTTCAGAGCCGCCGCACCTCTACTTCGTCATTTTAGTAGTTATACCTATTTTTGACTTAATTATGTCACTGGTGCCTTGTAGGTACCTAATCCAAGGAAATCAAATTCGAAAATCATAAGAATTTTCACCAAATTTTTAAATACATAACCTAATTAACTTATTAAATAATGGTCTTAAAAAATTTAAATTGGTGGGATTGGTAGGATTTATCACCCACGAAACCCGAATATTTGTATGGAACACTGATTACATTTTTTGCAGTTTGATGTTCTGTATGCCTAAAGTATGTAACCACAGACCTATTATGTAACACATTTAAATTTACACCCTGTAAAGGTGGCGGATGAACGACTAACAGCATACAATTTGCCCTCAAAACCACTTGGTTTAATAGATAACTAGAATTTAGGTCTTTGTGACTATACGACATAGATTAAAATAGATGGTAATTGAAACAAATCGAACAACACTTTTAGAACCCAATTACTTAACAATAAACCAATTTTCCGTTTGAAAGATACGTATCCCACTAGATCGATTATAATCCGATCACAAACAAATAAATTATATCACGCCACCAATTTACAAAGACCTACATCTCTTTGACAAAACCAAACAATATTGGCGAACAAAGAGTGCAACATAAATTGGACACATTACATAACCCTCAAAAGTGCGTTAAAACTCAATAGAGGGTGCATTTGTGACTCCTGTAATCCAAAGAGTAATGGAAGAAATAATTGAAGAAGCGTCGTTTGAATAAAAAAGGTAGATATCTGTTGGACACGACATTATAAAAATGTTGTATGCGAAAAAAGGTGGTAGCTCGATTACATTACAGGAAGTGTTCAGCATTTCATACAAACGGGTTCGCACTGATAAGATGAGGCTAGCACGTGTTTGATGAGGCAGTGCGTGTGGAGAGGAATACACCACTGGTTAATTTTGACCTCGAAATTGAGTGTACACGTAGATTTTAGTGCTCTTTCGTATTCTGAGGCACGGTTTCGACTAAAGGGACTGCAGAGTTAAAAAACAGTCTTATTTGTGCGTGTGACGCGCGTGTGTGCACTGAATTACCAATTGGAGCAGTTCGTTGCCTAAACTTTTAATTTACTCTTAATCCTATATGGATTTATTTCACAAAACTTAAAAGCTGCCATCGGCAAGCGTAAAACTCATGAGAAACGCGATTCGTCAGTCAGTTTAAGGGCGTAGGCAATGACATTCTATACATAAGACTCACCACGTCATACAAAAACAGAACCAAAAAATGGCACATGTCTCTAATGTCACTTTGTATGCATCAGTTATGCCCGACTGTCATACATTGCCGCTGACATTCCAGTCCTTTCAAATCTTTCAATTATATTCGATCACATTACAGTAATGTAAAACAATTAGGCATAACTTAGTGGTCCTGTTAATAGAGAACTGAAGTGAAGTGCTGTGTATAGAATGTCATTGGGCGTAGGTAACATTGTAGTCGCACAGCACAAGATTAAAAGATAAATACACATCTACATGTCTGTCTAATCTAAGGCTAACTGTTGCAATAAGTTAATTGTTAGGAAGGGGCGGGTTGCCGTTATCTCTTTATTGAGATATCGTTAAGTATGGTTTTGTTTTAGTGGACACTTATTATTATTATGCTATTACGTGGAAATGCTTTTAAATATATAAGCCTCTCAAAGATTTATACTATTACGGTGCTTAATATCGAATATGGTTGTTTTTGTTTACCTATCTAAAATTCGTCTATCTATCTCTTAGACGATTTATATACGGACCCGCCTCGCCATAGCATTTCCCCTCTGCCAATGTACAAGATCAAAAAATCTTACGCATTTACTTAAAATTTTATACATTATCATTTACCGCGACAGCCTTTAATTGCGGAACAATAATTTCGAACTTATCACGTTTGGGGTTCACACGACACTGTTTTTCATGATTTATAACATTCAAAATTAGAATCAAAACTAATGGAATAAAATTCAAAGTTGCGTATCTCGTGCTACCTCGCCCCCCGCAAAAAGTAGTACAAAATGTTGTTAGTAGAATTACACGCGTAACTTGTCCTCATATAAATAGTCTAAGATCTATCTATTCTATAGGGTGTCTTCTTAATATGCTGAGACTTTTTTAAGGGGATGACCAGACCATCAAACTGAACAATATTTACTCATTTTCACAATAGGGTCTGCTTGTAAAGAGACAGGTTAAAATAAAAATCATCGACTAGACAAAGCTTTTTAGCAGAAGTTATTGAATGAAAAATTAATATAAAAGCTATCGTATGGAAATCTGTCTGTCTGCCATTATTTACGATGCTGCGCTTTTTTGTAGAGTGGATCCTATGTAAAAATAGTAGGAAATCTGAATGTAGCGTCAGCAAAAAATATTAAGAACTGTAATTCTATAAACTTTGGATTTCGTATGATTAATAGTTGAAATGAAATACCTGCACTGTTTTTTTTCAGATCTGAATTTTTGCTATATCTGCTATTTCAGGTTCAATATGTTGACGTTTCTTTAATTATAAGTACTTTTACTTGTTTGTCTTCCTCATATTTCTCTTACTTATACAGGCTGAAATCGATATCATTAGCATCCTTTTAAACTAGAGTCTACCCATCATACTGAACAACTTTTACTATGGGAGCAAACCAAGCGGAGCAAAAACAAAATCTGCTGTTCTTACTAAACTGAAATGCCTACTCGACTCAAATGTATGCAACAGCTTTTTTTGTTGTTGCTTAGATCGGTTTGCTCCCAAAGTTGTTCAGCTTGATGGGTAAGTAGACTCTTAGTTTAAAAGAATGCTAATGAAAATAATGGGGTTGTTTAGACCATCAAACTGAACAACTTTCACTATAGGACCAACATAGAAATCGCGAAAAAAAATCTGCTGTCCCACAGTCCCATACATTTAGCTCGAGTAGATTTGTAGTTTTGTTTGGAACATCCGATTTTTTTTCGCGAATTCGATATTGGTCCCATAGTGAAAGGTGTTCAGGTTAATGGTCTAAACCACCCCCTTAAATGTTAATTTTTATTTTTGTAACACCTTGTATAAAGTCGGTCATTTCAAAGTATTAATACGTCTTTCACATTATAACTGTCATAATCTTAATTATTTTTAATAAAATTTTCTCCCTAAAATTAGGGAATAGAGAAAAACCATGAATACTTTACGTCAGATCATAAAGGTAATATAAGATCATACCAGGAATAGAGAAACTGACAGCTGAGAGAGCGAGATGTACCTAGCGGCGCCACTGTATAATAGAAAGAGATACGTGAGGCAAGGCAATAGAACCGTTTTTGGGAACTTATCGACACAATCAACAGGGTAAATATTCGAGCTCAGTGAATAATTTGTGTATCTAAAGTGAAATCCTAGATCATAGGATTACAGTCATTATCCACGATTTCACGTTAGATTCACAATTATACACAGAACTCGAATTTTTACTGGGCTGATAGGGGATGATAAATTTCCAAAAAACGGTTTCATTTGACAACTCATGTCAGTTCCTCTATTCCTGATATAATACCTTTATGCTACAGACAGCAAAATTTAGGTTAATTGAGCTATTCTTATTTATTATTTATCTATTCTTATATATTTACTATATAAGTACGCCTAATTAATTTTATAACCAGTTTTCTATTTTAATCTGCTATTTTCTTAGCATACACACACATTGGAATTTCTTTTTTAAATGTTGCCCTCTGAGGGTCGGTCCACGTTATTAATTGTATTTGAGAAAATCCAATAAACATTCAAGACTTTTATGCTACCACTACAATACAACACCGAATAGGAAAAAAAAGTCAATTGCAATTGGCAAATAATTGAGTTAATACTGACTGCTAGGGACGGTTTATCACAATATCTCCTGTTTGACGAATTAAAAAGGGGTCCGTAGGTTATGGGGTTGCCAGAGAGTTTATTAAGTACGCTTCTGTGTACTTTGAATTTTTTTGTTTGTGGATGTATCATGATTGTTGGTGTAACAAAGGTAGTAATAAATATACTACGAAAAGCGATTTCTTCCAAACAATCTACCTACTAAGTATATTGTAACCAAGTATACAGGATGTAAGTGACAGCCTAGCAAATACAGAAAGAGTGAACTTAGACGATCAAAACCTCAAGAAACGCGAAAAAAAACCAGCTGTCCCATACAAAACTGCTGTACCTTGGACTCAAATGTATGGGACAGCTGATTTTTTTTTCGCTTTTCTTGAGGTAGGCTTCATAGTGAAAGTTGTTCAGTTTGATGGTCCGAGTTTACCGTTTCTGTATTTGCTAGGCTGTCACTTATACCCTGTATTTTAGACCAAAAACATTGTAGTTAATATTAAATACAGATAGTATACAGGTGGTACAAAATAAGGCGGTCTTATGGCTTAGAAGCCATTTCATAGGTTCAGTTAACCATTTTGTACAATCCGTTTTCAAGTTTGGGGTTCATTTTACATTTAGGTCGAGTAGGTTAGCAATTTTGTATGGAACTTCGCCATTTCAGTTTTAGTTCCATATAGAAAGTTGTTCAGATTGATGGTCTGATTATCCCCGGATTGGTTACATAGTGATAGTTGTTTAGTATGATGGCCCAAGCCAAACTCTAAAGTTTTGTCATCATCATCAGCCTGTCATCGTCCACTGCTGAACCCAAGTCGCAACAACTCTATCCTCAGCCTTCCTCATCCAGTCGCCTCCCCGCTATCTATTTTAGTTCGTCTGTCCAGCAGGCAGCAGGGCGTCCCACACTACGCCTGCCAGTTCGTGGTCTCCACTCTAGAACTTTGACACCCCAATATGTCCAGCCCATTGCAACTTCAGCTTGCTAATTTTCTGAGCTATGTCAACCACTTTAATTCTTTAAAATTTTAATTCAATTCAATTCAATTCATTTATTTATCCAAAAGACACAACAAAAAGGTTTCTTTACATTAAATCTGCCAAAATGCATGATAGTTTGTTGGCAGATGTAAGCTCTCTTTTTTTCACACTTAATGCAATACTAATATACTTATTTATATATATGCATATATAAGGTAGGTAGGTGTAGGTAGGTATATATTTTTATATATTACACGTTTTACGTTTTGCCTATTTACTAGTACTAGTCCAGTTTTCCAAGAGTATCTTAAATAATTTTTATTTGAAAGTAAATTTTGTAATTTTATCTTCACTTCATTCCTCATGTAAATCAAAGAAATATCACCATTATCACCATGAGTAAAAATATCAAACAATCGTAAACCTGTAACCGATATCGTAGGAATGAGAAAAATCAATATAACTCAGCAACAATAATCTAATTACTCGGGGTGAGCACCCGCTAGATAAATTTTAACGGCACGCGCCGAAATTACGCATTAATTGCGTTTGGATCATCTGACGTTGTTAGCGAGATGAACTAACTGTGTACGTTGACTCGTTCAGTTAGAGCGCTCATGGTTGAGACGTGAGAAAAGTGTTGGTTCCATTTCCAATTTTAAGTTTTGTAGCACCGTTATTTATTACTTCCAGCCAGCTTTTCGAAGCTTTTTTTTTTAAATATATTGTTGACGATACGGTCATCTTTGTTGAGGTCCTAAATATTTTATTATTAGTGTGTGAGCAAAATACTATTACATGCCTTGACATTTAAACATGTAAGTTTCAACGTTTCCCTCACTTTTGATTAAGCCTTGAGAAAGTTTTTTACGTTGTATTTGCTTATTACGATTGTAACGCTTCCGACGTTGGGCACTTTGCATGACGTATCTACCTACACGTGTCCTGCCATATCTCTTATTTAAAACGTGGCTTCGAGATAGACTATTGCTATATCGTGGTGAACAGATTTGAATTTTAGCACTCGAGACGAGACTTCAAAGCAGCAGGCGAGTATGTGTCGAATATAGGTTCTATAGAAATAATTCTTTCGTTATTAGAGTGTAGGATCGAGTGACAGAACTGAAGTAGTCGTGCCATAAAGGCAAATTTAATACAGCTATTAATAGAAACCACTATGGTTAATTACTTAACGCCGTTCCGTGCGATTGCGTTGGCGTCATACATTTTACTTTTGCGAACCTATTTTTGGATATTTAATGCTACTTTTATTACTCGACTAGGGCGAAGCGAAAGGAGGTTATGTTTTTATAGTCATGCGTAGAGCCCCATGTAAAATTTTACACTCATTATTAATCTTATTCTTCAATAAAAGTATGCTAGACGCAGTATATAGGTTACTATAAAGGTGGACGCATATTTATTCGCAGCGAACAAGCCGAAGGAGGCGAAAGAATCGAATTTTATAATTCTTTGTATGAAATTTTATGATACCTCGCACACTTATCTGCGGCGAATCGGAGGAATCGTCAGAAGAATTAAGGTGGTGTGATCCGGACGAGGCTGCGCTCACTAGTTTTTTGAACACGAACGAAACATGAAAAACTGTGTTTTAAAGTCTGAAAACAAATTATGTGTTATTTAAGGATCTGGCGAATAGGCGATCGCTCTCAATAACACATTAGATTAAGTTTACTAGATAGAAAAACATCCCAAAGTTAACCCTTTTTGTTATGTATTTTCAATATTATGATTAAACTGCTGATATTTTAATTTTTGTACTTAACTAAAATAAATTAAATATTTCTAGACAAATTCGCTGAGTTTGGAACTTAGAAACACCCAAAAGATAAGATGTTGATGAAAAATCAGTTTTTTGCGAATTGAAGTCAATTGAAAGCTGGATTTGCACAATTGCGCGTGGCGTTTTTGACGGGATGGCTAATTGCAAACTTTTTCTTGCAAGAAAGAGACGCTTGCACTCGGATAACCGGGCCTACTAAATTCGTTTCATTCGCCTCCTTCGGCTCCTTCGCCGCGGATAGATATGCGTCCACCCTAAGAATGAAATTATGACCAAAGTCTGGAAACAAATTGCTTTTTAGCTATAAGATTATATTATTTTGCAGGTAGGTAGCCTACCTAATATATCTACCGAATAATTGTGGTCGATGCATCATCATCATCATCCATTGCTGGACATAGGCCTCTACCAAGGATCTCCATAACGACCGGTCCGGTCCGCCTCATCCAACGGGTTCCCGCCGCCTTTCCACGCTGCGCTTTCCGGTACGCGGTCACCATTCGAGAACCTTTCGGCCCCATCGGCCATCGGTTCTGCGAGCAATGTCGATGTCGATGCATAGACCAAGAACATTTTTTCGCTTGCGCTGACGGTTGATGTGACTAAAATTTGTTTTCTTAGAATTATAACTAACTACTTAACATAACATTACATAAAATAAATATTCTTTATTTGCACACCAAAAACATACAGCAACAAAAACAGAATAAAAAGACTAACTACTAAGCGATACTTACATTCTTTTTACGATTAAAAAAAATGTATCCTTGTTCCTAAATATATCCCGAAACAACTATAGTAAAACAAAACTGAAATGAATAAAATACCAAGATATTCACAGACAATTTCGAAAAATATCCGTTCTAAGAAATCCCACGTCGCATAGGCGAGAGTCATATAAAATCAGGGTACCGCATAAAATGCACGAAAATCCTCCCCGGCCCCAGCACGTACGGAACCAATCGAAATCACTGCAACGGTTCACATCAAACTTTCATACTAGTAGGTATTGCAACTGAATATCAATTGGTTTAGTCCTATTTTAATACAAGGTATGGAATCAGAGTCCTTTTGAAGCCGGACGGTGCTTCAGACCATCACACTGAACAAATTTAACTAAGATGAAGTCAGTATCGAAAATTTGAAAAAAAATCAGCTGGCTTTTTGACCAAATAACTGTGAAATAGCTTTTTGACAAAAATTTGGGTGTTGGTGCCATAGAGAAAGTAGTGTCAGCATATTAAGTTGGACCCTACATCTAACAACCCTGAATGATATTATTTTTACGAGTTTATAAGTCGTGGTGGTCCAGTGGCGAGTAACCTTGCCTGCCGTGCAGGAGGCGATGGTTTGATCCCCGTCCAGGCCGACTCGTACCAATGAGATTTTCGGAATTTATGTACGGTTTGTAACACCACTGGCTTTTCGGTGAAGGAAAACATCGTGAGGAAACCTGTATGCTTCAATTTAGAGGCATGTATTGTACCCACTGTCCATTACAAGTGGCGACGGGCTCACCCCCCGTCACACTGGACAGACTTTCGGTACTACTGTCTACTGGTGAAATGTGGATGGTCTGAGGTTTCGGAATATCTCTACCCCCCCCCCCCCCCCCCTACCCCTCCCTCCCTCGGTGTACCCCTCGGGGAATATAGTCGTGAGCACATGTATGTGTGTATGTTTATAATGTTTATTATATCTGTTATGACTTTCTTTGATGAAATAAAAAAAATCATACTATGAATCTTGAACAAAGATATCTAAAGGCTACATAATCACCAGCCTATTATTTACCTACAAACTACTAGACAGTACAGGCCTGCCCTCAAGAAGGGTGTATACCACGCATGCATAATGCGTATTGGTAGACTTCACATACGCATCAGAATGTCTTCTTCAGTGTATGCAGGTTTCGCGACGTTTACGCCTTCACCGTTTAAGAAAGGCTACTTATTGCGAACATTATTGTATAAAGCCTAAAGGAAAGCTAACCCCCAACCTGACGCGTAAGAAATGGCCGCCGCAAGATCGTAAATGTCCCCGACAAATTATATAACAATAACAAGACTCCGCGCAGCACGCGATGCGAATACTACTCTTTGAACGCTGGTCACGTTCAGATGGGAGTTTTGGGCTGCCAGCTGTAGTTGAAACGAGCTGATTTGATACTCAAATTTAAAATGTTTATGTTCAAAACTTTGACTAATTATTATAAGGACTAGCCTTGCGGTAGTATTTCCTCTCTGCCACGGTATAACCACAATTGATCTTGTGCATTTACATTCAATTTTACACCTTATCACTAAACGAGACAGCCTATAATTGCGAAATAATAACTTCGAACTTAGAACGTTTGGGGTTCACACGAGACTACTTTTCATGATTTTTAACATTCAAAATTAGAATCTAAAGTTATGGGGAATAAAATCCAAAGTTGCGGATTTCATGTTACGCCTCCCGCAAAAAGTGGCAGAAATGTTTGTTAGTAGAATTACACACGTAACCAGTCCACATATAAATAGTCAAAGGTTCAAAATAATATCACATAGAAAAAATTATTAACATAAAACAAATAAATGTATGTACTCGAATTTATTGATTCTACATGTATGCCATGTTAGCTTAATCAAATTAAAGATTGAAAAAGTCGGGCGGCGAGCGGCGTCGTGGCTTGCGGGGCGCCGACAGCTCTGTTGGAGTGGAGCATGCCCCGGATAGGCAGGTCGTGGGTTCGAATCCCGCTCGCCGCCCGACTTTTTCAATCTTTAATTTGAAATGTATATACATTAAAAATGAAAAATATTAAGAACTTATAACTAACTTAACCTAAAATATGGTGCAGGTCTGGGCCGCGCGGGAGGGTAGCCAAGATGCTGGCAGTGTTTCCTCGCTGAACGGCTAAACTGATCCGTTGAGCGAGGAAAGCGCCAGCCCTTGGATCCCCCGTCGAGTCTACCAGGCGATTTGCCAGATTTTTAAAAAGCGCCTGGGCGCCGGGACCGAGGTCCAAGGGTTTCGACACCGAATGCTACGAATTTGTATTGGGTGCCAATACCCTTGTATTTCTCCTCCTATCACATAGATAGCTTTCAGACGTATTTTTTTTGACTCTACCACCGCGTCGGAAGGTGTTTTAGAGATGCAGCCAGAAACTCTACAATAAACAAAGTACAATTACAAATACAATATAGAATTACAAAAACATCGCTACACCTACCAGGTGTCTGCCGTGTAGTTGTATCAAGCCTAACTTTAAGAATATTGAAGGTTTCAAGATGAAATGACGTGTGAAGTTGGATAAGTTTCATACTTCAAGTTCAGTAGGGCTAGCATGCCGTGCACGACATAGCGATAAAATCATCAAACCAGTCAGATTAAAGTAAACACGAAAACTGGGCACATTAATTTTTATTTTGCAATTCTAAAATACTTGTGTTAATATTTATGGTAGATGGATAACATAACAAAGGTCCTTAGACTTTATAACGTTGATTGAAAGCAGTAAAGCTGTTTCCTCACAAAATATGCCAAGTATCAAATTGACTCAATCCTAACACACGTGAAAATGGGAGAGCTCATAAAAATTATATCTAAGTAGGTACTCTATTTATGTACCTACCAGTGTCATATCGAACGATTCTGTTTGGTCCAATCACTATAGTCAGGGCTTCTTAGAGGACCATTGATAAATATGCAGCAGGGGTGGCCAGTGGACAGTACAGATTTTGTTCTAATGGAATTACAGGATATCTGTCGTATTTTTGGAAGCTCACGACTGTAAACCGGATCTGTGAAAATCTGCGAAAAGTCAATAAGTGTGTATGTCTGTGTATTATGTATCAAATTGTACGAATTAATAGTATTTATTATTTCAGTTTCTTATTTTAGTGAGGAGAATTCCACTAACAAGTAAACAACATGTTAATGAATTAACGCAAAACTAGAAAGTAGTTTGTTTAAAATCGAGAGCAGACTCGATCTCAACCCACCGCTCGAGCAATCTCACCCTATTTACTACCAAAACAAGATTCTTAAAATGTATCCATGAGCACGCTAGCGCTTTCATTCATTGCTGAAATGATAACAAATCATTTTTGCCTCAAAACTTGAAATGCTAATAACTTTACATTTTAACTATCAAAATAATGAAATTATAGTTTCAATATAATTATTTTGTTATAAATCAGTTGGGATGTATGAGGTTTTGCGCTTATTCATTAACGCGTTGTATATAACAAACAACATGATAACAAGTATATTTGTATTTGAATTCTCACTTTTTACTTATTATACAGGGTGAAATTGATATCACTAATTAGCATCCTTTTAAACGAGGAGACTACCCATCAAACTGAACAGCTTTTACTACGGGAGCAAACCGCACAGAGCAAAAAAAAAAATCTTCTACAAAAAAAATTAACTACAATGCCTAGTCGACGCAAATGTATGCAAGCTGTTTTTTTTTGCTCTGATCAGTTTGGTCCCATAGTAAAAGTTGTTCAGTTTGATGGGACTCTTAGTTATCAATTTCACCCTGTATACAACGTGTTAATGAATTAACGCAAAACTAGAAAGTAGTTTGTTTAGAATCGAGAGCAGAATCGAATTATCGTGGTTTCAACATAGGTAATTTTTTTAAATATTAAATAAATCGTTTGTAAACTTTCAAATGTACTGAACTCGATCTCAATCCACCGCTTGGGCTCCAAAAAGTGCAGAGCCGATAGTAAAAATACCAAAAACGACGCCAGAAGGATTTATATTTTTAATCAAAAACAACGTATTAGTGCCACGCAACAGCATGCATACTTGATTTGTGTGGATTTTATATGAGACTTGCACTCGGTTTGCAGAAACGCTCATTAAAGTTAATCCTCCATTAAATCTCTATCATTTTTTGTCTTGTTGACTTAGTAAAAGCTAGCAAGAGATTTAATGGAGGATTAACTCTAATGAGCGTTTCTGCAACTAAGTGTTGGAGTCTTTAATATTTAAGGTCGATGTTTACAATTCACAAGAAATATAAATGAGAAGCACGAATTAATCATTAAATTCAACCTTGCAGTGGCATACATCTAGAATCAAAGAACAACAATCGAAATGCAAACTTATTTTATTTGCTAGATTCAAATTACATACCTACTTAATTACAAATACTATAGCGTAGGTAACCATCTACAACGTGTTAATGACTAAGCGCAAAACCTCATACACCCCAAATGATTTATAACAAAATAATTCGATTGAAACAATAATTTCATTATTTTGATACTTAAAATTTGAAATTATTCGCATTTTAAGTTTTCAGTCAAACACGATTTGTTATCACTTCAGCAATGAATGAAAGCGCTAACGTGCTCATGGATACATTTTAAGAATCTTGTTTTGGTAGTAAGTAGGGTGAGAGTGCCCGAGCGGTGGGTTGAGATCGTGTTCAGTAAATTTAAAATTTTACAAACAAATAAATTAATATTTAAAAAAAAATTACTGAAGTTGAAAACATGATAATTCGATTCTGCTCTCGATTCTAAACAAACTACTTTCTAATTTTGCGTTAATTCATTAACACGTTGTATATGGGAGTGCTCTGTGCATTTAATTCTCTTCATTAAACTTATTACAAAACAACCGTGACTGACATCATATAAAAAGATATTGAAACCATTTAATACTTTCAATTAATTACAAAATGTATATCAGTTATCAAGACGTCGTCTGATTTAAAAGGTTTTAAAACATTCAATATGTGGGGCTTATAGTCACAAATCACTCATTGGTGGCATTTGGTATGGTGTGCCTTGGTTACGAAAGGAAGGGTTCGCGACATTTGGAAAAAAAAAGGTAAAACTTTAATCAATGTTGTTTTTAAAAACTCATAGATCTAATTTACAGTTTTTAACCGACTTCATAAAAGAGGAGGTTGTCAGTTCGTCAGTGGCGGACTAAGCCCGTCGGAGTCCCGGGGCGGCAAAACTAAATGAGGCCCGGTCTTTCCAGAAATTTACATCAACTATTTTTTCGAGCAGTGGCAAAACATGACATGTGCCCTTCCCTCCATGAACGTAGATAGCAATCATTATTTCCCAGGGAGTTTCAGGTCCAGGATATGTCTTTGTAATAAAATTTAAAACCAGGAGCGAGTGAGCGAGATCGAAAATTCGCAATATTTTTGAATCTACTTCCGACTTTCTTTGACTATGTGTGAGGCCTCCAATTCCAAACTCCAAAGGTGTGTGGTACAAAAACTGGAGCGAACAAGCTTAGTTCCAGACCGCAAAAAAAAACAACCAAGTATAAAAATTGAGCGAGCGAAACGAGCTCGAAAATTCGCAATATTTTCAACCCTATTTCCGACTTTCTTTGACTATATGTGAGGCCTCCAACTCCGAAAATATATTGGATTTGATTAAAAAGGACTACTCTTCTCGAGATTCGGAGGCCCCCCAGGCCGGGGGCCTGGGGCGGACCGCAACTCCACCAATTTTTACTGGTGATTAAAATAGATAGTCTGGAGTACCTACAGCTGGATATGGGCATTGATGAAATGAAATGGTCTAAATTATGATTCTGTCACCAAAAAAAAATTTTTTTTTTTCCAAACATAACCATTCTTACGGAACCCCAAACAGAAAAAGTAAAACCACTGATAAACAGGCAGAAAGGTAAACATTGGACACGTATTGGGCTAAATATAAATGTCTCTGGGACACATTAAGATAACGTAAGGAATGTTAAAAGCTATTTAATATTATGTTTTGTTCAAACTTTATTACGGTCCGTGTTGTCGGGAAGGAAAGTCTTGGACTCGATTCTTATATGACGTTTTAGTCGTTTAAGTATTATTTAATGCTTTAAGTACTAATTATGTTTTTAAATGTCTTCATGAGAGAAGATCACATTTAAACTGTAATAACAGATTTTTTCAATTTATTTAGCTTTTTAATGAAAAGTTGCGGTCATATTCTGCTGTTCCGTAGAATTAGTTATCACCTACGCTATAAAAACTTTTATCGCATGGTGGTCCAGTGGGAGTAACCTTGCCTATCGTGCAGGAGGCGATGGTTCGATCGCTGTCCAGACCTTCTCGTACCAATGAGTTTTACGGAATTTATGTACGATTTGTAACACCACTGGCTTGTCGGTGAAGAAAACATCGTGAGGAAACCTGCATGCTTCAATTTCGAGACATGTATTGTACACACTGTCCATTACAAGTGGCGACGGGCTCACCTCCCGTTACACTGGACTAGGGATGCAAAATTACGTAATATTACCGAAAAGGCCCGTAAAATACGGATAAGTTGAATTGATTTAAAACAGAAATATGGATTACAAAGTAAATCGGAAAAATTTGTATTTCAATATTTTTATTTTTAGAAAATAGGTGATTGGAAAAAATAAATTTTGTTCCCTGTTTCTTATGGAGTTGCTAAAAACATTTAATCACATGTTTGCAATTCTTTGCAGGCTTTCTACCCCATCGTTCACTACCTATTGACGCGAGTAAGTACTTATACTTACCTACGTCAGCCTTTACACACAATTAACTTACAAAATTGTGACTTTTTAATGAAATCTCGATAAACGAAGCTATGTTTATATTTAATGACTGCGATTCAAAGTAGAGTTCCGATCAAGAGACATGACATGATCATAGTATACGTTTTCCTTGAACAAAGGAAAACTGACTACTAAATATGTCTAACAAAATTAAGTAGCTGAAACTATTTTAAGGACATGATCAGACCAGACCAACTGAACAACTTTTTCTATGAGACCGAAATCGAAAGCGCAAAATGAAATAAATCTGCTGTCCCAGTGCATTTGGGTCGAGTAGGTTTGCAGTTTTGTACGGAAGAACTGTTTTTATTTCGCGATTTCGATATTGTTTCCAAACAGTAAGTTTTTCAGTTTGATGGTCTGATCATCCCCTTAAATAGTTTCAGCTAATTTTGCCAAATGTGTGATGTGTGTGTGTGTGTGTGCTTACTAAAACTTAAAGTGAACCTTTTTACTTGTATGCTTATATCTTTGAAAAGGCAAAGTTTCTGCTCAGTCTGAAATTAAATAATGTAATGAATATATCCCTACATAAGTATAATGCGCATTTTTTAAATATTTCCATTTATCGTCCGACACCATTTCGAACATAAAATTTTTCCAATCAACCTGTGTATAAAACAGAGCGGCACAATATAGTATCAGTATAGATGCGCGTGCGTCTCGGAATAAAGTCGTCACGACAACGTATCGGCATCGGCCCACGTGCGTCCTGTCTTGATCTAGACTTTGTATAAGACCTGGGTAAGGTTGATGTTACACTGGCTGTTACTTTTTTTCTTATTACTTATCACTTCTTTCGTTTTTTGTGTGTGTTCAAGTCCCGCCTGAGACTTAATTTTTCAAGCTTTGATTTTATTTTATTTATAATTTAGTTCTAAAAGGAAATTTAATAAAGACAAGTCCAAGTTTAGTGTCACTCGCTGGTCGCTGGACAGACGACCTAAAAAAAGTAGCGGGGAGCGATTGGATGAGGAAGGCCGAGGACAGAGTTTTGTGGCGCGCCTTGGAAGAGGCCTATGTTCAGCAGTGGACGATAATAGGCCGATGATGATGATGATGAAGTTTAGTATCAATGCTAGGATCAATTCAAAATTTGTATGTACTAGTAGATTTTGTTAAAACCACTACGGGGCTAACTTACTCGAAAAACAGTAACAACTTTCAATAAGGAGCAAATTGATATCGCGAAAAAAGGGTCGAGTAGCCATTGACGTTTTCTATGATACAACAACGAAAATGTTCGCGATTTCGATGTTGGCCTCTATTTAAAACTTTTTCATGTATGAATATTTTTTAAATGTTTTTTTGGCAATAAACTGACTTCATTTGATTCAAGTTGATTTAATTTGGTCTGAATCTGAAGCACCCTGGTTAATATGAAACGTATTTAATTTTACACCATATATATTGTGAACTCAGCTTTACAAGGCGACGTCTGAATCAAGCTATCACCGCTGAGTTAGTTGCTGGTTGAAGGCGCTCGTTATCAGCTAAAATAAAGTGTGAGTAACCGACGCGACGCGACGTCCTCTCCCGTCGACGTGGTTTATGGAGTGCACATTGTTGTTCTACTTGTGTACAGCGTGCGTGGAAAATGGAGCTGTTTTTGTTTAGATGACCTAACTAAAAATAATACAGTCACGACCGTTCCACGGTTCCCTTTCGGTGTAATCAGAAAATTTTCTACAACGAATTCTAAAACAATATGGTTTTTAGGTATCCCTGAGTCAACGACTCTGTTTGTATGTTTGTTTGTTTATTTGTATGTTTGTAACAGCATCATGCAAAATCTGCTCAACCAATTTTGATGAAACTTTTTTTGTTTGATAGCTTATCATCTGACTTAAAATCTGGTATATAATTTGTGCGAAAGAAGTCGCGGGTAAACGCTCGTCTTATATAAAACTGAAGTAGATTCACAATCAACGTTCGAAACATGGCAGAACTTTTGCGCTCATAAGAGCTCTTTTTTGTACTAGCTGACAGTAAATAAACATTCCAAATACGACTAAGTTTATGAATCAAATACAACATATTAGTGCCAACCAACAGCATGCAAACTTAATTTATCTGGATTTTTGTGTCAATGCGGACAACAATATACAAAGATTTTATATGAGACCGGTGTCTCGAAAATTTTGATGATTTGTAGGCAGCTTTTGTATGTTTCTCGTTCACTCTTAATGTTTGATATCTTTAATTAATTATTGCATAATTTTTGACTGCAACAATATTATTTAATTTATTACGAAAAATCCATTATGTATGGTTAGCAACTAAAGCTATTATCCTGCATTTGGACTTCGAAACAATTCAGTAAATATTTGTGTTCGACTTCTATGAAATAAGTAAACAATCTTAAATCATTTATTTCAGTTAATTTAAAATTAACTGTTGGTCATCAAATCATCTATCGAATCTACACTCTTCAGCTCTATTTTTGAATTACTAACAAAATTATAAGGGTGTATTCAGATGATGAAACTAAATATCTGTCCCATAGGAACATGGAAGGTCCAGAAAAACTTTTTTTTGGACCTTCCATACAAAACTGCCGATCAGCCGATCGATTTTCTACGTGAGGTCCAAAAACAATTTCTCGCTTTTGAACCATGTTCTTTAGGGTTAGTTGTTTAGTTTCAATTTCTGAACAAACCCTTAATTTTGGTATTTAATAAAAATAGGGGTGTATAATCCTACCTTAGTGTACCTATCTATTTTTTCACTACCAGGTACCTAGGTATTCAAATCTAGTCACCAACGTTAGGTCCGAGCGCCCTGCCTACCTTAAAATTAATTTCCCCTAACACCTGGCAACACAACACATTAATAAAATTAAAAACCGAGAAGAGAAGAATTTTAAAATTGGAACGGTGCAAAATCAAAAGTCATTAATGTCCAATAAGTTAAAAAGTTAAGCAACGAGAATAATAAATCATTTTTTATTTCATCTCTGTACCAATTTTTCCCTGAGTCTTTTTTCATCAATTTAACACGAACAAAATGTGGCACTCAATTGTAAGGTTTACGCGTCGATTTTTTTTTATTATGGGCAACCCGTTTAATAATTTGGACCAATCAGGGGCAGCGATTAGTGGCCGCGCGCCGCCCTCTCGCTCTCCTATTGGTTGGTTAGTTCGAACAGATTGCGCGATGGCGGGAAATGGTTTTAAGTTTAGGGCATCTCATTCTTACGATGGCTAGTGCTGTTCGAGTAGAAACATCGATATCAGTTAGGGACATTTGGGTTTCATTTCATCTTATCTTTAAACTGAATCAAATTTAATTAGGATAAATGTTAAAAAGGATGTTAAAGGGAATGTTGAGATGGTTTGGTCATGTGGAAAGGATGAGTGATAGTAGACTGACGTATGACTAATATATAAAGCGAGAGTGAATGGAACAGTCGAAAGGGGTCGCCCTAGACGTAAGTATGCAGACCAAATCGATAGCTTACTTAATAAGGGTCAGATCAAATGTACCCGAAACCGACGAGCGTGTATGAAACGACTTATGACTGTGGAAGAGGCAAAAGAGGTATGTCAGGATCGTAGCAGATGGTGATCAATTGTCTCTGCCTACCCCAATGGGACACAGGCGTGAGTATATGTATGTATGTTAAAAAGAATTATACCTTAATGATTACACTATACACAGTAATATTATAGTTTACGAGCTTTTACGCGAGCGATATTAAATAAATAATAATATAAACTTACCAATGTTTAAGTCCAAGTAGTCATAAACACAAAAAGTTTCATAAAGTTGTGCAATAGTTTTTGCGTGATATACGAACAAACAGACATACAATAAAATCTAAAGGTCGGCGATTTAATGTCACCTATACACAATATCGTAAACATTTTTTTGTAAATGTCTTCTAATTATGTACAGACACTGTTACAGTTTTATAATAGTGCAAACAAAATAGCAAGATTGTAATGATTCAGAAAATTATATGCCTACACAATCTACTATTATTAACTAATTAGGCACGTGTCTTACTATTGTTACAACAAAATAAAAAAAGTGTTAGGTACTTAAACGTAAGTTAGGTTTTTAAAATAGCTTTGTACTATATATTTTTTTTCCTAATATTATAATGATTTAATAACTATTTTTACTGTTAACAACGTTGGTAAAAGTTCAAATTTTGTTGTATTTAAAATTCACAATTGTTGTATCAAAATGCCGTTTAAGGCCTATTAAAATTAATGATAGATGTCCGTGCTCTGATTTCATATTCGGATTCCATTGCCGGAGATTATATTGATGCACATAAAAAAATAATGGATTTCATCGATAAAATTTCTATCGACAACGATGCAAGCCCTAAAAATATCAAACCTTATTTAGACTGGGAGTTCCGAAGTCACTAAACGGTGTTGGCTCCAATCGTTTGAGCCGCAAATGGGTTTTAAATCGATCTCAGTATTAGACACGTTATATTTTCCTTTATAACCACAGTGGAGAACAAAGTTTCTTAGAATTATTTTTAGTGAACGAAATTATTTTTTAAGTGCCAACTTTTTTAGAAATAGAAATAAGTCAACAAATGGACGTTATACAGGGTGTAAACTTGAATGCATTAATACATAGTGTAAGTTGCTCAGTTTAATGGTCTGAAGCACCCCCTTAAGTATTACTAGCGTGGTTTGTTGTGTCTGTATACGAAAATATTTAGAAATATAAAATATTAATCACCATCAAAATTTAGAATTAGCCCATTAGTAGGAAATCTTAATAAAAAGTTGTGTATTAATTTAATAAATAATTTATTAATATCGTATAAAGTAATTTTTTATTTGGTAGGTATTATTATGGAGTTACCTTTTTAGCACGTCGCAAGTACTCTCTGATTAATATTATACCCTACACTTTTCCTATGCATTTTTCACATAAAAAACACATAATTTTAAGTTGTTTTGTTTCTAATGTATTATTTATTAATAAATTCTCTACTAAAATAAAGCCCCCATCACGAATCACTCATACCATACATTAGGAAGTATCTACTCATGAAAGTTGATGTCACTGTAAATGCTTCGATATTACAACTTGCAGCTTAATAAAACATAATGACACTCGTTAGATATGATAGATGAGCCGTAAATTGATGGGTACGACCTAGGAAGTATATTAGACCGTATGGACTCCACAATAATTATAGGCAAGTAGGTATAATACGTAGGTAGGTAGGTACACTCTTGTGCCGGGGCATTACCTTTCAACCAAAAAATTTTTAAGTTCAAATTGTCAATCTGCAGAATAATCTGTCTTTAAAGATTTAATTTAAAGAATAAGCAGTCCGGTAAAAAAACATTTTCAAACTAAAATATTTTAAAGTAGTGCAATGCCATCTAGTGGCGACTAGCTTTACTAATACAACGCTTTACAAGCTTTGAATCTATTGCTGAGTTAATGACGCTACTCGATGGCAGATGGCGCTATTTAAGTTCTCGTTTACTGCCATTGCATGTTGTTCTTAAAATAATTGTAGATGGCGCTAATCTCTAAAACTTTTTTAATGTTTACTGACGTGAAAGACCAATATTAGATAGCAGAACTGATGCAGTGTGAAGGTACGAATTAAGAATTGATATCAGTGGATATCATAGAGGAGAGACGTGCAAGCGTGTTATGGTGGACGCGAGCAGGCAGCTCTCCGGCTTGCAACGAACCTCGGATGATGAAGAGATTGTTGGTGGATTATGTGTCCGTCTACCGTGTTTGAAACCCTAATTAAAGATTGAAACATTTCGTTTCGGATGGACGGGACTTGAACCCGCAACCTTTCAAACCGGGGGTTCCGGGTTCGAGATTAATTTTTCAATCTTTAATTTCATTTGAAATTCTTCATTACTTTTAATTTGCATTAAACCTGACTAATGAAGTAGGTATACTTTGTTATGTATTATGTACACACGGCGACACATCAAGTTACGCAAAACCAGCATAAGCTGGCCGCGCGTAGGTAGAGTAATGTACAACGCCACGCGGCCAGCTTAATTATGTTTGTTTTGCGTAGCTTGATGTGTCGCCGTGTGTACAGGGTACCATCTTCCACCAAAATACAGGGTTAAAGAAGTAAAATAATGTTGGTAGGTAGTTTATTATAATAATTTATTTTCATTATACGAGCAACATTGTTGTCAACATTTTCAAATAATTTATTTGAATCCTATGTTAAGTACTTTATTTAACGAATTTACTTAACGATAACAATAAATATTTTGCAATAATTGTCAGGTGCTTAACTTCCGCACTAATTGAATGAGAATAATTATAAAATTTTCAAAAAACAAATATTTTATACAATTTTATTAAAATACCTCTTCAAATTCGTTGAATAGTATATGTTTCGTATTCGTATATTTTAATTTAAAATGAATACTCAATTGAAACGTTTTTGTAGGTAACGCATAAATCCAGCCAAATATGCATTACCTACCTATGGCATAAGTTTCAAGATCAATCAACTTTTTTTCTCTATAATAAAAAAATCTAAAGTGATAAATGATAAAGTGTTAAGTAAATAAATAAATGCTATTCTCAAAAAAATATATAATTATACAGGGTGTTAGGGTATACTATTGCATTACTTTAAGGGGTGATTCTACCCATGATACTGAACAACTTTCCCAAGAGCACTACAGGAAATTCTCAAAAAAAAATACTATTGCATTACTTTAAGGGGTGATTCTACCCATGATACTGAACAACTTTCCCAAGAGCACTACAGGAAATTCTCAAAAAAAAAATAGCATTTACTAAATGCAATCCGCTGACCGAACGTTTGTATGAAATTACGAAATATTTATTTTTTTACAGTTTACAGTTTGATGGTCTGATCATCCCCTTAAAATTGTTTCAGCTAAATTTGTTACACCTTATGTAAGAAAGTGCTTTTCTTTAAATTTTCAATCATCTTTAGTACACAGGAAAAAAATAGAACTGCAGAAACCTAAAATAATTGTGTATTAAGTTATTTGTGTTTTTTGGTTTCAGATAATAACATTTTTGTGCTTGCGCATTTGAGATCATCCAAAAATACTTTCTTAAATTTTTAAAACAAAAACTTGACAATGTAAATATCCACATCAATTTCCACTTCAAAAATCATTAGCTTCAGTTAATATCTGTAATATATTTGGCACTAATTACATTTAGATTCTAGAGTAAGGACTAATGAGACTGGTTACTGGAAAGCGTCGAATAAATCCGAACTGTGTTCATTTTTGTATCTCTTAGGCTGGTTGTCGTCATCTTCTACGTAGTCACAGGGGGCAAATAACTGAAAAAAAGAAAAAAAATATAAACATCTAATTCCATAATCTATTATATTAGTTAGGTGTATCCAGTATAACTCAGATGCATTCGAAATAAAAAAATTGTTCAATCCATAATATCGAATACCTCCTTCTTAATATGCTGGGACTTTTTAAGGAGATGACCTGACTATCAAACTGAACAACTTTCTCTATTGGACCAACATCGAAATTGCGAAAAAAAAAATCTGCTGTCTAATACATTTGGCTCGAGTTTGTTTCACAGTTTTGTATGGAAGAGCTGAATTTTTTTTTCGCGATTTCGTTATTTGTGCCATAGAGAAAGTTGTTCAGTTTGATGGTCTGATCATCCCATTAAAAGTGTCAGCATATTAAGAAGGACCCTGTATAAGTAAAAATCTAATTCCATAATCTATTATTAATTCTGTAAAATATACACAGGTTACTAATTTGTAAATAATCTGTAAATACAATATAAGTATTCTGTAACTACCTGTACACAGTGTGTAAGTGATCTTTAAATATATTATGTAAAAATAACAATAAATAAATCTCTTCATTTTACATAACCAGTTTATTTATTTTTTAGGATTAAGTACATATAGTATATATATAGGATATCACAAATGATTAATTTTCATGTGGTTTTGTAAAAAATATTTGTTATGTTCAGTTGTCCACGCGGACGAAGTCGCGGGTAACAGCTATTTCGAAATACAATTGTTTTCAATCTATACTTTCTAAGTAATATTATACACACAAAAATCTGTCTATTTGACTGTTACATTTTCACGGCTTAACCGCTGAAAAGATTTTGATTGGTACACATTTGGTGTACACACGGCGACACAGTAAGCTATACAAAACCAACATAAGCTGGCCGCGCGACGCTAGACGTTACTCGACCTACGCGCGGCCACCTTATTTGGTTTTGTATAGCTTGATGTGTCACCGTGTGTACAGAGTACAGATATCTTGAACCCTGAGGACGGACAAAGTTATTTCCACGCAGACGATGTTACGGCGCGGGTAACATTAACAGCCACTTTTTAGGGTTCCGTAGTCAAACTAGGAACCCTTATACTTTCGTCCATTCTGTCTGTCTGTCTGTATGCCCCACCTCAATAACTCGCTCATTTTTCCACCTATTGAATCGAAATTTGGCATGAAGACAGATAACAGTAACTTAAAAACATAATTGTAATAGTTATGAAGAAACAATTTTTTTTCGACAACGAAAGAGGAGTTTAAAAAAAATTGTTTTATTAATAAATCGGGCGAGGTGTCGTTAAATAGGTCTTGTCCGATGGAATAAAACTCCCATAGAAACTAAGTCATTACAATACTTCTTTCTCGAGATATCTGTGCTCAAAGTCAAAAATAGGGCGTGGCCCCCTACTTAACTTCTAAAATACTGGAGTAAAAAATCTGAAAATGTTATAAAATATAGATTTCGGTAAATACTTTCAATGAAAATTATAACGGATGCTGTAGCCCAACAAGCTTCTGAAAAAACCTATAACATAAATATATTTTTAATACAAACTAGATGGCGTTGCAGGAAATTAAATCGCGCTATCATTCCAAATTTTCTTTTAGGTAAGTAAGAGAATCAGCACCACTATTTTTTCTTGTTCTACTTATGCAATGGCTACGGAACCCTGTCATAGGTGAGTCCGACACGCTCTTGGCCGTTTTTTCATCAATTATGATCCCAAACATAAGCTTTTTATTATGGACAACATAGTAAAAAAAAACATAATCACCAAACCGAAATTCAAACCCATGACTCGTTTTATACAAAGGAAAGAAAGAGATTTAAAATTAAAACCCCATTAAAATGAAATGCTTCAAACAAACACCTCGCACGGCCAAGCCTGTCTAGGGAGTCAGGATTAGTATTACAGATATTTTACCGCGCTATAAAAGAGTAATTGAACCACATACTTAAGTATGCTTGGGTATAGCTATAGCCAGTATAGCCTTGATTGATACTCCATTCTTCCGCTTTTACAGTTTTATTGTATTATAAGGATAACACTAACACATCTAGGGCTACAAGATTCTAAAATCAGAATTAAATTACCCAAATTTTCACTACAAAAAAAAAAATTTGTAGGTATATGAAACATGATTCAAATTGCTTCTAGGATAAAATTAATTTTATTGAACGTTGTGTTGTCAAAGAAATCTTAATTAACATAGACTAAATATACAACGTGTAGAATTAACCAGAAATCGGGAACTACTTTAATTTTTAATAATTACTCATATCATATGTTGTTCAGTTCAGATTCTAAACTAGATTCTGCTTTCTGCTTATTTATTTTACACGCTGTATAAACACTGTTTGCTAAATTAAAGTGGCAACGGACGGGGCACATTGCTTGCAGAACCGATGGCCGATGAGGCCTAAGAGTTCTCCAGTGGCGACCGTGTAAAAGCGCTGCGTAGGTAGGCCCCCACAAGGTGGACCGACGACCTGGTGAAGGCAGCGGGGACCCGTTGGATGAGATCAGCGCAAGATCGATTGCTATGGCGATTTTTGGGAGAAGCCTCCAGCAGTGGATGTTTATCGTCTGAGATGATGATGATAAACACGGACAATGAAGATGCCTTATTAAGAAAGCTACACAATCATTTAATTTTGTAGAAAACCATTGCGCAAGAAAACCCAAAACAAGTACTTACCCTTTCATTAAAAGGTTTTCCCTCCAGAACATACTTCAACTTGTTTATCTGACATGGGTTGAGGATCTTCTCCAAGTTGCTCCCGAGTTCTCTGACATCTTCCCTCTTGTGACCGTCTCTCTTCCCATTCGTCCAGCCCCGGGAATACTGGAAGGTTTGGGAGGCAACGGAGGATATAGTCACGAAGATTAGGAAGAGTGTTATGTTGGTGACCATTGTGGCTGTGGAAGAAACAAGGTTATCGGTAAGAAAATTGATTATATCGTGTTGATATCAAGATTAAAACGCATCGGTGGTGAGTTGCGGTAAAGTATGAACACTCAATCATGAGAGTCGAATACACGCAGGCAACATGCCATGGACCAATGAGTTATTTGGGTTCCGTATCCAAAAGTTGAAAACGGGACGCTATTTCTAAGCCTACGAGTACGTTATCCGTTCGTCATTCCTTCAACATTTCAAAAAGTTAAAATTAAGGGGGATCTTCATACAAGAAACGGAAACAGAAAAAGTTTATTCTTCTCGCTCTATCGTTAAAACGGTAATACATACAAACATGGTGTGATTATAGAGCAAACTCTACAGTATCACAACAAAACAAGGTTAAAAACCGGCTAAATGTCTGTCTCGCGCTATAGGTCCCGGAGAAAATAAAACTTTTTTCTAAGTTAATATATTGTGTACGGTACGGAACACTCTCACTTGGCCGGTTTTATTTATGTGTATAATACCGACTGCTTTCGAGGAAATGAAAGAACTGCAAAGGAAAACACCGTGAGGAAACTTGCATATGCTGATAAGGAAATTCTGATGCGTATGTGAAGTCTACCAATCTGCATTAGGCACGCGTTGTGGACTAACGCCTATACACCCTCCCTGGGGGTAGGCCTGTGCCCTGCAGTGGGATTTAATATGTAGAGGCTGTTGATGGTGATCTTTCATTGTGACTTTTTCATCTGGTCTTATAGCTTTGTATGACAACTTTAGACGGTCTGACTATTACAGTATGGAAAAAAAACGGTAACCTCGAAATTATAAATTTCAGAATATTTTTTTTTTCTTACGGCGGGTTGCGATCTGTAAGACAGGTTTTTATATTAGTTATTTTAGTACTTTACAACAATATCTAAACGGCAACCGGTAATCTTTTTGGTAATTAAAAAGTCCCGGGGCTACATTGGGACTTAATTAGAATAGACTGTTTGCGCGACAGGGTTGACACAAAAATGTGTGTACGTAAACAAAAGTTACAGGGTAGGTATAATGTTTAGTTTTCCTTTAAATTTTTAGTAAGTGTAGCAGCCCTAAAACCATTGTCATCAACTCAATTCATTTCATATGCTCACGAATATATTCCCCAAGGGGGTAGCACCAGTAGTACCGAAACTCTGTCCAGTGTGACGGGGGGGGGGGGGGGGGTGAGCCCGCGCCTCGGGCCTCGAAATTTAAGCATGCAGGTTTCCTCACGATTTTTTCCTTCACCGAAAAGCCAGTGGTGTTACAAATCGTACATAAATGTCGAAAAACTCATTGGTACGAGTAGGCTTGGACGGGGATCGAACCATCGCCTCCTGCACAGCAGGCAACGTTACTCGCCACTGGACCACCACGGCTCGGGGTTGTCAGAAACATTGCTACAACTACCAAGCTGTCTTATTGCATGCAAGAGAGAGTTGTAACAAAGTTCACTTGAAGAAATGACATGAATAGTGGTGATAGGTGCTAGCCTTTCACCCAAAAATGCACTGCTTAAGATATCCTTATCCCTTAGTGGCCTCGTACAACAACCATGGTCGCCTCGTACGAACCACACTCGGCTCAGATTGCGGAAAAACTACTTATGTAAAATGTTGCCTTCACTATTTTATTTGACACGTTGTATAATCTCTTTGATTTATACTACAGTCACATTTACGTTAGTATAAAAGAAAATAACTGTAATAAAATTAATGTTGCCTCGTAAAAGTTATAATTATTACCTTTATGCCACATTATGAGGGTTATCACAACGCAGTAAAGTTCAGGATGGTTTACGATGTGTTTATTGAAATTAAATAGAAAGCTATGGAGTCGATAAAAAAGAATTAATAAGCTTTTAAAGATCTAAAGAACTGCAAAGATATGATTTTAAAAGTTAAGATAAGATAAAATAAGGTTTATTTGCACTGAAAAGGGTGTAGTTACAGGATATTATGATAGTTACAATTGAGTCCTTATTCAACTATTTAAAAATAGCATGCAAAATTTATTTTACAAGTATACATTAAATAGTGATTATAATGTCAAAATTAAGAACTTGTATATGTCAAAATTAAATTAATGTCAATATAGTTATATACATTATTATAGTAGTAGTACATTATTATATTATAATAATTTTTTTTAATTTATGGTACTATTAATCGCAGAAGATAGTCATTAACAGAAATAAATGTGTGCTGCAGTAGCCAATTATACAGACTCGTCTTAAACCTATTGAACGGTAACTCTTTTATCGACTCTGGCACATTAGTGTAAATAGATAGGTATGGAATATCGGGTCATGCTCTGAGGCAGAGCCACCAACATAGAAAGAAATTAATTATGTCATAAAATGATGTACGTAAGACGAACATAATATAAATATACTGATATCGATGTACGTGCATCAGATAATGTTCAAATAGACATTGATAGTGGCTCTGCTGCAGAGCATACTCTCTAGCAGAGCCACTATCAATGTCTATTTGAACATTATCTGATGCACGTACATCGATATCGGTATATGTACATTATGTTCGTCTTACGTACATCATGTTATGACATAATTAATTTCTTTTTATGTTGGTGGCTCTGCCTCAGAGCATGAGACGGAATAACAACTATTTTGATAAAGAGAGGTGTTATTGTTCGTAAACGATTTCAGAATAATTCACGTTACCATAACCCGTTTCACGTAGTCTATGGGTACGTCCGCCCACAGAACGTAACAGGTTCGATTTCATATAAATGTAAGTTATTTGCATTTTGTCCCACGTTGTTCTTATTCCATAATAATATGGAATGCTAGTTTTATAACAAAAGTGTATTTGTATGTTACTTTTATGTTAATTTTGTTCTCCTGTACTATGACAATTTACAATTTTCTAGTAATGTTTTAAGGTGATACCATAGAATTTATTATTAATTCGCTGGGTGAATACAACAACGGCACAACCCAAAATTTTACAAATTTGAGTTAGCACCGTATTCTGGTTCTACATCGCATACTTTATCTTGTGCAATATAGACCTAACTCGATATTTCACTGAATCTAACCCTTGCTGTGTAGTAACTACAGACGAATTTGTTCACGCGCCAACTTTAATGTAATTTTTCTCAAAATCAACTTTTTTGACTTATGCCGTTGTTGTATTCACCCAGCGAATTATTCTTGTGGTTCTACCATATTATTTCTACATTTCTAGAAGAAAAACCGTCATACAAACTTCGATCTTCATTTGTTCTTCATGATCTCGTATTTAATATCATTGGTAAGGTTTATTATAATCAAAACAATAGAAAACCTGAGAGGAAAAACCATCGGAAACTTGATACGACACGACAACTTCTACAAAATTATATTGGGAGGAAAAATAGAGGAGAAGAGAAGCAGAGGAAGACCTAGACAGAGTTACCTAGCACATGCGAAAGAAATGGTTGATGCCGTGTAGTATCAGGAATTCAAGGAACTGGCGGAAAAGAGACTGGATAGGCTAATACTCCACTAACATTAAACAAGATAATGATGATGCATTATTAAGAGATCGGTATTTAAAATTCTGTATTTTATAATGCCATAAATGCAAATTTAATCCAATCGCCGAATTTTTCTTTTACTTATGTTAAGATACATTCTGCATAATATACTTCTTTAGTCTAAATCTAAAAAAGCATTTTCTTCAAGACTACGCAGACATCGGAATACATTACTCCTTGTACAGAGTGTTCGAATCAGGCCTGCTGTTTATAAATCCGTATTCTACAGGGTGTTTCTGTAACAGTATTGTTCAGTGTCTTGCAGTTACACAAATCAGGACATAGTGGTATTGGCGTGGAATAGTGTAAAGTAAGATAACAAAGAACGAAGAATATTTTTTTACATTATCTGGCAGTGTAAAAAAGAAAAGTATTAAATCTTTGCATTTTATTATTATAACAAATCATGCTTCAATCTCGGAACGTGGATACTGGCTCACTACCCGTCAGCATGAACAGACTTTGGGCACTACTAGTGAAAGTTTGATTATTTTCTTTCTACGAAACCTATGCTAGAATATCTCCAACAACTTCGGAGAATAAGAATAGATGTGAGCATAGTACCTGTTTAATCGTCATTAAATATTTTTATTTTAGCGGCTTCATATCGCGATCTTATTTGAGTATCTGATTCATATCAATCAATAGAAGAACTGTAACTGCCTCCGTGGTCTAATGGTTAAGAGCATTGGCCTCTTGATGGAGGTCGTGGGTTCGATTCCCACGGGGGACACCTAGTGATATGTCACTTTGTGCGTTTTTCCCCAGTTGCAGGCCGAATCACCGGATTGTCTGAAAAGAAAGATAATTCCGTGCTTCGGATGGCCGTTGGTCCCGGCTACTTTCTCTCGTGGTAGTAGTCGTTACATAAAAACCACGTCAGAGGCCGTAAGGTGATCTGAAAAAACTGACACCAGGGCTTGCCCACACGATAAGAAGAAGAATAGAAGAAGCCATTAAAATATTTACATTTTTGTTTAGATCCTATAGGATCCTTGGGTAAATGCATCATTCCTATGAATAAAATACTAGTAAAAACAAGTATTTTCAAACACCAGTCCTAATTTTAATCCGCAGACATGTCACATAATAATGTCTGTTACTACTACCCCTGTAACTAGGCGACCTTGTTTCATTGTTACAAAGTTTACATTGTAATTAGCTTGCCCTTTAAATGAGAAGCTGACCATATCTTGTCTGAAACTTGCAAGTCATTCTACTTTAGGATGACTGTGCAACATTTATATTCCTTCAAATGCGTCTGTCTGTCTGAAAAGTGGGGTGCAAGCAGGACCGTTTTAACTATATTGGGCGCTTGGGTGCGAAAATAAGCCTGCGCCCCCCTTCTCAACAAAATAAACGCGCGTATTTGTAAGAATATACAACGTGTTAATGAATAAACGCAGAACTAGAAAGTAGTTTGTTTAGAATCGAGAGCAGAATCAAATTGTCATGGTTTCAACATAGGTATTTTTTTCTATATATTACATAATTTGTTTGTAAAATTAAAAATTACTAAACTCGATCTCAACCCACCGCTCGGGCACTCTCACCCTACTTACTACCAAAGCATCATTCTTAAAATGTATCCATGAGCATTTTAGCGCTTTCATTTATTTCTGAAATGATAACAAATTTTAACTATCAAAATAATGAAATTATTGTTTCAATCTAATTATTTTGTTATAAATCAGTTGGGGTGTATGAGATTTTGCGCGTATTGATTAACACGTTGTATATTTAATTCTTGTAGTAAAAGATCTAAATTGGCGTGCACATCGCAAGTCGCATCTGAGCAAGCCGAATGTGCCGAAAACAGTCTGAGGAGTAATTTTAAATAATATTGGTGCCTATATTTTATAATATATCGAATGTTTGTTAGGTAATTTTCAAAAATAGCAGATTACACATGGTACCTATGTGTATAATAAGGCGATCAGCTTGCGCCCCCTAGGTTCCAGCACCCGGGTGCCTGGTGCACCCCTTGCACCCCCGGGTAAAAACGGCCCTGGGTGCAAGAAAAGAGCCTCCGTCACACGGTCGTAGGTACCGAGATAAGCACCTGCGCAACAAGCGCTTGCTTGATTTCTGCCACTCACTCCAGACGTCAACGTCGCATACGTCGCGCGCAGTACGAAGTAAAAACAACGTTCCGGCAAGCTTCACTAAACACATTTTTGCGCGTACCGTTTGGCAGTAGCGTGAGGATTTATCGTTTTCTAAGGAAGTGATGAAACGAACGGTCTATAAAATATCAAAATTAGAACTATACAACGTGTTAATGAATTAGCGCAAAATCTCATACACCCCAACTGATTTATAACAAAATAATTAGATTGAAACAAATTGATTGATTGCGTATCGGTTGCAAGGTGTGCGAGCCTCATCGGTGCATTTGTGGTTGCTGGGTGGAGGAAAATGGCCATCACGGGTTGAGTTGCCAGCGTTGTGCTGGTAGGTTTCCCCGACACCAAGCCCTCAACGATATAATTCGCCGTGCACTTGTCTCGGTGGACGTGCCGTGTATCTTGGAGCCCCAGGGTTTGAGCCGAACCGATGGTAAGCGTCCCGATGGCCTGACCTTAATCCCCTGGCGAAGGGGGCGTTGCCTGATTTGGGACGCGACCTGTGTCAGCACGTTTGCTCCTTCGTACCTGAGACAGACAATACGCGTCGCTGGCTCTGCCGCAGAGCGGGCGGCGAGGCTAAAGCGGGCGACATATGCCAACCTGGAGCAGGGGTATGATTTCGTGCCAGCCGCTTTTGAGACTGGAGGCCCTTGGGGGGTCGATGCCAAGGACTTTATAAGAGACATAGGGCAGCGTATGAGGACTAAGGGGGGGGGGGGGACCCACGCTCGGGAGCCTTTCTGGTACAGAGAATTTCTTTGGCCATCCAGAGGGGCAATGCGGCCAGCATCTTTGGGACCTTTGAGCCAGGGTTGCGAAGGGCAGTGCCTTTAGATTAGTTAGTGATAGTCTGACGAAGCTTGCATGCGGATTTTATCTTGTGTGCTGCCATTGACGAAGCTTGTAGCGGATATAGATGTATGTGATTAAGATTTGACGAAGCCTGCGTTGCGGATTAGATTATTTTTGTTATATTGTTTTGAATTTGAATAAAATTTTCATCATTGATTGAAACAATAATTTCATTATTTTTATAGTTGTAAAGTTACTCGCATTTAAGTTTTGAGGCAAATATGATTTGTTGTCATTTCTGCAATGAATGAGGGCGCTAACGTGCTCAGGCTTAAAGCTCATCTCAAACGAACTCTCGAAAAAAAATCTGCTGTTTCGCAATCCTACTCGACCCAAATGTATGGGACGGATGATTTTTTTTCGCGATATCGACGTTGGTCCCATAGAGAAAGTTTTTTAAGTTTGATGGACTAAGCATCCCCCTAAAAACAGTCAGCATAATATACTTACTTATTTTTAATCAATCAATCAAACAAATCAAAGATACTTTACGTCCGGTTACAAAAACAAATAATCTACTTTGACTACGAAACTACTACGCCGTAGAGGGTCTACGAAAGACGTAGTCTTGTTACAAGGCTTTTCTTCATTCACAACAGAACCCTATTGTAGTTGTACGGAACCGCACAAAAGGCAATGGAATCTCCGGGGGACTTAATTAACGTGTCGCTGTTGTCACAGTTTCCATTTACCTTACAATCATAGTAATTAGGTTGCAATTTGAGTACTTGTCGTCGATTTTAGGGTTGCGTGGGGTTAAATAAAAGCCGGATTTCTTTTTCAATACTTTTAAAAGAAAAGGTATTTTAAGAGAAACAACGTGTTGGTTCATTTTACTTTAAAGATGATGAACTTTGATTAATTACGAAATTTTTACTTTTAATACACCACTTGTTTTTAATTACTAACAAAATTTTAAGGGTGTATGCAGACAATGAAATTAAAAAACGTTCCCTAAGGAACATGGGTCGAAAAAAGAGAAAATTTTGTGGACCTCCCGATACAAAAGTGCGGTTCAGCCGATCGATTTTCTATGGGAGGTCCACATTTTTTTTTTCGTCTCATGTTGCGTAAAAAAAGTTGTTTAGTTTCTTTGTCTGAATACACCCTTGATATTTTGTTAGTAATTAGAAACTAGTGGTGTATAGCTACCTCTTTGAACACTGAACACTTTTAAAAATAATAGTTTACTTTGTACCTTTGAACCGATTCATAAAAAATGTTTTCTTTCATAATTCGGTACGTCAAGTTTTTTTTTGGAGGTCTGAAACGTGATATTTTTATGCTAGAAATTTTTAAATGAAAGTATAACAGATATTTTAATAACAAAGAGACCCCTCCGACTCCTTTTTAGAGTTCCGTACCAAAATTGGCAAAAAAGAACACTTATGGAATCAGCTTGGTGTCTGTCCGTCCGTCTGTCATAGGCATTTTTCTCAGCGACCGTAAGACATAGGAAGCTGAAACTTGGCACAGATTATGGAGATTGATCCAATGTCATCAATAAAGTCAAATTATATTGACGGGAAATTTTGTGAGGTAGAAAGGGTACAAATAAAAAATTGACGATTTTAGAGGTATAGATTGGAAGCTTGAAAGATAATGTGGTCTTTCGTTAAAACGATGTAAACGCGGTAAACTTAAAACAGGCCAAAAATAAAACAATATTTACAATGTCAGAATTTGACATTTGATGTTTGCCGTTTCTGTTTCCAGCTCAGAGGAAGGATCACCATAGAGTCCGCATAAATTTACGATTGTAGTTGGTCTCTTTTGTCTTATGACGTACCTTTAAGAGTAGAAGGAGATGGAACTATAGATATTTGTTTATGCGGCTGTCCACTTTTTTTGAGCTAGTGTGAGTGAAAAGTGACCGTAAACATAAGGCCATATGTCACTTGGTCCTCTTTTGTCCATACTACTTGACACCACACACTCAAACCTAAACGTCAAAAAAGTGGACACTTTACAATTGGTATGGCTTATTCTATGCCTTTAGGTATAATCTCTTTGGTTTCCAGCATAGAGAAGACCGGTGATTTTTATTTTTTATCTATGCACAAAGGTTTTCTCCGCGCAGTTTGAAATATTTTCTCGCAACCATTGGCATTTCGCACATGGAAATATTTTAAAATCTAAATTATTTTGATAGACTCGAAAACTAGCAAACAAAATTCTTAAATAATGTCTAGGTACACTCATTAAATCTAAGAAAGAACTTGACATAATAGAATTACATCAAACGACGAAAATCAGCAGCTTTTTTGGGAGGCAAAAATGTCCCAGTGGGTATTGAATACCCGAATTCATTGAATTTTTTGCCTCTAATGTTGGTTTATCAAAATTGTCTAGAAAGCTAAATATGAATCGAGAAATCTTTTGGACCTAACATGGAATAAAGTATAGGTACGGAACCCTTTTCACA
The DNA here is from genome assembly GCA_963924505.1 of Agonopterix alstromeriana. Lineage (NCBI taxonomy): Eukaryota > Metazoa > Arthropoda > Insecta > Lepidoptera > Depressariidae > Agonopterix > Agonopterix alstromeriana. The sequence goes on from OZ004682.1 coordinate 7,217,530, forward strand.
CAAATATATTCCAAACCTCATTAGAGGAAAATCGACTGCGTTTAAAAATAGGCACTTATTTTTACGTTGTCTTTTTATTTTAAGAATGCAGAATTTAAAAGGTTTTATGTTACTTTGTTATTTTAAGCCTGATTCGTGACATTGTCAGGGTCAACGGAACGGGAAGAAATCTCTTTAGAGATAAGCTCTCCATTTGTACTTGTCTGTTTCGTACTTAGGTTTAATTATAGACAGGTGTGTAGGTGTTTGTAATTATGATACTTAACAACTTCCACCAAGGAAAATGAGGGAAAAACGCAAAAAAATTTTGTAATTTCTCGCAGAAAAGTTTTTTTTTCTAATTTCTCTTAGATTCCTTGGGGAGGGATTGATTTTGAAGAGATTGATGTTTAACCCCTCGTATGCGGTAATTACAGACACAGTAGAAAATATATTGTTCTTCGTGCAGATCTGCACCACAACAGTCTGACAGCAACATTAACATTTTATGATTTAAATTAATATTATTATTTTATTTCTAAGATAGATAACACTAAAAAATTTTGCACATACATTTAGAAATAAAATAATAATATCAATTTAAATTATAAAACGTTTATGTAGTTGTGGTAGTAAAATAAAAAAATTATTTTAAAATCTTTTAAGTTTAATAAAATTAGAAGTAATTTATAAGTAACTAGCAGCCCGTCCCGGCTTCGCACGGGGTAGACAATTATTTATTTTTGGAAATTTGGATATAAAACACTTTTTTTCACAAATATTTTTATTTTCAAATTTTACCAAGGATCCCTAATTTTTTTCAAAATGAAATGTAGCCTATGTCAAATTGGAAGAATGTAGCATTCTATTGGTGAAAGAATTTTTTAAATCGGCCCAGTACTTTTTGAGCCTATTCATTACAAACATACAAACATACAAAAATAGGTACAAATCTTTCCTCTTTATAATATTAGTGTAGAAGTGTAGATGTAGATTTACCTTTTTAAAAATCCAGTTTGAAACTCGTCCTAACACAACACTGGCTAGCAAAAATTAAAAACAAATAAGTTCAATTGTTTAAATTTGAATTTGGAACGCTGCTGTTTCGTCGAAGGAAATAGTTTGACTACGCACTGAGGAGTAAACCTTCTCCCTTTTATACGGGAGTTGACGTTCGTTCTACAGTGGTATAAGGATGACCGAGCTTTTTATATCTGTTATAAAATTTTATTACTAGAAAATTTATGTAAAATTTTAAGTACAAAGAAGTTACAATTGTTTAATCAATCTAGAAATAGGTAAGTATTGCATTCACATTTAGTATCAAATTCTAAATATTGATTTAACTCTAAAAACACAATTTTAGTATTATTTTTAAAATCATCTAGCAATAATAAACAATTTCGATTAGATTTCAGAGTTCTGTTGCTGTTAGCAAATGTGGCAACTTTACCCTGTATTCTACTCATTAAACTGAACAAAATTCAGTATGCAGCCATCAACGAAATCGAAATCGCGATAATTATGTCATGTATATAATAATCGAAATAATTATGCCACGACAAAGAAATCTGTATGGTTTCATTTCATCCATAATTCCATATCATTCAGTGTACCTACTTATACCAAAATATTTCTTAAATAATAGTCTAAGGAACAATCAGTATCGTAATAAAATCAATTTAGCTTCTTGGTAAAGAATATATGAAGTACTGAGACGTTACAATGTCTCTTTAAACGGAAAATTATTTTTAACTTTCATTGTAGGTCACGATCGTAATAATATGCATTAAATTTTGGATAATATTCCTAAGAATTTGCTGACATCTTGCTTTTTAAATTGTAATAAACCATGGCCAAGGTCACATTTTAAGTGATGTGCTCTAGTATATTTTGTAAGTACCTGATTTGAAAAAAGAATGGTCCTTTCATAGTAAAGATTTCACAGAATAGCCCTGGAATAGTTCAAATTTTTGTTAATAATATTAAAAACCGAAAAAGGAATAATACAGGCAGTACAAATAGATACTGCATACTACCTGAGTATGTCGCAAATTTTTATTACTGTTCCATACAACATCTTCTATCTAATAAATACAATAGCTTGATACCTATAATAAAAATGTCAACTTAGCGTGGATGTAAATTTAAGATATTTGCAAAAATATTCATTGGGGGCGTTTATTAGTATACGTAATGAAATGCATTGATACAATTTTAAGAATGTTATCTGTTTATCTGTTTGTCTGTATGTTTGTACACGCATCACTTAAAAACTACTGAACCGATTTCAATGGGGTTTCCATAAAAGGATAGGGCTTACGCTTAGTTTGGATTTATATTCATCAAAAGTTCGGAGTATTTAAAGTTCGGAGTATAAAAAGTGGTCTACGCGTACGAAGTCGCGTGCGCCGCTAGTAAGAAATAAAAAAAATCCTGAATGCGTTCACGAAATAGGTAGGCATTTGTTAACATTCCATTTCACGTTTCGCGAATAAAGACCTCGAGACAAAGACAATGCTTCAATTGTATTGAGGGTTAAGACGAAAACTTAAATAAAAGGAAAATTATGAGCAATAAATTAAACGGTTATCTTTTACGACCATTATAGAGGGTACCACGCAGTTTCACACCCGAGCTCTGTGTAGAAGGGCCGGTTGTAAAATTCTTATTGTTAATTTAAACTCGGATTAAAAATATTATAGTTGTACCCAAGCTTCTGACCACCCCAATAGGGTCGTAGGTTTGTATATGTATGTAGAAATAGGTATATTTTATGATTTACTAGAGTTTACCCGCGACTTCGTCTGTACAAATTATATACTAGATTTTAAGTCAAATGACAAGCTAGGTATCAAACAAAAAAAGTTTCATCAAAATCGGTTAGTAGAAAATATTATTCTTTCTTGCCCGATTATGCATAATTTGCGTTTCTAAAATTTTTAAATAACGATTTTAACTGTAATACGGTTCCCGTACCGTATTAATGTTACTTCATTTAAAATAGCAACGAGATTTTAATACTATTTTGAATTACAGAAACAGAGATTTGAAACACTTAGGTACTCTCACTTATTATTAGAACTTCTTTTAGTAAGTAACGTCCAAGATATTTCGGTGCCAGTGTTATCTTTTAGATAAATACATTATATTTGCTAATCAGAATTATCCAGAAAGAAAAAATAGGAATCAGAAAATGTTTTCGTCTCTATATGGAATATAGTATTATTCACTTCGTTCGTATGGCAATGACAGACCGCAATGTGACATGTTGTTTATATGAAAGTGTTTGTCTATCGTTAGAGTGTAAGTCGGAGTCACGTTGCAGGTTCTGACCCGAGAACTTGTCTCGCGTGTTGTCCGCGCGTCGCGTCTTTGCCAGCCACGAGGCTCCGCATTCCTTAATCTCTTCTTGTTCTTTATCAAAAACAATCTCTGAGATTGGGATAGATACTCCCACAAACTACTTGACATTGGCGGAAATGCGGTGCTAACGCACAAGCAAAAAGTCCATTAATTATAAATAAAAAAATAAGAGTGTAAGTCAATGGTTTTAACAGCAGTTTAAGTAAGTTTAACATTAGTTGTTGCTCCTTGCCTGCTACGGTACCGAGTTCTCGTCTCTAGTACCTAAAATACATGCATATTGCACCCGTGTTTACGTAATATTGAATGAAGCCTTAAATTATTCATTTCTGGCTTGTAACAACTTATTAGCCTTTTTAGGATCATTTTACACGAGCAACTTTAAGTCGTGCTGTAGTGGTCCAGTGGCGAGTAGCCTTGCCTGCCGTGTAGAAGTCGATGTTTCGATCCCCGTCCACCGAATCGCGGTAAATATTCGGTGATTGAACTGTGACTGGACCATAACTTTTGATGCATTTGGTATTGCGCTAATCGCGGTACAGCTCATGACAGCCGTTAGAGCCTTTTAACAGATCGCTCAGACGTTAAAGGCTGTCAGTTACATAGAGTTTAGCGCGATGCGGAATTAAGCACAGTTGAATAGTAATTTGATTGCAATGTGATTAGAACAGAAATTGGATAAGAATAGAAATTCGATGTTTTAAATTAGCGCAATCGATCTCCTGGCCGACTTGTACCAATTAGTTTTTTCGGAATCGATGTACGATTTATAACACCACCGGCTTCTTATGAAGGAATACATCGTGAGGAAATCTGCTTGCTTCTATTTCTATGCATTTATACTGTCTATTATAAATGGTGACAGGCTCACTCCCCGTCACGCAGAGTTTCGGTACTAGTGAAACGTGGATGTTTTTAGGTTTTAGAATATATCTGACTACTCCCTCGGGGAATGTAGTAGTGAGCATATGAATGCAACTATAAGTCGCAAATAATTTTGTTAAAGTCAATAGTTTGTTAAAATCCCAAAAAATAATGTCGACTTTCCATACAAATGTTCGATCAGCTGATTAGTATGTAAAGTCCAAACGTTTTTTGCGAATTTCCTATAGGTTTCTTGGGGAAAGTTGTTCAGTTTATGGGTACAATCACCCCTTAAAGTACTGCGACTGTTTACCCTAACACCCTGTGTCCATTCACGAGTTCAATGAGTTTTGCTTGTGTCTAGTATAGCATTCATGCCAGTATAGAGTGAGTTTTGAGAGTAATTAAATCTCAAGGACTGTTTAAAGCCTCGTGGCAAGCCAGAAAGTAAACGATATACGACCGTCTGCAAACAGACTTGCAACACATTACACGTAGTAACTTATTATTAATCTGTGACATTATGAACAATTGGAAATCAAATCAATTGACATTTCAGCGGTCGGGTCAAATCATCGACTTCAAATTTAAACTCCATCACAAAGCCCCAGCTTTATTAATAATTGATAATTAACTTGAGAAAATGTCACGACTAAGAATGTCTATTTGGTCCATAAATTAATTTTGAGGTAGGTAAAATGGGGTAAAATAACACGAATAATTAATTAGTCGCTTTATTTACGAACTGTTACGTGTGTGTGACCTGATCCCTACCTACTTCTTTAGCAATTAAAGTAATTTATGGGCTACATTATTTTGACGTTTGTACTATGGAATATGAACCGTAAAATAAGCAAGTAAAGAATTATAATTACTTATTAAAAACATATGAAATACAAGTCGTATATTTTGCCTGGGCCTCGCAAAAATATTTTTATAGCTCATTTTTTAACGGAATAATTTTTAGTATACGGTTGTGCTAGCCCTAGTAACTCATGTTGGAAGTCTTATCGGTGGCAACTATTTTAAATAATCTGTGGTCTTATTGTGTACCCGATTCGATCGGTATCAAATAGACATGGCGTTTTTTGGAAGTTCTTGGCAAACGGACAATGTACCTATCGGAGTCACGTTGCAGGGTTTGCCCCGAACACTTGTCTTTCGCGTGGTGTTCGCGCGGTCGCGTCTCAGCCTGCCACGAGGCTCCGCAATCCTTCTCAGTTGTGTTCTTACTCAAAAACAATCCTCGAGATTGGATAGATACTCCCTCAAACCATTTGACACTGGCGGAAATGCGGTGCTTACGCACAAGCAAGAAGTCCATTAATTATAAATAAAAAAAATGTACCTATCATGAATTCATGATTGTCGTAAAAATAGAATATTACGCCAGAATAGGTAAATAGTATTATTGTTCTACCTCAGAGGAAGAATCTCCATAAAGTCCGCATAAATTTACGTTTGTAGTTAGTCTCTTTTGTCTTATGACGTACCTTTAATAGTAGAAGGAGATGGAACTATAAATATTTCTTTATGCGGCTGTCCACTTTTTTTTGAGCTAGTGTGTGTGAAAAGTGGCCGTAAACATAAGGCCATATGTCACTTGGTGCCTTTTGTCCATACTACTTGACACCACACACTCAAACCTAAACGTCAAAAAAAGTGGACACTTTACAATTGGTATGGCTCACTCTATGCCTTTAGGTATAATCTCTTTGTGTTTTATATAATATTACTTCATAATGGCCCGTAATAGTCATCTATAAGGGTAATAAAGCGTTTTCTGGTAAAACGACAAATCTGTGTTAGAAAAATCCATAGGCGATTTTTTTTCGCTTACGCTGGTAGATATAATGTCAGTGTAATCGCATATGAGACAGCGATAGTCATAAAATCCAATACAATTTATATGAAGTGACATGTAGGAGTCAGGTGGCCGTAGTACAAAAAAGTGGTAACGATGATAAGGACTGCAATAAGGTAGCGATCTCCTTTTTGAACCAGAGCGAAATTGCTATGTGCATCTCTTATTGAGTGAATAGGACAAAACACGTTCCGACCTCTATTACTTTTTTTTTTTTTTTCTTAATTAATGGCCGGTTGCTTGCGTCTAGCGCGGCAATTCTGCCAATGTCAAGTAGTTTATAATCTCAAGTGATTGTTTTATGATTAAAACACAAAAGAGTTTCACAAAATGGCGGAGCCACGTGCAAGCCTAAAAGAGGCCAACACGCATGCGTCTACTCTCCGCCAGACTTGCAGCGCGACTCCCTCTATTACTTCTCCCTCTACGGAAAAAGCTGTCACATGTCAGTACAAAGTGCTGTTTCTCTATAGTTTGCATCGTCTGACAGGTGGTGTTGCCAATTGATATATTATTCACTACTTATAAATACACGATAGCACCGAAAAGTTTGTTTGTTGTAAATAAATGAACATTCACAGTCTAAAAAGTTGATGAATTTCAAGTATTAAAACGTCTCTTAGATTAAAAACCTTCTTAATCTTGTTAATGAGTCAACAAATTTCTCCCTAAAATTAGGGAATCGAGAAAAACACGAAACACGTTCGATCTGTCAGCTAAGTGTTCACTATTGTAGTGCCATCCCAGTCAAGCCTATGGCAGCTTTAGTTCCGATATAGCCGTTTTGGCGCTGAAGTCACATTTTTCCTCATAAAACTTCATCATTGGACGATGATAGGACACCATTTTGAACAACAACAACTTGCAGCAACAGTGTCGTTATGCCGTGTTGTTGCGTCAGAAGATTAGTATATCTTGTGTTTTTCCTGGGATTTTCGTTTGAGTTATATTGAGTTATAGAGTTATTGAGTTATGAGTTATATATTAGTTATATTGACTTTGACTTTGAGTTGAGAATCCTTGAGAAGCCCTAATTCTTCTCCATTGTATGATATAATAATATCGTTGATTACTTTGTTCCTTTGACAAACTGGGTGAATACAACAACGGCACAAGTCAAAAAAGATTGATTTTGAGAAAAATGACATTAAAGTTGGCGCGAGAGAGTGCGCGTGAACAAATTCGTTCGTAGTTACTACTCAGCAAGGGTTAGATTCAGTGAAATATCGAGTTAGGTATATATTGCACAAGATAAAGTATGCGATGTAGAACCAGAATACGGTGCTAACTCAAAATTGTCAATTTTTGACTTGTGCCGTTGTCGTATTCACCCAGCGAAATATCCCTATTTTTGCATTCCGGAATAACTGTAACTACAAGGTCTATACAAACTAGATTAGCCACAGCAGCGCCGAAACGGAAATGTTTGAACTAAATGCAAATTTCCCTGTCGCATCTCAGCTAGCTACATATCAGTAGTCTGTGATCTGGGATCACTGAATGTCTTTGAACTGGGTGTCTTTGAATTTTTTTTTAAATGCAAACGCCGCATAGGAAACTATCTAGTACCTACCTATGTCTCTAGCTCTACGTGAATCTAAATGTGTGTGAGGGCTACTACACGTAGATACACGTAGAAATACACTACAGCTGGTTGGAATATCTCTTCACCACTACGACTGCAAGTCGTAGTGGTGAAGAGATATTCCAACCAGCTGTAGTGTATCGACCGTCGTCGTCGTCGTCGAGTCGTCGACCGCAAGGCTGACCATCATCGTCAAATTCTTAGGAGCACAGTTCTAAAGGTGCACTTCCGATGCTAGCGGCCGATGAGACTGACGCGCGCGGCTCGCGGCCGACGGCCGATGCGGCTATATTAGTTACTATGAAAACGTATGGCGCCGCTTCCGATGCCAGCGACTGACGCGTGCGTCAGACGCGCGCGTCAGTCGCATCGGCCGCTGGCATCGGAAGTGCAGCTTAAACGGTCACCAGCCCTGACTGACCTCTATTAATAGAAATACATATAGTTCCTATTGGATACTATCAAGTATTAATTGAGATCAGTGGAAACTAAGCTTAATAAAGAAAAAGATATAAATAAAGCATACATTAAAATTGTTAGACCCTTGAGAAATAAAACATTTGATAGAAAAATATACGCAAACGTGGTCATCTAAAAAGGGTGAAATAATAAAGCGCGAAATAATATAGAAACAAAATTTCAGCGGTCGTCGTGCGGATACTAAGTTATACAACGTGTTAATGAATTAACGCAAAACTAGCAAGTAGTTTGTTTAGAATCTAGAGCAGAATCGAATTATCATGGTTTCAACATAGGTAATTTTTTTCTAAAAATATTTAATAATTATTTGTAAAATTTAAAATTTACTGAATTCGATCTCAACCCACCGCACGGGCACACTCCCAAAACATGATTCTTAAAATGTATCCATGAGCACGATAGCGCTTTCATTGCTGAAATGATAAATCATTTTTGCCTCAAATCATAAAATGCGAATAATTTTACATTTTAACTATCAAAATAATGAAATTATTGTTTCAATCTAATTATTTTGTTATAAATCAGTTGGGGTGTATGAGGTTTTGCGCTTATTCATTAACACGTTGTATAATGTAGCTCAAGGAATAAATGAAAAGAAACAAAATTCACGATCCTACAGCAAGCTGTTAATGTTTGCTATCAACACCAAAAAGCTGCGAAACTAAAATCAGCTCTTCCATACATTCGGGTCGAGTAAGGTTTAGCATGTTTTTTTTTCGCGATTTTGATATTGGTCCCATAGAGAAAGTTGTTCAGTTTGATGGTCTGATACTCCCCTTAAAATAGTTACAGCTAATTTTGTTAGACCTTATAGATCTTTGTCTAGTCATGTCATCATAATACAAGTCTAGACTAAACTCCGGTACCACAGCGTATTCAATAGTTCCGTAACCGGTACTTCAATCGGAACTAGATAGATAACATTTGTGTAAATGTCAAAGATATTTATTTAATTTATCGTAGATAAAAAATATTGTAAGCACAAAGTGAAAGCATGTGGTGAATGCCAGAATAAAATTAACATTATTTGTGCCTTCTGCGCACCCTTAATTACAGTTTCGCACATACTCATGCATTATAGACTTTTGTTGAAATCATTTGTATTCATGACACGATCGTAAAAAAATTGGAATTTCTTTTTTTCGATCACTTGTAGAGAGTATCGTAGCGAGGGGGGCAGGGGGGGGGGGGCAAATGCCCCGGGCGGCATTTTACTAGGGGCGGCAAATTCGGGAAAAACATAGATTGATTGAGCTCTGTCTATAACTAATTCGTAGAGCAGAGAAAAGTCGAGCTCGCTTCGCTCGCTCTAAGATCCTATTTTAATTACTGTGTCTATACATAATCCTAGAGAGATCGTGCTAATAATTTCGTGTTTGCTTCGCTCGATCCATACCTAGCTTTTACTTAGGCTACTTTGCAAATGTTTTGTAGGTACGTAAGAAGCTCTGGCTCTAACCGATTCGTATTTAGGAGAAAAGTCAAGCTCACTTCGCTCACTCTAAGTTTCTATTTTTGCATAGATAAACCAAAAGATGTCTGACCACAACCATAATCGATGTGCAAAAAAATTTCGAGCTCGCTTCGCTCGCTCCGTTATTTTTTGTAAAGGTGAGGGGGCGGCGAAATCGGTCTTTAGGTACTCGGGCGGCAGAAACCCACGCTACGCCACTGCTTGTAGATAGGTATGAAACGTTGTTAAGAGGATATAATTCAGAGCGCGCTCCATACAAACGTACTATGGTGATATTTTCAATACTAACCAATTAAACTCAATGAAATTCTTCAGAATCAATCTAAAAACAAATTTCTATGCTTGTATAGAGTCAGATTTTCGTTAAAATGTATAGTTTTAAAGTTACAGTGCCTCAAAGATTTCCATACAAATCTTACATTAATCCTAGCATTGAAACTGTATATTTTAACGAAAATCTGACTCCATGCAAGCATAGATATTTGTTTCAAGATTGTTTCAGCAAAATTTCATTAACTTTAATTGGTTAGTATTGAAAATATCACCATAGTACGTTTGTATGGGGCGCGCTCCGAATTATATCCCCTTAAAAGAGGAAGGGGAGTATCAGACCATCAAACTGAACAACTTTCTCTATGGGACCAATATCAAAATCGCTAAACAAAAATCAGCTGTCCTATACATTTGGGTCGAGTAAGGTTTGGCAGTTTTGTATGATTTTTTTTCGCGATTTCGATATTGGTCCCATAGAGAAAGTTGTTTTTAGACCTTATACAGGGTCCTTCTTAATATGCTGACACTTTTTTAAGGGGATGATCAGACCATCAAACTGATCAACTTTTTATATGGGACCAACATCGAAATCGCGAAAAAAATCACCTGTCCCATACAAAACTGCGAACCTACTCGAGCCAAATGTAATGTGTATGTTTTAATTTAAACTCATGTTCTGACAAATAAATTATCTTTATCCGCATTGGAAGTCCCGTGGCGTAACTAGTGAGACTTTTCCCTTTTATTCCATTTTATAAAATATTATTTCTATTGCCACTGTATAGGGTGTAAAATTAATTGCGTTACATATCGAACAAGGTGCTTCAAACCATCAAACTGAACAACTTTCACTATGGAGCCAAAATCGGATTAGCGAAAAAAAATCAGCTTTTCCATTGAAATTTTCAATAGCTAAGCTACTCGACCAAAATGTTTGAAACAGTAGTTTTCATTATTTTTATATTCGGCAGTTAGATAGTAACTACTTACAAACATTAAAAAAAACGTTTTGTCCTTATAGGTAAATTTAAAATCAGCAATGACTATTTGTACAAATGTGACATTCTTGTTTTACGAAAATGTTTTATAGGGCTTAGACTACTTATATGAGGACAAGTTACGCGTATAATTCTGCTAACAAAATTTTCCGCCACTTTTTGCGGGGGGCGAGGTAGCACGAGATACGCTACTTTGAATTTTATTCCATTAGTTTAAATTCTAATTTTGAATGTTAAAAATCACGAAAAACTGTCGTGTGAACCCCAAACGTCATAAGTTCGAAATTATTGTTCCGCAATTATAGGCTGTCGCGTTTAGTGATAAGGTATAAAATTGAATGTAAATGCGTAAGATTTTTTGATCTTGCACGTTGGCAGAGGGGCAATGCTAATGCGAGGCGGGTCCGCATATAAGTAGTCTAAGGCTAAAAGTAAACCTTTGCTACAATTTAGAGTAAATAATGGTTATAAGTTTATATATTTCAAACGCTATTCAGTTTGCTATTTTCTTCATATTCTGCTTATTTAATTGCGACGAAGATCGAAATAAATAACCTAATTTTCTTGAATTAGCTTATCTTATATTGCCTCCTTTTAATTATAAAATAATTGAAATTATAATAACATAGCACTGTTCGTCTAGTTAGCCGTTTGATAGACAGGAACGAAGGAAGTAAGGTGGGATGTTAGAATGTCTAGAAATGACATGCACATAGGGGGTAGTCAGAGATATTATTAAATCTCAGAATATCACCGTTTCACTAAATATAGTAGTATCCAGTTTGACGGGGATTGAGCCCGTCGCCACTTATAATGGACAATGGGTACAAACGCCTCGAAATTGAAGCATGCACGTATCCTCACGATGTTTTCCTTCGCCGAAAAGTCAGTGGTGTTACAAATCGTATATAAATTCTGAAAAACTCATTGGTACGAGTCGGCCTAGACGGGGATGGACCCTATTTTTGACTTTGAGCGCAGATATCTCGAGACAGAATCATTATATCGATTTAGTTTCTATGGGAGTTTTGTTCCATTGGATAAGACCTATCCAACGACACTACATACAATTTAAAAAAAACATATTTTTTTTCCAACCCCTCTTTCGTTGTATGGGATCGGGTCGAAAAAAATAGTTTTCTTCATAACTACTACATTTCTGTTTTTGGGTTACTGTTATCTGTCATCATGCCAAATTTCGGTTCAATAGGTGCAAAAATGAGCGAGTTATTGAGGCAGGGCATACAGACAGACAGACCTTTGATTAAATTAAAATAGGAAGATAGGTGACGTTCTTGCATTACGTACTCGAAAATAGACCTGCTTTTCATGTCTGTTACGAGTGAAAAGTAATGCCGTGTAATTTGTTTTTTCTATTTGAATGATTTAGAAGGCATTGTGGTACCTTTATTCCGCCTGAAATAAAAAAAAAGTATCTCAATCACGCAATGCCACTCCTATTGCGATTAAGGAAATTAGGCGACGGGGGCTCAATTTATGCGGTCAATGCGCTGTAGGCCAGTCACCTATCTTCCTGTTTTAATTTAATCAAAGAGCAGACAGACAGAATGGACGAAGTATAAGGGTTCCTTGTTTGACAACGGAATCCTAAAAACCGTCAGCACACAAGAAAGATAGATAGACCTTAAGTTAAGTGCGCTCATGCCCCATCCAGTTTCAGCCAACATCGATGATGATGGGTAATGATCTATAGGGTAGGGTTAGCTTCTAATCATTTCATAGAGTGTAATTTGTGATCTGAATAGAGTAAGGTAATTAAGGACTTGTACAGCGTGGGTCGAGGTCACCCTTTGGCACTTTGAAAATATTCCATTGGATTATGTTTTTGGTTGTTGGTGGGATGGTGGAAAAAAAGAGTCAAATGCGAGCCGGACTTGCGCAGCGAGGGTTCCGCTTCCGTATAATAACACAATGTTTATATGTTATGTACAGTCAACATCAAAAGTTTAAATGATGACGAAGGTAACTTTCAAAATTATTATCTGATATTTTATTCGTGCTAGTAATTAACTACTCTAACTAACTCTGTGGTCCTCTCGACACGGACGTCGTGGGTTGGATTCCCAAGGGGGAACCTAGTGAAATAAGTTTCACTTTGTGCGTTTTTCCCCAGTTGGTTAGGACGTTGCAGACTGAATCACATGATTGTCTGAAAAGAAAGATGATTTCGTGCTTCGGATGGCACGTCAAGCGTAATGTACTTTTTAGACTTATTAGCCGTTAAACCGTAGTATAAAACAAAAAGCCCCTTTCTAAGTCCGTATATTGTGACGGGCAACTACGGAGAGCGTGGCCCGACACGCACTTTTCCGTTTTTTTTTTAATTTAACGTGGAACAGCTGATTTTTTTTTCTATGTTGGCTCCATAAAAAAAAGGTTGTTCACTTTGAAAGTCTACACCAAGTCTGCATACGTTTAAAATATGTATTATGACTACGCATTACTGTAGCACCAATGTGCCATGAGCCTAATCTTTTTTGTTAACCATTCCGAAAAAAGACGTAAGAATAATTTTAAAACCCACACTTTTTCCATCAAAGTAAAATTCTGTTCCTTCTAAAAATTTACATCGAAATGACTATCAATGTTATTGTTGTTTTAATTGCTAAAGGCTATCTTTTGAAAAACCTCAAAGGCTTTATGGAATATTAATTAATTTCTTCAATTTTGGCAGCTTCTGTGCACGGTGGAGCCAGCTGCCTGAGCACCTGCTTCACAAATAGCAGTGTTTCTTTGATTGAAGATGATTACTCAAACGGCTTTGCGCGGACTCCATAGTGTTACCGTAATAGCATAAGTATTTTTCTGATGAAATAAATGAGTTATCTATCTATCTATTCTGAAATGGGTACCTAATATAGGTACCAATACTTATTATACTGGCTATAACAATGATTAATTTTGGTCTCTACGCAAAAACTACTGGACCGATTTTAATGAAATTATGTGTGTCAAAAGTAGTCAAAGTCTTTTTAAATACCATTAGGTACCTTAAAAGTGTATTTATTAAAATACAGTTACCACCAGTTTTTAATTACTAACCAAAATTTTAAGGGTGTATTCAGACAATGAAACTAAACAACTTTATATGGGTCGAATAATGAAAAAAATTGTTTGATCAGCCGAGCAGCTATACAGTTCGTAAATGCTGCATCCAAAGCTGTTCCATTAGGGAAGCAAAGAAAATTGTTACTGACTGGCTAGCCGGTCTTGACTACGACAGTACGGAGTCAATAATCACAGCTCACAATATCTAACTAGCACGTAACATAATCATATCCACACACTATCACACACCCTTTCCCGATCACACCCACATCACACATCACACACCTTCCATCGCAATCAGCAGGATTATTATTAATTATTTTTTGTTTTATTTTCAACTGTTTTGATTAATGTGGTTTTGCCTGTACTTACCACAGACTATTGGAAATGGTTTTTCAATTAATTTAATTAATTTTATAATTTGTTAATTTGTAACAGTACCTACCGAATTACCTACTACCTACCGACTTACCTAGTAGTTTACTTAAAAGTTAATTAAACAGATAACTGGTTCCCCAGGTTTCAGGCTTGCCTGCTGAGGACCCCTGGTAATTTTATTAAATAAGGAGATCTTAATGTATAACGCTTTCACATTGTATTGTTTATTTTGTTCAGAAATTCAATAAATTCAATAAATTCAACATAGATAGATTTTGCATAGGAAGGGTGGGTCAACATTATGTTTTTCATTTTTTGACCCATGTTCCGTAACGAAAGTCATTTAGTTTCATTATCTGAATACACCCTAAAATTTTGATAGTACCTAATTAATTATTAAGAAAAACAAAAAACCCAACTGCAGAAAAACCTATTAACTGAAAAGAGAAAAACAAGCTCTATAATCACTAATCAGCTATAACAGCTTTATTTGAGCTAATATAATTTGAATGTTATTAGGTAGGTATCGCAAACGGGGACAAAGAAGATTTTTGGTTTGTCCCCCGCCTGCAATACCTACGCGTATGTTGGGGTGTTAAGTTGTTGTACAATTTCAAAATCAGCATTTTCAAACATCCTACCTTAAGTTGTTATGTCCACTTTAAATATTTCCCTTGGAATAAAACGTTAACTATTAATATCGTTTAATAGACTGAGACCAAAAATAGCTATTAATAGACTAGCCGAAAGTACGAAATAGAATAAACAATATGCGAAAAACGTTGGAAATTTCTATGTGAAACTAATACCATTGTAACTTTACAGAGCAACTAGCATCAGATCTCGCGGTTGATAAACACTGTTGATTGGAATGCGGAACTGAAGCTGGCGAGCAAAATCTAGGAGAATGAACAATGCCAGAAAGAAAGATTTCGTACAGTCTGCACGAAGTGATGTAGCAAGTATACACTTTTTTTCCACGTCGTACCTTGTACTAAAGTGTATAACTACATATTTTCATTACTGACTGTACCTCGTACACAGGGGATCAAAATTATTATTTCAGTATCAATCAAATTACAAGCCAGTCTATTGAACTGTGTTGAATTCCGTATCGCGCTAAACTTGACTTATTTATTATGTGAATGCCTGAAACGTCTAAGTAATCTGTCAAACGGTTGTCATAACCGCGATACGGAATTCAACAATCATGAGCTGTCGCGATTCGCAGTATGGGTAACTCATTACCGGGGACCAATTAAGACTTCACCCCAGCTCGGCGGTGCGGGAGGTGCACGACAGTAAGCAGTGGTGTACTCCTACTTCTTCCTTGTCAGTGCAAGCCCGTCTGTAAGTATGAAGTGTCCAGGGAGTGACAATGCGCGATATTCTTCTTTTCTTGTTTATATATGTGCTACTTACGCTTTCAGAATGTTGTTGGGGCGGCCACGGTTCTGCAGTGCATCAGTCATGTTTGCCGAGGCGCGTACAGATGGCTTTCACGCTATAATGCGTAAAAAAGTTGCATCTCTGATGAGTAGAGTCCACGGCGGCTCCAACAGCATCCTGAAGGTGGTGGGGGGCAAGTTCGAGTGTCCCATCGCCAGTCGTTGGTCTGCGCTTATGACTAGATATAATATGTAGATAGGCAAATTGATTTATTTATTTATTTTTCATCTTAAATTCAAAATTATTGTAATTTTTGTTTTTCTTTTGATTTGTTTATTTGAAATCCTGACATTCAATGTAATTTACTAACATAGGTTGTAAGATGACTCTATGTACTACTAATAAAAATTTTATGGAACTTGTTTTCCGAAATAAACGTATTGAATTGAATTGAATTGAATAGAGTCCTTCTTAATAATGCTGACTGTTTTAAGGGGATGATCAGAACGTCAAACTAATAATCTTTCTCTAAGGAACCAAACATCAAAATCGCGAAAATAAAAACAGCTTTCCATACAAAACTGCAAAGCTACTCAAGCCAAATGTATGGGACAGCTGGTTTTCTTTTTCGCGATTTCAATGTTGGTCCCACAGAGAAAGTTGTTCAGATGGTCTGGTCATCCCCTTAAAACACTGTCAGCATATTAAGAAGGACCCTGTCTACAATTTATATAAGGATGGTATTATGGTAAGTACTTACGTACAGAATAGACTGATGACGATATAAACTTTTGCTCTCCATCCGCTATGGCAGTGTGTGATACACACGTTTGTCAGGCGTACTATAACGAGATCGTTACGTTCAAGTGTTTGGAGAACATGAAACCGAAAGTTTTGCTTATTTTGAAGGTTATTTTAACAAATTTGATACAGGTATACTTAGTTGGTACTTATTTATATTATAGTCAAGCGTTGGAATATAATATTACTTGCTAGCAGCGCCCCCGACTTCGTACAGTCACCATCAGATATATCGTAGCATACAAGGTGTCCAAATATTTCTGAGCAGTGCTAATTCAATAAATTCACTATAGTTAATGTTATCAATTATATCTAAACGTGTATTGTGTCATAAATATCTGATCAGCTAATTTTCAATAATTTCTTTACAATGTTATTTAAAATTGAAATGTATTATAAGGGAAGGTCTTTTTTCTTAAGCTGCTCAGATGTTTATGATCACCCTGACTGCGTAGATATATTTGATGTTCTAGGCGTTCAGATATTTTTGATTGGTTATGTGTAAAAGAAATTATTGAAAATAAGAACTGCTTAGAAATATTTGATGACCTTGTATGCTGTGATCTGATGGCGACTGTACGTGTAGGCCACTGACTTTAAATTCTCATAACTTTTTGATTGAATGAACCGATTATGATGAAATAAAATCATAGCATAGCATATGCTCACGACTATATTCCCCGAAGGGGTAGTCAGAGATATTTTGAAACCACAGAACATCCACGTTTCACTAGTACCGAAACTATGATGAAATAAAACCTAAATGTCCAAACTAAGCAATATGCTTTTGTGAAAACTCCCATTCAAATTAGTTCCTACATTTTTAAGTATTGCGTGTACAAAGTCAAAGTAAAAGTCAATATAATTTATTCAATATAGGAGCTTGCAGCACACTTATCAAACGTCAAATCTTTTTTAAAGCTACCACCGCGTCGGAACGTGTTGTTGCTGTAGAGAAGATGCGGCCAGAAACTCTACAACATAACACGACTTAATAACTATTACAATATAAATTCTTAAGCTAAAGTTATGTATACAATAATACATAGTCTATTTAATAAAATAATTGATACTATACAGTAAAGTAAATAAACTATAAGCTAGTGACCTCAGACCCAAGCATTTTGATCATTTAAATAATCATCCAGTTTATAATATGCTTTTACAAACAAACAGACACAATTTCTAAAAATGTTCTCAAAGCATATCATTAGGAACGTATATTTAAGGCCAAGTTTTAGTCGGTAACAGCCCCAGATCGACGATTTTTGTGAGTCGGGGGAAAAATTGATTTTGGCGCCCCTCCCCTCCAAGAGATCCTAGCAATAATTTTTTCCCAGTGAGGGCAGGTTCACGTTAGGTCGACGCAATAATACTTACCAAACTTTATGGGAGCGAAGCGAGCTCGAGATTTACTGCAAAATAATTAGCTCGTCGCAATAGCGTTGATCCAAGATCTGGATCGAATTCTGCAATGTATGACTACATGACTAGGTAGTTAGTCTCAATACAATAAAAAACCAGAGACGAGCGAAGCGAGCTCGACTTTTTTAAAAATATTTTTAGGTCATTGTAATAAAGTTATTTGCCAAAATCTTGATTTTGGCGCCTCCTTAACCTGCCGCCCGTTTTGACCCCCCTATATCCGGGCCTGTCTGTAAATATGTAGTAGTTACCTACGTAGATATGAAATTTTATGTCTGTAGGTAAAGTTGTGTCAACTAGTACCTGCCTATAAATAGGTAAACCTAAATACAAGGATACTCCGAGTACCTATGTACTTCATTAGTACCTCGGTGTATCCTTGTATTTTGACACCATTAAATGAAACCACCAAATAGTTGAAAATTAATTAGTTAAGTAGTTGGTTAAGTACAAAAAAAAATGTTTAGAAAGTTACCAGATTTTCATTATCATTACTAACTATGTAGATACATTAAAGTCCGGCCGCTGAAAGATTGCGTTTGACAGTTACCATAAAATTGTAAAAAACTGAATGAAAACTATAAATGCTGATCATTATTTAATAGCTTTTTGAACTTAAAAGGGCAGCTAGTGCCCTGTGTACTAGAGTGAGCACAGGTAAACAATATTTTCATTCAGTTTTTTACAATTTTTTTGGTAACTGTCAAACGCAATCTTTCAGCGGCCGGACTTTAGTTAAGTACAAAAAAAAAATGTTTAGAAAGTTACCAGATTTTCATTATCATTACTAACTATGCTTACCTATGCATTATGGAAACCATACACAACCACACAAAAATATTATAAATTTGGTTTTGGGATACTTAGATAGTTTTTAGATTTAATTAATGTTTATTGTTGTGTTAATCTCTGTAGAGAAATGTCAGATGTCAAATTGGTGAGTTAAAAAAGTGACGATGCCCGTGTAATTTACACAGTAAGTCTTTATTTTAATAGCAGCAATGGGTTAGGTACACGGTGTAACCCATGGCTGCCATTAAAACTTTGATCAAAGCATTAAAATAAAGTTTTCTTCAGAAATATCCTTTACCTTACAATTTGCGACCACACATCTTATCTATATTATACCTGTAGCATACATGACTATAACGAGGATTCTTACCAAGGACTCTGGTTTGGCAGGGTGGCGTGGTAACCATTTCCATTACACCAACCGGGTCGTCCCAATAGGCACACTAGGTAGTTAACTAGCAAGAGCTTTTCTCTGCACGGTTTAACTTCAAAAGATGGTTGGTAGTTTATATATGTAGTACGAGCCTACGAGGTATTTTAAATTATCTTTGAACTCCCAGTTTCGATTCTGAATCTGCTACGAATTTAAAAACACTTTTTGTATTATAATGTTGGCAGTATTCAAAACAATTCTGCCAACATTCCAATACAAAAGTGTTTGGATACATGCACAAATAACTTATTTTCTCAAAACACGAAGGAGAACTTTTAGCGTGTATTCGAACATTACTTTACCCAAACTACTTCATCCATTCGCCTGAATATAGCTACGAACGATTCAACTGAATGAATTAAAGTGAAAACACGAATCATTCATTCATCTCATTCGGTCTCAAATCGTGAATGCGATCGTGGAAACATGTCCGCCGTTTGTGTTTTTTGACGTAAATATTGGTGAAATCCATTGTGTTGCATCTGCATTGGTGATTTTTGGTGCTATTCCCGTTTTATAATGTGTGTGATCGTGGTGTGATCTGTTCATATGCGGCTGTTATACAAAACTGGTCCAATGGAGTCTCTCAGAAAATGGTTCTACAAACCAAAGGTATGTCAAAACAATATTGTGTTGTAATTTCCTTTCTCGTCTGTTTTCTCAACAATTTCTTCTCAAAACTTATAGCGAAGTACTACTCACAACTGCAGACAATGATATTTACTGTTGAAATCAATTGTAAATCAGTTTACGTAGCATTAATTTGCCATTAGTTTTTGACACAGATTGTTGCCATTCAGTCGATGTATAACTAATTTAATCTCTTCCTGACCACTATTTTGATGGCTAGTTACGTAAATACACTATACAATACTTGATAATTGAACGGAAATGTACGTAAAACTAGTAAATAATCAAGGTAGTGAGTCGTTGGTCGTATTTTCCTTACGTCACTCCCTTGAGCGGTTTGTTATTGTTCGTCAAGGCTTACTATTGTCCCTTTCTTCTTTAAATATGCAAGCCGTATAAATTAACAACATACAGTTTCATAATACTACTGCAGTGACTTAGATGTTACTGAGCCATGAGTAAAATTATATAGGAAGGCTAAGCATTTTAGAGTAATATATGCATATCTATGTAAATAAATCACTATTTATATTAAGCTCAGTTATGTTAAGTTGTTTAAACGGTAGGACTTGATCTTTGGAATGTGTGCTTTACTCAAAGTTTTGTAGATTTTTTTTTTATTATGATCTTTGTTATTGTGTCAAGGCACAATAATTCCGCCAATGTCAGCGTAGTGGAAAAGACACGAAATTATCGAGTCGTGGCCAGTTTTTTGAAGTTGAAGACTCCGTTTTACATAGTGGAGATTAACCGTTCACCATCTAAAACAAACAAAACAACACATAGGTATACGGGCATCACAGAAAAAAACAACACATACGATATTTTAATAATATTAATATTAGTAGCATAAATAAATAATATTAGTAGCCTAATTTGTAGATTATGACTCTTATTTATAATTACCTAGTACGTAGAGTCTACTAAAAATTCATGAACCAGTAAGCTACAACACAGTCATGTTACAAGTTCCGACACAAGCTCTTTTCTTTCATGTAGTGTTCGCTCGGTTCACATTTGTGCTTGCCACGATGCTCCACAATCTGCAATCTCTTCTTGTTCTTGATCAAAAACAATCCATGAGATTGGGATAGATACTCCCATAAACTACTTGACACTGGCGGAAATGCATTACTAACGCTCAAGCCAAAAGTCCATTAATATAACTGCACTGCAAGTCTGGCGGAGGGTGAACACATGTGTATTGGCCTGTGTGAGGCTTGCACGTGGCTCCACTTTGTATAGCTCTAATCTCTTTTCGTTAAAACAATACATGAGACTACATAAATCACTTGACACTGGCCAAATTGCTTCACAAGCAGAATGCCATTAAATAAAAAAAGAAAAAAAAAGGAAACAAAATATGTGAAATGCTAGGAATTATTAAGCTTTCACTGTCTTTTTGTCTATATGAACTGCACGCTCACTACCGCCTTCAAGCGATATTGTTGCCATACATAAAGCAGTCAACAAAAGCAACATCCTTACTCCTTAGCTTATTGTACTTGATAAAAAGATTCTAGATAAGTGCATATTATGTATTCATTTATCTTGAGGTTTTTGTTGTGGTGTGCTTCCCGCATCCAGTTTCTTCCAGCTATACTTCAATTCAAATAAGGACGAAAAGATTTTCCGATTCATATATAGCTTTCTGGCCAATTCTAATATTTCTAATTTGCAAATATAATTTATTTATCAGAAAGAATCTTTGACTAATTATTATAAGGACTAGCCTTGCGGTAGCATTTCCCCTCTGCCACGGTATAAGCACAATTGATCTTGTGCATTTACATTCAATTTTACACCTTATCACCAAACGAGACTGCCTATAATTGCGAAATAATAACTATGAACTTAGAACGTTTGGGGTTCACACGAGACTACTTTTCATGATTTTTAACATTCAAAATTAGAATCTAAAGTTATGGGGAATAAAATCCAAAGTTGTGGATTTCACGTTACCTCGCCCCCCGCAAAAAGTGGCAGAAAGGTTTGTTAATAGAATTACACGCGTAACCAGTCCACATATAAATAGTCAAAGGAAAGAATATACTATCCGATATTTCTCGGATTTTACTAAAGGTGTTTTTAAGAATAAGTGAGAGATGTTTCAAATCTTTGTTTATGTAATTCAAAATAGCCTTAATATTAAGACTATTTTGAAATGGAGTGTAGTGAATATAGATTGTCACAGTGCAATTTCCCCATGTTATGTTTGTTCAAATGTTTTCCATCTAGGTAAACAAATAAAAATAGCCTTTATTCACACATTAACAAGGTAATTATATTAAACATTAACATTAATTTAAATTTTAAATTTAAATCTCCAGTATTCACCACTGTGATTTCGCCGACCATTGAGTAGATTGTCCTCCCACATTTTGACTTCCTTAACTCGTTTCTTCTTTCCGTCCCTTGGGTATTGTGACTTCTTGTGATCATTTATTTTCTGGTAGGAATTTGTAGGTATAGAACAGGATAATTAAATTAATATTACAATGCCTCTTATACCCAGCCGACTTAACCACCTGTTACTCATAGTCATCAATTACTCATATGTTTATACTCTTAACCTCATTAATAATAAAGTTTTGTACCAGCTTGGGAACTACTTGAAGTCATTATTTGACTCCATTGAAACACAAGAATAAGATTGTAGTTTGTGCTGGGGCTACAAACCGCTGTAAACCAGGCTTAAGTACAGTCGGTATGGCTATGCGTGGTGGACTGATTCTGGTGTACCAACATTATTCATCAGCTAAGGGCCTAGCATGATGCGTGCGACAACGTTATGCGCCAAGTAAAAAGGCATGACTTTCCTATGTTGCGTTACCATGCTAGCCTCACTGGAATCAAAACAAATGTAGTTTAAAGTTGAATGCATACCTAGCCGTTCAGAATTTTTATGAACTGACAGATACGGACGCTGCGGCCGCCACTGTCATTTCATACAAATTCTTCGTGTGGCGACTGCGGCGCGATCAGGTGAGCGTTCACCCTTATGCTCTCACCACAAAACTATCTCATAAATTATAATGCATATAAGTAGGTAGATATCTAAGTGAAAATAATAAACAAAGTACAGTGCAAGGCCTTTATTATGGGAACCAGGTAATGAGGCCAAGATATATGTATAACATCTATGACAGATTTGGTATAACACTGTATTTCTGCCAATGTCGAGTGAGTTTCGGAATTAACGTAATCTCAAGGATTGTTTTATGTACAAAAACACATTTGAACTAATACAAAATGGTGGAGTCTGAGGCTGCAAACATATTTGTTATTGTTAAGGGCCTATGTCGAAAAATAATTGAAGCGAAATGGGCGTGTGATAGCTTATATTACTTTCTGATGCGAGAGAAAGAGACAGGGCGGCGCGCGCGCATAAAACAAACATTATTTGATTGTAATTGTACTATTTATGTAAGTTCAATTCTGCTCTAATCAAAATTTATAAAAAATCTATGTCTTGTTTTTAAATCAAGCCTCTTGTTTCTAATATTCACCGTTTAGCACTTCCAAGCGTTTATCGATAAAGACGGAGGCTACTTTGGCTTGTTTTTCTATCGAGAAAATGTCTCTTAATCGTGTTTTGGCTCTCATCAAAACTTCAATCATATGTTCAATTTACACATATCCGCAAATCATACTCCTACTGTTAGTACTTCATGAGATATGATGCTTTGAAGAATCCTATTTTTTCACATAGCCTCTTAAGTATTTAGGTCATTAACTAAATAGGTACAGAGTTACTCACTCAAAAGTAGGTATCCCTTTTTGTAAGTTTGTAGCATAATACAAAACCTACTAACCTATTATAGGTTTATTTATTTATTTTATTATTCTTAGGAAGATTTACAGCATTGATTACAAAGTAAACACATCTTTAAATAACTGATTGATTGTTATTTTCTTATTAGAACAGTTTTATTTAAACCTTCACTGAAACATACTCAATTTTATGCTTTATTATAAGTATAAAATGTGTTAATGGATAAGCGCAAAACCTCATACACCCCAACTGATTTATAACAAAACAATTAGATTGAAACAATAATTTCATTATGTTGATACTTAAAATTTAAAGTTATTCGCATTTTAAGTTTTCAGGCAAAAATGATTTATTATCATTTCAGCAATGAATGAAAGCGCTAACATACTCGTGGATACATTTTAAGACTCTTGTTTTGGTAGTAAGTAGGGTGAGAGTGACCGAGTGGTGGGCTGGGATCGAGTTCAGTAAATTTTAAATTTTACAAACAAAATATTTAATATTTTGAAAAAAATTACTTATATTGAAACCATGATAATACGATTCTGCTCTCGATTCTAAACAAACTGCTTTGTAGTTTTGCGTTAATTGTTTTGTTTTAAATATAAAAATGTATTTTAAAAACACTGTTCTCTGAGACCTAAAACGAACATTAATTAGTTTGTTTTGAATAGCAAAAACATACCTACCTACATAATGTAGATTATTAGTTCATTACTATGTAGGTACCAATAGCTACCTGCCAATCATCCTGTATTATACAGCTATAATTTTTATCACCATAAAAGTAGGTAAGTAATAACTTGTAGAATCCCACTGTAGGGCACAGGCCTCTCACAAATAAGGGTGAGAGGGTCAAAGTCAAAATTGTTTATTCAAAATAATATCACACAGACAACTTTTTGACGTCATGTTTTTGAATCTACCACCGCGGTGTGGGTACCACTAGGGTGTGCCCATACTCCACCACGCGGACACCGTCCGGATTGGTGGAGGCATGTTAATGGTCAACTAGCTGTCAGGGAATTTTCAAGCCTCCATTAGGGCTCTGACTTGGCTTGACGAATAACTGCTTAAAGTGTCTTCCGAAGCACGGGGACGCTCGAAATGAAATATCACTAAACGGTCTCCCATCCAAAGATTGACCGGACCTGATGTTGCTCGTTCCTCGTTGATCGTTTCCTATACCGAAGTTCCACTACGCCAATGAGCACCCTATCAAATATAAATATTTACGATGAAATGATTGATAAATTGGATTGACAGAAGTGTAAATTAGATTTTACGCTGTTTTAACGATGTACTATCTAACTTGCATACAATACAGTATAATAAAATAAACATTGAAGTGTTATGTATTGACGTAGATAATCCGTGGAAGGAGGTGAGGATCTTGATAACATAATTAATTTAAAATTATTGTTTGTGTACTTTTATTTAATCTGGCTACAAAATTGTTACAGTAATATTCTTAATTGTGTTTACGATTTAGTGAGTGGGCTTTGACTATTTATATGTGGACTATTTCTGCCACTTTTTGCGGGGGGCGAGGTAACATGAAATCCGCAACTTTGGATTTTATTTCCCATAACTTTAGATTCTAATTTCGAATGTTAAAAATCATGAAAAGTAGTCTCGTGTGAACCCCAAACGTTCTAAGTTCGACGTTATTATTTCGCAATTATAGGCTGTCTCGTTAAGTGATAAGGTGTAAAATTGAATGTAAATGCACAAGATTAATTGTGCATATCAAGGCTAGTCCTTATAATAATTAGTCAAAGGTAGTAAGTAGGTATACAGGGTGTAAGTGTCACATACTTTAGGGGGTGCTTCAGGCCATCAAACTAAACAACTTTTATCACAGAACCAACTTTGAAGTAGCGATAAAAAAAATCTTCTATTTCGTACCTTTTTGGTCGAGATGCTGGGTATATTGACATCTTCTATGGAGAAGCAGATTCTTTTTCGTTATTTCAAATTTGCTCCCATAGTAAAAGTTGTTTAGTTTGATGGTGTGATCATCTCCTTTACAAAATAGTCAGCACATTAAGAATGATCCTATAATTTTTTACCTGTAGGAATTGTAATGGGGAACTTGCAGTTTTATAATTTTAGTGTATCATAAAGATTTAAGAAAAACATAAAATACCAAAAACAAAAACGGTAAAATATGCACAAATCATTTATTTATTGCAAATCAATTTTCAAAGTTCGCTCCAAAACGCTCACTGCCATGTCGTGACGTCACTCCTTTTTATGACGCGTGAAGATCATTACAAATTATCCGCTATAATATATTGGCTTACTCTTCTAACGCACGCAAGTTACTATTCGCTTCGTCACTGCGCTGATTGGTGTTTGGAACTACGTTCCGATCCACGTAACTTATTAATTGAAATATTTCGTAAATTATAAAAACTTCAGAATATGTTCTATTCACAACTATTATTATTGAATTACTTATTAAGATAATTTCTCATTATAATTTTGGTGCAAGTTCTCCATTATCCGATACATTTTATAAGTGCCGTGCTGTTCCGGCTTAGAATGGTCCACCCCAATTCTTCCCGCGGGTGTCGTACGAGGCGACCAAGGGATTAAAGGTTTCTCACGCAGGGTTTATGCGGGCGAAAGGCTAGCCACCTCTCACCAGTTGACACGTAATTGCCTTCTGACTCTTAAATTGCTAAATATGAGCATTGCTACAACTACATTCTTAAACAGAAAGTAGGAAGTTGTAGCTATGTTTCTGACCACCTCGAAAAGAATTGCGGTCGTGACTTTATGTATGTAAAGATTCAGTGTACTTATTTACGTGGGTGGTTATTAAGGTCTTAAAACGTAATTTTATTTTTAGTTTTGTAGGTACATTATATGATAATTCAACAACTAATCAGACAAAAGATACGTTTAAATTTCCTGACAGATTAAACACAATCTCACTATCAGCTTTCTGATAATGTTATCAGTGATCATGTCAAATAATAAGTAAATTTCCATACACATGCTATTTACATATTTTCACTTTACATTGTTTATTTTGCTTTGCCTAAGTAACTAATTATTACCCCTTTATCTAAATGGACAAACATTAATTATTCAAACAATTTGCTAGTTTGATTATGCACTTGACATCTTTAATCGGCTTATCGGTTTATGACGTGACATTCTCTGTCCTTTTCCGTCTTCACCGACCGCCCATCTTGCATCTCGGTCGCACGCTTTCACTTTTTTTTTCACCGCTTTCCCAATAGCGGTAGGAACTCGGCCGCTCTGCCAAATGTTTTGCGAATAAAAACCGCCTGTTTGGTAATTATTTTGCTTGAAAGATTTCGCTATTGTTTGCCTTAATTTAATGTTCCATTGTTTTGGTATTACATGTAATCTGTAATGTAACATTACTATAGCTGTATCAGTTATGTTTAAATGTAAAATAAAGTTCTGAAAGCATTATGTAACTATGTAGTTTAATATTTTTATGATGGATTCGAGATTATTTCGTCTATTTCATCTCGAGCGTCTCCGTATTTCGGAGGGCACGTTAGGCATTTGGTTCCGAGTAGCGTCGGCTACTATCCGTCAGATAGTGGTAGGTATTACTAACTATTTGTTAAGCCAGGGCAGAAGCCTTGAAAAATCTCTGACAGCAAGTTGACTGCTAACTTGCCTCCACCAATCTGCACTGGGCCATGTGGTCGTATACAGGGTCCTTCTTAATATGCTGACACTTTTTTAAGGGGATGATCAGACCATCAAACTGAACATCTTTCTCTATGGGACCAACATCGAAAGCGCGAAAAAATATCTGCCGTCCCATACATTTGGCTAGAGTAGGTTTACAGTTTTGTATGGAAGAGCAGATATTTTTTTGTGATTTTGATGTTGGTGCCATATAGAAAATTGTTTAGTTTGTCGGTATGATCATCCCCTTAAAAAAGTGTCAGCATATTATGAAGGGTCCAACTTAATATGCTGACACTTTCTTAAGGGGATGATCAGACCATCAAACTGAACAACTTTCTCTATAGGACCAAAATCGAAATCGCCACAAAAAATCTGCGGTCCCATATATTTTGCTCGAGTAGCTTGGCAGTTTTGTATGGAATGGCTGATTTTTTTTGCGATTTCGATGTTGGTACCATAGAGAAAGTTGTTCAGTTTAACGGTCCAATCATCCCCTTAAAAAAGTGTCAGCATATTAAGAAGAACCCTATACATTCCGAAAAACTCGTTGGTACGAGCCGGACTGGAGTGGGTTCGAACCATCGCCTCCTGCACGGCAGGCTAGGATACTCGCCACTGGACCACTACGGTTTTTTCTAATATGAATCAGAAATCGTAAACAAGACAGAAACAAACACAAAATTAAATAACATAACTAAAGTTACTAAGTAGAAAGGCAGTGGTTAATCACCAATTCTCATTAGTTGCTCCATTGATGACCGCAACATTCCATTTTGTGATAAGATAACGGAAAGAATGAATTGTGTATTTTTTTTCCTAGAACTTGGTTGAGATTGGTCACATATTGAAGTTGTGAAGAAATAATTTACTGCACTATTATGTGTTGTAGTTAATTGTTTCTGAAAATAAAACAAATCGTTCTGAATCATTACTTACTAAATACAAATGTTTATTTGACGTTCTTCTTAAGCTTTAATTAGAGGTGTCATATTAGGTAGGCATTAAAACAAACTGAAACGCATTATTTCAAATTAAAATTTCAAAATTGTTTATTCAAAATAATATTACATAGATAACTTTCTGGCGTCATGTTTTTGAATCTACCAATATCAAATGAAAGCTAGTGAATAGCAGATTAAAAAAATATGTATATTATAGTACTTTTATGCTATAATTTTGACACAAGAGTAAAAAGTATGAAATAAACATGAAATTATTAAGATAAACAAAAAACCCGACTGTATAAAAAACTTATTAATTGAAAAGAGAAAAACAAGCTCTATAATCACTAATCAGCTGTAAAACAGCTTTATTTGAGCTAATATAATTTGAATATTATTAGGTAGGTATCGCAAACGGGGACAAACCAATAACCATCAAATATGTAGGTTTTATAGTTTTTCTTTGTCCCCGTTTGCGATAGCTAAGTAATAACATTAAAATTACATTTGCACAAACGAAGTTGGTATAGCTGAATAATAATTTAATAGGCCTGTTTTTCGCTTTTCAGTTAATAATTTTTTATGTTTCTGTGATGTTTGTTTACTTAATGTATTTTTACATACATACATATACTCACGCCTGTGTTCCATTGGGGTAGGCAGAGACAATTGATCGCCATCGGCTACGATCCTGACATCCCTCTTTTGCCTCTTCCACAGTCATAAGTCGCTTCATACACGCTCGGTTTAGGGTACATTTGATCTGACCCTTCTTAAGTAAGCTGTCAATTTGGTCTGAATACTTACGCCTAGGGCGTCCCCTATCGACTGTTCCATTCACTCTCGCTTTATATATTTCATACGTCAGTCTACTATCACTGATCCTTTCCACATGACCAAACAAACCATCTCAACATTCCCTTTTCAATCCTTTTCACTACAACGTGTTAATGAATTAACGCAAAACTAGAAAGTAGTTTAGAATCGAAAGCAGAATCGAATTATCATAGTTTAAACTTTGATAATTCGATTCTGCTTTTTCTGCGTTTTTCTTCAAAATATTAAATAATTTATTGGTAAAACTTAAAATTTACTATGCTCGATCTCAACCCACCGCTCGGGCACTCACCCTACTTACAACCACAACAAAAATCTTAAAATGTATCCATGAGCACGATATCACTTTCATTCATTGCTGAAATGATAACAAATCATTTTTGCCTGAAAACTTAAAATGCGAATGACTTAAAATGTTAACTATCAAAATAATAAATTTTTTGTTTTAATCTAATTATTTTGTTATAAATCAGTTGGGTTGTATGAGGTTTTGCGCTTATTCATTAACACGTTGTATATCCTCTTTCAGTCCACACTTCTCTAATTGCACTGTATTTTTATTTAGTCCTATTCTGTTTTATTTATAGGCAAAGCGTTGTCTTCCTTTCCTTTTAAACTTTATTTACGTGTCCTTACTTTTGCAGTTTCAAATGTTACGATGTAATTCTTTGTCTACTTACTATGCATAACTAGATGCGATGGACATCGATCTCACTGGTTTGTTTACATGCATTGCATTTAGATATTATCTTCTTTGCTGGCCACACATAGTTTGAAAAGGATGTTATGTTTAAAACTATTTAGTCTTTGATATGAAAACAGTAGATACGGTTTAAAATATTTATTTAATATTCAATTTTGACACTTTATTGTACACACACATACACAAAGTTAAGAAAACATGTAGGTGTTTTTTAATAATTGTATTATGGCTAATGCAATTATTTTTTACATTCGAAAAGCAGATACAGGGTGTGGTTTTGGTCAGCGACGCGCATTTAGGGACTGTTTCAGACCATCGAACTGAACAACTTTCTACTTACTATGGAGCCAACATCGAAAAATCGAAAAAAACACCAGTTTCATACAAAACTGCAGTACCAACTCGACTCAAATGTATGGCTACAGCTGTTTTTTTTTCGCGATTTCGAAGTTGGCTCCATAATGAATGTTGTTCAGTTTGATGAAAAACAAGACTCTGTATTTATAATAATTGAGTAATCGCAACTAACAATAACAATTTGTGTTTAATAAAATTTTGTCAACACTGGTATAAAGGGTGAGCTGATATCTGAAGAGATTTCTTCCAAATAAAATATCTTGCAGGCTTTATTGCGTCTAAAGAATCAATTTAAGTAATTATAGTATTTATTCAAAACAACATCATTGGTTTAGTCTACGTTCAGATCCTAAAATAGCTACGGTCATTAACATATTTTAATGAGATTGAGACCAAATAGATGCAAAACATCGATAAAAAAAAGAGATAAAAACGTATGTTTTCAATTATCCATAACAACAAGTTCAATACATCTCATTTTTAATCTTGAGAGGAGATCTGTACAGGCTGATGATGACGAATAAGTTTGAAAATTTAATCCCTTTCATATCACCTCAGTCGAGCTATTGTTTATGTTTCTGATAATATCGATACAAGATCGACATGGTACTGAGTCGATCGATCGATTCTATGATCGATTACTAGAGTTTACCCGCAACTTCGTCCGCACAAATTATATACCAGATATATACATATTTTAAGTCAGAACATAAGCTATCAAAAAAAAAAAGTTTCATCAAAATAGGTTCAATAGTTTTTGCGTGACGCTGTTACAAACAAACGAATGAGTTACAAACAAAAGACAAAAATTCTAAAAAACGTTGATTAGGAATCCGGGATAGGTACCTAAAAACCATATCGTAATCTATTTCATGTAAATATCTTCAATGTACAGACACATTTCTATTACCGTTTTATAAAATTTAAGATTAACGTATTACAATTTGTTCACAGTCCATTGTCTCAAATGGTTTTAAGAAAAGCAGAATAACAGATTAGTTTATTAGTTACTGCAGAATCGCCAAGAACTGTCAAAAACACCATGTCGATTACATGCGAATCGACTCGGGAAGTTATAGAATGAGACCCCAGATTCATTATGAACGAGACGTTTAGTCCCATCTACTGGTTTTGATATCGATGCTGAAAACCGGATTTTAAATGCTAAAATGCATATATTAAGTGCTGTCCTGCGGAAAAACCGGACTCGTACAATCAAGGAAAACATGTAATATTTAATTGTATATTTATCCAACTGAGATAAGCCCAAAAGGAAAGTACTGTTTCCATGCATGGCTAAACAATAAGGTCCGCCACATACATACGGAATTCCGAATCAGGACTACGATTTCGGATGGATTTGGATGGATCACACTAAAGCTATATTCACATTAATTACGACGTGCGGGCGCGGACGGGCGCGGACGGTACAGTGTAAAATAATTTCTATTTCAATATCGATAGAGTCGACAGAGAGAATGCCCATACGGGCTATCTACGGGCGGAGGACGGAGCCATACGGAGCTTTCTCTGTGAACTCGGTATTGAAATAGGTATTAGGTATTATTTTACATTGCACCCTTCGCCCCCGTCCGCGCCCGGAAGTCGTTATGTGATTAGAGCTTAGCTTACAGATATTTTTCGCAAATGACGTGTACTTAGATCTGATAGCATTGATAATGGGTATGAAATACTGTATGTGTAAAATTTATGCGATCCATACGCTGTAGGCCAGTAACTTTTCTCCTGTTTTAATTGAATCAAAGGTATTTTTAATATAAGGGATCAATAAAAACTAAAAAACACGCCTGCACTTAAGGGCAGGAACTAAAAAATAAAAAAATTGAGAATTTAGGTTTTTCAGGTAAATTCCAAATTATCACCCAAAGTGCAATTAATGCAAGTTCCACGATACAAAAATCCGTAGATTTACTATTTACTAGATTATAAATATCTCGTTGTTTGAGATCGGTGCAATATCAAATTGCGCCAACTTTGATTTGATTTTATCTACATTTAGATTTGAACGATTAACACATCAAGTTCATAGGAAGAAGTCTCTGAATCCACGACGAGGCTGATAAACTCAAGGAAAACTCTTTTGAAGCACAATAATTTGTTTAAATTTTAGTCCAATTTGTAAGAATAGTCAAACTCGTGACAGGATGTAGAAAAGATCATCGACTAACTGTTTACTATGTCACTTTAAAATTATTGATAGCTGTCTAATAGTGGCACGTGTGTGAACTGTATACCGCCCCATAAGTAATCGACTAGCTTTTCATTCAATCGTCGAATGAATCACGCTTTGAATTGCGCAAATAAAAAAGTAATCTCAACTAGACTTGAATTCTAACAAAGCAATGTCGAGGTCACATACGTACGTAGTGCGTTTCATTAATATTTTTTTAAATGAATTAAAGTTTTAAAAGTTTATTTTAATATACAGGGTCCTAATTAAAAAAAATCAGCTCTTCCATACAAAACTACAAACCTACTTGAGCCAAACGTATGGGACAGCAGATTTTTTTTTCGCGATTTCGATGTTGGTCCCATAAAGTTATTCAGTTTGACGGTCGGATCATCTCTTTACAAAAGTGTCAGCATATTAATAAGGACCCTATATATTCAGTACCTAGTAAGACCTTTACCATAAGGGTGTAAAAACCCTGTTGGAGCCTTAAGGGGGTGCTTCAGACCATCAAACTGAACAACATCGAAATCTCGAAAAAGAACACCAGTTTTATACAAAACTGCAGTACCAACTCGACTCAAATGTACGGGAACGCTGATTTTTTTTCGTGATTTCGAATTGAATAGGTGCAAAAACGAGGGATTAATTGAGTCGGGGCATTCAGTCTGTTTGTTCTTCTGTCTTTTAACTTTTTTTACAATTTCAATTAATTATATTCATTTTAGGTTAATTCTGGTCGACATTTATCATCTCATCCAGTTCGCGCAACATGTTTCCTCGTCTACGTTTTGTATGAAGGACGTAATAATAAATTGGCACGGCGTTGCGTCATATAGCTATTATAATAATTATTAATGGAGAACCCCACAATTTTCCTCACTCAGTCAATGGCATAAACAATACCTACCTAGGTCATATAATTTAACTAAGTTGTTGTTTCACCGTTATGCAATTTTGCGCTTTTGTGCCTTGATAATAAATATACTTATCGCTTAATAATGAGTTTCTTTTTGTCATCTTCAAATGTCACCTCAAAATAAAACGTCATTCTCAGTACAGGAGGCCAATTGCGCTTATTTAAAACATCGAAGTTCTATTCTTATCCAATTTCAGTTCTAATCACATTGCAATCCAATTACTATTCAACTGTGCTGAATTCCGCGTCGCGCTAAACTCTATGTAACTGACAGCCTTTAACGTCTGAGCGATCTGTTAAAACGGCTCTAACGGCTGTCATGAGCTGTACCGCGATTAGCGCAATACCAAATGAGTCAAAAGTTGGTGGATGGTTCGTAAGTTGTCCAGTCACGGTTCAATCGACGAATATTTACCGCGATTGCAGCCCTGTTCAGTTACGGTACCATTCGAGATTAGTTGTTATTTTCGTATTCCTGCGAAATTCGTAATTTTTCAAATTCGTATTATTTTTACAACTGAATCTTACGGCATTAGAGTAGTAAGTATATATGTATCTAAAATAATATCTAAAGTAAAAAGTATTATTTTTGGAATTTTTGCAGAAATTTTCGAAAAAGAAATTACAAAGTTTTAACTGTAATGCTACCCCACGTGTAATGTTCCACACGCTCGTGCGATCTTGGGCGAGTCCGCTGTACACGGACTCGTCTGTAAAGTGATTGTTACTAGGTACATAGTTAACTTTATATAGAACCGTCAATGTACATCGGGTGCGTTATCTCGCACGAGTTCATGGAGGTAGCGTAATGAGCAGTCCTCATTATTTTATACTGCATAATAGACGTGCTCGTATTGTCATGTATCAAAAACTATAAAAATAGATATAAGATACTTAGACTAACTTACATTTGGACGAGGCTTTTCTCGTTTGGATTCGTTTTCTGGAAAGCCTATAATTATCGTCTTTACTTTCTTACAAAATACCCAATAGACTGAAGACGTTCTTTTTTAGGGTTTCGTACCCAAAGGGTGAAAACGGGACCCTATTACTAAGCCTACGTTGTCCGTCCGTCCTACTTATTTAGGGCTGTAACTTTCGAACCGAAATAGCTTTACTTTATTCCTAATAAGGACAACGAGATTTCCCGATTCCTATTTAGCTTTCTGGCTAATTCTGATTATATACTATCCGACATATCTTGGACGTTAACTAAAGCTGTTCTAAGAATAAGTGAGAGGAAGTGTTTCAAATCTCTGTTTCTGTAATGCAAAATAGCCTTAAAATTTCGTTGCTATTTTGAATGGAGTATAGGCAGTTGAAGTTTTCACAGAATGTGCGTTATTACGGCGGATTTTGCTAACAAATAATATCAATTTCAAAGAGTTAAAAATTAGGGGGGTCCTCATACAAGAAACTAGATTTTATCAACGTTTTTTCTTCTCGCTTTAATTTAAAAACGGTAATACAATACAAAGTGCGTCAAACTTGGTGTGATTATAGAGCAAACTCTGCAGTATAATATCAAATAATAAAAACCGGCCAAGTGTGAGTCGGTCTTGCGCTAAAGGTCCGGGAAAAATTGTAAGTTAATATGCTGTGTTGTGTTACGTATTGTGTGGTACGGAACCCTCGGTGCGCGAGTAGCCCGACTCGCACTTGTCAGGTTTTTATTAGTTTTAACGTGTTACGAGACCTGAGTATTCGATAATCTGTAGTTGAATATTTTATTTGTTTGTGATGTAACCGAGGACTTTCGTATTGACATTTTAGCTCATTAGCCGCTTTCGAATCGAATGGACGCCGTTCTCCAAATTTCGTTGTTAACCGAAAGGAAAACTTTCAAAGGTAGTACCTACATATTTTAGTGCTTGTATTGTTTTGGGGTCATGCTCTCTTATACAAGGTGTAACAAAACACCCCAATAATATTTATTAATTTGATGATCTAAATTCTAAACCAACCCTGGTTTAGAATTTAGATCATCAAATTGAACAACTTTCACTACGGAGGCAACGTCGAAAAAATAAAACTGCCAAGAGCGTGACAGTACGCCCTATTTTTGACTTTGAGCGCAGATATCTCGAGATACAAGCATTATAATGATTTAGTTTCTATAGGAGTTTTGTTCCATTGGACAAGACTTATCCAACGACACCTCACTCGATTTATAAAAAAACAATTTTTTTCCAACATTTTCGTTGTATGTGGGGTCGGAAAAAAAAAGTGTATTCATAATTACAAAATTTCTGTTTTTGGGTTACTGTTATCTGTCTTTATGCCAATTTTCGATTCAATAGGTAAAAAAATGAGCGAGTTATGGAGGCAGGGCAGACAGAATGGACGAAAGTATAAGGGTTAAGCTATACATGTTGTAAGGAAAAGTATCATTAACCTTTAAACCACATACTCTACCCATCAAACTAAAAATCTTTTACTATGGGGGCAAGCCGTGGTGGTCCAGTGGCGAGTAACCTTGCCTGCCGTGCAGAAGGCGATGGTTCGAATTCGATCCCCGTCCAGGCCGACTCGTACCAATGAGTTTTTCGGAATTTATGTACGATTTTTAACACCACTGGCTTTTCGGTGAAGGAAAACATCGTGAGGAAACCTGCATGCTTCAATTTCGAAGCATGTATTGTAACCCACTGTCCATTACAAGTGGCGACGGGCTCACCCCCCGACACACTGGACAGAATTTCGGTACTACTGGTGAAACTTGGATGTTCTGAGGTTTCAGAATATCTCTGAATACCCTTTCGGGGAATATAATCGTGAGCATATGCTATGCTATGCTATGCAAACTTGTCAGAATTAAAAAAAATCTGCTGTCCCATACTAAACATCAATACCCTACTCAATTCAAGCGTAGTTTGGCTCCCATAGTAAAAGTTGTTCAGTTTGATGGATTATGGTTTAAATTTAATGATTCTTTTCCTTACACCCTGTATAGGAATCGGAAAATCTTTTCGTCCTTATTTGAAATGAAGTACTTATAGGTGTTTATTTATTCGAAGCAGAATTAAGTAGGTATTAAAGTAGGTTATTTTATAGGAACTTTATCCTTTTCTTTACTACAATAGAACAAAAAAGAACTACCTAATTGTGATTTAGGTTTCCTTTATCTGAAATGCCACGTTATCTCGAAAGTCATAAGGTCTATTATCGCTTTGATGTCGAATGATGACGAAAGTGCGATAGAATTCAGTCGAGTGTGACGTTGTCGCCTTGCTCTGACTCCGTTCACTTAGTTCCTGCCATAGAATTAGAAGAATTCAGTATGTCAAGTTTTTTTTTGTCTTCATTTTAATATTGTTTACGGATAGAAGACATAATTTTAAGACACCTAGATTAAATTTTTATTGCGAAATGGTGGAGAGAAAATAATTCGAACTCCATGGAGAAAAACTACTGCTTTCTAACTCTATGGTCTATGGAGAGCCCCTAGACAAAATATCTTTCGATTAGCGTTAAAGACAGTAGAAAACATAAAAATGTATGGACTTGACGTATGGGGACGAAAGCAAACGTCAAAATGTTTCGATCGCTAATGTAAAATTTATACATTCTGTCATTTTCTACTAGCGTCAACGCCAATAGAATGTCACTTTGTCTAGGGGGGCTGGAAACAGAAAAGGTAGGTAAAGCCACTTTTCGTAGTTATGGAAACTTGCGATAGACTTAAAAAATCGCAGTTCCGAATGCTCAGAAGTTCAAAAGACCTTGAACAGAACCGCATAATACTTATAAACAGCCCACCTGTTCAACGAAACTTCATGATAACTTTACATTTTTTTAAGCACCTGGTTTTAATAAAAAATATAAAAATAGGTTAACAAATAAGAGATACGTATTTTTCCGATTTTATTTTTGACCGATTTTTCTATTTTTATTTACTTTAGAATTTTCTGAATAATGTAGGATTTACGGCCAAGGTGGCCGCAATAATATTAAAAATAAAAACTGTCAAATACAATAGAAAAGCCAAGCAGTCAAAGGAATAAAATCTCATTCAACCTCTATTATATTTTTCAGTATTTTTCAAATAACTCGCGAAATAATGGATAGAAAAATCTGATAATTTTGGCATATGCTATGAATCACATAATCTCCAAATGGTTTTCTTATTTTGTTACCTTTCTTAAAATGAAATGTTGTCAATTGAAATTAGATACATTGTGCTGATTAGATGGTTGACGACGCATGTTGCTGAAGTGAATTATGTGAGTAATTTTAAATTTAATTTTCGTTTCAATAAATAAGTATTTTTACGGGACGTAGGTTTCATATGTATAATTAAATTATAGAAAAATAAGAAATATGATACAAAGCAAATAAAACCAAGATGCTAGGATTAATTTAAGATTTGTATGGAAATCTTTGAGGCACTGTAATTTTAAAACTATAATTTTTAACGAAAATCTGACTTTATACAAGCATAGAAATTTATTTTTAGATTGATTCTGAAAAATTTCATTGAGTTTAATTGGTAAGTATTGAAAATATCACTATAGTACTTACATTGTGCTTAGATTAAACATTTTATTTGTTTTAATTTATTTAACTCCTCGCGGGCCCATAAAAGTCGACGCGGGCGACATGTAGACCGCAGTCGACGTCTTCGCCACCCCTGGTTTAGGTCATTTTCTGCTGTGGATTTCATGACTTTCAAAAATCGCACTCCTGTTCACTGACATGTACCTATTTTATTTCTCTTAAGATTTTACTTTTGAAAGTAGTTCTGTCATGTTATCTTAAATTCAAATTTGTCACTACCAGTTAAATAAGTAAGCCATGTTGGTTTACACGTGGGTTTCAATGTTACATCTTCAAGCCAAAAACACGTCAGTGAAGCTACAACAAGATTTACTGGGAAAATAAAAAGGTAAAGCTTAATTTAGGTCAATTGTGAAACCTTAGTGAAATCAAAGTTGTGGATGTCCTTCTTGCGATGTTGTCTTTATTACGATGAATCCTAAGAAACAGGTCAACGGTACAAGGATCTTTGTAAATGCATTCACTTTAAATTGTGTACGTCGCAGACATCTTGAAATCTTGACCATACTGAAAAGATGCTTGAATGTCTCTCATATTCTTTATTTGACGACGAAATACATAATTATCTGATTATCTAGTAAGATTGGCTATGATTTTATTAGGAGTTATAGTGGATTACGTGACGGACGTGTTTATGTGAATGAAGCTAAAGAGGTGTGTCAGAGTCGTAGCGTGTGGCGGTCCGTGGTCTCTGCCTACCCCCATGGGACAATGGCGTGAACTTATGTATGTTTGTATGTGTGTTTATGCGCATTTGTGGTTCCACTATTTTGAATACCTTAAAAAATTGTTTATAAACGTTTGAAACTCTTCATCTTGTACGCAACGAACCCTTAAATTCTTTGGACATACAGTCGGATCTGATAGTTTTGACGGGTCCTTTGGAGGGAAAGAAGTAGATGACGCATGCCTACGAGATGGACCGAAGCAGTCAAGAAATTATCGAGACAACACTACAGGCCAGCATACACCGGGCCCAAGATCGAGCGGCCTGGAGAGCTGTGGTGGCACAAGCGACCCACGATGGTCACGTCGCGCAGCCATTAAGTTACGACGAAGAATTTTAAGTTTATATTACGATACTCCCAAAACCTCTTAATATTGGCAGAAATTGAGTTTTACCTTGTTACCGATTTAGAGACAAGCTGCTATAAAGTAAAGGCCTTTCAGCTTGTCATTTCTAAAAACGTTCGTTTCGTTCCTTAGTCAACAGAGTTTGAGCACCTAAGTAAGCTATTCCATAAGACCATCTATCTGGATTGGTGCTCTTCAAAGAATTTGATATTATATATTATTCTATTTTAATACTTCGATTATCTGTACATGACTTCGATTATCGTCCAGATAATCTGTACATGGCAACGTCCAAGATACATTGTGTGCTGGCAGTAAATAAATACAATAAATTAAATCTTAATACAAGGAAAGAAGGTAGTTTCTATGAATATGATTTTCGTAAGGTTCAAAGTTGTTTATTGTCTAACACTCAGTTGCAGAAACGCTCATTAAAGTTAATCCTCCATTAAATCTCTTGCTGTTTTTGTCTTGTTGACGTAGTAAAAGCTAGCAAGAGATTTAATGGAGGATTAACTTTAATGGGATAAATGGGCATTTCAACTGAGTGTTAGTCACTTAACTTCCTTTAGAATTGGACGACAATGTTGTGCTTTTCTAAAAACACAACTTTGCTGTTACAAAATGCAAATGTGTAGTAATGAAAATTTACGCTAAAATTTGTCACACTTGTTACAACGAAATTAGCTTCTCTGAGAAACGATTCGCCACTGTTATTTAGTCAATGTTTTACCTTTTTTTACTATATGACATAGTGACATTATTACATTGTTATATTTTGAAAAAATTACCTATGTTGAAACCATGATAATTCGATTCTGCTCTCGATTCTTAATAAACTACTTTCTAGTTTTGCGTTAATTCATTAACAAGTTGTATAGATGTATAGGTTACCAAAATTGATCTATACTTAATTCCATTTAAGGATGCAAAGATATTCCGATTCCAATTTAGCTTTCTGACCAATTCTGATTAGCAAATATAATTTATTTATCAAAAATAGATGTTATCCACGTTTCTAAAGCTGTTCTAAGAATGAGTGAGAGTGTTTCGAATCTATTTTTGTGGTTCAAAATAACCTTAATATTTCGTTGCTATTTGGAATAGAGTAAATTGAATAAAGTCAAAGTCAAGTCAAAATTGTTCATTCAAAATAATATCACATATATAACTTTCTGACGTCATGTTTTTGAATCTACCTCCGCGTCGGAAGGTGTTCCGTTGTAGAGAAGATGCGGCCAGTAACTCACAACAACACACTTATTTTAAACAAAACAAAATATACAAAGTACAATTACAAAAATCCAATATTAAATTACATAGTGTAACATTGTCAAGACCAGACATTTTGGTCATTCAAATAATCATCGAGTTTATAGTAACCTTTTTTACAGAGGACTTGTTTAACATGGGACTTAAACTTTTTGTCCGTCAAGTTTAGAATATTCTCTGGTATCTTATTATAATAACGTATACAGTGCCCCATGAAAAATGTGTTGAACTCACTAAGTCGAAAATGTGGGAATACTAATCTAAATTATCAATTCGTGACTGACGCTTCTTGAATCTTTTTTTTATAAGGCAGCATATTCAAGTCGGCACGTTTAGTTGGGTTTTTTTATTTTTTCCCTATTGTAATTTGTTTGATAAGCCGTACCGAATGTGTGTGTATCAGCCCTAAGATTTCCCAAGCTTTTTCTTTCTAGACTAGAAAACAAATCGCTACATTAGGAAAGCTTTACAACCTTCCTTTGTTGACCTCTTCTAAACCTTAACGACTGAGAAATATAGCTCACAATCAAGTAAAACTACCCCAATTCCCAAGTGTACTTGAATCCACGCATCTAACAGGTCGTAACCTTGAAGTTCAAGGTTTGAACTTGGGTCAGGTCACCCAGGACGCCTTTGTTTTGCTCCTACCAAGGTCACTTGTTCTACCCAACATTTCAAATACAAAGTTCCACGATTCAAGGCAATTTCTTTCTTCTGGCACAGGGATTTAGAGTAAAGTCAGGGGATTTCTTTATTGAAATTAACTGGACTATAAATAGGTATTTTGTTAAGTATAGAACTGAAAGTTACAGAAAACCATGACGATGCCTTTTATGTGTTTTGTTTGGGAAATCACATTGAATAATTTTTAGAAAATGTTGTCTTAGTACAGTCGTCATCAGATATATCGTAGCATGCAAGGTGTTCAAATATTTCTGAGCAATACTAATTTTCAATAAATTATTTACAGTAAATTTTCTCAATTACATCTAAACGTGTATTTTGTCATAAATATCGGAACAACTTATTTTAAATTATTTCTTTACTATGAATGAAATTGAAATGTATAACAACTGAGTATAACGTCTTTTTCCCTAAACTGCTCATATATTTATGATCACCCTGGCTGCGTTGATAAGTAAGATGTTCTAGGTGTTCAGATAGTTTTGATTGATTGTGTGTAAAGAAATTATTGAAAATTAGAACTGCTTAGAAATATTTGACCACCTTATTTGCTATGATATATCTGATGGCGACTGTACCTATTAATTTTTCATCAAGCAATCATAAATAAAATTGAAGTGTGCGTTGCTTCAGACCATCAAACTGACCAACTTTCGTTATGGAGCCACGTCAATGGCTACTCGATCTAAATGTATGGAACAGTTTGACATAGTGGATGTTGTCCAGTTTGATGATTTGACGCAGCGCAAGCAGCAAAAGCTACTAAAATGTACATCCTGGATACTTTATTTTCCTTCTATTTAGGGTTCCGTTTCCAAAGGATGAAAACGGGACCTTACTAATAAGCCTTCGTTGTCTGCCCGTCCGTCCTACCTATTTAGGGCTGTAACTTCTGAACCGTAATAGCGAGACAGTTGAAATTTTCACAGAATAAGCGTTATTATGGCGGATTTCCTAACAAATAATTAAAATTTCAAAAAGTTCACAATTAAGGGGGATACTTATACAAGAAACTAGTTTTTATCAACGTTTTCTTCTCTTTCTATAGTAAAAACGGTAATACACGCAAACGTCAAATTTGGTGTTATTATAGACCAAACTCTACAGAATAACAAGAAATAGTAAAACCCGGCCAAGTGTGTGTCAAGCGCCAAGTGTTCCGGAGAAAATAATCCTTTTTTGTAAGTTAATATGTTGTGTGGTGGTGTGGTACGGAACCCTAAGTACGCGAGTAGCCCGACTCGCACTTGACCGGTTTTATGTGATCAATTCCTACTATGACAAATATATGAATGCTCAGACTACAGAATGAGTCTGAGTGTGAATGATATTTTTCCTTCCTCTTCGCTAAATTCAAATGTATATCAGTGACACATTTTGAAGCACATTTTGTTCCAACTAAATTAGTTTCTAGAAACGAATCATCACTGTCTATTGGTACCTAATAGTTTTTTAGCATCTGGCATGACATGATTACGTTTAAAACATTGACGTAGAATACTATGGACGCCGGGTCTAGTACAAAATTCTCGAAAAAAAGTGTCCGAGACTAAACTATAATAATGTACTGTAATATGTATATATGGCACCGTAATATAAATCAACTTAAATCATTGAAAATGCTGAAATTCTTTTCCATCCCACGACCCCATCGGGGCATGGTGCCCGCTGCGCGCCCGCGCTTGCGCGTAGTCAGCCGATCAAACGAAGACTGTCGAGTAATTGGTTCTCTTTTTCCGTTTTGGTGCTCTTTTAGTTCGGACACTTTTGAGCGCCGACCCTACGTCCAGTAGTTGTTAAGTCTATGGTTTAAAACAACCAATTTCACTTTTTGAAGATTCTACCATTGGATCTCGATACAAGAACACTCAATGAAAACAAGTGCTTATTTTGTATAAAGACATTGACTTTTCAAGTTATTTTTATTTTTTTGAATCACAAAATATGGACGAATTCTATGAAAGATGACATTCGTAACAAAGAGAGCACTGAATGTCAGTGCCTCTAGATTCTTCATTGTATGAGGAAAACGTATTATACAAATTATGTAGATAGTAAATCTATTGCAGGAAGGGAATAGAGGAAGGTACCTGTTTAACCTTAATCTAATGATCCTTTCCTGTTTGTTATTCTTTTGTGGTGTTAATTTAGTTCCGGAAGGTACTGGTTTTTGTATAATTAAGACTGGTTCTTATTTTAATGTAGTTAAAAGTTGTTTTTATACAACATACGTTATTATACAGGGTGTCTCAAAAGAAATTTTATATTTATTTAGCTTACTGCGTGAGCGCAACGTATCCGAGGGGCGCGGGGGTTATGTCAATCGGTAGCCTGGCTCTTGGGAATTCAGTCGCTATGGAGCGTTTCTCGGGAGCAGACCGCGCGTTGTGCGTGCGAGAGTTTTACAAAAACGGTGATTCGGCGACTGTAGCGCGTAGAAAATTCTGCAGTATTCGAGGTTTTCGCCACTTAAATGATGCGCCAAGCATTCCTCTCATTCGACATTGGGTTAAAAAGTTTGAAGAGACCGGTACAACGCTAGATAAATCAAAATCCGGGCGACCTAGGTCATCAAGAACGGTAGAAAACGTGGAGAATGTTAATCAATCTGTTCGTGACGACCCGAACCTTTCAATTCGGAAGCGCGCAAGTGCTTTAAATGTGCATAGATCATCATTACATCGCATCATGCACAAAGACCTAAAGCTGCACCCCTACAAAATTCAATTGGTGCAAGAATTAAAGCCCCAAGATGC
The DNA here is from genome assembly GCA_963924505.1 of Agonopterix alstromeriana. Classification (NCBI taxonomy): domain Eukaryota; kingdom Metazoa; phylum Arthropoda; class Insecta; order Lepidoptera; family Depressariidae; genus Agonopterix; species Agonopterix alstromeriana. Next base: position 7,261,080 of record OZ004682.1, read on the forward strand.
CAGTCAGAGGCTTCATTTCGTAAATCAGGTGATTGAGCGATTTTCAACGTTTACCAACATTTTGTTTTCGGATGAAGCTCATTTTCATCTTAATGGCCACGTAAATAAGCAGAACTGCCGCTACTGGAGTGCAACGAATCCAAAACGCAAACATCAGAAACCTTTGAAAGAAAATATCCGTCACGAAATGGCAGCCATCCCTGAATCCACCTGCCGAGCCGTCATAAGTAATTTTACTGTTCGATTAAATGAGTGCCGAGAACGCGAGGGTCTACATTTAGACGAAATCATTTTTAAGAAATAAATCCCCAAAAAGTGTATTTCAATAATTAATAAACATTTTTTCTATATACGGCTTACTTTTTTTTTAATCGATACACTAAATATAAAATTTCTTTTGAGACACCCTGTATTATACAGGGTCCAATGAGGCAGCTGTCCCAAACATTTGGCTCTAGTAGCTTTGCACTTTTGTATGGGACTGCAGATTTTTTGTCGCGATTTCGATGTTGGTGCCATAGAGAAAGTTGTTCAGTTTGACGGTCTGATCATCCCATACTTTAGATTTATCTTGCACCTACACCCACCTTCTCCTTTAACACGTTCGTGGACAGTAACTGGCTATCGTAGTAAAAACAATAAATGTTGTATTTTGTCTCGTTCACTGCCCACGAACGTGTTAAGGAAAACCTTTTGAAATAAAAGAATAAACGAATTATTTTAATCTTTTTACTGCAACGCAATATAAACTCTCATTTTCCCTTTCTTCTATTTATTTATGCTTCTCTGTTTAGCTTTTCGATGAATATTTAAATACCAGAAAATTGTCAGCCTCTTTTATGTCTTTCATCCTGACACCCTCAACAAAAATCATACCTATAAATGTTTCAACTTTCGGAGCGCGCTCCTTACAAACGAAGTCTGGTGATATTTTCAATACTAACCAATTAAAGTCAATGAAATTTTTCAGAAACAATCTAGGAACTAATCTCTATGTTTGTATGAAATCAGATTTTCGATAAAATATAATAGTTTTAAAGTTACAGTGCCTCAAAGATTTCCATACAATAAACCACAATCAAAATCTTAAATTAATTCTAGCACTAAAACTGTATATTTTAACGAAAATCTGTTTTCATACAAGCATAGAGATTCGTTTCTAGATTGTTTCCGAAAAATTTCATTGACTTTAATTGGTTAGTATTGAAAATTTCACCAGACTTCGTTTGTATGCAGCGCGCATTTACGCATTCGGAAAAAACTTCTCTTAATTGTAAAATTTTGTTTTCAGAGGGACGACCGGTCACTTCTAGCTCAGTTCTTCTTCGCGGACGATGCTCTGAACATGGTGGCTGCTGAGCTGGATTCGTTCGACGGTCGCAAGGATCCTGAGAGGTGCTCCACTCTCGTCAACCAGCTTAGACATGCTCAGGTTTGTGGAAATCTATAGCTTCTTCTTATCGTGTGGGCAGCAAGCCCTGGTGTCAGAGTTTTTTCAGACCGCCTTGCGGCCTCTGACGTGGTTTTTATGACCATCAGAGATAGTAGCCGGGACCAACGGCTTTACGTGCAATCCGAGGCACGGACTCATCTTTCTTTTGCATAGCGACGCGTTAAACCGCTATCGCGCCCTAGCTCTCTTTCTTACCTAGGTACCCACTTATAAATGAAATATTCTAGCCAGTAGAATCTTCTTTAGAGGAAAATCAATGTCGTGTCGTATCTGGAGGTCAAGACAAGACGTTGCACAGAGTATAGATGAGTAGCGATATAGCGATTGCTGCATAGACAAGGGCTAGGCTCTTGAATAAAGTTGTGATGTCGGGATTCAGTAGCGGAAGACCGTAGATAAAAACATTTGTATTATGATTCTTTTAGCCAATGAGCTATACAAGGTGTTACAAAAATACAAATTATCATGAAGGGGGTGGTTTAGACCAGGGATCGGAAACCGGTTAATTTTGGAAACCGGTTTTGGTCATTGACCCCAAACCTGAATTGTTTGCGGTTTAGTTTTCGGTTACCGGTATTTTAACCGGTTAATCTATCAAACCGGTTTTTTACAAATTTCAATTTTGTTGAGCAGAATTAACCGGTTAATTTGAGTAAAAAACGAGCGCCATCTCTTGTAGTTACTGCATAACGGAACTCTCGCTTTTTCTGCGGCTTGCCACTACAAGGTCATAGCAGTGTGGGCCCAAAGTTAATTTTGTTTTGATTAATCAAGTAATCAAAGCCTTAATCTGATTAATGATTAACGATTAAAGTCCACGCACCAGCATGGAGTCGTGATGACTGGTTGGGTCAAATCTTGACTGTGTAGTGGATGGATGGATGGATGGATGGCTATTGGTAAGTGGTTAGTGGGTGTTTTGGTTTGGTGGTTATTTGGTGAGTGTTTGGTAAGTGGCGGTGGATGGTGGTGGATGTTGGGTGGCTGGTGATGGGTGGCGGGTTTTGGTGGTGGGTTGTGGAGTCGGTGGCGGGTGCTGCTAGGTTTGTAGGTATTTGGTCGGGACCGCCATAATTAACTTTTAGTTTCCCAACCGATTGCTTCCAAAATCGATATTTGAAGGTCCACATGAACTTTAAACAAGAAACCGATGAGGGAATTAAGAAACGTAGACGCCATCTTGCACTTGTTTATTTTTCTACCGATTCCGTCCAAAATCGATATCTGAGGGTTTCTGCGATCTCCTACGACGAATGACAGATTCGTTCAGATTTCGGAAAAATGGCCGCCATTTTGAACTTTTTTGTTTTTCAACCGATTGCGTCCAAAATCGATATCTGGGGGTTTCTGTGATCTCCTACGACGAATCTGACGTCAGATTTTGGAAAAGTGGCCGCCATTTTGAACTTTTTTGTTTTTCACCCGATTGCGTCCAAAATCGATATCTGAGGGTCCGCGTGGATTTCAAACACGGATCCGATGTCAGATTTGAGAAAAGTGACCGCCATCTTGAACTTTTTTGTTTCTCAACCGATTGCTTCCAAAATCGATATCTGAGGATCCGTGTGGACTCCAAATACGGATCCGATGTCAGATTTGAGAAAAGTAGCCGCCATCTTGAACTTTTTGTTTTTCAACGGATTGCTTTCAAAATCTATGTCTGAGAGTCCGCGTGGACTCCAAACACGGATCCGATGTCAGATTTGAGTAAAGTGGCCGCCATCTTGAACTTTTTTGTTTCTCAACCGATTGCTTCCAAAATCGATATCTGGGAGTTTCTGTGATCTCTTACGACGAATCTAACGTCAGATTTCGGAAAAGTGGCCGCCATCTTGAACTGTTTTGTTTTTCAACCGATTGCGTCCAAAATCGATATCTGGGCGCTTCTGCGATTTCTTACGACGAATCTGACGTCAGATTTTGGAAAAGTGGCCGCCATTTTGAACTTTTTTGTTTTTCACCCGATTGCGTCCAAAATCGATATCTGAGGGTCCGCGTGGATTTCAAACAAGGATCCGATGTCAGATTTGAGAAAAGTGATCGCCATCTTGAACTTTTTTGTTTCTCAACCGATTGCTTCCAAAATCGATATCTGAGGATCCGTGTGGACTCCAAATACGGATCCGATGTCAGATTTGAGAAAAGTAGCCGCCATCTTGAACTTTTTTGTTTTTCAACGGATTGCTTCCAAAATCGATATCTGAGGATCCGCGTGGACTCCAAACACGGATCCGATGTCAGATATGAGTAAAGTGGCCGCCATCTTGAACTTTTTTGTTTTTCAACGGATTGCTTCCAAAATCGATATCTGGGCGCTTCTGCGATCTCTTACGACGAATCTAACGTAAGGTTTCTGAAAAGTGGCTGCCATCTTGAACTTTTTTGTTTCTCAACCGATTGCTTCCAAAATCGATATCTGAAGATCCGCGTGGACTCCAAACACGGATCCGATGTCAGATTTGAGAAAAGTGGCCGCCATCTTGAACTGTTTTGTTTCTCAACCGATTGCTTCCAAAATCGATATCTGAGGATCCGCGTGGACTCCAAACACGGATCCGATATCAGATTCGAGAAAAGTGGTCGCCATCTTGAACTTCTATGTTTCTCAACCAATTGCTTCCAAAATCTATAATGTTAAATTTGAATCTAAAAAAAGTTGGCTAAATGTTGTACTAAAGTGTCAGCGGTAACAGCTTGTAGTATAGAAGCGTCTTGACGGTACATCTTCGCCTTATACAGCAAAACTGTCCTATTAACAGTATTGATGTAAATGTTTAATTCGCCATTTTATACAACTGTTATAGCCCAGTACATAACCTAACCTAAACCTAGCCTAATCGGTTGAGAATTAAATAACTCTCCTTCTGTCGCAGTTGGGTAAGAAGTTCAAGATGTCCGCCACTTTTCTCTAATCTTACATCGGATTCGTGTTTGAAGTTCACGTGGACCCTCAGATCATCAGATTTTCGAAGCAATCGCTTCAAAAACAAAAAACTTCGATATAGCGACCACTCTTAAATCGGATATTGGATCCGTGTTTGGAGTCCACGCGGACCCTCAGATATTGATTTATTGAAGCAATCGATTTGAGAAACAAAAAAGTTCAAGATGTCCGCCACTTTTCTCAAATCTGACATCAGATCCGTGCTTGGAGTCCACGCGGACCCTCAGATATAGATTTTGAAAGCAATCGGTTGAAAGACAAAAAGTTCAAGATGGCAGCCACTTTTCTCAAATCTGACATCGGATCCGTGTTTGGAGTCCACGCGGACCCTCAGATATTGATTTTGGAAGCAATCGATTTAAAAAACAAATAAGTTCAAGATGTCCGCCACTTTTCTCATATCTGACATCAGATCCGTGTTTGGAGTCCACGCGGACCCTCAGATATAGATTTTGAAAGCAATCGGTTGAAAAACAAAAAAGTTCAAGATGGCGGCCACTTTTCTCAAATCTGACATCGGATCCGTGTTTGGAGTCCACGCGGATCCTCAGATATCGATTTTGGAAGCAATCGGTTAAGAAACAAAAAAGTTCAAGATGGCGGCCACTTTTCTCAAATCTGACATCAGATCCGTGTTTGGAGTCCACGCGGATCCTCAGATATCGATTTTGGAAGCAATCGGTTGAGAAACAAAAAAGTTGAAGATGGCGGCCACTTTTCTCAAATCTGACATCGGATCCGTGTTTAGAGTCCACGCGGATCCTCAGATATCGATTTTGGAAGCAATCGGTTGAGAAACAAAAAAGTTCAAGATGGCGGTCACTTTTCTCAAATCTGACATCGGATCCATGTTTGGAGTCCACGCGGATCCTCAGATATCGATTTTGGAAGCAATCGGTTGAGAAACAAAAAAGTTGAAGATCGCGGCCACTTTTCTCAAATCTGACATCAGATCCGTGTTTGGAGTCCACGCGGACCCTCAGATATTGATTTTGAAAGCAATCGGTTGAAAAACAAAAAAGTTCAAGATGGCGGCCACTTTTCTCAAATCTGACATCGGATCCGTGTTTGGAGTCCACGCGGATCCTCAGATATCGATTTTGGAAGCAATCGGTTGAGAAACAAAAAAGTTGAAGATGGCGGCCACTTTTCTCAAATCTGACATCAGATCCGTGTTTGGAGTCCACGCGGACTCTCAGACATAGATTTTGAAAGCAATCCGTTGAAAAACAAAAAAGTTCAAGATGGCGGCCACTTTTCTCAAATCTGACATCGGATCCGTATTTGGAGTCCACGCGAACTCTCAGATGTCGATTTTGGAAGCAATCGGTTGAGAAACATAAAAGTTCAAGATGGCGGCCACTTTTCTCAAATCTGACATCGGATCCGTGTTTGAAATCCACGCGGATCCTCAGATATCGATTTTGGAAGCAATCGGTTGAGAAACAAAAAAGTTCAAGATGGCGGCCACTTTTCTCAAATCTGACATCGGATCCATGTTAGGAGTCCACGCGGACCCTCATATATGAATTTTCGAAGCAATCAATTCAAAAACAAAAAAGTTCAAGATGGCGGCCACTTTTCTCAAATCTGGCATCGGATCCATGTTAGGAGTCCACGCGGACCCTCATATATCAATTTTCGAAGCAATCAATTCAAAAACAAAAAAGTTCAAGATGGCAGCCACTTTTCGGAAATCTGACGTTAGATTCGTCGTAAGAGATCGCAGAAACCCCCAGATATCGATTTTGGATGCAATCGGGTGGAAAAAAAAAAAAAATCAAGATGGCAGCCACTTTTCCGAAATCTGACGTCAGATTCGTCGTAAGAGATCGCAGAAACTCCCAGATATCGATTTTGGAAGCAATCGGTTGAGAAACAAAAAAGTTGAAGATGGCGGCCACTTTTCTCAAATCTGACATCGGATCCGTGTTTAGAGTCCACGCGGATCCTCAGATATCGATTTTGGAAGCAATCGGTTGAGAAACAAAAAAGTTCAAGATGGCGGCCACTTTTCTCAAATCTGACTTCGGATCCGTGGTTGGAGCCCACGCGGACCCTCAGATATCGATTTTGAAAGCAATCGGTTGAGAAACAAAAAGTTCAAGATGGCGGCCACTTTTCTCAAATCTGGCATCGGATTCGTCGCAAGAGATCGCAGAAACCCCCAGATGTCGATTTTGGATGCATTCGGTTAAAAAAACAAAAAAGTTTAAAATTAAATTAATTTTAAATGAGTTATTCATTAAAAAATAAAAATGGATTTTTTACAGGTTTCTAAGTAGACAATAAAATTTACTCCGTGTTTGAAGGCTGTAAAGGTAAAGGATTAAAAAAGTGAAATAAAAATTTTTTACCGTAAGATATTTTTTGAAGAGATAAATGCATAATTTAAAATTTGGGGTGGGGTGGGCTGACGTGAGTGTTTTAAAATTTTGATATATTTCCAGGCCCAATTTGGTTCTCAAATGATACACCCAAAAAAAAACAATTCTTAATTCATCCCGACTCAAACCGTAATTAATGACTGGGCTACATATCACCGAAACGAATGCACAGCGCGCGCAGCGTTGCCAGATTGGCGGCAATCTGGCAACAGCGCAGCGACCGGCGCACGGGTGGCGTGAGTTTAACCGGTTAATTCTGATCATAATATCGGTTAGCACGAGTTCAATAATTTCGTTCTCTGAATTAACCGGTAACCAAAATTATTTCGTTTTTTTAAAAACCGGTTACTGGATTAACCGGTTAATGAATGAACACAATTATAACGGTTTTATGAACTATATTAACCGGTATTTCAAAACCGGTTAAGATCCCTGGTTTAGACCGTCAAACTGAACAACTTTCACGGTAGGACCAATATCGAAATCGCGAAAAAAAATCGGATGTCCCATACTAAACTACAAATCTGGTCGAGCTAAATGTATGGGACAACAGTTTTTTTTTTTCGCGATTTCGATTTTGGTCCCATAGTGAAAGTTGTTCAGTTTGATGGACTAAACCGTCCCCTTAATGTTTATTTTTACTTTTGTAACACCTTATATAATAAAATTGTAAACTTCGCGTGGATGTACGTTGAAGATATAATTGCGACAACTATTTTTAGAATGTTTGTCTGTTTATCTGATTTAGATGAGGTTTTCACAAAAGCATAGGTTTAGTTGGGTTAATATTTAGGCATTATTTTATCGCGATCAGTTCGTTAAATCAAAAGTTATGAGTATTTAAAGTCAGTGGGCTGCACGAATACGCGGGCGCCGGCGCCGTTAGTTGAACATAACATGATGTAGATATAAAACATATACATACTTAAACTACATTAATAATGGCGACCGTTTTTAGTATTCGGCTTTAAGATAACAATAAATAAACAATGGGTGGTTCCATGGATTTAAACCAATAGATGCAAATCCTCCTTACAAGTATTGAAACACGAAAATTGACCGTGGCAGTCAGTAATGTTCGTGCTTCTTTCGTACGTGTCCGTCGTCGATGTTTCTGACTTTACGTTTGTCCCTTTCTGTCAATGTTTGTCATTGGAATAGAACGGGACAAAGTTGACGTCTGAAACAACGACGGAAAGAAGGACGAACATTACCGACCTCCAAGGAGTATTTTCATGTTTCACCGCTTGTAAGGCAGTCTGTACTCCAGGTATAGACAATACCTTTTCCAGCTTCCTGGGGTGGTTCAATAATATGGCGTCTATGGGAGTTCAAGGGTTAAACCGATTTGGTAAGAAAATCTGTCCCATATTGCTTTAGCTACTCCAATACATACTGTATGCATGCATGCATGCATATGCATATGCTCACGACTATATTTCCCGATGTGGTAGTCAGAGATTTTCTGAAACCTCAGAACATCCACGTTTCAGCGGTAGTACCGAAACTCTGTCCAGTGTGACGGGGGGTGAGCCCGTCGCCACTTATAATGGACAGTGGGTACAATACATGCCTCGAAATTGAAGCATGCAGGTTTCCTCACGATGTTTTCCTTCACCGAAAAGCCAGTGGTGTTACAAATCGTACATAAATTCCGGTAAACACATTGCCATCGCCTCGGCATACTGGATTCTGACGTATAACAGAGTACACGAGGATGGGGAATCTTCTAACAAACGTTCTGCACCGCGCTCACACTAGCCTACGGAATTAATTTAAACTTTCGTACTCTTTTCTCAAGGATCCATGCAAAAACAATTAACATTATACTTAGGTATTGTCTTGAATCCTTGAATGTCACCATACGAGGGGTTAATAGAATAATAAGAGTACCTATTCCAAACAAAGTAATCCCAAGTAATAGTACAGTGGAACTGTTCCTAGTATAACCCTAATGATACAAGATAACGTAAGTCAGAAATTACATTCAAAGTACATTTAATATTGTCATTTTAACTGTTGCCGGGCGGAACTGTTGATAGATTGTGCGCCATTGCATTGTTACACTTGCGCTGGAATAAAATAGACAGACGATACTAATCCTTACTCACTTAGATGAAAAGTTTCTTTGCATTTGTAAGTATTAACAGCTATATATACCTACCTATTAACAGTATTTTTTTGAGTAACTAAAGCGATATGGGAAAAAGCCGTGGTGGTCCAGTGGCGAGTAACCTTGCCTTCCGTGCAGGAGGCGATGGTTAGATCACCGTACAGGCCGACTCGTACCAATGAGTTTTTCGGAATTTATGTACGATTTGTAACACCATTGGCTTTTCGGAGAAGGAAAACATCGTGAGGAAACCTGCATGCTTCAATTTCGAGGAATGTATGTAGTAATGTACCCACTGTCCATTATAAGTGGCGACGGGCACACCCCCCTCACACTGGACAGAGTTTCAGTACGACTGGTGAAACGTGGATGTTCTGAGGGTTCATAATATCTCTGACTACCCCCTCGGGGAATATAGTCATGAGCATATGCTAAGAATTAAGTTATTTAGTGTTGTGAGTAACAAGAATGTCCTTAGACATGTTGTTAATATAATTCCTTACATTACATCTCATATAGGTAATATAAAACAATCAATTAACTTGGTATGAACTGGCTAGATGGTTGCAAAAGTCAAACAGGAATGCGACTCGTAGGTTAGCCAATTGGACATCTTTGAGACTTGTTTTTCGATAAGAATGCTGACTCTGTGGGAAAAGGGCAAAGATTAAGAAACGTACATTAAACATTTTATAAAAATACACAAAATTATAAAACACCCTGGAAACCTAACACCATATTGAAGAACTTACAGAATATTTCAAAAATCAATGATTATGGACAGTCCTATGATTACAGATTTGGTTGCATTCTTCTTCTTATCGTGTCCTTACGGCCTCTGGCATGGTTTTTATGTAACGACTACTACCACCAGAGTTAGCAGCCGGGACCAACGGCTTAACGTGCCATCCGAAGCACGAAATCATCTTTCTTTTCAGTCAATCAGGTGATTCGGCCTGCAATAAGACCGCCTTATTTGTACCTTTACCGTTTTTTGTTTTTTTTTTCTATGCTGCATCCTGTGTTTTGGTTCAAATAAAAGTATATTTCATTCATATTTCATTCATTCAATATCCTAACCAACTGGGGAAAAACGCACAAAGTGACAGGTCTCCCGTGTGGCTCTAACCCACGACCTCCGTGTCAAGAGCCCAATGCTCTTAAGAGAAGTTTATTCCGAATGCGTAAATGCGCGCTGCATACAAACGAAGTATGGTGATATTTTCAATACTAACCAATTAAAGTCAATGAAATTTTGCTGAAACAATCTATAACCAAATCTCTATGCTTGTATCTTGTCCGATTTTCGTTAAAATATACAGTTTCAATGCTAGGATAAATCTTTGAGGCACTGTAACTTTAAAACTATACATTTTAACTAAAATCTGACATGATACAAGCATAGAGATTACTTTCTAGATTATTTCTGAAAAATTTCACTGACTTTAATTGGTTAGTATTAAAAATATAACCAGACTTCGTTTGTATGGAGCGCGCCAACAGTAATATACCCTTAACCATTAGACCACGGAGGCATTTGGTTGCATTGAAAATAACATAATCTTTTCGCTATTACAAGTTCCCGAAAAAAAAATAAACCGCTAATTCTTATGCAGATAATGTTTGATGCATAAAACCATAAAATTATAGAATTTCGCGCATGAAAACTGCGTAATTTTTAACACGCTTATATTAGCTTCACCTGTATGTAACTAACAAACAAAGTATGTAAGAAAATCTAGAAAGCCGATTCTAACCTACTTCTATTTGTCGTATCGATTTGAAACTTTGCAAGCGTATGTAAGCATATCGTCGTGAATGGTTCATTCTATGACAATGACAATAAACATGATGTAAGGAAAAGTATCATTAACCTTTAAACCACATACTCTACCCATTAAACTGAACAACTTTTACTATGGGAGCAAACATGTCAGTGCAAAGAAAATCTGCTGTTCCATACTAAACTGCAATGCCTAATCGTCTAAAATGTATGAGACAGTAGATTTTTTGTCTGACACGATATAATGCTTCTGTCTCAAGATATCTGCGCTCAAAGTCAAAAATAGTAGGGCGTTCATCTTTGTCTACTTACACAATGGCTACGGAACCCTATCATCACGAGTTCGACACGCTCTTAGCCGGTTTTTCTGTTTAAAATAAGTATGCCCACCAGTACGGCTTGTAGTTTTCGTAAAAATGACTAGTTCCAAATTCGCCACTGTTCTTTGAGTTTGAAAATCTTGCGTTTTTACCCGACTGCGCCAGAAGGAGGGTTATGTTTTTCGAGCGTATGTATGTATGTATGTATGTATGTATGTATGTATATATGTATGTATGTATGTTTGTATGTCTATTTCTTTGGCATGGCCTACAGCCTAAACGGCTTGATAGATTTTAACGTGTGAGGTGTCATCGGATTCATAAAAATCTTGAGAGTGACATAGGGTATATTATTTCAAGATTGCGTCTACGAATTAAAAAAGAGAGGGGGAATAAACAATTTTTTTTGTTAAAAATTACAATATGGGTATCAAATGAAAGCTAGTTATTAGACGATTCCGAATATATAAATATTATAGTACTTTTATGTTTTCGTTTCGACATAGGACTAAAAAGTATGAAATAAACTAAATTATTAAGATAAAAAACCGACTGCATAAAAAACCTATTCACTGAAAAGAGAAAAATAAGCTCTATAATCACTAATCAGCTATAACAACTTTGTTTGAGCAATTATAAGTTGCAGGCGGGGACAAACCAATCAATGACCAACAAAAAATATTCTATATCCCCGTTTGCGATACCTACCTTTTAAGAATCAAATTATTAAGCACCCTATTACTAATTATTTTACAATAAAACTTAGTTGTTATAATTATGCAACGTTTACTTAACGTTCATTTATTAACAAATTACGATGTAACGATAACAAAATGTTGAAACATCTCTTCACGGTCCGTTTAATTTATGACCGGATTATATTCATTTCGGATGCACAAGATGAAATTATAATTACATAGCACGTTTCTTGAAATGGTTTCCCTTGTGTCTGAAGCTATTTTCAACTATACAAGTGTTAAGTATGAATGTTTCCACGTGGCTGTGGTGGAATAACTTATTATGAATGTGGTGTAGTGTTAAGTAAGAATGTGGATGGCTGTGGTAGAAGAGGAAGGCCGAAGAAAAGATGGATGGATTGTGTGAAGGATGATATGTGTAAGGAAGGAGTGATTGCCAAAAAGACGGTTTATACAGAAGTGATGTGTGGCGGTTGCGGATAATCTAAGTAACACAATACAACCCTTATAGTGCGTTTTTGTCGTAAAGAAGAATCGCGCCCGCGCCTCCAGGTGAAGTCTGCTAGAGGCGCGTAATTCTCCAAACGACGCTATGCTACGTGCTATAAGGTTTATAATTGTGTTACTTTGCTTATCCGCCATCGCCACAAGTCTGTTCTTTATACTAAGAGCCACTTAAAATATACTTTTAACTTACTGAAATTGTTTTCTTTTTACCCGACTGCGCCAGAAGGAGGGTTATGTTTGTTTGTATATCTATTTCTTTGGCACGGCCTACAGCCTAAACGGCTTGATGGATTTTAACGTATGGGGTGTCATTGGATTTGTAAAAATCGTGAGAGTGACATAGGCTATATTATTTCAAGATGGCGTCTACAAATTAAAAAAGAGAGGGGGAATAAACAATATTTTTTTTGTAAAAAATTACAATATGGGTATCAAATGAAAGCTAGTGATCAGACGATTCCAAATATATAAATATTATAGTACTTTTATGTTACCGTTTCGACACAAGACTAAAAAGTATGAAATAAACTAAATTATTAAGATAAACAAAAAACCCGACTGTATAAAAAACCTATTAACTGAAAAGAGAAAAACAAGCTCTAAAATCACTAATAAGCTATAACACCTGTATTTAAGCTAATATAATTTGAATGTTATTAGGTAGGTATTGCAGGCGGGGTCAAAAATAACTAACCAAAAATCTCATTTGTCCCCGTTTGCGATACCTACCTAATAACATTCAAATTATATTAGCTTAAATACAGGTGTTATAGCTGATTAGTGATTTTAGAGCTTGTTTTTCTCTTTTCAGTTAATAGGTTTTTAACAATATAGTTTTACTTTTATCTTTACGTACGAGAGATTTGTATCTTTTCGTCAATAAAACATGACAGTCATTGAAAGATATTTTGATCAATGTCAAGTGAAGCAGTGAAGTTTCGCATCAAATCTTAAAACGAAAATAAATTTCGTCCACGCAACAAAAAGGGTCCAGTTTTAAGTAAAGGTTAGATTCGGCGTCTAGACATCGGCGCTCTCCATACAAACGAAGTCTGGTGATATTTTTAATACTAACCAATTCAAGTCAATGAAATTTTCCAGAAACAATCTAGAAACTAATTTCTATGCTTGTATGAAGTCAGATTTTCTTTTAAATGTATACTTTTAAGGTTACAGTGCCTCAAAGATTTCCATATAAATCTTAAATTAATCCTAGCACTAAAACTGTATATTTTAAGGAATATCTGACTTCATACAAGCATAGAGATTAGTTTCTAGATTGTTTCTGCAAAATTTTCATTGACTTTAACTGGTTAGTATTAAAAATATCACCAGAATTCCTTTGCATGGAGCGCGCTCCGAATTATATTCCCTTATCACGCGATTTTTGAGCTTAGGCGTTGAACGATATCGCCGTGATGTTTCTGAGATATCAATGTCGAAGGGCAATCGCGGCGATAACGCTCAGTAAACGCCTGTGCTTAAAAATCGCGGCGATTCAATAGGGTATTTGACAGCATGTAAAATATAGGATCTATTGATGGCATCAGTTTTTGGAAACCAACTATTTAGTCAGTTAAGAAAAATACTGGATATTTTAAGAGAAAATCGACAAAGAAAATATTTTTTTTTGTCTACTTTAGTCACGTGATCGTAATCGCGACTGTGATTAGCCGAATGGTTGATGACGTCAACTGCTTGTAAACAGTTGCGTGTAGAGTACGAGTGTCGTACATAGTTTACGTCACCATGACGTCACCTGCTTGTAGCTACGTATTTTGTCAGGAAAAGCGTTTTCGCGGGATATTTAATCAACATTTTTAGTTGTCGGTTTTTCTTGAACTATATGTAATGGAACGTAAAATATACGTTTTCTATAGAGTCCTTAGACATCAGTGATTAACGTAGAACAGTTTTTAAAAACCTGTCAAATACCCTATTGCGATGTTGTATGCAGCGCGCATTTACGCATTCGGAATATACTACTCTTAAAATGTACATAAAAATGCGCAATCGCTATCAATACGCGTGTTATTGTTTGTATAGTCTATTACTAAATCGATTCAGCCATTCAAAAGACCGGCCAATAGATTACATGACCGTTTATTCCCGAATACACTTGACCCAAAAATCACACAATACACATCGGAGAACAGTCATTATGTTTGATAGCTAATATGGACCCGAACGAATGTGATTATGATGATTAATGAACTGTTAACTGCTAATCTGCAGCATAACTGGCGAAGCGAATGTACTGATAAGAATATTGCCGCAATATTTCATATTGACTGCATGGTTATTTAATAGGTGAGATAACTACAGGGTGAAATTGAAGTAAGACGACAAATTTTTTGGGGTGGTTCAGACGATTCCGATTTTTTTTGTGTTCGCTGCCATAGACAAATATAATTATAATAAATATTTAAAGACTACTAGAAAATGGTTGCTATAAATTGAATTTTGGTAGATTTAACTAAAGACTACATATTTTTAACCCCCGACGCATAAAGAGGGGTGTTCTAAGTTTGACGCCTATGTCGGTCTGTCTGTCTGTCTGTGACATCGTAAGTCCCAAACGAGTTTTTTGTAATAGAAAGCTAATTTTTGAGAGTATTCTTAGCTTTTTTCTTTAAAATCGGTTCAGCAGTTTTCAAGTAACATTAAAAATTACGAAATAAAATAAATTACAAATTTAAAGAACCCTTTAAAGCTAAAAACAGACATTTAAAAAGTGAAAAATAATTCGGTCACCTATTATTTTTGATGTAAACAAATGTTTGTTTTACTTTTTAACTCTCTTCAAGATATTTAAGATCAATTAATGTGTCGGAGACTGCAAGTAATTGTCGAAAAAAAATCAATGACCATATCATAGCGGTCCCCTACGTATTTACTGACCTTAAATATCTTAAACAGAGTTAAAAAGTAAAACAAACATTTGTGTACATCGAAAATAAAAGGTAACCGAATAATTTTTCACTTTTTAAATGTCTGTTTTTATTATAAGGATCATAATGTTATACCATTTAAGTTATTTCTTATACCTTGAATGTTTTTAAAAAGCCGTATCTGCGTCGTTTTTGTTTTGAATGACTCACGCATAACGTTGGAGGTCGACATCGTACCTACACAACATACAGATAACGTCACGTCATAATCACAATACGCGATGCCATGTGGTTTGTTCACGGTTTTTGCATGCTCGTCTGATTTAAGACAGTTACTTTAGTTACTTGTTTTGGTAATGGTTACTTTAGTTTATTGTAGATCAGCAGACCTAGTATGATTTTACTACGCCTTTGCTGCATAGAAAATTACCCCTTCCCGCGCTTTTCATGAAAGAAGGCCGAGTCGCGCGTAAATAGAGAAATCATGCTAGAGAGAGATTTCTCCACAATTTTGACCATTTCCGGCTCAAAAATAGCAAATAATGGAATCATTATTTCATATAGGGTCCGTCTTAATATGCGGACACTTTTTTAAGGGGATGATTAGACCATCAAACTGAACAACTTTCTCTATGGCACCATCATCAAAATCGCGAAAAAAGTAGGTTTGTAGTTTTTTTATGGAAGGGATGATTTTTTTTCGCGATTTTGATGTTGGTGCCATAGAGAATGTTATTCAGTTTAACGGTCTGATCATCCCCTTAAAAAATTGTCAGAATATTAAGAAGGACCCTGTATATGCTATTTTTGAGCGTAGGCGTTGACGGAACAATATAGTCGCGACATCACCGCGATTCCGCCGCGACATAACGCGATAACGCTCAGTTAATATCGCGGGGATTCAGTTGCAATGTCGCGGCGTTACAGTTGCGATATCGTCTACGCTCAATAATAGCTTTTGTGATATGGCTCTTTTAAGTATTTTTAAAAGACATCAGACCCCGTCACACTGGACAGAGTTTCGGTACTACTGGTGAAACGTGGATGTTCTGAGGTTTCAGAATATCTCTGACTACCCCCTCGGGGAATATAGTCGTGAGCATATGCTTATGCTAAAAGACTTGCTTTTGACTAAAATCGTACAAGAAAAAGAAATCTTAATTTGGATACAAAATTAAATAGTCAATATGAAGACTTTTGTGTATTTACATACCCTAAGCGGATTTTGGAGACCATCAATGGGTATATTATGTATACAGCGGCTTAATTTATAGATAGATATCTAGGCTGCTCCACTTTCAACAACAGAGGCAGTACAGGTTTCAAATACAGCCGCTGTTCTTGATAGAAAGTTCATTATTTGATAGAAACTGTATAGCTTAGTAATAGTATTAAAAGTAAGTCAACTATCGAATGTTATTTACTTTTGTGTCGACGTAAAGCGGTATTGTTATATTTGTTATCGTTAAGATCTGGAGTGTTGATTATTTAGCTTTTCGAAAAAATTTATAGAGGCCACTGAGTGCAATAAAACCGGTCAAGTTCGAGTCGGTCTACTCGCAATCAATCAATCACATCAATTTGTCTTTGTTGAAATGTAACTGTATTTAGCTGTAAGTTCTCCAAAAAGGAAATAAATAAATAATTATTATATTGGCATTAATGCATTGAGAACATTTTTGAATTTTTGTCTGTTTTTCTGTTTGTTTGTGCAGGCATTACTTAAAAACGACTGAACCGATTTGGATGGGGTTTTCACGAAAGCATGGGGCTTAGTTTGGATTACATTTAGGCTTTATTTCATCGCAATCGATTCATTCAATCATAAGTTATGAGTATTTAAAGTTAGTGGTCTGTGCGTACGAAGTCGCGAGCGCCGCTAGTTTTAACATAAATACCTTTTAGATTAACGTATAAACTAACACTATTAAAACACAAATTAAAGTAGATTAATTTCGATTTGACCTGAAACTATCAAAAATGTAGGTAGGTAGGTATAGTGGTCAGTTGGTGGTCCTAATTAGGTACGTAACCTACTCAGTGTTACCACAGAAAAGAAAGAAACTCTACTGTAGCATTACTTTGTTTAAAAAGCCAGCACGCAACTGTCTCGAAATGGAGGTAAATTCAGGGTTATCACTTATCAATCTTATCTTAACTTTTGTAAAACTGTAACAGAAGTGTGTTTGTACATTGAAGAGATATTTAAAAAAATTGTGACGATGTGGTTTTTAGGTGTTCCCGTCGCGCGTTAATTCTATCATAGATAGACAGTAAGTCTGTCTGTTTTTCTGTTTGTCCATAATTACAACACTCGAAACAAAAATAAACTGATATCTCCACACTTTCGGCTTAGTAGGGTCAACACGCCTTTCATGGGTCACTGTATACGTTGTTATAATAAAATCCCCGAGACCATTTTGAATCTTTCCGAAAACATGTTTAAAACTCAAATCAAAAAAGTCCTCTGTAAAAAAGCATATTATAAACTGGATGATTATTTAAATGATCAAAATGCTTGGGTCTGAAGTCACTAGCTTATAGTTTATTTACTTTACTGTATAGTATCAATTATTTTATTAAATAGACTATGTATTATTGTATACATAACTTTAGCTTAAGAATTTATACTGTAATAGTTATTAAGTCGTGTTATGTTGTAGAGTTTCTGGCCGCATCTTCTCTACAGCGACAACACGTTCCGACGCGGTGGTAGCTTTAAAAAAGATTTGACGTTTGATAAGTGTGCTGCAAGCTCCTATATTGAATAAATTATATTGACTTTGACTTTGACTTTGTCTACTAAATAGACGGTATATTAAAGTGTTAGTCGTTAATTAAAATTAGTCGGTTCGGAGGGATCCGAATGGTTGTAAAAATTTTGCTGTAGACAGGGTGTAACAAAACACCCTAGTAATACTTGAGGGGGTGCTTCTGTGGAGCCAAAGTCGAAAAGCAATACAAAAGTCAGCTGTCCCATTCATTTGAGTCGAGACGGCACTGCAGTTTTGTATGAAATAGCGGATTTTTTTTTTGCGATTACTATGTTGGCTCCATAGTGAAAGTTGTTCAGTTTGATGGTCTGAAGCAACCCTTTAAGATTTACTATGGTGTTTTGTTACACCCCGTATTATAATGGCATGTTCTGAAAGTCATACGAATAAATAAATTGGACGGTTGACAGCCCTAGGTGGGTATGAAACACGACACGCATCAAGCTTTAATGCTACAAACAATTTTATAATTAGTAATGGAAATTAACATAGTGCACATTAAATTATTTACATAGTTTAATTTAAAATAATGTCGATCGATATTAAACTTGTTTTGTTCAGCTCGTGAAAGTTGACCTTTACTCATTTATATACAAATAATAAACAAGTAGGTAACTAACGAAACAACGCAATTTGGATTTTTAGGGTTCCGTACCCAAAGGGCGAAAACGGGACCCTAGTCATAAACCTACGCTGTCCGTCTGTCTGTCTGTCCTAACTATAAAGGGCTGTATCTTTAGAACTGTGATAGCTAGACGGTTGTCATTTTCTTAGAAAATGTGTTATTATGGCGGATTTACCAACATCTAATATAAAAAACAAAAATTACAAAATTAAGGGAGGGGTCTTCATACAAGAAACGTGTTTTTTCAATGTTTTTGTTTTTGCTCTATCGTAAAAACAGTAATACATACAAGCGTCAAACTTGGTGTTATTATAGCGCATACTCTAAGATAAAACAACAAATAATAAAAACCGGTTAAGTGTGTGTCGGGCTTGCGCTAAGAATCCTGGAGTAAAAAAAATGTGTTGGGTAATATTCTACGGTGTTACGGAACCCTGCGTGCGCGATTTGCAATTGACCGGTTTTATACATACAAAATAAACAATAATTGAAATAAAACAACAGTAACAGATTTTTCGTTTTTTCTTTGAATAGATTTTGTACCTTCTCGGGGGATTATATTTAAGGTCATTCGAATGCTTTAATGGGTGCATTAACCTTTAAGATTAAATCCCTCTTAAAATGATTTAAGGCATATTTGTCCTTCATGAATGACATAAACTCAATACCTATAAAACGACCGCAGTTTTTTGCCTCAATAAACTACCTTAATATACAGTTTAAAAGTGTCGAAATATAGATTTATCTGTTACTTACGATGTAGGTATCTCGAAGTCTAAAATGAATGCCGTTTTCACATACTCGATATGATAATAGACGAAACGTTTGATATTAATATATTGTATAGGGTTTAAGGAAAAGTATCATTAACCTTTAAACCACATACTCTACCCCTCAAACTGAACAACTTTTACTTTTACAAAAAAAATCTGCTCTCTTAAATTTTAGTCAGTAGGCATTGCAGTTTAGTATGATTTTTTTTTGCTTTGACAGGTTTGCTCCCATAGTAAAAGTTGTTTAGTTTGATGGGTAGAGTATGTGGTTTAAAGGTTAATGATACTTGTCCTTACACCCTGTATATTTTGATTTATAACATTTGCAGTCACAAATTTTAATGATCCCAAGATTCCCAAGAGAGCCTCAGGCTTTTTGTTATGGGAACGATACAATAACAGCACAAATCATACGATACATAGAACATCCATGACCGAACCAAAATTAAACTTTTTGTAATTATCTTTGTTCGACTTTTCTTATAAACTCGCGCTTATTCGTGAAAGAACACCTGCAGTGGGCTGTATGTATACAGGCTGATGATGATGTTGCAAACTAGAAATCAGTAACTACCGCACTTGTTACAAAAGTATTTGTTTGCCAAATTAAAAAATGTGTTAAAAGTGAGCCTTGCTTGTTACTGCGTACAAAACTGTCGTAGCAATGTTTGGATCACCTCAAAAGGGATTATGTTCGTGACTTTATTATGTCCCTACGTATAAAAGAATGTTTAATTATAGATTCTGGAAAAACTGGTTTCATGTTTTGCATTCATTTGTTGAGGATCTGCGTCATTTTTATTTGACCTTACCAACCGCAACCCAAGTTTGGCGTTACAGTATATCTCTGGGGTATTTTTATAACATGCAGGACCCATGGTGAATCACCATTGGTAATAGACTAGACCAGAGAGCTTCAAACTTTTTGGTAGCGAAAAGAAATGAGTTCATGTTTTTTCCGCGCCTTCATGGTTCTTATAGCAATCATTACCAATGAAGTTTTACAGACGCTTATACCATAATTGCAATTTAAAACGGCGCGATACAGTGACGTGTAGCCCGTAGACTAGACGGCGCATGACTATGTGAAAGCCGGGCCATTACCTTGCTTTTTGATTGCTATTTTGGAGCGCAGGCAACGCAGAACATACATTTTAGATCCTTATGAATCAATTTATCACAAAATCGGCAAAAGCTCCGTATTGTGAAACTTACTCACTAATTATTATGTCTAAAAGTCGATTGGCATGTCTTTTTTCAGGCGGTCGGTCGTGTGGGTCAGGTGTTTTTCGGATTCTCTCGAGGCTCCACCTTTTAATGTGTTTCTTTCTATATAGAACAATCCATAAAATTACGATACTTCTAAAATCTATTCAACATTGGTAGATATGCAGTACTTTGTTTCCCGCTCGTTCCTATTTGAAATTGATATTAACAGTCAATAGTCAATCGTCTCTCGCACTTGCACCTATTGTATTGGTACACAATGCCTCTTATTGACCCTAAGCTCAACATTGATCAAGCCCCCTAATATTTTCCACTTTAGGAGCATTTCGACGATGAAGTGTAATAACCTCCTAACTACATAAAAAAGGTCGATTTTAGAGGAAACAAAAGACACGACGTGTACCTGTACGAATGTTACAAACAATTCAGTATGGGTGTCGCCTCTAGTACCTCAAGGTTTAAGAGCCACTGTACTAGACTAGAAATATTTTCTGAAACTTACGTCATTTATAGGAGCGACTCGCAATGGTAGTGAAAATTTGTTAATAATTTTGCGGTAATTTGGTGTCATCTCTCTCTCTTTGTCTCTAAGAAAATTGTCGTGAGCGTAGATACTTAAACTTTGTGTAAATTTAATTTAGTACTATACAATACGTGATGTGTGAAATGTATGTTTTTATCGTGAAATAACCGTTGATTTTATAATGTTGAAATTATGATATTAAGAAGTCATTCATTCCCATTTGAATCGTCATCATCATCAGCCTCTTCCCTATTTTCTCACAGCAGTAGCACAGGCGTACGCTCATAGTTAGGAATATGTGATAAATTTTTAAAGAGACTGAATGCAGGTGTAGAATTAGGAGTATAAACAGTAGGAGAGCGTTGATGGCGCGTTGCGGAGAGGTATGAAAACTCAATCTCGAGGTCCGGGTTCGAATCCTCACGGACGACATGCCATGTACCAATTAGTTTTTCTATCTTATGTACGTAATACCGACTGTTCTCAAACGGTGAAAGAAAACATCGTAAGGAAACCTGCATTCGCTGAAGAAGAAATTTCGATGCGTAAGTGAAGTCTACCAATCCACATTAGGCATGCGTGGTAGACTAACGCCCATACATCCTCCCTGAGGGCCTGTAGGCCTGTGCCCTGCTGTGGGACTTTTATAGGCTGATGATGAGGTGAGCGTTCATGGAATGTTCTGTGTAATGTAATTCTAAGGTTCAATCTTCACCAAAGTATACAACACAAACACGTAACTTATGAGATAGAGTAAAGGCAAATAGGCTGCTAGTACTTAGGTAATCAAATGACAGTAATCTCTTGTAAAGCAGGAAATCTGTCAATCAGTTCCATTCATAATTACACGCAGAACATCCTGTCCTGTACACAAACACTCATTGTCTCTTAAGTTGAAACTTATGAATGAATCATACATCTATATCAGAGTACTATGGATAGATACACCTATACAAGGTGTTACAAAAGTAAAAATAAGCCTTTAAAACTTTTAAGGGGGTTGTTTAGACTGAACAATTTTCACTATAGAACCTACATCGAAATCGCTAAAAACAAAATCATCTGTCCCATACATTTAGCTCGAGTAGATTTGTAGTTTAGTATGGAACATCAGATTTTTTTTTCGGTATTGGTCCTATAGTGAAAGTTGTTCAGTTTGATGGTTTAAACCGTCCCCTTAAATGTTTATTTGTATTTTTGTAACACCTTGTATACCTATCACACAGTCTCACCGATCCCCGTTATCCAATCCGCCGCGTAGCCCCAGCAACGTCTATGCCAAGGTCCGTACCCCTCTGCCCCTAAGGCGGTTGCTTAAGTTCATTCATTCGGCTCGGTAGACCCTTCGTGGTCCCTCCAAAAGTTCGAAAAAAAAAACTAAATACAATGTTACAAAAATACAAATGGTACGAGATCCGAGCGTTAAATTGTGCAACTATTTGTTTGGTGAACTTTTGGCTCCATTAAAAGCTGTTCAGTTTGATGGTGGAAACTAAACCAACCCTTTAAAGGGATATTACCGTTGGCGCCTTTAAAGGGATTTTAACGGAAATCTGACTAATATAAAGCACATATATTGGTTTCTAGATAGTGTCAAAAAATTCATTGATTAATATCCAAAATATAATAAAACTTCGTTTGTATGCAGCACTTCTCTTAAATATTATTAGCGTGTTTTGTTGCACCTGTATATAAGATGGGCTCTTATATTGCAGATAGATAATTACAACGGTATTGCAGTACTTTGTCATTTCGGTCCAAAACTAATTGTACTACGTCCTTTAGCTTGCAAGTCTTCGTCTTTATTTAGGTCGCAAAGGCAATTTCACTTAAATATCAATAGACGTGTAAAGACAAGATGATTCCAACCTGTCTAGCGAGGGCGTTGCCCCAGACATCTGTCCATTCCACTAATAAATGACAGCTGGACAGCTGTAATGGCTTGGAAGCGTGTAAACGAGCCATTGGCATAAGAATAAGTTCACGCGTAAAGCTAGCCATTCATGGTAAGTCGCGACTATACTCCATTCAAAATAGCAACGAAAATTTAAGGCTATTTTTAAGAGTATATTACAGATGGCGCGCTCTATACAAACGAAGTCTGGTTATATTTTCAATACTAACCAATTAAAGACTGACATTTTTCACTAACAATCTAGAAAGTAATCTCTATGCTTGTATCTTGTCAGATTTTCGTTATAATGTATTGTTTTAAAGTTACAGTGCTTCAAAGATTTCCATACAAATCTTAAATTAAACCTAGCATTGAACTGTATATTTTAACAAAAATCGGACAAGATACAAGCATAGAGATTTGTTTCTAGATTACTTCTGCAAAATGTCATTGACTTTAATTGGTTAGTATTGAAAATATCACAAGACTTCGTTTGTATGCAGCGCGCATTTACGCATTCGGAATAAACTTCTCTTAATTATAGAAACAGAGATTTGAAACACTTGCTCTCACTTATTCTAAGAACAGCTTTAGTAGTCGGATAGTACATCTTTCTGATAAATAAATTATACTTGCTTATCAGAATTTCTGGCCAGGAAAGCTAAATAGGAATCGGAAAATCTCGTTGTCCTTATTTGGAATGACGTATAGATAGTGCATGGTTCAAAATAAAATAAAGTGGCCACGTTATCGGTCGTAATAAGGAATCAACTTGACTCAAAGTTAAAATCGCGGCACAATTTCGGTACGCTTGGAATTTTGTTTACATTCAATGTGTCAATTGATTTAATAGGGCAAAATAGTTAAAGCGTTTGAACTAAACTGTAAACATTTAACAGACTGCGTTCTTATGGTCGAATCATCAAATGTCGCGTCATGAATGGCATGCTTTGTAGTTGAAATGCGTTGAAGATTACTTGGACTCATTGCTATTGCAATAGATCAGACCTTAAGTCATAGACATTATTATGCTGTTAGAATTTTATCAAGTTCGATCTATATAAATCAGCGCGCTGCATACAAAAGAAGTTAGATCCTATTTTCTATCCTAACCAAGTCAAACTCATTTTTTAAACACGATCTAGATACTAATCTGCCTGTGGTTTGTCAGATTTTCGTTAAAATAATACAGTTTAATGCTAGGATTAATTTAGGATTTGTATGGAAATCTTTGAGCCACTGTAACTTTGAAACTATACATTTTAACGAAAATCTCACATACCACAGGTTATTTAGATATATTCATTTCTAGACGAGAGTTTAAAAATTTCATTGACTTTAATTGGTTAGGATTTAAAATAAAATCAAACTTCGTTTGTATGGAGCGCGCTAGAAGGCTATTAGTCTTAACTATTATAAAACTAATAGAAATGTGTCTGTAAATTGAAGATATTTACAAAAAAAGATGACGATATGGTTTTTAGGTGTCCCTAACTCCAAATCAACCTTTTTTAGAATTTTTGTCTGTCTGTCTGTTTGTGTGTTTGTTTATGACCTGACTTAAAATCTGGTATATAATTTGTTCGGACGAAGTCGCGGGTTAGCTCTAGTAACGTATTAATATTGGGGCTTAAGAAAAGAATTGTCTTCATTTCGCAACACTTACAAGATTTTTGATAATACTCGTAGACTGTGTTATTAAATTCAGCTAGGCGTATTGGTTAGGCACACGAAGTTCTCCACGGTTTGGCATCTAAAAGGTGGTGAAACGTCTAGCTTGACTCATATCACCTTAAAAGGCTCCTGTACACTGTACAGAACAAACCATAGTTGTGCTAATATGTTTGCAATAATTTTCTAGGTCAATCTTGAATCTTGATCGAACATGAGTCATCTGAACTCTTTACTGAAACAATCATGCACTGATTTGGAAACAATGACCGCTATATTTTATCAGATTGGTATCTTTTTAGAAAGAATGACATTAATTTTATGAACAATCTATCTTAGAATAACTAAATCCTTTAGAACTTGCGATTAACCCATTCAATCAATAAAGAAAATGCAATATAAAATGCGGCTCACATGCACTATTGATCGGAAATAGAAGTGGGTACCAGATTACTACCATAAATTCTGTAAATACAGGGTCTTTCTTAACATGATAAATAATAATTAAGGGGATAATCAGACCATCAAACAGAATAATTTTACCTATCTATGGTTCCTCTCCTTGGGTAGTTGGTTGATCTCGAAAGTTATCCCAGTGGTCGAGAAGGTTTGCAGTTTTGTATGGAACAGCAGATTTTTTTTGCGATTTCGATGTTAGTCGCATTGAGAAAAAAGATCAGTTTGCTAGTCTGAGCCTCTTAAAAAGCCATCAGCATATTAAGTAAGACCCTGTAGGGGATTTTCAGTTATATATACTTAAAATCTATGTGTTATTTAAAATTGAAATGACAAACAACGGAGTAAGGTCTTTTTTCCTAAACTGCTCAGAATTTGATGATCACCCTGGCTGTGTAGATAATTTTGAAACAAGCAAGTGAATATCGTCGTTGCGACTAAGATCTCCTATGTGCAAAATGTAAAAGTGTTGGGAAATTGAGATTTAAAATTGTCATCTTTTCATGTCTACGCACATAAGAGTATTTTTCTAACTGTAGAATAGCCGTGAAAATGTTGTAATTTTGACTTGGGAGTATTTTTCTAACTGTAGAATAGCCGTGAAAATGTTGTAATTTTGACTTGGGAGTCTTTGCATCATAAATTATGCATTAACATAAAAAGTGAATTTCGATAAAAGTGTTACATATGAGATCTTAAAGTCGCAACGACGATATAATATTGTCGTCATCATTGTGGCAAGTGTGGGTAGTTTCTTGCTATTTCAAAGGGCGACAAAGTAAAACATCATAATGTTTTATTCAAATTCTAAGAAGCAGATATAAACAAGTAGGTAACCAAGACTAATAACCTGTCAGTCATTTTATATGCGAAAGGCCTAGATTTCCTCTATTCCGCATCGATCTAAGTTAGAACTTTGCTCTTTGCATACTAATTGCGTCGCGTTCCAATGCACCTATGTTTGTTTATTTATATATTCTAATACGTATGTAACATAAGTATATATCAGTTTCCTATTACTGATATCGGTTAAGGGTATATTACTGTTGGCGCGCTCCATACAAACGAAATCTGGTGATATTTTCAATACTAACCAATTAAACTCAATGAAATTTTGCAGAAACAATCTAGAAACAAATCTCTATGCTTGCATCGTGCCAGATTTTCCTTAAAATTTACAGTTTTAAAGTTACAGTGCCTCAAAGATTTCCATACAAATATTAAATTAATCCTAGCATTGAAACTGTATATTTTAACGAAAATCGGACACGATACAAGCATAGAGATTTGTTTCTAGATTGTTTCTGCAAAATTTAACATTGAGTTTAATTGGTTAGTATTGAAAATATCACCAGAGTTCGTTTGTATGCAGTGCGCATTTACACATTCGGAATAAACTTCTCTTAAGGGCATTAATGTTTACTTATTTTCATATCAGAAAATTCCATAGAATGTCAGTAGTTGTAAATTGTAAAAATTATATGGGTCGTTTTTTATGTATTGTCAAGTACAGATAAGAAAGTGAATTGCAAATTATTTAGTTTTTAAAGCTTAAACGATTCTTTATACCCCTATTTTTAATGATGTACTACCAAAATTGTAAGGGTGTATTCAGATAATGATACTGAAAATATTTTCCTAAGGAACACGAGTAGAAAAACAAAAAAATGTTTGGACCTCCCATCAATCGGCTGAACAGCACTTTTGTATGGAAGATCCAAACATTATTCTCGTATTTCGACCCAAGTACCTTAGGGCAAGTTGTTTAGTTTCATTTTCTGAATACTTTCTTAGAATGTTTTTAGTTGTAGCAATGTTTCCGCCTACCTCAAAAAGGATTACGTGAGTTTATGTATGTACCCTTTTTTTTTTCTAGTTATTAAAAAATTGGGTAAAACCCTATAATTATTTTAATTATAATTGAGTAATATCTTGTAAAGCAAATACATCCTCTTTATACAGGGCCCGTCTAATTTTTTTAAGGGGATGACTGGACCATCAAACTGAACAACTTTCTCTATGGGACCAACATCGAAATCTTGAAAAAACTAATCAGCTGTTACCTACTCGAGCCAAATGTCTCATACATTTCGCTCGGATAGGTTTGCAGTTTTGTAAAAAACAGCAGATTTTTTTTTCGCGAGATCAATGTTGGTGCCCTAGAGAAAGTTGTTCAGTTTGTCGGTCTGATCATCCCCTTAAAAAAGGGTCAGCCTGTAGTACACTACACCTTCTTAATATGCTGACACATTCGGTGAAGGTAATTTGGTTAACTTGCTGTCAGTGTATTATCCACTGACAGCAACCCAAAAGGGCTTTAACATGGATTACCTACTAAATCCATTTAGCAGCATATACATGATTCCTTATTATTAATACACTATTACTACAATAATTATAATGCGTATGTATATTACGAATAGTTACTATGATCTGTATTTTTCCTGAAACTATTGTAACTACATATTTTGCTCGTATAACATTGCAGAAGTGGAGATTTTTCCTCTTTACAAAATGTTTGTCCTTATACAGCTAAGGTAAGGAAAATATTATAATAAGTACAAGAACTACGAAATTGCTAGTATAGTTTATTGCACATAAGAAATATTCTAGTGCAACTCTTATTCTCCTTATATACAACGTGTTAATGAATTAACGCAAAACTAGAAAGTAGTTTGTTCAGAATCGAGAGTAGAATCGAATCATCATGGTTTCAACATGTTGAATAATTTGTTTATAAAATTTAAAATTTACTGAAATCAATCTCAACCCACCGTTCGGGCACTCTCACCCTACTTACTACCAGAACAAGATCCTTAAAATGTATCCATGAGCACGTTAGCGCTTTCATTCATTGCTGAAATGATAACAAATCACTTTTGCCTTAAAACTTAAAATGCTAATAATTTTAAATTTTAACTATCAAAATAATGACATTATTGTTTCAATCTTATTATTTTGTTATAAAACAGTTGGGGTTTATGAGGTTTTGCGCTTATTCATTAACACGTTGTATACAAGGTGTTACAAAAGTAAAACTTTTAAGGGGGTTGTTGACCATAAAACTGAACAACTTTCACTGTTGGACCAACATCGAAGTCGCGAAAAAAACTAGCCGTCCCATACATTTAGTTCGAGTAGATTTTTAGTTTACTACAAATCTACTCGAGCTAAATGTATGTCAAATGTATGGAACATCCGTTTTTTTTTCGTGATTTCAATATTGGTCCCATAGTGAAAGTTGTTCAGTTTGATGGTCTAAACCATCGCCTTAAATGTTTATTTATATTTTTGTATCACCTTTGGTCACACCAACTGGTGTGACTTCGTTATTTGAAATGAACTGTACTAGTAATTACCATAGGTATTTTCCTATCAAGTAATAAAATGACTCAACGCTTCAATCAGTAAACAGAGTGAGTGACGAAGAAAACAATGGATCTTTCGAACCAAATGTTTACTCGTGGGTTCTATTAAGTCTTATTCCCCGCTGGTTGATATATCGATGTTACGAAATTAGTACATAGTAATCGATTCAGAGAAATGTGACGTTCTGCCTTTGTAATAGTGTTCAAAATCATTAAATGAAAAAATACACACAGCAACACAACAAGCTACACAAAACCAACATACGCCGACTTCGGCGAAGCAAAAAGAAGGGCTATGATTTTGGTTGTGTATAGCTTAAAGTGGTCACTTTATTTTATTTCTATTAACGCTTTATTGTACACAAATAGATACACTGATAAAAAATAGAGAAGACAGCAAAAAGATCGAGCTTTTCTATGAAGAGATATTAGGTCCATAGGAAAGAAATGAAATCTCGTATAACTTATCGCAGATTGGACACTAGTTTTTATTACAGTTGCTATCCAACATCCGTTGCCAAAACTCTTAGGATAACTAAAAGTTTGTATTCCAATCCAATGCCAAATCCCTCTCTTTAAGAGTTACGCGCGCCATAAAACTCCACCAGAACTAACAATGACCTTTTTTTTCCAGGACCGCGTGCTTAACATTACCAGCCAGATAATGGATCAGCTGCTCGGAGACGAAAGGGTGGCCAGAGGGTTCCGCGTCAAGTTTCCAGAAGATGTGCTCCAGGACAATCTGGCGGGGCAACTCTGGTTCGGCGCTGAGGTTGGCTTGGATTTTTTTTTGAATGAACTATACAGCGTTGCTCACGGAACACGGAGGAACGAAAGGAGCGGAGGTGTCGCAGGGAAATTAGTCTGTCGCCATTATATTAGATCATGACGTCACAGTGGGCGTGACCTATGATGCTCACTTCGGACCGCCATACTTTTTGCTGAGAGGGGTTTTGTCAATAAAATACATCTAAAACGATGAAGTGCGCTGTTCCTGGATTCGGTTTTAGGGGCGGAACCTGCGTATCTGTTTTGTCCCCCGTCCCTGCATTTTGGCGACACTTACATCGATACAAATATTGCTTTGCGAAACCTCCGCTCCATCTGTCCTCCATGTCAGGGAGCATGTACTGCATAAGCACCCAACTAGCCGGTAATGATACCGGAGAGTTGGGAGCGTTGTTCAGTATTTATACCACCTCCCTAGTCAGGACAGCAAACTTTAAGGCTGTCTTTCTTGTTATGCGGGTGGGTCCGCTTGCGTGGGTTGCGTTCTTTTTTGGCTTATTTTTGTAGCATAGCATGCATAGCACGACTATATTCCCCGAGTACAATACATGCATGATGACACAATTGACAGTGGGTACAATACATGCATCGAAATTGTAGCATGCAGGTTTCGTCACGATGTTTTCCTTCACTGAAAAGCCAGTGGTGTTACAAACCGTACATAAATTCCGAAAAACTCATTGGTACGAGTCGGCTTGGACTGGGATCGAACCATCGCCTTCTGCACTGCAGGCAAAGTTACTCGTCACTAGACCACTTTTGTTTTTCTTATTTTTTGTAATGCTGACTATTGACAATGAATAAACAGAATAAGCGAGCGCGAGCTATCTGCACGTGGGTAAGATAGGAAACTCAGCCTTACAACGGTACCTAATCTCAGGTAGGAGATGGCTTAAGGAAACTTTTCTGCTGACACTGAAAACCCCACTCATTAACTGGCAACCTAGTGGCTTGGCGAAATATTATCCAATTAGGAAGGATGTCATAAAGAGGAAGTTTATTTCGTACAGAGGGTGGATGATGAGATTAATGGGCCCTAATTATTAAGCGATATGATATGCACATTATATTGATCCATACACTTTTCAATTCCAGTGCCTAGCAGCGGGTTCCTCAATAATGAATCGCGAAGAAGAATCAGCGGCCATGCGTCCCTTAGCTAAGGCTCTGACCAGAAGCTTGGAGACGGTCAGGTCGCTGCTGCGTGAACAGTGCCTTAGGCCGAGGAACCTCTCGCTTTCGCATCGTGACGATATGCTGCACGAGAGTTTGGTCATTTTTGACAGGTGAGTTAATTAAAGCCGGTCAGTTCGCTGCGTGAACAATGCCCTACCCCTAGGCTATGGAACCTCTCGCTTTCGCAGCGTGACGACATGCTGCATGAGAGTTTGGTCATTTTTGATGAGTGAGTTGATTGAAGCCGGTCAGTTCGCTGCGTGAATAATACCCTACCCCTAGGCTATGGAACCTCTCGCTTTCGCACCGTGACGAGTTTGGTCATTTTTGATAGGTGAGTTAATTGAAGACGGTCAGGTCGCTGCTGCGTGAAACCTCAGAATATCCACGTTTCACTAGGAGTACCGAAACTCTGAAAAAAAATGTTTGGGTAAATATAAATAAATAAATAAAAGCCCTGTCGGTAGAATCCGTTTAGAATGATTTAAGGGTAAGTTTCGTGTGTTCTAGTGCTTTTACTATTTTCTTTTACAGGGTCCTAATTAATATGCTGAAAATTTTTAAGGCGATGATCAGACCGTCTAACTGAACAACTTTCTCTATCGAACCAACATCTAAATCACGAAAATAAAATCAGCTGTCCCATAAATTTGGCTCGAGTAGGTTTGCAGTTTTGTATGGAAGAGCTGTTTTTTTTTTGCGATTTCGATGTTGTTTCCATGGAGAAAGTTGTTCAGTTTGACGGTCTGATAATCCCCTTAAAAAGTGTTAGCGTATTAAGAAGGACCTTGTATTAGTTTGAAATCTAGGTACAGTCGAGTAGAAATATTCAAATAAAAAGTCTTGAGTGTAGTTTATCTAATTCCATTTTCGGTCTAACTTGATGTTTTATAAACACGGCATGTCGTGAAATAATGAGTTTATTTTTTTTACACGAACGTAATATTTTTCAGCTCCAGAGTCGTGTCTTGACATTGGACTGAAAACGGTCATTAACCTCAAATAGTACCTATAAAGACATCTGTGTAAACATTACCTTAAACAAATAGTTAAGTATATTAAACATAAGTCTACAACGTGTTAATGAATTAACGCAAAACGAGAAAGTAGTTTGTTTGGAATCGAGAGCAGAATCGAATTATCATGGTTTCAACATAGGTAATTTTTTTCAACATTTTAAATAATTAGTTTGCAAAATTTAAAATTTACTGAACTCGATCTTAACCCACCGCTCGGACACTCTCACCCTACTTACTACCAAAACAAGATTCTTAAAATGTAGACATGAGCACGTTAGCGCTTTCATTCACTGCTGAAATGATAACAATTATTTTTGCCTCAAAACTTAAAATGTGAATTACTTTAAATGGTAACTATCAAAATAATGAAATAATTGTTTCAATCCAATTATTTTGTTATAAATCAGTTGGGGTGTATGAGGTTTTGCGCTTATTTATTAACACGTTGTATAAGCAGATAATAACAAATATACAGGGCAACTGCCTCCGTGGTCTAATGCTTAAGAGCATCCGGCTCTTGACACGGAGGTCGTGGGTTCGATTCCAACGGGATATACCTGGTGATATGTCACTTTGTGCGTTTTTCCTCAGTTAGCTAGGACATTGCAGGCTGAATCACCTGATCGTCTGAAAAGAAAGATGATTCCGTGCTGCGGATGACACGTTAAGCTGTTGGTTCCGGCTACTATCTCTAGTGGTAGTAGCCGATACATAAAAACCACTTAAGAGGCCGTAAGGCGGTCTGAAAAAACTCTGACACCAGGGCTTGCTGCCCACACGATAAGTAGTAGGGCAACTGTAAACTATATTGTAAAAAATGGTTTTTTATTCGTGAATCATGTTAGCATACTGGCAATCATACAACGATAGAACGAAATCTTTGGAGACGCTGTATGGAATGGCGGTAACTATATCACCTATTGATACCTACTAAGATGTCTATAGGTGATATACAGATTGAATTGAAACCATTTGCATCCTTTTAAACTAAGAGTCTAACTGAACAACTTTTACTATTGGAGCAAACAGATCGTAGCAAAAAAAAATAATTTATGGTGCATACATAAAATATGAGTATTAGTATGTATGAGCTTACTAGAAGCATTGCAGTTTGGTGTGGAACAGCAGATTTTTTTTACTACGATCGGTTTGCTCCCATAGTAAAGGTTGTTCAGTTTGATGGTAGACTCTTAGTTTAAAAGGATGCCAATGATATCAATTTCACCATGATACTTACGATGACACTATTACAAACGTGGAATATGTTTTCTCGATAACCCGCCGAGTACAATCCTTATCTCGTCACGGGTTCCTCTCTTTCTGGTCAAACATTTCATGTGATATGAAACCAAGTGCAAGTCCATCGCATTAACAAGCGAGCTGTGAATCTCCAAAATACATGATGACCTTTAAGAATTTATAAAAAGATGATTCGTAGCTGAAGCTATTGCATGGGCGAAAATAAACATACTCGGAAGATGTCATTTAGAGACAAAACACGTTTTTGATTGGCATCTTAACATTATGTCTAAAAAAAAGTATAAATAGTCTTTGTAAATCTGGTGTGTTAGAATAATCTTTGTTTTTCCTAAACAAGTTTTTGGTTTTGGCCAAATCAGCTGTGTACATCATTTATACTTCTCCACAGTTTTATACGTACTGTTGTCCTATAAATCATGCTTATCTACTGCCATGTCTGGTTCTAAGCCTCAAAATCTGTGGTCACTATTCTTTTTATCATTATAAGATTGGTTGTCAATATGTCTGAGTCGAACAGATGGAAAGAGGCCGGATGGATTAACTTTAGTGCCCTGGCAAAAGGGTCGTTGCTTACTATGGGACGCAACTTGTATCAGCACTTTCGCGGCGTCGCATTTAAACGGCACAATGCGCGTGGTCGGGTCAGCAGCGGAAACAGCGTTGAGACGAAAACATGACAGGTATTCGGTGCTGGAGCAGAGCTACCTGTTCGTACCTTTCGCCGTAGAGACAGCAGGGCCATGGGGATCCGAAGATAAAGTCTTCTTTAGGGACCTGGGACGTCGCTTAAGGGAAATAGGGTGCGACCCCCGCTCTTGTTCATATCTGGTCCAACAAGCGTCCTTAGCTGTGCAGCGGGGAAATACCGCCAGGTAAGGCCAGAAGTGACCTTTTAGAATAATTGTTTTATCTTTATGTTAGTTATTTTGTTCTTGTTATTTTTTAGTTTTAGGATTTATTATGTTAATTTGCTTTATAACTGTTTTATCCATTAAGATGTATTTGCATTTTTAATAAAAGTATATTTACCTATTTTATTAACAGTTGAGCACCCGAATGTGTCGAAATGTCTATAATTATGCGCAGATTCATTATGCATTCACATTTTATTAAAAATGTAGAAGGTTAAATGCAATGTTTTCGTGTCTCCAGTTTTAACGACGTATTTAAAAGCCAAATAATCCAGACAGTCGAATGTATACGAAGATTAATAAAGTTAATACAGGTTTAATTTAGCTTATTGAAATGTGAGAGAGGTGAATAAGGATAAAATATATATATTTGCGATATTTTGTCCAATTTGAAACGGATGACAAGTTATTCACGTCGGTTTTTTTGTCAAAATCGTTGGCATAGCTAATTTTTGTTATTTCTTTGTAATGTATGTAAAAAGTATGTGACAAGTATTTACTAAAGCAGATAATGTATATGCCGCTCTATATACGTTTTTTATATAGGTTTGACGGCCCGATAGCACAGTCGGTAGTGAACCTGCCTGCTGTGCCGAGGGTCGCGGGTTCGAATCTCGTAAGGGACAATTATTTTTATGCTGAATATGAATATTTGTACCTGAGTTATGGATGTTTGTATCTAAATAGGTATTCTATATCGTTGTCTTGTCATCATAATACAAGTCCAGGCTAGATTCTAGTACTTTAAATGTGACTAGATAATTTGTGTGACAATGTCCAAGATATTTATTTATTTATCAAGATATCTCTGCATTCTCTTGTGGATGAATTAAAACCTGAGGAGTAGAATGTTATTAAAGATTAGGAGAAAATACTAGCCCAGTAGAGTAACGAAGCGACTTGTGTTAATTGATTTTCGATGTTATTTTAACGCAAGCAAAGACTATAATGGTTTGACAGTGAAAAATGCTATGCGCAGCGCTTCGCCTGGTTCGGCGGTTCTATGTTATCGTATTGATTTGAATTTGGATCAATTCCAATCTCGACCATAGCGCTATTTTCATTAACTAGGTAGTTTAATTTTATTTTTGAATCATTTAAATCCATAAAACTTTTCTTCCAGGTTATTCGCAGAATTCGAGCTGTGCTACGTAAGCGCCATGGTGAATGTGAAAACGCCTCACGAGTTCGAGGCGCAGCAGCTGATCTGTGTACTCTTCTCCGAGAGCCTGAGGAGAGCGCTGAAGCAAAACCTCCTCACTCAAGAACAGGTGAAATCCTTGTTTCAACTCACAACCTAACAGTGATATTGCGGCGATCGTACACATATAAAGTTTACACATATAGTTAGAACATTAAATCATGGTTAAATAGCGTCGTACCTAGTCAGACGCCTATCGAAGGTACCCAAAAAAAATGCCGGCGGCAGGTTCAAATATATTCGTAACTGAAAGATGACCACTAATTTGCCTTCACCAACGACCACTGGGTCTGCGTGGTGAGCTATGGCCACAGTATAAGAAAGAGGTATGTAGTACTATATGCAGTACAGACGTTCCCTGCCTTCCACCAACTTTTTACCTCACCCTCTTTGGCTGGATCGTGGCGTAAAATGTAAGCAGTGTCTCGCTCGCACTCACTCTCTCTTCTTTAACATTTTTCTCTATTTTATGAAATGACAGCTTTTAGCTGACAGTGTCTAAGGTGTGCTATGATTCTCTCCCTTACACGCGTGTACTGACGTGCTTACATATAAAGTTTACACATTTAGTTAGAACATTAAATCTTGGTTAAATAGCGTCGTACCTAGTCACACGCCTATCGAAGGTACCCAAAAAAATGCCGGCGGCAGGTTCAAATATATTTGTAACTGAAAGATGACCACTAATTTGCCTTCACCAACGACCACTGGGTCGGCGTCGTGAGCTATGGTTACAGTATAAGAGAGAGGTATCTAGTACTATATGCAGTACAGATGCTCCCTGCCCCCACCAACTTTTTACCTCACCCTCTTTGGCTGGATCGTGGCGTAAAATGTATGCAAATGCGTATTCCTGTCTCGCTCGCACTCACTCTCTCTTCTTTAAATTTTTTCTCTATTTATGAAATGACAGCTTTCAGCTGACAGTGTCTAAGGTGTGCTACGATAATCTCCCTTATACGCCTGTAACGACGTGCTTAATTGGAAATGCGGGATCCGTTTAGTCAATACAAACTTATTCCCCTGTTTCCTCCCTGGATAATGATACTCGAGCAAATATTTTTTTGCCATACAATCTATGTTACCTCCGTGACACTATGTTTTTTTCATAAATTAATAACTGTAAGAACTAGGAGCCTTCGAAAATGATGAAAAATTACTCAATATTACCGCTGTGTTCAGACATCCAGAATCAGAGAATATAAACAATAAAAGTAACAGTCAGACATAGCCAATGTCGGCTGTGCGGCCGCAGCTGAACGATTTCCACGCGTTCCAGTTGTGTTACCACACCGACGAGCAGCGAATGATGTTAATTTTTTTTTATTACAATTCCAGGTGGACTCATACGACCCAGCCCTGATGTTCGCGGTGCCTCGTCTAGCCATAGTCAGCGGCCTCCTCATTTACTCCAGCGGTCCTCTCAGCATAGACAAGCCGCCTGAAGAGATGTCTGACATGTTTAGACCTTTCCGCACTCTGCTGCATAAGATCAGGTAATCATTTTCAATTGATCAGATAGGGTAGTAACATGAATGAAGCAATAAAAAATGCCTGATTATACCGCATTTTAATTGTTCCGAAAATTTCAGGGTTGGTTCAAACCATCAAACTGAACAACTTTTCTATGAGAAGCAAACCTGAATTCGTTAAAAAAAAATCTGCTAGTTAGTTAGGCATTCCATTAGTATGGAAAAACAGATTTTTTTGGCGTGCGTGGCGTGGCGTGGGAGTCTTTAAATCTTCTACATACTATAGCAATATGGTAATTTTATTAAGTGTAGATTCGTTTTTATTGATTAATTGATAATTTGAATTCCAGTATTAATATTTAAATCCTAATAGTATTTATTTGATAGCAATCAAAATTGACTTTTTCATCTGTTCTTATAGCTTTGTATGGCAACTTTAGACGGTCTTACTATTACGTATGGGTATTGAACTAAGGTGAAGAACATGCCAGTATAGAAAAAACAATAACCTAGAAATTAAAAAATTTCTGCATTTTCTTTTTTCTTTCGGCAGATTGTGATCAGTAAGACTTAGGTTTTATATTAGTAATTTCGTACCTTACAACAATATCTAATCTAGGTAATCTATTTGGTAATTAAAAAGTCCCGTGGCTACAGTGCTATTAATAGGCGGGCGCTTGACCACGATCTCATCTAATGTTAAGTGTAATACGAACGCTTACAGAAAATGGAATATAAACTTGGTTATTAACCTTTTCGCGTGGCGGCGAGGCGTTAAATGCTGACCCTAGATTTGATATCCAACACGCCATAAACGGCACATGCCTTGTTATTTCCGTAGAAGTAGAAGAAAGTAAATTTTTTATTTTCATTGTTTACATGACCATAAGGAAAGAAAAAAACAGTTCATTGACGGATTTTTTTAGCACAGATCGGAGCACTTTGTTAAATTTATATTCCTTTTTTACAGATCTCTGCTATGGACTTTAGATCGCCGCGAGCTCATGGCTTTGGAGAGATTGTTATGTACAAACGAAGATGTTTCCAACTTGTCCGGTTTGGATCTGCCTCCAAGTAAGTTTTTTTGTTCTTAAGAGTTGACCTTCCCTTTGTTTCCATTTATGTATTCCATGTGTTGCGCCATTACCAGTGGTGTACTTATCAATTAAGCCAGTTCAGTGAACTGTTGAGGCGGCTTGAAAATACCAAAAATTGTCTTCAATAACTGCAGGGTGAAATTGATATCATTAGCATCCTTTTAAACTAAGAGTCTACCCATCAAACTGAAAAACTTTTACTATGGGAGCAAACAGATACGACACAAAAAATTCTGCTATCGCATACATTTGATACTTCACAGGCTGAAGAAAAATTTGTTTTGATATTATTAAAGTCTGCAAATTTTTAATATATTATTAGGTATATGATGTAGAGTTATACTCCAAAAAATTATAAAAAACTAGAACTTGCTTTAGATAATAGTTCGTAACCTGGTTCGCCGATATCTAAAATTTATAAAAACTGTGTAATATGAAGCTAACAACACATAATGACAGTTGAAATCAGAAATATTCAATTTTAGATCAATATTAATATGAGATAATGAAAATACCTAAAGTGTATTTACCATAAGTTCGAAAGTGTCATAACATTTTATAAATGTGTATATTAACATGGACCCGATATATATTTTTGACACATCATCAACTCTAATATTATTATAACTAAGTGGTTATTTTACGGTTTCTACGCCCGGGCTATGAGTCAAGTAGGCGTTGCAGTTTAGTATGGAACAGCAGATTTTTTTTGCTTTGATAGGTTTGCTCCCATAGTAAAAGCTATTCAGTTTGATGGGTAGACTCTTAGTTTAAACGGATGCTAATGATATCGATTTCACACTGTATAGTGGTCTCCACTGCAGGACTATGCCATGCAGTGGCATACACAGGTGTGTGTGTATCTCTACCAGGTAAAGTATGTAAACCGGACTCGAATTGTAGTATAATAGCCGACAAACAACCTGGCAAAAACCTTGACTGCACAGAACTAAATTTGTAGGCGAAAGCGCTTCTACGCACACCCCTTACCCTGTCTCCATTGGTCAACTTGTTTGCCGTATAATGTATCAACTAATATACTCCTTTTTTCTGGTATTTAAGATCTTCATTTGTATAATTTCAGCGACGGAGCCGGCGAACGATTCGTGTCAGTATCCCGACATTGGGGAATTTGTGTCGAGGTTCTACGCGGACCACGCCCACTGCCGGGACCTTTATACTCAGACCAGGTCAGTTTGTTGCCTGGTTTCCAGCATAGTGTACGTGCGCTCTAGGTGATCTGGTTATAGCCAGGACGTTGTCTTTGTGGACAGGCTGACGTACCTTTAGATATTGTCTGTTGTGTGTCATACGAGGTGACTTAGGAATGACAGTTCTATTTTAGTTGAGCTAAATTCTTGATCGTAACTTAATTTTTGACACCTGAACAACTCTTATTGGAAGGTACAAGCAAGCATATAGCAAGGAGTCTGGCAACCCCGAAAGGGTATAAAATAATAAATGAGATCAATAATTCGAACCAGTGATCTTTGGCTTCGCTAGCCATGTTCAATACTATCTAGGCTTTCGGATAATTAACATTAATAAGGTCCGAAATCCACCAAAACAGAGTGAAGATGTGTAAAATCAACCAATAAAATAGCTTGATTCTGACCAGCAAGGAAAATTAAGCAATTCGTTTGGTTGATTTTGTACAGTTCCGCTCCTCTCAGATTTGGTGGGGCCACCTTTACCGGTCCAAATTTAGATCTTTACTATAAATTTGTAATCGAAATATTCGTCTAATGATATACTAAAGCTAATCTTATAATTTCCAGTTCAAGCGAACCAACAATAACGGACAGCGATTACCTTCCCGACAACATCGAAGTAATGACGCCCATCATAGATGGCCTCAGACGCCTTTCCGAAGACACTGAGACCGAACATGAATCCGAACACGAATCTGAAAAACCGAACGTACAACGTCACTATTCCACCGACACAACTAGTACTGAGACATTCCAAACTAACGACAGTAACTATCTAGATGCTAGACAAAGAAAAACTAGTAAAGCTGAAGATTTGTCCTCCCTAAGAAATTTATCAACAAACGGCCTAAACATGTTCGATCCGCTAGTAATAAACGCGGCCGGCGAAGGCTCCAGACAGTTACCCGACCACGATTTAGTGACATCCCTGAACGAACAAGTCACTGAAATCGCTGATAGATTATCCTCAATCGTGACTAGTGACGTAGATATGGTTGAACATAATCATTCGTTCTCTACAAACGACGTCCCTACTCTTATAGCTACCGAAGATGAAGCATTCGTTTTCAACGGCCCTAGAAACGAACAACTAAGCTGCATGCCTTCAACTAGTCACGGTTATCTAATACCAAACGCAATTAGCCAAGAACCAGTAGTTTTATCTCTATCACATAATAATTCTGCCGTATTTAATCAAGAAGAAGAATCGAACGGTGCAATAAACAATGATCTCCCGTTAATAATACCAGACAATATCGACTCGGTAATTGTAAATACTAATATTTCTATCGCTAACGCTAATTTAAGCTCTTTGTTACTAACTAATGAGGAATTTAGACATAACTTTTTAGACAATACTGATGACAATAATAGTTTTCATTCGGCTACAATGACGATGGAAAGGAACGAAGAAGAGAGAGTGAAATTCATGCTCGGATACGAAAGCGATCACGAATCGCCGGTCGATTCTGGGGTCAGTACTGAAAACGCTAGCTTAGATAGATCCCCAGACACCGAAAGCAAAGAAATTAAAGAAAACCATTTCATGGAACAGAACAGGGTACTAAAAAGTCCGGACGGCGAAAGGGACAAAGACAACAACGTTCTAGAAAGCTCCTTCTCCGATGTAAATAATGAAACTGTAAATTTTAACTACGTCGAAGATGATACTCAGAAAAATGAAGCTGGTTCATCGAATGTTATAGAAAGTGTAAATATAAGGTTAAGTGATAATGAAGCTACAAATTCGAGGATAAACGAATGGGTTGAAGACGATGAGTACAGAAGTATAGAAGATGTTATCACAGAAATTAGAAGGCACAAATCTCAAGAGGAAGCCAGTAATTCTTCTTGGGGAGCGAATAGACCGCAAGAAGAATACAGAAGTATAGATGAAGTTATAACCGAATTGAGAAGGCAAAGGGAAGATTTAGATGACAATAATGCTATCCCGGAGCCTTCTCAGAGTACTAAGAAGAAGACGAGGAAGACTGGCTCTAAAAGCAAGAGGAAAAAGAAAATGTGGTCTCCTGGTATTGTGATAATTGATAATAGGGCGAGTCAAAATAGTCCGCTCAAGTTGAACTTGGATCATCTCGTCGATGAGAGGTAAGCTAACATTGCCTTTCTGACTATCTTATTAAAGATCGATTGATGTTGTCAGTGGCATCATAGGATGCCACCAACATGAATGTTTACATCGAAAATTGCTACATAAATAAGAAAAAATTAAATTGAGAATATCACATCAATCAATCCCTATGTTGTTTTAGAAACAAGCATTTTGGTTCAAATATACTCCTCAAATTATTTATTTAATTATTTGATTTTAAGGGTGCGTTTCCATTGCGTATACAATGGCTACGGAACCCTATCATGGGCGTGTCTGACACGATCTTGGCCGGTTTTTTTAGTTTCATATTCATACATCATCTTTATTTCCATTGTAGTCCAGGCTAGATCTGGTACTTTAAATGTGACTAGATAATTTGTGTGACAATGTTCAAGATATCTATTTTATTTATTTGTTTCGCCTAACGCGCTTCCACGAGCGAGTTTCTCGCAACGTTTCGTATACATGATAATCTTCATACGGAGATTTAATCGTACAGTTACAAAGCATGGCGAGATTCTAATAAGACATGTTTTCATCGATCCTACTGACCGAACAAATCTAAATAAGACATCTTTTTTTTTGAACCGGCCGACCCAACAAATCTAAATTAGACTTGTTTTGATCAAACCGACTGACCGAACACATCTAAATAAGACATATTTTCATCGAACCGACCGACAAAACAAATCTAAATAAGACATATTTTCATTACAGCGGGACGTCATGTGGTGCCTCGGATTGTGCTGACGACGAGCAAATAGCATTAGCTCTTCAAGCACAAGAGCTGCAGGCGAGGCAGCAAGCGAGGGGGAAGTTCAAGTAAGTTACTTATCTATCACCCTATCTATATCTATTATCTATCACTCAACCTTATTCGTGAGAGGAGTCCTTTGCCCTGCAGTGGGATTCTACAGGTTATACCTTACTTATCTATAATATTATAAAAATCCGGGACAAAGGCCATGTTTGTAGGCTTTTATAAATAAATACAGGGTGTAAACTTAAAGAGGTGCTTCAGACCATCAAACTGAACAACTTTCACTATGGGACCAGCACTGAAAACGCGAGAAAAAAATCAGTACTGTTTCATACATTTGGTTCATTGACGTTTTCTATGGAACAGCAGATTTTTTTTTGATAGTTCAATGGTGGTCCTATAATGAAAGTTGTTCAGTTTGACGGTCTAAATCACCCCTTTAAGTATGGAACGCGTTAAATTAAAAACCCTGTATAAGGATTCAATAGAGTTCAGAATAAAGTAACAAACAAAACTTGTTAATACATTTTTATGTCTCTAAACTCAGTCTGAACGTTCGGACTGAGTTTAGAGATATACTTGTAATAACAAGTTTTGTTTGTTACTTTATTTTGAACTAAAATATCCATGTTTGGTTGAGGGTCGTGACAAAAAAAAGGCGAAAAATGAAAGGCGCCAGATTCAAGTATTGTCTTTTGACACGGCTTCACAAATGGTCCAATACCCAGGTTTTCTTCATGCGCAAATGGTCTCTCTGCATGTGTCACAGCTTAAGGGTGCCTGTCCATTGACGCGGAGATAGGCGGTGGAGCGGAGAAACTGAGTTTTATTAACCAATAAAATTGCATAAAATCATAGGCGGAGATTTTATGCAAACTCATTGGTTAATTAAAATCGAGGCACCCTAAACAGGAGATTAATGGATGGTATTTGGTTTTGTATAATTTTGGTATCAACTTTACAAATTTTATATATTTTCAGATCAAGCGAAGACCTGATCCACCGACTATTCGTCTGCATAGCGGGCGTAGCGGACCAGCTACAGACAAACTTCGCGGCCGATCTCAGAAACATTCTCAAGTCCGTGTTCTTGATGAATCAGACGCCGGACGCGCCGGACACGCCTGAACCACCGGCCGATGTGTCGTCCGACAAGCCTCCGACTATCGAGTATGAGGCTACCGAGGATCAGGTTATACAGAATGGTATGTATAGTCACCACAGCGGTCATATACAACGTGTTAATGAATAAGCGCAAAACCTCATACACCCCAAATGATTTCTAAAAAAAAATTTGATTGAAACAATAATTTCATTATTTTGATACTTAAAATTTAAAGTTATTCGCATTTTAAGTTTGAGGCAAAAATGATTTGTTATCATTTCAGCAATGAATGAAAGCGCTAACGAACTCATGGATACATTTTAAGAATCCTGTTTTGGTAGTACGTAGGGTGAGTGTGCCCGTGCGGTGGGTTGACATCGGGTTCAATAAATTTTAAATTTTACATACAAATTATTTAATATTTTGAAAAAATATACCTATGTTGAAACCATGATAATTCGATTCTCCTCTCGATTCTAAACAAACTACTTTCTAGTTTTGCGTTAATTCATTAACACGTTGTATACTACTTATTCAAGGTTCGAAATTATCAAGATGATTTTCTTCAGATAGTTATCCAAGCTAATTCTTAGTTTTTGAGTAAAATATCGAACTAAAACTACTCGTTTTCGGTGAAGGAAAACATCGTGAGAAAACCTGTATGCTTCAATTTCGAGGCATGTATTGTACCTACTCCCACTGTTCACTATAAGTGCGTACGTGCTCAACACCAGTCCACAGCGTTTCGGTACTTATAGTGAAATAAAAAAATATAGTCCATAGAGTTTATGCCTCATTCATATCACCGTCGTATACGATATTTGAAGTATAAAATTAAGTAAAATATTGCATTTTTGATCCAGGTCAATCTTGACTATTTGTAGGTACTTATTCAGATGATGACAAGTCATCTTCAAATTACAGGCAGCTCATTCGACAGCGTATACTCAGCCGAAGAAGTGTACGCGGATAGTACATCAGACTCGACCCCCTCGGAGACAAACTCTCGCCTCGTCCGCCGGAACACTGTCAACGCGACAACGTTGGAACCGGCTCAGAGCGACGGCAGAAGGAAGAGTGTCGACAATGCTGTCAATGCGACGATACAGGCTTCCGTGTCTCAGGGGGATTTGACTTACAGGTATATTGTTACTTATCGCAAGAAGTCATTAAAAGTCACTAAGTACAGCTGACCACACTACGGAGTTCACCGCGACGAGTTATCATAAGCAAAGATCATTATCTGGATAGAGTTAATCAAATTTCACCTATGTAGGTTTATCGCAAGAAGTCATTAACGTCAAAAAGTCACTAAGTACAGCTAACCATACTACAGAGTTCACCGCGACGAGTACTATTATGAACAAAGATCATTACCTGGATAGTACTTCAAATGTCGCCTTTATGACCTATGCAAAAAGTCCATAATACTACAGACAAAAACATGCCAAAACTAATTATGTGTTTTCTCGCGTTTTACAAAATAGTAGTTAATGACTTCTTGCGATAAGCCGACGATATAATAATTACGTTCTGAATTAACACAAAGAATATTTTTTTAAAGTCAATGCAAACGAAGTCACGGGCAAAAGCTAGTTATATACATAAGCAAAAGAGTTATTAAATTGACTGTTTCATCGCAGGGAAGAACGTCAGCGTTCCGCCTCGCCTATAGAGCGAGCTCCGGAG
The DNA here is from genome assembly GCA_963924505.1 of Agonopterix alstromeriana. Lineage (NCBI taxonomy): Eukaryota > Metazoa > Arthropoda > Insecta > Lepidoptera > Depressariidae > Agonopterix > Agonopterix alstromeriana. The sequence goes on from OZ004682.1 coordinate 7,305,290, forward strand.
TGGGTTCCTGACATAGCTGCTCCGGCTTGCATGCGTTGCGAGGCGCACTTCACTGCCTTCAGACGCAGGCATCATTGTAGGAATTGTGGTGAGTATTCGTTATGTATCTCTAATCTAAGTATAGGAAGACGGAAGGCGGCTAGGAGACCAATGCAATGTTGGAGTCGTGGCCAAGAGAGGGACGGAGGGCAGTGACAGACCATCAGCACGTTTGTCTGATGACATCGTGAGAGTTACAGGTTCGCATTGTATCAGATTGGCACAGGCAGAGTGGCGCAATGGAAGGGAGGCGTATGCCCCAGTTGATTTGGGCTAATTTGATTGATTGATTGAAGTATAGGAACCACAATAGAGAACTCAGCTTCCCCTTGACCTCTCGGCTGCCGGAACGCGGATCCGCGCGACGAAAACAATTGGTTTCTATTGTGTCTGTATTTCCCGGCATACAACAGGTTAATAGAAGTAGCATGCAGGTTGCAGGTGCAGCCCGCGTGTCACAGATATGGTCAATAACTCGATATGACCTTATCTGTTCATAAATTTCGTTTAGATGGTAATATGTCGCTACGAAATTGTAATGACTGTATGTTTTTATGATTTTATTGCTGTCCAGTATGAGTGGCGAAGGGCTCACTACCTAGCTAGCTACCTACTCTAGTACAAATATTCATCATCTAAATATTTTTGCCTAACGGGACTCGAACCCGCGACCCTCGGCACAGCAGGCAGGTTCGCTACCGGCTGACCTATCATGCCGTCTAGACTCCCTCAAAATAACACCCCTGTTTTTTACCCGACGGCCCTAGAAGCAGGGTAATGTTTTTTCTTATTCTAATGATGCTTTCTTGACTTATACATATCTCTATTACAGGCAAAGTATTCTGCGCATCATGCAGCTCTAACTCCATCCCGCTCCCACGCTACGGCCAGATGAAACCAGTACGCGTGTGCGAAGAGTGCTTCCGATCCATAGCTCACAACTGCCGGCGCCCCCAAACGTCCCAAAGTTACCGGTGAAATACCATTTTAACTTACCATATAGTGTTCTGAAAGGTTTTATAGGTCTCGCCAAGTAAGTTTGCCGTTTGACAATTGAATTAGGAATAAGATACGCCGGAATGGTCTTACTGAAGTGTTGACGGTTGACTTATTTGTCGTGGACTATACCACTATTTAAACAAGCCTTAGCCACAGAATAGATACTAGTGTATAGTAGGTACTACATACAGAATGGCCACTCCATGCCTCTCTACCTTCAAATACCTCGCCTCACCCCGCCCTTAAGGCTCCTTTTACCGTTCAATGACCTCAATGAATCATCACAATATAATTATCAACAGTTTTCCCAATAATGAAAGCGCAAAATGTAAAAGTGCTACTCGCAATTTATTACAAAAGCCTAAAAGCTATTTTTGTAGAATGATTTTATAGGTTCTAAACATTCTACTTTTAAAGTGTTCGTTTTTTTTCTTTCTGTTTAAATCTATTTTATAAAAGTATTGTAGAAAAATAGTTTTAAATTGTAATAAGTTGAGAGTAACACTTTCTTAAGGTAAAATGCCTCTTAAGGGAGCCGAGCAAGAAGCACATACAAAGGGCGCGCGCGAGCGAGTGGGACGGCGTGTGTGCCGACGCCATCTTGTTGCTTATGCATTACTGTTGAAGCAACGTGAGGTCGTATGGAATGCTGGGGATGTGATTGTGGGTAAACATATGATAAGGCTTGTTTGAATTGATGGTGGTTAGGGAATTTAACAGCGAAGGTATTATGATCTTTATTGCTATAGGTAGAAGGTTGAGGTGCTTTCGTTGTTGATTAATATTCACTTAGAGAATTCGTGTGTAATGTTTCATAGTGTGTAGGGCTTTACAGACAAACGCGATGAAATATGTGACTAGTTGGAAAGCTATACGAACTTCTGTACATTCATGCTTATACTCGAGGCATGTATTGTACCCACTGTCCATTATAAGTGGCGACACGGGCTCACTCCCTGTAACACTGGACAGAGTTTTGGTACTACTGGTGGAACGTGGATGTTCTGTGGTTTCAGAATATCTCTGACCACCCTCGGGGAATATAGTCATGAGCATATGCTTATGTGTTCTATTTTATACTCTCGCCATTCTTCCATATTGGGGTAGGCTGAGATAGTAGATCCCCATCTATGACGAACCTGAAACTTTCGCCTTATCAACGTTCATCAGTCGTTTTCTCAATGGTACACCAGACCCGGCTCTTTTCAAGTAACGTAAAACTTTGGAATTAGTAAAAAAGTTCGAAAATTGGGATAGTCCCAGTTGATTTATTTTCAAAATCGCGTCGCGGCGATGTACCTGCGAGGTGAAAAAATTTAATAGCGCGTGAAATTATTATAGGGTGTTAGGGTAAACAGTTGCATTACTTTAAGGGGTGATTGTACCCATGATACTGAACAACTTTCCCCAAAGAAACTATAGGAAATTCGTAAAAAAATTGTTGGACTTTCCATACTAAATGCAATCAACTGATCAAACGTATGAAAAGTCGATTCCCCCCCCCCCCCCCACTTACTATCTTTTTCTTGGAGAAAGTTGTTCAGTATTATAGGTACAATTACCCCTTAAAGTAATGCAACTGTTTACCCTGACACCCTGTATTGATCAATCAGAATGTGCCACCATCCCGTGCCGCTATTGTTAATTGTTTTCGCGCCCTTTTCGCCGCCGAAGCGTTTATTAGTCTGTTATTCAACTTAGAGCGAGACGAAGAAAGATTTAGTAGCACCAAATTTTGCACCCTTTGACTTCCTTGCATGACAGATTTTTAATTACTTATTCACTTCGGGTATTGGCGGGGGAAACGGGTCTGCTCTGTGCGAAAGAAGATTAACGAGCGGAATTATTTTCTTGGTCGTACTGTACGATCGGTTTTCAGCATGTTTGGATATCTGGTGAATTGAATAGGTACTGTGTTAGATGATGACCAAACAATAACACGGGTGGAATTGGTGTTGAGCATTCTAAGCCAGCACTAAACAGAAAACTAAAAAATGGTACATTACACACGAATGATCTAGTCACAACCCGCCTTTTTTGTCGTCCATTAAAAAAATATCCTCGTAATTTTTCCAAATAAAATTACTTACGTGATATCCAAAATGTTATTCCAATATCTTTTTTAATATACTTCCTTAAAATATATTGTTGACTATAAGATATAAATAATAACAAATAAATCGTTTTCCCTCTTGATTGTAAATGTAATTGATGTTTATTGGTCGATATTTTCAAGCTGACTTTGTTATATTTGTCTTACTCGCACTTATGTGAGATACGTATTTTTATCTCTGTCAGCTTGAGAAAATCAGGTTTGATTAATGAATGTTTGGTTTATGTAGCTCTCTAAAGTATATTAAACTTGTTACTGCGTACTTTATTTAGAATAAAATATTTTTTATGCACGTCATTTGTGTAATACAAATTGGGAGCAGAAATACACTTTATTTTACACAAAACACAAAAATTCAGTAGATAAAAATCTTTAAGGCGGAAATCTCCGACCCCAAATAATGGGAAATGGGCAGGAGAATGATGATGATGCAGGCGGAAATCTCCGGTACAGATAGCTGTAGGGCTAGGCCACGCACAACAAAGCGAGAAAACCGTCATGCTTCCGGTTGCGCATACGCAAAGTATCAAAGACAGAGTCATGTCCTCGATTTTTGTCGTTTTCTTGGGTGGCATGCTGTGAACGGGGGTCCACTCTGTAAATTCTTCCATTTTTGGAAATCATTAATTGTTTATAACAAGACACTAGGACCAACGTATAAATTAACTATGGAACAATAATTCAGAATAATTGTCGACTCTGTCGCTGAAGAACTAATTCTAATGGGTATGTGAAGTCTACCAATCCGCATTGTTAGACTAACGCCTATACACCCCTACTTGACGGTAGGCCTGTGCCCTGATTGATTATGACTATGATAGCATGGTCTAAAATTCAGGAGAACATAAAAAAGGGATGGAAGTTTTTTAATTAATAAAATGGTTCATAAAGTTCTAAATAATTAAATTTGTATTCTGATCATTGACGTAGAATACTATGGACGCGGGGTCTAGTACAAAATTCTCGAAAAAAGTGTCCGAGACTAAACTACACAAACCGAAGTACGTGTAGTAATATAAACCAACTAAAAACATTGAAAATGCTGAAATTCTTTTCCATCCCACTCACCTGTCAGTTCACGGAGCGCGCCTTGCGCCCGCATTAGCGCTTAGTCGGCCGATCAAACGAAGAGTGTCGTGTAGTTGGTTCTCTTTTTACGTTTTGGTGCTCTTTTGATTCGGACACTTTTGAGCGCGGACCCTATGTCCAATAGTTGGTAAGTCAATGATTCTGATTGATGGTATTAGTCTTTGGTGTTTATTGAAATCTAGGTACATGAATTTAAAGGTAAGATCCATTGGTATTCTACGTTAGATGGTTATTTTAAAGTTATTTCACATCCTATTGCCTATACAAATGACGTGTTATCGCCCCAAAGTTAATTCTAAGGAGGTTTAGACGGCAGTAAGCGCTTTATACTAAGAAATCATGAATGTCATAGTGTCTCTAACTAAACATTTTGGACCGTTTTCTTTGTATTGAGCACTCGCTTAAATATACAGGGTGTAAAGTTGAATGCGTTACATATATTATGGGGTGCTTCAGACCATCAAACTGAACAACTCTCACTATAGTATATAGCCAAGATCATAATTGCGAACAAAAAATCTGCTGCTCGATAGAAAATGTCTATAGCTATTTGACCCAAATGTATGAAATAGCAGACTTTTTTTCGCCTTGTCAAAGTTGGTCCATTGTAAAAGTTGCTCAGTTTGATGGTCTGCAGCTCCCCATAAAGTATGTAACGTATTTAAGATTACACCCTGTAGTTATATCAAATCTCCTTGGTTAAATTCAGACTTGTAGATAAATTTCAAAACAAAAAGAACTATTTTTAAGAATACATTTTAACAATTGTTTATATTTTTAACAAATAAATGAAAAACACTTTACCTTATTAAACAAAATGTAACTTTAAAAAATCCTTACTAAAAAGATTCCATAATTTTTATATTCAAAACGTGTTAGATTTAGGTATTTTTTTATTATTATTAAGTATATAACGTTATGAAAAAGTATATGTAAATTTTGTAAAGGATAGTTTTAAGTTCTTATATGTAACCACTTCAAAATGTTTAGTGACTTCATAGTGAATAGCTTTTTGTATATTATTAATAAAACGTAACTACAGTGTAATTTTAAATAAAACATTCTTTTAATTTAAAAAAAAAAATTATTGGGTTTCGGTGATTTTGAAAATATTCACTTTAAATCCATACAATTAATCACAAAATTACTTTTCAACATTTGCCTGCAATATTGTACTTCTTTCCAATTAAAAAAAGATTCTGATAAACGTATATTGAGTCTTATGTTCTTAATAATACAGTCGCATGTTGCAAGCAAATGTAGGAAGTCGGTAAATGACCAGCATGTAAGTGATGTAATGATACTGTTCATATTTTAATCTTGTAAATAAATGTCACATCAATTAGCTGACCGTTTGTTTGATTTAAACGTATAACTCAGAACCTAATCAATCAGGGGTGATGCTTTTAAATTTTACTCATTAAGGGCCTATGTCCAAAAATAAATGAAGCGAAATGGGTGTGTGATAGCTTATATTACTGCCTGATGCGAGAGAAAGAGATGGGGCGGCGCGCGCGCCGGAAACGACGCTTGCGTAAAACAAACTTTATTTAATTGTGATTTTACTATTTATGTAAGTTCATTTCTGCTCTAATCAAAATTTATAAATATCAATCTCTTTTTTTTAAATCAAGTTTCGTGTTTCTATTATTCACTGTTTAGCAGTTCCAAGCGTTTATCGATAAAGACGGAGGCTACTTTGGCTTATTTTTCTATCGAGAAAATGTCTCTTAATCGTGTTTTGGCTCTAATCAAAACTTCAATTATGTGTTCAATTTACACATATCCATAAACCATACTCCTACTGTTAGTACTTCATGATATATGATGCTTTGAAGAATCCTATTTTTTTCACATATCCTCTTACTTCATTTATTTTTTGACATTTTCATGATAATAATTAGTGTGGCTTTCAAAAATTTTGATCCAAACTAGTCTCTTAAAATTTGTTTCTTTTTTAAATGATTCAAATTACTTAAGTATACTTCATTCCAAATAGGGACGACGAGATTTTCCGATTAATATTTACCTTTCTGGCTAATTCTGATTACCAAATATAATTAATTGATTGGATACATATACTATTCGACATATCTTGGACGTTACTAAAGCTGTTCTAAGAATAAGTAAGAGGAAGTGTTTCAAATCTCTGTTTCTGTAATGCAAAATAGCCTTAAAATTTCGTTGCTATTTTGAAAGGAGTATAGTGTTAAGTGGAAAATATCGATTTGTCACCTCTCCAAACTATGGTGTAAGGAACAGCACTAGCGAAAGGACAGATGGTTTAATTCCGGCGCGAGCGCATAGAAATCGGAAGTTGAATTTGGACACTAAACATTGCTCCAAACTTTGGACAGTTATAAGATAAGATATAAGATATTGGACATTTGTCACACAAATTATCTAGTCACATTTAAAGTACCAAAATCTAGCCTGGACTTGTGTTATGATGACTAGACAATGATATAGAATACACATATAGATACAAACATCCATGACTCGGGTACAAATATTCATATTCATCATACAAATATTTGTCCCTTACGGGATTCGAACCCGCGACCCTCGGCACAGCAGTTAGGTTCATTACCGACTGAACTACCGGGCTGTAAAAAATTATTAAAAAAAAAAAATTTAATATAGAATTAAAAAAAAAGTTACCGTAGTTTTCCTAATAATTTCGCGTACGTAATATTAGTTCATTAAATACAAGAATTAGAATATCCTAAACCGAAAGAACCGAAGAGAAAATGAAAATGCTTTTCAGTTAATTTTAAAACCAAGAAATCAGAGTTATTAATTACCAAATCTAACTTCATGATCAATCAAAAGCTTCTACTTCTTTTTCAAGTCTACCTAAAACTTGGATTAATATTTTGACGTAACTTATACCTAATTATTGAATATATCCATTCATCGTCGAAATATGAATCCGAGTTATAGTGGGGTGGGATTTTATAAAGATAGAGGAAAGGTACAAACAATATATATTATTGAAGTAGGTAAGTATCTCATCATTATTGAATTATTATGTTCATCACTGAAAAAAAAAATGCCGTGGTGGTCCAGTGGCGAGTAACCTTGTCTGCCGTGCAGGAGGCGATGGTTCGATCCCCGTCCAAGCCGACTCGTACCAATGAGTTCGGAATTTATGTACGATTTGTAACACCACTGGCTTTTCGGTGAAGGAAAACATCGTGAGGAAACCTGCATGCTTCAATTTCGATGCATGTATTGTACCCACTGTCCATTATAAGTGGCGACGGGCTCACCCCCCGTCACACTGGACAAAGTTTCGGTACTACTGGTGAAACGTGAATATTTAGAGGTTTCAGAATATCTCTGACTACCCCCTCGTGGAATATTGTAGTGAGCATATGCATCACTGAAGTCCTTCAAAGGTACAATAAAGTGAAATTTGTTTTAATAATTGTTTGCATTGAACCATTCGAAGCAATCATACTAAAATGTTTTATTTCATTTTAGTCAATGTCTAAAGCGAGAAAATAATGTGTTCAAAGTATGTTCTATTGCTTTTATTTCCAATTATTTTGCAACGTAAGTATTAAAATGGCAACTGAATTAACGATTTTCAAAACCCAAAACGATAAGATGTTTTCGAGATTTTGGTATACAATCCATCATACACTTTCATAAGCCTTTGCAATCCGTGCATAGCGCGTCCGTGAACGTTTCTTTCAGGAATTCATCTTCGGGTTCCTCTCTATTATTGGAGGTAGGTAGGCAGTCAGTTCTTCATCGTTATGTGTGCTTGCTTTCGCATACGCAAAGTAACAAAGAAGCACGTCTCAATTTTGCCGTTCTCTCGGCGTAAGTAAATTGCTAAGCACTCTGGGAGCGCTTGAATTTGGTTTATTCAAACGGGTCTAAGACATACTTTTAGAGACCTATCAAACAAGCGATTTTTGACCCTAGGCGATGTAGTAACCGCGATTTTTACTGAGCTTTATCACCGTGACACTCATTGATCTCAAAAATACCGCGACGATATCGAACTGTCAACGCTTAAGCTCAAAAGTCGCTTCTGTGATATGAACTTAAGGTACTGTATTTTTCAGAGTGTGATGCTGAACGAAGGATCAGAAATGGAGTAAACATTGCTGGAGAAAAAAGGTACATGGTAAGAACGAGTTTAATGCAATTATGTCATACTCCACCACACGGGCCCAGTGCGGATTGGTGGAGGCAATTTTGTGGTCAACTTGCTTGCTTGTTACACCGTCATCTAAAGGAACTATCCGGGAGCAGGGGGCTGCTCCGGGTGGCACTTTTGATTGAGCTCTGTCTAACCAATTCGCAGAGTAGAGAACAGTCTAGCTCGCTACGCTCGTTCTAAGTTTCTGTTTTAGTTACTGTGCCTACGCATAACAAATAAACTGAGCGAACGAAGCGAGCTCGAAACTTCGCAATACAATTTTATTAAACTCTATTTCTAATTTCCAGTTATATACCTACTCCAGTAGGGCGCGTCTACATCCGTATACGGGATAAAAAATATTGTAGGTATGCCTGGTCATTGTTGCGCCCCTTCAGGTTCTGCGCCCTAAGCCTGGGCACCGTTCCCACCGTCGATCCGTATTTACGGCACCGTTTGAGAGCAGTCGGTAGTTATTTTACGTAGGTACATAAGTTAGCAAAACTCATTGGTAGGTATATGGTAACTCGTCAGTGTGGATCCCGGATCCTCTTGATTGAGTGATTCATCTCCGCAACGCTCCACCGACTCTATCTTCCTTTCACTTATTTCCCCAGACTTACCTGACAAAAGCGCCGTCAGCTCCAGCGGACTACGACGCGTGGCTCTGCGGAGGTGCGATAGTAACCCCTACTTTCATCCTCACGGCCGCCGCATGCGTAGAAGACGTACAACACATGTATGCCATTGCTGGCTACAAAAAATATGTCAAATACGACAAGATTTCTTTAGACAGTTGCACTAAAAACGCTAGGAAGAAGGTAACGCTTACTTGTGTACCTAAAAGTGAGTGGAAAATCATCTCATTACTATAGAATAGGTTATTTGCATACTTAGTCACATCGGAATACAAATAATATACAGTGTGTTAGGGTAAACAGTTTCCTGCTGGGGATACCACGTTAAACAAACGCGCCTCACCCTACCTCATCGTGAGTCGGAAATGATTAGTCACCGGTAGAAAGTTTTAAGTATAATAGCCGGCAAACATCTTGACCTTGACTGCGCAGTTAATAAATTTGTAGGCAAAAGCGCTATTGCGCAGGTCCCCTCAATACCCCGCATTTTTATTAAGCCTGCCCCGCAAGTTATTTGCCGGGTACTTAAATCGGTATAAGTACTGAAATTTCTAGAAAAAATATATCGATTTTGCGATGTATTACTGCATACGATTACTGCAGAAACAGTTGCATTACTATAGGGGGTAAATTGTACCCATGATACGGAACATACTATATAAAAATGTTTGCGAATTTCCTATAGACACCTATAGGAAATTCGCAAACATTTTTTTTGAGTTTCCATACTAAATGCAAACAGCTAATCGAATGTTTGTGTGAAAAGTCGAAAATTGTTTTTGCGAATTTCATATAGGTTTCTTAAGGATCGTTTCTCGTTTATCATGAGTAATTGTCTAACCTAACACCCTGTATAAGGCCAACAAAAATAGCTGAAACTATTTCAAGGAGATGATCAGACAACCAAAGCTGTATGCTATGAGAACCACTTAATCAGATGAAAATAATATAGTTATGTACACAGTCAAGAGAACGCGATAGTGGATTACAATATCTATAGGCGAAGCTCGTAGCGCTTCTACGGCAATATGATAGATACAACCTTTTAACAAACGAACGTGAAACTCGGAAACCTGTACAGCATAAATAACAACTGTGGAAAACTGTTTTTACATTTAGATTAGACGGATCAACAACTACAACTATATTATGTGCTGTGGCAGTCCCTTTACCGTTCCTCATAACAATATTAAAGATTTCTCGGTAATTAAATCCTAAAATGAAAAAGTGATACTCTAACTTACTAGAAAAAGACTATTTTTATACAGGGTCTTTCTTAATATGCTGACACATTTTTAAGGATATGATCAGACCATCAAACTGCACAACTTTCTCTATGGGACCAACATCGAAATCTCGAAAAAAAAATCTGCTGTCCCATACATTTGCATTTATATTCCTTTCTCAATTTTCAATTTTTTTTTTGTAACTTTTATGTAATGTAGAAAGTGATTTAGCTATAAGTTGGCTAGGACAGAATAACAGCGGTAGCCGGCATCCCCGTCTGCCATGCTGAGTCCTTGGCCTTTTTGTCATCATTGTGAAATATTACTTATACTGTGATACATTTTAATGTTTTTTACCTAATGCTTATGAGACAAATAAACAATTTTTAATTTAATTTAATTTGGCTTGAGTAGGTTCGCCGTTTTGTATCTTGGGTATGGGAGAACTGATTTTTTTTTCGCGATTTCGCTGCCGTAGTGATAGTTGTTCGGTGCCATAGTGATAGTTGTTCAGTTTGGCGCTCTGATCATCCCCTTAAAAAAGTGTCAGCGTATTAAGATATTTTTAACAATTTCCAAATATTCAACTTTTAGAAAATGGTAAAGGGGCCCCGAGACGTGCATTGCCTAGGGGCCCCGGCATGGTTAATCCGGCCCTGTACATAGTGTCAAATCGTGGTAGGCCTCTAGCATATATCACTTCTTTTCTTCCCTCTCTCTTCTCGTTTTATCGTCATTGGATAGGCTGATAATTAAATAATGATGACTAATACACAGATTGCAATTGATATCCATTACCATCCTTAAAAACTAAGAGTCTACCCATCAAACTGAACAACTATTACAATGGGAGAAAATCGTCGCAAAAAAAAAAATCTGCTGTTGTAAACATTTGAGTCGAGTAGGCATTTCAGTTTAGTATGGAACATCAGATTTTTTGCTCTGATCTGTTTGCTCCTATAGTAAATGTTGTTCAGATTGATGGGTAGACTCTTAGTTTAAAAGGATGCTAATGATATCAATTTCACCCTGAAGACATTATCTTTTACAGAATACGATTTTGCTTACGACAAGATAGAAAAGTGGGGTTCCATCGATATAGCGGTCGTGCAAGTTGAATCGCCATACAATTTTAACGCACCACAGCCTTTGCCGTCGTGCTCCTGGGTTCCTGACAAGATTGATATTAACTACGACCCAAAATATCAGGAACCCGGTATAGATGCTATCGTGTTTGGTTGGGGACATACTAAGAAATGGCGACAGGTAGACTTTTGATGACATGATTTAGGGTGCCTGTCCACTGCAGTGGAGCGAGGCTGTGGAGCGGAGAAACGAGGGAATATTGGCCAATGGGATTGCATAAAATCTCCGCGACAAGATTTTATGCAATCCTTGATATTTCTTCGTTTCTCCGCTCCGCAGCTTCGCTCCGCTTCAGTGGACAGGCAACCCTAGTCTTCTGATAATTTTACAACCTCCTTGAGGGTGAACATTAATTATACATATAGACTGGTGATGAAGATGACAGTATGACTAGGAATATACAGTTTGTAAGAAAAATTATCATTAACGTTTAAACCACATACTCTACCCATACAATTGAACAACTTTTACTATCGGAGCAAACCTGTCAGAACCAAAAAAAAATCAACGGTTACATACTAAACTGCAATGCCAACTCGACTAAAATGTATGAGACGGCTGATTTTTTTTTGTTCTGACAGATTTGCTCTCATAAAAGCTGTTCTGTTTGATGGGTAGAGTATGTGGTATAAAGGTTAATGATAATTTTACTTACTAACTGTATATTTCTAGTACTAAAATACTAAAATAAAATACCTACAAAGCTTATTTCCTTCAGCCAAACGACCCAATCGATTACAACCAAGAAATACTACAATATGTTCCAATCTTATTGCAACCGAAGACTAAATGCAAGAGATATTTCTCTACAAATCCCTCACTATTATCCATAATAGACAAGTATATGATTTGCACTTGGGACAAGGGGAATTTGGATGACGAAGGGCATCTGATTATGAAATCTAAACCGACTGCAGAAGGATGCACTCCCAATAAGCGAGGTGAGGTAAGGGAAATACATTTTATTATGTAACATTTTATTATGTAAGGTTATCTCGGGTAAGATCGGACGGTTTTGTTGGGTTGGAAGAAGGTTGCAAAAAACTTTTTTTCTGCTATCTGGCAATCGTTATCCTAAATAACTATAGTGCATATTTTTCATAATAAAACGAATTTTATCTAAAAAAAAATTAAGGTTCCCTAACTACAATAGTTTCGGCCTGGCACGTGTTCAAAGACCCTCTCGTGACAAATATCGGACTATTGTCTAATGTCGCTTCTATAGCATGAAGAATTAGGTCTATAATTCGATCTTTATTTACAAAATTCCCAAAATCTCTACCTGTACTTAACTACTTTGAAATCGTCCAAGAAAAATCTGCTGTTTCTTGATTGATTTGTGGTTGGGCTATTGCAAGCAAGGGTCGTTAAGTAACACTGAGACCAGCGCTGGTCCTTTGTGTTCGCCCCAAGCTCACCCATATTTTACGCATACCTCCGAACTTATGGTATTTTCTTTTCATTCTCGGGAATGCAGGTTTCCTCACGATGTTTTCCTTCACCGCTGAGCTAGTAAATGATAAATACAACTGTTCATAAATTCCGAAGAACTTAGTGGTACAGGCCAGGAATCGAACCGCCGTCTCATGATTGAGGCGCTAGCTGTCTTCCGTATGGGATATCATCGCTGTTTCTTACATGTTGGTCGAGTAGCTATTGATATTTTCTATGGAACAGCTGTTTTTTTTCGCGAATTCGACTTTGGCTCCATAGTGAAGGTTGTTCAGTTTGATCGTCTGAAGTGCCGTGTTCGATATGTAACGCATTTAATTTTGCACCCTGTATATTTTGACAGTGTGAAGAAAAAGGAAGACTTGGCAGAGCAGAGACTATGCTACATGATACAAACGATGAAGCAGAACCTCATATTGAGGGACCTTATATTACTGAGGAGCATAATACAAACGATGACATAAAACCTCATCCGGAGGCTGAAGGTGATGATAAATTATTAAGCAACGATAAAAATGGAATTTGTCAGGTAAGACTATCTAACTTACTATAGGTACACCACTAATTTTTAATATGGTATTTGACAGCATGTAAAATATAGGATCTATTGATGGCATCCGTATTGAATATGAATTTTGGAAACCAACTACTTAGTCAGTTAAGAAAAATACTGGATATTTTAAGAGAAAATCGACAAAGAAAATATTTTTTTTGTCTACTTTAGCCACGTGATCGTAAACGATTGTGATTGACCGAATGGTGATGACGTCAACTGCTTGTAAACAGTTGCGTGTACCGTGTGAGTGTCGTACAAAGTTTACGTCATCGTGACGTCACCTGCTTGTTGCCACGTATATTGTCAGGAAAAGCGTTTTCGCTGGATATTTAAATAACATTTTTTGTTTTCGTTTTTTCTTGCACTATATGTAATGGAACGTAATATGTAAATTTTCTATAGTTCTTAGACATCAGTGATTAACGTAGAACAGTTTTTAAAAACCTATCAAATTCCCTATTAGTAACAACATTTTTGGGGGTATTCAGACACTGAAACTAAACAACTTTCCAGAAAAACGAGAAAGTGTTGTATACCTCCCATAGAACACCGATCGGCCGATCCGCCCTTATGTATCCCACGTTTGGTCCACGAAATTCTCTCGTTTTTCGGCCCATGTTCCTCAGGGACTGTTGTTTAGTTTTACTGTCTGCATACACCCTTAAAATTTTGTTAGTATTTTAAACTAGTTCTGTATATGCTGACGGTAATTTAAGAGGAAGGTGAATGGAAAATTTCCGTACATGTGCGCCACGTAGAACTATTTGTATGAAATGGCTGTATTCGGATCTCCGAATCCGGGAAAAGAATTCGGAAACTGAACGTGTGTGACCAGTCTAAAGAGGGAAATTGCCGTGTAGTCTAACGAACGCATGTAGATGGCGTCGGTCATGCACCAGGCGCGAAATAAATCGACAAATAGAAGATCATTTCTGGGTTGTAACGGTAGTACCTATCGTGATTGGTTCGCACGGTTGTAATAATAGTCAACTTCGCAGACATCCGTAAGCATAAACCTGGTACAATTCTCAAACTTTGTATGTAAATTGAATGCTAATAATACATTATTCTCACAGAATGACCACGGTGGTCCAATGGTCACTTGGGTGGGAGCCCACGAGGTCATAATCGGAGTAGCTTCTGTCTTCAGAGTATCCGGCCAATCGGATTGCGTCGGACCCTACTTGTTCACTAGCACCCATTGCAATAGTGCATTCATAGACTGCATTATTAATCCAAACGGCGCGTAAGTTCTTCTTACTTATACCTTATTGTCAGGGGTTGGATTCTGCCGGTCATTCCAGGGCCGCAGTGAAATGTTAATATGGACCGTCTATTAGAAACTTAACGTGACAAAAAATGAAAGATAGAAAACTGATCTCATTGGCATCAAATCTCTATGAAAACTAGCAAATAAGCGAACTCTTCAACAAAATAAACCTTCAATCTCATTCGCAATCAATTTATGAGAGATTTATGACTTATGGTAAAGAAATTTTATGTCCGATTTACATCAATCAATTCAATCAATCAATTATACTTTATATTACACCAAAAAACATAGTATACAGAGAGTTAATAAACAGGAAATAAAGACGGTACAAAAATAGGCGGTCTTATCGCTAAAAAGCGATTTCTTCCAGACAACCTTACATCACAATTTACGGCAATTCATTTCCAACATTGCTTTAATTATGTTTAGGTAAGCCCCTTCGGTTAGTCCGGCAACAATAAAAAATGGATTCAGGACTATCCAGATCTCAAATATGACGACGGTACTCAAACATGTGGACGGGTGTAACATTTACTAGCCTTATAAATTTTTAATAATTTATCGCATTCATATTTTTAAAATACGGTCCATTCCATGTCAACATAACAACAATGCGGCCCTGGAATGACCGGCCGAACCGGCCACTGCTTAATGTACGCGTAGGTATCGTACAATTCAGTATGTCGTGTTATTTTCTGGACGGCTGAATCGAAAACCATTTCGAAATAACTGTCTTACTGACAATATTTTCAATATAGCATAAGCGTAGGTTTTCATTACAACATATGACGTTACTCGTCGACCTGTAAACTCCTGGTAATCTTAAAAAAACGGGTGTTATGAAAAAAACATATTTATAATGTCAGTATGCAAAAGTTTTCATCATGGCGTTTGAAAAATTTTCCCGCGACTGTGAGTCGCATTTTGAGATCACAGAACGAAATATTTTGTAAATTAAATTTATATTGATAAACTCGATCGCAATAAAATGTTATAAGTTTCTTAAAAAAAAAAGATCTCTACTATCCGAAAGGAATATAAAATTAATAAAAAAATACCTGACACCTCTGCGGGATGGAACCTACGGATGTGCGTGTAGGTAACGCACAATAAATTATATGTGGTAAATTCCGAAACGGCGCGTGCCCACCCCTGCCCGCGGGCAAAATTGTCCGTCGTCTGTTCAGGGCCTAATTGGAACTTGGCTACAAACAACTACCATACCAACAACTTTGATAGTTAAGATCAATTTTCAACAGGCAAGATGAGCATTTCATCTTAAGATGCATTAATTAATACAAATTCTCACAAAATTTGAAATTTAAAGCGTGTGGAAATTGTCAGAAGTCCTCCTCGAACGAGATTTTTTTTTTAAAAATGTTACTGCTTTGGTTTCAGACGAAGAAGTATATGCGATATGCTACCGGTTGAAAGAGGCTTTGACATTATCAAAAGAAGAATTTCTTGGGCTCAGCATCCTGACGGGTTAGTCCATGTTTGTCCTTCTGTCATTGATTGTTAAGGGACTTTTAAGGTGGATGCATATTTATTAATATGGGTTCATCATCATCTCAGCTGATGGAAGTCCACTGCTGGACATAGGCCTCCCCCAAGGACCGCTACAACGGCGGGTTTGCGATCGCAATTGGTTGGATATGTATATTCCGTGTGGTACCGGCTAAGAATAGCATCATCTCATTTCCTCCTGTGGGTGTCGTAAAAGGCGACTAAGGGATCTACCAGAGGATGGGCAGCAGCATCCTCTGAATATGGGTTCATAAGTGTTAAATATCGGTTTCAGGCCTGCCGACGATGAAAAGCAACTCAACTTTGATTTGATGATGAGGCCTCAAATACCGCTACATCACTATGCTAATGGGTAATATAAATAGTAATTATTTGTTTGTAATAACGATGCTTTTGTAAGTAAACATATGTAAATACATTTATGAGGATTTTTTTTTAAATACTAGAAAGCGGAATATCATTTTCATCAATTTAACAATTTCTGGCCCCATCTTCTCTACAGCGACAACACTGACGCGGTGGCTTTAAATAAAATTGACAGTTTACTAAGTTGACTTCAAGTTTCTATTTTTATGCGTGTTCGCTATTTCGGATTTTCAAAAAATCATTTCAATCATTGAAATGCTCTGAAGAATATGCACCTCTTGGATAAGTTATATGTTAAGATTGATAGACGAAGCTAAGAAAGCGTCGAAAAAAATTAGACGAAATGACATTCTATTGGCGTCGACGCTAGTAGAAACGGACAAAATGTATGGATTTGACATTGGCGATCGAAACATTTTGACATTTGTTTTCGTCACCATACGTCAAGACCATACATTTTTTATGCTTTCTACTATCGTTAACGCTAATCGAAAGTACTTTGTCTAGGGGCCCTGGCCTCTAAACCCTATCTATATACACGTACACAGATATAATTTGTATGACACCGCACGCACACCAACCTAAGAAAGTTGGCCCGTTTTGTTTTATACGGTAGAAGCGTTAGACTCATTCTAGACTTTTTCTAAGATGTACCTATTCAAAATGTCATGTTTCTATCTTCAGTGGTTTGTTAGTCAGTCCGTCAGTCAGTCACGGAACTGTTTTATAAGTATAGATACATTATTTTTGACTTTGAATGTTTAGAAACAAAAAATCCCGACCATTTCGGGTTGAATTGTAGTTACAAAACTCAATCTTAACTATGAGACCTACTCTGTTTACTTGAAATTTTTCTATGGATTTTTACTGTTCTATTTTAACTTGAAACTGTCCAATATTATACGACCATTTGGATAAAGCTTGCGACGTAACAATTATAGTCCAAACGACAATACCATTGACAGACAGCCATTTCATAGAGCATAGCTTATTCTTACAACATCTTCCAATTAACAAACATTCCTATTCATCGCTACGCGTTGGAGTGAAGTTCCGAAGCACCTGGAACCTGGTGGACCTGGTCTGCGGGGTCAAACTGCCTGCCAAACGAGGCCGCAGGCCGAGCGCTAAACCCGATGACTAAACCATATTTTTAACTTTCTATTTATATTTAACCAAACAAAGACAACATCTTCCCCTTAACAAATTTAACTAAACAATATTTAACGTAATATTTATATTTAACCAAATAAAAAACAACAATGATTTCTTTCTACCAATCAGTTAAAAATTAATGAAGTAAACGAAAGACAAAATTTACAATTTCGTCCTATGTTTTTAAAAGACCATCGTCATTATTTCCAAAGCAAGTAAAATGTCAAAGTTTACATTTCATTTACATAGCATATGCTCACGACTATATTCCCCGAGGGGGTAGTCAGAGATATTCTGAAACCTCAGAACATCCACGTTTCACCAGTAGTACCGAAACTCTGTCCAGTGTGACGGGGGAGTGAGCCGTCGCCACTTGTAATGGACAGTGGGTACAATACATGCCTCGAAATTGAAGCATGCAGGTTTCCTCACGATGTTTTCCTTCACCGAAAAGCCAGTGGTGTTACAAATCGTACATAAATTCCGAAAAACTCATTGTTACGAGTCAGCCTGGACGGGGATCGAACCATCGCCTCCTGCACGGCAGGCAAGGTTACTCGCCACTGGACCACCACGGCTTACAATGCAGCAAAAATCTATCCGACAAATTACAGCGATTGAAAACAAAGATTTACGTCATTGAATATACGTCGAAGAAATATAATTTCAGTAAACCACTTTATACTTCGAAAACTTTTTATTTGCCTGCACTCTGGGAGCTTAGCGAGGCCGGGCGTCCTCCGATAAGATTCAAAGCTTTTCCAATAGACATTTTGTCGAAATTTTTTCGGTAAAAACCGATAATTCACTAAAAACCTTTGAGTTAAATTTTCTGAAATAGAATTTTAAATTTTGGCAATGATGTTAGACTTCTTTTTGGGTAGTAATACCTACTTTACGCATCTTTATTATAAAACTTCTGATTTATTATGTAATGTACCCAATTTTCAGAATTTCAAATACAGTCTACTTTTAACACAAACCGGGAGCGTCGCTTTAAAAATAAAATCCTCGTCACAAAGACGATTTTTTTTCTCTTACGCTAGTAGACGGAATTTCCGTGTAACCGCGTATGAGATGGCGATTATCATGAATTGGAAATCCAAAGTTGCGGGTTTCATGTTACCTCGCCCCCCGCAAAAAGTGGCAGAAATGTTTTTTAGTAGAATTACACGCGTAACCAGTCCACATATAAATAGTCAAAGCTTATTGGCTATGTGCACGACACTAACGCCCCTAGCGGTGTCGGACCGCCGTGAATTATTTCAAGTAACATGTTAGTTAAAAGTTTGTTATTTTTATAATAAAATAATGTAAAAACTAAATAAATTAGCAACATTATCGATATTAAAAATTTCAAAATACCTATTTGCTAGAATCCACGATAATTGCAGTGCCAATTTCCGTACAAAATTGCTGTACCTACCCGACTCAAATGTGGGACAGCTGATTTTTTTCCACGTTTCCTGAGGTAGGCTCCGTAGTGAAAGTTGTTCAGTTTGGTGGTCTGAGTTCACCGTTTCAGTATTTGCTAGGCTGTCACTTATACCCTGTATAATTTATAAAAAAATAAAACCTAATAACACAACGGTAGTTAAGCATAAATTACTTGTACACATTGGTAGAGCTAGAGTGTAAAATCAGATTTAAACAAAAAAAAGATCGTATAATAGGTTCACAGAGACCAGCTGACAACGCAAAACTCGGTTGAATCCTTCAATTTCATAATGAAACAATTAATCTTCATTCACGTCCAGTAGCAATAAATACGGCGTTTGTCTTGTCTTACCTAAATCACTCCATGTCTAGAGTCTAGACGCAAGATCTAAGGTATTAACATTGTTTATTACTACGTTTTGATAGAATAATGAGCAAATTAATATTAAAACATTGAGACGTTTTCCAAAATTTGTAATACGCAAAAGAAGCATAGACAATATTAAAATCGAAAAAACGAAAATAGCACATTGAAGGTAAACGGCTGTTTATCATTCATTTTTAATTGTTACCCGACTGCGCCAGAAGGAGGGTTATGTTTTTCGAGCGTATGTATGTATGTTTTATTTCTTTGGCACGCCCTACAGCATAAACGGCTTGATGGATTTTAACGTATGAGCTGTCATTAGATTTGTAAAAATCTTGTGAGTGACATAGGATATATTATTTCAAGATGGCGTTTACGAATTAAAAAAGAGAGGGGGAATAAACATTTTTTTTTAAATAAAAAGGTTTCTACACTTCTTTCAGGAAATCTAAAATAACAATTAACATACCAGAGAACTGCGCAAAACCTACTTTCAGTAAACATAGCGTCGTGTAAGCTGCGAGGTAAAAAAGTAACTGAATGCTCAGTTTGTTCGCTTCGGCCGCTATTTGTTAAACAGAAGGTTTAAGCGGGATTTGGAGCGATGTAGAGCTTAGTGTATGATAGATTGGGCGCTTGTGGCAATAATAAACTAGGTACATAATAAAAACTAGACTGCCTGCTTTTTGTTTTGTTTCCAGGACAAAAAATATTCTATAATCGTCTGCATAATCATAGGCTATTTGTATTGGATTTGTACCTATAGCAGAACTAAGTGAATATGTATTGCCAAGGACTCTATTTATTAATGAATGTGACAAATAAGTCGACTTATCTGTCAAAAAGTGACTTTATTTTCCATTTGTATATCTTCGGACCAAATCGATAATCACGTCGGCTTTCGACAAATGATAAATGAACTTTATTGTGTATGGACTCAGGTGTAGGTACAGACATTTGCAGGTGTTTTGGCATTGATTGGTTTCACTGAAGCCTACCTTTGCAGGCATTTACACAAATTCTGCAATACAATTATACTTAATTAACTATTTATACATGTTCGACTTGTCTTGTTTATAAAATACGGCCCTGGCTGTAGCGCAAATCTTCTTGGTTAATGGTCTTAGCCTACTGCGGGCTATGCTTCGAACATGTAGAATATTGAAGACGATTTTTCTGGAAAGATATTTCAGCATTCTGTATAAAATAAACATTAAGAGAAAAATTACATGAGCGGTATAGTGTTTTGTTTTTTGGCGCGAGTACTTGTATTGAAACCTGAGCAAGCGAAGTATTCTAGGATTATATAATAATCCTGAGAGTAGCGGGGGCTTCAAAGATACGAGACGCAGAATAACTTTGCTGCTGAGCGAAACACAGAACTGGTCACCTCGCAGCGAGGAAAAAAAGTGAATTGAATAAGGAGAAGAACATTTTAAAAATATTTTTTTTTATGCTATCGTCGTGGCCAGTGCGATAATTCTAAAAATGAGGTTGGCGCAATGACATGAAATAGTTATTAATGCATTTTCAGTGGACTGGCTGTGGATTTTAAAAACTCTTTCCACGCTAGCGGATAATATGCACTTTTGCACTCAGATTTCGAATGAAAATCATAATCTCTCCGAGCTTGTGAGGTGATAAATATTTTTTCGACATATCTACACATTTCTAAACCTACGTTCAATCTGTGAGAGCAACCGACGAAGTGGGTTCGACCAAAACTCGCGCATCTGAGGTTTAAACTTTTGCAGCAGCTGTTTACTATTCTATAGTCGAATCTACTATACCTATGCTGACTTATATTTACTATTGAGAGAGACAAATAAGTCTAAAATTACTGATCATAATTCAATTTATAATATAGTTGTTGACCAGTCCGGAATAATGTTGAATTCAGAAGAGGGTAAAATATTGAAGGGGGAGTCACGTTGCAGGTTCTGACCCGAGCACTTGTGTCGCGTGTTGTTCGCGCGTCGCGTTTTTGCCTGCCACGAGGCTCCGCAATCCTCAATCTCTTCTTGTTCTTGATCAAAAATAATCCCTGAGATTGATATAGATACTCCCATAAACTACTTGACATTGGCGGAAATGCGGTGCTAACGCACAAGCAAAAAGTCCATTAATTATAAATAATAAAAATATTGAAGAAATGTTTGTCTAACTTTAGTTTCAATGTTAAAAAAAATGGCATAAAGAGGGGCGGGCCGCCCCGGGCCCCCAGGCCTGGGGGCCTCCAAATCTCGAGAAGAGAAGTCCTTTTTAATCAAACCCAAATATGTTCAGTAAGTCTTATATCCTTATTATAAGTTTTATTTTTTTATTTTTTTTTTTTTTTTTTTTATTTTATTTAGTTTATGACGGTGTTGATAGGTATTTAAAGAACATACTTACAATTATGAACAAAAAATCACGGGTTTATTATATTTCTACTTAATACTACATGGTGGAACAAATCACCCTAGTAATACTTAAAGGGGTGGATTTAGACCATCGAACTGAACAACTTTTACTATGGACCCAGCCAACATCGGGAAAAAATGTATTTGAATTTGAACAGTGAAAGTTGTTGTGTTTGTTTCACCCGTTACTTAATAATGCTGTTTAACTTGGTAACGCTTACCCTTTGAAGAACATACCTACATATAAACAAACAAAAAATCACGGCTTTATTATATTTTTACTTAATACTACAGGGTGTTTTACAAATACACAATATTTATTGAACCAATGTGTGATACAGTTTTTTAAGACACTTTATGATTAACAACCATACCAACCAACTTACCTACCAACTTTTGTTACACCCTGTATAATAGAAAAAAAATGCATTGAAATACGTATAGTTTAGGTACTTATTTATTGCGTACCACTACATAGTTACCATATCCTGCAAAAGGATAGACTATTGCTAGCCCAAAAAATAGCTAACTGCTCTCCTTCAAGACTCTTAAGTTTACGTATTAACAAACCAAACTCAAGCGTGATCGTGATCTTCAGAGCTCGCAAACACTTGACATTAAATTGATTAATGCTGGAGCCCGATTGCGCTAAGATTATACAACGAAGTTCTATTCTTATCCAATTTCAGTTCTAATCACATTGCAATCCAATTACTATTCAACTGCGCTGCATTCCGCATCGCGCTAAACTCTATGTAACTGACAACCTTTAACGTCTGAGGGATCTATCAAAACCGCTCTAGTGGCTGTCATGAGCTGTACCGCGATTAGCGCAATACCAAATGTGTCATAAGTTATGGTTCGTACGTAGTCCAGTCACGGTTCAAGCACCGAATATTTACCGCGATTGCAGCACTTGTCTAAGTATATAATTGTGTGGATACATCATGCAGTTTTAAACCCATATTCATCTTTTATTCTCGTACAAAGATGCGGCTGACCCAAAAAAATGTGACCAATGTTTACAAGTAATTTGTCCGTTCCCTGACGTAACTCTGTAGAGGATCCCTGACTCGGGAATATGTGAACAGCCCTTGGCTGCAATCGCGGTAAATATTCGGTGATTGAACCGTGACTGTACTACGTACGAACCATAACTTTTGACACATTTGGTATTGCGCTAATCGCGGTACAGCTCATGACAGCCGTCAGAGCTGTTTTGACAGATCGCTCAGACGTTAAAGGCTGTCAGTTACATCGAGTTTAGCACGGTGCGGAATTCAGCACAGTTGAATAGTAATTGGATTGCAATGTGATTAGAACTGAAATTGGATAAGAATAGAACTTCGATGTTTAAAATTAGCGCAATCGGTCTCCTTGACTCGGTTGACGTCCGATTTTATTACAGATAATGTACTTATCGACCGCGGTCCGCGACCACAACACCGCACATTTCCAGTCTGCTTATCGGAAAATCGTTTTCCATCAAACTGACAAGTCATCAATTAGAATTTTAGTTGGGGTGAAGAATGCCGGCTATTTTAAGCAGTGGCGAAGATAGGGCCCCAGAGTAAAAAGGGACCCCCTGACAAATATTCGCCAAATCCTGATTGTGAGGCAGTGAATGGTGCGGAGATTGGGTGAGTCGCTAGGCCCTTATCTTTACGGTACAATCATCTAAACTTATAAAACAGTTCCGTGACTGACAACGCGTCGTGGGCAAAAGCTAGGTAGGTACTATAGAGAAATTACACGCTGCCCTATACACAACTGACATCATTTCATGACCCTTTTGGAGTGGCCCCTACATACTATCTTTTTATGCATGTATGGGGCAGTCTCAGTTTTAGAACATTCAAGGTTTGATTTCGGAATGAATTGTGGTTCGATGTAAAGGAAAGT
Source organism: Agonopterix alstromeriana (assembly GCA_963924505.1). NCBI lineage: Eukaryota > Metazoa > Arthropoda > Insecta > Lepidoptera > Depressariidae > Agonopterix > Agonopterix alstromeriana. The sequence continues at coordinate 7,329,133 of OZ004682.1, forward strand.
CTTGTTTGCGGCACTGGAGTTTTATTTTAGTGATTTTTACACCAGAGTTAGTTACACGCACAAGAACCGTACCAATATGGAAGACGGAATCGGAAAAACAACTTTTTTAATTACTACATTTTATGTTGGTGTTGCAAACAGTTGATGGCCATGGCCATTCGCTCACAAAAAATGCATAAGAAACGTAATTCCTCAGTCTCTTAGTACGAAAATCACGAGAAGAACTGGTGTAGGTAGGTACTCTACCGGAACCAGGGCTGCTGTTGCGTAATAAATTAAAATAATTTCTCAAGTCACAGCTTCAAGGTTAGCCGTGGCCCCTTGAACTAGTGTGGTATCGTTTCGCTTTTCCCTAGCTACGCCACTGATTTAGGGAATGTCGAATAGTTAATTATTCATTCTGTCCGTCTCGATATCGCATAGTCTAATCTTATATTATAGTTAGAGGCGTTTAACTGTTAGAATAGTGCGTTACTATTAAGTTATTGTAACTCCGTTTACGCTGCTTAACATCTGGGTTTCACTGCGCAATATGGCAACACAAAGTAAAATAGTAGGTATGAACAATAAAGTTTCATAATTATGAACTAGTTACTACTATCTCAGAGTAGTTAGAGACAAGTAACCTGCTGACGTGCAGGGGGTGATGGTTCGATCCCCGTCCAGGCCGACTCGTACCAATGAATTTTTTATTATTTATTTACCTACAATTTGTAACACCACATGGCTTTTCGGTGCCGGTAAACATTGTGAGGAAATAGGCATGCTTCAATTTCGAGGCATGTATTGTACCCACTGTTCAATACGTCACGACGGGATCACTCCCCGGACAGGGTTTCGGTACTACTAGTGAAACGTGGATGTCCATACTACTACTTAGATACTAATTTTCTGTTTCGAGACGATGGCATGTCATTGAGTGTGATTTGCTATCGTGGTGACAAAATTTGCCAACCAGCTTTACCTACTTGCTGATTACCTATAGGGTGCATGTTTTATTTGAAAAAAGAAAAACTCTATTACCGTATTACTTTGTTTCAAATCGTAAACATATGCAGTTAAAGAACAATATCCGCTACCGCAACCGGGGCACTTTATGAGTCGTCAAAATAGTAAGTATAAAATATAAAACATTGTTGTAAAGAAAGGAACGAAAGGCTTTTGTTTGCACTTTAGGATTTTGATGTTGACCCATACAATGTTAGAGTTAAATAAAAACTGTTAAATCTGAAACAATTAATGCCATTTTGCGGAACAAAAAACGATTGTAAAATATTATTTTATACAGAATAATTATTAGCTAGATATACAGTATGAACTTTATATCTTTAAATGTATGCAACAGCTGATATTTAAAAAAATATATCAGCTTTATATATACATTTGAGTCGAGTAGGCATTGCAGTTTAGTATGGAATAGCAGATTTTTTTGTTGCTCCGATCGGTTTGCTCCCATAGTAAAAGTTGTTTAGTTTGATGGGTAGACTCTTAGTTTAAAAGGATGCCAATGATATCAATTTCACCCTGTAGTATATACTACAGGGTGAAATTGATATCATTGGCCGACCGATGGTAAACCGATGGCCGATGGAGCCGAAGAATTCTCGAGTGGCGACCGGAGGGTAGCATGGGTAGAGAGCCCCCACGAGGTGGACCGACGACCTGGTGATGGCGGCGGGAACCCGTTGGTTGAGGGCAGCGCAGGACCGGTCGTTGTAGCAATTCTTGAGGGAGGCCTATGTCCAGAAGTGGAAGTCTTTCGGCTGAAATGATGATGGTGATGACTAGTTAGACATAATACCTTGTTGGCTTAAGAAATCTTTCTTCAATAGGTAGGTAAGCAGGTTGGTACCTAGCCAGTGGCGGATTTACCCTAAGGCCAGGGCCTAGGGCGGCCAGATATTATGGGTGGCCAATCGTGACAAAAAAAATTACTGATGTAACAAGAAATGACTCAAAGTAGCTAAATACTCTAAAGGATCGCGCATATTATGTAGTTAAATAAATAAAATCTGAAACCGTTTAAATGTTTGTTTTTTAGTAATGGTATGTATGTTTTATTTAAATGTGCAAATATCCCTGAAACCTCGGGAAATAGTAATATTTTAATCTAACTATAAAAGCTATTATAGTTAACTAAATTCTGAATAGATTTCGATAAAAGTTGGCAATGAAGTAAATTCATTATATAGTCTATATGATGAGTGCTGAGAAAGGGGCGGCTGGTGCTTACTAAATAGCCTGGGGCCTATGGCGGCCAAAACTGCAAATCCGCCACCGTACCTAGCCTATACATTTTTGACTAAGTAAAATTTCTATTTACTTTAATTACCAGGTAGATACTCGTGCCTTCTAAGTCCTATTAGAGAGAAACTTTTACCAATAAAGCCAATCTCATATTTCTATGTCTAAATATGTATAAATATTTTTAAAAAATTTCAATCTTCCCAACAAAATGCAATCACATTCTTGTTCAATAAATAAATAATTACGATCCAGCCACTCAAAGGAAGGTAATCTCTGCTCACGTTGGCATATTGTTAACATTATCGAATTTATTTTCAATCTCACTTTCACTTGATTACATTAACACTTTTTCTTTCGTAGATGAAAAATATCCATTGTGTTTCGAAAATAACAGCATTTTATGCATTTATTTGAAAGCAAAGAGGAATGCTGAAAATAATATTACTAGGTACCTACCTGTACCATTCTTAGGGTTCCGTAGTCATCAAGCAACCCTTATAGTTTCGCCATATCCGTCCGTCTGTCCGTGGCTGTCTGTCCTTAGCTCCGTGACACTTAGTACTAGAAAGCTGTAATTTGATGTACATATTTATCACGCTAACAACGTGGTAAAATAAAATCTAGAAAAATATTCTTTTTAGGGTGTACCTTCCCTACACGAAAAGTGGGGATGAAATTTTTTCCCGTCTATCTCATGGTGTGGGGTATCATTGGATAGGTCTCTTAAAAATATTGTTATCGATTTAGGGATCCGTTAGCTAAATATTAAGCTTTAAAGTGAACATTTTTGTTAGAGTCAAGTGCCCCCCCTCCCCTCTTCTAGCTAAACGGTTGTAGTGTATATAACGAATTTAAAAGGAAAACTATCACCGCTAAGTAGGCATAACAAGTTAACGAGTAATAGTCGACCAAGTTGTAAAATGTACTTTTTAGACTTTATTAGCCGCTAAACCGTAGTATAAAACAAAAAGCCCCCTTCAAAGTCCGTATATTTTGACGGGCAACTACGGAACCCTGCCATGCAAGTGGCCCGACACGCACTTGGCCGGGTTTTTATATTACTTTTCCCCTGACTTTGAACGACAATTTCAAGAACGCAATTTTTTGTAAGTAAATTGAATTGAAGAACATTTTCAAGGAAAAAGTTTGCTACTACTGGTGCCCACTATCTTATTTTCTAGAATAAGAATCATTTACTGTTAGACCTGGTGGTATACTAAGATCAGATCTATCAGTGTAGGTATCGATTTTTTTGATTCGATTGCAGGTTTCAGGATTCCATGTTGTTCAAAGAGTGTATGCAAATAAAATTTGGCACAGTACAAGTCACCAGGGAAAAGCAATCGTTTCGAAAATAAAAAGTTAAAAATGCATACAGAAATTTGTTAGAGAGCAGACTGACACATGACCGACGGGGGATTTGCACAATTTCGTTGGGAAACTTCTGTGAACACAGGTTTTAGGTAGCGCCAATTTAACCGACCGTAATCCCTTTTGGGGTTATCAGAAAACTTACAACTACCTACTTTTTGACTAAACCTAAAAGGATAGTAAGTAGTAGAGTAGGATACGTGGAGTACCTAATTAAAATAAACAAACCAAAAGGGCAGCTCTGTTACTACACAAAATGAATAGAAAATTTCAAGTTACTTTAAAAATTACGAAATAACATTAAACTACAAATTTAATAACCCTCCTTCTGGCGCAGGGGTATGTTCAGAACCTACGCCCAGAGTGCACTCCGAGTGCAACTTTTCGCACTAACGCCATTCCGAGCCTCGGTGAAAAAACGCTCTTTGCAACTCGGTTGTCACAACTCAACCGTTCCGAACCTCTGACGGGTTGCAACTTTTAACCATCAAATTCGGTGATTAAAAAACACTCTGACGTTTTGATTATCTGTGGTTACTTGACTTTTTGCTCATTTTGAATCAAAGTTAGTTTTTTTCAAATTATTTTTATTCACTCTTTGATTCTCTAGCATGGAAGATGAGTTTTTATTGTATTTGGAAATGATGGAAGCCCTGGAAGCCCATATTACTGTCAATGTTGTTGACAATTTTAGGTTATAAAATAACCGCGATCGTTCCGTACCTTATTGCGAGTTTAAAAACAACTGTTCGTTCCGTACCTTAGATTGAAAAACAACCAAACAACCGCACCCGTAGGTTCTGAACGCTGTTGGGTAAAAAACCCCCAACGCCAAATCATACATTAAAAAAAATGTATTAATTGTGATCTATGTTGTTTTTGTTAAATGTTTATTTTTTGAGGCATGTATTGTACCCACTATCCATTATAAGTGCGGTACGGTATGGTACTTAAAATAACTGGCCATTAATAAAAAAAAAAATTCAGTCAGAATTTGACATTTGATGTTGCCGTTTCTGTTTCCAGCATAGAGTTAGAAAGAGAAGGCATGTGATTTTATTTTTTAAATTAGGAATCGGTTTTTCTCCATGAAGTTCGAATGATTTTCTCGCGACCACTTTTACCATTTACAGAAAACAGTTAAAAATTAAATGTATGTTGAATAAACTCGATGAATCGTAAAAAACAGGAATTAGTAAAAATATAAAATCGATACCAAAAAAAAATTTGACATACCGAATTGTAATTGTAAATCCTGAACATCATTGATGCGCGCACCGCAACATGTATCTTGACTCCTTTGTGATTATGAAAACTTTTAATTCCATTTACAGTCGATTGAAGCGCTGCTCAATTTCTTATCACTAAATAGACAGGTTGTTATAATACCTAGGCATTATATTTCCTCTGCACTAACTTTATAATATCGGTTGTCACCAGCAGCTTCTCAATTTAAACGCGTTAATAGGATAGCAAACATTTTGAACACAGCTGAAACTTTGACAGAATCGTTTTAAGGGAAAAACAAGATAACTGATCATAAATGCCGGTGACGTTCTTTGATCATATCATATTATTAAGTATATAAAGCGCACAACAGACGTTTGAGCTCTATAAATTTGTATAGAAAAACAAATTTATCGGAAAACTTTGCCCAATGTTAACTGCCCTACATTGAGCAACTTTTTAAATTATTGGGTACCCGATGGGAGATGACACAATTTTCAGATTTTGATTATAACAAAGTTTCCAAAAGGCCAAATCGATAGCTCGATTTTTGACTTCCTGCTTACACAAAAAAATGTTGAAATGTCTATTTTGTGGTTAAAAATCGATTTGAACGCTTAGCGGTCAGTTGCAGAAACGTTCATTGAAGTTAATCCTCCATTAAATCTCTTACTAGATTTTAGTACGTCAACAAAACAAAAAGTGACAGCAAGATATTTAATGGAGGATTAACTTTAATGAGCGTGTCTGCAACAAAGTGTAGATCAAAGTAAAATTAATGGATATGCCCAAAGCGCGTTTAGTTTAAGCACACAGGTTGAAGTACACTTGGTCCATACAAACTAGCACACTTGTCTGTCATCTCGGTAAATATTTGAAGTATACCTGTCATTTGTTTATTTGGCGACGGGCTCACTCCCCGTCACACTGGTTAGAGTTTCGGTACTAGTGAAACGTGGATGTTCTGTGGTTTCATAATATGCTTATACGTAACAACGTTTTTTTAATCTTTAGGCAAAGTACTGATGGAAAATAAGCAAACAATAATTAGTTATACTATGTTGTTTGCCGATCATTAATATTTAACAATCCTGGACGAGTATAATCAATTTTAAGCGATGAAGCGATGGGGAAAAATTAATCGACACGGTACACAAAAGCCACACGTCATTGAGAAATTAATGGTTTTTCAAGAAATGGTTATTATTTTTGGATGCCGTTTCCCCCGCTCTTTTGTATTATAATGGTCACCCAAAAATTTATCTAATCAGTAAACCATGAGTTTTCACTGTACTTTACTACCGTAACGTCACCAATTTTCTATTGAATTTGGTACAGCGCTCCTAGTAGTTACGTTGAGAACTAATTTCTGCCATACGAAATTGGCGACGTAACTACAGTAGTAAAGTATAATTCAATTCAATTATACTTTATTGCACACCAATGTCAAAGTCAAAGTCAAAGTCAATATAATTTATTCAATATAGGAGCTTGCAGCACACTTATCAAACGTCAAATCTTTTTTAAAGCTACCACCAAAACAGAACATACATTTGAATACAGATAAAGAATTAAAAGTAGGTACAAATAAGGCGGTCTTATCGCTAAAAAGTTATTTCTTCCAGGCGACCTTAGGGTAGAGGAATTAACAATCGAAAAAAAAATTGGTAGGCGGTGTAGCTCAAAATAAAGAAATGACAATGAGTGTATAAATATACTTAAAAATAATAAAGTATAGTGAAAACTTATGGTATAGTAGGACTACTGATATTGTTTTACTTCAGTAATAGGTTAGAAGGCGAATGCTAGGCACACACTCGATATTTTATTATTTGACAGATAAGAAATCATGTGGTCTGTATTACGATTCCTGATAACTACCCGCTCGATATACACCGTGAAATAGGGGTCGTTTAAAAGCCGGTAGAAGTTTGAAGGGTAGTATTTTTCTTAAATTAATAAATCTTTTTTTATTTTACCTTGCTATTGGATTGTACTACTGATAGCATATCACCTCCTACGGCTTCAAAACGACACCGATTCCACGGTATCCTGAGCCTGGGTTACGATAAAAATATGATTGCAATAAATATCGAGCGTGTAGCATTCGCTTAACACAGAAGCACCACTACGCTACAATCATCTCCCGTCTCATATTTACACTTCAGAACCTGTGAAAATGTACAACATTAGTTTATAAACCTAACGTGTAGTTTGCAGAACGAAAGATCAAATTCCAACAGTCTGATCGTCTGCATACGGCTTAAATGTTGTGAAACTTTGGAAATGTTAATAATATCGTTATTGATAAATATCGCTGCCTCCAAGTCTTTGAGACGTTGATTGATATTTATTTATCCCTCGGAAGGAAAATGTGAAATCAATAAACGATATGTTATGAAAAATATACATATTTTCGAATCGAATCGACAGAAGATTGGAAATGTGAAGTTTTAATCCATGTTTGCTCTAAGCATAGGCCGTGTAGGTGTTACTAATTAGATTTGTTCGTATGGACTTCGCTAGTGAAATGTGAATAGTCTGATAACGATGTATTTGGAATATATGTCTTACCCAGTCGGAGAATAAAGTCGTGTATACCATAAAAGTTTCACCAGGGCGATCATTTCAATAGTAGATTACGAATCTAATAATACTTCAAATAATAGATTTTTCAAAAAAACATATATCCACCCACTCACGGTCGTGTCCCTGAAGATACAACTACCTGAACAATACCTTTCTATTTCATTAATTTTCAGTATCATTTATTTGTTTATATCACTTTCTTTTCGAGTAGAATATTCTATTGAGTCACGTTGCAGGGTTTGCCCCGAACACTTATCTTTCACGTGGTGTTCGCGCGGTTCGCGTCTCAGCCTGCCACGAGGCTCCGCAATCCTTCTCAGTTGTGTTCTTACTCAAAAACAATCCTCGAGATTGGATAGATACTCCCTCAAACCACTTGACACTGGCGGAAATGCGGTGCTAACGCACAAGCAAGAAGTCCATTAAGTGTAAATAAAAAAAAGAATATTCTATTTGACATCGGCTATATCTTCAAAGTGCAACCAATATGAAAACGAAAGCTCAGGTCTTAACGAACTTTTCTCCGATGGAAATCTGGGAAAATCCTCTGTTAACTAGTTGTGTTGTTTGTGTTTATAAAATTGAAACGTGCTAAAGTTTCAACTACGGTATGGGTAGGGTGACCATCTTCACTCTGCTTCTTATAGAAATAAATAAAGGATTAGGTAGATACTTAGTATTAGCTTCATCAACATCTAAGCCGATAGACGTCGACTGCTGGACATAGGCCTCCCCCAAGGATCTCCACAATAACCAGTCCTGAGCTGCCCTCATACAACGGGTTCCCGCTGCCTTCACTAGGTCGTCGGTCCACCTTGGGGGACCTACCACTCACGTTGCGCTTTCCAGTACGCGGCTCCCACTCAAGAACTCCATCGGCAATCGGTTCTGCGAGCAACGTGCCCCGCCAATTGCCACTTTAGTTTTAAATTCTTTGGGCTATGTCATCTACTCTCTTCATTTCTGATTCGATCTAGCAGGGAAACTCTAAGCATAGTAGTCCTCGGATTCACTTAAAAGGTCTCCTTTTCCATTAATATTAAAATGACTTAGGTATTGCGTTTTAGAGCCGTTTTGGCAGATCATATTCATATTCATGTATTTCATAAAAATAATTTTACATATCAAATGCGCTACTTATAATTATATTATTTATATTAACATTTATATTATTAACATTAGTTATTATGTACAAAGTTATAAAACTCATAAATGTCATAAAAAGCACAATTTATAAGTTCGTCGGTCGCTCAGACGTTAAAGGCTGTCAGTTACATAGAATTTAGCGCGATGCGGAAATCAGCATAGTTGAATAGTAATTGGATTGCAATGTGATTAGAACTGAAATTGGATAAGAATAGAACTTCGATGTTTTAAATTAGCACAATCGGTCTCCTGGGCCCCTAGACAAAGTATCTTTCGATTAGCGTTAACGACAGTACAAAACATAAAATGTATGGACTTGACGTATGGTGACGAAAGCAAACGTCAAAATGTTTCAATCGCTAATGTCCATACATTCTCTCATTTCTACTAGCGTCAGCGCCAATAGAAATGCCATTTTATCTATAGGCCCTGACGCTCAACAAAAAAATTTCAATCTTTCTCCATATAAACCTACTAATACGTACTAGAATTTATTCTGTGCTCATACCTATATAAGCTCGCAAGAGTTTAACAAGCCTCAGCGTTGTAGTGTTGACGAAGGTTCGGTTTGGAACCGCAGTCCAACTGTTCTTGATTGGACGTTGTATTTATGCAAAATACCACGGAAACTTTGATAGCGCGGGTCAGGTTCGTTAATTTGATTAGTTTGAAGCTATGCAGCATCGTATGCACTGGCTGTTTTTGTTTATGTGATACCTTACTTTGTTCGGAAAGTTTAGGATTAAATTTCAGGATTTTAAATAGCTTTAGTTTCAATGTTTGTAAGTTGTTCTTCGAGCCTTTATATGTCCGTTAGGACTGAGTTTCGAGATATTGGCTATGTGCATGACACTAGCGCCCCTAACGGTGTCGGGCCGCCGTGAATTATTTCAAGTAACATGTTAGTTAAAAGTTTGTTATTTTTATAATAAAACAATGTAAAAACTAAAGAAATTAGCAACATTATGTTACAAATTTAAAAATACCTATTTGCTAGAATCCACGATATTTGCAGTGCCAATTTCCGTACAAACTTTTATCCCGGTTTTCACACCTTTGGATATAAAATTTCAAAAAACCCTTTTTAGTGAGCACCTATACTCCATTCAAAATAGCAACGTAATTTTAAGGCCATTTTGCATTACAGATACAGAGATTTGAAACACTTCCTCTCAATTATTCTTAGAACAGCTTTAGTAACGTCCAAGATATGTCGGATAGTATATGTATCCAATATATTACAGATATGACATGTGGTGATCAGAATTGTGCAGAAATCTAAATAGGAATCGGATAATCTCGTCGACGTTATTTGTAATGAAGTATAGATGCCAATAGAAACTTCCATACCAGATATTAAGTTTGTAGTCTTTACAGTTTTGGAGATTTCGTGTTGAGTTTGTGTATGGATTTGCATAGATTCAAGCATATTTTACACAGCTTGTCCAACATAAGTACACATTTCTGCCACCCCGGGCGCTGCAATCGATTTGTCAGTTCCCATCACCACTTCGGACATAGCCAATACACGTTAAACAAGTTTTGATTGTTACTTTATTCTGAATTAAAATATTCAAGTTTGGTCGAGGGCTACGCCAAAAAAATAAGCAAAAAGAAAAAGCGCCACCTTCCATCCAAAAACCCGCAATGTCTTTTAATATCCTATACAGCGTGTTAGAGTAAACAGTTGCATTACTTTAAAGAATAGAATAGAATGTTCCCATGATACCGTACAAAATTCCCTAAGAAAAATAAAGGAAATACGCATTCAACATTTTGAACTTTTCACACCAAATGCAATCAGCTCATCGAAAGTTTGTATGAAAAGTAAAATTATTTTTTTGTTTTTCTGAGAATGGTGTCTGAGTATAATCAGTGATTATGGCCTGGTTGCCGGACGACCCACTCCTCATTTGCCTAATCTGGGCAGCCGCTTTGTTAAGGCTTTGCTCCACCTGCCTCCATCTACCTATACAGGGTGTTAGGGTTGCATTTCCGTTCACTGATATATTATACGAATAATCAGTGTAAAGTGAGAATAATCATGATTATTATCACTGAATCATCAGTGATAATCATGAGTATTATCACTGAATAATCAGTGATTATACTCATGATTACTGCATCAGTGAAGGCAAATGCAACTGTGCTATACATGGTGTACTATACAGGGTGTACCGTCAAACTGAACAACTTTCTCTATGGGACCAACATCGAAAGCGCCAAAAAAAATCGGGTGTTCCATACAAATCTGCAAACCTACTCGAGCCAAATGTATGGGACAGCCGATTTTTTTTTTGCGATTTCGATGTTGGTCCCGTAGAGAAAGTTGTTCAGTTGGTCTGGTCATCCCCTTTAAAAACTTCCAGCATATTAAGAAGGACCCTGTATTAGTTACATTTTGTCAAACTAAAATATGCTTAACAAAAAATTTTCTAGTAAAGCAGATATTTTTCTCCGTATATTTTCTAAAAGCACTATCTCTATAGCTCGTGTTTATGAGCTTGTTACTGGTCACCCCTGCAGGTCAACATCGGTAAGTAGGTTGGCGTGGACAAACTGCAAACACGCAACGGCCAATGCAATCGAGTTAAGTTTCTATTTCCCCTCGCAAATGCCGGCGCCACAGAAAAGAGATATATAGTACAGCAACTTCATGCAAGCGAACAAATTGACGCACGCACCCAATCGGGCGCCACATACACGGCCCGCTAAGGTACTTCGGGGAGCTGGTTCTTTGACCTACCTGGTCTCCGATTGCGCTAAGTTAAAACATTGAAGTTCGATTCATATCAAATTTCAGTTCTAATCACATTGCAATCCAATTACTATTGAAATTCCGCATCGCGCTAAACCCTATGTAACTGACAGCCCTTACCGTCTGAGCGATCAAAACGGCTCTAACGGCTGTCAAGAGCAGTACCGCGATTAGTGCAATACGAAATGTGTCAAAAAATTAAGATTCGTACGTGGTCCAATCACGGTTCAATCTCCGAATATTTACCGCGATTGCAGCGCAGGGCACTTCCCCGTCTAGTGGTCCCCCCTAGTACGCAGTAATAAGCAGTAACCGCTCCCTGAAATATGCTGTATTTGTCAGTGACGAAAAATAAACATCGGGGCGCAACAGTACAAAGTACCTTTGCGGGCCATGTACACACGGCGATAAATAAAGCTATACAAAACCAAATTAAGTTGTCCGCGTGACATTATACGTTATTCAACCAGCGCGTGGCCAGCTTATGTTAGTTTTGTATAGCTTGATGTGTCGCCGTTTGAACGTGGGTGTGTATGCTTTGATTCGAGCGCTTGCAAGAAGTTGCTCTACTGCATATCTCCTTTCTGTGCCAGTGCGGCGTGCAGCAGCATTTTCAATTGTACATTTTTTATTTTTAAATGCTTTTTTGTACTTTTGTTTGTTGTCGACGAATAGGTGACGCGATGTTTACGTTTTTTTAGCATCGATATTTTTGTTTTAAAGGGAATTGTTTGTCGTCCGTCCATACCTACATCGTTCGCCAATGAATCAACATTCATGGAAAAATTGGCAGGTATAGGTTAGAAGAATTTGATGGCAAATAAGGAAATACAATTTTAGAGTAAGCAACACTGGGGTAATTGGATTAGGGCCCTTTGCATTGCATCTTTTTCGATTCAGTCGCGATTCAGCATCGACGCAAACGCGATAGATCCACGTCGTAATATTTGGACAGTCATTAGTCGACAGCTTTTGTCTTAGTGCACACGCGCGTCTGCATCGGTACAAACGTGCGTGTGCATCGCTACAATCACGAGTTTGAATCGATACAAACACCCCTGTTAATTGCTAGTATATAGATGCTGTCACGCGATGGACGAACGCGCGTTTTTATTGCTACAAAAAGTCGCAGTTTCAAATGGCCTATTGTGACTAGACAGATTACAGTTTGACATTACCATGTGAAATCTATATTTTTTTCTTTTTTTATGCTATGTGATTCTGGTAGACCCATATTGTACCTAGAAAAAAGTCTAGGACGGAACTCCGACAAAAATAATAATGGAGCCCCGTAATAGCGGCGGCTATTCAAGTGTGACTGAATTTAGGGTTGTCAAGTTACCGAACTTTTTTTCTAGGTCCATGGGCTATTAATAATAATTGTAGGACAGGCAAACGAAAGAGGGAACGCCCTATAATAACCTGGCGCCGCTCTGTAGAAGTAGAGCTTAGGGCTTAGAGTCTTAACATGACTAGAGGGCCTAGACAAAGTACCTTTCGATTAGCGTTAAATCAGAAATCAGAAATCATTTACTGTCACAAACTGATATACATTTATAGGTCTTATCATAAAAATTTGTTCCACAGTTTTACCTATGTCAGGCATACAATATTATTTATAAGACAGTAGAAAACATAAAAAAAAGTATGGGACTGTAGAAAAGAACGAAAATGAATAGAAAAGGCTCAGGCAACATGCAGTTTTAGACAGTAAAGTTGCTTTCGACAGTGAGCGTTTCGATTTGAACGCTTCCTGTCGATCTACTAGACCTTGTAGATAACGCTAGAAAATGGCGGGCGAAAAACTTGACAGCAATTTCAAAATTACGATTTTTTTTTAAATCGAACACGATCCAGCATATAAAAAAGGAAAAAGAGTGAATGATTGAGTGAACTAAACGCTAATCATAGGGCAGATTTAGCTTTTTTTCTCAGAGTGCTGCCCAAGATCGCTACCAGTGGAAAGCTATTATCCGAGCCCTATACCAGAGATTACTAGTTACTTTGTAACAGATAAAACACTTTCTTAGAAAACGATAAGTTTTCAGGCTTTAATAATTTTCTGCCAGACGGTACGCGCGAAAATGTGTCTAATGGCGCTTGACTTGTTATTACTTGGTATGCGCGACGTATGCAACGTTGCCGTTTGGAGCGAGAGTGGCAGAATTCATACAAGCGCATCGTTTACGATGCGTATTCCTGTCTCGCTGTTTCTGACTACCCAAGAAATTGTACCAAATGCTCGTAATCCAAAAATATTAGTAGAGTGTGAGAGTATGACCTATTCATTGAGAAAAATGGCAATAATTACAAAAGAGTCTATCATATTTTTTGGGGAGGGAATATTTGCGGGCCCAGGTGCCCAATTTTAGAGCCACGTTTTTCCTAATTAGAGTCTGAGGTAGAATTTATGAATAAATACAGATTTTTTTTCTAATGTAAATTTGAGACGTACCTAAATACAAATGATAGTAGGTACTAAATTGTAGATTTTATGATTTAAAATTTTATTTAATAGTGGATTGTTGAATAGAAAAATGCGATTTGATTGCACAAGCAACGAAAATACATTCATTTAGAGTAGGACTACAGATTTGCATGAAACAGCAGTTTTTTTTCTCGATGTTGTTTCCATAGTGAAAGTTCCTCATTCACAATTTAACAAGGAATTGTTAAAAACACATTTACCACTAAATACATATTACAAAACAAATAAATAACGTAAAAGCCTTATTGCTCTATTGTATTGCCCAATTACAACAATAAATTTTACTTTAATAGGTACTTATAGGCTACGAGGTAACAAGAAAATACTAAAATTGCGGCAAAAAGAACAAAACAGGAATGACAAAATGAAAAATACTCGGCATTTCCCCTGGCGACGTCGGCATCAGTGAAAATACATGATCAAATCTTTTTTATTTACTGAAACCGGCCTAGAAAATGGTTGATCAGTTTTGAAAGCATGTCGTAACTAATGAAAATATAGCTTTTAATTGAGATGCGTCATATATATCACAATATGATATTATGATGACAAGCAAAAATAGTCCTTGTAGTTCTACGTGCAGATAAAACGACATTCAATTTAAAGGTGCTCAACCAATATCTTGGCAACCAATATCTTAACAAAGATTTAAAAGAATAAAATGACTTCAGTATATAGGTAGTACCTGTATGTACTGTGTAGGGTAATTTTCAGTTGACCAGAATTTTTTAGAGATGTCGTAGTTGACCAAACTGAATAACTATTTATTACTCACCATCATTATACCATCCATATTTTAATAGTATGTTTATCCATCTGTTTAGAATCGAAAGTGGAGAACTGCAGACCACGAACCAGCAGGCGTAGTGTGGGACGCCCTGCTGTACTGGACAGCGACTAAAAAAAGATAGCGGGGAGCGAATGAATGAGGAAGGTCGAAGGTAGAGTTTTGTAGCGCGCCTTGTTAGGGCTAATGTTCAGCAGTGGACGATGATAAGCTGATGATGACAATAGGAGCGATATAGAAAAAGCTTAAAAAATCGGCTAAGTGCGAGTTTGACTACTCGCGCACTGAAGGTTCACCACACAACATATTTTCTTACAAAAAAGATTGGTTTTCTCCCTATGCGCGAGACTGACTCGAACTTGGATGGTCTTTATTATTTGTTGTTATGCTGTAGAGTTTGTTCTATAATCACACCAAGTTTGAAGCTCGTATGTACATATTACTGTTTTTACAAAAAAGCAATAACAATAAATATATTTAAAAAAAACTGTTTCTTGTATGGAGACCCCATAATTTTTGACTTTTTGTATTTTTTAGTTTTACATCGAATCATCTATAATAACGAATTTTCGGTGAACATTCCAACCGTCTAGCTATTACGGTTCAAATGATACAGCCCTTTATAGGTAGGACAAACGGACGAACGGACGAAAGGATGGACAACGTAGGCTTCGTAATAGGGTTCCATTTTCACTCTTTGAGCACGGAACCCAAAAAAACTGCTCTAGAAAGCAGCTTGCTTTCACATCACGAGAAAACAAAGTTGCTGGTAAAAGCTACTAAAATATAACTCTGTAACTAACGTACGGCCAAAGGTAAAAGTTACCTACACGAATTCCATTAGTTATAACAGTTAGTACACGAAACAAGATAATTGGCATTCGATCTAAAGTTATTTTAGTAGACGGTATTCCATTGAAGTAGCGCAGAGCTCCTGGCATACTCGCTCCCCAATTATGTGAGCTAGGGGGATCCATTATTGCTAGTCTCCGTTCCAATCTACACGGAGATCTGGTACACAGAGATAGGTTTTCTGGAACGTGTTATCCCACGGAGTAAAGAAAGAATAGGAGGTGTCGCAAGGCAATTAGGTCGTGACGTCACAGTCTTCTTCTTATAATGTGGGCAGCAAGCCCTGCCTCTGACGTGGTTTTATGTAACGAGATAGTAGCCGGGACCAACGGCTTAACGTGCCATCCGGAGCACGGAATCATCTTTCTTTTCAGACAATCAGGTGATTCAGCCTGCAATGTCCTAACCAACTAGGGAAAAACGCAAAAAGTGACATATCACTAGGTGTCCTCCGTGGGAATCGAACCAAAGACCTCCGTGTCAAGAGCCCAATGCTCTTAACCATTAGACCAAGGAGGTAGTTTCGTCACGTCACAGTGGGCGTTGTGATGTTCAATTCAAAGTGGACCGCTATTTTTTTGGCTGAGAATGGTTTTGTCGATAAAATATGTGTTAAAAGATTCATCGTTCTGATCAACCTCAATCCATCTATCCCATCAACGAATCCTGGATTCGGTTTTAGGGGCGGAACCTGCGCCCCCGTTTTGTTCCCCGTCCCTGCATTTCGGCAATACTTAATTCGTTAGAAATATTGCTTTGCGACACCTCCGCTCCTTTCTATCCACCATGTGTTATCACTTTCAATCAAATGACAGATTTAACAAGATGGCTGCGACATATATACTCCCATAAACTACTCGACACTGGCGGAAATGCATTGCTAACAAGCACAAGCAAGAGTCCATTAATTCACAAATAAATTTTGTATGAAAGATATGTCAAAATATCTGTCGGATAAGCTAACAAGAACCTACTAGAGTCACGTTGCAGGGTTTGCCCCGAACACTTGTCTTTCGCGTGATGTTCGCGCGGTTCGCGTTTCAGGCTGCCACGAGGTTCCGCAATCCTTCTCAGTTGTGTTCTTACTCAAAAAAAATACTCGAGATTGGATAGATATTCCCTCAAACCACTTGACATTGGCGGAAATGCGGTGTTAACGCACAAGCAAGAAGACCATAAATTATTTAAAAAAAAAGATCCTATTAAGAAGTGGTAAAACAGGCCCTAAAACCAATATCGTCCGTTCGTCAGCCAATTCAAGTTCTCAATAAACCAGCAATTCCACATAATCCTACAAGAGGAGTGAACAAGTTTTGTTATTCAATAAATAATTTACAATCGTACTATTTCCAAATTTAAGAGGATATAATTCGGAGCGCGCTCCATACAAACGTACTATGGTGATATTTTCAATACTTACCAATTAAACTCAATGAAATTTTTCAGAATCAATGTAAACACAAATTTCTATGCTTGTATAGAGTCAGATTTTCGTAAAAATGTATAGTTTTAAAGTTACAGTGCCTCAAAGATTTCCATACCAATCTTAAATTTATCCTAGCGTTGAAACTGTATATTTTAACGAAAATCTGACTCTATACAAGCATAGATATTTATTTCAAGATTGTTTCAGCAAAATTTCATTGAGTTTAATTGGTTAGTATTGAAAATATCACCATATTACGTTTGTATGGAGCGCGCTCCGAATTATATCCCCTTAAAAAAAATTGCTTTAACAAAAGTTTCAAACCTATCCAGTTTATAATATATCTTTGGCAGCAGTGAAAGCTGACGTCACGACAAGGAAACTACGTCGGGACATAATTGTTATTTCGTCATTATTCATTAATTGAACTGAGGTTGCCTTGTGTAAACAATCACGGTTAATTGAAAACTTACGGACAAAACGTTTGCCAAATTATGCCTACGTGGGTTTATGTATAAACTTGTATACTTTGTTGTTTCTATGTATGTTAGGTAGTTATAATTAATATCATTATTATTTAATTAATAGCACCCGTCCCGGCTTCGCACGGGGTAGACAAATAAATTTTAAGACTCATTTTTCTACACCTTCTGTTACATTGTTCAAATTTTACCAAGGATCCCTAATTTTTTTTCAAAATGAAATGTAGCCTATGTCAAATTGGAAGAATGTAGCATTCTATTGGTGAAAGAATTTTTTAAATCGGCCCAGTACTTTTTGAGCCTATTCATTACAAACATACAAACATACAAAAATAGGTACAAATCTTTCCTCTTTATAATATTAGTGTAGATGTAGATTAGTGTAGATAAACTAGACAAATTTCAACGGTTTAAAAGCGGGCCTCATCGCGGCGGACTGGCAGCGACTTTGCCCAAAGAAAAATAAATATTAGGAACCTTGCCTCGACGTGGTGCCCTTCAGCACATACATACATACACTCACGCCTTTTTCCCAGAGGGGTAGGCAGAAACTATAGATCTCCACTTTGGGCTATCTTTCTCTTCAGGATATATAAAATATATTTTAATTTATAATGTTCACTTTCTTATCTTAATTTTTTTTCTTTTTCACTTTATAAAACTATATGTTTTGTAGAATAACTTCGAATTTGTTGAATTAGTTTTTAATATTTAACCAATCGAAAGTTTCATTTTATTGCAGATATTCGAAATCATCATCATCATCATCTCAGCCGATGGACGTCCACTGCTGGACATAGGCCTCCCCCAAGGATCGACATAACGACCGGTCCTGCGCTGCCCTCATCCAACGGTTTCCTGCCGCCTTCACCAGGTCGTCGGTCCACCGTGTGGGGGGATATTCGAAATAAAGAACCTTAACTAGATAGATAGTTTTAATGAGGGTTTTGAAGAGTGAAATTAGACAGGCTAGGTATAGAGAGTAAGTAAAGACAGTATAATGACTTTAAGGGTGTCCAATTTTTTCTTTGCTTATTTACTTGGGAACAATTTGTTCAGTATCATGAATATACACCTTTTATTTAACGAAACTGTCTACAGTTACACCCTATATTATATAACGTGTAATTAAAAAAACAATCCCCTTTGTAGCTGTTGTTTTTTTAAATTTACCTCCAGGCAAAGATATCATAGCTCCTCCAACTAGTAAACAAATTGAGGATGTGATAAGTAATAAAAAACACGTAGTCACGTTGCAGGTTCTGACCCGAGAACTTGTCTCGCGTGTTGTTCGCGCGTCGTATTTTTGCCTGCCACAAGGCTCCGCAATCCTTAATCTCTTCTTGTTCTTTATCAAAAACAATCAATGAGATTGGGATAGATCTTTGACTATTTATATGTGGACTGGTTACGCGTGTAATTCTACTAACAAACATTTCTGCCACTTTTTGCGGGGGGCGAGGTAACATGAAATCCGCAACTTTGGATTTTATTCCCCACAACTTTAGATTCTAATTTTGAATGTTAAAATCATGAAAAATAGTCTCGTGTGAACCCCAAACGTTCTAAGTTCGAAGTTATTATTTCACAATTATAGGCTGTCTCGTTTAGTGATAAGGTGTAAAATTGAATGTAAATGCACAAGATCAATTGTGCTTATACCGTGGCAGAGGGGAAATGCTACCGCAAGGCTAGTCCCAATAATAATTAGTCAAAGGGATAGATACTCCCAAAAACTACTTGACGTATGCGGAAATGCGGTGCTAACGCACAAGCAAAAAGTCAATTATTTATAAATAAAAAAACACATTTAAAAACACACTTAATTTATAAGTGTTTTAAAACATAAAATACTAAAATGTTTAACACAAAGTTCTTTGAAAAGTTTTTCACCAGTTTTTTTTAAGTAGCCTGGAACGCTATTTCTGCATTCAAAAACAATGGAACTAGATATTTTAATATGAATCCTCTCTCATTAGTAGGTACAGATAACATAAAAATAAATAAAAATGGTCAGTCTGGTAGCTAGAATAAATAAATGTCCTACCAATTAACAGCTGTCGATAACATAAGGTGGTATCAAGAACGAAGAAAAAAGAATCCGGTCAAGTGCGAGTCGGAGTCACGAAGAGGGCTTGGTATACAATATTTTTCTTCACCTTATGAACATTATCTGGGTCGGTGAATAATAGATCTATTACAAAAATATTACACAGTAGTTCAAATAACTACATCCCAGCACATTCATTCATTCAAAAGAATTTAAAAAATGTATCGACTTCTTTCCTTCACCGAACTCAACACGGTTTTAACAAAGTCCACAGCTGGGCAAAGGAACCTGTCCTCGGTATACCTTGGCCATCAAATACTGTATATCATCCGGTGATAAGGGGTGAGTGTACCGATGATACTGAACAAATTTCCCTAAGAAACCTATAGGAAAATCGCAAAAAAATATTGAATGTTCCATACTAAATGTAATCAGCTGATTGAACGTTTGTGTTAAAAGCCGATTTTTTTTACCTGCTTCCCTTTATGTTTCTTTGGGAAAGATGTTCAGTATAATGAATACAGTCATTCATTAAAGTAATGTAACTGTCTACCCTAACACCCTGTAGTAAAGGTTCCTTCACACACTGAACCCTAAAAATATCCGAATCGAGATCAAAAAGAGTCCCGTCGCCAATCACTGCCGGAGATAGGAGAATTTACCGGAGCCCGTCGAGGGTCTCGGAATGAAAATTAATTAACGGAAAACTAACTGCTGAGCGATTCTCGGAAATACAAAATATTGAAACTGAAAATTTTTTAGTAACTTTGCAGTGCTGTATCTATAAATATAATAAAATTAGCGTGGATGTACATTGAAGATATTTGCAAAAATAATCATTACGGGCGTTTAGGATACGTAATGGAATGCACAGAGACCATTTTTAAAATTTGTGTCTGTTTATTTGTGCACGTATCACTTAAAAACTACTGAACTGTTTTAAATGGTGTTTTCACAAAAGTATAGTCTAGATTAACATTTAAGCTTTATTTAATCGCAATCGGTTTATACAATCAAAAGTTATGAGTATTTAAACTCTGTGGTCTGCACGTACGAAATTGTACGCCGTTTTAAAAAAAGTCCCTTTTTGTTGAACGACCAAACTAGCGTCTTTCGAGCGTTACCGCAGCTAAGCGGCGCTGGGTCGCGTTACCGCGTCTCGTCAGTCATAATAGAGAATTTAAGGAGGTTTGTTGTACGCTGAGTAAGCCCGGCGTTTGGCAGCCGGCCAGCGCTGGCACCGCGTCGACGCAGAGCGGACGCCGGCACGACGACGACGTTCGAAAGACGCTAGGGTGCACGGCGTCAACGTCGAGTAGACGCTGCGCGGACGCTGGCACGACGACGACGCTCGAAAGACGCTAGGGTGCACGGCGTCGACGTCGCGTAGACGCTGCTTGGACGCTGGCACGACGACGACGCTCGAAAGACGCTAGGGTGCACGGCGTCGACGTCACGTAGACGCTGCTTGGACGCTGGCACGACGACGACGCTCGTAAGACGCTAGGGTGCACGGCGTCGACGTCGCGTAGACGCTGCTTGGACGCTGGCACGACGACGACGCTCGAAAGACGCTAGGGTGCACGGCGTCGACGTCGCGTAGACGCTGCTTGAACGCTGGCACGACGACGACGCTCGAAAGACGCTAGGGTGCACGGCGTCGACGTCGCGTAGACGCTGCGCGGACGCTGGCACGACGACGACTCTCGAAAGACGCTAGGGTGCACTGCGTCGACGACGCGTAGACGCTGCGCGGACGCTGACACGACGACGACGCTCAAAAGACGCTAGGGTGCACGGCGTCGACGTCACGTAGACGCTGCGCGGATGCTGGCACGACGACGACGCTCGAAAGACGCTAGGGTGCACGGCGTCGACGTCGCGTAGACGCTGCGCGGACGCTGACACGACGACGACGCTCGAAAGACGCTAGGGTGCACTGCGTCGACGTCGCGTAGACGCTGCGCGGACGCTGACACGACGACGACGCTCGAAAGACGCTAGGGTGCACGGCGTCGACGTCGCGTAGACGCTGCGCGGACGCTGGCACGACGACGACGTTCGAAAGACGCTAGGGTGCACGGCGTCGACGTCGCGTAGACGCTGCGCGGACGCTGACACGACGACGACGCTCGAAAGACGCTAGGGTGCACTGCGTCGACGTCGCGTAGACGCTGCGCGGACGCTGACACGACGACGACGCTCGAAAGACGCTAGGGTGCACGGCGTCGACGTCGCGTAGACGCTGCGCGGACGCTTGCACGACGACGACGCTCGATAGACGCTAGGGTGCACGGCATCGACGTCGCGTAGACGCTGCGCGGACGCTGGCACGACGACGATGCTCGAAAGACGCTAGTGTGGGGGGTCTCTTAGTTTGTAGAAAATATGCGATGAAATATGTTTATCTTGATAATTATGAAAGATTTGTAATTTATTATTATCAAACATTTATGACAATTATCGCTTCGAAACCTGCAAGCCAGCTACGATTATGAAGGTTATCATACAATTCTAAAATAAAATAATCTAAAATCGGTTTAGGAATGTCAGAGACAATATAAATAGTCGTCCTTTATTAAGTCGGTAAATGAAATTGAAGATAATTGAAACAAATGAGACCAAACTTTTACTCTAAACTCGAAGACAGAATGTAATTTCTACCAATTCACCTCAACGCAATTGGTGCAGACAGACTTGTAATTTAGCAAATTAGAGATCTCACCTTCTAAAGTTGACTTAAAGTCGAGTGGATCATTATTGGGCAGAGGAAAGTTTTAAGGGCCCGATATAAATTGATCCATTTGTTATTCCAGTTTCTGACCGTTTTTTCTCTACAGCGACAACACGTTACGAAGCGGTTGTAGCTTTAAATAGAAACCAAGTGCGAGTCGGACTCGCGCGCGAAAGGTTCTGTACCACCCTCAGATAAATTATTTATCTGAGGTACCACCATACAAAATTACCAAAAAAGGCATTTATGGGATCCTTGTATATTCTCCTAAGGATCCCGCGCTGATAAAGATTGCGCTAAGGCGCAAGCCCGACACACACCTGACTGGTTTTTATTACTTGTTGTTTAACTATAGAGTAAGCACTATCCACTACCACACCAAGATTGACGCTTGTGTTTTTACGATATGCAGCAAAAACAAAAAACGTTCAAGCTGACCCGAAAAAAACAACTACAGACTTGTTGAAGCATTAAGAGGTATCCCCCACTGAACGACCTTGACCTTTCAGAACCGCCTCAACCTCTACTAAACTACGTCATTTTAGTAGGTATACCTATTTGTGGCTGGCTTGTCCTTCATAATGTCTCTGTGGTGCCTTCCAATCCAAGGAAAACAAATTCGAAAATCATAAGAATTTGCACCTTTTAAAGTTATCTAAGTAATTATGATATAGTAAATTAAGTAAATCATTAAATATTCAATGGTGTGGTCGCGTATATAGATGCATGTAATACAGATTTTTCCAGTGTTTAGGCTTTCCTCTGCACACAGGTTTCATAATAATTGTATCTTATAGAAAAATAAGAAATATGATACGAAGCAAATAAAGCCGAGATGTTGAAGAACATTGATATTTTTTCAATAATTTGTATGTCTTTCAAATAACGATAAGATAGTTTCTAAAAACAAGCAAAATATGGCTCGGCCCGGCGTTTAACTAGTGGAAGCGTCTTAAAGTGAAACAAACAAAGTAATTCTCAGGATTGTTCCTATGTCGTAGCTTATAATGAACTAAAATCTAAATGAGTGTACTCCACGTGGATCACTACTCTACACGAGTGACCAAGAGGAAATCGTTATAGCACTATTGAGCAAAGTGATGTTCGCAGAGTTTGACATCGATGTTCGGTGGACGTGGCCGATTTTTTAAAACCATTATTTGCGGTCTGAACTGAAACCAGTAAAATAATGTCTTTTCTATTACTTAAAAGAAGATAATAATTGTGTCATTTTTTTTTAAATATCGCTTTAAATTGATGTAGTATTATCAGTTAAATACTTAGTGCTTACAGATTTTTTTTTTGCATTTAACTTTTTTTTTCAATTATATTTACAGCGATTTAATTAGGCACTTAATATAAAGCAAATTTTGTTACTGACATACAGATTAAAAAATCGCTTTTGCTTTTTATAAGCATAAATTATTGATTGTCTTTTTTTTGCTGTTTGTAAAATAATACTAACTTTAATTTACTAGTCTATGTGGTTATAACAATCATATAAAATTACGTTGTCATGATCAGGGCTTTATTTAATTAAATAACGCGACAGTTGATATTTATAATGACAAATCAGGGTACATTGCTGAGAATATTAGGACACATGATACTTCCGCATGTTTAGCGTCATTAGTAACCAGCAATGTACCCTGAATTGTCGTTGTAAATTACAATTGTCATGTTTATTAAATGGGGCCCAGGCGATATTCCTATCTGATCAATATCAACTATAAGGGCAAATAATTTTTATTTCGGCTAAAATCGAAAACTTTACCTAATTATGATTACGCAGTCTCCACGGTTCAAATGCGTGGCGATTTATCGATACTAACAGTAGGTAGTTTTATCAGGACATCACTATCAAAGTAGCAGTACATAACATAGTTACAGAGCGATCTCGTCCGGTTACTTCCAATAACGGATCCACTCTTTCATACCATCAGGGTGTATGTGTGCCTATCGTATAAAATAGAACCTTATTAACTTGAAAATGATGACAGTTCACACAGACACCAAAAATAACGGAAAAGGTACTAGTGCACTACCACTAGGGCACTGCTAGTGAAATGTGGATATTATGATTATGGTAGGTATTCTAATTGAAAATCTCTCTGTCTACCCTCTACGGGAATATATTAATTATGTCAACGTGAGCTGATGCTGGGAGCATCTTAAGCTGAAAAAAAATAAGTCAAGAAATTTTGTAACCACTATTAATTGTTTTGAATAAGTTTCGTTAATTTGACTGTAAAGAATCTTTCGTAATTATCTTCTCTCTGAAACGATTCCTGTAGAGTAGAAACCATATGCAACTTATCAGTCAGTTGCACGTACGTTCATTAAAATTAATAATCCGTTAAATCTCTTGCTAGCTTTTACTACGTCAACAAGACAAAAAGTGACAGCAAGAGATTTAATGGAGGATTAACTTTAATGAATGTATGTGCAACTGGCAGGTAGTTAAATAAACTTAAGACGAGCTTGGTCAGAGGTCAACAATGTTTTGAACATTGGCATGCTTCAGTTACGGCGTGACGGTAGGATCATGTAAATTTATGTAACCGATAAATTGCCAATTTCTCCCACGAAATTGGTTTAGAAATATTGACTTTAATGCACGCCGGATTTAATGCCGTCCTTGAGATTTTGTATTATAATGGATCATGGATTCCGGCGCAGGAGTTACAATGGCTTTTAATACCTACAAGAAATGGAGGTCAGAAATACAAACATAATGTCTAGAAATATGAAGAGAAGTTTATTCAGAATGCGTACGAAGTCTGGTGATATTTTCAATACCAACCAATTAAAGTAAATGAAATTTTTCAGAAAAAATTTAGAAACTAATCTCTATGCTTGCATTAAGTCAGATTTTCGTTAAATGTACAGTGTTAATGCTAGGATTAATTTAAGATTTGTATGGAAATCTTTGAGGCACTGTAACATTAAAACTGTACATTTTAACGAAAATCTGACTTCATACAAGCATGAAAGTATGAAAGTCAAGTCAATATAATTTATTCAATATAGGAGCTTGCAGCACACTTATCAAACGTCAAATCTTTTTTAAATCTACCACCGCGTCAGCACAGATATTAGTTTCTAGATTGTTTCAGAAAAATGTCAATGACATTAATTAGTTAGTATTGAAAATATCACCAGACTTCGTTTGTATGGAGCACGCTTCGAGTTATATTCCCTTAACTTTAAGACTTAGAGGACCTGTTTCACCATTTCTGAATCAGTTCTTTATAGTTTACTAGCAGCCCGTACCGGCTTCGCACGGGGTAGACAATTATTTATTTTTGGAAATTTGGATATAAAACACTTTTTTTCACAAATATTTTTATTTTCAGATTTTACCAAGGATCCCTAATTTTTTTCAAAATGAAATGTAGCCTATGTCAAATTGGAAGAATGTAGCATTCTATTGGTGAAAGAATT
Source organism: Agonopterix alstromeriana (assembly GCA_963924505.1). Lineage (NCBI taxonomy): Eukaryota > Metazoa > Arthropoda > Insecta > Lepidoptera > Depressariidae > Agonopterix > Agonopterix alstromeriana. Next base: position 7,354,734 of record OZ004682.1, read on the forward strand.
TTTTAAATCGGCCCAGTACTTTTTGAGCCTATTCATTACAAACATACAAACATACAAAAATAGGTACAAATCTTTCCTCTTTATAATATTAGTGTAGATTTGACATATATTTCACACAAAATATGTCAAACTAGCTGTCAGATAAGCTAACAAGAACTTATCCAAAAGTGGGGAGTCGCGCTGCAAGTCTGGCGGAGGGTAGACGCATGCGTGTTGGCATCTCTTAGGCTTGCACGTGGCTCCGCCATTTTGTGAAACTCTTTTGTGTTTTAACCAAACAATCAGTTGAGATTATAACCTACTTGTCATTGGCAGAATTGCCGCGCTAGACGCAAGCAACCGGCCATTAATTAAGAAAGATATAAAAAATATCCAAAAGTGATGAAACAGGCCCTAACTATTTCAAATGTTATTAATTAAACAGCCGTTATGTGCTATTTTAAATCAAATTATAGATTGAAAAATTTGTCTCGGCCTGGACTTGAACCCACAAACTTACCATACCAAGAGCCCGATTGCGCTAAGTTAAAACATCGAAGTTCTATTCTTATCCAATTTCAGTTCTAATCACATTGGAATCCAATTACTATTCAACTGAGCTGAATTCCGCATCGCGCTAAACTCTATGTAATTGACAGCCTTTAACGTCTGAGCAATCTGTCAAAACGACTCTAACGGCTGTCAAGAGCAGTACCGCGATTAGCGCAATACCAAATGTGTCAGTAAAGTTATGGTTCGTACGTAGTCCAATCACAGTACAATCACCGAATATTTACCGCGATTGCAGCCCAGTACGTGTTTTGTATGTAAAATATATATATTTTTTATATTATTAATTATATATTAAATGTATGTAAGTATATTTGTATTCTGTTGTATTCACTTTTACAATTATAATTAATTTTCTGTAACACCGACCCGTTATTTGTTATATTTCATCTACCCCAAGGTCGTCTGGAAGAAATCGCTTTTAGCGATAAGACCGCATTATTTGTATCATAACCAGTTTTTGTTTCCTGTGCAATTTATTTTATGTTTGGTGTAAATAAAGTATATTTTATTCATTCATTCATTCACACCATACATACCGGGGCTTTCTTTCGTGATTAGTTTAATAAAATTAAGCTATCGAGCCATTACGTTAGAGGTCCAAAATTGTTCAACCCATCTAACTCCCAATCTAATTTAACTATATCAGAGCCGATTCCTTTAAAATCATCATTATCATCGTGCTTTTAGCCTTTGTACTCAATTCAACATCAGTTTATTAAATTCACATTCCTATTTATATCAAACCACATGATATCCATTTGGGATAGGTACTGAAAACTTATATCTAAATTAGTAAACTTTCTACACAGATTTACCCTTCTGTGTAAGCGACCCTAGCGATCTCCCATATCAGAGGACTATCATATTTATTAGATTAGCCCTGTTGGTTTTTTGGGTCAGTAGTTTTTAGGGTTCCGTTCCCAAAGGGTGCCAACGGGTCCATATTAATAAGCCTACGTTGTCCGTATATCCGTTCGACCGTCCGTCTGTCCTACCTACAGGCTGTATCTTTCGAACTACAGGGTAAATTTTCTATCACCCGCAGTGATATATGGTGGCTCCATAGTGAAAGTTGTTTAGTTTGAGTATGAGTATGAGTAGAATACATGCTGAAGTTATCCGCAGTGATATAAATTTTATCCTGTATAATAGGTAGACGGTTGAAATTTTCACAAAATATACATTATTTTGGCGGACTTGCTAAAAAATAATAAAAAAAAACAAAACGTTAAAAATAATGGAGGGGTTGAAAAAACACATTTCTGGCATGGGGACCAGAAATGTGTTTTTTCATCGTTTTTTGCACTATTGCAAAAACGGTTATACATAGGAGCGTGAAACTTGGTGTGATTATAGTGCATATAAGGGTTAAAAAACCGGTGAAGTCTGAGTAGGGCTTGCGCTAAGCATCGCGGAGAAAACACATTTTTTAGATTGTGTGGTGGTATGGAAGTGGAACACTCCGTGCGCGACTCCGATTCGCACTTGGCTGGGTTTTTTAAAATAGACAAACATACGAAGATACATTCTGTCACTTATTCTTTAAGTCCAAATAAATATTTTTTAAAATTTTATCATTTACAGACACGCAAAGTTTACAGTTCAATTATAATTTTCATGTATAAAGTGATCTATACTACCAATATAATTATAGTACTACCTCTACCACCATTTTCATGGGCAGAAGAAATAGAATTTTTATTATAGGTACCAAAACAGTAGAGTTGAGAAATATGCAAAAAGGAAATGCTTATCTGACATTCGACTAACCCTCGTCAACCTTACATCGACACCTGCTTTTATATTGTTTACTCTGTCATCCATCATGTGAGTAAAAGGGACGGAAAGGTACTTAAGTTAAAATAAAAATGGAATGGAAACCATGACGGTGAGAAATTATTTCGACATTTTTTTCATTTTGTTGTGTTGATGTCATAATGTACAGTTATGTTTTCAAAACGTATACACGGCGACACCTCGTGCAACTTCAAAACTATGGGTAGGTTGATCTGCTGCCGTGTATACGAAATAAATAAGTCTTCTTCTTCCAGCCCTTATCCTATTACTTGGGCATAAGCATAAGCATATGCTCACGAGCATATTCCCGGAGGGGGTAGTCAGAGATATTCTGAAACCACAGAACATCCACGTTTCACTAGTACCGAAACTTTGTCCAGTGTGACAGGGAGTGAACCCGTCGCCACTTGTAATGGACAGTGGGTATAATACATGCCGCAATACACGATGTTTTCCTTCACCGAAAAGCCAGCAGTGTTACAAATCGTACTTAAAATCCGAAAACCTCATTAGTACGAGTCGGCTTGGACGGGGATCGATCCATCGCCTCCTGCACGGCAGGCAAGGTTACTCGCCACTGGACCACCACGGTTTTTTTCAGCGTTCACTCCTTTTTCTACACATGGCATCTTTGATAAAATTGATCCACCTTTTTTTTGGTCCTCCTCTCTTTATGCAGCCATCCACATTAATATTTGAACGTTCGTCTTGTAATATGACACTCATCTCTTCGCATCACATGCCCATACCACGACAATCTATTGTTGCGCAGTTTTCCAGTTATTGGCGCTACTTTCAAGCTTCCTCTAATATACTCATTCCTAATCTTGTCCATTCTAGTAACACCACACATCCACCCAACATAAATAGGTACGATTTAAAATCCTGCAAGACCATTTGGTACAGAATCTGTTGCAGCATTTGTAGGATCTCAATGATTATAACTACACACACTTTTGAATTGCGATGCGAGGTTTTGGTCATCCCAACTCCTCAAACTCCATTCCTCCTATGCGGAACAGAGAGAATAAAGCTTCTGTCAGAGTATCCGCACCCTCCCTAGTTCTAAATCTATAGGGTCCTTCTTGATATGCTGACACTTTTTAATGGGATGATCAGACCGTCAAACTGAACAACTTTCTCTATGGCACCAACATCGAAATCACGAAAAAAAATCAGCTGTTCCATACAAAACTGCAAACCTGCTCGAGCCAAATAAGGAACACTCACGAATAAGGGTGAGAGGGAGTGGGCCATACTCCACCACGTGGGCCCAGTGCGTGTTGGTGGAGGCAAGTTAGTGGTCAACTTGCTGTCAGTTAATTTTTAAGCCACCTTAATAGGCCTCTGAACTGACTTAACGAATAGTTACAACGCCATCTGATGGAACTATCCGAGACCAAATACTTAACGTGCCTTCCGAAGTACGGAAACGCTCGAGATGAAATACCACTAAACGGTCACCCATCCAAAGACTGACCGGACCTGACGATGCTTAACTTCACTGATCGTTTCCAATACCGAAGCTCCACTACGCTAACGAGCCGTTTCCGTATCATAAAGTACTAATTTAGTCAAAGCCAGTAATTAATTTTATAATATCTACCTATACATTATAATGTACCCGTTTGATTAAGTAATAATGAACTGTTCGAACTGATTCATTACATCAATAATTTTGATGTTAATCAGGTAATAAAATTGACGTTTGATCAATTACCGCCTATTTGAAGTAATTCTTGGCGTCAGAACGATATAATAAATTAAATTAATAATTAAAAATCGACGCGCTAATTAATACATAGTGAAGCGAGGCGCTCGCTGGCGTAGTTGAAATTCGGTATTGGAATCGATCACCCACGACACACCCACGACACACCCTGGACACTGCATACATTACATTGATAAGAAGTGGAGCACATGCAATCAACATCATCATCATCATCATCTTCAGCCCATCATCGTCCACTGCTGAACATAGGCCTCTCCCAAGGGGCGCCACAAAACTCTGTCCACGGCCTTCCTCATCCAATCGCTCCCCGCTACTTTTTTTAGGTCGTCTGTCCAGCGGGCAGCAGGGCGTCCCACACTACGCCTACCAGTTCACGGTCTCCACTCTAGAACTCTGACACCCCACCAGTAGTCAGTTCTTCGGCAGATATGACCAGCCCATTGCCACTTAAGCTTGCTAATTTGAGCTATGTCAACCACTTTAGGTCTCTGACGTATCACTTCATTTCTGATGTATTACGGAGTGAAAAAAAAACTACAATTAAAAATGCATTCTAATTCTGATGTGTATGTGAAGTCTACCAATCCACATTGGGCACGCGTGGTGGACTGACGCCCACACACCCTCCCTGAGAGTAGGCCTGTGCCTACACTCAGCGGGATCCCATGTCCTAGAACGATGCGAGTATGTCTGGGATTTAGTTCCAAATTTGTCCTATCCAATCCAATCAGAATTAAAATTTATTCCTTCATAATGGAAGAAGGGACTGCCTCCTCCTGCACCACCGAAATGGTCAAAATTGGTGTATAGCTGGGAGTGTACGTACTGTATACGTACTCTTTCTTATACACTGTGTCGAAGTTAAGCAACCGCGTCCTGTACCTTTGAGGATGGGAGACCGTTCTAGTGGTACCTATTTCATCTCGAGTAGGCCCGTGCTTCGGAAGACACTTTAAACCGTTGGACCTATAGTGCCTTTTGGTGATGTTACCTATTCGTTTGTCAGGTCAACGTTCTAATAAGTTGGTTTGAAAATAGTCTGTAGGAAAGATTACTAACTTAATTGCTACTATAAATAATCGTATAATACCGGGTCCTTCTTAATATGCTGACACTTTTTTAAGGGGATGATCAGACCGTCAAACTGAAAAACTTTCTCTATGGAACCAACATCAAAATCGCAAAAAAAATCAGCGCTTCCATACAAAACTGCAAACCTACTCGAGCCAAATGTATGGGACAGATGTTTTTTTTTCGTGATTTCGATGTTGGTCCCATAGAGAAAGTTGATCAGTATGATGGTCGGATCATCCCCTTAAAAAAGTTTCATATATCGGTGCATCTTTAACTTAAATTATTAACATTTTATAGAGCGTGTTTTGTGCGTTTATTTTTTTTCCATATGTACAATAGTGTTAAAATAAATAATTAAAAATAAATAATCAACGACTAGAAAAATTCAGCATAAAGTACGGAACCCTAAATTTCTATGTTTTGTAGCTACTAAACTTATTCAAAACTTGAATTTATTACTTACCTACCATTGACATACCAACTACTGGATGAAGGGTCCGCGCTGAAAAGTGTCTGAACCAAAAGAGGACCAATACGTAAAAAGAGAACCAATTACGCGACAGTCTTCGTTTGATCGGCGGATTACGTGCACGCGCGGACGTGCTGCGCGCACCTTGCCGCGATGGGGGCGTAGGATGGAAAATAATTTTAGCATTTTGAATGTTTTTAGTTGGTTTAATTACTACACGTACTAAGGTTTGTGTAGTTTAGTCTCGGACACTTTTTTCGAGAATATTGTACTAGACCCGGCGCCGGCGTCCATAGTATTCTACGTCAATGTTACCTACTCAAACAAAAAGTTTTTCTAAGTCGAATTAATTCTCCTCTATCGACCAACTGTGAATCTTATTGAACCTTAAGCATTAGAAAATGCTTTTAACAGCAAAATGTCTTCTACAGAACTAGAAATAGAGAACTGAACAAGAACAATCAATTCCGTCTAGACTTCGTTCACCACTTTCTGTTCTGTACTAAATTGAATTACTTATGTCCTAACTCGTAACATTTCTTGTTCGCGTGGACAAATTTAGTTCAAACTAGCTTTTGCGAATTCGTTCGCACGGACTGGAAACTCATCGTAGTGAGTTGACATATACTGTACCAGTTTTTAGGGTTCCGTAGTCAACAAGGAACCCTTATAGTTTCGCTGTCTGTCCGTCTGTCCGCGGCTTAGCTCAGAGACGCTTAGTACTGCTGTAATTTGACATAGGTATACATATTTATCACGGCGACAAAGAAGTAAAATAAAATCTTAAAAATTATATTTATTGGGATGAAATTTTTTTTTTCTCGTCTTTGCCATGATGTGGGGTATTGTTGGTTAGGTCGTTTAAAAATATTGTAGGTGTGGGAAAGCCATTTTAGAGATTTAGGGATTCGTAAGTGAAATTTAATTAAGCTTTAGAGTGAAAATTTAAAGCTTTAAAGTGTCCCCCGCCAGCTAAACGGTTGTTTCTAGATACGTGAAAAAATTCACTTACGCAGTAATGTACTTTTTAGACTTTATTAGCCGTTTAACCGTAGATTGAAACAAAAAGCCCCCTTCTAAGTCCGTATATTGTGACGGGCATCTACGGAACCCGCAGCCCGGCACGCACTTGGCCGGTTTTAAGTTTAATCGTTAGGTCTTAAATACAAAATCCGTTTCCTCAAAATCAGTACAGTTAGTTTTTGCGTGATGTTCGGTCAAACATAAAAATGTGGAGGAACTACTGTGGAAGGTTCCTCCGGTGAAAAGGGAAGATCTTCCGCCAGGCTAGGTGTGAAGCCTGGGGACCGGCCGTGGTCCAACAGATCTTAGTTTGACCTTGTATATATATCGAATCTCTGTGATTATTTCTCTTGGGCGATTCATGTCTTGTATACGATTGTGAACGTTATGTGTACCTGCTAACGGGTTACCAATGTGACGTCGCAAGTTGTCTTACGTGCACATTTGCGAGTGCGACCGTAGGGCCATCTGTTAGCTTCGTTGCTATAACTTGTGGGTGTTGACATCTGTGGCAAGTCCCCACAACCTCAATGTGTGATACTTAAATCACCTGTATTTACATGCCTACCTGGCCTGATTTACCTATACACTTTCAGCGTCGCATAAGGGGCGGCCATTAATTATATTTTGCAATTTTAGGGATTTTTCCCCCCTTCCCCCTTTGGTGACATGTCTTGAGATTTGGCTCGACCCCCTTCCCTGCCCTCCTAATCTCATGTGAGATTTTTCAAAAAGCGTATTTTTAGGGTAGATACGTTTAATCTGTGCTTGACTGAGTTGATTTATTAAAAAAATTTGCTATATTTTAGTGGAGAAATATGGTTCAATGAATTTAACCCAGTTTTCTCGCATTTTACACCGTGTCTAGCGGAAAAAAACTACGTCATATTTTCTGAGACCCTCTTCCCCACGTGAGATTGGGTGAGATTCGGCTCGACCCCCTCACCCCCCTAAACACCTCACACCATTAATGGATGCTCCCTTAGTAGTTTGATTTGGCGTGAACTGTCCTGGCTAACTAGTGAGGCTGGCCGTATCCTGCCATAAAACAGATAACAAAATAATCGATAAATACAAAGCTGTTTAAGTTTGGTAAACTATTGCAATCTAGGATTCAAGTACAATCGTTAACAGAAGTGCACACTCACACGAAAAATATTCTGTGTACAATTTTCAGGCATGACCTGTAGTATATGTAAAACCATTTGATTTTTAGGACGCAAATCTTCTTCTTATCGTCTGGGCCAGCTCTAGTGTCAGAGTTTTTTCAGACCGCGTGTTTTTATGGCGTGCGTAGACTTGGTTTTTATGTAATGACTTCTAACACCAGCATGTCTAGCATGAATTCTCTACACGCGCGCGACGCGACTTTGCTGCATAGAAAATAACCTTTTCCCGCGCATTTCAGAGAGCGAAAGCCGCGCTTGCCGCGACTTGTAGTATGGGAAAAATCCGGGTCGCGCGCATGTAGAGAAATCATGCTAGACGTACAGATATAGTAGCCCGGACCAAAGGCTTAAGGTGCCATCCGGAGCACGAAATTATTTTTATTTTCAGACAATCAGGTGTTTCAGCCTGGAATGCCTAGCCAACTGGGGAAAAATGCACGTTTTGGCACATTCGACTTGCTCAGTTACGACAAGCGATGTGCAAACCAATTTAGATCTTTTTCCTACCAAGAATTAAATTTATGTTCTAACTTACACGTGCGGCATATTCAAAAAGCGTGGGGCGAAAAATGGAACATAACATTAAATTTTATAATTTTTTGTTGGAAATCGGGGCTGATTTTGGTTATTTGGCCCTGTCAGAATTACACACATACATAAACGCACAATCATTTCAATCCCTTTCGGGAAATATATTAAAAAAGGGAAGAAAAAACAAAAAATACAAAGTAGTAAGAAAAATCCCAATTAATTTCCTTTGATCACTTTCTTAGCTCAAACAAACAACGTTAAGTTATACAATCTATTACACGCGATTGTACTATCGCGATAAGAGAGATCTTAGATATACGAGTAAAATTATACGATCGTAGTATGTCAGTAATAAGTTCGCAACTTTAGACCTAATTTGAGTTAACGGTTCAAGTTTGAAGCTAACACCTTTCCACATAAGTTTCTTAGCTATGTTAGATGTACAGTCACCTGCAGCTTCAAGTATACGTATAAGTTTATATCTAGTTAACATTAGTTGCCTGTAGGTATGTTTGCAGGCGACTGTACGAAGATAGTGGTGATATATAAATCCAAATACAAATATTATTACATTTAATTATTTATATAAGGTCTAACAAAATTAGCTGAAACTATTTTAAGGGGATGATCAGACTGACCAATTTTCTCTATGGGACCAATATAGAATTCGCGAACAAAAAATCAGCTGTTTCATACAAACCTAAATGTATGGGACCACTGATTTTTTTTTCGCAATTTCGATATAGGTCCCATAAACAAAGTTGTTCAGTTTGATGGTCTGATCATCCTCTTAAAATAGTTTCACCTAATATTGATATACCTTATATTCTAAAGTGAAACATTTTAACGCGTTTACTCACTGCGTTTGTAAAATTATAATTTTACCTTACATTCAGGATATAAGGGTCAGCCCTCCGCAAACTGAAACGGTGAACTCAGACCATTAAAATGAACAACTTTCACTATTTAGCCTACCTCTGGAAACGTGAAAAAAAATCTGCTGTCCCATACATTTGAGTCCGGTGTAGGTACATCAGATTCGTATGGAACAGCTGTTTTTTTTTCGCGTTTCCGGAGGTAGGCTCCATAGTGAAAGTTGTTCAGTTTGATGGTCTGAGATCACCGTTCTGGTTTGCGGAGGGCTGTCCCTTACACCCTGTGCATTCATGCATATACAGGTGTAAGGAAAAGTATCATTAAGCTTTTAACCACATACTCCACCTATCAAACTGAACAACTTTTAGTATAGGAGCAAACCGATCAGAAAAAAAATTTACTGTCCCATACTAAACTGCAGTGCCTATCCGACTCAAATGACAGGTGATTTTTTTTGTTCTGATCTGTTGGCTCCCATAGTAAAAGTTGTTCAGTTTGATGGGTAGAGCATGTGGTTTAAAGGTTAATGATACCTTTACTTACATCATTTAGAATTAAATACGTTACAATACGTCTCATTCAGACCATCAAATTGAACAACTTTCACTTCAAAGCCAACATCAAAATCACGAAAAAAAAAATTATGTTCTATAGAAAACGTCAACTACTGTAGCAGCAACTGTTATACTATACTATAATACAAATGTATGGAACAACTGTTTTTTTTTCTCGACTTCGATGTTGGCTCCATAGTGAAAGTTGTTCAGTTTGATGGTCTGAAATACCGCCTAAGATATGTAAAGTATTTAATTTTACACCCTGTATAAACTTATGCCCGTCATCATATTCAGTTAAGGGTGATCTGAAAGTTTTCTACAACTAACAACTATTACATAATAACCGCGTAACTCTCAAAAACTGTTTAACTATGTTTTTTTCAGCGTGCAGATTAAGCTTTTCAAAGTCGAAAGTCAAAGTTAAAGTCAATATAATTTATTCAATATAGGAGCTTGAAGCACACTTATCAAACGTCACGTTTAACAGACAGCATAGTATGAAAGTGTGCTTAAGTATGTTTTAACCGACAGTAACAGCAAATTAAGATAAACAAAAAACCCGACTGCATAAAAAACCTATTAACTGAAAAGAGAAAAACAAGCTCTATTATCACTAATCAGCTATAACAGCTTTATTTGAGCTAATATAATTTGAATGTTATTAGGTAGGTATCGCAAACGGGAACAAAAAAGATTTTTAGTTGGTTATTGGTTGGCCCCCGCCTGCAATACCTATCTAATAACATTCAAATTATATTAGCTCAAATAAAGCTGTTATAGCTGATTAGTGATTATAGAGTTTGTTTTTCTCTTTTCAGTTAATAGGTTTTTTAAGCAGTCGAGTTTTTTGTTTATCTTAATAATTTAGTTTATTTCATACTTTTAGTCTTGTGTCGAAACGGTAACATAAAAGTACTATAATATTTATATTTTTGCAATCGTCTGATTACTAGGTTTCATTTGATACCCATATTATAATTTTGCACAATTTTTTTTTTATTCCCCCTCTCTTTTTTATTTCGCAGACGCCATATTAAAATAATATAGCCTATGTCACTCTCATGACGACGACGACTCTAATGACACCTCATACGTTAAAATCCATCAAGCCGTTTAGGCTGTAGGTCGTGCCAAAGAAATAGACATACTTACATACATACATACATACATACATACATACGCTCGAAAAACATAACCCTCCTTCTGGCGCAGTCGGGTAAAAAGTAGGGCAATTTTGATCCACTTTCACTCCTCCACCGATCAACCAACTGCCAAATACAGGCAAAGCCACTGGCAAAAGCAAGTTTATACCAAAGTTCAAGTTCACTTGCATCACTGTCAGAATGTAATGAAGACCTAATAACATTTGACTAAAGGTCAAGTATCATTCATTCATAAATTTTTCATTAAAATCGACCAGTATGAAGGATTTACAACTTTATTGCTATTAAAATAAAGGACAATTTATTTTTATTCCAGACCAAGTTATACCAAACTCTGTTGAGGATGACTAACAAATTGGCCTTATAAATAAATCGTACATAGAAAAAGGTAACATGCGAAAATTGGGCAAAAAGAAAACGGTAAAGTAGGCGTTGGAAATACGGGGGGTTCTGTATCTGTTAGTACAAAAGCGAAGTAAGAAGTGCTCAAAAAACATAAATCTTCTTTTAAATTTTTTCCAATATACTTATATAATATTGGCTACAACTATAAACTTTCTGTTTCAGAATGTGTTTAAAGCAATGCTCACATATATTTTAGCAATTTTTGGGAATATTATTCGGATCGTGCTCTATACGCATTCGGAATAAAGTGAGGTGTGGCCAGCCATAGAGGAAGCAAGAGAGGTGTGTCAGAACCGCCCAAAGTGGAGATCTATAGTTTCTGCCTACCCCCCTGGGAAAAAGGCGTGAGTTTATGTATGTATGTGTGGCTAGCCTTTTATTTCGCCTTAGTCGTCTCGTACGACACCCACGAGAAGAATAGGGATGATCCATCCAAGTTTTATCCAAAATCTTTGGTAATACTCAAATTGCGTGTTGACTATAACTTGTTTGAATCAATCCGCACTAGGCTTCGAATTACTGAACTAAACAAAATTTTGAAATATATGTTTTTTTAATTCTTTATTATTATTATTTTTTTTTATTGGGGCTTTTAACCCTTAGGTTATGCCAGCCCTTTTTGAAATGATGAAAGTAATTTGAATTATGAAAAAAACTCTATAATTAATAAGGGCAATTGACTGCATTAAACAATTACATCTTCGTTTTATCTTCTCAGTACAAAAAGTATTAGTTTGAAAATAACGCTAAATTCGCATTTTCAGTAATTCTTTAGCTTGAATACTATATTTAATAACAGGTTAAATAATGAAAGTCATGAAATATTTATTGCGTCACTATTTTGTAAAATGTTTATACCTAGTGGATAAAAATTTACTTAAACAAGATAGTATACCTTCATATAAATTGGCGCGTAGGTAAAGTTGTGCCACGCCGCGCCAAAGCCGAGTCAAGCAATGCTACGCTAGTAAGTAACACGCGGGGGCAATCATGGCATGATGACAAAGCATGTTGCGGATCTCTAACTGTTTATTTAAGGTTTTGACGAAGCATGGTGCTGATATAAGGCCTAGCCTTGCGGTAGCATTTCCCATCTGCCACGGTATAAGCACAATTGATCTTGTGCATTTACATTCAATTTTACACCTTATCACTAAACGAGACAGCCTATAATTGCGAAATAATAACTTCGAACTTAGAACGTTTGGGGTTCACACGAGACTACTTTTCATGATTTTTAACATTCAAAATTAGAATCTAAAGTTATGGGGAATAAAATCCAAAGTTGCAGATTTCATGTTACCTCGCCCCCCGCAAAAAGTGGCAGAAATGTTTGTTAGTAGAATTACACGCGTAACCAGTCCACAAATAGTCAAAGTGATTACCGGCTGTTGTATTATTATTGACGAAGCTTGTGCTGACTACTTATTTTGTGTAGACATTAACGGATTATTTTTTGCATGATGATAATGCCAACAAAAAAAAGACTAACATTTGATAATTCAATTCGGTTTTTTAACATTTATTACGGAATTCTAAACGTCACATACATTGGGATTTTGGGACCGAAAATCACCCTTGTCAGATAAAGGTCCAGTCAGGTTCTAGTCTCTTTTGCTACGATTAATTTTGAAGGTGAAAAAGGGTGTTTTTAGGTTCACAGGTGTTAGTTTTCATTTTGTTGTAGGTACTTTAGTTTGAAAAGGGACGTTTGGTGTTTGGATTGTCAATTTTCGCGTGAGTAATTACGCAGACGGTTCAGTCTCATTGGTAAATAAAATACGAGTATTTGAGACAAATTATGTAGATAATTGTGTATTGTTGATTTTTAATAATGGTTTAGGTTCCTATTGCAACTATTGAAGTGGCTAAGTGCATGTCGGGCCACGTGCAGGGTAGGGTTCCGTAGTTTCCCGTGAAAATATACGGATTTAGAAGGGGGCTTTTTGTTTTATACTACGGTTTAACGGCTAATAAAGTCTAAAAAGTACATTTTACAAGTTGGTCGACTATTACTCGTTAACTTGTAAAGCCTGCTTAGCGGTGAGAGTTTTCAGTAAATTTTTCAAGATTTTATTTTACTACTTGGTCGGCGTGATTAATAATATGTATACCCATGTCAAATTCCAGCTTTCTAGTACTAACCGTCTCTGAGTTAAGCCGAGGACAGACAGACGGACAGACGGACGGACATGGCGAAACTATAAGGGTTCCTTATTGACTACGCAACCTTAAAAATCGGTGCTACTGCTCTGAAATTGATTCTCTGTTTGATTCACAGTGCTATTAGTGGCAAATAAATGATTTCTATTTATATCCAGATTACAAACTAATGTTCTCTATTAACGACTAATATATTCCCCGAAGGGAAAGTACCCATCAATATGAACAACTTTTACTTTGGGACCAACTATGAGATTTCAAAAAGGTATCTCAAATCAGCTCCTCCATACATTTGGTGAATTTGGTATTTTATTTATAGCAGTTGTAAGAATGAAGTTAAATAAATAAAAATAAAAAAAAATAAAAATAAAAAAATCGCTGCAGGAATTTAATGAGAAAGCGGATTTCTTTCTTGAGTTCTCATAGTTGGTCCTGTAGTAAAAGTTGTTCCTATCGATGGGTGCTTTCACCCCTATGAGTTTTCAGAAGCAATTTCCTTACACCCTGTATAGCAGTGCCTAAACTTTGTCCAGTATGAGCATATAATATATGGCTGCATATATTATATGCAGCCAAATTATTTGTGGATGCTCGTAATTACAAAATAAGACTTTTTTGCTCTCATGTGACTCTTATCCGATGCTTCCTGTGAAAATTGGTAGAGCTATTGTGTGAATTTCCGATTATAAAGTTTAGAAGATCAGTTACGTATTTTAACTGTACTAGGAAATTTTTTAGTTATATTTTGTATCTTTGATCAATCATATCCATTCAAATTTAAGACTTGCGGGACTTGAACCCGTACTCTTCTGTAGGGGGTGACGTAAGTTGATGCGGTGGATGATAGAAAAGAGTTCCTGATTTACATTATTTATTTAAGTGCACTTAATCTAAGTTACATTTGACCTAGCGGTACGGTGATATGGGAACGACTGGCGAATGTTCCAGTCGCGCCGTAGGACTGATACAAAATCACTGAACAAACATATTTGAAATACACACTGTGTCGCTACACTTCCAAACCGGGAATTGCGTATTCCAATTTCGCCCCCGAGCCTACTGGGGTTCGAATCCCGTAAGGGACAAATATTTGTATGATGAATATGAATATTTGTACCCGAGCCATGGATGTTTGTATCTATATATGTATGCTATCGTTGTCTAGTCATCATAATACAAGTCCAGGCTAGATTCTGGTACTTTCAATTTGACTAGATAATTTGTGTGACAATGTCCAAGATATTTATTATTATTATTACTACCCAGGGAACGAAATTTTCAATCTATTGCGTCTTTAAGGGACGTAACATGTTTGTAATATGTTTATAATCAATAATATTTGAATACATATAATTTATTCATTAAATATTAAGTAGCGCCAAGAACTGCCAATAAACACCATGTCGATTTCATACCGATTGAATCAGGTAATTACAAAATAAGACCCCTGCTCTTTGCAAAAATAAACACAATTTTTTAATTTAGGACGAGACTGGGTAGAAACTGACGGACAGTTGAAATTGAAACTACTATAAGTGTAATTGCAGCGGAGAATCCGCTGCGGAAATTCCGTTCCGACTGGTACTGCCCTTTGTGTGCAAAGACTAAAAGAATTCGAATTAGAAAAACAGCAGGTAGCGTGACGTGATTTATTTCAATACTTATTTGCGTTATTTTTTGATTACCCATTATCCATCAACTTAATAATTTTTTGTCGTTTGCGGGTAAACATTTTCAAATATTAAATAAGTTATTTTAATTTATCGATATACTTACCTACTTACCTACACCCTACACTGCAAACACCTTTAAAAATAGGCCTATGGCCTACTCTGAGACGTGTAAAGGCTGATGATGATATAAATAAGACAGAAATATGAAGCTTCTAATCACTGAAGGTAGATAATAAATAAATAACGCTCATAGGCACAAGGGGTAATAACATCGATGAACGAACCGGGATTCGAATCCTGGACCATTACACCAACCGATTCGCCAAGTCAGTAATCCCATACAAGGCCTGTCTCACTCCACAGCTCAGGTACGTTTGACGGCGATTCCCATCGAGTGGTGAATGGCAATAGGTTAGGTATACCGTGGCAATAAGTTAGGTATACCGTGCAAACTTCTTGGTCAAATCTGATTAGACTTGCCGCCATTTTGTGAGTAGTGAATGCGACCCTAGCGATGTCACGCTACCAGCACGTGAAAAGATTAAAGAGGAAGACTATCAAAAGGAAGCTTTCATGTCTAATGATTCGGTTCATTTTTGTTTCTTGTGACGGTTGGTAGGTTATTCGCGAATTGTACGATAGGACGGGTGCGAATAACTTTGAGCCTTATTACCGTGCAGAGAGAGTCGCTATTTATTTAAATCTGTTTTCGAAGTGATCCTTCTGTACCGGTAGGCACTAGTATTTATTCTGTGCCCATACACTCTTTCCATTAGCGATTGATAATAAGGTAAGTTTCTATTAATAATTCTAAAGCTAAGGAAAAAGAGGAGACAGTAGTATAATGTTATTCCGAAAGTTAAACGGATGGTACCTATTGCGCAAGCAAAGCCACAAGCAAGAACTAATAATATTATTATTAACAACATTAGTTCTCCGAATACCGGAAACCCTTTACTAAGATCAGTGGAAATTTCCTCGAACTTCAAAGGCTATTTCGGTCGAAATGCACCGTAAGTACTTAGTTCACAGGAACCGCATAAAATCTCAAAGCGGACTTGCAGTGAATTCGGTAAGGTCCGGACTACATCGAATGGAAATGTAACCACATTTTACGTTTGAAATCTTATACTATTTATATTATGGACGAGTTACGCGTGTACTTGTACTAACAAATATTTCTGCCACTTTGGATTGTATTCCCCATAACTTTAGATTCTAATTTTGATTGTTAAGAATTATGAAAAGTAGTCTCGTGTGAACACCAAACGTGATAAGTATGAAGTTATTGTTCCGCAATTATAGGCTGTCTGGTTTAGTGATGAGGTATAAAATTTTATGTAAATGCACATGATTAATTGATCTTGTAACGCAGCAGAGATGAAATGCTACCGCGAGGCTGGTCCCTATATAAGTAGTCTAAGTCTGAAATAGATTTGAGAGCGAAACGAAAAACGAAAAGCGAAAAGCGAACATTTTGTTAGTTGACAAATCGTTATAATCGGATCGTTATACAGGGTGTACAATTAAATGCATTACATATTAAACAGTATTATTTATACTTCAGACTATCAAACTGAACAACTTTCACTATGGGACCAACAACGAAATCGCTATTTGCTAATAGTTTTCGCGCGTTAGGCGCCGGCGAAGCGTCGGTCAGTCTCCTTTATTCGACTAAGAGCGATATAGATTTAGTAGCACCCGACTGACCATTGAGAGCAAGATCAGAAAAATAGAAACTTGCTTTGGGGGCGCAATAATCAATTATAACCTTTAATGACAATATTCCGTCACACTGAACAGAGTTTCGGTACTTCTGGTGAAACGTGGATGTTCTGAGGTTTCAGAATATCTCTGACTACCCCCTCGGGGAATATAGTCGTGAGCATATGCATGCATGCAATGACAATATTTTAGTCCAAAAATGAGTTCCAATGATTATCTGCAACATGGCGAGGTGTTTTATTTGACCTCGGATTTTGACGGAGACTGGTCTACGCAAATGAAGATTGACGAGCGGACTAATTTTCCTGGTCTGGTGGACATCATAGTTTTACGTATGTTGAAATGGGATGGGGCCGGCCATGTCTGTCGATTGCACCCGGAAAGATGGACCAAAATCTTGACACCTTGGATCCCGGAGAATGGACGTCGCCGTCAGTTTCGACCCCGGAAGAGATGGAGAGACGACCTGGATGCCTTTGACGAAGAGTGGGTGGAACTGGCTCTGATAGGGATGCATGGAGGATAAAGGGGGAGGCCTTTGCCCAGCAGTGGGATGAAATAGGCTAAGAAAAAAAATATATATGCAACACCACTGGCCTTTTAGTAAAGAAAAACATCATGAGGAAATCTTCGAGTACATACTTCAATCGACTACCTGTCGCACTGAACAGAAAGTTAGAAATCAACATTCGAGATTGATATTGTGCCAGCTGCCTATTAAAAAGGCAACATTGTCATAATGGACAGAGTTTTGACACCGTGTTAGTGGAATGTGTTGATCATTACATACATTGAAAAAATATTTATTTGTTAAAAGCGCTGTATCTTTTGGGCAAAAATAACTAGATGGTTTAAATTTGCTTAGAATATACGTTAAAAACAAATAATAAAAAACTAATGTGGATGTTCTGAGGTTTCAGAATATCTCTGACTACCCCCTCGGGGAATATAGTCGTGAGCATATGCTATGCTATGCTATAAAAAATTAAAAGTAAATCATGTTTTTCAAACGTTATTTGTTTTGCTCTATCGTAAATATAAGCCTCAAAGTACATATAATCTTCAAACTTGTTGTGATTCTAGAGCAAACTCTACAAAATAACTGCCTCCGTGGTCTAATGGTTAAGAGTATTGGGCTCTTGACACGGAGGTTGTGGATTCGATTCTCACGGGGGACACCTATTAGTGATAGTAGAGTAGAGTCAAGTTGTGCCTTTTTCCCTAGTTGGTTAAGACATTGCACACTGAATTACCTGATTGTCTGAAAAGAAAGATGATTTCAAGCTTCGGATGGCACTTTAAGCCGTTAATCTCGGCTACTATCTTTGGTCTTAGTAGACGTTAGATAAAAACCACATCAGAGGCCTGACACACAGGGAGTGTTACCCACACGATAAGAAGTATAACACAAAATAATAAAAACTGGCCAAGTGTGAGTCGGTCTCCCGCTAAGGGTGCCTGAAAAAACAAAATTTTATAAGGTAATATATTGTGTGGTGGTACGGAACCCTCGTTGCGCGAGTAGTCCGACTCGCACTTGGTCGGTTTTTATTTACAAATCAGATACAGAATAAACAAGTCATTAAGCTAATTAGTCAGTTGTGCCGTTAGTTGCGTTGTTAATTGACCAACAAAACTGCGCTGTGTGCATTGCACGGTCACTTTGTTGGCTTTCAGCCGAAACGCTACGTTCAGTTGTGTTTAAATAATGTTAGCTGCTAATAGCATTAAGTGTTCACGGTTTACTGTTTAGTAATAATACCATTAGTGTTTTGTTTACCGTACGAGTATATATCCGACTAGCAGCCCGTCCCGGCTTCGCACGGGGTAGACAAATACATTTTAAGACTCATTTTTCTACACCTTCGGTTACATTGTTCAAATTTTACCAAGGATCCCTAATTTTTTTCAAAATGAAATGTAGCCTATGTCAAATTGGAAGAATGTAGCATTCTATTGGTGAAAGAATTTTTTAAATCGGCCCAGTACTTTTTGAGCCTATTCATTACAAACATACAAACATACAAAAATAGGTACAAATCTTTCCTCTTTATAATATTATTATTAATTATTAATATAGTGTAGATTTGAAATTTGATGAGTGCTACGGGCTACGATGAGGTCTACGCCGTAGTGATTTGCTACGAAGGTTGCTACATTTACAGCAACTCTCTTTTAAGAGGATATGTGAAAAAAATGTGATTCTTCAAAGCTTCATATATCATGAAGTATTAACAGTAGGAGTATGATTTGCGGATATGTGTAAATTGAACATATAATTGAAGTTTTGATTAGAGCCAAAACACGATTAGGAGACATTTTCTCTATAGAAAAATAAGCCA
Organism: Agonopterix alstromeriana; assembly: GCA_963924505.1. Classification (NCBI taxonomy): domain Eukaryota; kingdom Metazoa; phylum Arthropoda; class Insecta; order Lepidoptera; family Depressariidae; genus Agonopterix; species Agonopterix alstromeriana. The sequence goes on from OZ004682.1 coordinate 7,373,988, forward strand.
AAGTAGCCTCCGTCTTTATCAATAAACACTTGGAACTGCTAAACGGTTAATAATAGAAACACGAGACTTGATTTAAAAAAAGAGATTGCTATTTTATAAAGTTTGACTAGAGCAGAAATGAACCAACATAAATAGTACAATCACAATTAAATTAAGTTTGTTTTACGCTTGCGTCGTTTCAGGCGCGCGCGCCGCCCCATCTCTTTCTCTCGCATCAGGCAGTAATATAAGCTATCACACGCCCATTTCACTTCAATTATTTTTTGACATAGGCCCTTAAGCATGTGGTTGTAATAATGGTTGTAGGAAGATTCAGGATATAATGACGCATCAAGTGGTGATAGATGGCAAGAACACAAATATACGAATAATACACCTTATCCTTAGTCACCTCACGACACTCACGTCAGATAATGGAGTGGTCAATTTTACGCTGGAATCTTACGCAATTTTACGCTGGAAATGGCTATGAAGCTTTATTATAAAACATAAACATAAACCAACGTTTTTTATTTATTTATAATTTACTGACTTTTGCTTGTGCGTTAGCACTGCATTTCCGCCAATGTCAAGTAATTCTATACCAATCACAGGGATTATTTTTGATCAAGAACAAGAAGAGATTGCGGATTGCGGAGCATCGTGGCAAGCAAAAATGAGACGAACGTTATTTTGATGTGCACGTCAGCACAGGACCGTAGATAATGGCGCAATTAAAGGGAGGCCTATGCCTAGCAGCGGGATGACGGAGAAGATTTTTTATTTTTTTTATTTTGTACAGCGTAAGGTTTTTCATCGTAGTCGGAGGGATCAAAATTGCATGTCAATTTAAATTGTTAAAATCGGCCTATTAAATTAGTAATGTACGACAGTTTTTTACTGAAACTTTAAAGGGAAATGTAGGTACTCACTTTTTGCCCATTATTTATAGAGCTCTGATGTGCTTACTAAGTAGGTTCTATTCTAACTTTAAAATTGTGGCGTCCATCTTAGTTAAAAAGCAAAAGTGATTGATGTTGTAGTACAGTTATTAATATTTGGTGACTTCAAGGTTTGTTTTATTTAAAAAAAAACATAATATCAACACTGAGCAAAAAATGCTACGTATACGTAGCCCGTCGCAGCTTACGTACCACGTAGCTTACGATGCAACAACACGTAGCTTACGATGAGACAACTTAAATACTGATGCAACACTCGTAATCAGTATCGCGTCGTAAGCTACGTGGTACGTAAGCTGCAATGGGCTACGTATACGTAGCATTTTTTTCTCAGTGCAGCTGCCATATAATTGAATCTTCGTTGTAGGCCGGGGACCGACATGCGACCCAATAACAGACCTACAATGCGACTAGCGTACGCGTACTCTGAAAAACAAACTAAGCAATTGTGTGATTGAAATGTTGTTTTTCTATTCACTAATATAACACTAATATAATCTAAAACGTTATATAACTAAAGATCGAGAAATCAAATTATACCATAAAAGTTCCAAGAATCGACAATAAGTCAGCCAACGGTTTTCACAGAAACGAAACCGTTGTTAATTGAACCATATTTACATTTGATTTAGACTAATGAAAAAGGCTCCATTTCGAGGAAAACCATTTTAATAATTGAATTTCTGAAAGAAAATAGACTAACGTTTACTAGGATTTCATAATTCAACTAGTGTTAACCAGCTGCTTCGTTCACACAAATTATATACCACTATACCAGATTTTAATTCAGATCAAAAGCTATCAACCAAAAAAAAAAACATCAAAATCAGTTCAGTCGTTTTTGCGTGGTGCTCGCATAAACAAACCCACAAACAGACAGACAAAAATTCTAAAAAAGGCAGATTTGAAGTCAGGCACACCTAAAAACCCCCATTACACTGGACATAGTTTCGGTACTACTAGTGAAACGTGGGTGTTCTGAGGTTTCAGAATATCTCTGACTACTCCCTTGGGGAATGTAGTCGTGAGGATATGCTTATGCTTATGCACACCTAAAAACCATATTATCGTCATCTTTTTTTGTAAATATCTTCAATGTACAGACACACTTCTGTTACAGTTTTATAATAGTTAAGATGAAACAATGTTTTATGACTACTAAATTCACATGGGCTAAGCACATTGCTTGCTGAACAGATGTCGCAGGGGCCGAAGAGTTCTCGAGTGGCGACCGCGTACCGGAAAGTACAGCGTGGGTAGGCTCCCCACAAGGTGGACCGAAGTACGAGGTGAAGGCGGCGGGAACCCATTGGATGAGGGCTGCGCAGAACCGGTCGTTCTGGCGATCCTTGGGGGAGGCCTATGTCTATCGGCTGAGACGATAACGATAATTATGTAAATAAAAAAAACCGGTCAAGTGCGACTCGGGCTACTCGCGCACCGAGGGTTCCGTACCACACCACCACACAAGATAATAACTAAAAAATGTTTGTTATCCTGGACCTTTAACACGAGACTGACACTCACTTGGCCAGTTTTTATTATTTGTTGTTATATTGTAGAGTTTGATCTACATACTAATTAACTGAGGTTTTCAAAGGTGAAGGTAAGGGTTCCAAGCTATTATCGAATAAGGTTTGTTTGTAATAACTAATAAGTAATCAAAGGTCTCAATATCAAAGTGCTACGTATCAAGTAGTGGTTATTGTCCACGAAAAACACTTGGGTTTGTAACATTTTAGCATAGTCACGATTGTAAATTTTTTCAACAACGCTTCATAAAATAAAACTTTTCTAAACAAATAAGTGTAACATAAATAATAATATTAAATATCTTGGACATAGTCACACAAATTATCTAGTCACATTTAAAGTACCAGAATCTAGCCTGAACTTGTATTATGATAACTAAACAACGATACAGAATACATATATAGATACGAGTACAAACGTCCATGACTCGGGTAGAAATATTCATATTCATCATACAAATATTTGTCCCTTACGGGATTCGAACCCGCGACCCTCGGCACAGCAGGCAGGTTCACTACCGACTGTGCTATCAGGCCGTCAAAACATGATGTCCTAAAGTGTCATGCTACGAGTTAATCTCACTTATATTATAAAAAATGTCAATATTTGGATGTTGGGATGTTTGTCACTCAATCGCGAATAAACAGTTGAACGGATTTGGACTAAATTTGTCAAATGTCAAATGTATAGGGTTGCCACCTCTCAATCTGCCGCAACACTAGAGTTGCCAGGTTAAAAATTACTTCTTTGAACCTGGTAACCCTTGAGTTGCGGCATACTGAAAAGTGGCAACCCTAATCACAACAATCAACCCAGGATGGGGTTGGCTTGCCGCCATTAATCTGTTCGGTCGAAGTTGTATTTGATATTCGTGAAAAATTGGTTTTAGTGATATTTGTGACATAATTCAGTACGGATTGTCTACCAAAAAGTTGCGTAAATCGACCAATATAACAGGAATCTCAAATACATACGAAGAAAGAACGTACGAGAAAAGTTTTGGTGGAAGTTAAATCGCACTGGTGATTTTGGCGGCAACGCGTGAGCTTACAAATCGACCACAATTTCATCGTCATCGTTCATCTATCATCCCATCTTCATCAGGAGAGTTTTGCGCCGGAATCGTGAAGAAAAGGACGGGCTTTGTTTCTTAATTTTCTAAATTATTTTTGTGGCTATTATTGTGTTAATGTGGTGGAATTAGTTTGATAATGTGCTATTAATGGAGAACAATATAGTAAAAGTGAGAAATAAAGAAGGCGCTCCTGTTTGATTCGGATTGATTCTCGCGTGAAACTCCCCTGGCCATTGGAATGTGTGTACCACCCTCGCATTTCAAGAGTTATATAGGTAGGTTAGGTTTAAGTGCAAAGAAAAATATCACTAAAGACCAGGCTGTAAGGGCTAGTTCCCATTGCCTTTCCGAAAGGATAAATATTAAAAAAAAATCAACCTAGAATACTTTTTTAAAGTCCACGCAGACGGAGTCGCGGGCAACAGCTAGTTTTACATAAAGATGACTCTTGAATTATTTTGCCATCTTTATGTCAAAATTATTTAAAATATCCGGGCTATACCAGCCTCCATATAACAATTTACAAACCCCTTTAGATTGTTATCTGGAATAAAGTACAGCTTGTTCCAACGCAGCTTAGCAAAAATCCGTTTTACTACTAGAACTATTTCAACTTGAACTAGAAATGTCTTAGAAAGGAACAAGGTGGATTTAAGAGAATTTCCAGATAACAAAATATTGTGCATTTTTAAACTTCTTTTCCGCTGGCATAGGGTTTAGAGTCGTAAGCATGTTGAATGCGACAATTTTAATATTAAACATAATATTTTAGATATCTTTTTAGTGTTTTCGTGGATTTTTAAACGTAATGCTGACACCAGAGGTAGTGAGGCTGTATGCGATGAAAAAATCCACAAATGGCTTGCTCTCTTGATCGCGTCATAAGGAAATTGACGATACGTACATAAACTCATGACCGCAATTCCTTTCGGGGTGGTCAGAAACTTTGCTACAACTACCAACTTTATGTTTCAAAATGCAGCTGTAGCAATGCTCACTTTTAGCAATTTCAGGATGGAACTTAGACCATTAAACGAGGGACCAGCCTTGCGTTAGCATTTAAGTTACAAGATCAACAGATCATGTACAATTACATAAAATATTATACCTTATCACTAAACGAGACAACCTATAATTGCGAAACAATAACTTCTAACTAATCTCGTTTGGGGCTCACGCGTGACTATTTTTGATGTAATGGAATAACATCCAAAGTTGCGGATTTCATGCAACCTCGTCCCCCGCAAAAAGTAACAGAAAAGTTTGTTAGTATAATTACAGGCGTAACTCGTCCATAGTTAGTGTTAGAATATGTAAACATGCTGTAAACGAAACGCTATCTATCTGACATACGTCAGTTGTCATTTTTTGTCTATGATCTTAATAGATACTTCCTGCTCTGTACCGTGGTTGCTGTGTGGCTTTTTAGCGAAATAAAATCACTTTAATTACAATAGATCCAAGTCTTATTTACCAAATATCCATCAGGTTATGGGCCCAGGATAGTTTCCGTGCAGTTCAACCTTTTTATTTCAACATACTATCGGATATAATTTGGTAAATACGTCATAACCTCAAAATTGATACGATGGCCGGTTCTGCAACGAGTACGGGAATATCAGTTGAGAAATTGAGAGGCATGGAAGATTACAATAATTGGAAATTCTTGATGCGAATGTCACTACTTCATGAAGACATGTACGAGTGCGTAGAGACAGAAGCAGGTTCCACAGACGAAAAGAAAAACCAGAAGGCCTTGGCTCGAATTTGTCTTTCAATAAGTTCTTCAGCGTTAAATCATGTTCGGAATGCCGAAACGCCTTACCAAGCATGGTCCCAATTGCAGAAAGCATATGAGGACAAAGGATTAAGCAGAAGGCTAGGATTGCTAAGGTCATTGTTCGGTGTCAAACTGAGAGAAACGGAGGGCATGGAAAAATATATTGCAAAGATCACGGAGCTCGCACAGCAATTGAAAGACATCGATTCACCCTTAGACGATGAGTTTGTGGCTATAATTATGTTGGGTGGTCTAACTACCGACTACGACCCTCTCATAATGGCACTTGAAAATTCAAGCGAAAAACTTAAAAGCGATATGGTGAAATCAAAATTACTTCAAGAGAATTTAAGACGGGATGAAAAGTTGGAGAATCCAGAAGCGACAGCATTGATTGTTAAGAAGGCTGTGGTATGTTTCAGGTGTAAGAAACCAGGACATTATAAGTCAGACTGTCCCAGAAACTTTAGCGGAAAACCAATGCACAATATAAATCACAGACAGAATTGGCCGGACAATGCATTATTAACAGCGTTGTCGGTCAAAGTTGAGAACACTTCATGGTATCTTGACTCTGGAGCTACCAACCATATGTGTAATAGCAAACAAGTTATGTCTGAAATTGTGTCAGATAAATCTCTGGAAGTAAGCGTAGCAAATGGTGAAAAACTATTTACTGAAGGTTGCGGTCTAGTGCGTGTGAATCTGAAAGACTGTGTAAAGACAATAAGCAATGTATTTTACGTACCAAACTTATCTGCAAATCTATTATCAGTAAGTGAACTAGTGCGTAAAGGTTATACTGTAACTTTTGATTCAAAAGGTGCAAAAATTTGTGATGGTAGCACGGTAATAGCTACAGCATCACACTTGAATGGTGTCTATCAGTTAGATACAGTTAGGAAAGCACTGAGATGTGAACAGGAGTCAGAAATTGTCATGTTTTCATCGGCCAACGGCCTAGGAGAATCATCAAAGGCACATGGAGGCCAAGATGGGGCATCTGTGGATAAAACTACACAGGAGCAATGGCATAAGCGGCTTGGTCATCTCAATTCTCGCAGCATGAATCTCATGAAGAATGGAATGGTTACAGGTATGAGTTATTCCAATTCAAGTTTTAGTGATTGTGTCGCATGTATTGAGGGTAAGCAGACAAAACTCCCTTTCCCTAAGAAAAGTATGAGTAGGTCAAATGAACTACTAGGCCTTATACATAGCGACGTATGTGGACCAATCGAGGTACCATCATTCAGCGGTTATAGGTATTTCGTTACGTTCATCGACGATTTCACAAGAAAAACTTTCATTTATTTCTTGAAAACAAAGGATGAGGTGTTCAACAAGTTTAAAAATTTTAAAGCATTAGTTGAAAATGAAACAAATAAAAAATTAAAGACATTACGCACTGATAATGGTGGTGAATTTATAAATAATGCATTTCAGGATTATCTGACCAGTTGTGGAATAAGGCATCAAACGACGGTACCACACTGTAGTGCACAAAACGGAGTTGCTGAGCGCGCCAACCGTACAATTGTGGAAAAGGCGCGTTGCATGCTACACGAGGCCGGCTTAGGTAAAGAGTACTGGGCAGAAGCCATCAGCACAGCAGTCTACCTCAAGAATCGCTCACCCACAAAGGCTGTTTTTGGTGCAGTCCCGGAAGAAAAATGGTCCTCCATAAAGGTAGATGTAAAACATATCCGTATTTTTGGTTGTGCAGCATATGCTGTGCAAACTAATCGTAAGAAACTAGATGCAAGAAGCAAAAAGTATATATTTGTCGGATACTGTGAAGACACAAAAGGATATAGATTAGTTGATCCTTTATGTCCTTGGAAATGTATAAAAGCAAGACATGTGACCTTTCTGGAAAATGTATTCATGAAAAGTGAGGCTATGTCAAATGATGATGATGATGATAAAGGTACAATAATTATATCTCCTGAGAGTCGATCAACTGACTCTGATGATGATACAAACGAATCTGATGACACAAATAATGCCACACCACCTGCGTCACCAGATTTAAACCAACCATTAATCAGAAACCCTCATAGAGACACCATTTTTAGTTTAGATGAGACAGCTAGTTATGAGACAGAGGACTCGTCGGATGAAACTTTTGTTCCAGGTTCTTCTGATTACATCACTGATGACTCAAATGAACTGGAGTTTGAAGATACCTCGGAGCAGGCTCAATTAGCGAGCATAATGGGCAAAGGCAGTGATGTTCCAAACACAGTAGAGGAAGCCTCAACTAGCAGTGACTGGGAACATTGGAGGGCAGCTATGAGAGATGAGTATAAATCCTTTTTGACTAATCAATGCTGGACCCTAGTTGATCTGCCAAAGGGCCAAAAGAGTGTCAAATGTAAATGGGTATTTACTAAAAAGATGAAGCCTAATGGAGAATTATTGAAATATAAGGCTAGATTAGTAGCAAAAGGCTATACGCAAAAATATGGTATAGATTACAATGAAACCTTCTCCCCAGTTGTACGTTACTCAACAATTAGAATACTGTTGGCGTTGGCTGCTCAAAAAGGCATGAATATAGAACATCTAGATGTTAAGACGGCGTTTTTAAATGGAGACCTGGAGGAAACCGTATTTATGGAACAGCCAGAATATTTTGTAGAAAGAGGAATGGAAAGAAAAGTTTGCAAATTAAATAAAGCTGTTTATGGATTAAAACAGGCTGCAAAATCGTGGTATGAAAAAATTAACAATGTATTGGTACAAAAACTGAAGTTCAGGAAATTACTATCAGAGCCCTGTGTATATGTTTTAAACCATAAGGAAGAATTGATCATCATCGCTCTATATGTAGACGATATCATATTGTTTTCTACAAAAGATTCAGAATTAACCAAGAATGGAATTAAAGGGCAACTCATGAGTGAATTTGAAATGAAGGATTTGGGTATAGCCTGTAATGTTCTGGGTATGAGCATTAATAGAATTAATGAGAATAAAATTTCACTTGATCAAAAAAACTACATTAACCGAATTTTAGAAAGATTTCAGATGTTAGATTGTAAACCAGTACAAACACCTATAGAAAATGGGTTGAAACTAGAAAAGGAAGAAAACTCTGACTGTAAATATGACTACAGAAATCTCATCGGATGTTTAATGTATCTATCAGTTTGTTCCAGGCCTGATATTACGTATGCAGTCAGTTATTTAAGTCAATTCAATAACTGCTACTCTGAAGCACACTGGAAAGCTGCAAAGAGAGTGCTCAGATACTTAAAAGGGACACAGGACTACTGTCTCTCTTTTGAAAATGGTGACACAAACATTGTTGGTTATACAGATGCTGATTGGGCTGCAAATGCAGTGGACCGCCGTTCCTATACCGGGTATGTGTTTACTATGGGTAGTTCTATTATATCATGGGAAAGTCGAAAACAAAGGACAGTCGCTTTGTCCAGTGCCGAAGCCGAGTACATGGCAATTTCTGACGCCTGTAAAGAGAGTTTATTTTTGCGTAATTTTATTTACGAATGTTTAGGTCTGTACTGTAATGTTCATTTGTATAGCGACAGCCAGTCTGCTCAGAAACTATGTAAGAACATTATTTGTCACTCGCGAACAAAGCACATTGACATACGACATCATTTTGTGCGTCAGTTAATAAATGAAAACATTATTAACTTAAGTTATGTGCCTAGTAATGATATGCTGGCTGATGTGTTAACCAAAGCATTGTCAAAGGAAAAACATGTAAAGTTTGTTTCTTTATTTTATAAGTTGTAACTTGTAATGTAACTTCTAAAGTTAAGATAGCTTTAGTTTAAGGGATAGTGTTAGAATATGTAAACATGCTGTAAACGAAACGCTATCTATCTGACATACGTCAGTTGTCATTTTTTGTCTATGATCTTAATAGATACTTCCTGCTCTGTACCGTGGTTGCTGTGTGGCTTTTTAGCGAAATAAAATCACTTTAATTACAATAGATCCAAGTCTTATTTACCAAATATCCATCAGTTAGATGGTCTAAGAGATGTAATGACGTGTCAAGTAGTGAGAGGTGGCTGGCCCACATTAACACTGCATAAGAAACCATTAATCCCTTAGTCGACTCGTACGACATCCGCGTAAAGAATTGGGGTAGTCTATTCTAAGCCGGCCCACCCTGTCCCTCAGCCATGAGGCTACGACTAAGAAGAGAAGAAGAGAGATTCAAAGCCGAAACCACGTACACGCGGCTTCTTGACAATTTGAAGTTATTAAAACGAATCATCCAAATTGGTCATGAAATGCAAAACTTATCGTTAAAAACAGACGAATTATGAACCTTCTTCTTTTGTTACAGTCGGTTAAAGACATGGAGTGTTAAACTAATTATGATACAGACACTCCTAGAGTTTCAAAGTACCCATCCGACAATTATCACAACGTTTTCCATCGGCAATCATTTTAAAACGGTACTGTTCCGATAAAACCGTTTCGCTAGATTTAAACATTAATTGAATGAAATCGTGATTAATTGGATTGTGGCCGCACGCGAGCCATTGTTGTCATTTTGAAGGGATTAATAGGATTCCAGAGTGCGGTGACTTTTGGTAACGACTCCATTTACCAATTAGCTGGAATTATGTCGAGGGATAAAAACAACTTGTGTTAATTAATTTGATAATTACCTTCAATAAGGCCTACCATAAGTTGACACCACGTGTAATTTCTCTGTGGTTGACACTGTGCACCATAAGTAAGTAACATGGGCAAAACATGCACAAAATAAAAGTCACACAAAGAGCCATGGAGCGTACGCTGCTGGGAATATCGCTTTTGGACCGCGTACCCAACGTAGAAATCCGTCGATGAACTAAGGTCAACGACGTTGGAGAGCGGATTACAAAGTTGAAGTAGAGATGGGCGGGAAATTTGGCTAGAAGGGAAGAGGGCCGGTGGACCAAGGCAATGTCGGAATGGTGGCCAAGAGAAGGAAGGAGGTCCGTGGGTAGACCACCGATGCGATGGTCAGACGACATTGTAAGGGTTGTGGGTCGTACATGGATCAGATTGGCACAGAACCGCGAGGAGTGGCGCAATAAAAAGGAGGCCTATGCCCAGCAGTGGGTTGATGTGGGCTGATTTGATTTGTGATTTGACACTGTAGTAAATCTGTAGTCTATCTAATTAGCATAATTACGCTATGGTATATTGCAGTAAGCATCAGATAAATCTAACCCCTAACACTAACCCTAAGTATTAAGGGTATATTACCGTTGGAACGCTCCATACAAACGATGTCTGGTTATATTTTCAATATTAACCAATTTTAATCAATGACATTTTTTAGAAACAATTTAGAAACTAATCTCTATGCTAGTATAGTAATGTATAGTTTTAAAGTTACAGTGCCTCAAAGATTTCCATACAAATCTTAAATTAATCCTAGCACTAAAACTTTATATTTTAACGAAAATCTGACTTCATGCAAGCATAGAGATTAATTTCCAGATTGTTCCTGAAAAATGTCATTGACTTTAATTGGTTAGTATTGAAAATATCACCAGATTTCGTTTGTATGCAGCGCGCATTAGCGCGTTCGGAATAAAATTCTCTTAAGAATTTGAGGCAAGAGATTCCCGCTAGTGGTCAGGTTTCTTTGAAGCTCACTGTACCTACTAATAACAGTAGTTTTACGCGCATTTTAGGGTTGCGTAGTCAAACAAGGAACCCCTTATAATTCAAACAAATAAAATTAAATGTTTGTTTTGCAGACTAAGTGTTCATGTATGAAACAAAACTTTTATCCATCCTGTCACGAAAATGACGTGGAGGTGCTCAATTACGTCCAAATTTTTCAGCGTATTGAAACATGACACAAAGACAAACAATTACTAAAAACGTAAATGATTTTTTTTCCATACAACGAAACCCGTGCAGTGGTGAGAAGTTGCTGTGCAAAGTATCTAGTATATTGAACTTTGCGCGGCGCAACGCTACCCGTCTTTCATCTTAATTGATATTATACAGGGTGATCGAGTTTAGATGGTCCAAACGAAATGAGATGAAGCAGACCATCAAACTGAAAATTTGTCTCTATGGGACCAACATCGAAATCGAAAGAGTCGAGAGTTTATACAACGTGTTAATGAATAAGCGCAAAACCTCATGCACCCCAACTGATTTAAAACAAAATAATTCGATTGAAACAATAATTTCATTATTTTATAGTTAAAATTTCAAGTTATTCGCATTTTAAGTCTTGAGGCAAATATGATTTTTATCATTTCAGCAATGAATGAAAGCGCTAGCGTGCTCATGTATACATTTTAAGAATCTTGTTTTGGTAGTAAGCAGGGTGAGTGTGCCCTTGCGGTGGGTGGAGATCGACTTCAGTAAATTTAAAATTTTACAAATAAATTATTTAATATTTTGCAAAAAAATACCTATGTTGAAAACATGATAATTCGATTCTGCTCTCGATTCTAAACAAACTACTTTCTAGTTTTGCGTTATTTCATTAACACGTTGTATATGTATGGTTAAAGGAAGAGTTTTTAAATTTCTCAGATTTCACAAAATGCAAGCCCGCCAAACCCGTTTTAAAACCAACTTGTTCAGAAATATATTGTAAAAGTGCAGTACAAATGTTGTTCAATTTCATTCTATCGGGGGAAGAAGCCACTTGGGTAGATGTAACAGTTACGGTCCACAAACAAATGTAAATACGGAGTGTATTTGTTAGAAGTGGTGGGAAGGATAGCAAACAGAGATGACACAAAGTTTGACATTATTACAAACGTTCGTGTTTTCGTGTTAATATCCCACAGGGGTATAACAAGGTGTTACAAAAATACAAATAAACATTTAAGCTGGTTAATATTAATGGTCTAGACTATCAAACTGAACAACTTTCACTGTGGGACCAAAATAGAAACTGCGAAAAAAAAAAACATCTTTTCCATACTAAACTGCAAATCTACTGGAGCTAAATGTATGGGATACAGCTGATTTTTTGTCGCGATTTCGTTATTGGTCACATAGTGATAGCTGTTCAGTTTGATGGTCTAAACCACCCCCTTAAATGTTTCTTTGTATTTTTGACACCTTGTAGAGAGAGACCTGCCCCCCTAGTATGATTATTCTACTTGCGCGTGACTCGGCTTTTATGTTTAAAAGGGTATACTCCCATGGTAGTCCCATTTTAATTATGTGAAAATCTGTCATTTTTCGTAGCTATACAATAGAACTCCTCAAAAATTGACAGCAAATTATCGGTGGATTGAAACGTTAGCTTCGTATCGATGTACCCTTTGAGTGTACCCCTGAATCGAACTAATATAATATTTCACCACTGAAAACTGAACACTGAACAATTGTAACGAAAAATGTAAACTGACCTCAAAACTAAAAAAAGTAAAAACAATATTGTATCTATAAAAACATCAATTTGTTTTATTGGAGTCGGTGTCAGGCCAAGCCAAAAAAAATAATGAAAGCCCGTCGCGAATTGTACCGGCTTGACAGCGACTTAGATAAAAAAAAAATGTTCTTATAGACGCGAACGTTAAAGTCATTTTGATTTAATTTTTTTATATACATATTTTTTTTTTTTTTTTGGAATCGCGCTGCAGTTCTGGCGGAGTACGGACGCTTGCGTATCGGAGCGTTGGGATTGCACGTGGCTCCACCATTTTGTGAACTCTTTTGTGTTTTAATCTTAAAACAATCACTTGAGATTATAACCTACTTACATTGGCAAAACTGCCACTCTAGACTTAATAAATACTACTGATCATTTTCCTTCATAAACTATCCACATAACGAGACATTGGCTGAATTGTGATAACGCATCGGATTCCACTAAACAAAAATTGAATTGAATTGATTTTAATTTTTTGTTAAAATTATTTTTCTGCTGTTGCTTTCTAAAAAGCGCGGGAAGAGATCATTTTCTATCCAGCGAAGGATGATCGCGCGCGAAGTAGAAAAATCATACTAAAGGGGCAGGAATCGCTACAATTCTGATATATTTCTTTCGTCACATCCACACTCTCGGTAGAGAGTAGTATATTCCTTGCATCCACATTCATACCATCTCTTCATAAACGAGTTGATTAAATGACACTTCCGTCGAAAATTTGCTTGAGACTTTTCAAATCCTTCTACTCACTCAACAAGAAATCTCCAAAACCACAAAGACTACTAATTCAAGATTTGTTACGGATGTTTCTATTAGTATCTAAGTGTTCATTAAAGAGGATTTTCGCAATTTAACCGCCAAATGTGTAAAAAACCTCTAGCAAGAGGGATCTCAGTTTTCACTGAAGGGCGAATATTAAACAGGAAAAAACAAAAAGCAATAAAATATAAATTTAATCAAAAACAGCCCTTTTCAATTTCTAGTCCGGCGAACTACGTTCTAAAATAAATATAAACAGTTATACTGACCGTACACGTTCCAAGTTGACACTTTACTTATTGTAGAGGTGAGCAACATTAATATTGTAACACTAAAAATAATACCTATTGTAATATTTTTTTTATTTACAATTTTACTATTCCGTTGCTTCCCGCCTTAATTCTATGATTATAATGCACGAAACAGGCATACTTTGTTCATACAAAAAAAAAACAATAAAACAAGTAATCGAAAATCCAATAATGTCATATGCACCTACAATGCCGAAAGTTGATTAGCCAATATCACAAGGTATCACGATTAATAATTTAAGTACAATTTGAATAAATATCATCAAATGGACATCCACTGCTTGACACAAGCCTCCCCCAATGATCGCCTCAACGACCTTTCCTACGCTGCCCTCATCCAAAGGGTTTCCGCCGCCTTCACCAGGTCGTCGGTCCACCTTGTGGCCTACGACCACCACCTACTCATGCTGCGCTTTCCGGTCGCGGTCGCCACTCAAGAACTCTTCGGCCCCCACGGTTTGTGAATACTCGTAGATCACTTAAAAACTACTGAATCGATTTAGATGGCGTTTACACAAAAGTATAGGGCTTTGTTTGAATTAACATAAAGACTTTATTTCATCACAATCGGTGCATACAATCAAAGAATATGATTATTTAAAGTCAGTGATCTGCGCATTCGAAGTCGCGTGCGCCGCTAGTTTAAAATATATGTTATCTTTAAAAACAAACCAAGGAAGATGAGGAAAATTGATACGAAACGGCCATTTTTACTCCACTAATTTTAATTACTATCAACATTTTAAGGTTGTATTTGGACAATGAAACAAAACAACTTTCTCTAAGGAACGTAGGTCAAAAAACGAGAAAATTTGTGGACATCCCTCACAAAAGTGCAGATCAGCCGATCGATTTTCTAAGGGAAACCCATAAAACATCTCGTTTTTGACCCATTTTCCTCGAGGAAAGTTGTTTAGTTTCATTGTCTGAATACACCCTTAACATTTTGTAAGTAATTAAAAACTAGGGGTGTATATCGGAGGTGAAAATATAGGTAGAGGGAAAGAGAAGCAGAGGAAGACCTAGACAGAACTATAATCAAGGCACAGTACTGGCTAATATTCCACCGACAAGAACGTAGCTCTAAAAGAAGAAACTGAGATATAAATATTTTGGATTAACTTTTAGGCTTTATTTCATCGCAATCGGTTCACTCAATCAAAAGTTATCGGTATTTAAAGTCTATGGTTGCGTGTACGAAGTCGCGGGCGCCGCTAGTAAACAATATTTGTGTTATTTCTTTCTCTTTCTGCACACCTCTATCCGAGTTGTTGTTCGTCCAATATTTACTCGTGTAGCCGGCAACTTGTAATCATAATGGATTTTGTGGCGTTTGGCTAAACAATGCTGATAAACCTAAGGTTGTTATTTATAGTTAAGGAACTTTACTTCAAGATAGTACTCTGTGCTTCAAGAAACTAGTCAATCTGGGAGACTTCGATCAAAATTCGGTCTTAGGTTGGCTTTGGTAAATTTACAACGTGTTTTAATAGTAAAATTAATATTTTAACTTTTAAGGGGGTTGTTTAGATCATCAAACTGAACAACTTTCACTATGGGACCAACATCGAAATCGAAGAAAGTAGATTTGTAGTTTAGTATGGAACATCAGATTATTTTTTCGCGATTCGATATTGGTTCCATAGTGAAAGTTGTTCAGTTTGATGGTCTAAACGACCCCCTTAAATGTTTATTTGTATTTTTGTAACACCTTGTATATCAAGGGTCTAACTTAATATGCTGACGGTTTTTAAGAGGATGATCAGATGATCAAAATCGCAAAAAAAACAGCTGTCCCATATATTTAAGTCGAGCAGATTTTTTTATTTTGGATTTTGTCTTTGGTCCCAAAGAGAAAGTGGTTCTGGTCTGATCATCCACTAAAAATCGTTAGCATCTAAGGAGGACACTGTATTATAAATTTCAATCTCTTGATTTGGGCCTAATCAAAACATGCATCTATGCAGGGTTATTAATACTTAAGGGGGTACTTCAGACCATCAAACTGAACAACTTTTGGGCGAATAGGAGAAAAAATAAAAAAAATCTCTCAAAATAAAAAAAACATCACTCTATCCAATACCCGTCCATTTGAGTCGAGACGGTACTGCAGTTTTATTTTGTATGAAAGGCGTTTTTTTTCCCCCCGATTTTGATGTTGGCCCCATAGTTAAAGGTGTTCAGTTTGATTGTCTGAATCTGAAGCACCCCCTCAAGTATTACTAGGGTGTTTTGTTACACCCTTACAAAAATGCAAATTAACATTTAAGGGAGTGGTTTAGACCATCAAACTGAACAACTTTCACTATGGGACCAATACGGAAATTGTGAAAAAAAATCTGATGTTCCATACTAAACTACAAACCTACTCGAGCTAAATGTATGGGACAACTGATTTTGTTTTTCGCGATTTCGATGTTCGTCCCTTAGTGAAAGTTGTTCAGGTTGATGGTCTATAAATAACCCCCTTACAAGTTTTATTACTTATGCTTTTTACTTATGTTACACCTTTTATAATTAAATAAAAGTTTGTTCCCATAACAATGAACAA
The DNA here is from genome assembly GCA_963924505.1 of Agonopterix alstromeriana. Lineage (NCBI taxonomy): Eukaryota > Metazoa > Arthropoda > Insecta > Lepidoptera > Depressariidae > Agonopterix > Agonopterix alstromeriana. Next base: position 7,390,331 of record OZ004682.1, read on the forward strand.
AACCCTCCATCTTGGCTGTGGATATTATATCCTACGAAGGCGGGTGTGGGAATATGCATCCTACGCTAATGGTATCAATGATAACTATACAATGGCTCACCCGCCTACGTGAAATACGATATTGCTGCAAAAAATACAGACAGCAAATATTAGTCCCGTAGCCAGACAATTCTGTACAATTTACGGTCAGTTGCACGTACGTTCATTAATGTTAATACTCCATTAAATCTCTTGCTGTCACTTTTTGTCTTAAGCTAGCAAGAGATTTAATGAGCTGAGCTGGCGGAGTGCGGACGCGTGCGTATCGGCGCGCTAGGCTTGCACGTGGCTCCGCCATTTTGTGAACTCTTTTGTGTTTTAACCTTAAAACAATCACTTGAGATTATAAACTACTTACATTGGCAAAACTGCCACGCTAGACTTAATTAATACTACTGATCATTTTCCTACGTATACTCTCCACATAACGAGACATTGGCTGAATTGTGATAACACATCGGATGCCTCTAAACAAAAATTGAGTTGAATTGAGATTTAATGAAGGATTAACTTTAATGAACGTACGTGCAACTGACCGTTAATGTATTAGAGCCGCCTCCCTGCTGCGCAGGGTACGGGGCAGCACCAACACCCTCCTCGAACCCATTGCAAAGCGGTTCCAGTGTCCCATCACTGGGCATTGGAATACCCTGTATAGGGCCACTAGGTCCGCTTTCGTTAATGTTAAATAAATGTAAATGTAGAATTTTTTGTCACTAACATATATCTTATGTCATTGTTACTAACACCTCTATGAATCTATTATCTGACACAAAATAAATGAATTAAATTGAATTAATGGTTTCTGAATCTGGACTATTTGACCTTCATGTTGCCGAAAGTTTAGAAACACGTTTTCTGGAACTAGGAAAAACAATACGAAATACTGCACTCTCTATTACGGGGGGCGGCTTAGTTCCACAAAACTTATCTTTCTAACTTTCGGCAACATCAAGGTTAAACAGTCCCGATACTATTAATACATTAAATTTAAATTGTATTCTTCTCGAATGTTAGGATATTATAAGCTGTACTTAATTAACGCACATCGCTCATCCGGGAGAATAACCACACAATTTCAGTCTTTTCCAAAATTGAGTTATTAATTAATTCCACAATAATTAGGTGGATACATTTTATCTGAAGGAATAAACTCACGACTGTATTACCAGTAGTTTTCGCTAGATGGCAGTGTTATTGTTTCGTTGACGAAAAATTGGGTCCATCTTGGAGTGTGAACCTTTAAACCCTTCTCCTGTAAAATTTGCAATAATGTAATTGTGCGGTTATTCCACCGGATGAGTGACATGTTAAATTTTGCTATCATTTTGAAATTAGCATGAATGTATTTGTAGTGTGGATACCTATCAACCCTATGAATGATACATCAATTAGAATGAATGTATCATTCATAGGGTTGATAGGTATCCACACTGTAAAATTTAAAAACTATAAATTTATCAACAACTTTTCTGCAAATTGATAGCACCATGACGCAACTATATGGCCGATTTAACAGAAAGCTAGAATGTCTATCTCACTATAGAGCCCACTGACACTTTGGACACAATAAAGTTGAGAGACAGACGCGAGCGGTTTTAAAATTCATAGGATAGAATGTGGAATGGACGGCAGAAATAAGATAAAACCGACATGAAAACTTAAAAAAAAGGTGAACATTTTTAGGGTTCCGTAGTCAAACAACGAACTTATGCTTTCGTCCATTATGTCTATCTGTCTAATAACTCGCTCATTTTTGCATCAATTGAATCGAAATTTGGCATGAAGACAAATACGAGTAACAGTAATCCAAAATAAATAGTTTTTTATATAAATAGAGTGAGGTGTCGTTGAATAGGTCTTGTCCAATGAAACAAAACTCCCATAGATACTAAATCGTTATAAATGCTTCTGTCTCGAGATATCTATGTTCAAAGTCAAAAATAGGGTGTATTAGATTGCTTGCAACAAAATGACGTAGGTTGAATGTCCACTAAAGTCATTGCCTCTTCGTCAACCTGCGCGCGCATGGTTATCTCAACCAAAGGCAAGGAATGCAAAATAAAAAGAAACCCAGCGCCATTTTCCTCACATATTGGTCTAAAATTGTTATACTAGTATTTAACGAAATTTTATTACCTTTTCCTTGCAAGTATGTATGTAATGACGTATGAAACACGTGAGCGTTGGTCATTACAGCCTCGGCTAGCATAAAAGCACTCGCCTGGTGGCTCGTGCTCGCCGCTTTGGCTGTAATGACCAACTTTGCTCACTTGTATCATAATGTACTATTCTAATACAAACTAGATGGCGTTACAGGAAAATAAAATCGCGCTATCGTTGGTTCCAAATTTCTTTTAGGTAAGAGAATTGACATTACTACTATTTTTTATTCTACTTATACAATGGCTACGGAACCCTGTCATGGGCGAGTCCGACACGCTCTTGGCTGGTTTTTTGTGTTCAAATAAGGTTTGTGTCATGCTGAGTACCTATCGAGTGATTGTCATACGCTTAGCACTTGCTAATACGAAAGAAGAAGAGTTGAGTTTGACCGAGTTTGACTCAGATACAATACGATTGCATTATAGTAAGCTTGTGTTTTCCTGTTCGACTTCATAACTCCGTAAATCCAATATACAGGGTCCTTCTTAATATGCTGACACTTTTTAGGGGATGATCAGACCGTGAAACTGAACAACTTTCTTTATGGCACCAACATCGTAATCGCGAAAAAAAAATCTGCTGTCCCATACAAAAGTGCAAACATACTCGAGCCAAATGTATGGGACAGATGACTTTTTCGCAATTTCGATGTTAGTCCCATAGAGAAAGTTGTTCAGTTTGATGGTCTAAACATCCTTTTAAAAACTGTCAGCATATTAAGTAGGACAATGTATGAAACGTCCTGTGATTTAGGAATTGTATGCGTTCCTGCCGGTAGTACTACGCGATTATCAATTCCTTCCACACTATATCGAAAGCAGAGTTCACGTTCCATATTAATGGTTTAAAGATGAATTAACATGAAGAAGTGGTGGTCTTTTGCACTCAATATCTCTTATTTGCCTCATACGTTGCACACAAAAAGAAATGTACTGGTATATTCTAAGTAGAGAACGATGGGATACAAGAACAAGTAGTATTAAAATCGTCCTTTTTTCACGCCTGTAGATCTCCTGACATATCCATCCCGCTTCCTCGACATTAATCCGTCTCTTCTTGCATGCTCGCCAACTACAATTCAATTCAACTTTACCAATACCAAAACAGAACATACATTTGAATAGAGATAAAGAATTAAGGGTTTATTACTGTTGGCGCGCCCCTTACAAACGAAGTCTGGTGATATTTTCAATACTAACCGATTAAATTCAATGAAATTTTGCAGAAGCAATTTAGAAACAAATCTCTATGCTTGTATCGTATCAGATTTTCCTTAAAATGTACAGTTTTAAAGTTACAGTGCCTCAATAATTTCCATACAAATCTTAAATTAATCCTAGCATTGAATCTGCATATTTTAACGAAAATCGGACACGATATATGCATAGATATTTGTTCCTAGATTGTTTCTACAAAATTTCATTGATGTTAATTGGTTAGTATTGAAAATATCACCATACTTCATTTGTATGCAGCGAGCATTTACGCATTTGGAATAAACTTCTCTTAAAAGTAGGTACAAATAAGGCGGTCTTATCACTAAAAAGAAATTTCTTCAAGACAACCTTAGGATAGAGTAATTAACAAACGAAAATAGGTAGGTGTAGGTCAAAGGAACGAAATCCTGAATTACAATGAGTGTATAAATATACAAATGAGGAGTGTAACAATGTTCATTATTAGGTAGAAAATAGCAAGTAAAACCAAGTAGTAACAAGGATCAAACTCAACAAACAATCAGAAATAAGCTATCAAACAGTTCACTGCCTAAACAAACTCACAAGTTCACATATTGATGTTTACAAGTTTACAATAGCACTAGGAACTGGGTTGCATGGGAACAGAACGTGACTACGAGTGAGCATTCAGAGAACATTATTCAAACATACTATATTGGAAGAACAGAAGGCACACCCCATCCATACATCCCAGGCTCCTGTGTAGTAAACTTTGATAAGATACACGTTTCTAACTTTTAACCATTAAGACATAAGAAATGAAATAATTATCTAAGTTAAAAGCTTTATTTTTAAGAAAATAAAACAGCAATAAAAGTCATACTGAAATTGAATAAAAAAAAAAAAAAAAAAAAAAATAAGAAATGAAATAATTATCTAAGTTAAAAGCTTTATTTTTAAGAAAATAAAACAGCAATAAAAGTCATACTGAAATTGAATACAAAAAAAAAATGCCGCTGTCCTTCGATTATCATGTATTTTTCTCGTTACAGAAGAACTTAAAATAGTTTCCGATTTTTGGTATTTATACTCACATACTCACCATTAGTTTATCTAGTGAAATCATAAAAAAATCTATAAAAAGTACTTTTTAATTCTTTTTAATCGAAAATACGACACACTTTTCGGAAGGCTGGGAAATCGCGTTACTCATAGAAAATATTCGTCTTAACCTTTTGCCCCTTAACACCGTTTATAGAAAGAGCCTTCTGTATATTTTATACTCGTAACTCAACCGCACCCAGTTGCCGACACGAGCACAGGAAGGCATTTGTAAGGGCTGAAGCAAAGTTTAATGAAATAACCGTCAAAACTCAGCCACAACTGATACTGACTGCTTCAAATCTGACGGTTTGTGGTTTGAAATTGGGAAAAGATTGCTATAATGATAATGGTGTCCTAAATTGCCATAGAGTTGTACCTATACCAAGGTCCGGCACTTCAAATAACGTTTTAGATTTGACTTGATGACGTTCGCACATGCGCACTTTGCGCAAATTGTGCATGATATATGTGTAGGGTTGACTCACCATGTATCGTATGAACATCATTATACATTTCGTTACTTTTAATAGTTCATTCTGTTGTTAAAAGTAATATTTAAGCTAAAAAATCACAGAAATTGTGAATTTAGCGCTATTTTCCAACGTTTATTTTTAATGAGAGGATAAAAATAAAATAATTATATTTTATGTAGTTAAATCCAACGGGTGCGCTTGCTCGGCTCCCCTCAAGTTTCCCCAGAAAGTGTGAGGTGAGGTGGGTTATCTGAAGTCAAAGGGGGCGGGGAGTGGCCGTTCTGTATGTAGAACTATATAATATCACCTGTTCTGTGCGTACACCAAGCTAACGTGATTGAAAAATTCCTTTGGGCGACGTAGGTCTTTACGCTCTATGATAGCGATCACTTGCATACTCTGCATAAATAAATAATTTTTTTTCTATTTTAAAGTTATTCAACATGTTTGTTATTTTGTATAGATAACTTATTCTGGAATGCTTACAATATAAAGTTTTAGGGCTTTTTGTCTTGCTAACACGAGTATTAACTAAAAACGTGCTGTTACAAAATATAATTATGTAGGTGTACTTATTCGATCAATTATTTTGGAGTGTTTCAAAACACAGAATCATCTCGTTATTCTTAACTTAGAACATACTTACATACTTCTTAATATGCTGACACTTTTTAATGGGATGATCAGACCGTCAAAGTGAACCACTTTCTCTATGAGACCAACAACGAAATCGCGAAGAAAAAATCAGCGGTCCCATACATTTGGCTCGAGTAGGTTTGCAGTTTTGTATGGAACATCAGATTTTTTTTTCTCTGTTTCGGTGCCATGGATAAAATTGTTCAGTTTGACGGTCTGATCCATTAAAAAGTGTCAGCATATAAAGAAGGACCCTATCATTATCATCTCAGCCGATGGACGTCCACTGCTGGACATAGGCCTCCCCCAAGGATCGCCATAACGACCGGTCCAGCGCTGCCCTCATCCGACGAGTTCCCGCCGCCTTCACCAGGTCGTCGGTCCACCGTGTGGGGGGTCTACCCACGCTACCCTTTCCGGTACGTGGTCGCCACTCGAGAACTTTTCGGCCCCGTCCGTCATCGGTTCTGCGATGTGCCCCGCCCACCAAACCCCCAAGGACCATGTACGATAAAAAAAGTTTTCATAATTTTCTATAGTTATTTGATTTACTATAGGCATGCATAAGCATCATAGCATAAGCATATGCTCACGACTATATTCCCCGAGGCGGTAGTCAGAGATATTCTGAAACCTCAGAACATCCACGTTTCACCAGTAGTACCGAAACTCTGTCCAGTGTGACGGGGGGTGAGCCCGTCGCCACTTATAATGGACAGTGGGTACAATACATGCCTCGAAATTGAAGCATGCAGGTTTCCTCACGATGTTTTCTTTCACCGAAAAGCTAGTGGTGTTACAAATCATACATAAACTCCGAAAACTCATTGGTATTAGTCGGCCTGGACGGGGATCGAACCATCGCCTCCTGCACGGCAGGCAAGGTTACTCGCCACTGGACCACCACGGCTTTACTATAGGGTCCTGAAATATGCACTTGAAACGCCTTTCAAAAGCTTGTTAATAAGAATACGGCCTGTGTAAAAAACTAGGAGCATTAATCGAAAATGCTTAATGGTACTTATCCCGTAAATCGGCTTCCAATGTTTTAGGGACGTTCAATTAGATAATCTTATTGGGAGAATAAACGTCGTCCTTTTGACGGATCACGGGTCATTCTATTTCCTTTGAGGTTCCGTGGTTTGATGGAATTTTTTAATCTTATTTTCTTGGATACCAGTCTGGTTTTTTACTCAAATTGTGATTTAATTTTGTTATTAGATAACAGCCGAAAAGCTTTGAGAACGTTTTAGTGGCCAATTCGTAGAAAAAAATGTGATTGTTTAAGCATGAAGCTAAAAGCCATCTTTTTCCTGACATCTCACGCATATCTTAACTATTATAAAACTGTAACAGAAGTATGTCTATACATTGAAGATATTTACACGAAAAATATTACCATAATTATGGTTTTTAGGTATCCCGGACTCCAAATCAACCTTTTTTTAGAATTTTTGTCTGTCTGTTTGTCTGTTTGTTTGTTTATTTGTTCGTTTATTTGTAAGTTTGTAACAGCATCACGCAAAAACTGCTGAACCGATTTTGATGATTTTGTTTTATTTTATAGCGTATAATCTGACTTAAAATCTGGTATATATTAATAACATAAACGAAAATAAAAAATATAATGTAAACATTGCTTGTAATATTTTCATTTTTTACGTTTAATGAAAATAAGTTATTGCTGCAGCATCAATTACAGATATTGAACAGAGGCAAGCTCTAAGTTCAATACAAAACGCGACAAACTGAAGCCCTGGGGCCCGATCGAGCTAAATAAATCTCCACTGAAACGTTATTGAACCGCATGCGAATTACAACTATTTACACATTCGGTATGTCAGCCGTTTGGCAGATCGTTCAAATGTTTCAGTATGTCAATCATAAATAGTAAATAAGTCAAGTTTAGCGCGATACGGAATTCAGCACAGTTGAATAGTGTCTGAAAGAGAATAAGGATTGAACTTCAATGTTTAAATTAGCGTAATCGGGCCCCAAAATGTCAAACTCTGTCAATCCATTCATAATAAAATGATCGGAAGAGCGGACGGACATTGTAAAAAAAACATTTTGAAAGCACATTGAAAACTCGGCTACGTCAGTCAATCACTGTTGAAAGCTTATTTTAACCAACAGTAAGTGAAAATACTGTGGCCGTTCACGGTCGTGATAAAAATGTAGATGAATAAAATGATGTATCTTAAATCAAACTGTTTTATTTATCGTATAGGAGGCGATGGTTCGATCCCCGTCCATACCGACTCGTACCAATGACTTTATAGGAATTTATGTACGATTTGTAACACCACTGGCTTTCCGGTGAAGGAAAACATCGTGAGGAAACCTGCATGCTTCAATTTCGCGGCATGTATAGTACCCACTGTCCATTATGTAGCGACGGGCTCACCCCCCGTCACACTGGACAGAGTTTCGGTACTACTGGTCTCTCTGAGTACTCCCTCGGGGAATATAGTCGTGAGCATATGCTATGCTATGCTTATTTATCGTAGACGCTTATCTTTAGTGAGTTAACAACCTTTTGGGTTTGAGCAAACAAGAAGATCACAGTTTCTTTGTGAAAAGATTATTTGCTTCGACTTATTGACCGTCCGATGATTAATGTGTCTTCTAATTAATTATTTCTTTTCCATTAACTTCTTTGATCAAAGTAATAGTTGATCTAATACATGATCTTTATTTTAAGTAAACCTTCGTTTTATTTGTTACTGCACAGATTTGTATTATAAAGTAAAAGATGGCGAAAGATTTAAACGCACCTAAGAAAACTCGAGGCAATTTGCAAAAAAATTTGTGGACTTTCCATACTAAATGCAATCAGCTTATTGAACGGTTGTATGAAAAATTGTCTTTTTTTTTTGGAATTTTCCTTTACTCCTTTTGGAAAGTCGTTCAGTATCATAAGAACAATCACCCATTAAATTAATGCAACTGTCTACACTAACACCCTGTATAAAAATACTTTGAAATAATTACACATACCTACTTATTATTTCAGCTTTTCAATTCTGCTTATACGACTACCCTGAGACTACTAATTGGAACGACAAATTAAGACAGGATATAGGGTGTAAACTTAAATGCATTACATACATAAAAGGGTGGACCAACATTGAGATCGGGAAAAAAACATCTGCTGTTTCAAACATTTTGGCCGATAGACGTTTTTTATAAAACAGCAGATTTTTTTCCCGATTTCTATGCTGGTCCCATAGGGAATGTTGTTAAGTTTGATGGTCTGAGAGTGTCATCATCATCACCCGTCATTGTCCATTGATGAAAAAGGCTTCTTCTAAATCGAGCAACTAGAGTGTACTATTATTATATTATGTGATTTTTAAACACTGCAAATTTTCAGGGGTGGTTCTGACCATCAATCGGAACAACTTTTACAATTGGAGGACAAACCATGATAGGCAAAAAACATGAGCTGTTTCTGTTTCATACATTTGATTTGAGTAGGCATTGCAGTTTAGTATGGAATAGCCAAGTGACATTTCTTGGTCAATAGGAAAAGCAGATTTTTACGATTTCATGTTTGCTACCATGGCACAGGTCCGGCACTCTAAAGAGCGTTTTTGAATTTCAAAATGGCGCACTTTGTGCAAACCGTCCATGACTTTGCGTGTAAGATAGAAAGCCGCGCTTTGCATTTAACGTCATAGACATTTCAATACTTTTAATTGTTCTTTCTATTATTAAAAATAGTATTTGAGCTATTGAATTATTGAAAATTTATAGCGTTATTTTTCAACGTTTTTTATGCACTGAAAAGACACAATTTTATGTAGTCAAATCCAACGGGTGCGCGCGCCTGACTGCATTCCCATGCTCGGCTTCCCTCAAGTTTCCCAGAAAGTGTGAGAGGAGGCAGGGTATATGAAGTCAGAGGGGGGCGGGCATTGGCCGTTCTGTGTGTAGAACTATATACTATTACCTATTCTGTGACCATGGTAAAAGTTGTTCTGTTTGATGGTCTGTACACCCCTGAATAGGAAAACGATTAAAAAATCATCCAGTGTCCTTACCCACTGGATTGCGTAGTGACTGTTTTCAACACGTTGATCTACAGTAGTTTCTTATTACATGCTATTTGATCCGATATTTACGAGAAAACTTATTATGACATTATTGCAGTGCGGTATATACGGTGATATTGATCCTATCCCTGATGCTGCTGTCTCGGATATAAATAAAAGATTTATGACCCTTTTATTGTACAGACAGACCAGTTGGTCGTGTAATACGATTCTGTTAGAATTCAATAGTAGAAAATATAATGTTCTACTCAGTGTTTCGTAACAGTGAATTCTGAAATAGGTAACGTGTATATTTATAGAGACTGCGACGCCGGGATATCAGAATATCGGTGTTCACCGGGAATATGCTTCATTATAATGTTGTTAAAGGACCAGAACTGGGCTCCCGATATTAATTAATCCCGTATATTAGCATAACTAAAGATATAATTTATAATATGTAAAGGCATAGAATAATTCAATAATGTATGAATATGGATTTACAATTTAACTGCGTTGGATATTCACGGGAAGATAGTTTCTACAATAAAGCTTATTTGAAAAAGACAACCTCCAAAACGGGCCATTTTTGTACCACCGAATGTTATGTGCGACGTCATAAAAATATGGTAATAACAGTTTGCACAAACAAATTACTAAAACTTTATATTTCAACGATATGTTTTGTCGTACAAACGTGATTTCTTGAATTTCATTATGGATATTTCTGTTCAAATTCTGCAAAAATGGCGGAAAAAAATCGGATCGGATCGGATTTAATGGAAAGATCGTTTTTTTGTATCGCTAATTGCGCTATTTTTAATTACTTCGAGTTGTCATAATATTACTTTGAATATATTATAACACAAAACTACTTTATTTGGGGCTATTTTTGCAATTGGATTGTATTTATATCATATTCGTCTACATTATAATGCGTATAGCAAAGCTATCACATGCATATCACAATTTAGCCGAACGGCCCATACATGGACGCGTGTTGTCATTTGAGGAGCTGTTTTATATTAAAATTAAACGGTTTCATACAGTCAAAATACTGGTTCCTGTCGGTGGATGAACTACCGAAAAGAAAATTTGTGAATTGATTAGCTCTGCTCACATGTTCTATTTATTCCTATTCGAGTGATATTGGACGTCGTCCACAAAAACGGAGAATCCTGACTTGATGTGGGATTTTAATCACCGGCTGCGAAAATTTATTGAAAAGTAACATTTTTCTATGAAGTTCAGTTTTGGGACAAAATAGAACTGGTATAGTGCGTGTCCGTATATGAAAAAGTGATTTCAAATGAAAATAGCACGGACCAGTATTAATGCTGTATTAAATGACAAAGTTCCGACAAATTTAATCTTTAACTCAGAAGAGTAAGGCCTATCCATAGCACAGATCATTAAAGATACTTCTAACAGCAACAGGTACAAAATTAATGGAAATTGTGATTATGAATTATACTGCAATGTAGAATTCAATAGCAGAATATTGGTAGCTGAATAATATCTTCCATACAATGAAATTATGACCATATTCCCCTTCAGTTAAGTCAGAAACTTTATTACATCTTGTACTAACAAGCATAAAGCATGAAGTTGAAGCAAGTTTCATATTATAGGTATTATGAAGAAAGTTTAGTTTAGATCATTTTACTATCTTTTATAGGGAGTCTCATAGATACAGTGTTAGGGTCAACAGTTGCGTTACTTTAACGTGTGATTGTACCCATGATACTGATCAACTTACCCTAAGAAAGCTATGGCTATAGGAAAATCGCAAAAAAATGTGGTCTTTTCATACAAACGTTCGTTCAGCTGATTGCATTTCATTACTTGATCTATCCATATTACATTAATTAATAAAAATTAATACTTTTATGCATATTACGGTAGATTTAGATATTTACGAGTAAACCAAATTAAAGATGTCATAAAAATGCCATGTAAAAAAGTAGCCTAAATCTATGAGAATTTAGGTGGTCGTATTAGTATTTGTTTTTTTATTGAAATTATACATACTGCGTGATTTTTTGAACACATTTCTAATTTTCAGGGGTAGTTCAAAACATCAAACGGAACAACTTATACTATGAGCAAACCTGAAATCGCAATACTTATTCGACTCAAATGTTCATACATTTGAGTTGGTCGTTTGGGTAGGTTTTTTTTTCATAAAAGCAGATTTTTTTTGCAATTTCAAATTTACTCCTATAGTAAAAGTGGTTCATTTTAATGGGTGCCCTGCCAGCTAAACGGTTATTTCTGGATACGTGAAAAAATGAACCACCCCTAAAAAAAAATCGACCCATTTTAATATCACCCTGTATTGTAGTAAGGGCTACCATGAATATGGTAGGGCTGGCGTAACCTCAGGGTTAAAAGACCCAATAAAGAAAATAAAGAATAAAAAAGAATGAATATGGTAGTCTTTCCTACACGTAAACGAATTAATAGAAAATATTTCAAAACATTAAAAATACACGCTATTTTTTTCTTTATAAAGGTCTTGGCAACTAATCTCTTCGTCTCTGCTAATCTAAAAACGAAGCAACCGTTAATCGATTAAGCAGATTTAGCAAAGTAATTGATTTAAATGGGTCAACCTTTGACTACGGATCCCTAAAAATCACACGGGCCACTTCGTTTCAATATAGCGATCACTATTTGTATTGTTATTTGTTTAGGAGTTTTCTAAAGTCGATTACCTTTTTATTTGTGCTGCTAATAAGTAGCAATTTGTAGGTTTAATCTAATCAATTGTGTTGTGGACATGAGGATTTTCTTTCTTTTTTTTAAAATCAAAATTGCCTCTTGCTGTGTCTTTTGAACGTAAGCTGTTGAACGACATCTGTGGCAAGTCCCCACAGGACTTGCCACAGATGTCAACACCCACAAGTTATAGCAACGAAGATATCAGATGTCGCTACGGTCGCACTCGCAAATGTGTACGTAAGACAACTTGCGACGTCACATTGGTAACCCGTTAGCCGCTACACATAAGGATCACAATCGTATACAAGACATGAATCGCGCAAGAGAAATAATCACAGAAATTCGACATATATACAAGGTCCAACTAAGATCTGTAGGACCACGGCCAGTCCCCAGGCTTCATACCTAGCCTGGCGGAAGATCTTCCCTTTTCACCGGAGGAACCTTCCACAGTAGTTCCTCCACAAACGTACATGAGAATATAAATAAATTAGAATTTTTTTTTTGCTTTCATGCATGATGATGAATGAATTTTCTAATAAACTATACTTCATTCCAAATAAGGACGATGAGATTTTCCGATTCCTATTTCGCTTTCTGGCCAATTCTGATTACCAAATGTAATTAATTTATTGGATACATATACTATCCGACATATCTTGGACGTTACTAAAGCTGTTCTAAGAATAAGTGAGACGAAGTGTTTCAAATCTCTGTTTCTGTAATTCAAAATAGCCTTAAAATTTCGTTGCTATTTTGAATGGAGTATAACTAAAAGCAAACCTTTAAACCACCTACTTCTACCCATCAACCTTAACAACTTTTACTATTGGAGCAAACCTGTCATAAAAAAAAAATATCTGCTGTTTCTTACGTTTAATTTGTGTAGTCATTGCAGTTTAGGATGGAACAGCTGATTGCGCTGACAGGTTTGCTCCCAAAGTGAAAGTTGTTCAGGTTGATGGGTAGACTATGTAGTTTAAAGGTTTGCCTTTAGTTAGTTTACATACTGTATAATAGCTCAGTTTTTAGGGTTCCGTAGTCAACAAGGAACCCTTATAGTTTCGTCATGTCCGTTCGTCTGTCCGTCTGTCTGTCAGTCGGTCTGTCCGTCAGTCCGTCCGTCCGTCCGTCCGTCCGTCCGTCCGTCCGTCCGTCCGTCCGTCCGTCCGTCCGTCCGTCTGTCCGTCTGTCCGTCCGTCCGTCCGTCCGTCCGTCTGTCCGTCCGTCTGTCCGTCTGTCCGTCTGTCCGTCTGTCCGTCTGTCCGTCTGTCCGTCTGTCCGTCTGTCCGTCTGTCCGTCTGTCCGTCTGTCCGTCTATCCTTCTGTCCGTCTGTCCGTCTGTCCGTCTGTCCGTCTGTCCGTCTGTCCGTCTGTCCGTCTGTCCGTCTGTCCGTCTGTCCGTCTGTCCGTCTGTCCGTCTGTCCGTCTGTCCGTCTGTCCGTCTGTCCGTCTGTCCGTCTGTCCGTCTGTCCGTCTGTCCGTCTGTCCGTCTGTCCGTCTGTCCGTCTGTCCGTCTGTCCGTCTGTCCGTCTGTCCGTCTGTCCGTCTGTCCGTCTGTCCGTCTGTCCGTCTGTCCGTCTGTCCGTCTGTCCGTCTGTCCGTCTGTCCGTCTGTCCGTCTGTCCGTCTGTCCGTCTGTCCGTCTGTCCGTCTGTCCGTCTGTCCGTCTGTCCGTCTGTCCGTCTGTCCGTCTGTCCGTCTGTCCGTCTGTCCGTCTGTCCGTCTGTCCGTCTGTCCGTCTGTCCGTCTGTCCGTCTGTCCGTCTGTCCGTCTGTCCGTCTGTCCGTCTGTCCGTCTGTCCGTCTGTCCGTCTGTCCGTCTGTCCGTCTGTCCGTCTGTCCGTCTGTCCGTCTGTCCGTCTGTCCGTCTGTCCGTCTGTCCGTCCGTCCGTATGTCCGTCTGTCCACGGCTTAGCTCAGAGACGCTTAGTACTAGAACGCTGTAATTTGACATGGGTATACATATTAATCACGCCGACAAAGTAGTAAAATAAAAACATGAAAAATATTTTTTTTTAGGGTACCTTCCCTACACGAAAAGTGGGGATGCCATTTTTTTTCTCGTCTGTCCTATGGTGGGGGATATCGTTAAAAAGGTATTTTAAAAATATTTTTGGTGTGGGAAAACCATTTTTCGATTTAGGGATCCATTAGAGAAATATTAAGCTTTAAAGTGAAAATTGTTGTTAGAGTCAAGTGCCAAGTATTTTTTAGACTTTATTAGCCGTTAAACCATAGTATAAAATAAAAAGTCCTTCTAAGTCCATATACAGTGACGGACAACTACGGAACCCTACACTGCGCGTGGCCCGACACGTACCTGGCCGGTTTTTAGCGTATAATTTATGGATTATTGCTTTTGTAACATTAGAGTCATAATTGTCACCACGTTGTTAGTAAAGTCTAACTTAAGTAGTAGGTATTTCATTTTCTTTAATTTTACTCCTTTTAACTCTACTTTTATTGAACGACTTAATCTAGCTAGATTCTATTCTATGTGAGCCTAGGTTTAATCTGAGCGATCTTGACAGGGCTGTCTAGCTTTATAATCTATTTCAAATAGCAACGACGAAACAGAGATTTGAAACACTTCCTCTCACTTATTCTTAGAACAGATTTAGTAATGTCAAAGATTATGTAATAGTATGCAGGGTGTAAGGAAAATTATCATTAACCTTTAAACCACATACTCTACCTATCAAACTGAACAACTTTTAGTATGGGAACAAACTTGTTCAGTTTGATGGGTAGAGTATGTGGTTTAAACTTTGACTAATTATTATAAGGACTAGCCTTGCAGTAGCATTTCCCCTCTGCCACGGTATAAGCACAATTGATCTTGTGCATTTACATTCAATTTTACACCTTATCACTAAACGAGACAGCCTATAATTGCGATATAATAACTTCGAACTTAGAACGTTTGGGGTTCACACGAGACTACTTTTCATGATTTTTAACATTCTAAATTAGAATCTAAAGTTATGGGGAATAAATCCAAAGTTACGGATTTCATGTTAGCTCGCCCCCCGCAAAAAGTGGCAGAAATATTTGTTAGTAGAATTACACGCGTAACCAGTCCACATATAAATAGTCAAAGGGTTTAAAGGTTAATGATACTTTTCCTTACACCCTGTATAGTTGGTAACGTGCAAAATATGTCGGATGTTCCGCGCTCGGTTGACTTGTCGTGACTACCGAGTTTTACCACTATAATATTATTTTTTCGCTATGTTACTACAGCTCAGACCTACCTTTAAGGAGAGTGTTAGCCCACCACAAGCCTAATACGAATTGGCGTCATCACATACTACACTTTTTCTTCAACGTATGCAGTTTTCCTTACTATTGTTTCCTTCACCGTTTGAGAGCAGTCTGTACCACACTCTTTCCATAACAACGTAAGGCCTCTGCCCAACAAGTAATGGACCGGTTCTCGAAAACGCCTGCCACGCCGCTGTTTTCGAGAACCGGTCCATTTGATTTTACGCATAAGATCCCGCCGCCGCCGCCCCGCTGCCCGCAAAATTCGAGGCAGAGGCCTAATATTTATACTGAAGCCAAAGTGACATTTAATGTTTATTTACGGTATCAATAAGACTACTATACAGGATCCTTCTTAATATGCTGACACTTTTTTAAGGGGATGACCAGACCATCATACTGAACAACTTTCTCTATGGGATCAACATCGAAATCGCGAAAAAAAAATTAGCTGTTCTATACAAAACTGCAAACCTTCTCAAGCCAAATGTATGGGGCTGATTTTTGAATCTGCTGAGAGAAAGTTGTTCAGTTTGACGGTCTGATCATCCCCTTAAAAAAGTGTCAGCATATTCAGAAGGACCCTATATAATCTATTGCCATTTTAGAAATTTTCCGTCCCAGTAAAATGGCGATGGCGCCGCGTACGGGTAATCTAGAATTTGTGGTGCTGGCCCTAATTCGAATCTCCACAACTCTATGGCAAAGTCATCACAGAGGCTATCAACGCTAAAGCGTGGAATGGAAAATGTTTTATTATATCAATTCAGGTCGCGAGGTCGCATGCATTTGGATTCAATTCGAGACCGCTGGAGTGCTATTTTTGAATTCCACATCTTCTAATTTGTGTACGAAAGTGTCATATATGGGTAATTAATGGATTGCAATTTATAATTCATACCTTTATCTTTGCCATGAGGGGTTTTATACTCAGATCTACTTGTATTACATACAGTCCGTGAGCACTTAGAATACGATTCAGCTGAGGGTTTAAATCGGTTATATTCATATAACAGATAACATCGCGGCAAATGAAAATAGTTGTAAAAAGTTAATTTCAGAACAGTAGATTAATATTATATTCGCATGTCTCTGATAATAACCTAGACCCATATCCTATTCTAAGTGCTCACGGACTGTACATATAAATTTGAAATCCTATCTGTAGAAAGATTGGCATTCGCATTATCATAGGTTTCTTTTTTCTTCGCTTTATTAACCTATCATTCTGTCAGTGCCCAGGCACCTAAAATGTGCTAAAAGTACATAACAAATACTAGTACTACCCATACAGAAGAATCACTTCGAAAACAGATTTAAATAAGTAGCGACTCTCTCTGCACGGCAGTAAGGTGTAAAGTTATTCGCACCCGTCTTATCGTACAATTCGCGAATAACCTACCAACTTTTGAACGGCGTGCGTGCAAACAAAAATGAACCGGGTCATTAGACATGAAACATCGTGTTGTGACTAATGGTTTTCAAGTCTCGCATTGTCTACTCACAAAATGGCGACAAGTCTAATGAGATTTGACCAAGAAGTTAACACGGACTACCTTACCTATTACCATTCACCGCTCGGTGGGGATCGGCCGTCAAGCGTACCTGAGCTGTGGAGTGAGACAGGCCTGCTAAAAGTTCACCATCAAAACAATACAGAAAAACTTAATAATTCTAAGGGCCTGTTTCACCACTTCCGAATAAGTTCTTGTTAGCTTATTCGTCAGCTTATTTGACATATTCTTCATACACAATATTTCAAATAAGCTGTCGGATAAGCTAACAAGAACTTATCCAAAAATGGTGAAAGAGGCCCTAAGTAAAACTAAATATTCTCATAGTTACAGATATAAAAGTTACCTACAATATTGTATTGTGTAGTGCATTGTAAAAATCATCGGTGAATTTCAAAAATAGCACTCCAGGTTGCAATCATCTAGTTCAGAATATGGTTCGACACCCCTGACCGATCGAGAGTCAGGAAATTATCCATGAGCGTCTGCTGCCATTTTAATTACTTTCCAATACTGTTCACGAGGAGGCGAAGTTATTAAAAATTTTTCACTTTAATAGACGAGGAATTACGAATAGTTTCGATATTACCCTTGTGTTCAGCTGTTACGGATTAAAGTGGATTTTTATCAGATTTTTGCAGTTGCTAGGCCCCATGCCATTTAGTAAGTACTATTCGCCCCTTTCTCAGCATCCATCATAATATGAATTTACTTTATTGCCAACTTTTATCGAAATCGATTCAGAAATTTTAATAATGTTTATGAGCCTTTAGATTATTTAGGTACTTTGAGTTATTTCTTGATATCATCACTGAATTTTTTGTCACGATTGGCCGCCACTACTATCTGGCCGCCCTAGGCCCGGGCCTACTTGGCCTTAGGGCAAATCCGCCACTGGATTGTTGGCATTAGAAAAAAATATATACATTTATTGCTTGTGGAAAAATCGGAAATTTTCATTTTTATATTCTTATGCTCACTACTATATTCCCCGAGGGAGCAATCAGAGATATTCTGAAAAATCGTTACGTTCACGTTTTTTTAAAAATAAAATTAATTATATCTTAGATTGAATAATTAAGTTTATAACTTGGACTACAAAATATATGAAAAGCGTCCAATGTTATGGGTGAGAACAATAAAATAATATGTTATAAAACTAGAGACTAATTCTTTGGGACAGGAAGCAGCCAGAGATCTCCAGAGGTCTCATTGAGACGTCCGGACGGCCAAAGCGTTCGTTGGCCTCTGGGCCCCAAGGACCTAACCAAAACATATAAATCTATGGACCTAACGTCTCAAAACCTATTAGCCCAGTCATTTTACGGAGTTTTGTTAGTAGGAGTGGGGAGTAATTACGAATGAGACTTTTAAACTGTAACCGGTGGTACCATTTAGTGACAAAAAGACTATCTGAAAATTTATTTAAAATTCACTACGCAACATAGAAATCCAAATTATACCTCCCAGAATACCAATGCACTCATTTGAATTAGATTCAACAATACAATTGAGTTATTTATTAGAAAATACAAATGTATTTTTCAAAGCTTTCTAAGTAGACAAAAATATTTACTCCATGTTTAAAGGGTAGGTATACGAGTATGTATAATCATAAAACCTTAAAATGTGAAAAAAATTAGCCGTCAGGGTTTTTAGAACGAGATGAACGCTAAATTTTAAATCTGGGGCTGTTGATGATGTGATTTTTTTATATTTCTTGGCCTAAATTGGATTTTAAATGATACACCAAAAAAATATCAATTCTTAATTAGTCCCGGCTCAAACCGTAAAATGACTGGGCTATACAGGCGAGATTACATTACGTGGCGTGGCGTTATCGTAGTTCCAAATTTATTATAGAGATATACTCAAAACTTTCATCCAAAACTTGTAAACCACAGATCCGTCACCTAAATACAAAGTTCTTCAATCGAATATTCTGCTCGAATAATTTCTGAATACTGAACTTGCTCATTTCGAATCTCGTACTGTTGCCAACTGTTTTTCATAACTACCCGCAAAAAGATACATTTACTAATAAAACATTGAAATGAAGTCATTTTCCCGGCTTTATGCTACAGTTTCCGTGGCATTTGCATTTTATTTCGTTCATTCATTCGTTCTTCATTCATATTATGTTAAGAGGTTTATAGTGAAACAGTTCTGAATATTGTCCTTTCGTTCATAGACTGAAATAATAATTATGTAGGGTAGGTACGTTATTATCATTCATCATCATCATCATCTTATTTAAGAGCTACGCTCTTGTCGGTGGAGTATTCGCCAATCCTGTCTCTTTTCCGCTAGTGTCTTGATACGACTCGACATCAACCTTCTCCTTCACTTGGGCTAGATAACTCTGTCTGGGTCTTCCTCTGCCTCTTTTCACTTCTATCTTCCCTTCCAGTATGGTTTTAAAGAAATTGTCGTTTCGTATCAAGTGTCCGATCATTTTTCCTCTCCGGTTTACTATTGTTTTTAAAATATTTGTCTTTTCTTTAATTATTCTTATTACCTCTTCATTTGTTATTCGTTCTGTCCAACTTATTCCCTCCATTCTTCTCCAACACCACATCTCAAAAGCTTCCAGCCTATCTCGATCTCGTTAACTCGCTACCATATAGTGCAATGCTCCAGATGTACACTTTAATTAAGCGATTTCGGATTTTGCTTAATATTTTTGCTTTCAAAAGGTGTTTTTTGTCGTTGAAAGCTTTTTTTGCCATAGCAATCCTCGTAACGAATGAAAATAAAATGTTACAATAATTTCATTAATTTCACTTAGATTGCTTTGTTTGGTTTGATTCTTCTTTGATCTTGGCACCTTGTAGAGCTTCTATTTCTTACAAAGGAACAAAGAAACAAACGTTGATGACAAATTATTATCTTTTAGGGTGGTTAGGAACGTCTTGCAAGTAGCTTTGTCTTTTACATTTGAGTCAGGTAGGTACAGCAGTTTTGTATGGGACAACTGATTTTTTTTTGCGTTTCCTGTAGTAGGCTCCATAGTGAAAGTTGTTCAGTTAGATGGTCTGAGTTCACCGTTTCAGTATTTGCTAGGCTGTCACTTACACCCTGTATACGCTGTGTTAAATTTGTACTTAAATTGAGTATTTCCTAAAGAATTTATTCTTAGTTCAAAAACAAACGTCTTGTGAGGTTTTACCACCTAGATAGCAGCCGGGACCAACGGCTTAACGTGCCATCCGATGTACGAATCATCTTTCTTTTCAGACAATCTGGTGATCCAGCCTGCAATGTAGTAGCCAACTGGGGAAAAAGGCACAAAGTGACATATCACTAGCTGTCCCCCGTGGGAATCAAACCCACGACCTATGTCAAGAGCCCAATGCTCCTAACCATTAGACCACTGAGGCAGTATAGAAATGGTAAAGAATAAATTTTTTTATTTTTTTTTGATATTACATAATTTTGTATATACTTTATTGAAGTATTTCCATAATGAATAAAACAATTTTAAATTTTACCTCTAAATGATAATCTACAGGGTCCTTTTTAATATGCTGAAACTTTTTAAAGGGTATGATCAGACCATCAAACTGAACAACTTTCTCTATGGCACCAAAATCGAAATCGCCAAAATAATAATAGCTCTCCCATAAAAAACTGCATACCTACTTAAGTCCCATCTGATTTTTTTTCGCGATTTCGATGTTGGTCCCATAGTGAAAGTTGTTCAGTTTGATGGTCTGATCATGCCCTTAAAAAGTGTCAGCATATTAAGAACGACCCTATATAATAAAAAAAAAAACAGCTCTAAATTATTTCCATCCGCCATACTAGCATAGCGTATATTACTGGACTATAATAACACTGGACAAAGTTTAGACGCTGCTATTCATTATTTTCCAGCTGAATATGCTATGTTTAAAATGCCTCTATCTCCTCGGCAAATACAATAGTGAGCATAAATTATGTTTATACTTACTTTGTTGCGCCTCCTATAACATAAATTCTCATGCAAACATTGGTTAAGGCGCATAGATATGTCGTTACCCTGGAAAATTAGTTGCCAAGCTTTAGGTAGTGTCAACGGATCTATTGATTTTATAAACAGAGGACCAAAAACCCCGGGAATCCGACCGTTTCTGGGAAAAACCACAGAAAGGAAATAGAATTACCGGTGTTTTGTGGGACGAAAAATAAATTCAATTTGAAAACAGGAATGCCGATTTCAAATGAATGGTCCAAAAGGAAGGTAAATAGAAATGGGTCCTAACTAATCCACTACAATTTCGAAAATATTTTTATTTTAATAGACGACACGTTTGGTGTGATAATCAAGCTTCAAGCCCTGGTTCTCGGGTCATATCGGTCATCGCTCTAGCAGCAGTGTCTTGATGTTTTTCTTTTGAAATGGTGACAGCGCAACCTTCTGGAAGGAAAAATTTGACAGTTTTATTTTTATTTCAAAGCTGAGACACGACAAAATGTAGCAATTGCAAACTAGCTGCGGTAGCGACAGAGCGAACAAATATCGGATTCAATGCAAGTCTAATGAAATCGTTTGTTTCCAACTTTTAGAACGTTTTTACATTCTAAGGTGCAAAATGAAGTCACTTGGTATTCTAGGTGCATTATGCATCGAATTTTGACCTAGTGTTTCAGTATAATTTATTCATAACTTCTTCGATGGTAACGTACACACGGCGACACATCAAACTACGTAAAACCAAAATAAGCTGGCCGCGCGTAGGTAGAGTAATGTATAATTTCGCGTAGCCAGCTTATGTTTGTTTTGCGTAGCTTGATGTGTCGCCGTGTATACACGTTGACTTATTTCTTAGGTCAAGTTATAAAGGAAAATTGATGAAATGTTATTAAACCTCACTACCTGTTACACTGGACATGTATGAACACTTCTAGTAAAATGGGGACATTCTGAATTTTATAATAATTAGAATATCTATGACTATCTCCTCGAAAAACATTGCCATGAGCACAATGCTTATCACTTTTAAGACAGCCGTGAAAAAGCCAATATTACAATAAGACTCAGAATTATTTTCACTTTCTCAGAACTGGAAACCAAGACTGTTTTTGATTTCCCTACAGGTTTTTGTTTTAATTTTGCCAATGAAAATCAATCACATCTCATTTCACAATAGTAATTTCTTGTATTTTTCCCAGAATTATTTGACTGGATAACATTTCTGAAATGAGATATTACTTTGATTTTAAAATCTATCGTTTTCCCTTATTATTTTGATGTACAACGGCCTTTGGAATGCCAAATAAGAGGGCTAATGACCTTTTAAAGTTTGCGAGGAGGTTATGGTGCAAGCTACACAAAATTGGTCGTCGGAAATTTTGTCCAGTATTTTCATAATTTTAGCCAGTGAGGTTATGTTATAATACTAGTATGACAGTGTTTTAGCAAGTCTTCCGCTGCCAGAGTTCACTTATGGAGTTCCTTAATTCCACCGGGAAAACGGCGTGGACTCTACGCCGTAGAGTGCATTGATCCTACTAATGTTATAAATGTGAAAGTTTGTGACGATGTTTCTATGTTTGGATGTTTGTCATGCATAAACGGCTGAACCTATTTGGATGAAATTTGACACACTGATAGAATATGTTCTGGATTAACACATCAGAGTAATTTTTAAGACAACGTTGATGGGTGAGGTTTCGATCAGGTGTCCATTCTCCAGTGTGACAATGAGACCGTCGTTAGTTTTAACAGAGTGACACAGAAGAATACTCGAAATTGAAGCATGAAGGTTTACTCAAGACCCTCATGCAAATGCAGAGCCTTCTTAGACCAATTTGGGGCCCTGGGCCTTTGATATAAATGTGGCTCGTAAGACAGAGGGGTGTTAACAACAGGCATTAGAACAGAAAATGAGTAAGAAATAAGGGACCCCATAAACCGCGGGGCCCTGGGCACCTACCCAGTGTGCTCATGCGCAAAGATGGCCCGAAAAGCTAAGACTAATGACTGATTTCTCATTGCCAAACCTGACTACAACTACTGTTTCATAAAAGCAGTCATTTGCGCAAAACATTTTTAAGCGCATATATTATTACTCGGGACATTTCAAAAATGCGGCCTCTATCTTTAAAAAAGAATAGGGTAGTACAGTACGGCCAGAAAAATAATTCCGCTCGGCAATCTTCGTTTGCGCAGAGCAGACCCGAGTCCCCGTCAAAACCCGAAGTCATTTAGTAATCAAAGGGTGCAAAGTCGGCTAGCCGCAAAAATGGCGCGAAAACAAATTAGCCAAAAGCGGCAAGGGATTGAAGGCAGATCTTGATTGGTCATTATATTTTCGCGCGCTATTAAATTTGTCAACTGCGCAGGTCCTTCGGTAAGAATTATAAACCTGGTACTAATGCACTCAAAAGTGTCCGAACCAAAAGAGCACCAAAACGTATAAAAGAACCAATTACGCGACAGTCTTCGTTTGACTAGTCGACTAGCCGGACGCGCGCGCGCGCGGCGCTCTCCGTGCTGCGTTGGGGTAAAAACTACGCATGCAAAATGAAAAAGAATTTCAGCATTTTGAATGTTTATATTACTATACACGTACTAAGGGTTAAGGGTTAGTCTCGGACACTTTTTTCGAGAATTTTGTACAAGACAATTCAATAAAAAACCCCAAACAACGTTCTAAAATTATGCCTTCTATTCCAATAGAAATAATATGCAAACTACCAACAAAAGCTTTGAAAAATAGCGCGTCATCTGCTAAAGGTGCTTGCCCTCTTTGTGACGCTAAAATCATTCGCCAAACGTTTTGGTTTAGCTTAGTCATGCCTTTGAAATTGTATACAATAAGGTGTACGTACGGTTGGGAAAAGGTGTGGAAGGGAGTGGATACAAAGTGGTGCCATTTTTTGGTAAAGAGCATAAGCATATGCTCACGAGTATATTCAGAGATATTCTGAAACCTCAGAACAAAAAAAAAAAGAAAAAAAAGGTAAAGAAAGGGAGGGGGAGGTCTATGTTGGTAAAGAAAGGTTAGTATTTTTATTTTTTGCATACTAGGATCTCGGTACCAAATCAACTTGCCACACCTTAAATACTCTAAACATTATTGGATCTTTGAGGTCCTTAATAAAGATTTTAAGTCAGTTCATAAGCTATGAAAAAAAAAGTTTCATCAAAATCGGTTCAGTAGTTTTTGCGTGATGCTGTTACAAACATACAAACAAACAAACAAATAAACAAACAAACAAACAAACAAACAGACAGACAACAATTCTAAAAATGGTTGATTTGGAGTCTGGGAGACCTAAAAACCATATCGTAATATTTTTCATGTAAATATCATCAATGCACAGATACACTTCTGACACAGTTTTATAATAGTTAAGATTTATTTAAACATACACAGAAGAAAACCAAACTATGAAAATATTTTGTAAATTATTTTAACGAAAATAGATGCGTATTTATATAATAGTGACGGCCCGATAGCACAGTCTGTAGTGAACCTGCCTGCTGTGCCGAGGGTCGCGGGTTCGAATCCCGTAAGGGAAAAATATTTGTATGATGAATATGAATATTTGTACCCAAGTCATGGATTTTTGTATCTATGTATGTATTCTATATCGTTGTCTAGTCATCATAACACAAGTCCAGGCTAGATTCTGGTACTTTAAATGTGAGTAAATAATTTGTGTGATAATGTTATTTATTATAAAAAAAAAAAAAAATTATTCCATTAAAATACAATCCACGACAGGCTTCGACAAAGCTATACATCACTCACCTCCACAATAGGCTACGTCAAAGAAAATATACCCCTCAGATCCACAACTCGTTTCGTCAGTAAATACATCCGTATATCTGCAACAAGCTTACACCGAAAACGTGAAACCGCGTATTTTAAAACACCTTATTAGATAGAAAATACCTTAGAGCACCAATTTCGTTTTCCTTTTTTGCCAACGCTACTTGAAATGGATAAACGCCTTTACTTTGTGGCGGAGAAATTGTATGCTATCTAAATTTGTAACGAAATTTTGCAAGATATTTTTAGATCTTTTGATAAACAGGTCTTTTCACCTTGAAATCATAAACCCTCCCCTCTTTAACGGAATATACCCGTATCAGGGCGTCCAAGCGCGCTGCTCACAAACGAAGTTAGATCCTATTTTCAATATTAACCAATTAAAGTCGCTTTCATTTTTAACCACGATCTAGAAACCAATACCTGGGTCGCGAAAAAAAAATCTGCTGTCCCATACATTTAGCTCGAGTAGATTTGTAGTTTATTATGGAACATCAGTTTTTTTTCGCGATTTCGGTATTAGTCCCATAGTGAAAATTGTTCAGTTTGTTAGTCTAAACCACTCCCTGAAATGTTTATTTGTATTTTTGTAACACATTGTATACCAGATTTTAAGTCAGATCATAAGCTTTCAGACAAAAAAGTTTCATCAAAATAGGTTCAGTAGTTTTTGCGTGATACTGTTACAAACATACAAAATAAACAAACAAACAGACGGACAAAAAGTCTAAAGAAGGTTGATTTGGAGTCAGGGGTACCTAAAAGCCATATTGAAATATTTATCTTGTAAATATCTTCAATGTACAGACACACTTCTATTACAGTTTTATAATAGTTTTATTATAGTTTTATAATAGTTTTATAATAGTATAGTACAAGTGCCCAAACAGTCCACTTCAAGAAATATCAAACCTATTAAGCCCTTCCAAGACGTGGGGTTCTCTGTTCCCGACGTTGAGTGAATTTGAATAGATCAACTCAGACTATGGTTTGTATTAAATTGTCGCTCTCAAGCTGAGTGGCTCAACTTCCCCTCTCTAACTTTGACTCCTTGACATTTAATCTACGGATTTTAGTGATGGGATAGGGAAATATCGATAAACTGTCGTGATAAAATCGATAAACTGTCATGATAACGCTTTATCATACTAGATGTTACTGTGGCTTTATAGCGGTGGATTTCTTTTTCTTTTTATTTTACAAAGTTATTTAGTATCAAATACTTTCTTTTGATTTCTAGACATTCAATTAAATGATATTTACAACAAATAAATACCAAAACAAAGTAGGTATGAGCCACTATTTGAGCACGACTTCCAATTTCAATTGATCCTTTATGTCACAAGAATTTATACAAAAGAGTTTTTAAAAAAAAATCACAAATTATAATTTTTTGTGAGAAAGAAAAATAGATTAAAATCAAATCGTTTATTAAAATTTTATAGATATAACATTTTGACGTAATTTTAATTGTCGCATCGCTACCGCAAAATGTTATACTTCTTCGCACTCCCGTAGAGAAGGTGCGCCAGAAGTGATCTGGCCTGTTCATTATCATCATCCCGTGTCCGGCCAGATATACAAGGTGTAAGTGAGAGCCTAGTAAATACTGAAATGGTATACTTAGACCATCAAACTGAACAACATGAAACGCGAAAAAAACTAGCTGTCCCATACATTTGAGTCGAGTATGTGCAACAGTTTTGTATGGACAGCTGATTTTTTTTCGCGTTTCCTGAGGTAGGTTCCATAGTGAAAGTTACTCAGTTTGATGATCTGAGTTCACCGTTTCAGTATTTGCTAGGCTGTCACTTACAGCAAAAAAAAAATACCTATGTTGAAAACATGATAATTCGATTCTGCTCTCAATTCTATACAAACTACTTTATAGTTTTGCGTTATTTCATTAACACATTGTATATACAACGTGTTAATGAATAAGCGCAAAACCTCATACACCCCTACTAATTTATAACAAAATAATTAAATTGAAATAATAATTTCATTATTTTGATACTTAATATTTAAAGTTATTCGCATTTTAAGTTTTCGGGCAAAAATTATTTGTTATCATTTGAGCAATGAATGAAAACGCTAGCGTGCTCATGGATACATTTTAAGAATCATGTTTTGGTAGTAAGTAGGGTGAGAGTGCCTAAGCGTTGGGTTGAGATCGAGTTCAGTAAATTTTAAATTTTACAAACAAATTATTTAATATTTTGAAAAAAAAATCCTATGTTGAAACCATGATAATTCGATTCTGCTCTCAATTCTATACAAACTACTTTATAGTTTTGCGTTATTTCATTAACACATTGTATATATATTATTTTATTTATTTTCTAGTATCATTATCCAGAAATAAACTACAGTAAATCGACTTCAATTTGAATAGACTAACCAGACTATGGTTTGTATTAAACTTTCCTGGGCGCAAACTGTGCAGCTCAACTTTACTCGTTTAATGGTCAAACTAACGATGTTGATTATAAACGCAGTTTTAGTGCGTTCTATATTATTTATAAAATGCAAATATATAATAATTAGATATGTTTCTTAAGAGAAGTTTATTTCGAATCCGTAAATGCGCGCTGCATACAAACTAAGTCTGGTGATATTTTCAATACTGACCAATTAAAGTCAATGAAATTTTCCAGAAACTAATCTCTATGTTTGATTAAAGTCAGATTTTCGTTAAAATATACAGTTTTATTGCTAGGATTAATTTAAGATTTGTATGGAAATCTTTGAAGCACATGTGACTAAACCTATACATTTTAACGAAACTCTGACTTCATACAAACAAAGAGATTAGTTTCTAGATTGTTTCTGAAATTTGTTAGTATCGAAAATATCACCAGACTTCGTTTATATGGAGCGCGCTCCGAATTATACTCCCTTAAAAACAAAAATTACCGTTATGAAATGATTGCGGAGAGAGTAGTAGGTAATAAATAACACTCACACGTGAGCCCGCGAAAATTTATTTATTAAATATAGTCCTAAGAGATACTGGTGTGGTTTTGGAATAAAGAGACTAGAAAGGATACGAACAGGTGCGCACATTCCCGTATGAGCGGACCAGAAGCCGTAGCATGTTACACGTGATACGGCTGTATCACGTCTTTTATCTCGTTCGTTCGTTGGAAAGAGAGCGAAGGTGTGATAGCGCTATATCACGGTGCCATGCTAGCTATGCAGGTGTGCAATTCTCTAAGCGTCACATCGCTGTCAAAACATAGATGAGCTTACAAATGTAACATCCTTCTTGGAGTCGCGCTGCAATTCTGGCGGAGTACGCACGCGTGCGTATCGGCGCTTTGGGATTGCACGTGGCTCCACCATTTTGTGAACTCTTTTGTGTTTTAACCTTAAAACAATCACTTGAGATTATAAACTACTTACATTGGCAAAACTGCCACTTTAGACTTAATAAATACTACTGATCATATTCCTTCATATACTATCCACATAACGAGACATTGGCTGAATTGTGATAACACATCGGATGCCACTAAACAAAAATTGAATTGAATTGAACATCCTTCTTGCATCCTTCAGATTGTAGAAGTTTTTTTAACAGTTTGACACATGACATAACCTCAGCGAATACCGAATTTTCTCGCCGATTTTTCAATGACGAATTTAAGGTTGTTACGATGTTTGTGCTTAGAGAATTGAATTCCTGTTCTAACCTCCTCTATCGCTCGCTATGTGTGACTGTGTGAGTGCACAGACAGCGGCCGCTTGTATGAAACTTTCGTTCAGTTCGTTTATTCATGTGCTAGAAACCAGTGATAATGCATAAATTTTAAGGCCGTGTCACATACATACGGAATTCAGAATCAGGATTACGATTTCGTATGGATTTTCCCCCTTCACAATTCCGTTCGGTATCAAATCCTATACAAAATTACAATCCAGATTCGGAATTCCATATACGTATGGCACGACGAAGTAAGACAGCTTATTAATTAATAATTTAATCATCGATAAAATGTTACCATACACTTTCTCATCACTAAAAATTGTTGTGTTTCTAGTTAGACGGAATTAATTACAAACTCGTTTCTATTATATATTAAAACTTAACCTCTCGATGTGCCGAACTATACAAGTTAAGTTAAATTGTTAACTAGAAATTGTAACTCGCAAGTTGAGTAGTGTTGTCGCTAGATTGGCGAATAAAATTTTTCGAATAACAAAAAATTTACACAACTTGTTTTGCAGTCGCTTGCGTCAACCTAGATTAGCAATTAACTCCAGGTTAAGTTAGTACCTACTCCTTGATTTTTAGTGTACAGGTTGTACAATTAAATTCGTTTCATATCATACAGAGTCCTTCAGACCATCAACTTGTGAAATAAAAATTCAGCTATTCCATGGAAAATTGATACAGTGAAACAGTTAATTACGTGTTAATGAATTAACGCAGAACTATAAAGTAGTTTGTTTAGAATCGAGAGCAGAATTGAAATATCATGGTTTCAACATGGGATTTTTTTTTCAAAATATTAAATAATTTGTTTTTAAAATTTAAAATTTACTGAACTCGATCTCTACCCACCGCTCGGGCACTGTCACCTTACTTATTACCAAAACAATATTCTTAAAATATATCCATGAATTTGTTAACGCTGAATTCATTGCTGAAATGATAACAAATATTTGTTACCTCAAAACTTAAAATGCGAATATCTTTAAATTTTAACTATCAAATAAAGACATTATTTTTCAATCTTATTATTTTGTTACAAATCAGTTGGGGTCTATGAGGTTTTGCGCACGTTGTATCAGGTGACAGCCGATGTGTCCAATGTGTGGTTCAATTTCGCCACACTTTTATTCGCCCACACAAACAAGCATTCCCATTTCGTCACAGCTTTCAAATAAACACATACTTTGGTTCGCTTCCCATCGTATCAAAGGCATGTACGAGTATATTCATATTTTAGCTAGAAATAAACAGGAAAATATTATATTCAGTGAACACTAAACTACGAAAAGCTTCCAATTTAGCTTATATTATACAAAGACTAAAGTTAAACGAGCAGCTATGAATGTAACATTATTTATCAGCACGGCAGAGTTTCATCAACATAGTCGTAATCAAATTATTCATACGTTCTGGCGCACCGTACCTATCCATTCAACGTGGAGATGAAATTATATGATGCACTGTTTATAAAGTTTTTGGTACTACGGGGTGTAGCGCGACCACTTTGCGATGAGCGTTGATTGATAGAAAATGATAATGTACAATGTGACAGTAATTTTTTGTTACATTGCAATGCATCGTTTCAAAATATCATGATGAAGCATAAGGAAAAATTTAAAATGTTGAATGTGGATTTATATTATAGTACCTAAGTATTTTTAATACAAACTTATAAAGTAGAAACATAGAACAATTTTTGCTATAATTAAAACTACCGTTCATGAACTTAAACTGTCCTAGAAGATTATTATTAGCCTAGTAGTACCTCAAATCTGCTATTTGGGGGTTATAATTGAAAAAAAAACACTTGTTTCATGAGAACCAAGATGCCAATAGAAACATCCACGCTTAAGTCAGTATAGTATTGGAGAGTGCGTGGATTTGCATAGATTCAAGCTTTGACAAAGCTTGACCAAAAATGATCCATTTTTGATCCATCCACAGCGTGTGCTGTAATCGATATGAATGTCCGCGCCATGCACTTCGCACAAAGCCATCAATTTAAGACGCTCCCTATAGGTAAACGCAGGGTCCACATTTTGCTGGTTTTTAGAATCTATCTTCTCGTTATTTGAAAAACACACAAATTAATGATAAATATAGCAACGATCTTCAACATCTGGGCTTTATTTGCTATGAAGTATATTTCTTATTTTTCTATAAAATACATATGAAACCAGTGTTGAAGAAGAGTCTAAATATAGGAAAAAAACTTTATTATGTGCTAGATGCTTATAAGTTGAAGTCACTTTTACTTGCGACACTCACCATTGAGTAGACAATATTAAGCTCTAAAAATGCTTTGAAGTAATTTTTTTAAGACCTATATTTAAGAAGTTAATTAGATACTTTCAAAATTTGGTGCTAATAATGATTTTCGAATTTGATTTCCTTGGATTAGAAGGCACCACAGTGACATAATGAAGGATAATCCAGTCAAAAATAGGTATACCTACTAGGATGATGTAGTTTAGTAGAGTTGAGGCGGCTCTGAAAGGGTCAAGATCGTTCGGTCGGGGATACCTCTTAATACAAAACCCTCCAGTGTCTTCATTGAACTAGTCGACGTATCCCTACCTCGTGAATTACAAAGTTTATCTCTTAACATTGAGCCAGAACTAGCAGTATAGCTAAGTTGTGCAATTGTATTATTCTCATATCCGCATGCCTTATGCACTTTACTTTCAACTATCAGCTAAAAGGAGAACGCTTTTGACCTGTAAAATTTATATGTTCACTTCAATTTTCTGTGTGGGTTTTTACTAGGTACTTTCACATTTTAGTAATGTTATCTTTTGCTTTTCTTGGTCGGTATGAGTTTTGTGGCGTAACATTATCTTGACCGAGTCAAAACAATGGGGAACTTGAACAGCTTTATACTTTAGTGTATCATAAAGATTTAAGGCTTACACAAAAATATAAAAAACAAAAATGGTAAAATATTCACAAATAATTTATTTATTGCAAATCAAACGTTGACTTTTCAAATTCCGCGCCAAATTGCTCACTGCCATGACGTGACGTCACTTCTTTTGCATGACGCGTGAAGCTCATCACAAATCATCCGCTATAAAATGTTGCCGTACTCTTCTAACGCACGCAAGTTGCTAACCGTTTCGTCACTTTGCGCTGATTGGGGTTTGAAATTACGTTCCGATCCACGTAACTTATAATTGAAATATTTCGTAAAAAGTAAAAACTTTAGAATAAATCTTTCAGTAGTGTATATTCTATTCACAACTATTTTTATTGAATTATAAAGATAATGTCTCATTATAATTTTGGTGCAAGTTCCCCATTAGCAATTATTTGGAATGTTGGCCACCTTAGAACCCAATCACCATTATTAGGCCACCAAACACTTGTATTAATGGCTTTTGTGAGATTAACTGCAAATAGTTCGCTATGGAATGGTTCTATCATCATTATTTCAGCCGGTGGACATTCGCTGCTGCGCATAGGCATCCCCCAAGGATCGCCATAGCGACCGGTCATCGCTCCACGCCCGCACTATTTTTGACTGTGAGCAAACATATCTCAAGACAGATGGATTATAACGATTCAGTTTCTATGGCGGGTTTTTAACGATTACCTTTATGTTTAAGTCTTCATGTCAAATTTCTATTAAATAGGTGTAAAAATAAGCAAGTAATTGAGGCATGCAGCAGACAGACAGAATGGACGAACGTGTATGGGTTCCCGTTGTTTGACTACGGAACCCTAAAAACCTTTTGCCTTCAGCTCACTAGTAAAATGAGTTTGTTTAGTCTTTACTTAAATAATATTACAACCAGCCATAATTTCACTTCTTTATCGCATGTAACGTATCGTACAGCGAAACAACACTTTGGTTTATAAAATTACTAAGGGTTTGTTGTTCCACATCTTTCTAGAACGTCCTTAAAAATGTGTGGCTTTTTTTGGCAACGATGCTTTCTTTTACGATGTCATGTTTTTAGAGGATACATTCGGAACGTATAAAGGCTTTTACCATTTGGATATAAACATTTGGACCTACGTGTATTTTTGGCTGGTTCCTTTTTATGACTTCAATGTCAGATGAAGATGATTTCATCCTATTTCTGTTTTACGAGGAGCAGATACATTTTTTCATTACTGAATACTTATTCAAATTAAGTCTCGAGCGGGACTTAACCCGCACTTTTCTGTAATGCTGGACTTGCGCGTTGTTTAGTTTGTAATAACTTCCAGTAGGTGGCGCTCACGTCCCTTTAAGATGCAATCGATCGAAAGTTTTGTTCTCTGGGTATGGGGCTTGGTGGCGAAATTGGATAACGCTTTTCCCCGGTTTTCAAGACAGATTAGAGTCATCCCTCGGGCTCGCTGGACTTCATTGTCTAGTGTTGTGGATGGTCGCCGCTGTTGATCCTTGGTCACAGGAGTTACAGCGGTGGGAATGTGTGGACCTATGCCCGTAGAAAAAAAAAAGTGCCCTTGGAACTAGATAATTTGTGTAAAATGAATTCATTCATTCTCTTTTTTGTCGCTTTCACACACTCTTGTGTAAAAATATTATATCAAAATTTTATATCATAGATAATTTTTCAAAGAGAGATGTAAAACTTTATGACAGCATGTGTTAACGGGGTAGAATGGCGTACCTTGATAGTCATTGTTGCTTACATCCACCTGTGACCGAGGAAAGGGTAGAAAATAGTTTCACAAATACTTGGCACAAAGTTGTGATCTTATTACTTGTCATAGTTTTCAGCGTTTTCAGGTAATGTGTAATGTATTCAGTCCATAACTGGTTTTATAGGGTTCTGTACCCAATGGATGTCAATGGGACACTATTACTAAGCCTACGCCGTCCGCTAATAATGTACAATGTAGTGTTTACCAAAATATTTTGTTTGTTTGAAACATTAATCATAAACTATTTTTGTATGTAGGGATTGTTAGGGGATTTATTTGAATTATTAAAATGTAAATGCTGTTATACAGGGTGTTAGGGTAAATAGTTGCATTACTTTAAGGGGTGGTTGTACCCATGATACTGAATAACTTTCCCAAAGAATCCTATAGGAAATACGCAAAAAAATGTTTTGACTTTCCATACTAAATGCAATCAGCTGATGGGACTTTTGTATGAAAAGTCGAAATCTTTTTTGCTTTTTTTGTTTCTTTGGGAAAGTAGTTCAGTATCATGGGTACAATTACCCCTTAAAGTAATGTAACCCCTAACACCCTGTATAACATTTGGAAATGTACGGCTAACCTATTTATCGCCATTCAAAGTCCTGAAAAACTACGAATAAGAAGCAGATATGACGGACACGGATCTGGGACATTTGCGCGAAAGACACTTGCGCGAAGGACATTTGCGCGAAGGACATTTGCGCGAAAAACTTTTGCGCGAATGGACATTTGAGCGAAAGACTTTTGCGCGAATGGACATTAGCGCGAATGGACATTAGCGCGAAGGAAAATTAGCGCGAATGGACATTAGCGCGAATGGACATTAGCGCGAATGGACATTTGCGCGAACGGGACATTAGCGCGAATGGACATTTGCGCGAACTGGACATTTGCGCGAACGGGACATTTGCGCGAACGGGACATTTGCGCGAAAAACGCCCTAGAGCCTAAACGGCTTGATGGATTTTGACGTGTGAGGTGTCGTTGGATTCGTAAAAATTGTGAGAATGACATAGGGTATATTATTTTAATATGGCGTCTACCAATCTAAAAAGAGAGTGAGAATAAACAACTTTTTTTGTAAAAAATTACAAAATGGGTATTATACGAAAACTAGTGACGAGCAGATTTCAAATACATATACAATGTGTTAATGAATAAGCGCAAAACCTCATACACCCCAACTGATTTATAACAAAATAATTAGATTGAAACAATAATTTTATAAATTTGATACTTAAAATTAAAAGTTATTCGCATTATAACTTTTCAGGCAAAAATGAGTTGTTATCATTTTAGCTAATAATGAAAGCTCTAGCGTGCTTGTGTACATTTTAAGAATCTTGTTTTGTTAGTAAGTATCGTATCGCTATTGGCTCATAAACTATCTGTAAACTATTTGCTGAAATAATTTTGTAATTTATTACAAAGAAAATTGTTTATTCTCACTCTCTTTTTAGATTCGTAGACGCCATAGTAAAATAATATACCCTATGTTATTCCCACAATTTTTACGAATCCAACGACACCTCACACGTCAAAATCCATCAATCCGTTTAGGCTCTAGGGCGTTTTTCGCGCAAATGTCCCATTCGCGCAAATGTCCGTTCGCGCAAATGTCCCGTTCGCGCAAATGTCTCGTTCGCGCAAATGTCCCGTTCGCGCAAATGTCCATTCGCGCTAATGTCCCGTTCGCGCAAATGTCCATTCGCGCTAATGTCCCGTTCGCGCAAATGTCCATTCGCGCTAATGTCCATTCGCTCAAGTGTCCTTCGCTCAATTTTTTTTCGCGCAAGTGTCCTTTCGCGCAAATGTCTTTGCGCGCAAATTTTTTTCGCGCAAATGTCCTTCGCTCAAATGTCTTTCGCGCAAAGGGATTCGCTCAAATGTCCTGATACCGACGGACACCAAGTCCTCAAAACTATACTCAAAAACCAAGAACTTTAAATGGATTTTTAAACTAATTAAAAATATGCAGCCGCAGATACCGAGTTTGCGTTCGCTTAGCAATGCAAATATAAGAACATAATCCTTCCAGCTACGTGCAATATGACGGAGAATAATAGTGCAATCTGACCGGTTGATAGAATAAATTAACTTCGCTTGAGCTTTACTTGGTGCACAAGAAATTTTGTAAAAAAGGCACGCCTGTGACGTATTTCGAAAGGACATTTCATGTATAGACCTAGATTTTATCCAAAAACGAAAAGATTATCCCCATCATCTGCCTATCATAATTCATTGCCAAACACAGGTCTCTCTATTCGACCTTCCTCATTCAGTTATCAGTTACTCGTACTTATTTTAGGTCGTCATTCCAGCGGGCCGGGAGCAGACGAGTATCATATTTAAGAGTGTTTGAACGCCCAATTTATATTACCTGGCAGACATTTTTATTTTGTTTCTGCATTTTCCATATCATTTTGTAACGCTGTTATAAACATCCAGGTGCTTATACCGGCGCTTTAAAATTGTTTTTTCTAATAAACAAGATCCTATATATACAAGTTCCTAGTCTCCATTAAAGCACTCGGAATATCCATCGATCTGTTTTTTTATAGATAGGCTAGGCTAGGTTTTTTGGTGATCAGCCTATTACCAATTCAGATTGCTAATTTTCAGACCAAGAAGACCCTTTTCATCAACCCTTCATTTGATGGGGTCGTTACTAAGAGGAAGGATCTCCATTGAGTCCGCATAAATTTACGATTGTAGTTGGTCTCTTTTGTCTTATGACATACCTTTAATAGTAGACGGAGATGGAACTATAGATATTTGTTTATGCGGCTGTCCACTTTTTTTTGAGCTAGTGTGTGTGAAAAGTGACCGTAAACATAAGGCCATATGTCACTTGGTGCCTTTTGTCCATACTACTTGACACCACACACTCAAACCTAAAAGTAAAAAAAAAAGTGGACACTTTACAATTGGTATGGCTCACTCTCAGTCTTAAAGAGAGATCCTTCCTCTTAGGGTCGTTATTGAGGTACATACAGACAGACTGAAAGTACGAAAGTACAGGTTCTTTCCGTGACTATAGAATCCTAAAAAGAGTACAAATTGCGGTCATACCTTTCCATATTGATTGACACCTTTAATCATAAATTAATCTGGTGAGAGAATGTGTAAAATAAGTAGACATGGGTTTGACGTACTATGTGGTCATCCTAGCTCAGCACAATATGTGACAACTGGCAGGGAAGCAACTAGATTGCCCCTTTGACCATTCGTTCTGTGATAGGGGGCAGCTGTGACTGGCACGATGATATTTCACTTTCCTATTTCAAAATTGGAAAAACGGAACACTTATTGGAATCTCTCCGGCGTCTGCACATCGAACTAATTGAAGTAGAAAGATGAATTGAATTTGCTTCAAACTAATAAAATTACCGTTTTTAATTTTGTATGCGACATGATTCGGAAATCCAGAGCTTGCTTAAATCACAACACGGCTTTCATTTCCAGGGTGTAAAAATAAATGCGTTACATAATAATCAAGGTGCTTCAGACCATCAAACTGAACAACTTTCGCTATGCAGCCAATATCGAAAACACAAAAAAAATCATCTGCTCTCCGTTACACATTGTATAACGGTCGACATTGACGTTTTCTATGAAACAGTTGCTGTTTTTTTTTCGCGATTTCGGTCTTTGCTCCGTAGTGAAATTTGTTCAGTTTGACGGTCTGAAGGGGTGCCTCTTTGAAATGTAATACATTTAATTCTACATCCTGTATATTAACTTATTACCTAACCTAACCAATACACAGTTAACCCGGCTAACTCTATTTTATTTATATTTATCCGTGCTACGAGTATCTTCTCATGTAATACATTACTGTTATTGGATATATCAAGTTTCATTTAACTTGCCTCGTGTAAACACGATCTGATATTTTTATTGAAATGAAATTGCGAGAGCAAAAGGATTATGAGCTGTCTTTTATAAAGAACAAGGTTCTCTTTTGATATTAAATTACAGGATAAATAGTAGTTCACTATGAAGTTTTAATTTAGTTTCTTTGAAAGTATCTTGTTTAATCGCGTTGAAATAATGCTTGCATTGTGAATTTCTTAAAAGAAAATTGTTATTTACTTTGGTGTTAAACTTACTTATAATTTATACACGATGTTATGACGCTCCCACTATGTAAATGCAGGGCTGGGTCATATTTTGCTGGTTTTTAGAAGCTATCTTCTCGATATTTGAAAGACATACAAATTAATGAAAAATATAAAAATTATCTTCAACTTCTCATCCTTATTTTGTACATTTCATATTTCATATTTTTTCTATTAAATACATCTTAAACGTGTTAATGAATTAACGCAAAACTAGAAACTAGTTTGTTTAGAATCGAGAACAGAATCGAATTATCATGGTTTCAACATAGGTAATTTTTTTCAAAATATTAAATAATTTGTTTGTAAAATTTAAATTTACTAAACTCGATCTCAACCCACCACCCGGGTACTCTCACCCTACTTACTAACAAAACAAGATTCTTAAAATGTATCCATGAGCACGCTAGCGCTTTCATTCATTGCTGAAATGATAACAAATCATTTTTGCCTCAATACTTAAAATGCGAATACTTTCAATTTTAACGATCAAAATAATGGCATTATTGTTTCAGTAGAATTTTTTTGTTACAAATCAGTCGGGGTGTATGAGGTTTTGCGGTATCTGAAAAGTCTGCAATTCGTGCATCTTCTTTGTAAGTTGAAGTCACTTTTACTTGCGACACACACCATTGTGGAATGTTTTTTCTTGAAAGTATCTCATCTTAATTTGTATATGCTAAAATTCCATTTAAGTCAATTTCGAGTATGAATTTAGGATGAGTGAAATTCGAAAATAGCACTCGAGATTCTACCAATATTAATAAATATAATAAATATTTTGAGGATAGGCCTGTGTCTAAGCAGTGATAATGATGATAATGTCGAGGACCTGAGGTCCTTGTTTCTTCCACAAAGTAGGTGTGTCCTCTCCGATCAAATTAAAGATTGAATAATTAAGTTTTTGACGGGACTTGAACCCGCAATCTTCCAAACCAGGAAATTGCTTTTTCCAATTCAGCTACCGAGCCCACTAGCCAGAGAACGAAATTCTTCAACGCATTTGCATCTTAAGGGATGTGGCGCCACCTACTGGAGTTTTTACAAACTAACCAAAACAGACAACAATCAATGGGTTGAAGAATTTAGTTCTCTGGCTAAGTGGGCTCGGTAGCTAAATTGGAAAAAGCGATTCTCCGGTTTGGAAGATTACGGGTTCAGGTCCAGTCCAAGACTAAATTTTTCAATCTTTAATTTGATTTGAAACAGCAACATGGCCGTAACATGTTTATAATCCATAATGTCCTCTCCGATTTAAAATTAAAGTACATCTTGTAGTATCGTGTAAGTAGTGTACATCTTGTTGATAATTTATTTATTTTCTCTTAATTTCGGAGCGCAATTCGGTATGTCAAGTTTTTTTGGTCTTCATTTTATAATTCTTAGACATAATTTTAAGAAACAAATTTAATTTTTATGGCGATTCATTGAGTTTATCAATGTAAATTAAATTTTTAAATGACTTTGATCGGTAATCTCTATATGCAAAAATGGTGGAGAGAAAATAATTCAAACTCCATGGAGAAAAACTACAGCTTTATATGAAAATAAAAAATCCTGCCTTCTCTTTCTAACTCTATGCTGGAAACAGAAACG
Organism: Agonopterix alstromeriana; assembly: GCA_963924505.1. Classification (NCBI taxonomy): domain Eukaryota; kingdom Metazoa; phylum Arthropoda; class Insecta; order Lepidoptera; family Depressariidae; genus Agonopterix; species Agonopterix alstromeriana. The sequence continues at coordinate 7,429,324 of OZ004682.1, forward strand.
GCAACATCAAATGTCAAATTCTGACATTTTGAATGTATTTTTTTTTAATGGCCAGTTATTTTAAGTAGATTTTAAGTTTACCATGGAGTTCACAGGTTTTCCAGTGACGTCACTGGACGGACCGAAAAACGAATATTTTATTAAAATATCTGTAATCCTTTCATTTCAAAATCTCATACGTAGAAAATATTATTTTTGAGACAATTTTCTCGAAATAGTTTTTAATTCATCCCTGCAAAAAAAAAACGTGACATACCGATTTCGTCAAAGAACAAAAATTATTTACTAAAAATTCAAACAGTTTTCAAGACTAAAAAGTCGAAACATAATCTTAGGTACAGCCGATGTCTTTTACACTCGCACCTATGAACATTAATTTATTTTACCGGAGTAGCTGTATAAAGTGCTTTGGGGTAGTTTGCACACAATTAGTTAGATGAAAAATCTAATTAAACTTTCGAAGGGTGAGCATTTATCTAGATCAACAAAACTTTTACTCACAAACTTAGTTTATGTGACATTGTTTAATTAGTGACTCGCAAAGCAAGTCTACTAAGAAACTTGTTTTAGTTGGTTTTGTGGTTTTATCAAACACATCGTCTAATTAGACAGCTCTTAATAAAGATTTAATACATTAAGAATAACTGTACACTATACAGGGTGTATGGAAAGGTATCATTAACCTTTAAACCACATACTCTACCCATCAAACTGAACAACTTTTACTATATAACTATAGAAGAAAACCACTCAATTTTTCTTTATCTGATCGGTTTGCTCCCATAGTAAAAGTTGTTCAGTTTGATGGGTATAGTATGTGGTTTAAAGGCTAATGATACTTTAACTTACACTCTGTATATGCAGAAATGAAACACGATCAGTAAAAAAAAATATGTCGTATGTCGTATGTCTAGATGCATTCGAGGTCAAGATACGCCTACGATAAGCCTATCTTGTGTTATCATTACCAATGGAACACGTTTTATCTCTATAATGTTTAAGTTATTCTTATGATAATACCACAGAATACATAATAAAACATCATACCGAAGAATCTTTCTGTAAACTTAAATCAATAGTAGCTCTCGCTGCCCAGCAATAAAGTGCAATCTAGTTGCCACATGCGCTACCTGCTTCTAATTTTAGTTAAGGTGGAGTCATGTAATTGCTACTATCTGGTAATTGCAACTACGGAGCAATTGTGCTTTTAAGAATTACAATTCAGTTCTTCTCTTTATACCAACATGTGTCTATTGAGAGAAGAACTGAATCGTGATTCTTAAAAGTGCAATTGCTCAATAGTTGCAATTACCAGACAGTTGCAATTATAAGACTCCACCTTACATGCAATCGAGGCTCCATTAAATAAACATGACATTTGTAATTTAATTGCCGGTTACCAATGAAATGACGCTAAACAAATCTAAATATGCATTACATAACATGTCCAAACAATGCAAGCAATGTATCCTGAATCATCATTGTAAATGTCAATTGTCACGTTTATTCAATGGCGTCAGAAAGTTATCTATGTGACCTTATTTTGAATAAAAACGTTGAGTTTGAATTTAGGTCCTAGATAGTTAAGCTAGTTTTAGGTTTAATTTTATGTTCATTACAATGATCATTATTATTATCTACTAGAGTGAACCCACGACTTCGTTCGCATAAATTTCCCAGATTTTAAGTCAGATCATAAGCTATCAAAAGTTCGCTTATGATCTTAGGTTAGCTACAAAAAGTTTCATCAAAACACACAAACAGACCGTCAAAAATAAAAAAAGAAGGATTTGGAGTCAAGGACATCTAAAAACCTTATGGTAATTTTTTTTTTTTGTAAATATCTTCAATGTACAAACATGTTACAGTGTTATAATAGTTATGATTTAAAAATCTACATTTAATTTTGCTGCGAAAATGTTCTTAAAAGCATTACAAATTCTAATAAAGAAGATCAGACTCTATAGAGGAAAGTCACGTCACTTAAGTAACTCAGAATTCTTACCAAAGTAGAAGCAGTAATGCCAGAGAAAGATTTGCCAAATTTTTATAAGACCACGTAAGCCGTAGACTTTCAAGGATCTTAAATAGAGCAAAGGTGTGAGTAAAATAAAACGATTATTTTGGGCCGTGACGATACCGTGTGGTACAAGAACTGATAGAAAAATAAATAGGAAAAAACATTCAGGGTGAGAAAATATTTGCATCCAAGCACGAAACATGGTATTTTCAGTTTAGAAATTCATGGTCGTTTTGCAAATTGAAAAAGTTTTAGAATGGCACAAGGGGTTGTTTATTTTTCGATACTTACATAAATTAAAGTATTATTCAGAATAAACGTTCGAGGTTTGTTTGTCTAACATTCAAAATTTACTTTCAGGTTTTTCACATTTTTACTCTTTCACGGGCATCGCAAACCGGAAATTAGGTCATTGACGATAGATGGAGCAAAGAATAATGAGCCTTATTCATGGTTTTTAAGGATTAACTTATAAGAAATAATATTTGGAAACATCGACTCGTAACTATTTTACCTATGCCAAAGAACGGGTTGATCATAGGCAACATGGATAATTGGACTAAGGTTGCTAAAGACGAAGAAGATGGACAGATTTTGAATGGATAGTTTTTTCTGTTATTAATGTTAGATGTTCTGAGTTTTCAGAATATCTCTGACACCCCCTCGGGAAACATAGTCGTGAGCATATATGCTATGCTGCTAGAATTAAAAAAAATGGATTTTAAACATTCCATTCTTAAAATACTTCAGATTGTATATGTATCATGACTGTATGTGGAAGTCGTTTGGCTTAAAAATAAATAAGTTTATTTGTAAGTTAATAAATAAGTTCAAGTTCCTCTTTATACTCAAATTACAGGTGACTGTAGCTCTTATTTCGTGAGAGTGCGTTACCTACGTAATTTTTCATACCCTCCCGTACCGCTCTTCTTCCTAAGGCGTTATGTACTTATGACGTTCAGACTTTTTTCTAAACGGAATTTAATTATCGCTTCAACTTACGCTATCAGATTTAAACTTGCGCCCTGTATCTTCGAGGTAAGCCCAAAAATGGAGGTGTACAATGTCGCAGGGCATTTACAAAGATCGCTGCGGTGTAAAGACTATCGCTTTGACCTTGACCTCGGGTCTAGAATATGATAGTGAGATAAAATAGATGATCTGTCTGTTGTGTCACCTTTTAAGCTTATCGCGATATACACCTAAGGTTATTTACTGTTCTCGCAATTGCTTCGTCTCGACACAAAATTGCCTAATGTGAGCTATACGATATAAATAAATAGTGTTTCAAGTAGATTTGATTTTGAAGGAACAAGGATAGCAACAACATGCATTTTTATAGATGTTATATGATGTCACAGGTCCGGCACTTCAAACAACATTTCAGATTTGACATGATGACGTTCGCACATGCGCACTTTGCGCAAATTGTGCATGATATATGTACAGGGTTGACTTACCACGCATCGTATGAACATCATTATACAGGGTCCTTCTTTACATGCTGACACTTTTTAAGGGGATGATTAGACCGTCAAACTGAACAAATTTCTCTATGGCACCATCATCGAAATCGCGAAAAAAAAATCAGCTCTTCCATACAAAATTGCAAACCAACTCAAACAATTTTTTTTTCGCGATTTCGATGTTGGTCCCATAGAGAAAGTTGTTCAGTTTGATGGTCTGATCATCCCCTTAAAAAACTGTCAGCATATTAAGAAGGACACTGTAGGTATATTTCGTAACTTTTAATAGCTCATTCTGTTATTAAAAATAGTATTTAAGCTAAAGAATGACTGAAAATGCGAATTTAGCGTCATTTTCTAACGCAATAAGCGTTACTGATAGGATAAAAATAAAATATATTTTATGTAGTTAATATATATTTTATGTAATTAATTAAAAAGCTAAGAACCAGAAATAATATTCCAGAAGAAGATTAAAGTATATTCTAAAAATAAATCATCCCTACATAATTTTATTGTTTAAACAGAAAGCTCATTTCGTTTTAATTATTCATGTTTAAACAAATCCTACATAAAATTTTTATCACGAATAAAAGGTTAAAAATCTGTTCACGATTCAAATTTGTTCACAGTAAAGTCTTGTCGAGTAGATAAACACTCGCAAAATAATTTCGACGATCTCTCTTGTAGATCACTCTACTTAAGAGGTCCCTTGAAATAATCTTAAGTACACGTTATTAGTATCAAAATTGCTTGTTTTTAGGGACTTTGTGTGTACAAAGTTTAAGTGGGAATTATTTGCGGACCAAAATAAACAGTAAAGAGCCCTCCTCTCACAGATTTGTACGTAATAACGCTTACTTACTTCTGTTCTTATTTCTTTTCGCTTTCAAAGTAATAAACGGAGGGAAATTATGCTTTTAGGACGTTTTATTAGTATTGACTTATGTTTGATAACTTGTACGTATATATTGTAACCCTGACCACAGAAAAAATTAATATTACTAGGAAATCTACCTATTATCTTTGAAAAGATGAAACTGTTTACGTCTCACATGGCTGTATGGGCTCGATCCCTCGACCTTTATAAAAAAGTCAGGCATAGTCTTGACATGATGTAGCACACTTCTCTATGGAACGACGAACATGCCATCTGTTGAGATTTTTAGGAAGTTTTAAAAACAATAACTGGCTAAGAGCGAGGTGTGTACACGCACATAGAGGGTTCCGGATCCGAACCTAATGTTACCGTAAGAAGAGATAAAGAATAACTTTTGTAGTTATATGCTAGACAGTATCACTAGTATCAGGAAATAATAAATTGGCTAAGTGCGAGTCGGACTCGCGCACGTAGGGTTCGGTACCACCTTTCAATATCACAAAAAAAATAGTTTTCTCCGGAATCTTTAGCGCAACCCAGACATAAACTTAAACAGTTTTTATTATTTGTTACTATACTGTAGAGTTTTCAATATAATCATACCAAGTTTGACGCTTGTATGTATTACCGTCTTCACGATAGACTGATAAGAAGAAACATTGATTAAACTAGTTTCATGTATGGGGACCCCACTTAATTTATCACTTTGTATTGTTCTTTATTATTTGTCATCAAATCCAATATAATGAATGATACATAAGCTATGGAAATTTCAACTGGCTACATATTACGGTTCAGAAGATACAGCCCTCTGCTAGCAGCTGCTGCAACTAGGACGGACGGACGGACAGTGTAGGCTTATGAATAGGGTCCCGTTTTCACCCTCTGGGTACGGAATCCAAAAATAACAAAGCTGTATGAAGCGGCTGAAAACCAACTTCATATTAAGTATAGTTACAATAACTCTTGCTTAAAATAACTGGCAAATCCAATGATAGGTTTCCCATTTATATTTAATTTTCCTTTCTTTGGAGAACCAATGGGATAGCTAACAGAAAGACAATTATACAAAATTGTTTGCGGCGAAAATTTCAAAAAAACCAGAGAAATACTATTCTATGACTACAAAAATTATGAAATAAATTAATTAATTTCTATAATATTTTCTCATATTAAGTTAAGCAGATATTTGTAACGAAGCCAGACGTTAAAAGCATTATTAAATTAACTACATCATCTCATTTATCAAACCACTCGAATTAATAATACTTTTGTTATGTAAGGCCCAGTACCCACTAAAATATAAATGTGTTGGAGATAGGAGAGGAGATTTAGATTTTATAAAATACTAGAGTTTAGCCGCCACTCGTCCGCACAAATTATATATCAGATTTTAAGTCAGATCATAAGCTATCAAACAAAAAAAGATTCATCAAAATCGGCCAGTAGTTTTTGCGTGATGCTGTGACAAACATACAAATAAACAAACAAACAGACATATAAAAATTCTAAAAAAGGTTGATTTGGAGTCCGGGATACCTAAAAACCATATAGTAATCTTTTTCATTTAAATATCTTGAATATACAGACACACTTCTGTCACAGTTTTATAATAGTTAAAACGTAACGAAAAAACTCAGTGGGCTTTCCCAAAAGCACAGAATCTGGGGGCACGGTAGTGCTCCCTCTAAGATGAGCGAAGCGAAGCGCAAGGGCAAAGGGTACCTTTTCTTGAAAAGCTTCGTCGTTTTTTTGAACCCCCATAACGTGGGTTTGGTATGAATATTGTCATAACTTTATAAGTTTACAGATTATAAAAAGGGTCTGAATTTAAATTCGTTACAAGTTTTGGGGTTGCAACGCACACGGTCTAAAGTTTAGACCATTAACTTTCACTACTGGACCAACATTAAAATTAGAGAGAAAAAACAGCTGTACCATACATTCGGGTGGAGTATTATATATTAACGTTTCCTATACAACAAACAACAAGATGTTTTTTCTTGATTTCGAAGTTAGCTCCATACTGAAAGTTGTTCAGTTTGATGGACTGAAGCACCCCATAAAATATGTAACGCATTTAAATTTACATCTTGAATCCATGTGAAAATTGATTAGTGGTTTATTTCAAATACCTCCTTATCTAATCTCTTATCTTCGTCTGTCCGGTGTACACTGAGCCTAATAATTATTTGCTTGTCAAATTATTAATTGATCGTTTAGACTTGTCTCTAACATTTGTAAATACCCCCTAATCTTATATCTTGTCTCGGCTCTGGTATACACTAGGCCTAAAACTAATTTATTTATAAAATTATTAATTAATCGGTAAAACTTATTACTAACTAAAAGGCAAAGACCTGTCTCCAACATCTGTCTCATATCGTTTACAGACTGACTCTAATAAATTAGATGAAGCGAAATTTTCAAAATTGAAATCGACATTCAAATATAAGATATTTGCTAGGATTCGTAAATAATAAAGGTATATGACATTGTTTCGCTGATGACATTGTAATTTTTACCCGACTGCGACAGAAGGAAGGTTATGTTTTCGAGCGTATGTATGTATGTATGTCTATTTCTTTGTCACGGCCTACAGCCTAAACGGCTAGATGGATTTTAACGTATGGGTTGTTTTTAGATTCGTAAAAAGACTAAAACTCTTGGGTGTTCTGTGCTGACTCAGGTAGCCCGTGGGTAGCCCCCACGCGTGGGAACAAGAACACACTTTTGCTTGCTATCGTTTGGTAATATTTGTTAGCATATGCTCACGTTTCTATTCCCCGAGGGGGTAGTCAGATATATTCTGAAACCTCAGAACATCCACGTTTCACTAGCAGTACCGAAACTCTGTTCAATTTAACGGGAAGTGAGCCCGTCGCCACATGTAATGGACAGTGGGTAAAATACATTCCTAGATATTGAAGCGTACAAGTTTCCTCACAATGTTTTCCTTCACCGAAAAGCCTGTGGTGCTACAAATCGTACAAAAATTGGTACGAGTCGGCCTGGACGGTGATCGAACTATCGTCTCCTGCACGGCAGGAGGGACTAGCCACTGGACCACCACAGCTTCTTGTAATATCTGTTAATTGGAAAAAAAAACCCTTTGCTAATCAGAAGGATTCCGACGTGGAAAAACGCCGTAAGCCAGATAAATCTCACAAGTAGAAGTTGCTGACAAGTGCCCAGGGTGTACCGGCCCATACACACTGTTGTTCCCTCCGAAATGATCCAAAAGCAGGGAGGGCTCCCCTTCTGCTTTTGGGCACTTGAACTCTGGGCATTAGTCAGTGACTGCTCCTTGTGGAATGCTACTGGCTTACGGCGTTTGACCACGCTTCTCTGATTAGCAAAGGGCGTTAAGGAAACAATTTACAAATATTATCATACAATAGCACGCAGCAGCAGTGGACGATGATAGGCTGATGATGATGATGACCGTACAATAGCAAGCACAATTGCTTTCTTATCTTGGCATCATTGAAATTACGATGGAGCCCTAATTTCAAAATTAGATCAAACTAGACAAGAAAAATGGGGATGGTCATACCATCAAACTGGACAACTTTTTTTACGGAACTAACATCGAAATCACAAAATAAAATCAGCTGTCCCATACTTTTGTGTAGAGTAGGTTTGCAATTTTGTATGATACAGCTGATTTTGTTTTCGCGATTTCGGTGTTAGTCCCACAGATAAAGTTGCTCAGTTTGATGATCTGATCATCCTCTTAAACAACCGCCAGCATATTATTAAGAAGGATCCTATATTTAAATATGATCCAAATATGCAATTACCAGAAGTAATTTACAATTCAATTCTTCGTCTGACATTTCAAAATAAAAAAAATTCGAAACGCGACACCAAAACACAATGGAATTTCGGAACCTCTAGTCCCTACAAAAACAAGGGACACCAATACCTGTCAACAGCATCGCGATGGTTTTAATCCGATGCCCGCTAACAATTCCTACCTCCATATTTGTCTTCATTTGCATATTTAACGCGTTGCATACAGCGTTGGTCTTCATTTGCTAGTGAAAATACAAACATAAGTTCTTCGCATTCTACTAACTTCGTACAAATCACGACTTAACGAAATATGTATACGTTCTCGCACGATATGGCACCCTATTCTTACATAAACGTACGAGTACTTCAAAGAAATAGGATTAAAGTGGTGCCCGATGCGGATTACAGCGCGTTTCAAACGTGCTGCTCGTTCTCTCTACATTTATAGGTATTTTGAAACTTATGTCGTTGATTTTCTTAGTGTAGTGAGCAACGCTGCGGAATTCAGAAGGATTCCGAGCGCGCTGCATGCAAACGAACTTCAGTCCTATTTTCAATATTAACCAATTAAAGTCAATGTATTTTTTTAACAGGACCTAGAAACCAATATCTGTGTTTTGTCAGATTACTTATAATGTATATCCAGGATCCTTCATAATATACCTACTGACACTTTTTTACGGAGATGATCAGACCATAAAACTGAACAACTTTCTCAATGGGACCAACATCGAAATCGCGAAACAAAAATCAGGTCTTCCATACAAAACTGCAAACCTACTTGAGCCAAATGTATGGGACAGCTGATATTTTTTTCGCGATTTCGATGTTGGTCCCATAGAGTAAGTTCTTCAGTTTAATGGTCTGATCATCTCCTTAAAAAAGTGTCAACATATTAAGTTGGACCCTATAATTGCTTTGCTAGGATTTATTTAAGATTTGTATGGAAAACTTTGAGCCACAATACCCAAATTTGAAATTATATAATATTTTAACGGAAATCTGACAAATGTTAAGCACAAATTATACATTTCCAAAATAATTATCTATGGGACACAAATACAAAACGTTTCAGACATTTTACATTATTACAATTATTTTTGTCTTGTGATACATTAGTAATGAATTGAATTTAAATACAAACAAGCAATACTAAAAATGAAATTGTAATTGTGTCATTTTTTTTTAATTGATATTCTGAATTGAATTGAATAACACTTTATTACAATGAAAGCATGCACCGGATTGGCAGGTTGCAGATTAAATTCCGTCCGATCTAGAATTTTTCAATCTTCAATGTGATTTAGGTGCACGATACAATATCAGTGGCTGAGGAACTATTAAATAATCTGAGGCTGAAGTTTCCGAAAAAAACGTTAACCATAAATTGAATACAAAAATGCAAAGTAAACGGATGCTTTCTAGTACAGGTACTCATAAGCAACGACTAATTGGTAAACAAGACTAAAGCCTAACGAATTCTCTGAGCCGTTTTCAAGCGGTCGATGAAAACAGATATTCTATCTAGGCAATTACTTAACACTTCCGCCTCTCGGTAGTTCTGGGAGCCTGGTACCTAATTTACATGTCGGTAATGGTTTAGTAAGACCGTTTTACGATTTGTGATTTGATTTTGGGTTTTTGTTCGTTTACTGAAAATGTATATTAATACAAACAATTTGCTCATTCGATTTCAACAGCAGCTATAGTTTTATTACCAAAACATTCAAGATCCATTTAAGTATTATAATTACCTATACAACGTGTTAATGAATAAGCGCAAAACCTCATACACCCCAACTGATTTATAACAAAATAATTAGATTGAAATAATAATATCGTTATTTTGATAGTTAAAGTTTAAAGTTATTAGCATTTTAAGTTTTGAGGCAATAATGATATGTTATCATTTCAGCAATGAATGAAATCGCTAACATGCTCATGGATACATGTTAAGAATCTTGTTTTGGTTGTAAGTAGGGTGAGAGTGCCCTAGCGGTGGGTTGAGATCGAGTTCAGTAAATTTTAAATTTTACGAACACATTATTTAATACCTATACAAGGTGTTACAAAAATACAAATAAACATTTAAGGGGGTGGTTTAGACCATCAAACTGAACAACTTTCACTATGGGACCAACATCGAAATCGCGAAAAAAAAATCTGATGTTCCATACTAAACTACAAATCTACTCGAGCTAAATGTATGGGACAGGTGATTTTTTTTTCGCGATTTCGATGTTGGTCCCATAGTGAAAGTTGTTCAGTTTGATGGTCTAAAAAATCCCCTAAAAAGTTTAAAATTTTTATTTTTACTTTTGTAACACCCTGTATATACGTAGAAAAAATTACTTATGTTGATACCATGATAATTCTATTCTGCTCCCGATTTTAAACAAACTACTTTCTTGTTTTGCGTTAAATCATTGACACGTTGAAAACTCACTCACTTTGAAAACATAATGGGGAACATGCATAGTTTTATGTTTTTAGTATATCATAAAGATTTAAAGCTTACATAAAAATACCAATAATAAAAATGGTAAATTATGCACAAATCATTGATTTTCAATTAGAAAATCAAAAGTTGATTTTTCAAATTCGTCGCCATAACGCTCACTGCCATGACATAACGTTACTCCTTTTTATGACGCGTGAAGCTTATCACAAATAATCCGTTGTAATATGTTGCCGTACTATTGTAACGCACGCAAGTAGCTAATCGCTTCGTCACTTTGCGCTGATTGGGGATTGAAATTACGTTCCGATCCATATAACTTATAATCCGCGAGTTTCCAACTAGTCAAATTAACAACTCTTTATCAAACGTCAAAACGCGTGCTTTGTATGAAATATTGTACTAAAAATTGAATAGTGACGTCATGGTTTTTCATCGTCGTTTTAATAATTTTTATAGTTTATCCAGTTATTAAAAATAGTATTCAAGCAACAGCATTACTGAAAATGTTAGTTTAGCGTTATTTTGAAACGGTTTATTTAGTGAGCAGTTAAAACTAAAATATATTTTATGTAGTCAACTCCCCTATTAAAATAATTCTTAAAAAATAAAATAAAAGCTGAAGAAGAAATTCTGATGCGTATGTGAAGTCTATACCAGTCCGTATGGCCACTTGTGGTGAAAAAACGCCCATACGTCCCTGAGGGTAGGCCTGTGCCCTGCAGTGGGACGTATATAGACTGATGATGTTGATATTAAGAAGAACTCTGTATGTAACTATAACGGTTAGCTATACGGTAATGGCATCACAGTTGCACGCCTACTGACCTACTGCGATTTACTCGGCTCCGTTGGAGAGATATTTGTGTGGACTGTAATTATCTTCTGATGGCAGTAGTGGTTTGATGGATTAGAGAAGGCCTGTTTGTTACACTGGAGATTTATTTTAGTAATTTTACAGAATGGTTGGTTAGATACAAGCACCATACACAAATGGAAGAGCGGAAACAACATCTTTTTTGACACCAACAAGATTAACCCAGCCAGCATAGAAAAGAGGATGGAGAAGTGAACGATTTGTTTGTGCTGACAGGTTTGCTCCTTTTGTACAAGTTGTTCAGGTTGATGGGTAGAGTACGTGGTTTAAAGGTTTGCCTTTAGTTAGTCTACATACTTTATATTTTCTCTTCTTACTGTGAAGAATCGGAACTCTTAATGTATACAACTATACATTATTCTTCTACACAGTAAGAAGAGTATATTTCAAATAGCAACGAAATTTTAAGGCTATTTTGAAAGAAACATAGATTTGAAACTCTTCCTCTCACTTATACTTAAAACAGCTTTAGTAACGTCAAAGATATGACGGATAGTATAGCTTTTCTGAAAAATAAATTATTTTTACAAATTAAAATTGGCCAGAAAGCTATATAGGAATCAGAAAATCAGAAAATATTTTCGTCCTTATTTGAAATGAAGTATAGGTAACTAAACTTTAGAATTCTTTCTGCAAAGATCGACATTGAAAAAAAGACTAGAGCCAAGCTTTCGAGCAGAATAAAGTTGATTAGAGCCGTCGTCTTTTAATTTAACTTTTAATTTAATTTCTTGTAATAAAAACAGTCCTTTCATCCGGATGGTTTCGTTAGTAAAAACCGCAAGTCGGCTTAGTTATACTGTATTAGAGTAGATGTTAGATAAACTTGTTTAAAGAAACTGGTGTTTAATCAACATACAACGTGGTAATGAATTAACGCAAAACTAGAAAGTAGTTTGTTTAGAATCGAGAGCAGAATCATGGTTTCAACCTTGGACGAATTATATACGGACCCGCCTCGCCTTAGCATTTCCCCTCTGCCAACGTGCAAGATCAAGAGATCTTACGCATTTACATACAATTTTATACATTATCACTAAACGCAACAGCCTATAATTGCGGAACAATAATTTCGAACTTATGAAGTTTGGGGTTTACACGATACTGTTTTTCATGATTTTTAACATTCAAAATTAGAATCTAAACTAATGGAATAAAATTCAAAGTTGCGTATCTCGCGCTACCTCGCCCCCCGCAAAAAGTGTCAGAAAAGTTTGTTAGTAGAATTACACGCGTAACTTGTCCTCATATAAGTAGTCTAAGGTTTCAACATAGGTAATATTTATTTAAATTTAATAATTTGTTAGTAAAATTTAAAATTTACTGAACTCGATCTCAACCCACCACTTGGGCACTCTCACCCTACTTACTACCAAAACAAGATTCTTAAAATGTATCCATGAGCACGTTAGTGCTTTCATTCATTGCTGAAATGATAACAAAACATTTTTGCCTCAAAACTTAAAATGCGAATAACTCTAAATGTTTACTATCAAAATAATGAAATTATTTGTGCAATCGAATTATTTTGTTATAAATCAGTTGGGGCATATGAGGTTTTGCGCTTATTCATTAACACGTTGTATAAACCTATAATCCCGATTGGGATGGTCAGGTCTGGCTTTACTTAGACGACAGTCTTCTTATCATGTGGGCAGCAAGCTCTGGTATTAGAGGATTTTCAGACCGCCTTAAGGCCTCTGACGTGGTTTTTTGCCTACTACCATCAGTTATAGTAGCGTGACCAACGTCTTAAAGTGCCATCCGAAGCATGGAATCATCTTTCTTTTCAGACACTCAGGTGAGTCAGCCTGCAATTTCCTAGCCAACTGAGGAAAAATGTACAAAGGGACATATCACTAGGTGTCCCCCGTGAGAATCGAAGCCACGAACTCCGTGTCAAGCGCCCAATGCTCTTAACCATTAGACCACGGAGGCAGTGCAGAGCACAGTGTAACGAAGAGTATATGATATGTAATCATATTCCACCAATGCCAACTGTATCCATTTACAAGCTAAGTTTCTACCCACCCTGAAAGGGTTTATTCTTGTGAGTTAATGTACAAGCTTACATGACAAATCAGTATAAACGTGTCTAAACATGAAGCTACGTACTAATTTACCTAATGGTCTCTGATTGAGATTGGCATCGATAGTGTTGATTACGTGATCCAATTATTCATCCATCGCTATCCTAACGTAGATAATAAGAGAAGTGGAGGCATTTCAAGATATTTTCAGTCTTTAACATCCCATTTAAGTAGTATATTTTTATTTCCGAACGAAGACAGTCGGATACCGACGATTTTAGAAAATGTTTGTTAATCAATATCTATTCAATCTACATTATTCTAAATCTATCTATACATATGTTAAAATTTGAAACATGACTTGGATGTCATGGAATGCATTGACATCATTTTTATTAGAATTGTTGTCTGTTTGTCTGTTTGTTTGAGCACGTATAACTTAAGAACTACGGAACTGATTTCGACAGAATTTTCATAAAATCATAGGGTATAGTTTGGATTAACATTTAAGCTTTTTTTCATCACAATCGGTTCATTCAATCAAAAGTTATGTTCTTGAAATCAGTAGTCTGTGCGTACTAAGTCGCGGGCGAGACGCTTGTTATAAATAATTATGTAATTACCAATGTTTTATGTAAGTATGTGAAGAATATTGAACTCGTGAAATGTCACTGTCAGTTTTTTTTTTACTAACTGTCACCGTTCAATCAAACTTTAATCACCCTCGTGGTCCTTCGGAACGAGATTAATAATACTCATTGAAAAATATCAAAAAGTAGCTAACTTCACAAAATAAATATCTGATCTTAATCAATGACTCAAATAATTTAAAATTCAAACTTTAATGTTGTAATAAATCGTATTTTAAGAGGCCTATTCTCTTAAATCGATTCATGAACTACGATGGTCAAGCGCTCTGTAAGGCCTATCCTCCTGAAATGATGCATGAACTACGACAATCAATCCATTTTTGAAGCACGATCCAATAAACTTCAAATATTTTACTCTCAACAACCCCAATCCAAACTCGATGTAAACAAAGTTTAAAAGCCTTTAATTTTTAACCGATGTTTGGAACACTTCTGGCACTAACTCAAAGCAAACTGGGCGACCGCCCATAACACTTCTCTGGCTGAAGTCCAAACTAAATTACTTTAATAACTGTATACTGAGTACTTGTTACCAATATACGGTAATTGGTCCTGAGGAAAGAGTTATGGCATCTGGTTTCTAATTGTGTTTAGTAGCCATAGAGTTATAACTTGGGCTAATAATTAAGGGATACGAGTAATTATTTCTGTGCTGGGTCATACTTGGCCCAATGCATATAATTTGTGATTCAACGTGGATAATGACAAGCATTAAGGGCATTTTCGGGCTAGGTATGACCAGGACTGGGGTTTTAAGTGAATTAAGCTCATTTTGCAATGGTTAGATTCTTTTTCATGCCTGTAAATGTATCATGAAATGGTTATAATGAATGCTTACGATCTTCGCTTAGTGAAAGGATGTGAACCATGTCAAAATATATGAAAAAATACGAGGCCAATTGCCCTTGCGGCTTTGTATACGTAACACTAATGCATTTTTGTAATCCATCACGAACATACGTTTAGAATGTGCGTGTCTGTCAATTCAGGGTTCACGGCACGATGCGGTAGAAATTCATGGTCAACTTGAAAAAAAAACAAAACGGGAAGACACTGTATGTTTGTGTCGAAATAAATACCAGAGTACAGGTGTGATCGTTGTTTCGTCATCTCAGCCGACAGACGTTCACTGCTGGAAATAGACCGTCTCCAAGATTTGAACATACTGGTCTTCCACTGCCCTCTATCCAACGGTTTACCACCCTCATTAGGTCGTCTCTCTACCTTATATGGGGGGGCTACAAACACTTGCAGCGATACGTGGTTTCCACTTAAATGATCTTCAGCCCTATCTGCCATCGATCAGAATTTAATTTCCAATATAAATATCGATCCTTCAACAGTGACTCTCTTACAAGCACTTTACAGAATGTGACTAACAAAGCCTTTAGGTGGGAAGATGCTTGGAAGGACTTCGGGTGGGATTTAAATTTGGAATTAGGCGTCATAATCATATTGTTTCCGTCTCAATAGTTTGGTTTGGAGTTCTGACTTTCTCTTTCTATACTTCGGGACTGAACCAGGTACTGCCTTTTGCCTCTGTACTTCTAGACCTCCTTGGACTGAACTTTTGGGAATATTTTGGTCTGAGAAGTTTGTGCCCGAATTGCTACCGAACTGATGATGATGTTATCCACGACGCATCCGTCGACGGAGACCCTCATCGGTTCATGGCGAGAGCTCGGATGTGACTGGAGAATCCGAGTTTTGTCTGAAAGACCCTGTTACACGCAGCAAAGTACAGTTGTCCAGACGAGTTGTACGTGTAATTGTATTTTGGTTAAGGACGGCTCTTACGGTCTTAGTGTTTAGCTTCAAGGGGCTTAGCTGCTTAGGGGGGTTTAGCTTCTTGCCAGCCTAGCGGTCTCGAAGTACTCGGTCCCTTCCCTGACAGCTTTTCGCCCCTCAGGTCTTATCAGCGCAAGTTTTTCCTAGGAGTTTGAGGCTATGCTGCTTGCTGCCAGCTGACGCTTCAGGACATATATGTACCGCAAATACTGGCCTCCAGGCTTCCGCTTTCCAGAAGAGATCTCCGAGTAGAAGACAGACCTCGGTAGATGGGAGTCATCCATATGGGCAAGGTGTCCACACCATCGCAGTCTACCGATCTACTGAGACTTCAGAGGTCTGTTTTGAAATATTGACTTAGCAATCTTTGTGCAATTAGGTAAACAAACACAGAAGTAGTTTACTGTTCTTCGAGAGACCTTAATCGCTAGTAAACCCTGGGAGAGATGCCAACAAAATGGCACTTTGTAAGCGAAGCAGAGTTCTATGCTCGATTCGATGTTTCACAATGTAAGTTATCGAGAAGCGATGTGTGAAACTTTTCCATTTGTAATTCATAGAACATTAATTCTAGATGTGATGTCACAGACTGACAATTGTTTATATGTATTAGGTAGTATACTGTAAACTTTGCGATGTATAAATTTCCATTTAAAATAAATTGCGGAAAGGTACATTTAAGATGATATTTTTATAATATTTGTAATTTTGTTGGTTTTTCTCTTTATTTGTACAAGCATCGCTTAAGAAAGAATTTAACAAACGTAGGACATAATTCCGAGTAACTAGTAAAATAATAAAGAAGTAGCTAGTAAAAAAAGTTTTAATTTGATCAATCTTACGATATAACGTTGCAATAAAACCTCATCCACTTCCTATTACACTGAAGGTTAAGCAGTCGTTTTCGTAACCTTCATATTACCAGAAGGAATGGGGGTTAAATCCCCCATAACATAGAGTTAGGTACGTTATCCTTTATGGAAGTTACATTCTATAGGTGACCCGTAAGGTGACCTTTACGTTCCCAATCAATGTTGAAGGTTCGATTGACCTATTTTTGATAGGTTCTATAATAATTGTTATGTACGGATGGATATTTCTGTTGTAGTGTTTATTGCCAGTGTTGACATATGGAACAGAGACGAGGTTAAAAGGCTAAAATTCACCCATAAGGCAATAGTTCCATGCGAGATTGAATCAGAAATTAAGAGATCCAAAAAAGAACCAGAGAAGTCGACAAGTTCCAAAGAATTGCTAAACTAAAGAGCGGGGCACATGTCTCGCATAGCCAATGGCCGATGGGGCCGAAGAGATCTTGAGTGGCAACCACGTACAAAGAGCGTAGGAAAGCGCAGCGTAAGGCAGGCCCCCCAGTATGTGGGCCAACGACATGGTGAAAGCGGTGGGTACCCGTTTTGACGATCATTAAGGCAGTCCTGCTATGTCCAACAGTGGACGTCCATCGGCTTAGATGACGATGATGCGTTAAAGAAACATACCATATGTAAATAGAAAAGTTTTATCACAAGAAACTCGAACGACATTATACACAACATAATACTTGTTACTTTCATAGTAATTGGCTCAGAGTTGTCACGCTCGTTTCGTCGCCTTGCTTGATGTGGACTATTGAAAGATGTTCCTATTGGGATAGTTTCGAGTCTTCACTTTTCGCGCGCTAGGATCAAATATAATTATCTGCTTCTTTTTGGCATTAGGATATCCGGAATAATGTCATCAAGAGTTCCTACCAGATTTTTTATCTTATTTTATTTTATACTGACCAATACAGTATAGCTCAGGGAGCTGCTAGTGCTTATTACTGCGGACTATGGGGGGACCACACCAGTGATGGCGAAGCGCCCTAGTAGGTCAACCGAACCAGTGAATGAACTTAAGCAACCTGCCCATGGGCACGGGCACTCCTAACGGGTACGGATCTCGGCAGTGGCTAGGCAGGACTGCGACTACGCGGCGGATTGGGTAGCGGGGATCGGTGAGATTCCTACCTGAGCCACATCTGATTTGCACGAATTCATTTTTAGAAACTTATGATTCGCAACACTATAATGCCTTTTCGGTGAAGATAAACATTCTTAGGAAACCTAAATGCTTTAGTCTCGAAACATATATTGTGACCACAACGGGCTCACTACCAGTCACTTTGGACAGAGTTTGGTCATGAATAGTGAAATATGGATATTCCTAATAGCTTTATAAATTGGGGAATATGCAGGGTGAAATTTATATCATTAGCATCCTTTTAAACTTTATAAGAGACTACCCATCAAACTGAACAACTTTTACTATGGGAGCAAACCGATCGGAGCAAAAATAAAAATCAGCTGTTGCATACTAAACTGTAGTGCCTACTCGGCTCGTCTTGCCTCCAATAGTAAAAGTCGTTCAGTTTGATGGGTAGACTCTTAGTTTAGAAGGATGCTAATGATATCAATGTCATCCTGTAATCGTGATCATATGATTAAGTTAAACAGCACTTAATTACCGCATTCGATATGACGATGCTACGATAGGTCCACTACATACCCACCGCTGTAACTCATATTATAAACCAAGTAACAACGGTGACAACTCAAAATACTAGAATGGGAGCCCAGCGAGCCCGGGGGATGGCTCTAATCATGATGAAGCTACTATAGTAAACTTACTTTCATTTTGATCAATACTTCGAGTCTTCATAATCACTTGCATTGTCTCATCGCAAACTACACTTTCCTTTATATCCAGTCCATTAGGTATAGCTGCAATTTGCCACTTTTGTTTGACTACAATGAGTTGAAAATACGTCGTGAATCATTCAGTTCTAAAAGAAAGGTAGAACGGTATATTGTTTCGATACTTGATGTGAACGATAAATGCGCGACATTGTGGAAAATCTGTGTTTATAGCAAAGCTTCATGCAGCTTTTGAGGAAAAGCGATTGAGTATTCCAGCTTAGAGGACAGTTATTAAAATAAAAATAGTCAAGTGCGAGTCGGGCTACTCGCGCACCGAGGGTTACGTACATATTAACACACAAAAAAGTTTTGTTTTCTCCGGGACCTTTAGTGCGAGACCTTTACTTCATTCCAAATAAGGACGGCGAGATTTTCCGGTTCCTATTTAGCTTTCTGGCCAATTCTGATAAGCAAGTATAATTTATTTATCTGAAAGATGTACTATCCGACATATCTTACGTTACGGACGTTACTAAAGCTGTTTTATGAATAAGTGAGAGTAAGTGTTTCAAATCTCTGTAATTAAAAATAGCCTTAAATTTTCGTTGCTATTTGGAATGGAGTATAGGTACTGACACTTGGCCGGTTTTTATTATTTGTTGTTATACTGTAGAGTTTGCTCTATAATTACACCAAGTTTGACGCTTGTGTGTATTGCCATATTTACGATAGAGCAAGAAGAAAAAACGTTGATAAAAACTAGTTTTTAAAATTTTTGTCATTTTTATTATTTGTTAACAAATCAGCCTAATAACGCATATTCAGTGAAAATTTTAACTGTCTAGCTATTAAAGTTCAAAAGTTACAGCCCTAAATAGGTAGGATGGACGGACGGAAGGACCGACGGACGGATAACGTAGGCTTAGTAATAGGGTCCCGTTTTCACCCTTTGGGTACGGAACCCTAAAAACAAACTTATAACATTTGATGTAGGATACGTGAGATAAGCGTCTAAAGGACTCTTTAAGTACATACATAAAAAAATGTTTTATTTCTCTAAGAGTCTGCTGCTATAGGCTCGTTAGAATCGAACAAAATGTTGGCCTTTATACTTCCAGAATAGAGCTTTTTTGATGTAAAAAATAACAATAGATTTGTTTTGTTTTAGCGTTTAATAAACACAAATTAACTTATGTGCTTAAAATAGGCCATTGGGCCTTACGAGGATAAAAGTAAAATTTCTATGCGTCATCAATAATTTACAATAGTAAAACTTTAATCCTGTGATTCAGAATCAGAAACATTTATTCGATGTGATTATCGGCCTGATGCTAATATCATGATAAAAACATTAAATGTTTCAACATTAAAGCCTTTCGAAGGCTTTCAAGCCTTTTTACAATAACTTTCCCAGTTTCTGAAATAAAATACCCTGAAAATGAAGTCGTTTGATTGGCACCCAGAACCATCCTGAGATCCTGACAACGAGAACTTCACACTCTTACAATATAAATATAGAAACCTGCTAATGAATTCATGTCAGCTGTCAGTGTTTCAAGGTGTGACTTAACAAAGCAGACAAAGAAACTTTTCTTTATTCTGTCAAGTATTTTGTTTCGCAGTCGTCCTCGGAATTAGTAATTGAGCCAAGAACTCGGTTGAGAATATAATTATCATTTTATTTATTTTGTATTTTTGTTGCTACAGCCATTAACTTAGTGGTAATTACTAAGTACAGTGTCGATACAGATAATACAGGGTCCAACTTAATATGCTGATACTTTTTAAGGGGATCTTAAATAAGTAACCCTCGCCGAGGATTACATATTTGCGCCGCTTATATATAAGAAAAAAAAAATAAGAAATAATAAACTAATGTATACAGGATCCAGCTTAATCTGCTGACACTTTTTAAGTGGATGATCACACCATCAAACTGACCAACTTTCTCTATGGGAAAAACATCGATATCGCGAAAAAAATTCTGCTGTTCCGTATACAACTCCAATTCTGACACAAAATTCAAGTAATCCACCTTTTATATTGAATTGATACAGAACTTAACAATTAAATAACTATTGTTTGTTAAAAACTAAATGGCATCAAAAGCTTTAAGGATTTAAACGAATAGTGTTGCATAATAGCTGTAAGGCTGGTTGTACATTCACTGAGTTAGCAATTAGCAGAAGACCGTAAAATCAACACTATTTTATGACAAATATTTTATATGACAGTCGCTTGATTATTGGCTCGAAACTGGCTGATCTACGTGAGCTTCAAGCCAGCTACTGGTGAAAGTTAGCTCAAGAGACCGATTCCGCTAATTTAAAACATCGAAGTTCTATTCTTATCCAATTTCCGTTCTAATCACATTGCAATCCATTTACTATTCAACTGTGCTGAATTCCGCATCACGCTAAACTCTATATAACAGCCTTAAACGTCTGAGCGATCTGTCAAAACGGCTCTAACGGCTGTCATGAGCTGTATCGCGATTAGCGCAATACCAAATTTGTCTAAAGTTATGGTTCATACATAGTCCAGTCACGGTTCAATCACCGAATATTTACCGCAATTGATCCCTGGATAGGGAAAAGTGGCGTTCTGAAGTGACGTGGCCAAGTCACAATTTAGGACACTGAGCTAGCGGAGTTACCTAGTTGGTCTTACTTTATGTCAATGAATTTCAAACGCTTCTGCTCCCACATTCACGTGTGCGACAATATGTGAACAGCTAAACTCTAAGGGCCAACATCACACAAGCTATGTTTGAGCATAGGTGTTAACGGAACGATATCGTCGCAATACCGCATTATCGCCAATATTTCTGAGATCAATCAGTGTTGTGGTGGAATCTCAGAGGAATGATCTCCATAGAATCCACATAAATTTACGATTGTAGATAGTCTCTTTTGTCTTATGACGTACCTTTAATAGTAGAAGGAGATGGAACTATAGATAATTTTAAACCGGCTGTCCACTTTTTTTTGAGTAAGTGTGTGTGAAAAGTGACCGTAAACATAAGGTCATATGTCACTTGGTCCTCTTTTGTCCATACTACTTGACACCACACATTCAAACCTAAACGTCAAAAAAAGTGGACACTTTACAATTGGTATGGCTCACTCTATGCCTTTAGATATAATTTCTTTGGGTGGAATAGAGGCGATGGCACAGAATAGGTAATAGTATATAGTTCTACATACAGAAAGGCCACTACCCGCCCCCCCCTCGAGCCGAGCCGTGCAAGGGAATGCAGTCAGGCGCGCGCACCCGTTGGATTTAACTGCATAACATATATTTCATTTTTATCCTCTCAGTATAAATAAACGTTGGAAAATGTTTACTTGTATTACAAAAATACAAATAAACATTTAAGGGTGTGGTTCACACCATCAAACTGAACCACTTTCACTATAGGACCAATATCGAAATCGCGAAAAAATCGGATGTTCCATACCAAACTACAACCCGAGCTAAATGTATGAGACACCACCCCCTTAAAAGTTTTAAATTTATAATTTTACTTTTGTAACACCTTATACAACGTGTTAATGAATAAGCGCAAAACCTCATACACCCCAACTGATTTATAACAAAATAATTAGATTGAAACAATAATTTCATTATTTTGACAGTAAAAATTTAAAGCTATTCGCATTTTAAGTTTTGAGGCAGAAATTATTTGTTATCATTTCAGCAATGAATGAAAGCGCTAACGTGCTTGTTAATACATTTTAAGTATTTTGTTTTGGTAGTAAGTAGGGTGAGAGTGCCAGAGCGGTGGTTGAGATCGATTTCAGCAAATTTTAAATTTTACTACTAATTATTTAATATTTTGAAGAAAAAAAAACCTATGTTGAAACCATGATAATTCGGTTCTGCTCTCGATTCTAAACAAACTACTTTCTAGTTTTGCGTGAATTCATTAACACGTTGTATAAGGCTCAGTGAAAATTATATTGCGACGTCGCGGCGGTGCTATTGTGACGTCTTTGCCGTGCAGTTGCGACCGTGCCTACGCTCAAAAATTGGTGGTGTCATAGGTCTCTAATGTAAACTAAGCTTTAAGCATATCGCGCTTTCATTGTTTGCATCCAAGCTCAAAGGTTTTCGTTGTTTTATTTCGTCCATGTCCGAAAATTTGTAGAAAACACAGCTATTCCAATGTTTTTGTTTAGGTCCCGCGCTCACTTTGTTTGCCTAACTAAATATTGGGCCTTTGATCCAGGTTTAAAAACAATCGTTTTTTCGTTGTGAAACAAAATTAAAGTGGTAAAGCCTGCAGATTTTGAAAATGAAACCGGCACTGTTGTTTGGTTAGGTTAGTAATTTAATTGTATGTGTCTTCTCGTTAGTGTAAATTGGAAAGATTTTAACAGTTATAATATATACAACGTGATCATGAATTAACGCAAAACTAGAAAGTAGTTTGTTTAGAATCGGGAGTAGAATCGAATAATCATGTTTTCAACATAGGAAATTTTTTTCATAATATTAATTTGTTTGTCAAATTTAAAATGTACTGAACTCGATCTCAACCCACCGCTCGGGCACTTTTACCCTACTTACTACCAAAACAAGATTCTTAAAATGTATCCATGAGCACGCACTAGCGCTTTCATTAATTGCTGAAATGATAATGGCCCGATAGCACAGTCTGTAGTGAACCTGCCTGCTGTGCCGAGGGTCGCGGGTTTGAATCCCGTAAGGGACAAATATTTGTATGATGAATATGAGTATTTGTACCCGAGTCATGGATGTTTGTATCTATATATTTATTCTATATCGTTGTCTAGTCATCATAACACAAGTCCAGGCTAGATTCTGGTACTTTAAATGTGACTAGATAATTTGTGTGACAATGTCCAAGATATTTATTTATTATATAACAAATCATTTTTGCCTCAAAACTTAAAATGCGAATAACTTTAAATTTTAACTATCACAATAATTAAATTATTTTGTATATTAAGTAGTTATTAATCCGTATAAATACTATAACTGGCCTACAAAGACTTGGATGAGGTGATAGAAGCTGATGATGATGATAAATATAATATTTTAATTATTATTTAATATCGGATTGCTCTGCGAGAAAAAAAAATTGAAAGTACCAAGTGTGATACCATTTTGAAAACTTGATTCAATGGGCCAACTTTTGAAATAACCTGCCAGGTTCGCGTCATGCATTTTTATACAGAGTGTTGTCTCAAAGTTGCCAAAGAAAACAGTTATACCGCAGAAGAGTCTGACAGAAGATGTAGTAACTACATCTAAAAGAACCGCGCAGGATGACGATTTTTCCTATGTTAAAATATACCAAAATCACGAAAACTATAGAATTTTTTTGTGTCTTCCTTGAACGTTTATAAACATGCCTTATCTCCTGTTTTCGGTTTGATATTGGATTTTCGGACAATTGAATACAGGGTCCTTCTTAATATTCTGATACCTTTTAAGGGGACGATCAGACCATCAAACTGAACAACTTTCTCTATGGGACCAACATCGAAATCGTGAAAAAACAATCAGCTGTCCCATACATTTGCCTCGAGTAGGTTTGCAGTTTTGTATGGAACAGCAGATTTTTTTTTGGGATTTCGATGTTGGTGCTGTGGAGAAAGTTGTTCAGTTTTATGGTCTGATCATCCCCTTAAAAAAGTGTCAGCATATTAAGAAGGACCCTGTATACAACGTGTTAATGAATTAACCCAAAACTGGGAAGTAGTTGGTTTGGAATCGAGAGCAGAATCGAATTATCATGTTTTCAACATAGGTAATTTTTTCAAAATATTAAATAATTTGTTTTTAAAATTTATAATTTATGGAACTCGATCTCAAACCACTGCACGGGTACACTCACCCTACTTACTACCAAAAAAAGATTCTTAAAATGTATCCACGAGCACGCTAGCGCTTTCATTCATTGCTGAAATGATAACAAATCATTTTTGTCTGAAAACTTAAAATGCGAATAACTTTAAATTTTAAGTATCAAATTAATGACTTTATTGTTTCAATCAAATTATTTTGTTGTAAATCAGTTGGGGTGTATGAGGTTTTGCGCTTATTCATTAACACGTTGTATAACAAAATCTCAAAACGATAAATTTTTTGTGTTTTTCCCTGAACTAGCCAACCTCCTGTTTTCGGTTTGACGTTAGGTTTTTGGACACTTGTATATGCGTTAAGTCGAACGCAAGCTAAGCTAAAGCAAAATGAGTTTACTCTCCAAACAAATTTAAAGCAAAAACGTGGCTAGCATAGAATGATAAACTAGTGCTAGCATTAATTACACTAACATTCCTCTAGAATTTTTCCTAGAAAAGAGAAATATTCATACGAGGCTGCTTCTGGTGTTATAAAAAAAACAATATAAAGCTGGCCAAGAGCGTGTCGGGCTCGCTCATGATAGGGTTCCGTAGCCATTATATGCGGGGGACGGGGCATCGACATTGAATTCGAAAAGTCGGTACCATGCGCAGGCAAGTTGGTATCGGAACGCGCTCTTCCGGCCCTTGTACACCGCCAGGCCTGTCTGTTTCCACAGCTTAGGTGCAGGCTTGACGGCGATCCCCACCGAGTGGTGAGGTAAGGTATACCGTTTAAATTTCTTGGTCAAATCTCTTAGACTTGTCGCCATTTTGTGACTATTCAATGCGAAACTTGAAAACCCTAGCGATGTCACGCTGCCAGCACGTCAAAGAATGAAAGAGACTGTGTAAAGAAAGCTATCATGTCTAATGACTCGGTTTATTTTTGTTTGCAAGCGCGCCGTTGTGACGGTTTGTAGGTTATTCGCGAATCGTACGCTAGGATGTCGAACTTATTGCCGTGCAGAGAAAGTTGCTATTTATTTAAATCGGTTTTCAAAGCGATTCTTCTGTACCGGTAGGACTAGTATTTATTCTGTGACACCGCGCTCGAGTGACCTGTCGCAACCGCTGAGCTTCACAACTATTTAGCTTTTATTACACTATGACCATGTCCTGGGTTACCTAGGATACTGATTCGATCGAGAAAGTTCAAAAGTACTTCACCCCTATTTAGTTAACAATTTAGGGACATACAAGTTGGATCAAAGGCTTGCCAAAAAAAGAATCATTCGGTTTCATTAGATACTTTTGGAACCCTAAAAAAACAACAAAACACCATCAGTGTGGATGCTTTAGCTCTCGAGTGAGCTAGACTAAATAATTTATTACTTAAGTTCATATGAATTAGAGTGATTTTTTGTGTACTAGTTAGCTTTTTAAGTTGAAAATATAAGCTCTACCTTCACGAATAATGGTTAACCAAGTTTCAAGCCGAAAGTGTAATAAAATGTATGAACCAATTTTAAAACTTATTTATACTAAAGAGACCAACAAAACAATCGTAAAATGTACTCAGTCCATGTAATTTATTTAAGTCTAGTGGGGGATATTCTGACAGCTAATTTAACGTAAAAAAAAACGTAGTTCAACATTCCTCTATAAATGGCGCTGACGTGACGTATAGGATACGGTATACTTAATATGCTGACACTTTTTTAAGGGGATGATCAGACCATCAGGCTGAACGACTTTCTCTATGGGACCAACATCGAAATCGCAAAAAAAAAATCTGCTGTCCCATACATTTGGTTCAAGTAGGTTTGCAGTTTTGTATTGAAGAGCATTTTTTTTTTCGCGATTTCGATGTTGGCACCATAGATAAAGTTGTTCAGGTTGACGGTCTGATCATCCCCTTAAAAAAGTGTTAGCATATTAAGAAGGACCCTGTATACAATATGTAAACTAACTAAAGGCAAACCTTTAAACCACGTACTCTACCCATCAACCTGAATAACTTTTACTATGAGCAAACCTGTCTGCGCAAAAAAAACTGCTGTTCCATACTACATGTTTTTTTGTTCTTACAGGTTTGCTTGTCTTGCTGTAGTTTATTATGGTTCTGAAGATAGTAAATTTACACAAAAAAGCACAAAAAATGCACATCACTGAGTCAGGCGCAAAAACTTAAATAATTGTATCATCATATTACTGCCCTTATCCAATTACTTGGGGTCAGCGCACTTTAGGTTTTTTAATCATATTTACTATTATAATTAGGTATTATTTATTTATTCATAAAATAAAATAAAATAAAATCGATTTATTTCAGACAGATGTCCATAGCATTGTTAGTAAATACATTTATGACTTAAAAACTATGTTAGTACACAATCATAATTAATATTATTAATTTAATTTAAATACCTGCGACTCTCTGGGACACCGGGCACACACATGTGTACTCGTACCCAGTGTCGCAGTATAGGGCAGTCGGGCTTCTCACTGATCACCTTCAGGATGGTGTTGGCGCTGCCCCGCACCCTACGCATAAGACAATACAGAAAGATTTCTTAAAAATAAAATCTGCCAAACTGCACTATTTTTATTACTAGCAATTGAGTCAATTGGAACTTTTTTCTTGTTTATTGGTTATCCGAAAATCTGTCACCTTATCAAAACTATAATAAAAGTGTGTTTGTACCTATACATTTGAAGATATTTACAAAAAAATAATAATGACGGTATGATTTTTAGGCGTCCCTGACTCCAAATCAACCTTTTTTAGAATGTTTGTCTGTCTGTTTGTTTGTTTGTTTGTGTGTTTGTTTGTGCGAGTATCACGCGAAAACAACTGAACCGATTTTGATGAAACTTTTTCTGGTTTGATAGCTTATGACCTGACTTAAAATCTGGTATATAATTTTTGCGGACGAAGTCGCGGGTTGACTCTAGTTTAAACACAAAGTTATTATACCTGCATTTAAATTATCGATCAACTACTATCATGTACAGCAGATGACGTCTATCGCCTGATATGATGATAGTATGGAATTAAAATTAATATAAAGTAAACCTAAATATTAATCTTACTTGAAACGGACATATTACTTTCTACATCGTTCTTGTGTTTGATTAGTAACATCCAAGATAAGATCAAGCTCTCATCTTAGCAATCTTAGCAAGCTGAAGTGGCAATGGGCTGGTCATATCTGCCGAAGAACTGACAACCACTGGGGTGTCAGAGTTCTAGAGTGGAGACCGCGAACTGGTAGGAGTAGTGTGGGACGCCCTGCTGCCCGCTGGACAGACGACCTAAAAAAAGTAGCGGGGAGCGATTGGATGAGGAAGGCCGAGGACAGAGTTTTGTGGCGCGCCTTGGGAGAGGCCTATGTTCAGCAGTGGACGATGATGGGCTGATGATGATGAAGATAAGATCAAACTAATTGCACGTAATACAGTTTCCTTTCATAAACAAATAGTAAAATTAACTCTTAGTTACTGCAGGTGCTGCAGTTATTTGGAGTTAATTTTCGAAATGAATATTTCTTACAAATAACTTACTTTTCAAGACGTTTACGTTTCCAACGCCTGGGTTTATCAGTAATCTATACAGAAATAACTCTGGTATTCGAAGAAATGTATAGATTAAGGGACGAGCTGTAGCGATTACTTTGAAAACAAAACTTTAACCTTAGAAAAAATTCACGGCAGTAGTGTATATAACGAATTTAAAAGAAAAACTATCACGGCTAAGTAGGCTTTACAAGTTAACGAGTAATAGTCGACCAACTTGTCATATACTTTTTAGACAATATTAGCCGTTAAACCGTCGTAGTGTAAAACAAAAAGACCTCTTCTAAGTCCGTATATTGTGACGGGCAATAACGCACTTGGCCGGATTTTTGACCTAAGTTCCCCAGGGAAAGTTGTTTAGTTTCATTAATCAGGATTCGATCACCACTCATGACTTCCACCACAACAAAAACCGTATTAGAGTTAAAATGTAGCTGAATTACGAAGGAAGTTGCAACGTAGGGAAGGAATTTGACGCGCTGCAAACTAAGATATTATTCCTCGCAAGACTCTATTTAATTATACTGGCAGCGGGCTCAGTGAATAAGAAATCTCAGCGAATTCGCACCAGCAGATAAACTTGGAGTTTAAATTTTAAATGAAATGGAATGGAATGCAAAATTTTTGCAGTGGTTTATAGGAATAAACTTTACTGTGTACTTGACAGCTTTGTTATTTAGGTACCTACTGGGTTCCTATCTTAAATTATGATGGGCGTGACGACCAGAATCTGATGGCAAATAAGGAAATAAAATTTTAGAGGAAGCAACACTGGGGTGATTGGATTGGGGCCCTTTACACTCTGCGACTTTTTGCAGCGCTTCTGCATGGATTCAGTCGCGATGCAGCATCGATGCAAACGCGATACAGCACTCTGCATCGGTACAAACATACGTGTGCATTGCTACAATCAGGCGATCACGCTTTAGAATCGATACAAACGCCTAGTGTAGAGATGCATTCACGCGCGTTTTTTAGCTGCAAAAAGTCTCAGTTTGTAAATGGCCTACTTTGACTAGATATCACAGTTTGACATTACCATGTGAAAATCTTAATTTTTTTTAATTCTTACACGCAGACTTTAAATACTCAAAACTTTTGATTGAATGAACTGATTGCAATAAAATACAGCCTTAATATTAAGCCCTATTCTTGTTCTACACAAAACTGCAATCTTACTTGACCAAATGTGTGAGAGAACAGAAATTTTTTTCGCGATTTTGATGTTTGTCCCATAAAGAAAGTTGTTCAGTTTGATTGTCAATGCTATTTCTACTGTTTTTATTCTGTGGTTCATACGATGCAGATCCGTTCTTTCTGTAACTTTTAAGAACTGGAAGAGAAATTTTCCTCTCAAGAGTGTTTGTGCTTGACTTGTTCCCGCCTTACTTTCGATAGTTTCAGAAATTTCCAATACCTACAAGTATCTTATCTCTTTAAACTTGCAAATTGTTTACACAACTCTTATTTTAAGTTTATCCAGTTTATTCTTGGGAGTTCTAAATAGTTTTCCTGACTAAATTTAAAATTGTAGAGGAATACCTTCGATATTGTTTTTGATCAATTTTAAACTTTGATCGAACAATACTCTTTGAATAAGAAAGAAGAATTAAATGTGTATTAAGATTACCTCCATTCCGCTTTGGGCACGCGTGGTGGACTGCCCAACACCCTCCCTGAAGGGTAGGCCTGTGCCCTGCAGTGGAACGTACACAACGTATTAATGAATAAGCGCAAAACCACATACACCTCAGCTGATTTATAACAAAATAATTAGTATGAAACAATAATTTCCATATTTTGATAGTTGAAATTTAAAGTTATTCGCATTTTTAGTTTTGGGTCAAAAATGATTTGTTATCATTTCAGCAATGAATGAAATGCGCTAACGTGCTCATGGATACATTTTAAGAATCTTGTTTTGGTAGTAAGTAGGGTGAGAGTGCCCGAGCGGTGGGTTGAGATCGAGTTCAGTAAATTTTAAATTTGACAAACAAATTATTTAATATTATGAAAAAAAATTATGAAAAAAATTACCAATGTTGAAAACATGATAATTCGATTCTGCTCTCGATTTTAAACAAACAACTTTCTAGTTTTGCGTTAATTCATTAACACGTTGTATAGGCTGATGATGATGATGGAGATATTAATAGTTTACCGTTGCGGCAATGTCAATGCGGATTGGTAGACTTCACATACGCATCGGAATTTCTTCTTCAGCGTATGCAGGTTTCCTCACGATGTTTTCTAATAAAATTAATAATCTAAATATTATTAAAAACATAAATCAACATTATTATTCACGTTATCCTCTGAATTTTAATAACATGTGAAGGAGTTTTGAGTATATTAAATTTTAATTATGTATTCAATATTGTATACAGTTCCGCTGTGCAAATATCTGAACAGTTTCATATTTTATTAAAATTTTTATTCCAACTCAGCGATTCATGAATCAAGCCAATTACTTTAAAATATCAACACAAATTTTCAACTTTAATCACAACACAATTAAACTGAAACTTCCGTACATCGACACCTAGATCTCACAATAATGAATGCAGTATACCGAAGGCTTTACAGCTCCGACACTGAATAAATTAATTAGAGACGCGGGCGGAGCTATAGCCTCTGTGTAATGAACACACTACTGAACACTATATTAGCACCTGCTCTATATCTGTAGACTCTGAACACATTGAAACAGTGATTTCAAGCCGAAACCGAAAGTGTAAAGATTCGGCCAAACCTGCGCGTCAGCGAAGCGGGACGCGGGACGCGAAGCGGGAGCGTCTGCAATGCGAAACTAGACATCTAAACCTGCAAGACTACGGCGCGAACGTCGAGCTAAATTTTCTTAGTGAATAGTCATTGAAGCCACACGTCTTTACTAGTATATCCACTAAATTGTTGTACTTTTTTCCCTTACAAAATTCCACTAGTAGATGTAACTAACGACATTTTCGAACATCAAACTCACGCTTATCGAAGTTTCTTCGCCTAAGTTAATTGGACCGAAATTTTAGAGTAACTACTTTTCCTTAAGAGGAACCTCCATTATTAACAAGTACGTATTTTAAACAGTTTAGATTTAAGAAAATTGTATTAAGTTGTTGGATTTTTGTGGCTAAAGTGGTTGAAACGGTGGTTGAAGCCATTGAAAATCCGCTAGATCTAGCCACAAAGTGTTTAAAACTTGTAGCTAAAACGGCAACACTGTAGACGCTCACGTACCCGCCCCGCAAAGGCGGTCGTCCCGTACTTTGGTCGAGTAGGTGTGCATGGCGCCATAAGATAACATGGGAAGGATCCGCCGCGCGGTTGTCGCTACCGCTTCGCAGTCACTTTGGTCGCGCAGGTTTGGCCGAAGCTTGATTCGCCGTCTGCAAAAGTTTCGGCTGAAACCGAGCCGTGGGACGACTGTCGGAACCCGCGAAAGGAGTGTCGGTTGCCACCAGCAGCTAAGGGTTTCGGATTGAAATACAGAATAAATTCTACCATTCCCACCACTGTCGAAATTGGTACTTAGG
Organism: Agonopterix alstromeriana; assembly: GCA_963924505.1. Lineage (NCBI taxonomy): Eukaryota > Metazoa > Arthropoda > Insecta > Lepidoptera > Depressariidae > Agonopterix > Agonopterix alstromeriana. The sequence goes on from OZ004682.1 coordinate 7,460,894, forward strand.
CCGAGATTCAGAGACGATTTTTAAGTCATAGTTCGAACTTCCGTATGTCAAAATCCATACATTTTCGCCCTGCTTAGCTCGAGCTAATACTAAAAAAATCGTCTCGGAATCTCGGCCTTATAATCTAGACCCAATGTCTAGATTATATTCTGTCCTTAGAAGGCCATCGAGATAAATCCTCCTCAAATCTCTAGCCGAAACTGTCCGAAACAGAATCTTCAGTCTGACACTAGCTATACATTGTGAAATAGTTCACAATCTGCACCAATAACATCCTGTATAATCGAGTGGTTGGTTCTAGTTAGTTCAAGTTAATTCAATAGTTACTTGTTAAGCTGTTAAGTAGGGAATGGTGTTTTCGTGGTTAAGTGAGATTGTATGTTTGAATTTGTATCGATGTTTGAAAATACGAAAATTTATTTAGGTGCATCGGCATCGTTTCGAAACGGTGTGTAAAGCGATTACGTAATACGTACCTACAGAGAAACAAATCAAACTTATGCAGGGTGAAATTGATATAATTAGCATCCTTTTAAACTAAGAGACAAAACGATCGGAGCGATGAAAAAAATCTGTTCTTGCATACATTTGAGTCGAGTAGGCATTGCAGTTTAGTATGAAACAGCAGATTTTTTTTGCTCCGACCGGTTTGCTCCCTTAGTAAAAGTTGGTCAGTTTGATGGGTATGCTAATGATATCAATTTAACCCTGTATACAGGATGTAAACTTAAATGCATGACATCCATATGTGATGTTGCTTCAGACCGTCAAACTGAACAAATTTCACTATTGATCAACAATGAAATCGGTGTCTCGACCCAAATGTATGGAACAGCAGATTTTTTTTTCGATTTCACTTTGGGTATTGAATGTTTCAGTTTGATGGTCTGAAGCACCCTATTCGTTTTTAATTTTATACCCTGTATAACTAACATTAGGGCTGCAAGAAAGTGTATTGCATACGATTAAGAGAATTTTATTCCGGATGCGTAAATGCACGCTGCATACTAACGAAGTCTGGTGATATTTTGTATGAAGTCAGATTTTCGTTAAAATATGCAGTTTTAGTGCTAGGATTAATTTAAGATTTCTTTGGAAATCTTTGAGGCACTGTAACTGAAAAACCATACATATTAACGAAAATCTGACTTCATAAAAGCATAGTTTCTGAAAATTTTCATTGACTTTAATTGGTTAGTATTGAAAATATCACCAGCCTTCGTTTGTATGGAGCGCGCTCCGAATTATATTCCCTAGGTCCTCGGTAACGCCTAAACGACGAAGAAGACCTATAAAGCTACACAAAATACGATCATTTATACACAGATTTCTTTTATACATCGGGCCTTTAAAAATACAATCAAGAACAATGTATTTTTTATGCCTAGACTACAAACCTTATTATAGTAAATATCTGTTACGTGAATGAGTAAAACAAGCATAAGAATATGCTCACGACTATATTCCCCGAGGGGGTAGTCAGAGATATTCTGAAACCACAGAACATCCACGTTTCACCAGTAGTACCGAAACTCTGTCCAGTGTTAAGGGGGGGTGAGCCCGTCGCCACTTATAATGGACAGTGGGTACAATACATGCCTCGAAATTGGAGCATGCAGGTTTCCTCACGATGTTTTCCTTCACCGAAAAGCCTGTGGTGTTACAAATCGTACATAAATTTCAAAAAACTTATTGGTACGAGTCGGCCTGGACGGGGATCGAACCATCGCCTCCTGCATGGCAGGCAAGGTTACTCGCCACTGGACCACCACGGCTCGGTTAATAGCTGTTACGTGAATGAGTAAAACAAAATGAGGTATAATCAACATTTTATAGTTTCACATGAAATATAATGATTTGAAGTCTGGTATGAAACAAGAATTCATTGTTATTAAACTTTACAGATATTACGGAGGCGTTGGATTGGATATAATTTTTAAGGGTTCCATACCAAAAGGGTAAAATCGGGACCCTATTCATAAGCTTACGCTGTCCTACTGTCCGTCCGACCGTCTATTATTATTTATTTATTTACTATTATTACATAGGTTACAGTGAACACTTATAACAATGAATCCCGCAAAACCAATTGCTCACGCTCAAGCTATTTTAACTTTTTATTTTGTCTATTTAGGTACATCGAACGTTGCAATACAATAATTGTACCTGACACTATACATTTTGGTAGTTTCTTAGTTTTTAGGTGATGCTATCCAATAGGATGGGGTGGGTCTAATCTTCTTAGGGCTATAACTTTTAAACCGTAATAGCTAGAAAGATGAAATTTTCATATAATGTGCGTTATTATGGCGGATTTGCTAACAAATAATAAAATTAACAAAAATTTCAAAATTAAGGGTGTCCTGATACAAGAAACTAGTTTTATCAATGTTTTCTTCTCGCTCTATCGTAAAAACGGTAATACATTCAAGTATCAAACTTGGTGTGATTATAGAGCATACTCTACATTATAACAACCAATTATAACAACCGACAAAGTGTGAGCCAGTCTCGCGCTAAAGGTCCCGGAGAAAAAAACACTTTTTTCACAGTTAATATGTGTGGTGCCGTAGTACGGAACCCTCGGTGCCCAACTCGAGTAGCCCAACTCGCACATGCCTGGTTTTATTTATTCAATCATTGGAGTTGGCTAGGTACTGCAGTTTTTATGGAGCTGATATTTTTCTCGATTTCGAAGTTGGTTCCAGAGTGAAAGGCTCCATAGTTAAAGTTGTTCAGTTTGATGGTCTGAAGCACCCCCTTAAATATTACTATACTTCATTCCAAATAAGGACGACGAGATTTTCCGATTCCTATTTAGCTTTCTGGCCAATTCTGATTAACATATGTAATTAATTTATTGAATAATAAACTATCCGACATATCTTGGACGATACTAAAGCTGTTTTAAGAATAAGTAAGAGGAAGTGTTTCAAATATCTGTTTCTGTAATGCAAAATTGCATTAAAATTTCGTTGCTATTTTGAATGGAGTATAGGGTGTTTTTTTACACCCTGTATAGGCTGACGATTATGATTCATGACTCGGTAGTAAACATAATAACATTTTTGCGTTTAAACGAACACAGTCATAATGCCTGCCTGCCTGCCGTGCAGGAGGCTATGGTTCGATCCCCGTCCAGGCCGACTCGTACCAATGAGTTTTTCGGAATTTATGTACGATTTGTAACACCACTGGCTTTTCGGTGAAGGAAAACATCGTGAGGAAACCTGCATGCTTCAATTTCGAGGCATGTATTGTACCCACTGTCCATTATAAGTGGCGACGGGCTCACCCCCCGTCACACTGGACAGAGTTTCGGTACTACTGGTGAAACGTGGATGCTCTGAGATTTCAGAACATCTCTGACTACCCCCTCGGGGAATATAGTCGTGAGCATATACATACCAAAATACATACATACATACAGTCATAATATTAATCATCGAGGTCTGAAAGACTACTGACGTTAATGCTAGTAAAGGTTGAAAAAAATGTTCGACATTTATGTAACTCTTACTAAACAGCTTTTTACGTTTCGACGAGTTTTATAGCGCAATTAGTCTGCGTCTGTAACCGTAATAAGGTATATTTTCGTGCTTTGTTTTTTGCCTGTTTTCTGCTTAGTAGCCCAATTCGTGTTAGAGTTTATTGCTTTCAAAATTATCGTCATAGGAAAAACTTGAGAGAAAATTCGTTTGATCTAAGAGCTCATCAACTGTTTACTGTAATAATACTAATTAATGTAACATTGTTATTTTAACTAGAAATGTGAAAAAGCCGTTACGTTTTTATTGCGATGTGGACTTTACAAAAGGATATTAGATATACAGGGTCCTTCTTAATATGCTGACACTTTTTTAAAGGGATGATCAGACCGTCAAACTGAAACACGTTCTCTATGGGACCAACATCCAAATCAAGAAAAAATAATCGGCTGTCCCATACATTTGGCTCGAATAGGTTTGGAGTTTTGTATGGAACCGATTTTTTTTCACAATATCGATGGTAGTGCCATAGAGAAAGTTGTTCAGTTTGACGGTCTGATCATACCCTTGTAAAAGAGTCAGCATATTAAGAAGGACGTGTATAGGTAGAATAAAAGTAGAAGCGACTACAAAACTAAAATGTAGAGACTCCCTTACCTTGTTCTTAGGCTGACAGTACCTATGCTATTGAACAACTTTCCCTAAGAAACTTATAGAATTCGCAAAAAATATTATTACCTACATAACAATACAATGTGTAACACGAGTACACATTACGAACTAGAAATAATACAGCACGTCACAATGCTGTCCCACTTTTTGTGGCGATATCGTTACACTTTCTTAATAAATCTATCGCTATCTCTTTCACCCGCCACTGGTACTCTCATGTGGTGCATTACGTTTGTTTGTCGTTTTGGTTCCAATATGTAATAGGTACATAAGTTCAAAGTCTTCACAATATGTAAATGTCGTCAACCAACTTAGCAGATTGCTTTTGAACTAGCAGTAGGTACATTAACAGTGTAGATTCCTAGTAGATAATCATTACATGCTTCTGAAAAACACCTTAAGACGCTCCCCATAGGTAAACGCAGGGCTGCGCCATATTTTCCTGGTATTTGGAAGCTATCTTATCGTTATTTGAAAGACATACAAATTAATGAAAAATACAGCAATGATCTTCAGCATCTCGGCTTTATTTGCTATGAATTATTTTTCTTATTTTCTATAAATACATGTGAAACCTGTGTTCAAAGGAAAGCCTAAGTATTGGAAAAAAAGTTGTATAATGTGCACCTACTTTATAAGTTGAAGTCACTTTTACTTGCGACACATAAAAATGCTATGAAGTTTATTAAATTATTAAGACCAATATATGTGAATGAATTAATTGATGATTGTAAAATTTGGTGCTAATTCTTCTGTTTTTCGAATTTAATTTCCTTGGATTAGAAGGCACCACAGTAACATAAGGAAGGACATGCCAGTCAAAAATAGGTATACCTATTAAAATTACGTAGTTTAGTAGAGTTCAGGCGGCTTTGGAAGAGTCAAGGTCGTTCGGTCAGGGAAACCTCTTAACTAATTTCACCTAATGGCAACTGCACCGATAAATGTCAAAGTAACGAACCAAAGCCGTATTTTCTTTGTGTAAAACAAGTTTAAGGGGCAAAAAGGTACGTAAAAAAACTGATAGGTACTTTAAAAGCGGTCGTTGTTATGTTTTTACTTTGATATTTGAGGACTTGAGAAGTCTGAAGGTTTGCTGTGAAATTGTACTGCAAAAATTTATTTAGTTTTAAAGTAGGTACTGAAAATTCGAATAATGTCTTGAAAAGGACATTGTGAGCTCAAAGTAAATGGGAAAATTAATTTTTTTTGTAATACTGGTGATTTTGGCATTGCAATGTTTATATTGAAATGTTGTATAAGATTGTTGATCGTCTATACGTCTATATATCTTTGACTATTTATATGTGGACTGGTTACGCGTGTTCTACTAACAAACATTTCTGCCACTTTTTGCGGGGGGCGAGGTAACATGAAATCCGCAACTTTGGGTTTTATTCCCCATAACTTTAGATTCTAATTTTGAATGTTAAATATCATGAAAAGTAGTCTCGTGTGAAACCCAAACGTTCTAAATTCGAAGTTATTATTTCGCAATTATAGGTTGTCTCGTTTAGTGATAAGGTGTAAAATTTAATGTAAAGGCACAAGATCAATTGTGCTTATACCGCGGCAGAGGGGAAATGCTACCGCAAGGCTAGTCCTTATAATAATTAGTCAAAGCTATATATCTATACATATAATAACATAATAAATAAGTCTATACAATTATTTTGTGCCTCTTGTTTTTTTCTCTGTATTTTACTGTTGATATTTTGGTGTAAAATAAAGTACCTATATTTGATTTAATTTAATTCATAATTCATTTATTTTTTTAATTGATTTGATTAATTATAATAAATTGTAAATTGAGCGTGGATGTAATGGAATCTATTTAAGAAAATTATTAATTTGGGCGTTTAGAATACGTAACGATTGCATTGAGACCAATTTTAGCATTTTTGACAGTTTATCTGTTTATTTATGCACTTATCACTTAAAAACTACTGAACCCATTTGGATAGAACTACTGAACACAATTTCAAACAATCATAAGACTTAGTTTGAATTTACATTTAGGTTTTATTTCAACGCCATCGGTCGATTCAATCAAAAGTTATAAGTATTTAAATTCGGTGGTCTACGCTTCTTGGTCTACGGTTTAAATAATCTAAAAATAAATTTTCAGTAACAGCCTTACTAATTACTACCTACCAAAAACAAACCTTTATAGAAGCTAGTTAAAATGACATAGAATTTTATAACACAATAGTCACCAGTTCGCAGCTGAAGAGAAGTCTACTGTAGCGAGTAATTACACCGAGAACAGTCGGCGAGTTAGACAGTCGAAGCTGTACTACTTGGTGAACTCGAATCACTATTTATTTCCACTACTGTAATTCTTGTAAACCAGGATCAACAGCGGCGACCACTCACAATAATAGTCAAGAAGTCCGAAGTCCGTGGGATTACTCTAAAAGTGGGAAATATTAATATCATTATTATCATTATCAATTATACCGGTACCAAACCAATATGGCTTTTTAGAGATAAGACCACCTTATTTGTACCATAATCAGTTTTGTTTCCTATATATTTCATTCATTCATTCATTATGGTAGCGACGGGCTCACGCCCCGTCACACGTACAGAGTTTAGGTACTAGTGAAACGTGGATGTTCTAAGGTTTTAGAATATCTCTGACTACCCCCTCGGGGTAGATAGCCCGGTATATAGTCGTGAGGATATACTTACATACATACCAAACCAATATTTTAGTTTGTTAGAGTGAGAAAACAGTTGTAATACAATAGTCGCCACTTCGCCACTGAACGCAAAACGTTACAGTAGCGAGTAATTAAACCGAGAACGGTCAGTGAGTTAGACAGTCGAAGCTGTACTACTTTGTGAACTCGAATCACTATTTATTTCCACCACTGGAACTCCTGTAAGCCAGGATCAACAGCGGCGACCACTCACAATACTAGACAAAAAGTAAAAAGTCCGAGGGATTACTCTAAAAGTGAGAAAAACCAATATCCAGCCTCTCTCCAATAAAAAGCCTGGGTATTAGTTAGCCAAGTTGCCTAATACCTATGACAGATATAGGTATTTGACCCAGGGCTTGAAATAATGGTATTTTTACAAACTGTTACCATTGGCCTTGATGTCATACCGGTACCAGATGTATTAACTGTACCGGTACCATAATTATTAGTACCTGTACTTATTACTTTCTAATTAGTTTCGATATTATATCGGTACCAAACAAATATTCACCTTTGTTAGAGTGAGAAAACAGATGTAATACAATAGTCGCCACTTCGCCACTGAACGCAAAACGTTACAGTAGCGAGTAATTAGACCGAGAACGGTCAGTGAGTTAGACAGTCGAAGCTGTACTACTTTGTGAACTCGAATCACTATTTATTTCCACCACTGGAACTCCTGTAAGCCAGGATCAACAGCGGCGACCACTCACAATACTAGACAAAAAGTAAAAAGTCCGGGGGATTACTCTAAAAGTGAGAAAAACCAATATCCAGCCTCTCTCCAATAAAAAGCCTGGGTATTAGTTAGCCAAGTTGCCTAATACCTATGACAGATATAGGTATTTGACCCAGGGCTTGAAATAATGGTATTTTTACAAACTGTTACCATTGGCCTTGATGTCATACCGGTACCAGATGTATTAACTGTACCGGTACCATAATTATTAGTACCTGTACTTATTACTTTCTAATTAGTTTCGATATTATATCGGTACCAAACAAATATTCACCTTTGTTAGAGTGAGAAAACAGATGTAATACAATAGTCGCCACTTCGCCACTGAAGGCAAAACGTTACAGTAGCGAGTAATTAGACCGAGAACGGTCAGTGAGTTAGACAGTCGAAGCTGTACTACTTTGTGAACTCGAATCACTATTTATTTCCACCACTGGAACTCCTGTAAGCCAGGATCAACAGCGGCGACCACTCACAATACTAGACAAAAAGTAAAAAGTCCGGGGGATTACTCTAAAAGTGGGATAAACAAATATCCAGCTTCTCTCGAATTAAAAGCCTGGGTATTAGTTAGCCAAGTTGCCTAATACCTATGACAGATATAGGTATTTGACCCAGGGCTTGAAATAATGGTATTTTTACAAACTGTTACCATTGGCCTTGATGTAATACCGGTACCAGATGTATTAACTGTACCGGTACCATAATTATTAGTACCTGTACTTATTACTTTCTACTTAGTTTCGATATTATATCGGTACCAAACAAATATTCACCTTTGTTAGAGTGAGAAAACAGATGTAATACAATAGTCGCCACTTAGCCACTCAAGGAAAAAAGTTACTGTAGCTAGTAATTAGATCGAGAACGGTCAGTGAGTTAGACAGTCGAAGCTGTACTACTTTGTGAACTCGAATCACTATTTACTTCCACTACTGTAATTCTTGTAAACCAGGATCACCAGCGGCGACCACTCACAATAATAGTCAAGAAGTCCAAAGTCCGTGGGATTACTCTAAAAGTGGGAAATATTAATATCATTATTATCATTATCAATTATACCGGTACGAAACCAATATGGCTTTTTAGAGATAAGACCGCCTTATTTGTACCATAATCAGTTTTGTTTCCTATATATTTCATTCATTCATTCATTATGGTAGCGACCGGCTCACGCCCCGTCACAGGTACAGAGTTTAGGTACTAGTGAAACGTGGATGTTCTAAGGTTTTAGAATATCTCTGACTACCCCGTCGGGGTATATAGTCGTGAGGATATACTTACATATATACCAAACCAATATTTAAGTTTGTTAGAGTGAGAAAACAGTTGTAATACAATAGTCGCCACTTCGCCACTGAAGGCAAAACGTTACAGTAGCGAGTAATTAGACCGAGAACGGTCAGTGAGTTAGACAGTCGAAGCTGTACTACTTTGTGAACTCGAATCACTATTTATTTCCACCACTGTAACTCCTGTACACCAGAATCAACAGCGGCGACCACTCACTATACTAGACAAGAAGTCCAAAGTCCGGGGGATTACTCTAAAAGTGGGAAAAACCAATATCCAGCCTCTCTCCAATAAAAAGCCTGGGTATTAGTTAACCAAGTTGCCTAATACCTATGAAAGATATAGGTATTTGACCCAGGGCTTGAAATAATGGTATTTTTGCAAACTGGTACCACTGGCCTTGATGTGATACTGGCACCAGATGTATTAACTGTACCGGTACCATAATTATTAGTACCTGTACTTATTACTTTCTAATCAGTATCGGTATTATATCGGTACCAAAAAAATATTCACCTTTTTTAGAGTGAGAAAACAGATGTAATACAATAGTCGCCACTTCGCCACTGAAGGAAAAAAGTTACTGTAGCTACTAATTAGACCGAGAACGGTCAGTGAGTTAGACAGTCGAGGCTGTACTAATTTGTGAACTCGAATCAGTATTTATTTCCACCACTGTAACTCCTGTAAGCCAGGATCAAGAGCGGCGACTACTTGCAACACTAGACAAAGAACACCAGCAAGTTTGGGGGATTACTCTAATCTGTCTTGGAACCCGCAACGAATTTCTAACGAGTGCGAAAAGCAAATATCCGACTTTCTCTATTGAAATCGGGAATAGAAATAGGAAATGCCGCGGCTATTAGAAATCTACTTATAATAGCTGTAACATCTGCAAAATAAAGCATACAAATTTGCATATGTGAAAACTCAAATCTTTTCAATCTTTGGATTGAAAACATTAGTCTCAGACGAGACTTGAACCCGCAATCTACCAAACCGGGGCTGTGCTTTCGTCCAATTAAGCTACTAAGGCTACTAAGTCAAAGAACAAAACTTTTTTCGTCTCAAAACTGTTTTTAAGTTATATTTAGGTGTGATCACAGAGATTCCAAAGTGTTTACAAGTCTCACAACGCATGCGTGTGTGATGAGATAGACGTTATATAGAAACAAATACGACTTTTCGAGTTTGTTCGACTAGCGGTGTGACATTGGCTCATCCATGGCCACGTTATCGTAATATACTATAGTCTCTACCTAACCACATTTTTTTGAAGTTGTCTCCGTAAGTCCGTAGTGAACGATGTTGCTCAGTTTGATGGTCTCATGGTGGCCACTTTAATGTTACTGAGGTGGAGTCCTATTATTGCAACTGTCTGGTAATTGCAACTATGGAGCAATTTCACTTATGAGAATCACGATTCAGTTCTTCTCTTTATACCAACTCCTACCCTACCTACTCTTCCTACTTCTAGATGAGTGGACATGTGGCTATTGAGAGAAGAACTGAATCCGCGAGTTTCCAACTAGTCAAATTAACAACTACTTGCAACACTAGACAAAGAGCTCCAGCAAGTTTGGGGGATTACTCTAATCTGTCTTGGAACCCGCAACGAATTTCTAACGAGTGCGAAAAGCTAATATCCGACTTTCTCTATTGAAATCGGGGAATAGAAATAGGAAATGCCGCGGCTATTAGAAATCTACCTATAATAGCTGTAACATCTTTATCAAACGTCAAAACGCGTGTTTTGTACTAAAAATTGTATAGAGACGTCATTGTTTTTCGTCGTCGTTTTGATACTTTTTATAGTTCATCCAGTTATTAAAAATAGTATTCAAGAAACAGCATTACTGAAAATGTGAGTTTAGCGTTATTTTCAAACGGTTTATTTACTGAGCAATTAAAACAAAAAAATATTTTATGTAGTCAACACAATAGGGGATTGTGATTCTTATGAGTGTAATTGCCCCATTGTTACAATTACAAGACTCCACCTTACTCACTTTTGTTAGACCCTGTACGAAATTCAAATCTAACACATTTGTTATATCAACCACCTAATATTATCATAGGCAGGATTGATACAAACTATCAAATCCAACTAACTTAACTGATACGGTAACAAATCTCAAATATATAATACGAAACTGTGTAATTCAACTGTTCAGTATTCTGAGCAGACAAGATTGTAGTGGTAGGAGTTACTCTCCAAAACTTTTGGGTAGCAAAACTTCTTGATTCGAGCAAACGTAGAATTTGTGAGTTGTTAGAGAGTTTGTGACACGTAGTAACTCTTTATCAATTACGTTCTATTTGCGGTGTAGTTTAAGAATGAATGTCTGTAAAAGTTTAGAGCGAAGAACTGTGTGAAGAAAGTGGGCTATTTTTAGACAATTCCAATTAAGACTGTGGCTATCATTTGAAGTTGACCTGAGAAGCTTTTTCTTAGACTTTTTGATGTTTGGAAAAGAAACTATTGCAGTATTTTTTTTGTCATAGTATAAGAAAGAGTACGTATAACTACGTATAGTACGGGCACTCCTTTCACCCCACATATTTTTACCTAACATCTTCTTGGAAGACGAAAGTAGGCAATCAGTCCTCTCTCTCCTTGTCAGTGCGAGCCCATTTGCATGCGGTGACAATGAAGTGTTCAGAGTGTGCCGAAGAGGCCAACAGTGGGACGTATCAATTAATCAAATTATTTATTTGCGAGAGATTACTACTTACAAAGATGTTACAATTAAATATGTTATACCTACACATTAAGAGGATAGGCAGATAATGTTTAGTCCATACAATCGTATTCCCCTGTTTTCTCCCTGGATAATAACACTAGAACAAATATATTTTGCCATACTATCTGTGTCACTTCTGCTGTCTCCGTATGTTTTGTTATTTTAATAACTTTAAGAATTTGGAGTCTTCGAATATGACGAAAAATTTATCAATTTTACCGCTGTGATCAGACATACAGCAAGTAAATTAGACTAATCAAAACCAAAAAAGAAAATCATACAGACATAGCCAAAGTCTTTCTCATGTTATTCTTCAAATAATTATTAAAATCAGTTTAGTTTTGGAGAATGAAACAGGGGAATACGAAACGGTGAGTTGTCACTTTCACACTTACCAGTGAGCTACCGCTCGGTTGCTCGGGAACAGCGCGCTGTAGCAATAGACCTGTTAAATCAAATTTCTTGCAGACCGTCTATCCTCCTAAATTGTACAGTGACAGTTATGTATTCAGCCTGCTGGCAGACGTGCAAATATTTAGCAATCCAGAAATCACACGATCTATTCGAGTGTTCGCAAACCCGCTTGCCACGCGATCCTTGTAATTTTATAAATATCTCTTCTATTATTGTATGGTTTCTCGGAAACTGATCTAACGATTTGGATGAAATTTCGTATTTTGATAATTTACTTTCCAAGTTAATCTAGATAGGTTTTATCTATAAGAAGATAAGTCATAAAAATAATATTTTTGCGTGAATACGGATTTTCTCAAACTCGTAAAACGCCGAATAAATCTCGATTGTCCAGGTACTTTAGATAATCATTGCTAGTAGTACCTTACGAATACCTATTCATAAATTATTAAGTTCAATAACACCCTTTTACGCAAGCAAAATGGATAATTGAAAAATATTAACATTATTAACAACCAATCAAAGTTTATAAGAAGAAAGTCTACGAAGCGGTAGGTATCATAAATTTTATTTATGGCCCTGAGCTTCGAGAACAAAATTAAAAACTTATTACAAAACATTAAGTTTAACTTTACAGGCCATATTTCAGTCTTTTCAAAGCAAAGTTTAACTTTTAAAATACAAATCATTTTACAAGGTGGAGCAGGCAGACACCCTATTTATGAAACACATATTTTTTTCAATCATTGAATATTTTGGAGTGAGAAGGGAAAACATTTTTAGGGTTCCGTAGTCAAACAAAGAACCCTTATACTTTCGTCCATTCTGTCTGTCTGTCTGTATGCCCTGCCTCAATAACTCGCTCATTTTTGCAACTATTGAATCGACATTTGGCATGAAGACAGATAATCAATTCAATTATACTTAATTGCACACCAAAACAGAACATACAGATAACAGTAACCCAAAAACAGAAATGTAGTATTTATTCAATATTTATATTCAACACACACACACATACACCGTACATTTATTATTAAATTTATTGTTTGTTATGAAGAAAACAATTTTTTTCGACTTCTCCAATACAATGAAAGAGGGGTTGGAAAAAAATGTTTTTTTTTTTTTAAATCAAGTGAGGTTTCGTCAGACAGGTCTTGTCCAATGGAACAAAACTCCCATAGAAACTACATCGATATAATAGTTCTGTCTTGAGATATATGCTCTTAAAGTCAGGAATATATTGTTTATGTGATATAACTACAAATGATGATTTTAGGATTAATTCTTTTACTTTTGCTGTGAGACCTTGCTTCTAGATCAATGGGAAATACCACCCTATAGGTTTTGATTTGCAAGTTTACACAAAAAGTTTAAATAAATGTTCCTATCTTTTGATTGCATCGACTTAAAAACCTTGAATTTTTTACACCTCAAAGGGATTATAGACCTTACTATTTGAAATCAATTTCAACTTGATACCTCTATCCCTTCCTGAGAAAAAGGTTCTTGATATACCGACCGACAGGCAGACAAGCAGACAGATAGACATACAGACAGTGATCCTATAAGATTTACGTTTCTTCCTCTTTAGGTACTGAACCCTAAAACTGAAGCAGATATTCTCAACCAATCAATTTCCCGAATCTAGCTGATAAAGACGTAAGTGCCTGAACTAAATTGATACATCACTCCCATGAGAGACATTCCTACTTCAAAGAGGAATATAATAATTTAGGTACTTTTCTCAAAGCTCGGATTTTAAAGATGGCTGACAATTTTACAAGTCTCTGGTGATTTTATTGGCCGGATTTTCTTTCATTTGTGATGATAGAAAACCAAGAGATTAGAAAAAAATAATATGGATTTTCTTTATTTATTTAGACAACAAAAATAAGACAATATGTACATCTTGAAATAGACTCCAATGCGTCTCCGAAACTCCATTTCAAATAGCAACTAATTTTAAGGCTATTTTGAATTACAGAAACAGAGATTTGAAACACTTCCTCTCACTTATTCTTAGAACAGCTTAAGTAACGTCGAAGATATGTCGGATAGTATATCTTTTTGGTAAATAAATTATATTTTCCAATCTGAAATCTGGCCAGAAATATATATAGGAATCGGAAAATCTTCTCATCCTTATTTGAAATGAAGTATACGCACAACACCAAAAGTCATCTTTATAAGAGTTCTATCACAATTTTAAATTAAACTCTTTCACAGTGAAACTCGTATTTGTATATCACGACTAACTATAATACCTATTCAATATTATGTTATGTTATTGTGTACAATAAATAATCTAAGAAATTTTAACTAAAATATACCAATATGCGTCTACGAAAGTCGTAGACTCCCTAGAGTTCCTACAAAAGTACTATGCTTTTATACACTATTTAGCATTCTTATATTTATTTAATCATAAATGTATTTCAAAACATAGTATTGATTCCATAATGGATAGAAGGAATACTACGAAAGTCGTAGACTTCTGGAGGTGCTACGAAAGAGCTACGATTTTTTGCATTATTTAAATGAACATTGTAATAATAATGGTACTAAAGATTAAAACAACTTTACTTAAACAGAAACTGTATTCTTAAGTTTCAAGTACATTAAATAAAATAAATAAAAAATCTCGTCTTGTCGCTTTAATGATTTCAGTTCACATCACAATTGTCTATTCAATAACGCCCTCGTTTTAAGTGTCGTTTAATATATTCAGCATTAGAAGGAGTTGAAACGACAATAACCCATAGTGACATGACCTTTTTTTATATTTACTATAACTAGAACAAAACATTATTAAAATACATTTAAGATGTAGTCAAAACTAACGTGGTTTGCGTTTTTAGCAAATATTAAATAATTGTCTAGTCTATAAAATTAATAACCTTTGTTAATTTTTATGCAATATTTATGCTAATTTTTATCATATATCTTATATATGTGCGCGTTATGGCTATATCACACCTTTTATTTCGTTCATTCGCGCCGAAACACAAAGAGAGCTAAGACGCGATAGCGCTATAATCACGCTACCATGGTACGGCTGCTGATTATCTTTTCTGGTTTTTTAAGAATCTACTTTTTGAAAGATTGAAATAGATTGGTACGCAGCCTATAACGCCATCTAGTGATCCCAAGTAAAAATGCTGGAAGAAACTCAGTATTTTAATTAATAAACGATAACATTTTTGCTATTGCGATCGCTTGGCCTCGATCGCCATCGCCACCACGAATCGCGTTACTTTAAACAAACGTCTAAAATTAATTAAAACTTGAACAAGTTATTATTAAAACGCTCTTAACGGCGGACAAGGAGAGAAACTCTGAGGAATTCATGTCGTACTGCAAGTTGCACTAAACGCAAATGAGGGCTTGAATAATAAATTGTACGGCCCAGCAAACTAACTTTGTTTACATACGTAATCTCACGCCTTTGCTTCATCCCTTAGGGGGTCGGTGAAGGCGATCGATCGCCATCTGTTACGTTTGAAATACGTAATAGTAGGTTATATGGATGAGTCATGTTGCAAGTTTTGCCGTGAGCGGGTATAGTATGTCGTTTGCGTGGTGTTCGCGCGGTTCGCATTTAAGCTTGCCAGTAAGCATCTCTACTCAACTGTTTTTAGGTAAAAAAAATATTCTCGAGATTGGGATAAATACTCTCACAAACTACTTGATACTAGCGGAATCGCAGTTCTAACGCACAAGCAAGAGTCTAATAGCATTGCATAGCATAGCATATGCTCACGACTACATTCCCCGAGGGGGTAGTCAGAGATATTCTGACATCTAAATTATATAAGATACTTCTGGAAAATTGTACCATGCTTGATTAGAGTAGTAATAATATAAATAGACAAAATGTAAATTATGTAGTTACATAATGTGTATATATAAAAAATAAAATATTATATTACTTAGTATTGTATTAGTGGCATTAGTATACTAGAATAGAATTGTTAAAAATGAGAGCTTACATCTGCCAACAAACTGTCATGCAGTTTGGCAGATATAATTGTAAAGAAACCTTATTTTAATGTCTTTTGCATGAATAAAAATAAATAAATAAAATAAACCTCAGAACGACCACGTTTCACCAGTAGTACCGAAACTCTGTCCAGTGTGACGGGGGGTGAGCCCAAAAGAGAGTCTAATTTAAAAATAAAAACAAGTTATATGGATAAACTAAGCATTCGAAAATATCTTGACAGGTACGAATTGATTTTTTAAAATGAAATTCTAAGCTTGTGATATTAAAGATAGTTTTTATAAAAATAAGAGGATTTCAGAAAATTATATTGCAAAATACGCTTGTAACATTCTGCAGTCACCTTTGAGAAGCAAAGAAAAAAATAATATTTATAAAAATATTAAATAATTATGTTTTTTTTTTTTTTATTAATGGTTTAATATATTCCGATAATAATTAGTTTATTGTCAACCATTATTAAAAAAACTTGCGTGAACAGTTCAAAAATATTTACAACTCAAATTGTAAAATCTCTTTGGGAAATATCGTCGAAATTAAATTTTTTTTTACAATCGCTCGAAAGTAACGTTGCCGTCTTCGGATGCTCATCTAAGCCTTTTCGTTTCATTTCCGCATTCTGGTGTTCATTTTGCTCGTTTTAAGCTAAAGTTTGTCTGTAAACTGCAATGTTGGGAGGAATTTCGGATGTCTGTCTTAAAACAAATCGTGGAAGACCAATACAGAATTTCGTTCAAAACATTATATTTCATGCCGTGGTGGTCCAGTAGATATAAGCCGTGGTGGTCCAGTGGCAAGTTACCTTGCCTGCCGGGCAGGAGGCGATGGTTCGATCCCCGTCCAGGCCAACTCGTACCAATGAGTTTTTCGGAATTTATGTACGATTGTAACACCACTGGCTTTTCGGTGAAGGAAAACATCGTGAAGAAACCTGCATTCAATTTCGAGGCATGTCATTTACCCATTGTCCATTATAAGTGGCAACGGGCTCACTCCCGTCATACAGGACAGAGTTTCGGTACTACTAGTGAAACGTGGATGTTTTGAGATTTCAGAATATCTTTGGATACAGGGTTCTCTGGGAATATAGTCGTGAGCATTTGCTACGCTGTTATATTTCATGACAATTTCAAACTCTGGTTTGAAGCTAAGAAGTTATGGATGATATACTCGTAGACTATTGTGTATGTCTCTTCTTTCATGAATGCTGATTCACCTGACTGATTGCAATTCATTCCTCGCGACAGCTGTTTCGATGGAGAAACATTTTAATAATTAATTTTATTTTATAGTATGGTACAGTCGACATCAAAAGTAAAAGATGACGAAGGAAAATTTCAAAATCATTATCTGCTGTTGTATTAATTCTATAAATTGTATTTTTAGTCAAGTTAATTTGACGCTCTTTCACGCAAACTTATATAACGTAATAAAATACTTAATTTATTTATTAAACAACTAGAGTTTACCCGCGACTTTGTCCGCACATATTACATACCAGATTTTAAGTCAGATCATAAGCTATCAAACAAAAAATTTCATCAAAATTCAAAAGGTTCAGTAGTTTTTGCGTGATACTGTTACCAACAAACAGAGAGACAACAATTCTAAAAAAAGATTTATTTGGAGTCCTAAAAACGGAATACCTAAAAACCATATCGTAATCTCTTTGATGTAAATATCTTTAATGTACAGACACACTTCTGTTACAGTTTTATTATAGTTAAGATTACACAGCTTCACAGAGAAACTCCAATATGTTTCATAGCAAGACTAACTTTTAACATATTGAAGGTTTCAAGATGGAATGATGTGTAAATTAGAAAAGAAAACACTACGCTTAAAATTGCAATCCTATTAATAAAATAAAACTAAGTACATAATGCAATTTTTTTCTATCGTAACAGCTTTCACGAGGATTGAATTAAAATCAGTAAGTTCATTGGCTTTTGCTATTGACTGTACAATAGAGGACACCAAGATAATAAAGTCTAGTTAGTGTGAGTAGTAAGACAGTGTGAATCTGAAATGAACTGAAATTATTCAAAAACTAATTAAACTAGCTTATTGAGTGTGATTTTCAATTTCAATAGCACAGACAAACAGAGCAATTAGTTTTGCGGGATTCATTGTAATAGGTGTTCATGTTAAGGGACCATAGGTTCAGATGAATATTTTCTATGGGAAACGCGATTGCCCAGCCCTCCGAAAAGTGCGTGCGTGTGCCGTATTTTTGATTAAAAAGAATTAGCAAAAGTTATTTTTGAACGTTTGTTTTATGATTTCACTCGATAAACTAAAATAATAAAAATCGGAAACTATTTTAAGTTCTTCTAAAACGAGATTTTTTTTAAAAATACATGCATGATTGATGTCATGCATGTTGTTGTGTAAATAATACAAATATAAACAAAACTATAAATGAACTAAAAATTATGATGATGATGATGTTTTGCCGAAGCAGTTTTGTTGAGCATGTTGCTGAAGTTGATTATGTAAGTAATTTTAAAACAATTTTTTTTAATTTTTTTTATGAATCCTTAGTAAACTTCATCAAAATAACCCGTCCCATATCGATCCAAGTGCCAAGGTGCCCATAACGCTAGCAGTGTTGCCGCGTTGTATTGAAATGGAAAACCTTTGCATCAGGAACGACCCGGAGCGTGGGTCAAGGGTCACATTTCCTCTCCCAAAGTCGACGCCCAATTTCAGCAATTAAGCTTTTACTTTCGCCTCCCCATGTCCTTGTGGTCTCCACGGTGACAGGAAAGAGATATTGACGCTCCAAATCTGATTATCAGACTCTTTTTTGTGGCGACAAGTTCTGCGCAATACATTAATTAACGTATTTCACCTCCGTGGTCGTATGTTTAAGAGCATTGACACGGAGGTCGTGGGTTCGATTCCCACGGGGGACACCTAGTGATATGTCACTTTGTGTGTTTTTCCCCAGTTGCTTGGGATATTTCAGGCTGAATTACCTGATTGTCTGAAAAAAAAGATGATTCCGTGCTTGGCATGGCACGTTAAGCCTTTGGTCCCGGCTACTATCTCTGGTGGTAGTAGTCGTTACATAAAAACCACGTCAGAGGCCGTAAGACGGTCTGAAAAAACTCTTACACCAGGGCTTGCTGCCCACATGATAACAAGTAGAATATAATTATTTGTTAACCACTAGAGTTTACCAGCGACTTTGTCCGCACAAACTAAATACTTACCAGATTTTAAGTCAAATCATAAGCTATCACACCAAAAATTTCCATCAAAATCGGTTCAGTTTTCGCGTGACGCTCCCACAAACAAACAGACAGACAAAAATTCTAAAAAAGTTCATTTGGAGTCAGGGACACATCAAAACCATATCGTCATCTTTTTTTTGTAAATATCTTATATGTACAGACACACTTCTGTTACAGTTTTAATAATAGTTAAGATAGGTAAGACAAAATAGGAAAAGGTCGTCTGGCAGTCAGGTGGAGGATGAGATTGGTACAGGACCGAGAAGGACGACGGAGATACTGATGATGATGATAAAAATAATGTTCTAAAAGTCACCCTGTATACTTACATTGTATCAAAAGATAACATTTTAAACCGAAAAACGTTAGTTGAAAGTAAAAAAAAGATGTAAGGGTAATAGAAGTATAGGATTTCCTAACTTCACTCAACCTATCCTGGTCGGACACGCGACTCGGGAGCTAAATAAAATACAATGTAAGTTAAAGGAGTTCTAACCTGACATCCCATTATTTGAACTCTATAGAGCCATAGTGTAATAAAACTACTAGGGGTGAAACTCAGTAGTCACGGCTGGCAGGTATATGCAAGGGCAGTGTGCGGGGGACGGGGCACCGGCATTGAATTCGCAAAGTCGTACAGCGCGCAGGCAAGAGCAGACTCGAGTTCCCGACAAAACAAGTAGTAATTTAGTAATCAAAGGCTACAAAGTCGGTTAGCAGCGAAAAGGGCGCGAAAACAATTAGCCGATCGTGGCCATTTAAGGTCCGCGAAGGTGGCACATCCTGATTGGTTAATATAATTACGCGCGTTATTAAAATTTGTGAACTGCGCAGGTAAGGCTTATAAACCTGGTACTGCTATACCGGGACGGGTGCCCCCCGGCATACGGCACTCACACCGGCACCACTCTTGATTAACCTATCCCGCGCGACAACTGAGCTTCACCACTAGTAGTTTTTATGACACTATGATAAAGCCGGCGAGGTTAACACGCGAAACGAATGATATAAATGTTCAGTGCTTTTGTTTTCTTGTCTTAGGTCTTCGTAAATTGATGTTGTTTTTATCAAAGTTTTTGTCTTTTAGAGCCAATTTGAAAGCAATCTTTATTCAACAGAGTCCGTTGCTGAGAATATTACAACACTATAATAATTTTTACTGCAAGCGTCATTATATTAGTAACCACTAATGTACACACGGCGACACATCAAGCTACGTAAAACCAATATAAGCTGGCCGCGCGACGTTATACATTACTTTACCTATGCGCGGCCAGCTTATTTTGGTTTTGCGTAGCTTGATGTGTCGTCGTGTGTACCCTGAATTATTATTTGAAAGCATTGAACAGTTAGCTGGCATTGAGCTATTGATGTTCTACGAGGTGAAGAGGTACAATAGGATACAGAAGTATACAACAAACAAACGTCAAGCGCCACATGACACTAGGGATGCTCTCAGCGGTCCCCGCTACCCAATCCGCCATCTCACCGATCCCCGCTACCCAATCCGCCATCTCACCGATCCCCGCTACCCAATCCGCCATCTCACCGATCCCCGCTACCCAATCCGCCGCGTAGCCCCAGCAACGTCCTATGCCGAGGTCCATACCCCTCTGGGTGCCCCTAGGTCGGTTGCTTAAGTTCATTCATTTGGCTCGGTAGACCCTTCGTGGTCCTTCCAATAGTCCGCAGTAAAAAGCAGTAACTGCTACCTGAGTAACGCTGTAATTGACACTAAAAAAAAAAGACACTATGGATGCAAAATTACGTAATTTTACCTAAAAGGCGCGTAAAATACAGTTACTTAGTTTGTTAAATTTAATTAAATCTTTATTTAAACAGATAACTATTTGATCCGTAAAGAGTAAATTGTGCACTTACGCGTAGGTCGCGTAACGCATAACGTCCCGCGTCCAGCTTATGTTGGTTTTGTATAGCTTGATGTGTCGCCGTGTGTACAAACAAAATAAAATAAAAACTATACAAACTAAGATAGAACTTAAAGACTAATTGAGATTTGGTCATCTCAACGAGCCTCGAGGCCTCATTAAGGGGCAATCAAACTTTTCAGCAATTATCGTTATTAAAAATTTATCAATTCATATAGTTTTTAATTACCACATTGCTGTAAAGTAAGAAATTAATAATACAGAAACCAAAATCTTACAGATCACAACACGCCATAAAAAAAAAAAAATTTTTTAATTTCGTGGTTATTTTTTTTTCTAAACTGTCATATTCTTCACCTTAGTTCAATACCCATATGTAATAGTAAGACTGTCTACAGTTGCCATAGAAAGCTATAAGACCGATCAAAATTGACTGTTCGTCTGCTCTTATAGCTTTGTATGGCAACTGTAGACGGTCTCATTATTCAGGTAATAATTATGTTTTGTGCAACAACAAAACAAGAAACGAGAGCTAGGTGAAATGTCAGCTGATAATTTCAGCTAAAGATACCAACCAATGCAACTTACCTACATAGAACAACCGCGAATCAGACATCTCTCAAAGCTAGGTTTCCAAGAGGCGACGACTCGAGATCCATTGTGTTCGAACAATTCATGACGTCCCATTGTTCTACCTAGTTTGTTTTGTACATGTCTCCTGAAGCCAGTGATTATCGTACTAATCTCGTAGGATTAAGAGTTATACCATAGGTCTTGTTCGTGGATTTAATTGTATGTACGTATTTCTCAACTAAGATCTGCTTTTGTTAGGGATATGGATTATAATAATTATAATCACACGTGGTGTGACAAGGAAGTTTGTTTTTGATTGCTTTTATTGTACCCAGTAAAGCGAGAAGATGTATTATTTCTTTAACAAAAGACTCTGGGGGCCGATCGCGCTCATTTAAAACATTTAAGTTTGGTACAAATCGCGAAAAAAAATCACCTGTTCCATACAACACTGCAAATGTATGGGACAGCTGATTTTTATTCTCTATTTAGATGTTGGTCCTATAAAGAAAGTTGTTCAGTTTGACGGTCTGATCATCCCCTTAAAAAGTGGTATAAACCTTGACTTAACACTGTAGGACTAGAATACCTTCTGCATACCGGAATTTGAATCTCACGGTCAAAATTAGGTTCCTTTAGGTAATCCTCTTCTTTTGCTAGGTGTACCAACCCCAGCAGTGAAAGGAGAATGTCCAAGAAGTGACTGTAAGAACTACACGACTAGTATGATTTCTCGCGCTTTCGCTGCATAGAAAATAACCTGTTCCCGCGCTTTTCGGAGAGCGAAAGCCGCGCCTAGCGAGACTACAAGTCTCGCTAGGCTCGTATAGGAAAAAATCGAGTCGCGCGCAAGTAGAGAAATCATGATAGATGTGCTCTTATCGGTATGAAACGTAATGGTGCCACAATGTAAGAAACCTTAATTGAAAGTAGTGTTTTACGATTTCAACTATTTCATTATGACAATTCTTGGCATTTGGTGGTAATGAGGTCATGAATTCTTGCATCTCGCCTTCACTGAAAGCACATTATTGTCTGCCGGTAGTGAAAACGAATAAAGAACATTATTTTTTTCTATTTGTTATCCGGAGAAGTCACGGAAATCTTTATAATTAATAAAATCGGGCAAGTGCGAGTCGGGCTACTCGCGCACCGAGTGTTCCGTACCATATCACCACACAACATTATATCCAAAAATATTTTTTTTTGTCCTACGCCTTTACCACGAGACCGACTCACACTTGGCCGGTTTTTCTTATTTGTTGTTATACTGTAGAGTTTGCTCTATACACCATGTTTGCCGCTTCTATGTATTACCGTTTTTACGATAGGGCGAGAAGAAAAAACGTTTATAAAAAGTAGTTTGCTGAATGAAGATTCCCGTTAAATTTAAATTTTTTGTAATTTTTTTATTTGTTAACAAATTCGCCGTAATAACGCATATCCTATGAAAATTTCAACTGTTTATATAGGGTGTAAGTGACAGCCTAGCAAATACGGAAACGGTGAACTCAGACCATCAAACTGAACAACTTTCACTATGGAGCCTACCTCAGGAAACGCGAAAAAAGAAGTTGTTCAGTTTGATGGTCCGAGTCCGTTTCAGTATTTGCTAAGCTGAAACTTACACCCTGTATAGCTATTACGGTTCAAAATTTGCACCCTTAAATAGGTAGGACGGACGGACAACGTAGGCTTAGTAATAGGGTCCCGTTTTCACCCTTTGGAGACGAAACCCTAAAAACGTAAAGGTTAAAATCATAACCTATAAATCATTTTTGCCTCGCCGTAGTCGGGTAAAAATATGAATTATTGAAGTTATGAACTTGTGACACGATAAACGATACTACCCATGGGTATTATCCTTTAACGGGCTAATGATGATAAATAACACTTTTGTTTCATATAACTTGAATGGTTAGTTCATTCGTTTCAAAACTTGAACCTCTCAGATTCTTAAGAGGATATGTAAAAAAGATAGCATTCTTCAAAGCATCATATATCATGAAGTATTAACATTAGGAATATGATTTACGGATATGTGTAAATTGAACATATAATTGAAGTTTTGATTAGAGCCAAAACACGATTAAGATATATTTTCTCGATAGAAAAATAAGCCAAAGAAGCCTCCGTCTTTATCGATAAACGCTTGGAACTGCTAAACGGTGAATAATAGAAACACGAGACATGATTTAAAAAAAGAGATTGGTATTTTATAAAGTTTGATTAGAGCACAAATGAACTTACATAAATAGTACAGTCACAATTAAATAAAGTTTGTTTTACGCTTGCGTCGTTTCAGGCGCGCGCGCCGCCCCATCTCTTTCTCTCGCATCATGCAGTAATATAAGCTATCATACGCCCATTTCGCTTCAATTTTTTTTCGACATCGGCCCTTAATACCTTCTAATTTCACCTCAAAACGTAGACAATTCCGCTATTAATGTTCCAATCTCTACGTTTTAACGTCAAAACGAATGGTCAGCTTCTATTTTTTTTTAAAACTTCGATAAAGGAAGGTTCTCATTTCGACCCGTATGCTTTTTTTGTATGTTTGTTACGCGATTACTCCGCCAATTATGAATAGATTTTGATGATTCCTTTTTTGTTTGGAAAGTCATAAGTACTTCAAATATGGTCCCATTTTAATTTGGTGACGATCTGGGGATGGACTTCGGAGATAGACAATGGAACTCTTCAAAAATTTATTCATATCGTCCGCGATTGAAATAAAAGTTTTTTCTTGATGTTCCCCTTCTAGAACAGATAATTATGTCACCCCAATATAATACCAACACTAAAAATTTTGAACTAAAAAAATTTTTACAACAATTAAATCGAATTAAAAACTAAAAAGTTCTACTAACCAGCGTCTTTTATATTCGCATCTACATGGTGTTACAAACGTTAAAATAAATATTTAAAACTTTTAAGGGGGTTGTTTAGACCATCAAACTGAACAACTTTCTCTATGGGACCAACATCGCAATCGCGTAAAAAAAAACAGCTGTCCCATACATTTAGCTTGAGTAGATTTGTAGTTTAATATGGAACATCAGAATTTTTTTCCGCGATTTCGATATTGGTCTCATAGTGAAAGTTGTTCAGTTTGATGGTCTAAGATGTTCCCTTTGTTGCCTCGTACGAGGTGGTCTAACCTGTTATCTTCTTATCTATATCATGGGATCTTTTGTGTTGACCCCTACATATTAATTATTTTCTTTACCCTTCAAAAACGTGGTAAATATAGAAAAACATGGTCTAATCTTAGTCGGAACCGTGCACTGAATTTCTTTTAGTAGACGTCATTTAGAAGTTGTCTAATACATGAAACATTTAAATTTCGATCGCTTCGATTCTCAAACCCTAAATATGCTAAATATTGAACCTTGCTACAACTGTAGATACAGGGTGTCGGTGACAGCCTGGCAAATACTGAAACGATTAATTCAGACCATCAAACTGAACAACTTTCACCATGGAGCATATTAAGTTTACACCCTGTGTACAGCATGAAATTGAAACCGGTGGCATCCATTTGAACGAGTACACCTCAAACTGAAAAAACTTTACAGTAGAAAAAACCTAAAATCACAAAAAAAAAATGTTCCATTCATTTGAGTTGAGTAGGCTTCCAGTTTTATGTACAGAACAGCTGATTTCATTTTATGAAGACTGTAAATACCAATAAACTTGTTATACGAGTTTGATACTTGCAATAAAACAAACTGCCATAACAAATAGGCATTTCATAAAACTCAGCAACTCGCTCCAGTTACGTCACATCCGACAAGTTCGTAACAAACTTCCATCCATATTCTATACTCAATAGCGTAACTTTGACACCGTTGGGTAATAGAAGCTGTCTCTTGTGAACATGCTTACGATATATACTGACATACACACATAAACTCACGACTATAATCCCTCTCAGGTTGGTCAGAAGCTTCGCTACAACTACCAATTATCTTTTAAAGCATGCAGTTGTTATAAAGGTGGACTTCCGATGCCGGCGGCCGATGCGTCTGACGCGCGCGTCTGACGTGTGGTTCTGTCATATGCCATAAGTCTATAGCATCCGCCGCGTGCGTCTAACGTCGACCAACTATCTTTTAGGACCATATACAAGGTGTAAGTGACAGCCTGGCAAATACTGAAACGGTGAATTCATACCATGAAACTAACAACTTTGACTATAGAGCCTTCAGGAAACGTGAAAAAAAATTCTGATGTTTCATACATTTCAGTCGAGTAAGTACAGCTGTTTTGTGCTGATTTTTTTTGCGTTTCCTGAGGTAGGTTCCATAGTGAAAGTTCTTCAGTATAATGGTCTGAGTTCAGAGTTTCATTATTTTTTAGGCTGTCACTTACACCCTGTATTTATATCTATAGCATGTGTGCATACTACGGCCGCAGGTGTATAGGATGGTTATCAATATTCAGGTATCAGTCTGTACGTCCAATCAGTGTCGCTTTGTTGTCCAAGATGCTAACGAACCATCCACAAAGACGAGTCAAACAATCGAAGTCGAGTACCCTCCGACGAGACTTGAGCTACTTTAGTAGATTACTTGTTGTACATTGCATTGAGGTGAGGTATAGCTTCAAACTAATTGGTTAAATCGGACAGAATAATTGGGCAAAAGGGATACCTATATCCATTTAAAACTTGTTCATTTACACTACAGGGGGAAATTGATATCATTAGCATCCTTTTAAACTAAGAGTCTACTTATCAAACTGAACAACTTTTACTATGGGAGCAAATCGTTCGGAGCAAAAAAAAATCTGCTGTTGCATGCATTTGAATCGAGTAGGCATTGCAGTTTAATATTGACCATCAGTTTTTTTTTGCTTCGTTCGGTTTGCTCCCACAGTAAAAGTTGTTCAGTTTGATGCGTAGACTGTTGGTTTAAAAGGATGCTAATGATATCAATTTGTATATGTTTTGTATTGTATGAACTTAGACTATTCAGGGTGTAAGGGAACCGCTTCTGAAAACTCGAAGAGGTGAAAGTACCCATGAATATGAACAACTTTTACTATGTGACCAACTATAAAATCTCAAAAAAAATCAGCTCCTCCATACATTTTGCTCGGTAGAAATTTAATGTTATTATGAGATAGCAGATTGTTTTTTTGAGATCTCATAGTTGGTCCCATTGTAAAAGTTGTTTATATTGATACCCCTTTGAGTTTTCGGAAGCGGTTCCTTTACACCCTGTATAACTAGGGACGAGTCACACGTGTGATTCTACCAACAAACTGTTCTGTCACTTTTTGGGGGGGACGATTATGACATCCGCATGTTTAACCGCTTGTAAGGCAGTCTGCTCTCCAGATATATATATAGACAATACCTATTCTAACTTCCTGGGCACCTCCAACCCGCTAAGATCCTTGATTACTTGGTATATCTAGCAATACCTGGGTAGATTTAAAATTAATATTTAGAATTTTTTGTTCCCAGGAATGTACAAATAAAATTAAAGAACCGATTATATTATACAGTATCACTGATCAGCTCCTTTTTTAAATAATTAATGGACTTCTTGCTTGTGCGTTAGCACCGCATTTCCGCCAGTGTCAAGTGGTGAGATACTCCCGTTTCTATCCAATCTCGAGGATTGTTTTTGAGTAAGAATACAACTGAGAAGGATTGCGGAGCCTCGTGGCAGGCTGAGCTGCGAACCGCGCGAACACCACGTGAAAGACAAGTGTTCGGGGCAAATCCTGCAACGTGGGCCTGTTTCACCACTTTTGGATAAGTTCTTGTTAACTTATCCGATAGCTCATTTGATATATTTTGTATGAAGAGTATGTCAAATGAGCTGTCGGATAAGCTACCAAGAACTTATTTGAAAGTGGTGAAACAGGCTCTTAAACTCAAGAAAAAACTAAACAAACCATTGTTTCAAGTTTTAAAATAAAACGGACACTTTAATAACAGCACTAAGCTTTCTCGTTCACCGTCGCTTTTAACTTTTCAATTTCGATGCAAAATTTAAATATTGTCACAGAAGACAAGATGGCGGGTGTATCTATAATATTAGCAGGCTTTGAGGTTGCAGTCGCTAAATATAACTTGCGAGGGAACCACCTTTGAGCAGTCCATTGAGCAAGTAGGTCGATCGATCATTCGTTATAGTTTAGGTACTATAGTTTACACACACTTTTACTTGTGAGGGGCCTGTGCCCTGCTGTGGGTCCTAAATATGGCTGATGATGACTTTAAGGGTATATTACAGTTGGCGCGCTCCATACAAACGAAGTCTGGTGATATTTTCAATACTAACCGATTAAACTCAATGACATTTTGCAGAAACAATCTAGAAACAAATTTCTATGCTTGTATCGTGTCAGGTTTTCCTTAAAATGTATAGTTTTAAAGTTACACTGCCTCAAAGATTTCTATACACACGACACGATACAAGCATAGAGATTTGTTCCTAGATTATTTCTGCAAAATTTCATTGAGTTTATTTGGTTAGTATTGAAAATATCAACAGACTTCGTTTGTATGCAGCGCGCATTTACGCATTCGGAATAGATTATGTTTGATGTAAAATTTAATCGCAAAACAATTCTTTCTTTATACAAAGGTTATACCTATCCATTTATCATTTTAAAACGATTTTCGGGTTTGTTCATTTTTATAACGAATCTCAAGCAATTGCAGGCTGTAAAGGTCACTTTCTGGTATGCTTCAGAAAAGGCTTAAGTATGTCCAAGTATTTGAGCTTCATTTATTAGTACAAATGCAAAAAGCCTTGGTGGTCCAGTGGCGAGTAACCTTGCCTGCCGCGCAGGAGGCGATGGTTCGACCCACTCCAAACCGACTCATACCAATGAGTTTTTCGGAATTTATGTACGATTTGTAACACCACTGGCTTTTCGGTGAAGGAAAACATCGTGAGAAAACATGCATGCTTCAATTACGAGGTATGTATTTTACCCACTGTCCATTACAAGTGGCGACGGCTCACTCACCGCCACACTGGCCAGAGTTTTGGTACTACTAGTGAAACGGGGATGTTCTGAGGTTTCAGAACAACTTTGACTACCCCCTCGGGGAATATAGTCGTGAGCATATGCTATGCTATGCTATGGCTTTAGATGCAGTGCAAGATAGGATAAAATATATTTGGAATGTTTGAAAATCGCTGACAAGAATTACGCCTCCATCATTTTATGCTTGTAATCTAAAATGATAATTCATTTCCAACATAATGAAGATCGTAAGATAATCTCAAGATTGTGGAGTTAGGGGTTAAAGAGAATTAGAATGAATGCTTTCTAAATTCAATTCATATTTAAATAGTCAATATGTAAACTGCACTAGACAATGAAAATATACATAACATTTTATCACCGCCATAATCCCTTTAGGGGTTGTAAAAAAACAATACTACCTACTCCAAAGAGTACTATAATTACCTACTACTGCAGGGTGATATTGATATCATTGGCATCCCTGTCTATCCCATCAAACAACAACTTTTACTATGGGAGCAAACCGATTTTTGCAAAAAAAATAAAGTACTGTTCCACACTAAACTGCAATTTTACTTGTCTCAACTTTATAAAACAAGTTAGCATAAAAGTTGTTCAGTTTGATGTGTACACTCTTAGTTTAAAAGGAAGCCAATGATATCAACTTCACCCTGTATACTGAGCGTCATTTGACAGATTATTTTTCTATGTTTCTATCACATGAGTAAAAACCCTACAGAGTGCTACAATTGGAATTACAAGGCGCTACGGTGCGTGTGTGCGTGTCCTTTCACCGATGAGTCTATACACACTACACAGCCAGCTGTGGATTAAAACCGGCTCGAACAATGGACAATCTACAAACGAGCGCGTTACTGTGATTATTTTGTGCACTCAATAGAAGCTGTCATCCGTATTCTGAAACTTTTGATTTGAAAAAGTATATTGATATCATAATTACTTAGTTCAAATCTACAAAAAACAAGCAGCCAGCATGTGCTTCGTCAAAATGTACAAGATACAACGGCCAG
The DNA here is from genome assembly GCA_963924505.1 of Agonopterix alstromeriana. Taxonomy (NCBI): domain Eukaryota; kingdom Metazoa; phylum Arthropoda; class Insecta; order Lepidoptera; family Depressariidae; genus Agonopterix; species Agonopterix alstromeriana. Next base: position 7,490,683 of record OZ004682.1, read on the forward strand.
TATACAACGTGTTAATGAATCAACGCAAAACTAGAAAGTAGTTTGTTTAGAATCGAATTATCATTGTTTCAACATAGGTAATTTTTTTCAAAATATTGAGTAGTTTGTTTGTAAAATTAAAAATTTACTGAACTCGATCTCAACCCACCGCTCGGGCACTGTCACCCTACTTATTACCAAAACAAGATTATTAAAATGTATCCATGAGCACGTTAGCGCTTTCATTCATTGCTGAAATGATACCAAATCAGTTTTGCCTTAAAACTTAAAATCCGAATAACTTAAAATTTTACCTATCAAAATAATTAAATTATTGTTTCAGTCTAATTATTTTGTTATAAATCAGTTGGGGTATATGAGGTTTTGCGCTTATTCATTAACATGTTGTATAATCAACAACATGCTTCGACAAAACCTTAAATAAACAGTTACAGAACTATAACATGCTTCGTCAATTTACTAAACTAAAACGGTATACGTAATATATTCAAAAGTACTCATATAATCTTTCTGTGCCACTGGAAGGTTGCTGGTACTCAAAGGTCAGGTTTCTTTTTTGAGTATCAGCGGACATCTATATTGTAAACCTAATGTGTACTTTATTATGACTAAGTTATTATAATCTATATACCTATTTTTGTGAAACAATAAAATTTATTATTATTATTTATTACTAAACTAAAATCCGTCACAAGCTTTGGCAATAAATGAAACAAAAACCAACTTAACTTTCCGTATTCTTAGTTGTTTCTTTGAGATTTCCTCAGTCGAGTTGAGGAAGTTTTTGACGTTTTTGTCATACTTACAAATTGTCAAAAACATCCTCGACTCGACTTTCAAGGATACAAAGATGAATATACGGATACTCTCTGTGGGGTATTTACTCATGTGGTTTCTATGCTTCAAATTAGTATAAGCTAGAAATGGCGGAATTACTCGCATCATTCTGTGGGTAATATCTCCATAAACATAGCTACGTACACGCTTAATAACACACGTCTAATACGACATAATTATATGCTTAATGATACCGAGTCAAAACGATTACGTACCTACATATAATACGAAATAACACAGACACGAAATCACAAAATATACTGAAATCGAATATGGCTTCTAACTTAAAAATAGCAGCACAGACATTTTACACAAAATCTCGCATGTCACAGAAGCGATGCAATATGAAAATCCCTACAGTACAGCTTGCACAAAAGAACAAAATAATATAAAACTCTGTCTGTTTCTTTGAAATACACTGTCAGACATTTTGCTCAAAATTTAAGAACGTCTGACTTAATTGTTTGCTGTTTTCATTTTAGACTTGTAGATTTCTCGGGGAACGTTCTTGTAGCAAAAGCCGTGGTGGTCCAGGCGAGTAACCTTGCCTGCCGTGCAGGAGGCGATGATTCGATCCCCGTCCAAGCCGACTCGTATCAATGAGTTTTTTCGGAATTTATGTACGATTTGTAACACCACTGGCTTTTCGGTGAAGGAAAACATCGTGAGGAAACCTGCATGCTTCAATTTGGAAGCATGTATTGTACCTACTGTCCATTAGAAGTGGCGACGGGCTCACTCCCCGTCACACCGGACAGAGTTCGGTACTAGTGAAACGTGGATGTTCTGAGGTTTCAGAATATCTCTGACTACCCCCTCGGGGAATATAGTCGTGAGCATGTGCTATGCGTTCTTGTAGCATAATTCGATGTTCTATTATGCTCATTTATCATGTGACAGCAGAGATATTTTCTTAATTTTCAAATAAACCTTTTTTGATCTAGGCTGGGTTCATTTTACAATGTCACGTTACAGCAAAACCTTATAAATTTCTAAACAATTTTTAGTGATGTCGATACGATGTTTCGATACATATATCATTATAAAATCTACGTTTATACCGGGTAAAACAACTTGCCACTATTCAGATAATTATTAATGTTGTGTTGACTTTATACTGCATTTTCTTCAAAAAGAATTATGCTAATTTTTAGTCCGTCTCTATAATATAGCTCGTCAATGTTTTAGACAAAAGGATAACTACTATAGGTTTATTAATGAACCTTGAATGAATTACATATCCTTTGTTTTTTTAAATTACCTAAATTTGGTTCTATAGGGTGTAAAAAACAAACTAGTAAGACTTGAAACATCTTTCAATATAGTTTGGAGCCAACATCGAAATCGCGAAAAAAAAACTGTTCTTTTATACAAAACTCGACTACTAAAATTTCGACTCAAATCTATGGGACAGCAGATTTTCATATTTTTTCTCGACGTTGGCTCTATAGTGAAAATTTTTCAGGTTGATGGTCTGAATCACTCCCTTAAGTATTGCTAGCGTGTTACACCCTGTATACGAAACGATTATAAGTACAACGCTATCGTAACGCATGTGTGTATGACATAAATAATAGTGGGTCGTTCGTTACGTTCCATAATAGAGTAGGTATTGTCAGTTCCTGAGATTATTGGCTGTTTTTGACAGAGAAGTCTCATAATAAGGGTTTCTTCACATTTTTGTTACAGCACGACGAAAAGGCATTTTTACTTGAATCGTTATAACTTTTTCTCAATTTAACTGAACAGTCAGTGAAGTCGAAGTTTGTGGAACATTGCTGGATTTGTCCGCAAACAAGTGTCCAATTAAAATTTGTTTGTTCTACGACCTGGCCTAAAATAACGTTCTGTAATTAAAATTAACACTAATTATTTTTCCATTCTTTGTCCAAACACACTCATATCTATCGACACAGGGTGTAACAAAACACACTAGTAATATTTAAATATAGGGGTGATTTTGACCAGCAAACTGAACAATTTTCACTGTGGCGACAACGTCGACAAAAAATATAAAATATCAGCTGTTTCATACTAAACAGCCTTAGAGAATTCAGAACATTCACTTAGTAAACAGCTGTGTCTACTTACCTACTCCAACTTAATTTATGGGATGGGACAGCAGATTTTTTCACTTTTAGGGTTCCGTGCCCAAAGGTTGAAAACGGGACCCTATTACTAAGCCTAATAGGTTGTCCGTCCAACCTATTTAGGGCTGTAACTTCTGAACCCGTAATAGCTAGACAGTTGAAATTTTCACAGAATATGCGTTATTATGGAGGATTTGTTAAAAAATAATTTAAAATCTCAAAAAGGTAAAAATAAAGGGGGCTCCTTATACAATAAACTAGTTTTTACTAACGTTTTTGCTTCTCGCTATACAAACATACAAACAAACATACAAGCGTCAAACCAGGTGCAATTATAGAGCAAACTCTACAGTATAACAACTAACAATAAAAATCGGCCAAGTGTGAGTCGGTCTCGCAGTAAAGGTCCCGGAGAAATCAAGTGCGCGAGTAGCCCGACTCGCATTTGACCGTTTTATTACTTGGATTCTCCATAGTGAAAGTTGTTTTCAAAACAAATATTCCCCGAGGGGGTAGTCAGAGATATTCTGAAACCTCAGAACATCCACGTTTCACTAGTAGTACCGAAACTCTGTCCACTGTGACGGGGAGTGAGCCCGTCGCCACTTATAATGGACAGTGGGTACAATACATGCCTCGAAATTGAAGCATGCAGGTTTCCTCACGATGTTTTCCTTCAACGAAAAGCCAGTGGTGTTACAAATAGTACATAAATTCCGAAAAAAACTCATTGGTACGAGTCGGCCTGGACGGGGATCGAACCATCGCCTCGAGCACGGTAGAAAAGGTTACTCGCCACTGAACCACCACGACTCTACTTGAAGAAATTTTGATCTATGGTAGACCATAGATCAAAATTAGAAACCACCCATTAAAATATTCCCTCCGTCTAATATCCCGTATATGATGGAGCAACGTCAACAATTATACGAAATATGGCGAATACTACCGTAGAAGGGCTTCATATTTGTTTAACCGCTTGTTCATCCGACTGATGTTAAGTTTACCAAACGTAAACACCAGACTTGCTCTCACGCTCACGACAAACCAACATTGTCGGCGAGGCGTGCAGGCTGCGGCTGTAAACCACATGTGAAGCCTAGTATGTGATTACGTGCATGCATTCGACGTTAGCTCTCATAATTAGCATGATAATTATGTTGTACAACACCGCGTAATGTTGCAATATGATTTGCAGCGTTATTTTGTATGTAGATATTACTAGTTCTAGCCAGCGACTTCGTCCGCACAGGCTTCCGTGATAAAATATACAGGTCGTAACGGACAGCCCTCCGCAGATTGAAACGGTGAACTCAGACCATCAAACTGAAGAACTTTCACTATGAAGCCAACCTCAGGAAACGTGAAAAAAATCAGCTGTTCCATACATTTCAGTCAGGTATGTAGGTACAGCAGTTTTGTATGAAACAGTAGATTTTCTTAGGCTCCATAGTGAATGTTGTTCAGTTTGTTGGTCGGAGTTTACCGTTTCAGTCTACGGAGGGCTGTCCCATACACCCTGTATACCAATTTTTAAAGACTAATTATAAGCTTTTAAACACAACAACTTTCATTAATCGGTTCAGTAGTTTTTGCGTGCTGCTCGAACAAACGAACAAACAGAGACAAAAAATCGGTGATTTGGAGTCAGGGACACCTAAACACAATATCATAATTTTTGTAAGTATCTTCAATGTACAGACACACTTAATTACAGTTTTATAATAGTGCAGATTACTAATAATAATAATTGGTCTGAAAATGAGGTTAACATTTTGGAATGTTTGAAATTGATACACTGATAATATCCAGATATATAAGGTGTTACAAAAGTAGAAATAAACATTTAAAACTTTTAAGGGGGTTGCTTAGAGCATCAAACTGAACAACTTTCAATATGGAAGCAACATCCCAATCGGGAAAAAAATCTGCTGTCCCATATATTTAGCTCGAGTAGGTTTGTAGTTTAGTATGGAACATCTGATTTTTTCCCATACTGAAAGTCGTTTAGTTTTATGGTCTAAACCACCTCCTTAAATGTTTATTTGTATTTTTGTAGCACCTTGTATAGTACCTATTCGTATATTTGAGAAAAGATATTTTTAAAAAGATTTCCCATAATGACCAAGCAACTGATGAAATCAGCTTTCCACCGTATCTTTCGTCATAAAGATAATCTGTTTTGCAGTAAAATTAACTTGGTCTAATCACAGAGGATTTAGACAATGGAAATAATACGATAGCTTGTCTTCATCTTGATTAATACAGAAATAGCTGCAAGGTTTTAGAGTTTCAGATACGATGGTATATTAGGATATAGAGTTTTTGGTATTGCATCATAGCTATATAATTTATTGTTTTTCTTCTAAGAGTTGAATTTTTTACCAAGACTGGCAGTGGTGTGATCTATAAAATTTTACGGTCCCTCAGTAAAATTGATACAAAACTGCAAAAATAACAAATTGGTGTAAAAAGTTTTAGGCGTAGATGAAGATTTTTTTAATTTACTTTGAGTGTTTAAAAAAAGTTATTGTCAATTTGCGAAACAATGAAATTTCTAATGTCATCCTGAAATCTTAAAATCAGAAAACAAACACCATCATTTTAATTCCTAGTTGAATTAAGGTTTCTGGAAACACCAAAAATTTAATGTGACCATAAGTTTAAGCATGCGTAAAGGGGAATTCCTGGTCCTAGCGAGGAAGTTGAAACTCAACACGTAAGTAAATGAAAAGGAAAATGATGAAATTTACATACAAATACAACCAATGTTTGACTTAATACTCTGGCATAAAGAAAAAGTATATGAAATAAGGGACTGCGGAATAATAAAAAGAAACGAAGACGAATTTTAAGAATTGATGGTAGGAGGTTACTTGAAAAAATGTTAATAAAAATAAGAGACAATCTTATTGTCAAAATTACAAACTCTATAGTATTTAATTTAAATGTTGATGTAAATGATGTATTTAATTAAAAATAATTTGAAGTCTTAAAAATGGGACAAAGCTGAAAGAATGAAGATGGATATGAAGTACAGTCAGCCAAGTTATCTCTCCTTCATTCCAAGAGGCGATGCTATCACACCTTGGACACTGAGCTGTCATTTCATACAAATGGGGAAAATTTAGAAGAAGAGTTAAGTATGTGCGATACTGAGTGAGTGCGAACGAGACAGAAATATGCATTTGGTTACATTTTACGCCACGATCCTGCCAGAGGGGGTGAAGTAATAAATGGGGAACTTGCACTAAAATTATAATGAACAATTATCTTAATAATTCAATAATAATGATGGTGAATAGAACATTACTGGATGATATATTCTAAAGTTTTTATTTTTTACGAAATATTTCAATTATAAGTCACGTGGATCGGAACGTAATCTATAGTTCCATCTCCTTCTACTATTAAAGGTACGTCATAAGACAAGAGACCAACTACAATCGTAAATTTATGCGGACTCTATGGAGATCCTTCCTCTTAAGAAAATGTGTAATTTGTAATAAACAAAAACATGAATGTGCATTTGTGTGTCTTTTGTGTTTGTTTGTGTGTTTGTTGTTGTGTTTTGTGCCAGCTTTTCCCTGAAGGAAAACAGTGATGAAACAAGCAAGCTTAAATTTCAAGGCGTATTTTCTGTCCAATGTCCAAAAAAAAGGGCAGTACTTACGGAAACTGACCAATGTGAAGATCGACTTTATACGCTTTTTAAAGAACATAAATTTTAGTCATAAAATAAGTTTTTATGGGAAAATTTAACATTTGTCTTCCAATTCTAAAAGAGATCAGACTAAGAGTTATTCTAAGCAATTAATTAGGAAGCGAGCCGAAATAATATTTATTCACAACTTCAATTAGGCATCAATCAAGGAACGGCTTACATTTGTTAATTGAGGATTTACTAAACAAAAATAAATTGTTTTCTATTTTCAACGTTGTCGTTGCGATGCTAAAGGACAGTATCCATTATGTTCAGGTAAGAGAGTTTGCCTCGGTGACGCGTTGCGGTGAGCTACAGAAACTTCGAATCCGCACGGATGACATGCCATTTACAAAAGAGTTTTTCTAACTTAAGTACGAAATATCGACCGCTCTCAAACGGCGAAGGAAAACATCGTGAGGAAACCTGTATACGCTGAAGAAGAAATTCCGATGTGTATGTGTAGTCTACCAATCCGCATTGTGCACGCGTGGTGGACTGACGCCCATAAACCCTCCCTGAGGGTAGGCCAGTGTCCAGCAGTGGGACGTATACAATGTGTTAATGAATTAACGCAAAACCAGAAAGTCGTTTGTTTAGAATCGAGAGCAGAATCGAATTATCATGGTTTCAACATAGGTAATTTTTTTCAAAATATTAAATAATTTGTTTGTAAAATTTTAAATTTACTAAACTCGATCTCAACCCACCGTACAGGTACACTCACCCTACTTAAGAGGATATGTGAATAAAATATACCAAAACAAGATTCTTAAAATGTATCCATGAGCACACTAGCGCTTTTATTCATTGCTGAAATGATAACAGATCATTTTTGACTGAAAACTTAAAATGTGAATAACTTTATATTTTAACTATCAATATAATGAAATAATTGTTTCAATCTAATTATTTTGTTATAAATCAGTTGGGGTGTATGAGGTTTTGCGCTTATTCATTAACACGTTGTATAGGCTGTTATGATGAATACATTTTGTTTAGATGAGTGTACTTATTCATACACATATGCACACAGATGCAAACTCAAGTCCTTATTCTCTTTTAAGCAATGTAATCCATAAGCAAAGTTAACTAGTAAGTTTTCATACTAAAGTATGAAATGACACGGAATAACATTTGAATCAATGTTTTTACTCTAGGAGTCTACGTTGCAAGTTGGTTTGTAGACGGTTATGATTGAGTGTTTTTTGGCTTGCCAAATGGCTCCACTTTGTTTAACCTCACTCTTAAAAGAGAGTGTGTATGAATTTTGAATTTACACAAATAAAATAAAAAAATATTTATTTCAATGAACACTTTCACTTAGGTAATATTTAGATCATATACAACAAAGAATAGGTATTGCACATTGACATCACAGTACTTAACCGTGTTTGTATGTGCACAAATGCAAACTCAAGTCCTTATTCTCTTGTAAGCAATGTAAACTTTAAGCAAAGTTAAAAAAATATTTATTTCATTGAGCACTTTCACTTAGGTAACATTTAGTTCATATACAACAAAGAATAGGTATTGCACATTGACATCACAGTACTTAACCGACAATGGCAGAAATACAGTGCTAGACACAGGCAAAGGATTTTTGTAAAAGACGGAAGATGATAGATAATAATATACACAAACAATGTTTAAGAGAAGTTTATTCCGAATGCGTAAATGTGCGCTGCATACAAACGAAGTCTAGTGATATTTTCAATACTAACCAATTAAAGTCAATGGCATTTTTCAGGAACAATCTAGAAACTAATCTCTATGCTTGTATGAACTCAGATTTTCGTTAAAATATACAGTTTTAAGGCTATGATTAATTTAAGATTTGTATGGAAATCTTTGAGGCATTGTAACTTTAAAACTATACATTTTAACGAAAATCTGACTTTATACGAGCATAGAGATTAGTTTCTAGATTGTTACAGAAAAATTTCATTGACATTAATTAGTGAGTATTGAAAATATCACCAAACTTCGTTTGTATGGATCACGCTCCGAATTATATTCCCTTAATACCGTCGCGGGACGCCCGGCAGATGTGAAACAGTAGAAGAGCGTCATGCCATAAAAACATCATGTTATTTACCGCCACATCGGTTTTACATCAGAAACCCTCGTTCACTTAAAAAAATTAGCCGTCCCAAAATGGGAATTGTCCTTTAATTATTTCAATTTTATAAACGCTCGGTCAATTCAATAACGGAAACTCTTTTACCCGATAGCCGTCCGACCCGCGCCAAATTGAATAACGTCCGCTTATTCGTTTTAGGTGCTTTTCTGAATGTTTAAATTTCTATTTCTTTGCCATTATCGTGTATTATGTTATTTTAACATTTTCGAGACCAGCTTTGTGAATTAAGGCCTCCGTCACATGGCCGTAGGTACCGAGATATACACCAAAACTTTGGCGCATCATTATATTTTATTTTATTCATTAGGCACATAAACAGATCACAATCGTAAAGATTATAAAATACAGGAAATGGTTTAAATTCTAGACGTGACCCAAAACAATGTGCACAGCATGATCGGTTACATTTAGACAAAACTTATAGTAGGTTACTACTTATACATGTGTTTTTTTTTTAAAGAAAATGAATTTAACAAAATAGGCTACATAATACAGTACTTACAAAAGCAAACATGAAACAATTAAAATCTAGGAGGGGTGGAGGACATTTTTGAGGCTTCTTTTGAAACGGTTGAACGAGTTAAAAACATCATTGTTCGAATCAACTAATTCATTGTACTGGCGGCACATTCGGGTGATAGGGTTATAAAAGGAAGTGTTATTTTTGTAGACTTGTTGTGAAAAAGGCCTCGGGATGCGACATCTGTAGTAAATATTTATATTAAGGAGCGAGAGTAGCGCAGGTGAGTCTATGGTTGAATGCAAAATTTTGTGAAGGCAAAGAAGGTCCTGCTGTTTACGCCGGGCTTCAAGAGATTCAACTTTGAATCTTTTGCGCCTTTGAGTGTAGTCTTTTAGTGTGCCATTGAGGTACAGTTTATAAGAAAGAATAGCGAGGCATTTTTTCTGTACACCTTCGATAGTCTGTGTGTGAACTGCGTAGTATGGTGACCACACCGTTGAGCAATACTCGAGAGTACTTCGTACGAGGCTGTAATACAGACAAAGAAAGCTGCCAGGCTTCTTAAATCCTTTGGTAGTTCTAGTTATAAATCCCAGCAGTTTGTTACCCTTTTTTACTATCTGCTCGTAGTGCGGACGAAAGGTAAGTTGTTCATCGAAGAGGACACCGAGATCCTTTGCCACTGTCTTTCGCTCCAAAGTTTGATCGGAAAGCGTGTAGTCAAACATTACTTTCGCATGTTTCCTTGTAAAAGAGATGATAAAGCATTTGCCAACATTGAGAAACATCCTGTTTCTCACGCACCAGTCAAATAATATAATATACAAAGATTCGACCGTAAAATTATGCACCAATTTGTTTGGTGAACGAAATGTGATTAAAGTGAAAATTTACACAGGGGTGCATACAACGCCACCCGTTTGCCTAGCAAAATCTTGTAGTACCTTTACTATTATGAATTTGGGAATTTTTTTTCCAACAATTGCACCTATCTGTTTGGGAAGTAAATGAGGTGTCATCGGAAAGAGACCACTCTATAGAACTGGAAAAACTAGGGTTGCCACCTCTCAATCTGCTGCAACTCTAGGGTTAAAAATGACGTCTTTGAACCTGGCAACCCTTGAATTGCGGCAAACTGAGAGCAGGCAACGCTACTTTTCCAGTTTTTTAGATCGGTGTCATTCAGATGGCACCTCATTTACTTCCCAAACAGATAGGTGCAAAAAATAGTATCATAAATCATCATGGTAAAGGTGCTTGCGGCAAGATTTTGCTAGGCAACCCGGCGGCGTTGTATGAACCCCTGAGTAAAATTTCACACTAATCACATTTCGTTCACAAAACAAATAGGTGCTTAATTTTACGGTCGGATCTTAGTATAAAAGAGATGCTTGTGCAGAATGTCCCGCACTAAAAGAAGAAGGAATAACGACGCTGAGTCAAGTCCCTTAGATAAATACAATACAGGCTCCGTCTTAATAAGCTGATGATTTTTAAAGGGTTGATCTGACCATCAAACTGAACAACTTTCTCTATAGGAAAATCGACAAAAACGCGAAAAAGAAACCAGTTGTTCCTGACCCAAAGACCCAGTCTACCGATCCACGTTGGGCACGCGTAGTGGACTAACGCCCATACACCTTCTCTGAGGGTAGGCCTGTGCTCTGCAGTGAGACGTGTACAAGGTGTTACAAAAATATAAATAAACAATTAAGAAGGGTGGTTTAGACCATCAAACTGAACAACTTGCAGAATGGGTCCAATATTGAAATCGCGAAAAAAAATCGAAAGTTAAATACTAGACTACCATCTTTTTTTTTTTTTTGAAATGACAAAGTCAAAGTCAAAGTCAATATAATTTATTCAATATAGGAGCTTACAGCACACTTATCAAACGTCAAATCTTTTTTAAAGCTACCACCGCGTCGGAACGTGTTGTCGCTGTAGAGAAGATGCGGCCAGAAACTCTACAACATAACACGACTTAATAACTATTACAATATAAATTCTTAAGCTAAAGTTATGTATACAATAATACATAGTCTATTTAATAAAATAATTGATACTATATTGACGTACCTGTACAGCGTTGCTCAGGGAGCATTTACTGCTTTTTATTGCGGACTATTGGAGGGACCAGAAGGGTCACCGAGCCAATTGAATGAACTTAAGCAACCGACCTAGGGGCACCCCAGGGGGGTACGGACCTCGGCATAGGACGTTTCTGGGGCTACGCGGCGGATTGGGTAGCTGGGATCGGTGAGATCTACCAATCTACTCGAGCTAAATGTAACGGACATTAGATTCTTTTTCGCGATTTTATTCTTGGTACCATAAATAAAGTTGTCCAGTTTGATGATCTGATCATCCCCTTAAAAACCGTCAGTATAATATTAAGTTAAGTGGTGAGTATAATAGTAAGGCAGCGGGAAAGAAAATAGTAGGTAATTAAAGCGAGGGCATTGGTCGTTTTTTGTTTTCCGAGGGACTGGCGTATCTGTTACGTAGTAACTCTATACTATGCTGTGGACTTTGGTAAAGTTTTGTTTTTTTTGTAGCGTTTACTGCAAATACATTTTTAGAGTATTGAATTTCCATTAGTGTTGAAACGTGCAACGAAAATGATCATTAGGTATATCGTAACAGGTCCTAGCAAAAAATATCAATGCATTTCATATATTTATCAGCCTTTCAAAGTTTTCTGTCGTTTAGTAAAAGTTGATGTTTTCCTTTCAACGTTAAATTAGATTACCAATTTTGACTCCACATATGCACAGGGTGGATTGATATTATTAGCTTCCTTTTAAACTAAGAGTCTACCCATCAAACTGAACAACTTTTACTATGGGAGCAAAACGATCGGAGCAAAAAAGAAATCTGCTGTTCCATACTAAACTGCAATGCCTACTCGACTCAAATGTATGCAATAGCAGATTTTTTTGGCTCCGATCGGTTTGCGTAAAAGTTGTTCAGTTTGATGGGTAGACTGTTAGTTTAAAAGCATGCTAATGATATCAATTTCACCCTGCATAAGTTCACAACCTTATTTTCTTTTCGGGGTGATGAGAAACATTGCCACAAACTACAAATCTTTTTGAAGCTAGCAAGTACAGCAAAGTAAACTTTTAGCTAATTAAGGGAATATAATACGGAGCATACTCCATACAAACGAAGTCTGGTGATATTTTCAATACTAACTAATTAAAGTCAATGAAATTTTTCTGAAAAATTATAAAAACTAATCTCTATGCTTGAATAAAGTCAGATTTTCGTTAAAATTTATAGTTTTAAAGTTATAGTGCCTTAGAGATTTCCATACCAACCTTAAATTAATCCTAGCATTAAAACTGTATATTTAAACGAAAATCTGAATTCATACAAGCATACAGATTAGTTTCTATATTGTTTCTGAAACATTTCATAGACCTTAATTTGATTAGTATTGAAAATATCACCAGACTTTGTTTGTATGCAGCGCGCATTTACGCATTCGGCATAAACTTCTCTTAAGGTCCCAGGGTCTATTGAGTACTGGGTCATACACGTAAGTATAAGAAATTTACAATTGGTTAGTATTCAATCAATGCACCTAACCAACTGTTGATCTTAATTATAAAGTTATTAATAAACTTGAAAGTTATTTAAGCGAATTTTAGGAATTCAAAACAAAATCTACGCAAGTTTATTATAAATTTTGATAGTAATTTATGTTTAATTACTTTCTTCAAATTATAATGAAACCTTTTTCTTTTGGGAATCGAATTGTTTTAAGTATATTATTAATTATTAACTGAAAAGAGAAAAACAATCTCTGTAATCATTAATCAGCTAAACCAACTTTGTTTATGCCATGTAATTTGAAAGTTATTAGGTAGGTATCGCAAACGGGGACAAAGAAAAATTACAAAACCTACCTATTTGTCGGTTATTGGTCTGTCCCCGTCTGCAATACCTGCCTAATAAAATTCAAATTATATAATATACACAAACAAAGTTGGTGTAGCCGATTTATGATAATAGAGCTTGTTTTTCTCTTTTCAGTTAATATTTTTGTATGCAGTACGGTTATTTGTTTTTCTTAATAATTAAGTTCATTTCATACTTTTTTACTTTGTGTCAAAATGGTAGCATAAAAGTATAATAATATATAAATTCGGAATCTGCTATTCACTAGCTTTCATTTGATACCAATATTGTAATTTTCTACAAAAACAAAGTTTTATTCCCCCATCTCTTTTTTAATTTGTAGACGCCATCTCGAAATAATATACCTACCTTATGTCACTCTGACAATTTTTACGAATCTAAAGACACCTCAAACATTTAAATCCATTAAGCCGTTTAGGCTGTACGGCATGACAAAGAAATAGACAAACAAATAAACATACTTATATTCGAAAAACATAACCCTTCTTCTGGCGCAGCCGGGTAAAAAGAGAAACTAGCCAAATCGAACTAGCTATTCTCAGGTGATGCGTTTACCCAACGAACACCATTTAATTTTATTTATATAGATAAATATAATAATTTTGAAGATTTACGACTCAAAAACAACCGAAAGGAACTTTCTCTACAAAAACATAAGTCAAAAAGTAAGAATTTAATAAATACCTCGTCTCTTCCCCTACTTGTAGCAACAAACAAACATTATATCGTAGGTCTGGAGTCAGAAGATAACAAACAATGACCCATTGTGACTGCTGTCTATTGTCAAACGAAAACAGCCCTTATTGTAGCGGTTATCAGGAAACACGTATTTAATGGAAATATTAATAAAGTTGGAAATTAGTATTTTGTGCTTTTTGGGATATGCTGTTTTTTATTTGGATGTTTTAGAAGGAAAAAAGGCAGAAAAGATTCAACCTCTTTATCTTACCTAAGAGACATTTTTGAAAAACAATCATAACATTTTGTCATTAGAGAACAAATCTATTTTACTGGTTTTTTCCGATGAGTTTTTCGGAATTTATGTACGATTTGTAACACCACTGGCTTTTCGGTGAAGGAAAACATCGTGAGGAAACCTGCATGCTTCAATTTCGAGGCATGGATTGTTCCCACTGTCCATTACAAGTGGCGACGGGCTCACTCCCCGTCACACTGGACAGAGTTTCGGTACTACTAGTGAAACGTGGATTTTCTGAGGTTTCAGAATATCTCTGACTACCCCCTCGGGGAATATAGTCGTGAGCATATGCTTATGCTTTATGCTTTTTTTCGAAACTGGTTGAGCTACAGCATCCGTTATAATTTTCACTGAAAGTACTTACCTTAAGCTATATTTTATAACATTTTCAGTATGTATTACCGTTTTTACGACAGAACGAGAGGAAAAAACGTTGATAAAAACTAGTACCCCCCCTTAAAGTTAAACTTTTTTGCATTTTTATGTATTATCCGCCGTAATAACGCATACTCAATCGTCTAGTATTTTAACAACTATTCGAAGATTTCACTATATCTAAGACAGATTTATTACAAAACATTTTATGAAAAACTAGCAGCCCGCTAGCTTCGCACGGGGTAGACAAATAAATTTTAAGACTCATTTTTCTACACCTTCGGTTACATTGTTCAAATTTTACCAAGGATCCCTAATTTTTTTCAAAATGAAATGTAGCCTATGTCAAATTGGAAGAATGTAGCATTCTATTGGTGAAAGAATTTTTTAAATCGGCCCAGTACTTTTTGAGGTTATTCATTACAAACATACAAAAATAGGTACAAATCTTTCCTCTTTATAATATTAGTGTAGATAAGCAGACCTAATTCAATTTCGTCGAAAGAAAATAAGCAATGTTTTTCTTCGATACATTCCACAGTCCAAGAATAAATTGCTATCATAAATTCCTTGCAAATTGCATCAACTTCCCAATTTAACTTTTCAACTTCGGTCTAACTAAGTTTCTTTGTGGTAATTTGCAACAGATTGCCAACTTGGAATTCCCTGCATACCAAGCTAATTTTGAGGATTTTATGTTCAGTTCACTAAGTTGATTATGCGCTGAGAAAAACATGACTTCTGAATTTCGAGAGTTTTTAGGGTTCCGTACCCAAAGGATGAAATTACAAACACAGCTAGTATAGAATTAAATGATAGCTAGCATTGCCATTATCTTCAGTATCATATTTTTTAGGGTTCCGTACCCAAAGGGTAATTACACGGGGCCCTATTACTAAGCCTACTTTGTCCGTCCGTCTGTATCTCTGTCTGTCCTACCTATTTAGGGCTGGAACTTTTAAACCGTAATAGCTACACAGTTGAAATTTTCACAGAATTTGTGTTATTACGACGCATTTGCTAACAAATAAATGTCAAAAAGTAAAAAATTTTGGGGGGGTCCTCATACAAGAGACTAGTTTTATCAATGATTTTTTCCTCTCGCTCTATCGTAAACACGGTAAATCATACAAGCGTCAAACTTGGTGTGATTGTAGAACAAACTCTACAATATGACAATAAATAGTGAAAACCGGCCAAGTGTGAGTCGGTCGGAAAACATTTTTTATTTTTTAATAGGTCTTGTCCAATGGAACAAAACTTCCATAGAAACTAAATCGATATAATGCTTCTGTCTCGAGATCTGCGGTCAAAGTCAAAAATAGGGCGTCTCTAACTTCTAAAATACCGGAGTGAAAAATCTGAAATTTTTTTAATATATAGCTTAATGCTTACCTTACTGAAAGTATTTATACGTTCAGTGAAAATTTTAACGGATGCTGTAGCTCAACCAGTTTCGGAAACAACGGAGTTGATCTCTAAAGACCAACTAGATGGCGTTGCACGAAAATAAATCGCGCTATCATTGTGTTTCCAAAAAATTCTCTTAGTTAAGATAAACAGATCAAAACTTTTCTTCTTTTTTACCCGACTGCGACAGAAGGAGGGTTATGTTTTTCGAGCGTATGTATGTATGTATGTATCTATGTATGTATGTATGTATGTTTGTATGTCTATTTCTTTGGCACGGCCTACAGCCTAAACGGCTTGATGGATTTTAACGTATGGGGTGTCATTGGATTTGTAAAAATCGTGAGAGTGACATAGGGTATATTATTTCTATTATATCGGGACTGGCGAACAATGAGAACACGGACAGTTAATTCCACGGTTTATTGCGAACTGACAGCATTTGACACAATGATGAACTTAGAAACTAATATATTGATATACCTACATAATACATACATCACAATCCTCCCTTCTAAATATCACTTACACAAGTTACACAATAATAGCGGGACTATAGTAATCGATTAGATTAGATCTACAGTTGTTCTCAACCTTACAAACCGTTCGCTAACAGAAAACATGAATTGCTTATTATGCTGACTTATATCTAAATACAATCGTGCGGTATCCTATAACTACATCTAACCTAGGTACTAACTAATCATAACAATTTGTTAAAACTTATAGCGTGGTGGGTTGACCGTACGGCACTTACGCACCGGTCGAGGGAGCTGGGGGGGTGCATCGGGTGGCAAGGGCGGTGTGAACGCGCGTGGTGGACTAACCACTACGGACGACGTGGTCGGCGCCGGTACCGGCGCTGCGGATCCTTCGTCCCCGTCCGTTCTATTATTCTCTCTTATGGAGGCGCCATCTTCCGGCGTGTCAACGCTCACTAAACTTCGACTTTGTGAGACATTCGATCTGGGCGATCCACCTTCTATCCTCCCCTTGCTTACGAGCGTTGCTCGATCGTCGGTAGCGGTAGGCAGACTGACTAGTGAACTCCTAGGTCTCCGTTTTAGCTGGTCGATATGTCTGTGCGACTCCCTACCCGTACTATCTATAACTGTATAATCCGTTATTCCTAAACGCTGAGTAACCTGTCCCGGTAGCCACTTATCTGCAGCGTGGTACTGCCGCAGCCACACCTGCTCGCCGGGCTCCATGGCGCGCTCCGCGCTCGGGCCGCCCCGAACCTGGCGCTCTTGTAGTCTCCTAACCTTCTGTTCTCTATCTGGTTTTAGAGCATCAAGCTTGGTACGCAACCTTCTACCTATCATGAGAGCCGCGGGGGCCTCGCCTGTCGTACAGTGTTCTGTATTACGGTAATGCATTAAGAACATGTTTAAAAATAAATTAATGTCTTGCTGGCTTCTCACAGCCTTTTTGATTGCTTTCTTAACCGTACGAACCGCGTTCTCCGCCGCCCCGTTCGAAGCTGGATGGTATGGAGCGGAAAACAGATGTTCTATACCATTAGTCATCAAAAAATCGGAAAATTCCTTACTCGAATAAGGGGGGCCATTATCAGACACTAATTGTTTCGGCAGACCGAATCGTGAGAAAACTTGGCTAAGTCTATCTATAGTGTGTGTAGCCGCCGTACTTGGTACTTGAAAAGTTTCGATCCACTTTGTTCTAGCATCTACAATGACCAGAAAAACTCTGTTAAAGACCTGTAAAAAATCTATATGGAGACGTGACCAAGGCCGGCCCGGCCAGGGCCACGGGCAGATCGTGTGCTTGTGCGGCGCATCCGACTCGGCTACGCACACCGCGCACTCACGGCACATAGCTTCTATAGCCTCATCGAGGCCACACCACCATACATAGCTGCGGGCAATAGCCTTCGTTTTCACTATTCCCATATGGGATTCGTGTAACTCCAACAAAACTTTTGCCTTACAGTTCTCTGGAATCACCACTCGGTGACCCCACATAATACAACCCAGTTCTTCGTAAAGTTCGTTCTTACGATTAAAAAATGGTTGAAGTTCTCTTATTTCATTATCTAACGGCCAGGCGTCCCTTAGATAAGAAATAATTCTACCAAGAATTGGGTCCCGTTGTGTTTGTTTCTTTATTTCCTGATAATCTAGTAACATGTCATTCTGAGCAAAGTGCAAATATGTTTGTTCTGGTATTTGTAAACAATCTTTTGCTCCATTTACGATCGGTAAGCGAGATAACCCGTCTGCACAATTCATTTTAGTATTAACATATTCTATGTCATAAGAGTAAGCGGATAACTTGATTGCCCACCGCTGCAAGCGACTAGCAGCCATGGTAGGTATCCCCGTCTTGGGGCCGAAGATGCTTACTAGCGGCTTGTGGTCCGTGCGCAATGTAAAACGCCTACCATACAAATACTGATGCAATTTTTGCAAGCAAAATACTATAGCGAGTGCCTCCCTGTCGATCTGCGAGTAGTGTTTTTCTGCCTCGGTCAACGCTCTTGAGACATAGACCACCGGCCGTTCGCCCCCTCCACTCGCATCGGGTTGAGCTAGTACCCCACCAATGCCGCGGGCACTCGCATCGCACGTCAATATCAATGGTTTGTTTACATCGTAATGTAATAAAACTTCCGCACTAGTTAGAATTTTTTTAATCTTTATGAATGAATTTTCGCAGTGTGGAGTCCATTTCCAATCGACATCTTTTCTTAACAGTTCGTATAATGGTGATAAAATTGCACTTACATTCTTTATAAATTTTGCATAGAAGTTTACTAGTCCTAGAAAAGATCTCAATTCGGAAACATCTTTTGGTCGAGTAATTTTTAATATAGCCTCAACCTTCTCTGGATCCACTTTTATACCGTCTTTGGAAATTATATACCCTAGGTACCTGACCTCTTCTAACATGAATTGACATTTACTTTTTTTAAGTTTCATGCCGTGACTATGCAGTTTACTGAATATCTTTTCCAATGTTTTCAAATGTTCTGCCTCATTCGTGGAGGCACAAATAATATCATCTAAAAATACTTCCACTCCTGGAATACCACTAAAAAGATTACTCATGATCCGTTGAAATATGCCTGGGCTCGAGGACAACCCAAACACTAGCCGGTTGTATTTAAAAAGGCCCTTGTGAGTGTTGATTACCGTTAAATTATTCGAATCCTCCAGCTCGACTTGATTGTACGCCTGTGAAAGATCAATCTTAGAAAATATCCTAGCCCCATTTAGGTTAACCAATAAATCTTCTATTTTCGGTAACGGAAACCTATCGACCAGCAAAACGGGATTTAACGTAACTTTATAGTCAGCACAGATCCGGAGTCCACCGTCAGCCTTACGTACCGGTACCAAAGGTGTGGCCCAGTCGGAGCTCTGGACGGGCTCGATGACGCCGGCGCGCAGCATGCTCTCCAGTTCAGCGTCGACGCGGTCCCGCAGCGCGTACGGCAGCGGCCGCGCGCGACAGAACACCGGCACCGCGCCCTCGCGGATGTATAACCGAGCCTTGCCACCCGTGAACCGACCCAGCTCACTCGAAAACAACTCCTCATATCTGTCGAGTAATACATTTAACTCATTAGGGCACATATTTAAACAATCCGTCGCATTTTGTAATATAGGGATTTTTATAGCTAATTCGGATAACCATTGCCTGCCTAGTAACGAAGTGGTCCCTCCATCTATTACAAAAAGTTCTAAGCATTTTGTTACATTCCCCGACTTGACTTCCGGTCTGATCACACCCAATGGTTTCACTTGACTGCCATCATAAAATCTAAAAACAAGATCGAATTTCTCGATGGGTCTTGCATGAAAATATCGATCATATGTAGCCTTGCTTATGCAAGAGACAGCCGAACCCGTATCCACTTCCATGCTTAAGCGGGTTCCGTCAATAAGTATAGCCAAACTCACCGGTTTGTAACTATTTAGGCAGAGATGATGCAGCTCCTCCTCGACGTCCGACGCACTGGTGTCCGAAGAGAACTCGTCCTCCTCCGCCAGTGGTCCCTCCACGCCAAAGGTCGCGTCCACATGGTGGACCCTCTTCCCGCCATACTTCCCGGCGCTGCCCGCGTCCTCCCGGTTTGAATAACCCGGACACACGCGCCGTAAATGTCCCCTTTGTTTGCATTTGCCGCAAACAAAACTTTTGTAACGACAACCGTCGCTGTGGTGATCGTGCGCCCCACACACCGTACAATTATAATGCGCGTTCCGCCCATTTCCGCTACCGCCGCCATTTTGTGCAGGCTTGGTGGCGCGCCCGCGCCGGTCCCGTCCGCTCCCCGACGGTGAAGTTACCGCATGCACTGCACTCCCTGCGCCACCGAGCATGCCGCTCGGACCCGCTTCCACGGCCGCCGCATCCCGCTCCGCCGCCGCCATTGCGCAAGAAATTTTTACCGCCGCGGAAAATGTTAGCGACTCCTCCGCAAACAACCGTTGACGAATACCGTCATTCTTCAACCCGCATGCCAGCTGGTCCCGTAGATTGTCCTCTAGCACCGCCCCGAACTCACAATACCTAGCCATTTTTTTTAGTTCCGAAACGTATTGTGCTATGGTTTCGCCCGGTAGTTGCCTTCTCTGTCGAAAACGGTACCTTTCCGCCATGAATGACGGTTTCGGTTGTAGGTGGTCCTGTAGAAGTTTCACTACCCCATCGTAATCCTTCTCGCTAGGTTTAGCGGGACTGGTGAGATTGCTGAGCAGATCGTACGTCACGTCACCCACACCCGCGATCAAGATAGGTAGCCAAAGTTCTTTGTCCACTTTATTCACTTTAAAGTACATTTCCAAACGTTCCACATATTGTGTCCAGTTGCCGGACTGTATATTAAATTCTGTTATTTTGCCGATTGACATTTTATGCACGCTTTTAAATAAATCCTCGTTAGCCAATATTATATCGGGACTGGCGAACAATGAGAACACGGACAGTTAATTCCACGGTTTATTGCGAACTGACAGCATTTGACACAATGATGAACTTAGAAACTAATATATTGATATACCTACATAATACATACATCACAATTTCAAGATGGCGTCTACAAATTAAAAAAGAGAGGGGGAATAAACATTTTTTTTTGTTAAAAATTACAATATGGGTATCAAATGAAAGCTAGTGATCAGACGATTCCAAATATATAAATATTATAGTACTTTTATGTTACCGTTTCGACACAAGACTAAAAAGTATGAAATAAACTAAATTATTAAGATAAACAAAAAACCCGACTGCATAAAAAACCTATTAACTGAAAAGAGAAAAACAAGCTCTAAAATCACTAATCAGCTATAACACCTGTATTTAAGCTAATATAATTTGAATGTTATTAGGTAGGTATTGCAGGCGGGGACAAAAATAACCAACCAAAAATCTCCTTTGTCCCCGTTTGCGATATCTACCTAATAACATTCAAATTATATTAGCTTAAATACAGGTGTTATAGCTGATTAGTGATTTTAGAGCTTGTTTTTCTCTTTTCAGTTAATAGGTTTTTTATGCAGTCGGGTTTTTTGTTTATCTTAATCTACTTATAGGTACAGGGTCCAACTTAATATGCTGATAGTTTTTTAAGAGGGTGATCAGACCATCAAACTGAACAACTTTCTCTATGGGACCAATGTCGAAATCCCGAAAAAAAAATCAGCTGCACCATACAATTGGGTCGAGTACGATTTCAGTTTAGTATGGAACAGCTGATTTTTTTTCGCGATTTCGACTTTGGTCCCATAGAGAAAGTTGTTCAGTTTGACGGTCTGATCATCCCCTTAAAAAAGTGTCAGCATATTAATGAGGACCCTGTATAATGGCTACGGAACTCTATCATGGGTGTGTCCGACACACTCTTGGCTGTTTATTTAAATCATAATAATGTTATTTTCTATCATCGTAAACTGGACAATGAAACCTACTGAGTTGATTTTGATTAGCTAGAACTTAGCAAACTTTTAACCAAATATTTACGTCTATTTGGCTATTTTCAAAATAATAGAAACTAATTTGACTATTACGAGTATTTACTTAGCTTAATATATTTTATTTGGAAAGTCAAGTAAACCCAAGATTAAAATAACCCTACCCAATTTATCTCTTCACCCATCAAAACGGTAACGGTATATTTAATTAAACTATTCAATTCAGAACCTTCAATTTTCATTGAAACTTTAATACCAATTGTAAGTTAAACAAATTTAATTTTGGTTCATATAAAAGGTTTGCTAAATGCTATCGTAAGTTAAAAGCTAGATTAAAACTATCAGAGCTGAGTAATTACTTTTGTTTTAAAACACGTTAACTCCGGTTTTTACCAAGAGCGTTTGCTTGAATCGAAAATAGGTATTTACAATACCTGTTTGTCTGTAACAAAACACCGTAGTAATATTTAAAGGGGGGGTTCAGTTCATCAAATACAACAAATTTCACTAGGCGGCACCACATTAAAAAAAAAACAACAGTTTCATACAAAACTGCAGTATCTACTGACTCAAATATATGAGACTTTGTCACCATAGTGAGGCACTTTAAATATTACTTGAGTGTTTTGTTACACCTGTATAATAATAACTAAGGAAGTTTGAATGTAAGTAAGAAAACATACATTATAAAAGCGCCGCCGTTTTTAATAACGTTCAAATTGATTTTTGTTCTGATAATATAACAATTATGGTCCATTTTCCAATGCATGTTGTGTTTTACAAAAAAAAAAATTATTTTTCTAGATGCATAATGCTCACGACTAAATTCCTCGAGGAGGTAGTCAGAGATATTCTGAAACGACAGAACATCCACCGTACCCGTCCCGTTCACTAGTAGTACCGAAACTCTTTCCAGTGTGACGGGGAGTGAGCCCGTCGCCATTTGTAATGGACAGTGGGTACAATACATGCCTCGAAATTGAAACATGTAGGTTTCCTCACGATGTTTTCCTTCACCGAAAAGCCAATGGTGCTACAAATGGTACATAAATTTCGAAAAACTTATTGGTACGAGTCGACCTGGACGGGGATTGAATCGCACCATCGCCTCCTGCATGGCAGGCAAGGTTACTCGCCACTGGACCACCACGGTTTGTTTTTACTTGATGCTGGAAATTAATTGTTACATCTTGGATCCCAGATGTCGAGGCAGTTAACCTCGCGTTTAATCTTCCAAGTTTTAAAATGTTTATTTGTAGACTTACAAAATTATAATGGGAGATTTTCTGATGACTGTTTGTTTAATTTAGATTTATCGATGGATGTTGTTACCGTGACATGGGTCAGAAGATCATAATTTAGGCTACAAGCTTAAAAAAACTGCATTTTACTGGGGCATCCGCTGACGAATGTACATGTTTAAAAAAATATATATTTTGTCGACAGCAATGTCGTACCTTCATCTCTCATTAACGCCATCTATCGAGTCATTTGGAACTACTTTTTCTATTTACATTTCTTTTAAAAAAATCCCCCATTTATTTATTAACAGCGGAACGTTACATATAGGCCCAGTCTCGGACGAATTAATTTCGTGGTTAATTCGTCCAAGGGCCCAGTCTATACAAAAGACATCACCGCGAACATTTTTGTCCTTCACAATATAATCACAATATGATTTACGAGCTATGTATCGTATCCTAGACCTTGAATCATTGAATCGCATTGCATGAAGTACTAAGTCAATAACAATAAACGTGATACGTGAGTGAACGGACATGGACCGCGAGCCGCCGACTTGTGCCTTCAATCAGCCGACAATCAGTAGTCTTATTGTGTAACTAGTTACTAACTACCCGATTCAATCGTTATCAAATCGACACGATGTCTTTTGGTATTTCTTAGCGATTCTGCTTCAGACAATGGATATTATGATCACAAAAACAAAACATTACTAAAAATTGCCTAGTACAATCGTAATACGTTACCGATCTAGTAAACGATATAATCGGAAAAAGAACCCCTCAAATCTACTTCGTTAAATGTTCATTGTCTGCATTGGGGCTTATGGGGGATTTAAAGCCCGAGCAGAAAAGTAAAAAGCCTCACCATGTTGCGGAAAATCATTAGAACTTATGTAAACTGACATTAAACACTGACATTAACGGTTAAGCGGACTGATATTATTACAGTTTAGTATGGAACATCCGATTTTTTTTTTGCTATGATTGTTTTGCTCCCATAGTAAAAGTTGTTCAGTTTGATAGGTAGAGTATGTGGTTTAAAGGTTAATGATACTTTTCCTTACAACCTGTAGATATATTTATATACGCATATATCGCTAGAATCCACTCATGTAAAGCCTGTTACATGAGTGGATTCTAGCGCTATATGCGACGGAAATTCACCCGTGTAAATCCCGCATTATTCTCACCTATTCAATATTTCATGATATTATATGGAAGTTAATATAATTCCGATGTATTCGTTTAACCGCTCATACATTACTTTTCCATTTAACTGATTGAAATCCGAGAGCGGTACATTGCAATAACGATACAATATTATTGTTAGAGATCAATCGCTATATTATTGCTTCGTCATAAAAACTTTTGGACGGACACTGTATAACATTTTTCCTAAGACAGCATTAAAAGGAATGTAAATATTTTATTCTAGTATTTTCCGTTCGCGCGTGGAATCGATAATGCCGTAGCGTGATTTTTGCGTAAAAAAGTATTGCAGTTTTTAAATTGGATTAAAAAGCTTTCACATTACGATCGGTTAAGCAGTTTTTGCACTACGCTCGAATAAATGGAGTAAATTGTCATAATTACAGAATTTTTATATCGGTGATGTTACCACAGATTATTTAATAGTTACTACCGTAAACATTACTAAAAATTTAGTTTTTAATGTAGACTGTTCAGTGTCGCACTGCTGGGCAAATATAATATCGTATAGATGACATTGTATAGTTGACATTGTATAGTTGACATTGTATAGTTGACATTGTATAAGTGGTTTACATTGTCCAGCTGAAATTGCATCCTAATTTAATATTTTGTTCAAAGTTATATTTCAAATCAAATTAATCAATTGTAACTACTATAATTATTTGCATGCTATTCAAAATGGCTAAGTAAGCATGATCTTAATGTATTATTAACTGATATATTATTTGATTACAACTAATGTAAAATGTACGCTATTTGAGGCAAATAAATGATTTCTATTTTTATTTCTATACCTAGTATTTTCCCTGTAGTTTTGTATACATATACAGCTGTGACTATGCATTAATACTGACAGTAGATAGATGGAAGGACTGTTAAATATTTGATTAAAACGATGTTCTTCTTGTCGTGTCTTTATGAATATTGTATGCTTCAATTCCGATAAAAGTCGAAAAATTTTCAGTCTCTCATATAAGGTCAAGTTTGATATTTACTTTGTACGAATCAATAAATAAATAAAGCCTCCGAATGCTGAAATAGTGGACCGGTCACATCTGTTCCAGAAACGACATCCCGTCAGAGTAGACGAGTCCTAAAATGGAAGCAGCATTTGAGCAAAAGTAAACGTAGCAGCTACCGACGAATAGCTAGAAATAAGTTTGTTTATTCATTTGAAGATTCTTGGCTACTGCTGTAATTTCAATACGTATATTTTGTAAGATATTCCAAGGAATCGATAATACTCGATATTTTCTTTCGTGTCCATTACACCTTTTTTTGAAAACTGTTTTAAAGTAATCCCGAGATCGTAATGAACCAGTAGAACGTTAATTTTAATTTTATAAAGCCGAAAAATGCCATAAAACTCATTTGTATTTATGATTTTGAATTTTCGCGCGGAAACGCTAGCCGATGTGCTGTTTCTGCTCGTGACGTCCGTCAGTAAACAATACGACTGCGAAACACCAAGTAACAAAATTTGTGAAAATAATGAGTTCGAAATAACACAGAGCACGACAATAATCTAGATTGTGTTCTATCGGAGTGACGTCACATCGTAATCCAATATGGCGAATGGCGTTCTAGACATTAGATAAACAGATTAAAATAAGATTTAAAAAAAATTAATTATAACATTTTTTTTCGAAATCTGTCATAAACGTGCATATTTATATTTTTCTTACTTGGTGTAAAATATCCTTTTGGCGACGGGCTCACTGTCTGTTACACTAAATAGATTTTGGGCACTGCTTTGCAGTGATAAGGGGATATTCTGAATATGCTGTGTATTATGTAGCTTATTTCCATTGATGGTATAGTGGACCTGTTGGCAATCTGCTACGATGGTTGTCAGTAAATTGATGATCAGAAAAAAATGTGTCATCAAAATAACCCAAATATTTTTACTCTTAGAAATTCTTACGTGTTACCACCGGGTGAAACGTCTAAAATAAGTAGGCGGGTAACAACAGAGAAGAATGGGTTAGTAATTATTAATTTATACAAAGAGAGACGTCCTGTACAACTAAGTAGAAATAGTCTACAATCCATTTGCAGAGATGCTATTAAATTCCATTGGGAATATGGAAAAAGGACAAACGTTGACAATGTGAATTCTTAATTTCTCTACTCTTCAGTGAGTTCATATACGAGTACATATTAATCAGTTTTCAGGAAGAACATCGTAAGTGCGGAACTTACGATGTTCTTCCTGAAAAGATTCGATATGTATTCGTCAAATACATATAGGGTCCTTCTTAATATGCTGACACTTTGTTAAGGGGATGATCAGATCATCGAACTGAACAACTTTCTCTATGGCATCAACATCGAAATCGCGAAATAAATTCTGCTGTCCGGATGTAACTCCAATTCTGACACAGAGATAGAGATAGAGATAGATAAACTTGTTTAGTTTAATGGTCTGATCATTCCCTTAAAAAAGTGTCAGCATTAAGAAGGACCCTGTATATGAATGAATGAATGAATGAATGAAATGAATGAAATATACTTTTATTTACACCAAAACACAGGATACAGCATAGAAAAAAGAAACAAAAAACGCTAGTGGTACAAATAAGGCATAATGGTAATGGTATAGTTTAGAACAGAAGATTTTATTTTCGTTATAAGTACAACGTGTTTAACGAAATAACCGACACTGAATAAATAGTTTATTCAGAATCGGGATAAGAATCGATTTCAAACGTTGATTGATAATTTTATAGATTCGCTAAGTGCGTTTACTGGAAAGCAATGGAGATGTGACAAAAATGTATGAAATTTTGAAAGCAATTTCAATTGAGTTTCCAAAAATACCTCATACGCTGAAACAACATAAATGTTCTCTTGCTTACTCCGTGTGAAAATCGTATAAGCCTGTCTTGTTTTTGCTACTATTATAATTTTAATGGGTTTTCTAGTCATTCTCTTTCTAAGATTCCAAACCTTTTTTGTATGGGGTCTTTTTTCCCCTATATTTAATTTTTCCTTCTAAATGTTATTGTATATTGGCTCATGGGGTGTATGAGAGTATCGGTTATTACGTTAAAATGTTGTATAATACCTATTAAAATTTAAGGTAAGTTATAGCCTATAGAATCCCACCGCAGTGCAAAGGCCTCCTCTCACGAATAAGGGTGAGAGGGAGTGGGCCATACTCCACCACGCAGGCCTAGTGCGTGTTGGTGGAGGCAAGTTAGTGGTCAACTCACTGTCAGAGAATTTTCAAGCCTCCTTAATTAGGCCTCCGAACTTTCTTAACGAATAGTTACAACGCCATCTGACGAAACTATCCGAGACCAACTGCAAAACGTGCCTTCCGAAGCACGGAAACGCTCCAGAAGAAATACCACTAAACGGTCACCCATCCAAAGACTGACCGGTCCTGACGTTGCTTAACTTCGGTGATCGTTTTCAATACGGAAGCTCCACTACGCCAACGAGCGCTTAACAATTTAAGGACTTAATTAAATTTTATTCATAATCGAATTCGATTAAAACGATTCCTTACGATATTCTTCCTGAAAAGGCGCGAAATAATCACGCTCATTATCCCTAATGGAACAAGTAGAGCCCCAGGTGTACACCATATCGTAAACCACTTTAAACAAAATTGGCCTGGGTTCGCCAGTAATCATCAATGTCCCGTTTAGTGACAAGTTGTCGCCTCTAATTGGGAACATTAATCAATCCATCAGCTTATACGACTTGCATGGAATGTTAAGGGTATATTACCGTTGGCGCGCTCCATACAAACGAAGTCGGGTTATACAACGTGTTAATGAATAAGCGACAAAACCTCATACACCCCAACTGATTTACAACAAAATAATTAGATTACAAAAATAATTTTTATTATTTTGATAGTTAAAATTTAAATTTGATAGTTTTAATTTATCATTTCAGCAATGAATGAAAGCGCTAACGTGGATACATTTTAAGACTCTTGTTTTGGTAGTAAGTAGGCTGAGAGTACCCGAGCGGTGGTTTGAGATCGAGTTCTAATTTTAAATATTTCAAACAAATTATTTAATATTTTGAAAAAAAAATCCTATGTTGAAACCATGATAATACGGTTCTGCTCTCGATTCTAAACAAACTACTTTCTAGTTTTGCGTTAATTCAATTCACGTTCGTTGAATACACGTTGTATTTTCAATAATAACCAATTAAAGTTTATAAATTTTTTCAGAAACAGTCTAGAACGAACGAAGCTTGCATGTTGTCAGATTTTCGTTAAAATGTATAGTTTTAAAGTTACAGTGCCTCAAAGATTTCCATACAAATCTTAAATCGATCCTAGCACTGAAACTGTACATTTTAACAAAAATCTGACTTTATACAAACATAGAGTTTATTAGTTTCTAGATTGTTTCTGAAACATTTAATTTACTTTAATTGGTTAGGATTGAAAATATCACCAGACTTCGTTTGTATGCAGCGCGTATTTACGCATTCGTAATAAACTTATCTTAAGCCCGCCTCATTCTAAGTTTTCATTACAATTATTAACTTACAAAAACGTGGTACAACCGCCATCAGATATATCATAACTAACAAGGTGGTCAAATATTTCTAAGCAATTCTAATTTTCAATAATTTATTTTCAAATAACCAATCAAAAATATCTGAACGCCTAGAACATCAAATATATATACGCAGTCAGGATTATAAAGATCTGAGCAGTTTAGGAAAAAAAACCTTAATCCGTTGTTATACATTTCAATTTTAAATAACATTATAAAGAAATTATTGAAAATTAGCTGTTCAGATATTTATGACCAAATACATGTATTGATATAATTGGTAACATTTACTGTATCGCATTTATTGAAAATTAGCACTTGCCTGAAATATTTGAATAGCTTGTATGCTACGATATATCTGATGGTGACTGTACTAAGAATCCTACGTATGAAATTTGAGATTTTTGACCAACCAACAGACAAAAAAGAGTTTTTAGTTTAGATTATGTACACACGGCAAATACAAAAATTATATAATATCTAATCTTGTGTTTTACAGTGTTATTATTAACAAACAGCTTTAAACCTATTCGAAATGGATTCTAAATATAAAGTAGCAAAAAGAAATCAAATATTAATCCAAGTTCTTAGCTTAAATAGAAGCCTAAGAACGTTTGCGGCATCAAATAATAAAGTAAACACGGGTTTCCCTCAATTTTGTTGAGCAAATAGCTGGTATATGGAGCGTGCAAGAAGTGTAAAAGGAGTATTCTAAAGAGTACCTAATTAGTAATGCTATGCTGGGAATTATTAAGGAGGATTCGTAAATTTCCTTTAGGCCGTTTTTCCACTCACGTCACGCACGTGCGTGTGAGTGAAGTACATGCATTGCTTCAGCAATAAATCATTTTGTGCGTGACGGTGCGGTGGGTAGAGAGCTAACGTTTCTAAATGATTAATTTATTAATGAGAAAAATGTTTTTGCTTATTTTGATCTTCCTTCTGATTTTTAAAATGATAGTACAATAAACATTTATTGCTAAATGAAGAATTTGTTAATGAGAAATTGTTTTATAATACAGGGTGTAAGGAAAAAGTATCATCAACATTTAAATCACATACTCTACCGATCAAACTGAACGACTTTTACAATGGGAGCAAACCTAACAGCGCAAAAAAAAAACTGCTGTTCCATACTAAATTACAATGCCTATTCGACTAAAATGTGTAAGACAGCAGATTTTTTTTTGTTGTGACAGGTTTGCTCCAATAACAAAAGTTGTTCTGTTTCATATTAGAGTATGTGGTTTAAAGGTTAATTATACTTTTCCTTACACCCTGTATTTAAACTGCTTAATAATGACCGTGAACTTTGACAAAGTAATCCATGCCATTTTAACCATATTGAAGAAATGGGAGATGATGATGACGAAAGAACGTGAATAAAAATGTTCACTTGGACTTTTCGTAAAATATTGTATCGCAAAGGGAGGTAATCCTCCCTAAAATTAAAAACTATAAATAAATTGTAATTTTAGATTTTCATGGTTTTTTACTCCTTTCTATCGTACGTAGCTAAAATATTAGACGCACAATGTCACTCATATTCGCAAAATGCAATCTCAATACAAAATTCACATTCGTGTAACGTCACATTCGCATAATGACACTCGCAAAATGACACACGCGCAAAACATCACACACAAGATAGCAAAATACTAAACCCAACACCACTGTCTATTAACTTGTAATTTTCAGAATGGCTTTCCGCTCTGTCAGGGGATTTGACCAAATTCGACCACTAACGAAAAGGGATTTCACGGGAAAAGCCTCTATTGGGTCTACCGTTAGCTTTATAATAACATTGTCCAGTTATTATAATCAAATGTGTGTATTGCATCTTTGAGTTTAGGTACTGTACGAAAATCCATCGTACAGTGCGTCGTACGTAAGTACTGGGCATCGGCTGAGATGATGAGAGATGACTGTACGATAAGTTTTATTTTAACTGTCAGAGTTCGCCAACTAAATATTGTAACTAGAGAATGCTTTTATAAGCAGCAGCAGTTATCTGCCATAACCTCTGACTATTTATATGTGGACTGGTTACGCGTGTAATTCTACTAACAAACATTTCTGCCACTTTTTGCGGGGGGCGAGGTAATATGAAATCCGCAACTTTGGATTTTATTCTCCATAACTTTAGATTCTAATTTTGAATGTTAAAAATCATGAAAAGTGGTCTTGTGTGAACCCCAAACGTTCTAAGTTCGAAGTTATTATTTCGCAATTATAGGTTGTCTCGTTTAGTGATAAGGTGTAAAATTGAATGTAAATGCACAAGATTAATTGTGCTCATACCGTGGCAGAGGGGAAATGCTACCGCAAGGCTAGTCCTTATAATAATTAGTCAAAGGCTATAACGAATCGCGAGCGCTGTCTAAGTTGCGATAGACTTTACAAGGCATTACAACGAGATCAAGATGGAAGATCTTAAGAATTTATAAGTAAAAACCGGGAAAGAGCGTGTCGGATACGCCCAAGATAGGGTTCCGTAGTCATTCCTTTAAAAACTCATCCTGATATAGCTTAAATAACGTAAGAAATCTTCAAGAAGCAAACAATAGTGCGATTTTATTTCATTCAGCGCCAGCTATTGATGGGCGGCGACCGCCCGCCCTAGTCCCAGCAATAATGTTTCAGGTTTTAATTTGATTTCTCCGACACTGATTGTGCTACAGCGTTCATTATAATTTTAATTGAAAGTACGGGGAGTTATTATTTTCAAATAGTTTCAGATTTTTACTCCAGTATTTTAGGAGCTAGATTTGTATGGAAATCTTTGAGGCACTCTAACTTTAAATCTGAAAGTATACAAACAGAGAGATTAGTTTCTAGATTGTTTCTTGACTTTAATTTGTTAGTATTGAAAACATACCCAGACTTCGTTTGTATGGAGTGCGCCAACGGTTATATGGGGTCCTTCTTAATATGCAGACATTTTTTAATAGGCCGATCAGACCATCAAACTGAACAACTTTCTCTAAGGCACCAAAATCGAAATCGCAAAAAAAAATCTGTTACCCATACAAAAGTGCAGACCTACTCGAGCCAAATGTAAGGGACAGTTGATTTTTTTTTCGCGATTTCGATGTTAGTGCCATAGAGAAAGTTGTTCAGTTTGACGGTCTTACCATTCTCTTCAAAAAGTGTCAGCATAAGTTGGACCCTGTATACGCAAAAGGTGGAGATAATCAGGAAAAGACGTAAGGATATATTAAAATGATTTTTATTAGGAGATGCAAGGAGAGCCCACCAGCTGTAAACAAATAAACAGTACATTAACTAGATTGCAGATTTGTATAGCGAATTCTATTCTTGATTTCAATTTTGGTCCCATAGAGAAAGTTGTTCAGTTTGGTGTGATCAACCCCTTAAAAACCGACGGAATTATTAAGAAGGACACCAAATTATTTTTTAATAGGTTGTTTGAAAAAAAATAGTTTTTTTAAGCCAATTTTTTTAACCTACTTCGTCTCACTGCTGGGAAAAGGTCTCCCCTAAACTCTTCCATAATTTACAATATAATTAAATATTTAAAGTTTATTGTTTCAGTTACCCTATTTCTTCTTCCTCGGTTACTATTTCCAACTGTTACTTTTCCCAACACAATAACAACAAAATAGTTAATTCGGTTTTACGAAGATGGCCTCGTATATTTCTTAGTTGGAATATAAAATATCCAGAATCAACCCGCTAGCGATTGTTG
The DNA here is from genome assembly GCA_963924505.1 of Agonopterix alstromeriana. Taxonomy (NCBI): domain Eukaryota; kingdom Metazoa; phylum Arthropoda; class Insecta; order Lepidoptera; family Depressariidae; genus Agonopterix; species Agonopterix alstromeriana. The sequence goes on from OZ004682.1 coordinate 7,523,243, forward strand.
CAATATTGAAAACTCGAGCAGAAATATTTTCGTATCGACTTAAAGTTACTACTGAGATTAACGAAGCGAACTCTACCTTTGGGTAAATATATAGATAGTACAGAAGGTTTAGTCCAATCATTATTAATGCTCCATAGTATACACACACAGCAAGACGAATTTTACGTACCCGAAATACTGTTGTCATTACAAGTAAAGTAATTTTATGAATATTTGCAAATATAATATATTACCTCTCTATATCCGTAAAATTTATGTGTGAAGTTTTTCAATTCAATTTCAGTTTATTATTAAAATGATACTTCGTAGTGACTACGGTGGCTACGGCGTAGTCGATTGTATCTTAGATAAAGGTGCATCATACAAATGAAAACAATACTTGAAAACCATTTGAATAGAATCAATAAGAAACATTTGGAAATTGCAATTTGCTGTATAATATGTGTTTTTATGCAACTGATTCTTGATGCATAATTTTCAGCAGTATTTAGAATATCAAGATGTACGCAAATTCTATCGATGCAATCATTTGTATTATATTAAAGAAAAATATGATATCTATTCGTCTTTCTCTAATAATCGTCTTTAAAAAAATGTCTGCTAATTATTGTGCGCATAGCTTCATTGCCGGCGGCATCATCAAAAAATCCGAGTCTAACGAAGTGCACCTCCTGTATTTTCCGTATTTTTAATCGTCTTTAAAAAAATGTCTGCTAATTATTGTGCACATAGCTTCATTGCCGGCGGCATCATAAAAAATCAGAGTCTAACGAAGTGCACCTCCTGTATTTTCCGTATTTTTTCCATCTGGATTATTTGTTCAAGAGGCGAAAATTGTAAGTTAGGAAGTTTAGTCGATCAACGGTAGCCATGTTTTTCCTGTTAAATGAGCCGTGTAATGGAGGGAATTCGAGGACGTTTAGTTTCAAGGGGTCTGGACAATGGTTATAAATATGCTGATAAATGTGGCGAGGTCTGTGGTCAACTGGTGGAAAATGTACAGGGTCCTTCGAGCTGAAGGGTTTTTATATTGTATTTACTTAATAGCTATGGAATAATTATACATTATAATTTGATTACATGGTTAAAATCATTAAAATATGCAGAATAATTTATAACTAAGTAGGATATGTGCTTGAAATCTTTTATGGCCTGTGAGCTCATACTTGTTGTAGGTACTAAATTAACTGCCGTAGTCAACAAGGAACCCTTATAGTTTCGCCATGTCCGTCCGTCTGTCCGCGGCTTAGCTCAGAGATGCTCAATACTAAAAAGCTGTAATTTGACATGGGTATACATATTTATCACGCCGACAAAGTGGTAGAATAAAATCTTGAAAAATATTTTTTTTAGGGTAGCTCCCCTACATGAAAAGTGGGGATGACATTTATTTTCCTCGTCTGTCCCATGGTGTGGGATATCGTTGGATAAGTCTTTTAAAAATATTGTGGGTGGTGTGGCGAAACCATTTTTCGATTTAAGGATCCGTTTTCGAAATATTAAACTTTAAAGTGAAAATTTTGGTTAGAGTCAAGTGTCGTCCCCCCCCCCCCCCCCCTGCCAGCGAAATGGTTGTTTCTGGATACATGGAAAAATTCATGGCAGTAACATATATAAGGAAATTAAAAGGAAAATTATCACCGCTAAGTAAGCTTTACAAGTTAACGAGTAATAGTCGACCAACATGTAAAATGTACTTTTTAGACGTTATTAGCCGTTAAACCGTAGTATAAAGCAAAAAGCCCCCTTCTAAGTCCGTATATTGTGACGGGCAACTACGGAGGTCTACCCTGCGCGTGGCCCGACACGCACTTGGCCGGTTTTTTTGTTTATTTGATAGCACGTAACTGTCAACAAAGTATACAGGGTGTTACAAAAGTAAAAATAAATATTTAAAACTTTAAAGGGGTTGTTTAGATCATCAAACTGAACAACTTTCACTATGGGACCAACATAGAAATCGTGGAAAAAAACAGCTGTCCAATACAGTTAGCTCGATTAGATTTGTAGTTTAGTATGGATTTCGATATTGGTCCTTTAGTGAAAGTTGTTCAGTTTGATGGTCTACACCACCCCCTTAAATGTTTATTTGTATTTAGTTATTACACTCGCTAACGAGGATATTATACAAGGTGTTATTATGTAACACCTTGTATAATATCCTCGTTAGCGAGAGTGTAAAACAACTAACAACTAAATAAATATGGTTTGAAGTACTAAGACAACACGATTCGATTTCCCAGTTGCGCAAATATTTGCCGCTTCAAAACCGAGCGGCAAAACAAATGTTTCCTTGTTTGTGTAAACTGCATGGTAGCAAAGAAAACTTTGTTAATTTGTAGTTTTCATAGTAATCAGTAGTTTTTGAGAGTTTTTTTACTACTCTTATATCATGACGTGAAAAGTAAAATGAGTTTTATTATAATATTTACGGCTCAGCCACCGAAATTACTTTCACTTCCTACTATTCTTACTTCAGTCATTAAAAACGTATGTCTGCCTCTAAAGGCCCTCCTCTCACGAGTAAAGGTGAGAGGGAGTGGGCCATACTTCACCACGCGGGCCCTGTTCAGTTCAGGTGGAGGCAAGTTAGTGGTCAACTTGCTGCTGTCAGAGAATTTTCAAGCCGCCTAAAAAGAGCCTCTGACCTGGCTTAACGAATAGTTACACGCCATCTGACGGAATTATCCGAGACCAACAGCTTAATCTGCCTTCCGAAGCACGCAAAAGCTCGAGATGAAATACCACTAAACGGTCACCCATCCAAAGACTGACCGGACCTGACGTTGCTTAACACTACGCCAACGAGTGATTTCAAAGTAAAGACATATAAATTATAATTGTACTAAGGATATAATATACTACCCATTACGTTCCTAAGTATCGATCAACGTCGAGATATTTCGTACAATCATCATCATCCCCCTACACATAAATAGATTACACTAATGGCCGCAGTACCTTAATCTGTAATTCAATTAACCATAAGCCTTCGGGTACAGTGTTAACACATAAATTATTCAAACGGTAGATTATCATCTTTGCAGGCGCCATCAATTAACTTAACACCTTTTTTACTTTACACTACTGTCTGTATCTACACAAATATTTTATAGATTATGCTACGCTGTCCTTTTCTTTCGTACCATGTTAGAACGAAAAACAAGAAGAAGGCCTTTTACTGAAGGACTAGCAAAATTAACCCTGAGTGAGTGTTATTTAAAAAAAATCATCATCAATCAACTATTCAACTCATTCTGACCTGCGATCATTTTCTCTGGCATTTATTGCAATTATTAATTTAAATATGAAAAATGCAGACCAAATAACATCCTCTAAATCACTGATTTTAACATCCACGATTGGAGATTGGTTTTCTATGATTAGAGCACAGAGTATTGTAATTTTCATAATGCTGCACTTAATACAACATATAACAAAACTTGCTGGTAAAATTTAAAGGGGTGATTAAGACCATCAAACTGAAGAAATTTCATTATGAAGCTGGAAAAACAACTGCCCATACATTTTAGTCGTGTATGTACTGCAGTTTTGTCTGAAACAGCAGATTTCTTTTCAATGTCTGCTCCATAGCCTTCTCCTTTCGTGTCAGCATGAACTATACCGCATAATATGCTGTAGTGGAAAGTTTAGCCAGTCAGGCAATGGCCGAACCTACTAGTACCTACAGGTACAGAAGGATCACTTCGAAAACAGATTTAAATAAATAGCGACTCTCTTCGCACGGCAATAAGGTCCAAAATTATTCGCACCCGTCCTATTGTACAATTCGCGAATAACTTACCAAACGTCACAACGGTGCGCGTGCAAACAAAAATGAACCGAGTTATTAGACAGCATAGCTTCCTTTACATAATCTTCCTCTTTCATTCTTTCACGAGCTGGCAGAGTGCCATCGCTAGGGTTTTCAAGTCTCGCATTGACTACTCACAAAATGGCGGCAAGTCTAATGATATTTGACCAAGAAGTTTACACGGTATGCCTAACCTGTTGCAATACACCGTTCGGTGGGGATCGGCTGTCAAGTGAGATGAGCTGTGGAGTGAGACAGGCCTGGCTCGACAGTGAAAGTTATTCAGTCTGAATAGTCGGCTGCATACAAACGAGGTTAGGTCCAATCTAAATACTAACCGATTGAAGTCGATGACATTTTATAATTACGATAAACTCTGTGCCTGTGGTTGGTCAGATTTCCGGTTTCAATGATAGGATTAATTTTAGGAAATCTTTGACACTATACTTAATTTTAACGAAAATCTGACAAACCATAGGCCAAGGTTTTAAATTTTAGATTGTGTTGAAAAATTTCATTGAATTTAATTGGTTAATATCCAAAATATAATTAAACTTTGTTTGCATTAAGCGCTACTATTACTAGCATATGTCTTGTTTGTAACACTGTGTTCAATTCAAAGGCATACATTGTACTGTTTGAAGGACAGGACAGGAGGTAATTTACTGTGCCTGTATCTTAAGAGCCATCCCCGACCGAAAGACCTTGACCCTTTCAGAGCCGCCTCATCTCTACTAAACTACATCATTTAAGAGGTATACCCATTTTTGACTGGCCTTTCCTTCAGTATGTCATTGTGGTGCCTTGTAATCCAAGGAAATTAAATTCGAAAATCATAAAAATTCGTACCACATTTTGAATTCATCTAATTAACTTATTAAATATAAGTATTAAAAAATGTATACTTCATATCATTTTTTAGATCTTAATATTGTCTATACAATGGTGTGTGTCGCAAGTAAAAGTGACTTCGACTTATAAAGTAGATGCACATAATATATATTTTTTTTCCAATATTCATTCTTTCCTTTGAACACAGGTTTCACATGTATTTCATAGAAAAATAAGAAATATACATCATATTAAATAAAGCTCAGATGTTGAAGATCATTGCTATATTTTAATTAATTTGTATGTCTTTCAAATAACGAGAAGATAATAGCTTCTAAAAACCAGTAAAATACGGCCCGGCCCTGCGTTTACCTATTTTTTAAATTTAATTTTATTTATTAGTGAGTGTATTTTATTTGTGAACTAACATAGTTATAAGACAATTGTTACTAAAAAAAAATATGGATGAACAATCTGAAATAAATAATGTATAATTTAATTTATTTTTTATGGGGAGCGTCTTAATAGAAACAGGCAGAAGGAAGGAGGTACCTATATAGTGGTGTAGCTTTAGTGATGGGCAGTGACCTTTCACTTTCATTTAGACTAATTTAGACCCTCGCTCGAGCAGGATGTCGTTTTCATGTAACACACTTTCTTGGCAACAGGTTTCGTTATTATTTGAGGCCGAAATTTTAAGTTGTACTACCCCAGTTCTTTCCGTATTCTAGCGAACGTTATTTGAAAGAAAAGCTATTTAGTAACACGTTCTCGTAGACGTTGTTTGAGGTAGCTAAGGGACAAAAATAAGGTATCTATGCAGTCAGCTGAATAAATTGCGTTACATACCTACATAAGGGATTGTTCAGACTATCAAACTAAGGAACTTTCACTATAGGACCAACATTGAAACTGCGAAAAAAAACAGTTCCATAGGTAAATTTGGGTCGAGTAGCTAATGACATTTTCTATTTAAAACCTGCGTGAATTGATTATGAAAGTAATTTTAATATTTTTAAATTTATATGCATCGTTTTTTTTAATTAAAATCAATCGTCTACTCATTTTTATTAACGACTTATTCTGAAACCTTGTTAGAAATTCAAAGAGGACTTACTAAGTATATTTGTTCACTCAAAATCATAGTAGGTAGTTGTCTAAAAGGAATACACTGATAGTTCGATGGTTAAACATTATTTGTTTTTCATATCCTTTCTTTTTTCAAATGTAACACTCGTTGGCGTAGTGTAGCTTCGGTATTGGAAACGATCACCGAAGTTAAGCAACGTCAGGTCCAGTCAGTCTTTGGATGGGTGTCCGTTTAGTGGTATTTCGTCTCGAGCGTTTCCGTGCTTCGGGAGGTACGAGCAGTTGATCTCGGATAGTTCCGTCAGATGGCGTTCTAATTATTCGTTTAGGCGGGTCAGAGGCCTATTAAGGTGGCTTGAAAATTCTCTGACAGCAAGGTGACCACTAACTTGCCTCCACCAACACGCACTGGACCCGCGTGGTGGAGTATGGCCCACTCCCTCTCACCTTTATTCGTGAGATGAGGCCTTTGCCCTGCAGTGGGATTCTACAGGCTATAACTTACTTTTTTCAAAGTGAAGTAAAATGAACTTAATATCAATTTGTAGCATAAAGGGATGCTTATAAGTGCAACTATCCCGCAGAGAATATGAAAGAAGCCATAGAAACGACTCATGAAAAGAACCTCTAATCGCATTGTAGACACAGTGGACAGCTAAAAGGTATGTACAGAACAGACCCTTGCCTTTAAGCTTACAGTTTCTCTGCCTTTTAACAAATAAATAAAATAATAAGTAAATGAAATTTGTCTTCTTTGTATCTAATTAAAATATTATTAACAAAATTTTAGGTAAACATTTACTAACGACTTGAACGAAATAATATTATAAGATATTTACATAAATATATTGGTATTAATGAGAGTTAAACGATTTTAAAATACATTTCTAATCATTTTCACAAATGAATGGCTGAATAACTGGCTGCATAACTAAGGTTCTATTAACATTTTTAGCACTTTTGAAGCATTTTTGATTATTTAATGTATCAAGGTAACTTTGTCATCACGTTAAACAGCGTTAAACCATCAATAAAGAGAGAAAACTTATGCTGTAATAAAAAACATCCTTGTAACAACCGTTTGACGCAATACGCAAAATTTTGTTGGTAGTTGTAGCAAAGCTTTTGACTACCAATCGCATTGTCAATGTAAACATCTCTGCCGGCTAGTATGCCACCCACGACAAAGCGAAAAAAACGTCATGAGCGCTCTTTTTGGCGTACTTAAAATAACAAAGATGGAGGATGGAGGCATGTATCGAATTTTTTTTTTGGGTTGGCATGCGAAACTTGCTGGTGCCCATACCGTGTGGCTACCACTCATTTTTCTATTCCATCCGATTCATGAAAGCTTAAAGCTTTAGTGCTTCAATCAATGTATCAAATCAGCCAACATCAACCCACTGCTAGGCATCCTTTTTATTGCGCCACTTCTCACGGTCCTGTGCCAATCTGATCCATCTCCCACAACCCTTACAATGTCGTCTGAATAACGCATTGGTGGTCTGCCAACTGACCTCCTTCCTTCTCTTGGCCACCATTTCGATATAGCCTTGGTTCACCTTCCCTTATAGTCAAGTGTCCAGGTAATCTCCTCTTTTAATTTTGTGATCCGCTCTCCAACGCAGACGTTCTTCGATGGATCTACTTTGGGTACGCCGGTCAAAAGCGATATGCCCAGCATGGTATGCTCCATGGTTTTTTGCGCGACTTTGATTTGGTGCATGTTTTGCCCAGTGAGCGTCCATGCTTCCACACCACAAGTGAGTATGGGCAGAATACATTGTTACACCTTTAGGCATTGTGGGAGTTTAGACTTAAAGACGTCATCCAATTTACCACTAGCAGCCCATCTTAATCGAACTCTCCTTTCAATAATAGCAAATACACTTTAAAATAAACTGCATTTGGTATACAGATATGATTAATAACTCACGTATGTTTTAATTCTTTTTTTTTTAAATGACTTTTACAGCGTTGCTCAGGGAGCATTTACTGCTTTTTACTGCGGACTATTGGAGGGACCAGAAGGGTCACCGAGGCAATTGAATGAACTTAAGCAACCGACCTAGGGGCACCCCAGGGGGGTACGGACCTCGGCATAGGACGTTGCTGGGGCTACGCGGCGGATTGGGTAGCTGGGATTGGTGAGAATCGGCCTGGTATGTGCCTGTAGTGTCTGTAGACGCCAATTCTACGCCGTATAAATTCTAGTCAGTGAGTTTGAAAACTCTAAGTAGACAAAACCTGACGTAGGTAGAAGGCGTGAAAAGCGGTTCCTCATAATGAAACATGCTGATTCACCCCTTCAGCTATTAGCATAAATATACGTGCTGTGATACCGCTTTGGATTGAATGGGAGAACATGATTTGCTGATAGCTGTATAGATTTGTTTGTCACTCTGTAGAACTTTTTTAACTCTATAGAATAATTGCCAGCTATATGAAGTGTTATTTTCGAATCTCACACTTTCAAATTAAATTAATATAGAAAATTTCAACCGGCTCCCTATTGTGGTAGCAAAGATAGCATAGCATATGCTCACGACTATATTCCCCGAGAGGGTAGTCAGAGATTTTCTGAAACCACAGAACATTCACGTTTCACTAGTACCGAAACTCTGTCCAGTGTGATGGGGAGAGAGCCCGTCGCCACTTGTAATGTACAGAGGGTATAAATACATGAATCAAAATTGAAGCATGCAGGTTTCCTCACGATTTTTTCCTTCACCGAAAAGCCAGTGGTGTTTCAAATTGTAGATAAATTCCGAAAAACTCATTGGTACGAGTCGGCCTGGACGGGGATCGAACCATCGCCTCCAGCACGACAGGCAAGGTTACTCGCCACTGGACCACCACGGCTTTCGGCGTAGAAGCAATTCGAACATAACAATCAACTTATCTACAGAAGAATATTGACACTAAACGGACGAACTGTTTATTTGAAAGAACATTAAACATAATTCGTTAATGTCACGACACTAAACTATTGATACCTCCGGCCAATGATATTATGCTTTACTAATAAGCTCACTGTCTCCGGCGACGCAATATCGGTAATGAGCAATATATCTTAATCACGATAGAAATTCTAACTCAACGACATAATATGCTATCGACTCTACAAAATTTCGCAACGCATTTGATACTTGTCTTATTGATTTCCTTTTCGGAGAACTTACAGGTAAATAACAGTTATATTATACATAGACAAATAAAGGTCAGATGCTGACAATTCGTTCTATGGCAATCGAATTTATTGATTCTACATGTATGTCATGTAATCTTAATCAAATTAAAGATTGAAAAAGTCAGGCGGCGAACGTGATTCGAACCCACGACCAGCCTATCCGGGGCATGCTCCACTCCCACAGAGCTGTCGGCGCCCCGCATGCCACGACAAAATTTTCATTCTATTTATCATCGTCTTTAAGAGACGTCAGCGCCATCTATCAGAGTTTAAGTAAAATACTGACTCACAAGTTTAATGTTACAATTAGAATTCATATTTTTACAGTTCACATTATTCCAATTGAATTTATTGATTCTACATGTCTGCCATGTTAGCTTAATCAACTTAAAAATGTTAGCTTAATTAATAATGACGTCCCTTAAAGACGATGATAAATAGACTGAAAATTTCGTCGTGATCTGCGGGGTGCCGACAGCTCTGTGGGAGTGGAGCATGCCCCGGATAGGCAGGTCGTGGGTTCGAATCCCGCTCGCCGCCCGAATTGTTCGTTCCATGGCAATTAGATAGTATTATTTCGTATACCATAAGATATTTAAATAGCAGCACTTTATTTCCGTCTCAGCAAAACCTAATTAAATGCAAACGTTTAAGAACTTAATTAACCCTCTTTCGTTTCTCGGAATGTATGTACTACTTGCCTCTTAACAAACCTTTTTATTTCCTATGCTAAATTACCAGCGTTGGCCTTTGGTAATTAAGGTTAATTCCTAAATATTTAGCTACTTATTAAATGAATACGAAACCTTAATGAAGGATGATGAGGCTGTACTAACTGAAAATTTTGATAGCTTTATAATTAGGAACATTTTGTTGACGGAAATAACTTTAGCTATAATTAACAGTTACGTTTTTATATCGTAGCATGTTTAGAAAACGCGGTGTTAATTGAAACTAAGGGTCAATCTTTGATTAAACTATACTTAATTCCAAATAAGGACGACAAGATTTTCCGATTCCTATTTAGCTTTCTGGCCAATTCAAATTACCAAATGTAATTAATTTATTGGATACATATACTATCCGACATATCTTGGCCGTTACTAAAGCTGTTTTAAGAATAAGTGAGGAAGTGTTTCAAATCTCTGCTTCTGTAATGCAAAATAGCTTTAACATTCCGTTTCTATTTTGAATGGAGTTTAGGTTAAGTATACAAAAATTTCTTTCGTTAATTTATTAAATAGTAATTACTCAAAGTCAAATAACAATAAACGTTATTATTTAGTTATCCTGAACATTTTGTAACCGTAAAAATGTTGTCGCCTTCAAAGCGATAACACCACAGAACATAATAAGAGGGGTTAGAAGTGCAAAGTAGGCGTGGAACGTGTCGCCACAGGTTATGCAATGATTTGCATAATACCATAAAGCGCGCGGCGTGGTACGAGCGAGAGGGCATTATGTTTTATTATTATTATATTGTAGTAGCGTGAGCGGGAAGACAAGTAGCGACAACCGTCTCCGAAGTAAAAGCGCTACTTTGCATTTCCAACCCCTCTTATAATGTTCTGTGGATAACACTCACAAACTGTACGAATCAGATAATTAACCGCAATGTTTTCGGGTTTGAAACAATAATTAATTCCGTGGCATTTCAGCGGTAACATGCCCTGCGGTATTTGACGCGACCAATATTTACTAGCCGTAGGATTATTTTGACGTTGACGTTTGCCGAGATAGATAAAAAAATGTTTAGTTGATACTATTAATATAGCTCTTATATTATACAGTATGTAAACTAACTAAAAGCAAACCTTTAAACGACGTACTCTCTCTACCCATCAACCTGAACAACTTTTACAGCATAGCAAAAAAATCAGCTGTTCGATACTAAGTTGCAATGCCTACACGACTGAAGGGATCATAATACGGAGCGCGCTCCATGCAAACGATAGTCTGGTGATATTTTGTATTCTAACTCATTTTGAACCGTTTGGGGTTCGCCCCTTTGTGGCGTTGGCGACGATTTGTTGTAGCAAAGTTTCTGACAACTCCAAAATGGGAATACGAACGCTGAAATAACAACTTGTACACTTAATTCTTAATCTTTCTTTATAAAAACGGGCGAGCAAGTCGGGCTACTCGCACACCGAGGGTTTCGTACCACACCAACACAAAACAACACATTAACATACAAGCTTTTTTTTTCTCCGGGACCTTTAGCGCCAGACCGACTCACACTTGGCCAGTTTTTACTATTTGCTGTTATACAGTAGAGTTTTTTCTATAATCACACCAAGTTTATCGCTTCTATGTATTACCGTTTTTATGATAGAGCGAGAAGAAAAAACGTTGATAAAAACAAGTTTCTTGTAAAAGGACCCCCTTAATATTTAACTTTTTAATTTTTTTATTATTTTTTAGCAAACCCGCTGTAATAACGCACATTCTGTGAAAATTTCAACTATCTAGCTATTTCGCTTCAAAAGTTACAGCCCTAAATAGGTAAGACGGACGGACGGACGGACAACGTAGGCTTAGTAATAGGGTCCCGTTTTACCCTTTGTGTACGGAACCCTAAAAATGACATAGTGTACCTAATTAGTGTATCATGTTCCACTTTGAAACACTATGACTGGCATTGTCATGAGTAAATAATTCAGAACCTAAAGAGCCTAAATTGTTCATAAAAAAATAAAAATCCCTTATCATCGTCATAAGCTGACAAAGGTTTTGAAAGGCTATAATTTTTACTAACAATGTAAAAGTCGACACCTATAACTATAAAGCTTAAAACGCAGAGCAATAACTAAAAAAGTGTATAATAAATAAAAAAAAATTAATAACGAGAAATTTCTTGTCCGCTATCAATTTCGTTAAGGAATTTGCTTTACCGTTTGGTGCTGTCACTAATATCCAATCCAGCATCCACACTGGGCCAGCCAGCTTTGTAGAGTATGGCTCTCTTACCCTTATTCGATAGAGAGGTTTAGACATTTTTTTGCTATGTAAAGATATAAAGCATTATATAGTTTTATATACACCACTAGTTTTTAATTATAAACAAAATTTAAGGTTGTATTCAGACCATGAATCTAAACAACTTTCCCTAAGGGACATGGGTCGAAAAACGAGAATTTTTTTTGGATCTTCCATACAAAAGTTCGGATCGACGGATCGATTTTGGGATGGGAGGTCCAAACATTTTTCTCGTATTTCGACCCATGTTCCTTAGGGAAACTTTTTTAGATTCGGGGTCTGAATACACCCTTAAAGTTATGTTAGAAACTAGTGGTGTATAATATAATATTTTATTTTTTTACGTAGATATTATGCTAGAATGTACGGACAACCAAATGATACCGAAAGTGTGCCCTTTTATTTCAATTTGGTACCCTAATATTCCATTCTTAAACAAAAAAAATTGTATGTATAATTTACCTAAACGATTACAGTCTTTAATTTTTTACACAATTTGGCGTGGATCAAAACCTACCATTATCAACAACTGCCTACGTGGTCTAATGGTTAAGAGCATTGGGTTCTTGACACGGAGGTCGTGGGTTCGATTCCCACGGGGGACACCTGGTGATATGTCACATTGTACGTTTTCCCCAGTTGGTTAGGACATTGCAAGCGGAATCACCTGATTGTCTGAAAAGAAAAATGATTCTGTGCTTCGGATGGAACGCTAAGCCGTTGGTCCCAGCTACTATCTCCGGTGTGTAGTAGTCGTTACATAAAAACCACGTCAGAAGCCGTAAGGTGGTCTGAAAAAACTATGACACCAGGGCTTGCCCACACGATAAGATCAACATTTTGCAAATAAAAGGTTATTACATCTATGCCGGTCTTAATCCGAGCCCTCAACCGTCACATTTTGTCCCAAATTCATTTATCTAGCAAGCGTTTTAAGCAAAATTCCATTAATATTGATTTGACGCCATCCCCGGGCCACGGAGCTTTTGTACGCCTCACTTACTGTATTATTATGATTTTAATGCACAAGCTTTTGTCGCGGTTTTGAACCCATATCGGAGTGACAGTTTCATGATTGATGTGGAAGTTTCAAATATACATTTTTGTGTAACATTATTGTAGTTTGTTGGAATTAGTTACAGAGTAGGTGTATATTAAGGCACGTTGCTTCGGGGCGATGATGCGAGCCGCATCGCGCCAAAAAATGCGTACTTCGCACACTAGAGCGGGCCGGGTCGCAACGCATTGACGGATTTTTAATTTGACGTAATAATTTTGCTTAGTGTAGCACTGACGGAAACACGTTGCGTAAAAATGTGACCCGTAAAAGTAAGCCCGTCGACACTTATAATGGACAGTGGGTACAATACATGCCTCGAAATTGAAGCACACAGGTTTCCTCACGATGTTTTCCTTTACCGAAAAGCCGGTGGGGTTACAAATCGTACATAAATTCCGAAAAACGCATTGGCACGAGTCAGCCTGGACGGCGATCGAACCATCGCCTCCTGCGCGGCAGGCAAGATTACTTGCCACTGGACCACCACGACCATGTCAAGTCCGGCACAGTATTTAAGTCATCCTTCGATTGTGATTTTGCTTCATACATCCGACAATGTCTAATACTCATTTTATTCACGAAGCGAAAATATAAGTAAAATCTCATAAAAGAATTAAAAAAAGGTCACGTGTACAATACAATAAGCGCATTATGAATTAGCCCCGATGTCGGGGTAGCTGCGCAGGTAGGTGTTTTTATGCCTAAGTTCGGAGTGAGCAAGGCCATACAATCTCACTCACACAAACGCAAGCAGCTTATGCTTAAATAATTTACTGTCTCTACTCAGCTGATAGACGTCCACGGCTGGACATAGTCTGAGAGTACAACGACCGGTCCTGCGCTGCCCTCCTCCAACGGGTTCCTGCCGCGGCGCCGCCGCCTTCACCAGGTCGTCGATTCGCCTTGTGGGCCTACCCACACTGCGCTTTCCGGAAGGTACGCAGTCACAACTCGAGAATACTTCAATATTTACTGAATTGTAGTTTATTAACTACAAAATATTTAAAATAAATTATGAACAGGAAAGAGGTTGCATTAATTAAGATAAGCTGATTAATATTTCTCATTACCATGTTATAATCAAGGGCATTTCTATTCATTTGGTGAAATTTAATTATATTTAAAGCAGTGGTTGTCAACATTTGGAGAAGACGATTATGTATAGTTACTTTTACGTGAAGAGATATGGAGTAGGTATTTCAACATAATTTGAATTTAATTTTTGGTATCTAAAATTCAAAACTAAAAGATTTTTTTTCTCTGTACTCGTATTTTACTGTTTACGTTTCGGTGTAAAATAAAGTAAAATTGATTGATTGATTTAAGTTTTATTGAAATATGATCAATCCTTACAGTTGTATGGAAGAAATAGCTATTATGATAAGACAGCCTATTTGTACACTAAAGTTCATCTTATTCTGTTTTTTTTGGCATGCAAACGTTGATGTTTCTCCACTCTTGTTCACTCTACTATGAGGATATACGCTTGTTTAATTTTGAGAACCACTTACCTAAGGGAATATTATAAAACGGGAACAATACTGACATTTTGTATTAAATTTATTGCAGTCTCGATGTCTTTTGATAAATGGATGTGAAAATTAATGAATTAAAACGGCTTGCCATCTTAATTTACTTTCGTGTAATCCGGTTTTCGGACGTTTTATAAAAATTAATGAATCAAGGTAATTTCTTAGGGATTTTTAATATTCAGAGTGAAATTGATATCATTAGCATCTTTTTAAACTAAGAGTCTACACATCAAACTGAACAACTTTTACTATGTAAGCGGAGCAAAAAAAAATCATCTGTTCCATACTAAACTGCAATGCCTACTCGAGTCAAATGTATGCAACAGCAGATTTTTGTTGTTGCTCCGATTGGTTTGCTCCTATAGTAAATGTTGTTCAGTTTGATGGGTAGACTCTTAATTTAAAAGGAAGCTAATGATATCAATTTCACCCTGTATAGGTATCAAGGCTTTAAGCCATTTTGTAATAGTTATTAAGATACCCATAGAAAAAGTTGGCTCCATAGAAAAAGCTGTCCATTTTTATGGTCTGAAAACTACTTGTATCGCGTTTAAGTTTATACATCATAATGCTTTGATATCGGTAAAAACTTTTCATATTACTTATACAGGGTCCTCCTTAATATGCTGACACTTTTTTAGGGGATGACCAGACCATCATATTAAACAACTTTCTCTATGGGACCAACATAGAAATCGCGAAAAAAATATCAGCTGTCCCATACATTTGGCTCGAGAAGGTTTGCAGTTCTGTATTTAATAGCAAATTTTTTTTCGCGATTTCGATGTTGGTCCCATAGAGAAAGTTATTCAGTATTATGGTCTGGTCATCCCCTTAAAAAAGAGTCAGCATATTAAGAAGGACCATATATGTAAGGTGACTTTTAAGAAAAATAACGCACAACAATGATTTGAGATTTTCTCCATCAAGAGTACCTAAATACCAGTTAGGAAACTCTTGTTTTGTTACAGTAAGAAAATATTGTAAATGTCTTTTTTTGTTTCTTTAAAAAAAATTCTGATAACTTTTCGTTGTTTTATTAGTATAGCTGGGCGTCTCATCCAAATATTATGTTATTTTTTGTTTTAGAATATTGTTATTGTGTAATTAAAATATTGTACCATCGCGTTTCGAGGCGAAAAAGAAACTTTCATCAGAAAGATATTCTGTACATATTTTGATTACAAATATACCACAGTTTTTCAAAGTGTTACGAACTTGTTCTAGTTTAACTTATAAAGGCTGTGAAAGGATAACAAAAAGCCATCATTAATCACTATTCACACCGTAATGAATGACAAAGGAACTTTTCTTTAGTGTTATCGTAATGTCAGACGGTTAAAGCTATTGTTAACTGTCGTGTTTTTTAAAAGAAAATAATTAATAGAAGTGAATTGTTCTCGAAGGCCGAAGTGCAGACCACGAAGTTTTATCCGCGGCGCACAATAAGATAGTATGGGAGGCAAGATAATACCTAATGTATTCCATTATTATTAGCCTTTTCGTCCCCTTTTTAGGGCTCAGGTCCACCCTCATCGCAAGGGTATTTTTAACCATCACGCATGTGCCCGATGCGAATTGGTGTCTTCACATTCGTATCAGTATTTTTTCTTCAGCGTATGCAGGTTTTTAACGAAGTTTTTCTTCAATTAAGAATCAATGGTGATTGCTAGTACAAGTTCATAAAAATCCACGATTTTAAATACATAGGTACATATATAAACTCACGACCACAATCCCTTTCAGGGTGGCCAAAAACATTACTACACCTAGCAACTTTCTGTTTAAGAATTTAGCTGTAGCATGCTTAGCAATTTAAGTTTCAGGATGGAATAACGTGTGGTGAGGTAGTGCTAGACTTTTGGCCACATAAACCTGCATAAGAAACTTTTAATCCCTTAGTCACCTCGTACGACACCCATGGGAAGAAAAAAGGTGTTCCATTCTAAGTCGGAACCCTATGGCTCTAATTTTTCCACGCTAAAAATACCCATATAAAAAACTACGTTTTAATAATTTTTACACAATTCTTCCGCAACTTTACAATATGACTACCTAATGAGTAGTATAATGACGGCAATTACAGCATGAGTTATTTGTCATGCTATACAGGGTCCTTCTTAATATGCGGACACTTCTTTAAGGGGATGATCAGACCGTCAATCTGAACAACTTTCTCTATGGCACCAACATCGAAATCGCGAAAAAAAACAGCTCTTCCATACAAAACTACAAACCTGTATGAGCCAAATGTATGGAACAGCAGATTTTTTTTTCGCGATTTCGATGTTGTTCCCGTAGAGAAAGTTGTTCAGTTTAATGGTCTGATCATCCCCTTAAAAAAGTGTCAGCATATTATGTTGGACCCTATACAACGTGTTAATGAATAAGCGCAAAACCTCATACACCCCAACTGATTTATAACAAAATAATTAGATTGAAACAATAATTTAATTATTTTGATAGTTAAAATTTAAAGTTATTCGCATTTTAAGTTTTTGGGCAAAAATGATTTGTTATCATTTCAGCAATGAATGAAAGCGCTGGCGTGCTCGTGTATACATTTTAAGAATCTTGTTTTGGTAGTAAGTAGGGTGAGTGTGCCCTTGCGGTGGGATGAGATTGTGTTCAGTAAATTTGAAATTTTACAAACACATTTTTTATTATTTTGAAAAAAATTACCTATGAAAAATGAAAACATGATAATTCGATTCTGCTCTCGATTCTAAACAAACTACTTTCTAGTTTTGCGTTAATTCATTAACACGTTGTATAATAGGTTAAATCTAATTAGTTGGCGAAACTTAACAAACGCATTTGGTATCTGTTACTAAGTAGGTACAATTGCGTTATAATGATCCGCCGTCCGGTCAAATGATTTACAGGTCAATGTCCGCTCGCACCCGCCCACTGTAGCCTTACATACGATAATAATAATTTTGTTAATCATCAATACCAATTATAAACATTGATAATGCAATCTCTTATCATTAACAAGTGCCCTGGTTTAGTTTCGCCAACTAATTTGAAATAACCTTATACAAGGTGTTACATAAATAGAAATAAATATTTAAGGGGGTGGTTAGATCATCAAACAGAACAACTTTCACTATAGGACCAATATCGAAACCGCGAAAAAAAATCGGACTTTCCATACTAAACTACAAATCTACTCGAGCTATATGTATGGGACAGCATATTTTTTTTTGCGATTTCGTTGTTGGTCCCATAGTGAAAGTTGTTCAGTTTGATGGTCTAAACAACCCCCTTGAAAGTTTTAAATGTTTATTTTTACTTTTGTAACACCTTGTATAGCTCATGACAGGAAGGTGATATAGGTATGAGCTCATGCTGACACGAAAGAAGGAGACAATATAACTACCTATCTCCAACTACAATAAAAATTATAAGAAAATTCTCGTAAAAGCAGCTAAGTACCTCTTGAAATTCATCCAGTGTTGTATTCAGTGACATTGAATATCCAGATAAGTGGAGAGGGCTTCCTTTTACGACCAGAATAAAAACAGTCGTAAATGCGGATTCCTTAGTCAGTGCATTTAGTATAAGATACGGGCGTTTAATACTTACTTTGTAAGTAATGTATGTATATAAAACATGTTAACAAAGTAACGAAAAATCTGAAAACTTAAAATACAGGGTGTTAGGGTAAACAATTGCATTAATTTAAGGGGTGATTGCACCCATGATACTGATCAACTTTATCTATGAAACCTATAGCAAATTCTCAAAACAAATTTTGCTCTTTCTATACTAGATGCAATCAGCTAATCGAACGTTTGTATGAAAAGGAGAATTTTTTTTTCTGCGAATTTCCTTTAGGTTTCTTTGGAAAAGTTGATCAGTATCATGGGAAAAATCACCCCTTAAAGTAATGCAACTTTTAATCCTAACACCCTGTATAATTCATTTATTCCGTAACTTTCTAAAATTGGTAATTTTTTTATAAATATGATTGTGACGGGAAATTGTCAATACGATTTGTATTTACAATCTTCTAAAATTGTGTTCATGTATCTATTAAAGAGATATGTTTTTACAAATGACAAGTTTTCTATTAACTGATACTACATTTTCTCTTCAAAGGTCAAAAATCGGAATCGGAGATGCCCATTTCCTTCACTTTTCTTTCTACTTAGTGACTTTTTCCAGTGAGGATTGTTTAAGAAATAATTCAGAGGACTGCATGATCTCCACTTTTAACTATCCCAACATACTATTGCCTCTCTCGGTTCCTTCTTTATACATTTTGTCAAACATTCTCGTCGATTTCGGCTGCTTCATTCATATCCTGATGACGGACGTCCCCAATCTTGTTCGTTTCACAAAATCTGCCTTTGCTTTAATATTTCCACGCTCGCATTATTAAGTAAGTAAGTCGTAATAAGTCGCTACATAATGCTCACGCCTGTCTCTTGTGCTATAATGTTTTTAATTTAATATTAGGCGAACAAAAGTAAATGAACTTTTCTAAACAGAAATCTTTTGAATTAAACCAAACGGAAAACCATAAGATTTGTTGTGGTATGAAGGAACCCGCAGAATGCCCAATAAAGGTAGCAACTGTGACGAATATATAACAACGCTTGCTTGAATGTTGAGCTCATTTCGGGTTTTGGGGTCGACAAGATTTTAAGAATGTAAACCAAAAGATGCTCAAAGTCAAAGTCAACATAATTTATTCAATATAGGAGCTTGAAGCATAGTCAAATCTAATTTTTTAAGCTACGGCGTTGGAACGTGTTATCGATGTAGAGATGATGCGGCCAGAAACTCTACAACATAACACGACTTAATAAATTCTTAAGCTATGGTTATGCATACAATAATACATAGTCTATTTAATAAAATAATTGATAATTTATAATACTAGTGAAACTCAGCAAGTTAGGACTTATATTATTTTAGCTTTTGAGCTCAAAATTAGTCAGATGATTCAAAGCAAACTTTTTGGGCAGCCCTTTTTTTGCTTTATACCTACTACAGATTGATGTTACTACGTCATACATTCCATTAAACCTTTGGTAATCTGTCAATAATGGTAAATATGGAATAATATATTTCCAAATTGAAACAAACTGTCATGAGTATGACCTGTTATCCTCAGAGACTAAATGTTCAAATGTAAGAGTAAGGTTGTATGGAGACAAATTTTAATTTTTTTTGTTGATCGGCCTGTATAAGTTACATGGAATTTTAGAGGACCTTTCAAAATATATTTAAAAACTTCACATTCATTGCTAGGCTGCATCGGAGCTGTGCTATTAAGGTCTGTACATTGAAGATATTTACATAAAACAGATTACGATATGGTTTTTAGGTATCCCGGACTCCAAATCAACCTTTTTTAGAATTTTTGTTGTCTGTTTGTTTATTTGTTTGTTCGTATGTTTGTAACAGCATCACGCAAAAACTACTGAGCCGATTTTGATGAAACTTTTTTTTGTTTGATAGCTTATGATCTGACTTAAAATCTGCTATATAATTTGTGCGGACGAAGTTGCGGGTAAACTCTAGTCTTCTATATTTCGTTACGACAGAAGTAATTATGCTTAATATAATTACGTACCTAAATCAGTCACTCATTCTGTACTTACCTATGATTTGTAGGTTGTTCGTGTTATTTTATTTATCTATCCACAACACTCCACGGTGCACAATGCCATTAAACTCTACCAAACAAACGTGTTGTATAAGGGTCAAGACACATTGGCCGACGCTCGTGCTTGACTTTCTTTTTCGCTGTCGATCAATATGTCTCAACCCTAATTCAGTTTCAGAATGGATCACTAGCTTTGACTATTTATATGTGGACTGGTTACGCGTGTAATTCTTCTAACAAACATTTCTGCCACTTTTTGCGGGGGGCGAGGTAACATGAAATCCGCAACTTTGTATTTTATTCCCCATAACTTTAGATTCTAATTTTGAATGTTAAAATCATGAAAAGTAGTCTCGTGTGAACCCCAAACGTTCTAAGTTCGAAGTTATTATTTCGCAATTATAGGCTGTCTCGTTTAGTGATAAGGTGTAAAATTGAATGTAAATGCACAAGATCAATTGTGCTTATACCGTGGCAGAGGGGAAATGCTACCGCAAGGCTAGTCCTTATAATAATTAGTCAAAGATCACTAGCCATTTGAACATCAAAAAACTAAATACCACGCTTTAATACTAAAAAGCACCATAGACTTTAAAAACAAATGAGCCCAAAGAGGGGACTACTACTACTAGCTATTGAAGAGTTGCACTCTCTACCTCCTGGCTCCATCTTCAAATCAGCTCGATGGTACCAAATTATTGTACCTGTTGTCGTCCAAATGAAATACGCTTGCTAAGTTTGACTTGGTTATCCTGTATGTAAATAACAAACTAAGTATGATACTAAGTTCGTTAGTTACATACAGGTAAAGCGTATTGAAAATAAAAACTGTTCAAGTTCGAGTCGGGGTACTCGCGCACCGAGGGTTCTCCCTGCCACACCACGACACAACATACCTATTAACTTACAATAAAATTTTGTTTTCTCCGGGACATTTATCGCGAGACCGACTCAAATTTAGCCAGTTTTTATTATTTGTTGTTATACTGTAGAGTTTTCTCTATAATCTCACTAACGCTCACGCTTGTATGTATCACCGTTTTTAAGATAGAGCGAGAATAAAAAACAATGATGAAACCGGCCAAATGCGTGTCGGGCCACGCGCGGGGTAGGGTTTTGAAGTTGCCCGTCACAATAATTATATAGGGACTTAGAAGGGGGCTTTTTGTTTTATACTTCGGTTTAATTCAAAAAGTTAAAAATTAAGGGTAGGGTCCTTATACAAGAAACTAGTTTTTATCAACGTTTTTTCTTCTCGCTCTATCGTAAAAACGGTAATACCTAAAATCGTCCAACTTGGTGTGATTATAGAACAAACTCTACAATACCAGCCAAGTGTGAGTTGGTATCCCGATAAAGGTCCCGGAGGAAAAAAAACATTAAGTCAATATGTTATGTGGTGGTGTAGTACGGAACGCTCGGTGCGCGAATAGTCCGACTCGCACTTGAACGGTTTTATTATTACTTGTTATCGAATTTGCTACGCACATTCTGTTATAATTTCAACTATCTACCTATAACGGTTCAAAAGTTACAGCCCTAAATTGGTAGGAAAGACGGACGAACGGACGGACAGCGTAGGTTTGCATTTTAAACAATGCATTAGAATCCATTCCACACATGTGAAAATGCGATATCTATATTCTAGACCAGGAGCCATAACCTAATTATCGAGTTGTCAATACCTATAAATGTTTACTCACTAGTTAGAAACTAGATGTTTGATCGAGTTGAGACACGTGTCGCTTATTTATGTACACATGGGGCTTATGGGATTATTATTGGTAGATGTGGATGTGCTTATCGATGGTTTTAGTTATAGAACTCTTGTTTAATAATGGATTCGGTTTAAGGGGATTAGGATATGCATTTAAGGGCCGATGTCGAAAAATAATTGAAGCGACATGGGCGTGTGATAGCTTATATTACTGCCTGATGCGAGAGAAAGAGACAGGGCGGCGCGCGCACCTGAAACGACGCAAACATAAAACAAACTTTATTTAATTGTAATTGTACTATTAATCAATTGTACTAATAATCAAAATTTATAAAAAATCTATCTATTTTTTTTAAATCAAGCCTCTTGTTTCTAATATTTATCGTTTAGCACTTCCAAGCGTTTATCGATAAAGACAGGCTACTTTGGCTTGTTTTTCTATCGAGAAATGTTGTCTTAATCGTGTTTTGGCTCTAATCAAAACTTCAATTATATATTTAATTTACACATATCCGCAAATCATACTCCTACTGTTCATGAGATATGATGCTTTGAAGAATGCAATTTTTTTCACATAGTTTCTAAATGGGTTTATGGGATTATTAAATATTGTTATACATATTAAAACGGAGAGAAAAATCTAGTCGCTTTTAGTAGTTTTAAAATACACATAATTGTATTGTTATTAAATAAGTTAAGAAAATGTTTTAGTCTTATCTATCAGTATCGTTTCAGCAAAAATATATTAATACTAGTAACTTTCAGCAACGAATCTTCTAGCAAGATCATCAAAATTAATAGTTGTCACATATAGGGTCCTTCTTAATATGCCGATACTTTTTAAAGGGATGGGACCATCAAACTGAAGAACTTTTTCTATGAGACAAACATCGAAATCGCGAAAAAAAATCAGCAATCCCTAACATTTGGCTCAAGTAGGTTTGCAGTTTTGTATAGAACAACTGTTTTTTTTTCGCGTTTTTGATGATGGTGCCATATAGAAAGTCTGATCATCCCCTTAAAAAGTGATCATCCCCTTAGAAATAAGTGTTAGCATAATAAGAACGACCCTAGATATGACAACTATTAATTTTTATGCATCTTGTTAGAAGATTTTTTGCTGAAAGTTACTAGTATTAAAATCTTGTTGCTGAAACGATACTGATAGATAAGACTAAAACATTATCTTAACTTATTTAACAACAATAAAATTATGATCCATTTAAAAAAAAATCTCCTTCTATTTTTAATTTGTATTAGTATTTAAAATAAAATTGTAAGCCATTAATCACATGAATAACATAAAATCTAGTTTGTATGAGTGACAAAATTAAATACTTCTTCTTTTATAAGACATCAATGTACTTATTTCTAAAAGTACCCATTTTGTTCAGTTGATGATTCTGAATTGAATGGTTTTTGCTTTCTAATTAATTCAGCACTACAATAGCTAACTCATTAATAACATGATTCAAAGATTTCTATGAATTAAATTATAATTAATGAACCGCACTTTATAACCATCAACTCAGTATAAATTATCCACACTTCTAAGCCAACATTTCAAATTCGAAAGTGTATTCGTCTATCTGAAGGATTTACTTGAAAACTATCGAACTATAAATTCATTGTACCGAAAAGGGTACTTTAAATCTCTTAATACCATCTGTAATTAACACTTGAAAGAAACTGCTTTGACCTTTGACTTTGACTGATTTTAATGTAGTTTGGCAGATTGATAGTACCTGTAGCTTAAAGAATTCAGAAGTCGACATTGTTTTTACCTTGAAATCGAACTCTGCTATGACGAAGGAATCGTTCATATAATGCCCAAGACTATATTCCCCGAGGGGGTAGTCAGAGATTTTCTGAAACCTCAGAACAACCACGTTTCAATAGTAGTACCGAAACTCTGTCTAGTGTTGCGGGGAGTGAGCCCGTCGCCAAGTGTAATAGACAGTGGGTACAATATATGCCTCGAAATTGAAGCATGCAGGTTTCCTCACGATGTTTTCCTTCACCGAAAAGCCATTGGTGTTACAAATCGTACATAAATTCCGAAAAACTCATTGGTACGAGTCGGCTTGGACGGGGATCGAACCATCGCCTCCTGCACGGCATGCAAGGTTACTCGCCACTTGTGTTTTACGATATTAAAAAAAACTATACAGCTGAATTTTTTTCCCGATTCCGATGTTAGCCACAAAAAGAAATTTGTTTAGTTCAATGGTCTGATAATTCCTGTATACACCGCGAATCAAACCGGTTGACAATCAAATCGACGTTCGAAATAACTTACATTTGTCCAAAATCGTCTCAATTGCAAAAACACACTATCCGATGAAAACCATAACAGCAACTCCATTCATCCATTTTCATTGTGTAGAGAAAAAATGTGGAAGGAACTTGGCTATTATACGTCCAAGTTGGAAAATGCTCGTAAAAATTCTTTGTATGGGATAAAACGATGAACTTTTGTTAGGTCTTGTCTTATAAGAACTATGCTGAAGACTTGAAAAGCTGGTTACAAAAACGTTGCATCTTTCTTATGCTCTCGGGCATTTCTGTTAATAGCTGATGTTTCAAATCTCTGTTTTGGTGATTCTAAATAAACTTAACATTCTAATCCTATTTGGAACAGAGAATAAACTGGATTCAATAGTTATTTAATCAATACCTAAATATACCACAACTAAACTTTAGTCAGTTCCCGTTGCGCCGGTAGCTCCCTAAATTCCAGTAAACCAACAATTTTCCAGCCGAATAATTTCAATACAGTCTTGCGTACATCGCATTCCTGCGTATTCGGCAGCGGTTATTGGTATTCCAAGAGTTACCCAACGGTGAATTCCTAGGATATTGATGGATTATATTGAATGAGGTCTGAAGAGACAATTCTTGACAGAAATTAATAAAGAAAATAATCGAAGCTGTTGTTATTATTCCTATTAAATTCTTAAAACTTTCGTGTGGTGTTTGGTTTAGAATGGAACCAACCCAGTAAGAGGCGACTAATCTCATATTACATTATACATACTCCTTTTCTGAATGCAGTCAATTTCCCGTTCTATCAGACTCAAGAGAGTACCTAAGTAAATACCAGATAGCCTGATCTGTGCTTAGGACACTCTCATGCTATAAAATATCTACTCGTATTCTATTGTACTTGACTACTGGCTTTTTAGATAAACAGGCAATGATTACGGGTCACCAAGAACATAAACGTTAATATCTTGGAAACTAACAATGATAGCTTATTTAAATGAAAGCATAATTATTATAGACTATTTAATACTACTACTTAAATTAATAAAATTTCTGGTTGCTGTAAAGTAATGCTAATAAAAAGGGTATAAATTGATTTTCTGAAATTTTATTTTTAGTATTCAATATTTATTATTAATGTGGTAATTATATCACTCATACACACTAAAATGTGAGGAAATGTTATATCTGTGACAAAATTTTTTATTTTTAATCGTTGTATTACGATAGAATTGACGCATTTGTATTTATGTATTTTAATTAACTGAAAACACATGAAAAACGAAGAAATTTTAGTTATTAGATTGTAGTCTTCGAATATTTTTATTGTCTTAGTTTCCGAAATATTAAGGTATGTTTGTGACCCGGATTCATTGCTTTCGAATGTATTTATTATTATTTTGGTAAATTAAAATAACAGAGGTACAGTAAATTGTTATTTCCGCGATTTCGATGTTGGTCCTTCATAAAAATAGTTCAGTTCCATGAGCTGATGCCTCCGTGGTCTAATGGTTAAGAGCATTGGGCTCTGAGGTCTTACTCGTGGGTTCGATTTCCTCTTTGGAAATCTAGTGATATGTCACTTTGTGAGTTTTTCCCCAGTTGGTTAGGACATTGCAGGCTGAATCACCAGATTGTCTGAAAAAGAAAGATGATTCCGTGCTTCGTATGGCACGTTAAGCCGTTGGTTCCGGCTACTATATCTGGTGGTAGTAGTAGTTACATAAAAACCATAAGATAAGAAGTAGATGGTCTAATCATCCTTTTAAAAAAATCTCAGCCCGTCGTTGGACCCTGTATATATTTTTATAAGTTTAGACAACGATTCCGTAATTTGATTTCGAATTATTAAATAACGAAATTTCTTGAAAAAAAAAGATTAAATAAAAGTTCTACAAAAACGGGTATTATTCTTATTGAACCCGAAAAAGTAAAGGGTACGTTTGTTTTCAAAAGAAGGTGTTTAATCGTGAATTGATGTTTTGTGTAGTAATTATTTTTCGTCTTCATAATGTACCACGAAGTTTGCATACTGTCTTAATTCTGAACTTTACTTGTTTTAAGTTGTAATAGATGGCGTTAGTAGTAGAATAAATCGCGCTATCGTTGTGTTTTCAGCGTCCCATATAGGGAATCAAGGTCTATTTTCTTTGTCTACATTAGCTACGAAATGTACTGACCATAGCGTAACAAGCAGTCAATAAAACTCTGTTATCCCTCAGTGGGTGTTTCATTCAACCCAGGGGTTGGCTTGGGGGCCCTTTTAACATGGTCCTTCGAGCCGGATAGTAGCAATTTTATACGGTGGTACAGTGGTACCAAGCATAGAAACCAGTGGCGGATCGTCACTGAAGTGCTTCCTCGGTGTGGTAAGCCGAGACGTTGGAGAAGGAGCATCCAGGGCTGATGCTGAGCAGCAGCAGCAGCAAGGATATCTTGGATGATCAGCAACCAAAGCAGCAACGAGTATACAGAACAGCGTGCGTGACGTCACAGCTAAAGGACT
This sequence comes from Agonopterix alstromeriana, assembly GCA_963924505.1. Taxonomy (NCBI): domain Eukaryota; kingdom Metazoa; phylum Arthropoda; class Insecta; order Lepidoptera; family Depressariidae; genus Agonopterix; species Agonopterix alstromeriana. The sequence continues at coordinate 7,549,846 of OZ004682.1, forward strand.
GCGCACACGGAACAAGTTTGTGGTTTGCAAGTGAAACAGTGAGTACTGTACTTAAACGTCAATAGAACTTGGAATATTTTCAAAATTTGTTTATGGACTTGTAAAATTTTAAGAAAAAGGACTTAGAATATTATAGAGGTAGTTAGACTAGACTTAGAATAATTTAAGAAAAAACGACGGAACGGGGAATCTATGCCCGATTTCCCATAAATTGTCAAACACTTGTAAAATTTTCGGTTCTGATTTTCGACTTAGAATATTTTTACATAAGATTTTGGGGACTTATAGTTTTTTGTTCAAAGATTGTCTTGACACATTTAGTAGAATGGAAGCATTAATCAAACTTCAGTGTAATATCAAAGCGATAATAGAGAAAGCTCAAGTCAATTTTAGAAAGTCTCCAAAGGAACGGCTAACTCAATCATACATTGAAACAAGGATGGAAACGCTCGATGAAAATTGGAAAAAATTCTCATCTATCCACGATCGAATTGCACAGTGCGTGGATCAAGACATTCCAAATCCTTATTCTGATGGTGACATTTATGAATTAACTGAAGAGATGTATACCGATTATAAATGTCAGCTGAAGGATGCCTTAGTAAAGGTTGTGAGTGTCGAACGTTTTTCCTTGCCATCGAAATCAGAATCGAACGATAGCGTTAGTGTCAAACTACCAAAGATCTCAATCCCTTACTTTTCGGGAAAATATGCAGAATGGGTAACATTCAGAGATTTATTTGTATCAATGATTCATAAGAATGCTTCTCTTGACAATGTCCAAAAGTTACACTATCTGAAAGCACATTTGTCAGGTGAAGCAGAGCAGCTGTTGAGACATGTTCCTGTTACAGCAGCTAACTATGCAGAGTGTTGGTCTCTTTTGAACAATAGGTATGATAATAAGAGGTATTTATCGAACTGTATATTGAAGCGTTTCATGAGTCAGCAGGCTATTGCAACAGAGTCATCAAGGGCAATCAAAGAGCTTTTGGACACGACGTTAGATAGTTTGAATGCTCTAAAGAATTTAGGTATAGACGTCGGCTCTTGGGACGTAATAGTTATTTACATTGTCAGTTCCAAATTAGACCCCGAATCTCGTAAACAGTGGGAGGCAAGATTGAGTACCTCAGATGATCTGCCAACATTCTTCCAGCTGAAAGAGTTTCTTGAATCAAAATTTCGTTCTCTGGAATTTTTAGATGAAAAGCCTTCTAAGTCAAACCCCGCCATTACCAAGCCAAAGGTCCATCATGTCCTACACCCAAGTTCAAAAGATATCTGCCCATACTGTAAAGAACCTCACAGGATCAGTCACTGCAAGCGATTCGCCAGAGAAGATTACGATACTCGTCGCAAGTTTGTACAAACGAAGAGATTATGTTTTAACTGTTTAGGCTCCAACCACTCCATTCTGTTTTGTCGATCAAAAACCACCTGCCGTATATGCAACCGTAAACATCATTCTCTGTTACACCCCAAGCCATCCTCAAACTCACCTGAAAAAGAAAATGGTCCACCGTTGACATTGATGCCTCCACCCGAGGTATCACCATCAGGGAGTAGTGAAGAACCAAATGTTAACGCTCATTTAGCAACCAATGCTGCACCTAACCAAGTTTTATTAGCCACCGCTTTAGTCGAAGCACTGACTGGGCGTGGCTACACTCAGTTACTCAGGGCCTTGATCGATCAAGGCTCCCAAGCTTCGTTTATAACTGAGTCATCAGTGCAGTTTTTGGGTCTCAAGAAAGTTAGAGCTCGTAGCATTATCAGCGGGGTAGGCCGTAACCAAAGCGTTATGGACTCTAGATACTTCGTGACTGTACCTATTCGGTCACGTCAGCACCCCGAGTTTGAGACACAAGTACAAGCTTATGTCTTGAAGACAATCACGTCAGAATTGCCCACAGGGAAGATAGCACACGACCATTGGCCACAGTTACATAGCTTTGCTTTGGCAGACCCAAAGTACCACACACCAGGTAAAATAGACGTTTTACTTGGTGCTGAAGTCTATGGCCAAATCATTAGAGAGGGTTTAATCAGGGGTCCTCCAGGAGCGTTAATTGCGCAAAACACTGCTTTTGGATGGATTCTCTCAGGTCAACCGCAGTTACAATCAGATTCACATCATTGTCACAATGTTATTATCAGCATGCACGCACGAGTTTTTGACAATGACTTCTTGAAGGAACCGGGTTTTGAATCTGATAACTTCTGTAACACATACAGGTCGTTACAGAAGGAAGAGAGATGCGATGAGTTTTTAATGCAGACCTATTAGAAAGATTTAGCTAGAGTACAGATCAAAATCCTCTAATCAAGTGTGGGAACCCTAGAGACGTAGTAGCCAAGAGAGTGAGTAGCAACCCTGTAATTGAGAAATGCATCTCTGAGGTTTTCGTAGATTCCTGCCGTAAAAGGTCTACACAGAGTGATGATGCTGATGATACTAATGAATCAGAAGCAGTGTACTTACCACGTCACGATGTAACACACGAAGTCAAAGCCTTGATCAAGGACAAGATGGCATCAGATGCGTAATCAATACAAGGGTTCAAATGGCTAATTATTTAATAATTTATTTACATTCGTATCAATGGTTCAGCCAAAACTTACTGAATTTATCAAAAGCTGGCGCTCAAATCATGTTGATCCTTTCAGATATAACGAGCACATGTAATCAGGTTAGAATAACTGACGCGAGTAATGCTTTTAAGGACCAGACTAGTCTGGCCGCCAGACTCAAGCGGGACGATGCGATAGCTGAAATAAAAGACTATAAACTAAAAATACTTACCTCTGAATCAGCATCGGCTCCTTACCTGATTATGAGGTCACTACAGCAGCTGCCACACGATGAGTATCAACACAAACTAAACATGGCTGAAATCATAAAAGAAGGTTTATGTACAAACAGTAGGATATAGAAAGACTGAATGTGAGACTATAGAAGAAAGAAATGTACAAAAGGAAATGAAAGTTTTACTTACCAAAAAAAGGTTTTAGCTGAAAAAGAAAAGTAAATACGTAACCTCTACGAACGAACGACAGAGTAAAGGTAAGATTGAATCTGGAAAAAACAATTGGAGCATAACGTGGTTTTTTGGCACTTTCACCCCCCCCCCCCCCCCCCCCCCTCCTTCTAGGGAACAGGAATAAAGTAAATCTACTTTTATCTGAGACGGGTAGGTAGCTATTCAACATTTTCTCAGTCAAAGAGGGCAACTAGTCCAAGGTCCAAGGCACACCAGCCTTCAGGTAAAGCAGTTGAATGCAGCTTGGTGACTCTGAAATTTCATAGCTTGTTGATCAAAGACCTAGCTCTTATCATTGTATTTTTACCTGTTTCGGATTTCATATTGTTTAGTTTTAAGTTACAGTTGTTAAGTCTATTGCAAATTGTTATGTTTTCTACTCGTTGTTAATTTTTATGTACCTAGTTATGTTTTTAACCCCTTACCTCACGGTGGGCGGAATTAGTGTGAAGTGAAGGACATTATTATGTCCTTGGTGGGCGGTATGTTTAATCGTGAATTGATGTTTTGTGTAGTAATTATTTTTCGTCTTCATAATGTACCACGAAGTTTGCATACTGTCTTAATTCTGAACTTTACTTGTTTTAAGTTGTAATAGATGGCGTTAGTAGTAGAATAAATCGCGCTATCGTTGTGTTTTCAGCGTCCCATATAGGGAATCAAGGTCTATTTTCTTTGTCTACATTAGCTACGAAATGTACTGACCATAGCGTAACAAGCAGTCAATAAAACTCTGTTATCCCTCAGTGGGTGTTTCATTCAACCCAGGGGTTGGCTTGGGGGCCCTTTTAACAGAAGGTTTTGCGTCGAAATGAATATTCGGGACTTTTGCTTTTTTCGCTCGAAAGAGAGATGATTTATTTTGAATTCGCAATTTTGAAATTGTTCATATTTTCGTTCATAAATTACGTTCATATACTTTTGGAAAAACCAATTTCCAAATTTCTAAAACGATTACGTTTTTAAATTTAACTGAAAATTATTAGCGGGTTACGAAGACTGCTAATGGTTCATAGTGTAGGTGATAAGTGATTCGGTATTTAACGAAAAATCTCTGGGATCCTTAGCGCGAGCCCTGGAACACACACTTGGTCTATTTTTATTATTTGATGTTTTCTTAAAAGCATGGTCTATGTTATAGTCTTAATACACTACAATCATGCCAAGTTGAACGCATGTAATTGAATTGCTGCTTTACGATAGAGCAAAAGAAAAAGACCTCGAAACCCTTGTGTTTTTTTAATTAGAAAATTCAAAATAATAACATACATTCTGTGAAAATATAGGCTTACTAATAATAGGATCCCGTTGGCATCCTTTGCGTACGGAACTCTAAAAATACTAAAAACAAAATGTCAAATTGTTTTTCTCTTCTATAGGGTTCTTCTTAATATGCTGACAGTTTTTTAAGGAGATGATCAGACCATCAAACTGAACAACTTTGTCTATGGCACCAACGTTGAAATCGCGAAAAATAGAGAAAGTTATTCAGTTCGATGGTCTGATCATGCTTTTAAAAAAGTGTCAGCATATTAAGAATGACCCTGTATAATATTTCACATTTTAAATAAAAATTTACCATAAAACGCTAATCCCGTAGCAAAAATAACGGGTTACTGAAAATAGTCTCTCAAATCGTATTTTCAGCATTGATGAACGAATGTACGCGCTTTATTCACAAAAACTTTCAGCAAAAACCTACTAGGTAGTTCAGTGAAAAATAAAACTGAATTGAATTGAAATACGATTGACTTCGAACTAACTATTTGAGCGGATATTTTATTGGCATCACAAGTTAAAAAACGAAACGTAAAACGTTTTTATGTCGCGTTTTTACACTTTTTGTTTTATCTCAATCAAAAGTTACTCTCTTGAATATAATATTATCGAATACTAAAAGGTGTATTAACTGAAACATGATAACGTTTTAAATAGTTTTATTTCGACTAGAAATGCTTAGTTAAATACCAAATCCCAGCTTTGGTATATCCCTTCTAGGGTGACTTAATTTACCGCTGTGACGTTAGAAACATTTATTCTGGAAAATATGTAGTATTTACAACAATTAATAAAATCTAACATTGCTTCCCCGAGCTTCAAATATACAATACTCGAAATTAACGTAAGTACTTACAAGTTAATACTTAATACATTTATTGTAATAATAATATTTAAAAGCCTAAAAAAGGCGCCTTATTTCTTTTCGTCTTTTTTTGCGCGGCCATCAACCATTCTTGAATTTTATAGTTCAGAATAAAGTTAAAAACAAAACTTGTTATGACAACTATATCTCTAAAATCAGTCCGAACGAAGATATAAAGGCTTGAAGTAAATGTAATGAATATATTTTCAACTTCAAGCCTTTATATCTCCGTTCGGACTGAGTTTTGAGATTGACATGTAATAAGAAGTTTTGTTTGGTACTTTATTATAAAATATTTAAATTTGGTTGATGGCCGCGCCAAAAACAACGATAAAGCGCCAACCCGCATTGTCTTTTAACAGAATTATAATCAGCATTCAAATAAAATGTGTTCAATTGAGTAATCGAAATCACAAGTCAGACTTAAAAAACGCACAATGATACTAAATAGATTGTCACAATTATCAGAAAATAGAGAAGACTAGGAGAGATGTTTTCTCAAAAATGGATGACACGTAAAAAATATATCTGAATCATAAATTTTAATGTGTTGAGATTTAAAGAAAGTTAAGAGTAGAATCAAAGTTGCGAAATTGAACTATTTCTTAGATATCAACCAAGATTCGAAAAGGAAAACCCTATGAAAAACTGAAAAATTGTTCATAACGCAATTACCGTTCCATAAGTATCTTTATAATTTCTTTTAATGGCGACTGCACAAAATTGTCGACATAATTATTATTCCAGTTTCTTCAGAAAATGTACAAATGTTTGCGTTCGAAAATATTTTAATGAAAGAGGCAGCGTTCATAAAATTGAATTTTTTCTAGTATAAGATACGTTGGAACATGTATTTAAAAAGGTCATGGCTTGATATGTGTATTATTAGTAGGTAGTGGAAAATATTCATTTCTGTGTACCTGTATTTTGTTACATTTTCTACATGCATGCAGTTTTTTGGAAAAAATTTACATCCTAGATTCATCATTATATTGTTTCTTCAATATTATTTTGATTTTCATGGCTATGAAGGAAAATACATTAATATTATTTTTCTACTATATTTACATTTGTTTTCAAACATTTTGCTACATTAAATCCGGAATGACTTCTGATATGTCCTACGATATATTAAATACTTATAATATTTTACATATTTATATAACTAATAAAGTTCATTAGCGCTTTTCCCCATTAATTAAAATTATATATCATTCAATATAATATATCTATAACACATTTCGTTATATATAATTATTTGGTTCAGTGTAAGGAAAAGTACTACAACATTTTACTTATTTCAATGAGGTGCTAGCTATATTTATATTATTATCATTTCTCCTAGACCTCAAGAATAACTGCTAACATAATATTTTGAAATAATAAAAATGTTTAAATTATGTATTTATTTCTAAAAACATGTTCAATATATTTTTTCTAATCTAAAAACCACAGATAACCGCAGCTATGAATTAGACAGTTTCAATTTTCATAGAAAATATTTTTTCTCTCTTGATAGAAAGCATTTCCAGTTGGGGTCGACCACTTCCGACCTACCAAATACTATTCGAGAGATATTTTGACGTGTTTGCAACCGGAACCTTTGAAACAGTAATTGATTTCATCAGCTTCGTGGAAATAGGAGGCCAATTGTAAAGGTAAATATTAGAACGCTGAGATTTTATATCAGTAGATGATTAGATCATCTATCAATCAGCAACATAATCATTGATCATTTAATTATAATGATTGACCTGATTTCTTTAGTTTTTATCGTTTTTATTATGTGTGTTACTTTGGTAAATACATTGTTTATCTACACGTATTTAAATGTGTAGTTTAATAATTAATACTTTGGATTATAAAACTCAAAATTTTAAATAATCTCAACATATTCACTAGCAAAACTAAGATTTAGTGAAGTTATTTAATCAATACAAGTTTAACCTTCCCTGCACCTCACTGAAATTAAGTTCTTTCAAATAATGTAAGCTATGTTGAAAAGTGCTCTGGAAAGTTACGTACATTTATGTGCTTTTACATTGTTACTTTCGAGTTCTAACATCTATGGATAAATCTGTAGATATTATACACATATTTCTATATTTTTCTCGACTTTGTGTTTTGTATTTGAAGAATCATATAAATCAATATGATTGGAACAATATGTAAAATAAAGATGGCTGGTAATGTAAACACTATTTCTGACTTTTTATGACAACAACATAAATAAGATGACCTTTCGAAATAATATTTTTCCGTTCCGTTCCGTTCCGTTCCGTTGACTCACCAGCCAGCAGTACTGCTGCAAGGACGCAAAGAAGACTATATGAGGGGGGCCAGCGCAACAGCTACTCTGTAGAGGTGCTCGCGAGCTCAGAGCATTGCAATGCATGCAATCAAGCTTATAGTTAGGCTTGGAACATTACCTCTATTCGCCTTTTAATCGTTTGCATGGCAATACTATGTTCACACGAACTGCTCTTCCGAGCTGATGCTGCACTTGCGTCCTTTCGAAATAATATTTTTGTAAAAAAAATATACAATGGTACGTTGCATATCATTAAAATATATACATAATTATAAACACAATTACATAAACAATAAGGCATAAAATACATTAATTAAATCTACTAACAAATATTATATTTTATTCTAAATGCATCTTAACAACCTTATTTACAAAACATTTCGTAATAGACTAAAATTATATACAAAAAGTATCACAGGAATTGTAAATGTGAAAAACTGAGATTGAGGTGCTACTTTCCTTGACAGTACCGTTAGCATATGAATAGATAACAATATACTATTACTATCTATTCATATGGCGTTAGTTTAATCCAACTTCCATTTTCTTCTTTCTACAAAATTTAATTTCAATAATTCATGCTTAACACCTTTGTAAAATATACAAACAAAATGCTTTTTGATGATCACTAAGAAAATATCCGAATACCATATAACGAAGTTTATGCTGTGTATTGGTTTCATTATCTCGGATTCTTTTAAATATATTTTTAAAAATCCAAAAAACGGTTATTACTTTTTAAAAGGCTAGTTTTTTTTCAAATTATAATTGTGGAGTAATCGGAATCACTACTGGTGGCCTCTTAAAACGAAATTTCCGGGGCACAACAACATTATACAAAACATGAATCGGGATTGGGCTGTCATAATATTATTGGAATATAATCTATCTGCCATTTCCAGCACGGATTGAATATTTGAATTTGACCTTCGTTGAACTTTGTTTGAAATAATTGGACTTTGGTCTTTTTTCGCTCTTTGGTATCACCTGATTTTGAGTAAGTTATACAACGAATGTCATACTTATGACTCTCATATACTAGTCATAAAATCATACGTTATTTGCTTGCTGTCAGATAAGACTTTTACTATCCGGAGCGTCGTATAGAATCTACAAATAATTCCATTCCATTGTAAACAATAAAATTAATATTTGAGTAAAGTAGCAACTATAAAGTTTAACAGTAAAAGTTAAGCAACAATCTTTTTCATAAAAATTATTTAGGTTAATTAGATTTTTTTTATCAAAGCCAAAGTTTTTATGAAACTCTTTCACCATTTGAAACTTTTACTTGTTTAAATTAACACAGTTTTTAACTAGGTTACAAATATTAATATTATCATTATAATTTCTAATTAACTTTACAAACGTATTACATGACTAGAAAATTCATTCACCGATATGATAGTTCCTTATAACCCCATACAAAAATACACATATTTTTTCATCTTTCACTTAAACGACATCACTTTTATCTAGTAGCACATTGTTGCTACCACCGTCTTCTTGTCATATATGATATTCTCTTAAAGGTTTCACTGATTCTGCTGATGACCTTGGAGTGGGGTCAACGCCCGATAGACCGAGAGATCCACTGCGCCGGACTACTAGAGTCTTAGTTCCATAATCTGTGACAAAATTATCGTTGCGAGTTGGTGTGTGGGCTCTTACACTTTGATAGCCGCAGCAGAGAGGGTACCGGGATGTAAGGATCTTTTTGAATGCTTCTCTGAATTCGGTGTTGAAGATTGAGTAGATGATCGGGTTGAACGCGGAGTTGGAGTAACCGAGCCATGTGAGGATTTTGAACGCAAGATCTGAAACAATGTTTTGGTCTATTTATACGTTTAGACAAAAAAGTAGATGGTATATTATTATGATGGTATATATTGATGATATAGTATTGCGATCGCAGTCAAGACATTTATCAATCAGCATTAGATGCTTGCTGATAACTCTGGATGGGCCGGGTAAAAAGGGGGTTCAGTACGTTGAATTTAATATTAGCATTATCTTTTTATACTTAGTTGGCGACCACGATCATTTTAGTTTTTTTCACTCGCACACATACAACAGGCAACTTGAACTATAAAGTAGGGCGTATTCAAACTATAACTGTCACCTTATTATACAAATACACATTTTATACAATTATTAATAATGTAATATTCTGTGATACATTGATATTTATCAAGGTAACGATAAAACTTATCAACAGTAACGTTTTCTTAGGACGATCGAGGTAAGTACGCACAGTATAAGCATACGAGTAAAATACATATTTTTCGATGTCTTTAGTACAACAGTTTAATATTGTTATAACGCCGAGTGGCGATAAGTCGTGCCGCGTCGCTCCGTGGCGATGCCTTTATTAAAGATTAAAAAAAACGTTAATTATCATATTTAAATACAAAAATACATGTCAACGGCATGTAACAGCTCTTACGTATTAATTCCTTACCTGCCTCCATGATAGTACAAATTAATTGTGATTCCTATCCTAAAACCAAATATCAATCATGTCAACCGCTATGATTGCTGTCCATTCTGTATGCAGTTGACAAAGCAATTCGGGATGACAGTATTCCATTTATGTGGCTTTCAACAATATTTTCACATTGGATGTTCGATTTATAACTTGGAACGTTTGTTTATTTTGGCGTGTTTAATAAATAGTTGTAAATGTGTGAACATACCTATGCTACCTTCCTGTATGTGAATATTTTACATTATACCTATATTATTGTAAGATGGGTTTATTCAATAATTGTCATGTTAAAGTTTTTTTTATTATTTTTTATTATGTAAAGGCACTCTGCTTGTGTAGCAATTTGGCCAGTGTCAAGTGTTTATGTAGTCTCAAGTATTGTTTTAACGAAAACACATTAGAGCTATACAAAATGGCGGAGCCACGTGCAAGCCTCACACAGGCCAAAACGCACGCGTTCGCCCTCCGCCAGACTTGCAGCGCGACTCATGTTAAAGTTCGTTAAATTATCTACGATAACAATGTCAATGTGAGAAATGTATGTATATGTATATGTGATAGCCTCAATATGATAATTGGGGCAGCGCTTTTGTTTGTCTAAAATTAAATGACAGTGTCCAGTTTTGTAAAATTAATAAATATACAGGGTCCTTCTTAATTTGCTGACACTTTTTTAAGGGGATGATCAGCCCCTTTCTCTATGGTACCAACATTGAAATCGCGAAAAATAAATCAGCGGTTCCATACAAAACTGCAAACCTACTCGAGCCAAATGTATGGGACAGCTGATTTTTTTACCGTGATTTCGATGTTGGTCCCATAGAGAAAGTTGTTCAGTTTGATGCTCTGATCATCCTCTTAAAAAACTGTCAGCATATTAAAATGGACCCCTGTATACATAACATAAATAGATCTAATAATAATGCACGAATGCAATAGGTTTTATTGGTTTTATTATGAAACCAACGACACAAACATAATTACATAATAAAACTATCGGACTGGGATTCGAACCAAAGTCCTTAGTTTGGCAGCCCGGCGTGGTAACCTTACACCATCCGGGTCATCAGAATATGTTGACATTGAATTATTCGAGCTGTAAGTGATTATTTTCAGGAAGCCAAAGCACTGGGAAAATGACGTTAAAAATCGAAGTAAGGTAGTTATCAACCATTATTGATTATAAACATGTTGCAGCTATGTTGTGCTATTTCGAATCAAATTAAAGATTGAAAAATTTGTCTCGGGCGGGACTTGAACCCGCACTCTTCCAAACCGGGGAAGTGCGTTATCCAATTTCGCTACCGAGTCCACCAGCCAGAGAACAAAATTTTCAATCTACTGCGTCTTAAGGGGACGTGAGCGCCATCTACTGGAAGTTATCACAAACTAACCAACACGCAAGTCAAGCATTACAACTTGAATTCATACGATATAGATGATACACCCTGTTCCAATTTCAACTATTATTGATTATAAACATGTTAGACCCATGTTGTGCTATGCGTGCATGCTATTTGTTGTGTTGTGCGGGTTCAAGACCCGCCCGAGACAAATTTTTCAATCTTTAATTTGATAAGGTAGTTCTACAAAAATCCACTTACCGGGTATACAAGTCTTGCAAAAAGCAGCAACAATGTTGACGCAGAAAAAAGGTACCCAGCACAGTAAGAACACCCCCATAATAATTCCCACTGTGATGGCAGCCTTATGATCTGACACGTGGTAGGGGGAGGATTGGACGTGCGTGTGGACACGAGTCCGGACGGACTTGGTCCGGTTGTCCGGCATTTGGACCGTACGGGTTACGGCGCGGATGGACTTGACGTGCTTCTGGGCGTAGCAGTAGAGTCTGGAACAAAGGATGGGTTATTGCAATTGTATTTTAATGACGCGGTGATGACTTATTCCTGCCTTTTATTGTTCTATTTCAACCTGGATCAGACTCTTACAATGTAGTACGATTTATAACACCAGCTCTTTGTCACTTGTATAGCAAAGAACATATATGAGATGCGTATGTGAAGTCTACCAATCCGCATTGGGCACGCGTAGTGGATTAATGCCCATACACCCTCCCTGAGTGTAGGCCTGTGCTCTGCAGTGGGACGTATATAGGGTGAAACTGATATAATTAGCATCCTTTTAAACCAAGAGTCTACCCATCAAACTGAAAAACTTTAACTATGGGAGCAAACAGATCGGAGCAATTGCATCCATATGAGTCGAGCAGGCAATTCAGTTTAGTATGGAACAGCAGTTTTTTTTTGCTTTGATCGGCTTGCTCTCATAGGAAAAGTTGTTTAGTTAGTTTAAAAGCATGCTAGTGATATCAATTTCACTCTGTATAGGCTGTGTTGATGATGATGATAATGATAGCACTACCGGTAGCGTTCAAAAGCTCCGTTCACTTCACGTTCTGTTTTCCGGGCAGCAAAGGGGCCTACATGGGCCATAGTCTGAGGAGCAACACTACATTTGCATCAGCAAGCGGCTTTTAGATGAAGAAAAAAAAAACGTGAGGAAAGGAAACATCCATAAGCCGAAGAAGAAATTCGGATATATAAAATGAAAACTATTATTGATTATACGTACTCGTATTGACTCGTGCCAATGAGTTTTCGGAATTTATGTACGATTTGTAACACCACTGGCTTTTCGGTGAAGGAAAACATCGTGAGGAAACCTGCATGCTTCAATTTCGAGGCATGTATTGTACTCACTGTCCACTATAAGTGGCGAAGGGCTCAACCCCCGTCACACTGGACAGAGTTTCGGTACTACTGGTGAAACGTGGATGTTCTGAGGATTCAGAATATCTCTGACTACCCCCTCGGGGAATATAGTCGTGAGCATATGCATGCATGCATGCATTATTGATTATAAATATGTTACAAAAATATTATCAGAATATTTATCTTATCTTATCTTATCTTACAGCCATGTTGTGCTATTTCGGATCAAATTAAATATTGAAAAATTTGTCTCGGGCGGGACTTGTAAATTTCGTTCTCTGGCTAGTGGGCTCGGTAGCGAAATTGGATAACGCACTACACCGGTTTGGAAGAGTGCGGGTTCCAGTCCCGTCCGAGACAAATTTTTCAATATTTAATTTGATATAAAATGAAATCTGCTAATTCCTTTGACTATTTATATGTGGACTGGTTACGCGTGTAATTCTACTAACAAACATTTCTGCCACTTTTTGCGGGGGGCGAGGTAACATGAAATCCGCAACTTTGGATTTTATTCCCCATAACTTTAGATTCAAATTTTGAATGTTAAAAATCATGAAAAGTTGACTCGTGTGAACCCCAAACGTTCTAAGTTCGAAGTTATTATTTCGCAATTATAGGCTGTCTCGTTTAGTGATAAGGTGTAAAATTGAATGTAAATGCACAAGATCAATTGTGCTTATACCGTGGCAGAGGGGAAATGCTACCGCAAGGCTAGTCCTTGTAATAATTAGTCGAAGGCTAATTCACATCAGAGTATGCGTAGACTGAAACGTATCCATATTCCTATTTCGAAAAAAAAACTCGCGACTTTGAACGAATTGATCTGATCGAAAGAACGTTGGCCTGCTTTGACTGAACATAAATTATAATATGCTAATGAAAATTTTCCATTCAAATGATTCAGTAGAAAATTTATTCCAATAGCATAATGATTCCCAAAATACGATGTATATAAACTCCAGTGCAGAGAACAAAATTTCTAGCATAACGTCGTCAATAATATGTCTCTACACAGTGAAAATAACTGTTTTGTTAATTTTTGTATAGGGCTGACAGTCACGATCGTATTTTTTTTAGAATCACGTCGTACAATGAAAATTTTGTTTTTTAGACATATACTGCCAGTTTCACATACGTTAATTAAAGTTAATCCTCAATTAAATCTCTTGCTGTCACTTTTTGTTTTGTTGGTGTAGTAAAACACTTGACTCTAACAAAAATTTTACTTTAAATCGTAATAGGATTTTGCTAATGGATTCCTAAATCGAAAAATGGTTTTCCCACACCCACAATATTTTTAAAAGACCTATCCAACGATACCCCACACCATGGATAAACGAGAAAAAAAATTTCATCCCCACTTTTCGTGTAGGGGAGGTACCCTAAATCAATATTTTTCAAGATTTTATTTTACCACTTTGACGGCGTAACAAATATGTATATCCGTGTCAAATTACAGCTTTCTATTACTATGCATCTCGGAGCTAAGCCGCCGACAGACAGACAGACAGACAGACATGGCGAAACTATAAGGGTTCGTTGTTGACTACGGAACCCTAAAAACAGGACTATGCCAGAAGTTTTCAACACTGACAAAATATCTGTCACAACTGTTTTTATTTTAGTAGTCTTCACTAGAAAATTTGTTATTGCATACTTGCAATAAATAAATTTAGTTGGATACCAAAATTTTATTTATAACAACAAATTTTCTCGTAAATTCTACGACACAAAAGGCTTGTCACAGATATTTTTACCGTAAAACCCCTAGTAATATTATTTCTAACTGTCCTTTAATGACCTGCCACGGTGACGTGACTAAGTTAAAAGCAAATAAGGTCACAATAAGTACAATTTACCCTTTCACCAACTGACGGAAATCATTAGAGAAGGTGGCGACCGTCGGTCACTAGTCATGCAGCGTCATGACCTCCCAGCATGATGGTCACATTGTTCAATCCCTTATTTATTTCGCGTGAAACTAATTCTTAACATATTTAGTTCCCGAATGACAAGGATTTTTCTATTCAACGTTGTTATTTGCTGTCTCACTATTTTATGTGAGTAATCTAATGTGACGTTTTATTAATCATGACAGTGTGTATGTGAGATCAACCCGATATAAACACCGGCTTTATCTGCCCCGTACCAGAATAGAATTATACAGAAATAATACGTACTGTATGGCTGTACGGATATATAATAACATCCCGAAGAATATTCTAACTTGTCCCTCCAAGCAATTTAAAAGGAAACTCACGGCTGGCTTCTTGACAAATGTTTTTACTCAGTAAAGGAATTTTGAAATGAAGGTTGTGATTTTTGATTAAGGTATTATTTTGTACATTAATATTAATTTGATAAAATTATGATAATGACTAAGATTGTAACCTATCCTAAACACAGTCTTTAAACTACATTAATATAATACGCTTTTAATATTTCTAAATAAATTTCGCTTTCTGACATTGTAAAATATTTAATAAAAATTATATGACATTGAATGCCTTGAAGAGGCAGATTGCTGTACCACAAATTAATTATACCATCCTATGTAACGTGTGTAATTAACTATGAATGAATGAATTATGACGTTTGCGTAATACGCAGGTTGTAATTAATAGACAGTATAATTTCTTTAAACGGTAATTGTACTCATTCTTCTTATCGTGTGGGCAAGCCCTGGTGTCAGAATTTTTTCAGACCGTCTTACCGGCCTCTGACGTGGTTTTTATGTAACGTGTTAATGAATAAGCGCAAAACCTCATACACCCCAACTGATTTATAACAACATATTAGATTGAAAGAATAATTTCATTATTTTGAAAGTAAAAATTTAAAGTTATTCGCATTTTAAGTTTTGAAGCAAAAATGATTTGTTATAATTTCAGCAATGAATGAAAGCGCTAACGTGCTCATGGATACATTTTAAGAATGTTGTTTAGGTAGTAAGTGGGGTGAGAGTGCCCGAGCGGTGGTTTGAGATCGAGATCAGTAAATTTGAAATTTTACAAACGAATTATTTAATAATTTGAAAAAAATTATCTTGTATCTTAAGTTTGACCTGTAAAACTTGAAATAAGGGAAAAAGAATCATAATGATTATAATGATAACGTTTAATAAAAATACACGATTTATCTATCTATCTAAAGAAACCCTTTATAACCGAAGTCCAGTCAATAACAAAACCCAATCCGCCGAGACTCTGGCCGCAGATCGTGTTGATTTGAATGTCTAATTAAAATATTATTTAAGACTAACGTAAACACGATCTAAGGATAATGATAATGTGAAATTAACCGTACATTATAAAGATAACCACTTAGGAAATCTCTCTGGAAATTAGTGAACTACCTAAGTGGTTATCTTTATAACGTACGGTTAATTTCACATTATGTTAGTAACTTTAAAACTTCTCGGATGTGCTTTGTTACTGAGGCTTGTAGTTACCAAATTAAGACTAATTTAGATCGTTGCTTTCGTATTTCATACAAAATAGATTGACAAAATAATTATTCTGATGACTACTACACACTCCCCCCGCTACAAACCACGTCTCCTGCATTTGTACAATATTACTAAAATAGCTTTTGCTCGCTACTTCTTTCGCGTAGGTATCAAATAAAATATAGCCTTTATTACTCAGGAATAGTGTAGCTTACTATTCGTAAAATAATTTCTAAAATCTGTTTGGTAGTTCCAGAGATTACCCCCTACATACAAACAAGCAAACTAATTTTTTTGACGATATATCTATCCTACCCATTAGAAACCCCGAACGCGCTGCATACAATAGTTAGATTCAGTTTACAATGAAATTTTTAAAAACGTAAAATCTTTTAACAAATCTTTTGTCAGATTTCCGTATAAATAATATAGTTTCAGTGCTAGGAATAATTTAAGTATGGAAATCTATGAGCCACGGTTACTTTGAAATTGAATTAATTTGGTTAATGTCCAAAATATAATTACGATGATCGATTACACGTACGAATTGTTTTAGAAGGATAATGTAGTGAGAAAGTCAAGTAAGGTAATGAAGAAATTCAGATGCATAGTAAATCCACCAACCCTCATAAGACAAGCGTGGTAGATTAGCACCCTCATCATGATGGTAGGCCTGTGCCCTACCTAGCAGCGTTAACGTGTAGACGCTAATTATAATAATATATAGTTCAACGATAAATTGAAATAATTGGATGTAGCTAGAACCATTTACTCAGTCAGCTATGTAAATGTTTTCGTATAGACTAGCAAATGAAAACAGTGTTCATTACATCAAAATGTTTATCAAAACGTTAGCGATTGTGCTACGCATCGATGCTTTGGCAAATGCAATTATGATTTGCAATACGTTTACATTGAAATATTGGCTTTGATTTCCATGAAATTTTGTAAAGATAGAGTAGAGTAATAAAAAGAGTAAACTACAGTTAATGAGATCCAGTCACTATGTAAAGTTTAGTTAGTTTAGTAATGTTATAATCTATCGGTTGACTAGATAATTCAGTCCTCGCCTACGACGTTACAGGGGTGTGGGACGCAACGCGATATCATATAAATTGACGCGGGGAGCGGAGTAGCTTAGACATGTTTTTTTTTGTAATCTCACACATTTTAAAATCATGATCGAATGTTGCATAATCTCTAAAGTAATTTTGTCATTTTCTACTGCTGATATGAATGTTTGATTTTCAAAAATCGCACTTTAATTCGCATGGAACATTGCTCCGCTCTGCGCCCTTTCGCAGGCGAGGCCTGAATTATCAGGTCAGCCTGTACATTGAAACATACCCTAAATAACATAAATTTCCATTGTCAGTGGGATTGTCTGAAAGCTTAAATCAAAACTAAACTAAAATAACGAAAAACTAATAAAATGTATCGGTTTGTACATAAACTCTAAATCGTAAACCTTTTCTAGTCGTTCAGAAACTTTTCTACAATTACCTTTAGTAGTTGAAGAAATATTTTCTAAGCATTCCGATTTCTGTAAGATTAAATATCAAATTACAACCAACTCTGTCTCAAATTAGTAGAGTGAATTCTTCAAGAGTGTCTGACAATTTGATCTCGCTTTCATTGTATTCCTTCACATGACATGTCAAGTATTTAGTGTCAAAAACAGCCTTAGATCTTATTTCATTTAAATTCCATTGAATTAATTTTGTCTTGGTTAGATTTTGTGTTCCAGCATTGTTTGGAATCGTTGGAATATTTGCGAAACCTTACAAGAAATTGAATAGCCTAAAATACTTATCAATACCTACTTACTATAAGTAGGAGAAATCCTACTTCTTTACTTTCTATATTTTATAAAATTTTCATATTATTACTAACAATATGTCATTCTGACAAATGACTATACATTTTATTGTCTCTCTTTCAGATTGTTATTTTTTTGTAGGGACTTGGTCTATGTCGTGTGTGTGGATTCGAACCCGGACCGTCATGATATAAAGTCGACGCCTCACATCGCACAATCGATCCTTATATCTCTTTTATGGTTTATCTAGGGTTTTTGATAGATATGTTGATTTTAATCTTACAATGTCTTAGTATTTATGAGAGTAATCGTAAAACGTAGGTCGTAAAAGTAATCTTTCATATATTTTGAGAGGATTGGGGTATCAAGCATGCAACATTATCATAAAATATGAAACGTGGAAAACAAATCCTTATGCATGGGAACATAACATTCTTAACACGTGTCGAAGATAAAGAAGAATCTTATTTACTAAGCCTTAAGGCTGTGCTACTGGATATTTAAAAAATTGTAATATTTAAGCTTCTTAAGTATTCTCCTTCAAAAACAGGCAGGATAAAGAACAACATATGGAAGAGCTAATGGTCCAAGAAGGAACTAATGAAGGGCGATCTTCCACACTCTCACTCAAGAGCAAACTTATCAACATGTGTATTCTGCCCATCCTAACCTACGGAGCCCAAACATGTTCATTAACGAAGGTTCAAAGTCCAAACTGCAGGTTTGTCAAAGAGCTATGTAGCGTAGTATACTAGGTGTGAAAAGGACGGACCGTATCCGTAACACAACACTGAGCTCCAAAACTCAAATAGCTGATATAGGCGAGAAATCTACGAAACTAAAGTGCGACTGGAATGGGCATGTTTGTCAAATGCACACAAATCATGGGCATCAATTGTCAGGCAATGGGTGCAATGATGGTAGTAGAGGTCGGAGCAGGCCTCGGAAAAGGTGGTGTGGTAGCGCGCATTGAATAGAGATATGTGGAAGAGTTTAAGGGAGACCTTTGCCCAGCAGTGGAATGGGTGTTAAAAGAAATTCAATATGGGACGTTATTAAGAATCATTATCACTTTATACATCCAATCAACAATCCTATTTTTGGGAATGGTGCATCTTTGGATGGGTGACCTCTTTACTTGTTTTTTGCCTAGAGATTAAAGAATTCCTATTTTTGGAGGCATGCTTAGTAGTTATTCCTGAACGCAAGATGGCGATCATCAAGACAAGTCACATGAAAGAATTTAAGCAGCATGGAACTACGAGAAAAACAGATCGAGCACCAATTTGCCTCTAAAAAACCACACTAGATTCAAGGTTAGACTAGGGCCCTGCTTTGAACAGACTAGGTATTTGCTTTTCTGGCCATCATCATCATCTCAGTCAATAGACGTCCACTGCTAGATATAGGCCTCCCACAAGGATCGTCACAAAGAGTGGCCGTTCTTATTATGCTTATTGATGCATACAACTTTTTTATTATGCGTTACAAGATATAACGCATAGCTAAGCTATGTGAGCAAATGCAAAGCACAGATATTAGTATCTAAATTCGAAATTCTGACAAATGTCGGAATTTCGAACGTATCTAACAAATATCATTCAGACTTTCGAATTTAATTGGAACTAGATATCGAAACTAGTACCGAATTTCCTTTGTATACAGCGCGCATTAGCGCTTTCGGAATAAAATTATCTTAAAACTCACCTGCAATATATACTTATCATGACAATACACGGCAGATAGAACGATATGCAGCTCGAAACGACGGCGTACGTCGGAGTAAGCACCAGAGCGCAAGTCGGGTATCTCGGAGGTTTCTGAGTGGCTGCCAACTCCTCGTGTGGCCTGTGCAGACCCAGGGAGATGGGCAGGAAGCTGATGAGGGCGGCGAGCAGCCAGATCATGGCTATTGTGGAGATTGCGACCCGACGGGTTACCCAGCGGCCGTATCTGTTGGCAAATGGATTTTTCAATTCAATTTTTGTTTAGTGGCATCCGATGTGTGATCACAATTCAGCCAATGTCTCGTTATGTGGATAGTATACGAAGGAAAATGATCAGTAGTATTAATTACGAGTAAGTCTAGCATGGCAGTTTTGCCAATGTAAGTAGTTTATAATCTCAAGTGATTGTTTTAAGGTTAAAACACAAAAGAGTTCACAAAATGGTGGAGCCACGTGCAAGCCCGACGCGCCGATACACACGCGTCCGTACTCCGCCAGACCTGCAGCGCGACTCCCAAATGGATTTTTTCGTAAACTTGTAAATAAACGATGTCAATTGTCTTTGAGATATCAAAACTTTTACTTCAACTATCATATCTGTGTGTGATGTTACCGAACAGTTAGAGAACTAAGCTACATACACAAAATATATTAAAGTATACAGGGTGTACAACGAAATACGTTGCATATTAAACTGGGTACTTCAGACCATCAAACTGAACAACTTTAATTATGGAGAAAACAAAGAAATCACAACAACAAAAAATCATTTATCGCATATTTTCGGGTCAACTAGCCTATGACGATATCTATGGAACATCCGTTTTATTATCGCATTTTCGACTTTGTCCCGTAGAGAAAGTTGTTCAGTTTGATGATGTGAAGTGTATACGTAAACACTCTACATACAGAACGGTCACTCTCTGCCCTTCTCTGACTTGATTTTAGCCATATATCAAACTCGACACGTCACGGATGTTTGTATGCCTAAGTAAGTAGCTAAAAATACAAATAACAAGATAAAATATTACAAACAATTCAGAAAATAGCGCATAAGTACGCTATTTTTCCGACAGCCTGTTGTAATATTAACATCATTTGTCATTCAGTTTTTTTACATATTGAGGATGCCGCAAGAACATGCGGATTTTCTCGAGAACGTTTTCCTTAATCGGTACACGAGGGAAGATTTCGTAAACGGTTACTTTCGTAAAAATAACTCTGTTTTTTGAAGAAAGAATTTTAGCATGAGAGAGTGTCCTTGAAGTGTTCATGTATATCGTCATATAGAAGATTACATAGTTTTTGAATTGGTCGTTTTTATCCTTATAATGTAATACAATGGTTTCATACACAACAGACATAATTATAAATAAGTAAGGTATAGCCTGTAGAATATCACTGCAGTGCAGAGGCGTCCTCTTACAAGAGAGACGGGAAGTGGACCACACTCCACTGCTCAGGTGGGGATTGGTGCATGCAATTTTGTGGTCGACTTATCTGATAATTTTCAAGCTGCCTTTACAGCTATCTGACCTGGCTAGTTACCACCATCATTACTACGGAACGATGCTGGTTCAACATAACGTGCCTTCCGAAGCATGAATCTATAGGAAAACTTCAAAACAATTATAAAGTACCCACTAGAGTTTATCTGCGAGTTCGTCCGCACAAATTATAAACCAAATTTTAAGTCTAATCATAACCTACCAAACAAAAAAAGTTTCATCAAAATCAGTTTAATAGTTTTTGCTCAAACAAGCAAACAAACAGAAAGACACAAATTCTAAAAAAACGGTTTATTTGGATTCGACGATACCTAAAAACCATATCGTAATATTGTTCTTGTAAATATCTTCAATGTACAGTCACACTTCTGTTACAGTTTTATAATAGTTTAGATTAGAAGTAAGAAATGTATGGCTTATATGATCTCACTGCAGGACAAACGCAAAAAAACCGCAAAATCTCCTCTGGCAAAGGGTGAAAGGGGGCGGGCCATTCTCCACCAGGCGGGTCCAGTACGCATTGGTGTAGGCAAGTTAGCAAAGCAGGGTGAATTACAATCTTTTTGATTCTATACATATCACTAAAATCGCACGAGAAAACAATAATTGTTGAAGAAAGTGGCCCCTTACGAGGTTAGTCTTGCCTAACTATCGATACTTTAAGAAAAACAATATCGATATTCCGATCGATAGTATCGCGACAAATTGATATATCGACAGTAATGAGATGCAATATTATCGATACTATCAATAGTACCGATACAATTGAATATTTAACTTTAATACTATTTATGTTATATACTAGCCACCCGCCCCGGCTGCGCACAGTTGCCATGCTGATACTAAATATATATACATATAAACCTTCCTCTTGAATCATAAAAAAAAACACATCAAAATCCATTGCGTAGTTTTAAAGATCTAAGCATACAGAGGGACAGATAGACAGGGGGAAGCGACTTTGTTTTATACTATGTAGTAATGTAGGGTATAGATTTTTTTGAAGTAAAACTATCGATACTATCGTTAGCACTATCGATATTTTTACTATTTTTCAAGGTCAAGATAATATCGGTAGACTATCGATAGTTTCACTTTCACTATTGTTAGGCAACACTAGTAGAGGTATTCTAATACTGTCTTACATTTCACTGATCCTCCCATAAGAGGATAATAAATAATATGAAGCTTTTAACCTTTTTCGGATAACTCGCAATATTTTTACAAGACAGATGAAATAAAACTGATCCTTTGTGATCCTTATTATATTTAGAACAGTCGGGAAAAGAGACAATTGAAATGGATAGTAAATTATGATATGATCTGGTTCAACAAATAGTTAGCGGAACTATTGAAATATTTATTATTATGTTGCTACATGAAAGATGCAAGGGTAAACTGGAACCCATTTCTTCGGGAGGCATACATGGCATATAATTATGTCCTGTGGAAAAAAGGCGTGAGTTTATGTATGTAAGTATGAGTATTTATTAATTTACCAACAGAAATCAGTGATAGTAAAAAAATTCAAAGAAAGTACTCACAAAACAAATTCAAGGAGCAGCTCATTGACGAAGTTTACTTTGGTAAACAGAATGTTAGTGACCCACGTATGAAATAGCGAATCTGTACAATTTATATGAAGTGACATTGAGACAGGCACTAAGAAGTGGTTACATCGATAAGGACAGTATTAAGGTAGCCCTTTTTCTCCTCCTTTTTTGACTAGAACGAATTTGCTATGTGCATCTCTTATTGAGTGAATATGACAAAACACGTTCCAACCTCTATTACTTCTCCCTCTATGGAACAGCTTGTGAAAAATTCAGTTGTTTGTATAATTCATGTCAAACATGAAGTCTGACTACGTGACGTTACGTAGCCACGTCGTAGCCTGTCGTAGCACGTTGCTACGACGGGGACGTCACGCTACAAATGTCTTCGTGATTCATTGTTACGTAAGCTACGTCCCACGTACTCAATGAATTTGAAATCAAGATACTTAAGCTTAAAGAATGACAGATTTTTTTCTATAAAATATTCATACTGTAGGTAAATAGTATTAACAAATTAATGTAGGTGTAGTTGAAATCTAATGAACTATTGGAAATACTCGATGGTTTTTAGGGTTCCGAAGTCAACAAGGAACCCTTATAGTTTCGCCATATCCGTCCGTCTGTCCGCGGCTTAGCTCAGAGACACTTAGCACTAGAAAGCTGTAATTAGTAACATGGGTATACATATTTATTACGCCGACAAAGTGGTAAAATAAAATATTGAAAAATATTTTTTTAGGGTACCTCCCCTATACGAAAAGTGGGGATGACATTTTTTTTTCTCGCCTATCCCATGGTGTGGGGTATCGTTGGAGTGGTCTTTAAAAAATATTGTGGGTGTGGGTCGATTTAGGGATCCGTTAGCGAAATATTAGGCTTTAAAGTGAAAATTGTTGTTAGAGTCAAGTATCCCCCCCCCCCCCTGCCAGCTAAACGATTGTTTCTAGATACGTGAAAAAATTCACAGCAGTAGTGCACATAACGAATTTAAAAGGAAAACTATCACCGCTAAGTTAGCTTTACAAGTAAACGAGTAATAGTCGACCAATTACGGGCGGGCAACTACGGAACCCTACCCGGCACGTGGCCCGACATGCACCCCTTAAGTATATAATGCACTTAAGTTTATACCCTGTATACAGTACAAATAGCATGATTTCTTATTTCTATAGTATATTTTATATACTAAGTACATTGACGTAGAATACTATGGACGCCGGGTCTAGTACAAAATACTCGAATAAAGTGTCCGAGACTAAAATACACAAACCTAAGTACGTATAGTAATATAAACCAACTAAAAACATTGAAAATGCTGAAATTCTTTTCCGTCCCACTCCCCCACGCGTTCGCTTAGTCGGCCGATCAAACGAAGACTGTTGTGTAATTCGTTCTCTTTTTTGCGTTTTCGTTCTCTTTTTATTCGGCTACTTTTGAGCGGGAACCCTCCGTCCAGTAGTGGTAAGTCAATGACTAAGTACAATATATTTATGTATATTGTACAATCTCTCACCTTAAAGGATCCTTGATGTGAATGTAGCGATCGAGCGAGATAGCGCATAAGTTCAGAATTGATGCAGTCGAACACATGACGTCACACGCCACCCAAGTGTCGCAAAACTGTTCGCCAAACACCCAGTACCTGGATAAAAGAGGATTATGTTTACTACTTATAATAATATGGACTAGCATTCCATAGGGTAGATTGGAGAAGAAGAGAGGAGGATTTTCCTACAGTGGGACACAGTAAAGGATAAATTCGGCTACTCGCGCACCGAGGATTCCGTACCAAACCACCACACAACACAACATGATAACTTTTATTCTCCGGGACCTCTAGCGCGAGACCGACTCACACGTGGCAGGTTTTAATTATTTGTTGATATACTGTAGAGTTTGCTCTATAATCACACCAAGTTTGACGCTGGTATCCATTACTGTTTTTACGATAGAGCGAAAAGAAAAAACGTTGATAAAACCAGTTTTTTCTTGAGAACCCTTCTAAGTTTTTAACTTCTTGTCAATTTTATTATTTGTTAACAAATCCGCCGTAATAACGAATAATCTGTGAAAATTATCAACAACAAACAGCCTAAATAGGTAGGACGGACGGACAACGTAGGCTTAGTAATAGGGTCCCGTTTTCACCCATTGGGTACGGAACCCTTGACTAAAGTTCAAGAACAGTAATAAATTTAATCGATCTATCTATTTACGTGATTCCACTTTCCCAGTGGGGTAGTTAGAGATTAGAGCGTGCCATCTACTACGATCCTTACATATTTATTTCGGCTCATTCACATCCATGCATCTCTTCAAACATGTCCACCAGTTTCAGTACTCCAAACTTAACCTTTCTGTAGGACGTAACCGATTTGATCAGAGTTTACTCTTCTCACCAATCCCCGCTACCCAATCCGCCACGTAGCCCCAGCAACGTCCTATGCCGAGGTCCATACTCCTCTGGGTCGGTTGTTTAAGTTCATTCATTTGGCTCGGTAGACCCTTCGTGGTTCCTATAATAGTCCGCAGTAAAAAGCAGTTACTGCTCCCTGAGCAACACTTTCAGTCAAGTAGGGTACTGCAGTTTTATGTAAAACGGCAGCGTTTTTTCGGTCGCTGGCTTTTCGGTGAAGGAAAACATCGTGAGGAAACCTGCAAGCTTCAATTTTGAGGCATGTATTGTACCCACTGTCCATTACAAGTGGTGATGGGCTCACTCCACGTTTCACTAGTACCGAGTTTCGGTACTAGTGAAACGAGGATGTTCTGAGGTTTCAGAATATCTCTGACTGGGTAGCTAGAGCATATGATGATAATGATTACCAGCGTATTTTTTTATGTTCAGTTTTATGGTTTAAACCACCCCTTTAAATAATTTTAGGGTTTTTTATTAAACCTTGCATATTTCTCAAAGTAACAGAACACATACTTCGCAAAGATCGCATTTCAACGACAGCATCTTAATTTTAAGCGTCTTAAAAATTTATAAACACATAAAATAATATCCCAGAGGGTTTATGTTACACATTACATGAATACCTGAAGTGTTTTCTTGCGTATTAGTTATCTAGTTCAACGAATAAAATGCTATTAAAAATAATTTTAGTTCTTATGAAGACTAAATAGGCGTTACTTCTTTAAATAACAACGACGCATTATAAAATATAGCGATATAACAAATTAATTGGAGTAAAGTAAAGCAATACGTAAGCATACCAACAACCTATTTCTATTTGCGGATATCAGATCAATCATGGACTTTTAGCCCAGACGTTTTACGGAGTTTTGTTTGGAAGGATGGGGAGTATTTATGACTTTTAAACTGTAACCCCACACACCGCACACAAAACATCGCATTAAACAAAATTTCACCACACAACATAGAAATCATAATTGTATCTCCTAGAAGGCTAACTTAATAATATTAGTACCAATAATGCACTCATTTTGATTAGATTTAGCGATATGAATGACTTTTGACCAATAAAATAGCCATCGATGTTTAAAAAATGAGTTATTTCATTAGAAAATACAAATTTAGTTTTCATAGCAGAAGTGTATAATGGTAAAACCTTAAAAATGTTAAATATCAATTTTACTGTCAGGTTTTTAAAACGACATAAATGCACAATTTTAAATTTGAGGATTCTTTTTAAAATGTTGGTATAATTCTAGGCTTAAATTGGCTCTTAAATGATATATGGAAAAAATATAAATTCTTAATTAGTCCTGTCTCAAACCGTAAAATGACTGGGTTATTTACCCCCATTCATAAAGTGTTATTAACATTTAACAACTATAATAATCAGCAATAAAAAGTTAATTGCAACGACTAATTTACTTCTACGTAAAATAGCCCTGTAAACACTTTTATTATTATTAACTAAGAAATAGGGATGTAATTCAGTAATATAAAATTCAAAACTATCCGAAAATTATCCAATATAGAGGATAATCGATTTTGCGAAAAAGCTTACCATAAGTTATAGTATATCTGTGCCATAAGTAACCGAACCGAAGCTAAAATGTGTGTAATTATTTGTTAAGATTACGAATTATATTTTTTTAAAGTTGTTTCTGTATTCTATTGAAAATGTTTTTGTATCAAATATTTATATCAGTTTAATACCAAAAGCCGTCGTGGTCCAGTGGCGAGTAACCAGCCACTTCCCACCCAGCCTACAGGCGGCGGTGGTTCGATCCCCGTCCAGGCCGACTCGTATCAATGAGTTTTTTCGGAATTTATGTAACATGTAACAACACAGGCGGTGAAAGAAGACATCGTGCGGAGACAATGCATACTTCAATTTAGATGCGTGTATTGTACCCACTTTTCTCGTTTTTCAATTCATGTTCCTTGGGGACGTTGTTAAGTTTCATAGTCACTACTATTCCCTAGTATGTCACTGATAACACCCTTAATATTTTATTAGTAATTGTAAACTATTGGTGTACGAGTATAATGAATGAATGAAATATACTTTATTTACACCAAAACGAAATACAATGCACAATAGGAAATAAAACTGATTATGGTACAAATAAGGCAATCTTATCGCTAAAAAGCCTGTCTCTTCCAGACAACCTTATAATATCCTTATAATATAAACCTTAATAAAAATAATGTGTATATCCGAAATTAAATATCTCTATCAACCCTAGTATAAATAGAGCAGTACTAGTTGACCGCAATAACGGACGACCGTAAATAACCGAACACTATGCGTAATGTACCGTGATAGCGGATACGTAGAAATTTGCATTCAAACACGAATTATGAAACCAAATTAACTTTGAACTGAAGTGGGGTAGAAATTTCGCAACTCAAGTCCGAAATCTGATATAGTATTATAGCTGAACTAACTAATACGTGTAGTTTCATAGTTAAGTCGTAAATAAGGTTTAAGTTTGCCTTCTGTACATACATATCCAATATTACCTATAAACCTGCTTCGATTATCCTGCTCCGATCGTGTATACAACGTGTTAATGAATAAACGCAAAACTAGAAAGTAATCAAAATAAATATTTTGAAAAAAATTATTTGTTTGTATAATTTAAAATTTACTGAACTCGATCTCAACCCACCGCTCGGGCACTCTCACCCTACTTACTAACAAAACAAGAATCTTAAAATGTATCCACGAGCGCATTAGCGCTTTCATTCATGGCTGAAATAATAACAAATAATTTTGGCCCCAATACTTAAAATGCGAATAACTTTAAATTTTAAGTATCAAAATAATGAAATTATTGTTTTAATCTAATTATTTTGTTATAAATCATTTGGGGTGTATGAGGTTTTGCGCTTATTCGTTAACATGTTGTATATTATTATATTTTTTAAAGACTGTCACAGAGATAATTCAAGCCTAGACTTATATTGTGATGACTAGACAATAATATACAAAATACTGACCGACAGACAACGTAAAACTCTAGACCACGGAAGATAGAAACTTGTAATGAATTATGAAAAACATATTCTACTAAAGATGTGTACACTAAGAAAGGATTTTTCTGAAATAAAACCAGGGATGCCAAGGGTTGTTGAAGTTTTATGAAATCTATGCGAACGAAATCACGGGCAAAAGCTAGTATTGGTAAGTCGGAGATAGTTATGAATACGGACGGTCTTACGAAACGCGAAGTTGCACTGAAGTTTTCGAGCGCGTTTCCGTTGTCTCCACCATCGGGCACTAAAAATATCAGAGTCGAACAAGAGCACAAAGTATTCGAGAACGTCATCGAGTACTCACGCAACCTGACCTATCTCAATACTTCGTCAAATTCTAGGTAGTAATGGAGTTTCTTGCCGTTTCTTCTCCATTGTAATTTCACTTGTGAAATGGTGGTAAATGTAGAGTCAGTGAAAGAAATAAAGGGAATTTAATAAAAAATCATGGTAATACAGACTTCTCACCTTTCATTTGAAATCATTATCCCAGCTATGTAGCCGTTATACACATAATAAATGATCTTACCCTAACAAATCATTGACTCCAGCAAACGTCATGACAGCAGCAGCTACCAGCATGTCAGCGATGGCCAGAGATGCAAGGAAGAGGTTCCCGATGCGCCTCAATCCGCGGTCCGTGTAAATCGCAATGCAGACCAGAATGTTACCAGCCACGCTCAGGAATATTAGCAGCGAGAGGAATATACCTGGGGGAGGAACAGTTGTGATTAATGTTCATGTTGATTTTAGCGACAGGATGGTTACAAATTCATATTGAATGTATTTACAGAATATAAAAATAAATTATGTTATGATAATAAAAATTATGAAACTAAATATTGATGCAATGCTAAGTTTTCATTTCAAATAATTTTATCGAAAACAATGAACTGATTATTATAGACAATATCTTTTCCAGTTTCCTGACTGTTTGTGTATGACAGTAATTAAAATGCGACAACAATACAATACAAAGCTCCATGCACGCCAAAAACATTAGAAATAACAATCATAAAATTAAACAAAATTTAGAAATGGTGGTCTTCTTCTACTGTACATTTTTCTGCGTTGTATTTATATTTCATAAACTAGACACTTAGACTACTTATATGCGGACCCGCCTCGCCTTAGCATTTCCCCTCTGCCAACGTACAAGATCTTATGCATTTACATTCAATTTTATACCTTATCACTAAACGCGACAGCCTATAATTGCAGAACATTAATTTCTAACTTATGACGTTTGGGGTTCACACGACACAGTTTTTCATGATTTTTAATGTTCAAAATTAGAATCAAAACTAATGGAATAAAATTCATAGTTGCGTATCTCTTGCAACCTCGCCACCCGCAAAAAGTGGCAGAAAATTTTGTTAGTAGAATTACACGCGTAATTTGTCTTCATATAAGTAGTCTAAGACTGGACGGTATAAAGAGATCTTGCCTCTTTCTGTAAAAAAAACTTCTAGCATTAGACAGAAAAAAAAATATATACTTGAAAAGGGAACCCAACAGAAAGGTTAACATTTCCGAACAACAGCAACTTAAATAATGATACAATGAAAAGTTTCTTGAACAAACTCCTAAGTCCTCACAAGTTGAAGCCGTTTGGGTCACTCCGAATTCTTAACTACAGTTTATTGAGGAACAACTTGGACATACACCTATAGGGACCAACTTAATATGCTGACGGGGGGGACTTTTTTAAGGGGATGATCGTACCATAGAACTTAAAAACATTCTCTATGGAGCTAACATTGAAATCGCGATAAAAAAATTTGATGTTCCTAAACTTGCAAATCTACTCGACCTAAATGTATGGGACAGCAGATTTTTTTCCGTTATTTCGACCTTGGTCGCTTAGAGAAATTTGTTCAGTATGATGGTTTGATCATCCCCTTGAAAAAACGGTTGGCATAAGTCAGACCCTTTACAGGGTGTTGGGGTAGAGAGTTGCATAGTTGAAGACACTGAACAAATTTCCCAAAGGAAGAAAGGGAA
Source organism: Agonopterix alstromeriana (assembly GCA_963924505.1). Classification (NCBI taxonomy): domain Eukaryota; kingdom Metazoa; phylum Arthropoda; class Insecta; order Lepidoptera; family Depressariidae; genus Agonopterix; species Agonopterix alstromeriana. The sequence continues at coordinate 7,580,090 of OZ004682.1, forward strand.
ATGCGCAAAAAAAATATTCAACTTTTCATAATAGACAGACACACACACACACTGGACAGAGTTTCGGTACTACTGGTGAAACGTGGATGCTCTGAGATTTCAGAACATCTCTGACTACCCCCTCGGGGAATATAGTCGTGAGCATATACATACATACATAATAAAGTCCGTTCCGCTGATTGCATTTAGTATGGCAAGTACACATTTTTTTTCCAATTTCCTGGAAGTGTCTTCGGGAATGTTCAGGATCACCTCTTAAAGTAATGCAACTGTTTACTCTAACACCCTTTAGAGATAGTTAGATATAGATAGGTATAGAAAAATATACAACTAACCAACGAGTAGTATGGACAGTAAGGTGACTGCGTCCGGGTCGTCTCCATCATCGTACTCGATAGCGGCCGTGTCATTCAGCAGCGCCACCTGTTGATCAGACCAATAATTCATTATCCTAAAATATAAATTTGCCTCTGGGTTGCTAGGAAAGAGCCTCCCTGAGTGACGAAACCTGAGTTCATCTGGCGCACTCTGGACACTAGGTAATTCTCGATACGACCTTTGCTGACTGGCTAATCTGTCCACTACAGTGTGAGCAATTGACGGCCCGACAGCACAGTCTGTAGTGAACCTGCCTGCTGTGCCGAGGGTCGCGGGTTCGAACCCCGTAAGGGACAAATATTTGTATGATGAATATGAATATTTGTACCCGAGTCATGGATGTTTGTATGTATATATGTATTCTATATCATTGTCTAGTCATCATAACACAAGTCCAGGCTAGATTCTGGTACTTTAAATGTGACTAGATAATTTGTGTGACAGTGTCTAAGATATTTATTTATTATTATTTATTATTAATTGTCATGAGATAAAAAACTCATCCTGACACGATAAGAAGAACAAGTAGCTTGGTCTCAAAGCTTTTTTGATAAAACATTGTTACACAGGAAATCGCAGAAGGTAAAAAGTGAACCTGTGCATTAAGATCCTTATACTCCAGAAGATTAGGTTCAATTTCAAATAAAGACAGACTACATTATTCATCGGGACATCGGCTATTATTTCTGTTAGAGTGGACTACCACATGACTGTCTTCTCGTAGGTGTCGTATGAGGTGCTTAAGTGATAAGATTTCCTTTGCAGTGTTTTTGGGGGTGAAATGCTAGCCTCCTATCACGTGAAAAAAAATCATCCTAAAACCTCATCAACATCATCATCTCAGCGGATGGACGTCCACTGCTGGACATATGCCTCCCCCAATGAGCGCCATAACGACCGGCCCTGCGCTGCCCTCATCCGACGGGTTTCCGCCGCCTTCACCAGGTCGTCGGTCCACCTACCCACGCAGCGCTTTCCGGTACGCGGTCGCCACTCGAGAATTTTTTGGCCATATCGGCCATCGGTTCTGCGAGCAATGTGCCCTACCAATTTAGTTTAGCAATTCTTTGGGCTATGTCAGCTATTCTGGTTCTTCTGCGAAACCTAAAATAAAGTAATAGTGAGCCTTGCTACCATAGTTAAAGGGGTGGATGGATCATTTGAAGCAAGCTATAAAAATGCAACTTGATATCTATTCACATTTATGATAAACGCTCATTAGAATTAGCGAGATGTCAATAGTATACAGATACCATTTTGGAACCTTGGTGCAGCTGCAGGCTTTTTGTAATGTCCTTATATTAATTTAAGGTTGTAATTTGCTTGATTTGCTTAAATAAGTACACATTTACTTACAACTGATATTGCCGGTCTTTAGTTATGAAGTGCTTCGATCAATGAATGGATTGGCCAAAACCTTTGACTAATTATTATAAGGACTAGCCTTGCGGTAGTATTTCCCCTCTGCCACGGTATAAGCACAATTGATCTTGTGCATTTACATTCAATTTTACACCTTATCATTAAACGATACAGCCTATAATTGCGAAATAATAACTTCGAACTTAGAACGTTTGGGGTTCACACGAGACTACTTTTCATGATTTTTAAGATTCAAAATTAGAATCTAAAGTTATGGGGAATAAAATCCAAAGTTGCGGATTTCATGTTACCTCGTCCCCGCAAAAAGTGGCAGAAATATTTGTTAGTAGAATTACACGCGTAACCAGTCCACATATAAATAGTCAAAGTTTCATATACAACAGACATAATTATTTTCGTCGCATTTCGTTGGAGCACACACAGAAGGTGCTAGCGTGCACCGGGTCTGTAATATCGGTACGTATTCAAGTACACCGTCAAAAGGCAATATTGACCAGCAATTATTTTAACTTGTATTCGCGTAAGGCCTATCCATTTCATTTTACTTTGATCGAAAGTTGAGTCAATGCTTGCTACAACTGCACGTTTGTAACGCGCAATCTACACCCACGGTTAAAATATGAGGTGGTTTGAAGCCGGAAACCACAAGGTTATTACGCTCAGCTTTGAGTTGAAAGCCTTTGAATAGATAAGTGTATTGCATCCAAAATCATGTCTGTTCCATGTTCCATTCTATTCGTCTTCCGTAATGGAAATGCATGATAGGGACATTAAGTTCTGCGAAGTTGATGACAAACTTATAACTTATGAATGCAAATGCATTGAGGTATTGAGACTATTAAGATAAGTGTGCCATTTGTAATCCCTTGACACCATTTTAGACACACTTTGCCATTTTGCCTGCCCCTCTTTGTATAATCTCTCTCTGTCACGGGTTTGCTGGAAGAAATCTCTTTAGAGATAAGCTCGCCCTTTGTAATGGTATATTATGCTGTCTTCATGTATATTTCCGTGTGTACAATAAAGAGTTAAATAAATAAATAAATAAATTTGATCGTTCTATCTAGTAATACATTTTTAGGCAAAGTCTTAATTGCAATATATAGGGTCCCTTTTTAAGGGGATGATCAGATCATCAAACTGAACAACTTTCTCTATGGAACCAACATAGAAAACACGAAAAAAAAATCAGCTATCCCATGCATTTGGCTCAAGTAGGTTTCTAGTTTTGTATGGAAGAGCAGATTTTTTTTTCGCGATTTCGATGTTCTTGTCATAGAGAAAGTTGTTCAGTTTGTCGGTCTGATCATCCCCTTGAAAAAGTGACAGCATATTTAGAAGGACCATATATTTACAATTCGGAACATAAAATCGTTCAATACAAGCCTAAAATTTAACAAATGAATGGTTACATTATTATATGTTACATTATAAAGGATACTTTACAGATCTTTTACATATTTTACGGAAATTGAGTAAATAAAAAATAAGAATCATTATCAATGACGCATTGCGGAGAGGTATTAACTCTCAATCATGAGGGTCCGGATTCGAATCCGCACGGATACCGTGCCATGTACCAATGAGTTTTTCTTACCTGTATACTTACTGCTCTCAAACAGTGAATGTTTCCACATCATGAGGAAACCTGCATATGCTGAAGAAAAAGTTCTGATGCGTATATACAACGTGTTAACGAATAAGCGCAAAACCTCATACACCCCAACTGATTTATAACAAAATAATTAGATTGGAGTAATAATTTCATTATTTTGATAGTAACAATTTTAAGTTAATCGCATTTTAAGTTTCGAGACAAAAATGACTTTTTATCATTTCAGCAATGAATGAAAGCGCTAACGTGCTAATGGATACATTTTAAGACTCTTGTTTTGGTAGTAAGTACGGAGAGAGTGCCCGAGTGATGGCTTGAGATCGAGATCAGTAAATTTTAAATTTTACAAACAAATTATTTAATATTTTGAAAAAAAAAAATACCTATGTTGAAACCATGATAGTTCGATTCAGCTCTCGATTCTAAACAAACTACTTTCTAGTTTTGCGTTAATTCATTAACACGTTGTATATATACCAAGTAATCCACCAAACAGCATTGCACTCGTGGTGGACTAATGTCTGCAGTGGGAGGTTTTCAGGCTAGTAATGATGATGATGATGACCAAATGCGTCGCCAATACGCTATAGCGTCAGCGTATCAAATGCACCGAAACACGCAATGTCAAACGTGCAAAGCACACATTTAGACACAAAACATGACATTAGTATTCATGGAGGGAAAATTCAATCCCTGCAAATGGAACATAGCATTGAAAAGGTCCGGATTCTGAATGTCAACCTTGATTATGTCCTGTGTTTGGCTTAAATAGTTGCTTTTAGCGACACTTTTGTTTAGAAACAAAATACAGTCGTGGGTGGCCAAGTGACAAGACAACTTCTCGGTACAGAAAGTCCACTTCTACGAGTATAAAGGTAAACAAGGTAACAGCCCGATGGCTCAGTCGGTAATGATATTTGTTCTCGAGTCATTGATGTTTGCATCTACTCGTATGTATAGGTAACAATATTTATGACTGTGCAAGTTTAGTTAATATAGGACAAGCGCGAAGAGGGATTAGATTTGAATTTGAAATAACTAAATCAAGTTGAAATTACGTTGAAAAATAAATTACATGAATATTATTTGCAAGGTCTTACATCGATTAAAAATTATAATGGATGAAAATTACCTGCGAAATATTGCGAATAATTTAATATAAGTATCACTTACATATTACCAAGGGTTGATATTAGCGTTTTTAGAAAATGTTATTATGTTAAGTTAATGAATTAAAATGCATTTTTGCGCTTAAACAAACTATATTTCACATGGCTAATTAGGTACCTAATATCATTTAGCTAGCTTTGTAGTTACGCGCTCTAAAAAAATCTGGTACCCAGAAAGTCACTTTCCAAAACTTTCCAATTATTCGAAAATCATAGGACAATACCTGACTTGAGTCTACTATTCTATTGTAATAGTACCTACTATAAATTATAGAGGAATGAGCGGTACCGGTTCCTCAAGAAGATAACGATGAGCCTTTGCCCATGAATAGCGAGCAAAACAAACGCAGGAAAACCAGTAATGTCATGGCTCACAAACCTGAAAGAGCAGATAACTCGACAGTCGAAAAGCTGTTTCGCCTGGCGATAGATATGGAGAGCTGACTGCTAGTTTGGCAGGAAAATTTACCTACGGCTGTACGTCACCTTGATGGACTTGTGTGTGAATATAGTAAAAAGAGCAGTTATTCGCTACATTCTTGCCTGCACGCGCGCGTGGTACGTGATTGTAGATATTTGCAAATCTATGAAATTCTTTTATGTATTCTATGCCTCCATTTATGGAGAGTACTTCAAAGAAGTTAAAGAAAAAGGAAATAGCACTCTAATTGTATTATAATTCAGTCCAAATTGTCTCGTTACATTTTTAATCGAAGGCAGAAACAAACCTTGCACATTGCAATTTTGTAAAGCGATTTAGTCTCCGCTTGTTTACCACCAGCCGCTTACAAAGCGTTTGAACAAGCACGCTTTTGTAATCGAAATTCCAATAGCGTAGAATTTTCAAATTTCGTATTTGTACGTAGAAAAATGCACTGCAAAAGGATTTACCGTATTTGCTATGTTAGCAGAAACCTATTAGGACGTCTTTTGTGCACCTAATACTTGCCTAGGTTCTTCTTGGTGTATGGAAATTTCTAGAGAACGAGAAGATAGGAAACCTGTTTTGAAAATGCTTTGGACAAGATTGATTGCCAAACCTCGATACGTAATATAATTTAGAACTATAGAAGTCATCAAGTCGAATTGTTATGGGCATAGATAGAATGCGGAGCCGGATTCCCTGTCTTCCTTTTGAAAAGAAGAATAATCTTAAACCACTCCTTGCTTGTTGCAAGAGGATGTAGCAAGTAAATGCATGTAGTTCAAGGATAGAACAGGGACACCCTAAAACATAGACCAATAAGCTAAAGTCGTTGCTTTCATCAACTGTTATATAAAACGAAAACGCCGAAAGATGGCGGATTACCTCTATGGGTAGGAAATTGATCTCTTAAAATAAGTGTTGAGTTAAACTATCGATAGTATCTCGATGCTACTAGCGTAAATTTGAATCTATCGATAGTATCAATTAGTTTAAAGCAATACTATCGATAGTTAAGCAAGACTAGCTCTAATTAGTTCTAGGACATCCTTAAACGAACCTACTAGACTACGATTTTGGGCAATGCATAACGCCATTGTACGGCTATTCTTGGAGGTCTTGTAGCTTATTGGTTTGTGCCCTATCTTTTTTTTAAATTTATAATTAATGGACTCATACTTGTGCGTTAGCACTGCATTTCCGCCAATGTCAAGTAGTTTGTGGGAGTATATATCCCAATCTCAGGGATTGTTTTTGATCAAGAACAAGAAGAGATTGAGGATTGCGGAGCCTCGCGGCAGGCAAAAACGCGATGCGCGAAAACCACGCGAGACAAGTGATCGGGTCAGAACCTGCAACATGACTCCTGCCCTATAAATACTGATTGTTCTGATAGTGACAGGTAGCTGGGTGGCACAGAAAGTATACTTACATTAGTTGGCAAAACAGAGACGAACTCCATTTTAGTCTATTCTCGGCTGGCACATGATGATCTCAAGTCTTCGTGTCCACCTTTAGCAGAAAGCTCTCCAGTTGACTCTTCGCTCGTTTCGCTCGCGTCGACGCCATTTTAGTTTTTCATTACATTATCTGTAACAAAATAATTATTGTTATGTTATGTACGCACATATTTTTCAGCAAGCTATGGAAAGAGCTATGCTCGAAGAGATTACTTCATGCGAATGAGGTTATATGTCACAGAACTAAAGTGATTGACGTAGCTTTAAAATTAGCACGCTAAAATGGCCATGAAAAACAAATAATCGATGGGTCTGTGTTCTAGATTGGAAACCACGAACTGGCAGACGTAGTGTGGTACTAAGATAGGTAGCGGGGAGCGGCTGGACGAGGAAGGCCGTGGTAAGAGTTTTGTGGCGCGCCTTGGGAAAGGCCTATATTCAGCATTGGACGATGATGGGCTGATGATGATGTTACGAAAATCATAATTCTCTTACCCACTTCCCATTATTTGGAGTCGGCGCAATATGCCATCTTCTTCCATTCATCTCTCTTAGCATTCATTTTAGCACTCACTCTTTTCTTACACATATCATCCTTCACACAATCCATCAATCTTTTCTTCGGCCTTCCTCTCCTATCCATACTCATACTTAACACTCTTCTCGTAAAGGGTCACTCATGTAACATGAAATTTATTGTATGCTACAGCAGCAAATAGTTCCCAGCTCAACATAGACCTTGCCTGAAAGCAGGGAGTTGATTTTCAGATGAAACCTTTTTAGTAGTAGACAGACGCTGGGTAAGTCACTAGCTCCTCATCTATTATCCCAAATTTTTTCTGTCACTGGTTTTACTTTTAAACTTCCTCTAATATACTCATTCCTAATCCTGTCCATTCTAGTTACACCACACATCCATCTCAACATTCGCAGCTCACTTGCATTCTGTCGTTTCTCATCCATCCCTTTTGCGGCTCAATACTGTGATCCGTACGTAACGACAGGTCATCTTATATATAGGTATTTATTTCCCCTTCCATTTGAGGGGGATTTGGGAATCGCAGATCGTTCCCGTAACCTGCCGCTACTTTATTCAACCTGATTTGATTCGTTGCTTCACGCCTCGATCTATCTCTCCATCATTTAGTATGAGTGAACCGAGGTAGAGGCAGTCGAAGCAGAATGGTAAAGGCACGCCATCAAGGGCAATTGGCATGCAACTGGAGAGACCGCCGAAATCGCAGAACAAACATTCCATTTTGTTTCTGCAAATTTTTAAGTTTTTGCTGGTATTTTGCCAATCTGATCTGGACAGAACAATGTTGTCGGCAAACAGCAGCATGATGTTACGCAAATATTTGGTAAATTTAATATTTCTAATAATAAAATAGGAGCTTAATATTTTGCGAGAAAATGAAAGACTTTCCTCGTAATTAACACTAATTAAATGCGCTCAGAGTCACGGGCAAAATCCAATAAGCTATTAATATTCAACAAACAATTCCTTAATGACAAAGAATACCTTTCAAATCGATAACAGCGCAAGAAGTTTTAAGAGATACGAACCGATATTCTTAAGGTGGCACCGAGCCTACAGTGATGCACTCAGTCGTATTTTTAAGTTTCTTAACAATTATACAACATTTCCAAAAAAACAAGAATGTCGCATTGCTATTCTAGTCATTATTGGTTTTTAATTTATCGAAACAATACGGATTTTATGTTTTATGCTTGTCATTGCATACGCATATGCTCACGACTATATTCCTCGAGGGGGTAGTCAGAGATATTCTGAACCACAAAACATCCATGTTTCACTAGTACCAAAACTCTGTCCATTGTGACGGGGAGTGAATCCGTCGCCGTCGTCGTATGCTTGTATTCACCATTGCTAAAACCAAATGAAACCACTTTTGGCGGTATTAAAGATATTAAATACAACCTTTATGAAAACAAATCCATAGTGACCCCATAAATTGAAAATCAGCAGTGACTATACAATGGTGTGACATTGTTGGAAATGTTTTATAATTGTTTAGAAATAAATAAATCTATTAAGGACATCACTATAGGCTCGGTACCCCTTAAGAGATACGAACCGCAATTCTTAAAAATTCCTCAACTGTTTAATATTTAAAGAGGCAACACCACGACGTTACTCGAATTATAATCATTTACCTGAACTTTTGCTTTGACCTCACCTAGAAATGAATAAATAAATTAATATCTAAATTCGATGAGCGTTTTGAAGAGTTTTTGATTAATTCTATTTAACTTTTAGCTGAATTTGTATTGGTACTTAAGTCTGGATCTTCACGATAGAAAGTCACCATTGACTCGACAAAAGAAGCGGTCATAGTAATCTATGTAGTATTTTTTTGTTCTTCTATCTTTATTTGTTAATTTTTAGTGTTCCGTACCTAAAAGGTAAAACGGGACCCTATTACTAAGCCTACATTCGCCCATCCGTCCGTCCTACCTATTTAGGGCTGAATGTAGGGCTGTTGCAACACAGATTAGTCCAAGGGTTCAGTGAATTTATTGCCCTACATAGAACAAGTGAAAAAAAAACAGCTGTCCCATACATTTGGCTCAAGTAGGTTTGCAGTTTTGTATGGAACACCTGATTTTTTTTCTCTATTTCTATTTTGGTCCCATAGGGAAAGTTGTTTAGTTTGACCGTCTGATCATCTCCTTAAAAAAGTGTCAGCATTGAAGTAGGACCCTATACAGGGTGTAACAAAACACCCTAGTAATACTTGAGGGGGGTGCTTCATGCCATCAAACTGAACAACTTTCCCCATGGAGCCAACATCGAGAAAAATAAAAAAATCTACTGTCCCATGCAAAAGTGCAGTACTGACTCGACTAATATGTATGGGATAGCAGATTTTTTTATTGTTTCTCGATGTTGGCTCCATACTAAAAGTGGTTCAGTTTGATGGTCTAAACAACCCCATTAAGTATTACCTGGATGTTTTGTTACACCCTGTATATTGTAAAAAGAGATAAGTACTTACTTTCTTAAGTATTTTTCGATAACAAGACTTTATTTTTAATAAACGTTAAGATTTCTTTTTGTGTATCGTTTTACTGTGATATAAATAGAAAAGTTTCTACTTACAGCCTTGTTAGTTTGCAGTTTATGAAGACAAGTTTTCTTACACTGTTATTGAAGCGTTATTTAATCTAGAAACTAAGAAAGTCTAACAATATTACCTATTTATTATTACTATAAAGTTGTGGTTTAGGCGTGTTGTCTGGCATATTGTACAAAGGGTTATAATTCGATACCACCAGTTGCTTTGTGGTGAAGCAAAACATCGTGAATAAACCTACATAATCTGGAGATGAAATGCTAATGCGTACCTATGTGAACACTACCAATCCAGATCGATAATGTGTTGGAACAATTGACCATACACCTTCTTGAGGGTAGACCTGGCCAAATAATATGGATGCATAAAGGCTGATGATGATTGATTGATGAGATGATTTTACCTACTTTATTATTTAAAGTCTAACTAAATTAGCTGAAACTATTTTAAGGGGATGATCAGACCATCTATCTGAACAACTTTCTCTATGGGACCAATATCGAAATCGCGAAAAGCCTCCTTACCTTTTTTCCTTTGCAAAACCTCATACACCCCGACTGATTTATAACAAAATAATTAGATTCAAAAAATAATTTCATTATTTTGATAGTTGTTAGTAGTTAGATAAAATTTTAAGTTTTACTCATTTTAAGTTTTGAGGCAAAAATGATTTTTTTTTTTCATTTCAGCAATGAATGAAAGCGCTAACGTGCTCATGAATACATTTTAAAATCTTGTTTTGGTAGGAAGTTGGGGCACACTCACCCTGAGTGTGCCCGTGAGGTGGTTTGACATCGAGTTCAGTAAATTTTAAATTTATAAAACAAATTATTTAATATTTTGCAAAAAATAATCCTAAGTTGAAATCATGTTAAATTGAGTATGCTCTCGATTCTAACCAAACTACTTTCTAGTTTTGCATTGATTCATTAACACGTTGTATATTTCTACAACGTGTTAATGAATTAACGCAAAACTAGAAAGTAGTTTGTTTAGAATCGAGAGCAGAATCGAAATATCATTGTTTCAACATAAGTAATTTTTTTCAAAATATTAAATTATTTGTGTGTAAAATTTAAAATTTACTGAACTCGATCTCAACCCACCGCTCGGGCACTCTCACCCTACTTACTACCAAAACACGATTTTTAAAATGTATCCATGAGCACGTTAGCGCTTTCATTAATTGCTGAAATGATAACAAATAATTTTTGTCTCAAAACTTAAAATGCGATTAACTTTAAATATTAACTATCAGAATAATGAAATTATTCTTTCAATCTAATTATTTTATTGCAAAGTAGTTGGAGTGTATGAGGTTTTGCACTTATTCATTAACACGTTGTATAAAGCCATACTTTTCTCCACATTATATAATTGGTTTTGTTTTGGTGTAAAAACGTGGGTTTCTCCTTCCTCGCCTATTAAGTAGTCGCAATGTCATTAAAATGGTTTTAGAGATGAATATGCAACTAACATACACACATACATACATATACTCACGCCTGTGTCCCATTGGGGTAGGCAGAGACAATTGATCGCCATCGGCTACGATCCTGACATACCTCTTTTGCCTCTTCCACAGTCATAAGTCGTTTCATACAGGCTCATCGGTTTCGGGTACATTTGATCTGACCCTTCTTAAGTAGGCTGTCAATTTGGTCTGCATACTTACGTCTAGGGCAACCCCTTTCGACTGTTCCATTCACTCTTAATTACATTCATAATTCAAAATGTATTAATGCTAACTATGTCATAAATATACAATTCTGAGTTAAATATACAATTTGAATTGCGAATTCAAGAATCTTTCTGCTGAATCAAATGGTGAAGGTATCTTTAAGAATCCTGACATGAACATCAGCTTTTGTCCTTAAAAGTATATTTTAGGAGGATATAAAATTAAATCAGTCGAAGTATCAGTTGTATACATTTAGGTACTAGAAGCGACACCCAGACTTAATTGTTTGTAACACTCGTATAGGCCAGTTGGTACAAGCTTACTTAGCCTGTGCTAGGCGCTTGCTGCACCGCAACGCTTTCAGTACACGCCCCGCACCGCTTTTCGTGGTGCACAGATTTTGTTCGTGTTTACTCTATAGATATTAAAATTATTCAATGGTTGTATTATAATCCTTATGTTCAGCGCAAAAGACCCGAGTCAGTCGCTCCACTACAAGCACGTGCTAAAGAGGCATATGAAGAGTTGGGCTATAGACCTGGAGAGCTGGGTAGACCGTGCAGCTAAGAACCCGAAATGGATGCCTAATCTTATCGAGGCAAATGTTTTCACATTGGAGGAAAAGAGAAAAGAGGATTTCGATACCCAACGGGGAAACTCAATGCCCGACCACCCGCGACTTTACTATACAACAATTTCAAATATGCGGACGCACTTTTACCGTAAAGATCGGCTACATAAGTCACATCAGGGTACATCAGCGAAGCCCATTATACCAGTATCAGCAAAGAACACCATCAATTCTCATTATTGCTTACTTGTGTAAGCTTATCCTCACTCATTAGGCGCTCGGTGGTATAGTATGTGTGCTCGGTGTATAGAACTTCAGTCTTTGGATGGGTGACCGTTTAGTGGTATTCCATCCCGAGAATATCCGTACTTCAGAAAGTACTTTAAGCAGTTCCGTCAGATGGTGGTGTACCTATTCTTTAAGCCAGGTCAGAAGCCTATTACAGCTTGAAAATTATCTAACAGCAAGTTGACTACTAGTTCGCCTCCAATAAACCGCACTGTTAGAGTATGGGCCACTTACTACCCTTATTCTTGAAACATTTTTCAGTATTGGTACAAGATCCGACCGCAAAAATTTGCACCTATTTGTTTGGTGAACGAAATGTGATTTAAGTGAATGTTTACACGTAGGTTCAAACAACGCCGCCGGGTTGCCTAGAAAAATCTTGCCATGATGATTTTTTTGCCACAACTTCGCAATTCTAAGGGTTAAAAATTACTTATTTGAACCTGGCAAGTTCAAAGAAGCGGCGTTGCGGCAGACTGAGTGGTGGCATCCCTAGTACATTGGTCTCCTTCAGATGGCACCTCATTTACTTCCCAAACAGATCGGTGGAAAAAATGGTACCATGAATCATCATGGTAAAGGCACTTGCGACAAGATTTTGGTAGGCAACCTGGCGGCGTTGTATGAACCTCTATATAAACATTCACTTAAATTACATTTCGTTCACCAAACAAATAAGTGCAGAATGTTGCGGCCGGATCTTGGTATATACTCGTATGTTATAAAGCTATTCTTATTCGATTATCGCTGTCAATTACGTTTTTGATTTGCAGCAGGTGAGGCAGACTTTGTGTTTTGCCTAAGTTTTGGACGATATTGTCCCTCACAGCTGGTGTTCGTATAATCAAATACAACCTTTACTCAATTGATCATTAAGTAAGTTTTATCAAAACTTCAAAAAAGCCTGGTTGGTTTCTAGAGGGTCAAATAGAAAATGAGAAAACTTTTATCTTGTCCCCCAAAAGAGACTACGTTTTGTTTGAGTACGTAATTACGTTGCTTTTATGAAGTTGTGTACAAACTTTGGCTCTTAATGAATGAGTTAATGTCATCTCATTTTGAACCTTAATGTTGAGACTAGTTTTTAAAATTATTAAATGTCTTTGTTTTAAAGTCAAGTGGTTTTTTATTAGTTGATTTGTTAAAGTGAAGTTTTGGAAAAAGTTAATGCAGTGTAAGGTTTCCATAAGTATTGAAAAGGTTTTGGTAACTAAGTTAGATTTAATTTATTGCGTTATTTTAAAAGCTTTTTAATGGTTTGTTTTTTACGTTGACAATTTTATCAATTTGTGAAACTATCAAAGAGCGATCTAAAATATTTTATACAATGATACAAGCATTACCTATATTTGATTATGTTGACGATATTATCCTAAAAACTTGCCAAAATTTTTTAATTTAAGTGAGCGAGAATATACCAAGTTGGACCCTATATAATAGAATGAGATATGTGACGCGAGGCAATAGAACCGTTTTTGGAACTGTTTACAGCTTGTCGGCAAGGTGAAAATTCAAGCTCGGTGAATAATTAGGTATGTCAATAATCATATTTTCTATGTCAGAGATTTTAAAATGAAAGGATTACTGATATTTTAATAAAATAACGTCGATTATGAACTATAAAGGGTGTAAGTGACAGCTTAGCAAATACTGAAACGGTGAACTCAGACCATCAATCTGAACAACTCTCACTATGGAGCCTACCTCAGGAAACGCGAAAAAAAATCAACTGCGGTACCTACTCAAATGTATGGGACAGCTGATTTTTTTCGCGTTTGTTGAGGTAGGCTCCATAGTGAAACTTGTTCAGTTTAATGGTATGAGTTCACCCTTTCAGTATTTGCTAGGCTGTCACTTACACCCTGTATAATTAATAATATATAATATATTTCATACATGCTGCATAACTACTATCATAATTGCATGGTACCTACAACCGGTAAGGAAGACCAGGTATTTTAGCATAGAAGGTTTAATTACTCACAGTACTGCGATGGTTTATATAAACTCAGAAACTATTAACAGATCCTAGTAAACTTTTTGCCACCACTCTACCGATTACAAAACGCTTAGATTCAGCCATTAAAATATATAGCCGACGTCGTAATTCTGAATGCTAGTCTTTATGGCCTATAAAATTTGTTACGGAAGCTGTAAAAGGTGACACGGCTATAATCGTTTCAATTAAACCGATCCTGCGAACTCTAAGGGAAAACTTAACTTATTTTACGCGTCGTCTTGGCCCTAATATCTATTCTAGTAATGTGACGTTACAATTTGTGTACCTATTTCTGCAAGAATCTACATGGTACTAGAAGTGTAGACATTGAAGATATCTACACAAATAAAAAACCGGTCAAGTGCGAGTCGGGCTACTCGCGCCCCGAGGGTTCCGTGCCACACCACCACACAACATATTAACCGGTTTTTATTATTTTTTTGTTATACTGTAGAGTTTGCTCTATTATCACACCAAGTTTAACGCTTGTATGTGTTACCGTTTTTATGATAGAGCGAGAAGAAAAAAAGAAAAACTAGTTTCTTGTATTAGGACTACCCCCCCCCCCCCCTCTACAATTTTAAGTTTTTGATATTTTTATTATTTGTTAACAAATCCGCCGTAATAACACATATTCTGTGAACATTTCAACTGTCAAGCTATTACGGTTCAAAAGTTACAGCATTAAATAGGTAGGACGGACGGACCGACGGACAATGTAGGCTTAGTAATAGGATGCCGATTGCACTCTTTTGATACAGAACCCTTAAAAAACAAGATTCAACAGGCCACGACGTGCAAGTCGGACTCGCTCATGGAGGGTTCCATACAATAGGTATTACCAAAAAATTTTGATTGCCCTGAGATGCGATAGCGCAAGCCTGACAAAATATTAACGGTTATTATTATTTAATTCTATACCTAAGTGTATAAACTATAATCACACCAAGTTTGACGCTTGAATGTACTACCGTTTTTATGATAGAGCAAAAACAAATAACGTTAAAAAAATCAACATCAGATTTTTTTCCATGTTGGCTTAATTTTTTTTTATTTATAGTATTTGGGATAACAACAGCCTTAAATAAGTAATTTTACATAAGGAACTTATCATAAATAAAGGCCAATAACAGCTATCCACAGATTATCATTACACAAAATGAACGTGGTAAATGTTAATTGCTACTTTAACATTATAAAAGGTGGTATAACTTTCTTAAACAGAATGAAAGTACAATTTTGTAAACTGTGAATAAGGAAAATTAAAAAAATAAGAACGAACGATTAGTTAATGAAACAGTCTAAACAGAGAGAAACGCAAGCCTTGCAGGAATTAAAGGTATTTATAATAGGTACATACTAATAATACACATATACAATAATATACATATGTACCTATATAACTAAGATTAAGAAATATAATAGTAAAAGTTGTTCAGTTTGATTGTCTAAATTAAATAACCCCTCTAAATATTACTAGGGTCTTTTTTTACACCTTGTATAAAATTAATCTTTGAATAGTCTTGACAACAATTCCAAAATGTCTCACATTTTATGAAAATTACAATCAAGTTCCCCAGCTCATATTTACCCAAAAACGAGGCTATTTTAAGTAGATTCCGAATATTTGAGGTATAGTCAAATGCATAATTATCAGTTAAATATTTTTCTATGTTATTTTTTACAAATGAAGAATGTTATAATTGTACACAGGTAAGGACAGTAAATAGGTACTTAATTAATGATGGATATAATGTCTGAAAAACCCAAAAATTTATTAATGTAATTCACAACAGTAACAAAATAATGTAAATCCTAGTAAATTAATAATAAAAACAGAATCAGCAACGCATACATTTACTTATATCAGCTACAAGTTTCGTCACTGACAAATAAGAATCAATTAGATACAATTATGATAATTTTATCAAAGTCATATTTATTCAATTAAAAATAATACAAACAAGACAACAACAAATTAAAATCTTGTTGACATCTATTTTGTTTTTTTTTTGACTGTAAAAAAGATTCAACAAAAATTCAGTTTCCCTATAATTGCGAACATTAAATCAAACTACAACAACACATTAAAAAGCGTTCGGAAGTTGTTGTAAAGTTTTAGACCACACCAGGAAGACGATAGTGAGTTTAAATTATGTTTTTTTTTAGCCTACATCATCCGACTGCTAGGCAAAGGCCTTGCCTTTAATTTTCCAACCATATCCGTCCTGGGCACGCCCTGATCACCGAAAGCATCCCTAGATCATCCCACTACTTCTATCTAGGTTGACCCGAACGCCAACGACCGTTAAATATGCGTAGGTATGTGTGGAAAAAATACACATTACACTCATTCACTCAAATATTCTCAAAATTATGTTGTCGACTGTATGCACCGCAAATCCGTACACAACACCCCCTCCTTTACATTATTTGTACACTCGTGGCAAATTGCGTAGACTCTTCAATCCTTGGAAAAAGCGTATGAAAATTCACCGCCAAATTTCTTCTCAAATGGGGGTAGAAACCTCTTTATATCTCTAGCGATGTAATGGGGTGTTTTCGGCAAAATTGTCGGTTTATTCACTGAATTTACTACGCGATCTGACGTGTTAAATAGGACTTTTATTGAGAGACATCTCGAAGTATACGCTCTTCTTTAGTATCTCGGTTTATGCCTGGAATTAGCGTCGTCAAATAAAGATTATACCTATCAATACAAAACAATATAATTTATTTGTATGCTGGAAATATTTGTACAGTTGGGAAAGGTCAACCAATTTTAAATGTAGGCTACCAAAGACGCTTGTCACAGCTTAATAATGTTTCATTGAAGCTTAGTGATTTTGAGAAGATTTTAAGGAAGGTGGCCTAAATTTAAAAATTACGCATTATTTTATATTTTGAGTGCTAGAAATATTTCGAGATAGAAGCATTAACATAACTTAGACCCAAAACGATGTTATGTTCCGTTTTATAAGACCTAACTAACGACACGTAGCTCACTCGTTGGGAACATCGGTCAGAGGAAGATTTTTCTTCTCCCTTTTGTTCAACGTCAACGTCAACGTCAAAACAATTTATTCAATATAGGAGCTTGAAGCACACTTATTAAACGTCAATTCTTTTTTGAAGCTACCACCGCGTCGGAATGTGTTGTCGCTGTAGAGAAGATGCGGCCAGAAACTACAACATAACACGACTTAATGACTATTACAATATAAATTCATAAGCTTAGGTTATACAGTAATACAGTCTATTTTATTAAATAAATGATACTACACAGTAAACTTTAAGATAGTTATACTCAGACCCAAGCATTTTGATCATTTAAATAATCATCTAGTTTATAATATGCTTTTTTACACAGGTTTTTTTTAATCTGAGTTTTAAACATGTTTTTGGAAAGATTCAAAATGGTCTCGGGGATTTTATTATAACAGCATATACAGTGACCCATGAAAGAAATGTTGTATTTTCTTTGTCCAAGACAATGTTCCATTTACTTGGGGTCGGCCTTCTTTGTCCTTCTTTGCCTCTGGCTTCTTTAAGGTCTTTTTGAACCGTCGTTCTCCAGGTCGCGTCTTCCTCGAGAACGTTTCGTCGTTGGCAAGTCTAGGGCAAGCTTCGCCATAATATGATCATCTAGACTTCGCTAGACGTGACCGAGCCGCTTCTTTAACTTCATCAACTATTGGGGCAACTTTAAAGCTCCCACTTATGGGGATATTACCGCGCTTTTATTGGCGCGCTCCATACAAACGAAGTCTGGTTATATTTTCAATAGTAACAAATTAAAGTCAATAAAAACGAAAATCTGAAAACATAAAAGCATCTTAGTTTCTAGATTGTTTCTGAATAAATTCATTGACTTTAATTGGTTAGTATTGAAAATATAACCAGACTTCTTTTGTATGGAGCGCGCCAACGGTAATATATCCTTCAATACTCATTTCGGATTTTAACACCCGCTGACCAGCGTAGCATGCGTATTTCTGTTGTGTATAGTTTGTCTATTCCCTTTTTCTTGTATATTTTATAAAATTACTATAAAAGAGTGTAAAACTAACGAACTAACTCATATAATAAGTTTCGGTGCCGTGCAGTTCCGACTTAAATGGACCCACTTAATTCCAGGGGTGTCGTAATAAGGAGTAACTGAGGTGTAAGGTTTCTTACGCAATAACTTTGTGAACGATTGACATTTCATTCCTGAAACCTTCAATAGGTTAAAGATGAATGAAAACGGCACTCTTAAATGTAGTTGGCTGGTGGTTATAGTAAAGCTTCTGAACACTACAAAAGTGATTGTAGGGGTCCTGAGCTTATAAATGAATACTACCATGTACAAACATAGTATTATTAATGCTATATATTAAAATCTGTTTCCACTACTGTGACTCATTTCCCATTGCCTTCCGAAGGTGAGAGCTTATTTCGAAGTGTCAATCAAAGGAAAATTCCTTTGATTGATCTGAGTCGATTGATTGGTCTTGGTGGGTTTGGTATTTGGGTTTATGCCTGGAATTAGCGTCGCCAAATAAAGATTATATCTATCAATACAAATACAATATTCTTTTAGTACAAATATGTACAAACATAGTATTATTACTGCTATATTTCATTACTAAAATCTGTTTTCACTACTGTGACCCATTTCCCATTGCCTTCCGAAGGTGAGAGCTTATTTCGAAGTTTCAATCAAAGGAATTTACGAATCGATGGGAATACTCAAAGGCTTTTGATAAATCCGCCATCTGGATGTTGAATATTAATACATAGAGATGTTTGTTGGTTCGTACCTGTTGAGTCATTCATAAACAGGACTTTGTATATCATGTTTATGTTTGAGAAGTTATTTGAAAATTGTTTTCAAATATGAATATAGACACATGAAAAGGAAATCTTCAATTTAGTTGTAGACATTCATAATTTTCTCTATCTACTTTGTAACTTGTAATATTAAACGTTTAAGGAAAAGGGGAAATGATTTCCGTGTTGGGTCGTACTTGGTCCAACGCGTGTCGTTAGCCATACAACGTGGAAACGTAGACAGCATTATGAGCTCCTTTGGCCCAGGTACGGCTAGGGGCGGTTTTTTCGATTAAGTGTCTGACGTGGCATGTTGCTGAATGCTGTTTTGTAAATTTGACGACGCATGTTGCTGAAGGAGTTTTGTTGACGAAGTTGCTAAAGTTGATTATGTGAGTAATTAGAAACCTAATTTTATTTCAATAAATGGATCAAGTTTTGAATTGTAATATTGTGCAAAATCATTAAATAAATAAAAATATTTTTCAATATTTCTTTTTACCACTTTGTCGGAGTGATTAATATGTATCCCATGTCAAATTACAGCTTTCTAGTCCTAAGCGTCTCCAAGCTAAGCCACGGACAGACACTAAACTATAAAAGTTCCTTGTTGACTACGGAATCATAAAAATGGTATTGTTATATCGCCGTTTGTAGCACCTATCGTACATGTAATCAAAATCAGTAATCCCATCAAAAACATTTCATGTAAAAAAGTTGCCAATACTCACAATCTTTTACTCATCAAAAGTGATGAGATCTCATTTCAAGCCAAGTCTTGAGTAAGTGTTCATCTCGGTCAAATATCGGCTTGGCCGACTTTCTCATCCCATGTTAGAAGAATATAAAAAAAATTAAGTTTTCTATTTAGTTATACGCTAAACCCAGTCTGCATGCCAAATTCCAGCTTTCTAGGACTTCGGGAAGTACCGGTTAAGTATTGATTAACAGTGAGTGACGAAATCGACGAAGTTTCCGTATTAATGAAATCTAAATTAGCTGGGCTATTAATATGAAATTGGGTACATTTTATTAAAGTAATGACCACATGCTGTCCTGAAAATTTGAGCTCACAGGTACTATTCAGACCGAAGTTATGAGCGCTTAAAAATATGCCGAATTTCTTCGAGAAAAGGTACGGTAGTGCGCCGCTTTATTGGCTCGTCTTGGTGGAGGCACTTACTTTTATTAAGTATAACGGTTAGCTTTTGTTGACAGTTTATAGCAAAGTTTCTGGCCACCTATAAAATATACAGGGACCTTCTTAATATGTTAACACTTTTTTATAAAATTTAAATAATATTTAAATAAAATATAATTTTAGGGGTTGATCAGACCATGTAAGTGAACAACTTTCTCTGTGGGACCAACATCGGAATCGCGAAAAAAATATCTGCTGTCCCACACATTTGGCTCGAGTAGGTTTACAGTTTTGTTAGGAAGAGCTGATTTTTTTTCGCGATTTTGATGTTGGTGCCATAGAGAAAGTTTTTAAGTTTGACGGTCTGATCATCCCCTTAAAAAAGTGTCAGCATATTAAGAAGGAAAAAAACTACCAGCTTCTTTAATTTTATTTCACTAAAGTTAAATATTATTCACTCTTATTAAATTCAATGACAAATCAGAAACACATACGAATCACTCGGATTAATTATTCAATTACAATCGAATAACTCGAATGCAGTATTCAGTATCGAATAATTACTAAACCCACAACATCGGCTTATATTCCTGATTGATGTCACCGTCGAAGCAGAGCTCTGCTGAATTAATTAAGTGGATAAGATTAACCCACTGTTTCATACAAAAGTGCCTATTGCGTGTTGAGATGGTTTAAATTTGAATGAATAATAGTACTTTATGGTACAAGTGTGTAATGTTAGTGATTACCGCTGAGGCGCCATTGAGACCCGAGCCGTAGGCGAGGGTCTTAAGAGAGCCGAGGACGGTAATCATCAATACACACGTGTATCACACGACTTTTTTCAATACACTTGTGAAGAAAATAATACTAAAAAACATTTTATTTAGTAGATATAAAGTTTATTTTGTACTATTGAATACGATCTTTTTTGTATCGAAAGAAACTCAAACTATTAAAAAAAACCTATAACTCATTTGTGAATAATAGGAATGAAAACCCTATAACTCACTAATGAATAATAGTAATGAAAAAGTCACAGTTTGATTACAGGTGTCATTATGTGCCTAATTGCGGTGAAATTAGAGTAATTTTATGAGCAAGTGTGTTGAAAAGTATATTTTGTGTAAAACTGAAGATAATTCTTGAAGGTAACGATAAATAGGTAACAATAATATACGACTAACTAAAATAATATTAGTTTAATAATATATACAATAAATAATTATTATCTAATTAACTTTTTATTTATTTTGTAAATTTAGGCGTGTTTTATATTTATTTTTATAATCTTTTTTTTTTTTTTTTTTTGAGTTATTAATATTTACTAAAACTTAGGAATGAAGTATAAGTGTATGTTTGTGCATCTGTCTGTGGCGTAGAGTATCTCCCAAATGGGTGGATCGATTTTGATGCCGTCTTTTGTAATCAAATTCATTTTTTGATTTTTCTCTTCTCTATAATTTATTGACGAATAAAATTATTAAAATTAAAAGTAGTTCCATGTTTGATACAAATAAAGTAGGTCTTATCAACACTCCGCGAAATTGAAACACGCAGATTCTCTGGACGTTTTCCTCTACCGTTAAAAATCACACTGTTCCCGCGACCCTCAGTACAGCAGGCAGGATCACTACCGACTGTGCTATCGGGCCGTCGTACAATAAATCATTTCATTTTATTTAACTTTACGTTTGAAACATCCAGTCACCTTAACCTTAAGCTATACGTGTAGCATCTTTGGTAAATCAATTAACAGGTTAGGCGTAGTCACTGTTTACCCTGCTAGTTTGCGTCGTAATTAAGCTCGTGTCATCCCAGGCTTAGTTTAGTTGACGTTATGATATTACAATAAATATTTGTTGCTATACAGGGTGTAAGGAAAAGTATCATTAAACCTTTAAACCTACTACTCAACCCATGAAACTAAACAACTTTTACTATGGGAGCAACGTTTATGTTCTCCTTATGTTAATAAAATAAAATAAAATAAACCTGTCGGAAAAAAGTATATATCAGCTGTCCGATTCAAACGTATGGGACAGCAGATTTTTTTTTGTTACCCTACCTGCTGTGCCGAGGGTTGCGGGTTCGAATCCCGTAAGGGACAATTATTTGGACGTTTGGAAAACTATCACCGCTAAGTAGGCTTTACAATTTAATGAGTAATAGTCGCGTAACTTGTAAAATGTATTTTTTAGACTTTATTAGCCGTTAAACCGTAGTATAAAACAAAAACCCTCCTTCTAAGTCCGCATATTGTGACGGGCAACTATGGAAGCCTACCCTGCGCGTGGCCCGACACGCACTTGGCCGGTTATTTTATTAAACGTAGAACCGCGAAAAAACGTTCCCTGATTTTTCTTACGTAAAACCGTACAAACAGCGTGTATAATTAAATGCATTACATATTGAACGGGACATTTCAGACCATCAAACTGAACAACTTTCACTCATTCCTGACCAGAAATATACAACGTGTTAATGAATAAGCGCAAAACCTCATACACCCCAACTGATTTATAACAAAATGATTAGATTGACATCATAATTTCATTATTTTGATGGTTAATATTTGAAGTGATTCACATTGTATGTTTTGAGGCAAAAATGATTTGTTATCATTTCAGCAATTAATGAAAGCGCTAACGTGCTAATGGATACATTTTAAGAATCTTGTTTTGGTAGTAAGTAGGGTGAGAGTGCCCGATCGATGGGTTGAGATCGAGTTCAGTAAATTTTAAATTTTACAAACAAATTATTAATTATTTAATATTTTGAAAAAAATTTCCTATGTTGAAACCGTGATAATTTGATTCTGCTTTCGATTCTAAACAAACTACTTTCTAGTTTTGCGTTTATTCATTAACAGGTTGTATATATTTATTCTATATCGTTGTCTAGTCATCACAATACAAGTCGAGGCTTGATTCTGGTACCTACTTTAAATGTGACTAGATAATTTGTGTGACAATGTCCTAGATATTTATTTATTTATACTATCCGACAAAAAGCCGTAATTGTATGTAATTTAATCTTGAATTTATGTAATTGTACTTTGTATATTTTGTTTTGTTTAAAAGAAGTGTGTTGTAGAGTTTCTGACCGCATCTTCTCTACAACGGAACACCTTCCGACGCGGTGGTAGATTCAAAAACATGACGTCAAAAAGTTATCTATGTGATATTATTTTGAATAAACAATTTTGACTTTTGGCCGTGGTGGTCCAGTGGCGAGTAACCTTATGCCTGCCGTACAGGAGGCGATAGTTCGATCCCCGTCCAGGCCGACTCGTACTAATGAGATTTTCGGAATTTATGTACGTATTGTAACATCACTGGCTTTTCGGTGAAGGAAAATATCGTGAGGAAACCTGCATGCTTCAATTTCGAGGGATGTACATTATGTGTATTATGTATATTATGTGACGACAATAAAATAATTTGGGGGGGCTCACCCCCCGTCACACTGGATAGAGTTTCGGTACTACTGATTAAACGTGGATGTTCTGTGGTTTCAGAATATCTCTGACTACCCCCTCGGGGAATATAGTCGTGAGCATATGCTGCTACTATCGGACGTTACTAAAGCTGTTCTAAGAATAAGTGAGAGGAATTGTTTCAAATGTCTTTTACTAATATATTTGAAATGGAGTAAGTATAGATAGTAGTGAATTTATGTATTTTAAATAATGTTCTATTATATTTTATTATTTCTTTGTAAGATGGGACAAAGATTTTCAAGAGCTCATAGTATGATAAACTTTTGTACTCGTAAAGAAACTCATTTACCTAAGTATTTCTAAACCACTGTTTGCGTGCCCTGCACACCAAAGCCACTTTTCATTGTTAATTAAGATTATTTTCACCCTTTTCATATTATTAATAGCTTCAACTTATCACTATTACGGTACACAATGAATGATTGCACTCGTATTCGGAACTCAGTAGGTTGACATTTTCAATTCGATAACGGTCACGCTATCCGAACTGCGTTCTAGAAAATAAAATCTACATTGTTTGGTATTCACGGATGTTCACATAGAATGGTACACACGGAGACACATCAAGCTACGCAAAACCAAATAAACTGGCTGCACGTCAGTAGAGTAATGTACCTATAACGTCGCGCGACCAGCTTATGAGAAGTTTATTCCGAAAGTCCTAGTGCGCGCTGCATACAAACGAAGTTTGGTTATTCTTTCAATACTAACCAATTAAAGTCAATGAAATTTTGCAGAAACAATCTAGAAACTAATCTCTATGCTTGTATGGTGTCTTAATACATTTATTTGTTATCGTAAGTAAAATTAATTGACTTTTAACTGGTATTGAAAATAAAAATAAATAAAATAAAAATGTTGTTTATTTTTCCCAGTCCACAAAACATAGGCAGGTACAGAATAGGTAGTACTTATAAATCTTTACATGGTTCTTATGTGTTTGTGGGCGGGAACTGGTGCCCGATTTGGGTTTTTTAAATTAAAAAACCTGTCAGTCAAGTCACCAGGCCCCCCCCTCTTTGGAGATAACAATTTAAACTACTACTACGGCAGAACGTACGCGTGTTACGAAATATCACAAAATATTTGCTCAACCTCAAGATCTACCTAGTTGTTATCCTGGGATCAAACAATAGGTAAGTAAATTGTGTGCTTTGTGTGTATGTGTGTGTGTGTGTATGTGCGTGTGTGTGTGTATGTGTGTGTACGTTAGAGATACAATAGTTTACATTCACCTAGGTTACTATATATAGAAGTTTTTCAGTGTCACTGTAATTTAGTGTAAGGAGCCACCGAGAAACTAGCCTCTTGCATTCTGTTTTACGTGTTATGTATATACTAAGGTTCTTATTTACTTGATTATACAGCTTACCTCCCTGAAAGCAGAAAAATCGCTGTTTGAAAGTAGTTCTGGCAGGTTCTGAACTACACACCGTGTAATGACGTCGAGTATTTGCGTACTTGTGATCAGTACTGTAGGTCAACATGGAGTGCTGCTTTAAAATGGTAAGTAGAATAAAAATCTGTCGAACTGAGAGTACCTCACTCTGTCTGTACAATTCAACCGTTGGGAAGAGTATCGGCTTGAAGAGGCACACCTTTAGTATTACTCTTTGCGCTCTTTCTAGGTGTATCAAGTGTGATTTTGCTGCACCTCCCCAGGTAGTTATACAGTAGGAGATTATTGATTGACAAAGCGCTGTGTACACTAGTTTTAGGATTTTTCCCGTTGCAGCATGCCTTAGCTGTTTAAACACATATATGAGTTTAGAATATAACCAGACTTCGTTTTTATGGTGCTTGCCAACGGTAATACACCCTTAAACCCCCAAATGGACTTTACTCGGGGTCGGACCTCCGCCTTCAAAAGCACCCGGATTCTCTCTCCAGCTCGGCTAGCATGCCACTCAGACAAAGCGACAAAAAGAGTTCACATGTCTCATCACATGTCCGAACCATCTCATATGCCTTCCATCTATTCTACAACTGAATCAAAAAACTCTACTTCAAGCTAAAAGCATTAATTTTACGTAAACCAAGTAGTTAAAAGCTTAGAATAATCTACAAGTCGTTTTCGTATCAAACGCAAATTAAAGTAATTATTTTGAGGCCAAAGTTCAGTGTAATGACCGTAGTGGAATTTAGGTCTAATGGCTTGTAATAGCTACTAAGGCAAAATAAACAATTCTTAGTAATTACGAGAGAAATTATAATAACAGACTTTTCAGAATCAATTTGTCAACGTCAACTCTATACTATAGGTACACAATAACAGTTATGAAACTGTCTTAAATATGCAGAAAATTACTATTTACTATACACAGTTTCATACATGGTTGATTTTGAATAAAGCGAATCATTATTTTTTTAATTTATTTATTTCATTTTAGGAAGATTTACAGCATTCTAATTTTTAGAAACAGTTTTATACAGGGTGAAATTGATATCATTAGCATCCTTTTAAACTGAGAGTCTACCCATCAAACTGAACAACTTTTACTATTGGAGCAAACCAATCGGATCAGAAAGAAATCAGCTGTTCCATACTAAACTGCAACGCCTACTCGACTCAAAAGTAAGCAACAGCTGATTCTTTTGTTGCTCCGATCGGTTTGCTCCCAAAGTAAATGTTGTTCAGTTTGATGGGTATACAGTTTGAAGGATGCTAATGATATCATTTCCACTTAAAAATCTCTACATATCAGCCGATAGACGTCCACTTCTGGACATAGCCACAACGACTGGTCTTGCGCTGCCCTCATTGGGTTCCCACTGCCTTCACCAGGTCGTGGGTCCACCTTGTGGCCTTCCCACGCTGCACTTTACAGTACGCGGCCGACACTCGAGAACTCTTCATATTAAACGTATAAATTTGGAACAACATTTTTCAGCCAGGTACCAGGGGGTCACAACAGGAGTAAGGGCCCGACACACACTTGGCCGGTTTTTATTATTTGTTGTTTTACCTTAGAGTATATACCAAGTTTCACGCTTATTGCCATTTTTATGATCCCGCAAAAAAGATTATATCCTGGGGGAGTTGGGGGGGGGGGGGATCCATTGTAGTATCATGTGTACTGACTTACTCTTTTTGTTAATAAAGATATTTGTATTTGAAAAAAAAACACTTAACCTTAACACTTAAACTTAAAAAACATTTAAAAACATTACTTTTTGTATTTTTCATTTTTTGTTAGCAAATCCGCCATAAAAGCACATGCTCTGTGAAAATTTTAATCGGCAAAGATACAGCCCCTTAAAGGTAGGACGGATGAACGACCTAGGTTTAGTAATACCAGTCTATGGTTTTAGCTGAAGACACCCGAAGCGCTCAATCGGTTGCGTTCGTGAACACCGTAGGTGAACACGCACACAACACAGCTGCGTATGTAGTGGTCAAACGCCTGTGCGATCTTGTATGAAGCTGTTTTTCTGTATGATTGTTTTTCTGTGCCCTAACAAATTTGCTAATTTCATTAAAATTACATCATTAACCAAATTGGTTTGTTAATAGATGTTTTACAACAGGCTATCGAGGCTTAAAATCCCTATAAACAGTTTATTGCCTATCTTACTACTCGTTAAAATGTTTATAAATTATACTAACACAGACTAAGGGATTTGCATTTTAATTTTCTATTTAGAATTTATTTAATTAACCCGGCAGACGTTGTCTTGCCATTTTTCCTACCCTATACCTACCCTACACCTACCCTACACTTACCCTACACCTACCCTTCACCTACCCGACACACACTTGGCCGTTTTTTTAAAATTTATAAACCGTCCCTTGTATGTGCACAACAACCCACTAAAGTTTCATCATAATCGGTCCAGCCGTTCTCGAGTGATGTTGCGGTGTTGTGCGTTATGATCTCAATAAATCAAAGATATGTTTGATCTTCAAATGTATAATGGGCTCTCTATGGAGCGAACAATCACTTATAACTAGCTTATGGCTATGAGTGTGTGGGGGGCTATGCAAGGGAAATAGGGATTCATTTTTATATAAAATATATAAGATTATGGCGTGCAAGGAGACTCTCCGCCTTCGTGGTCCGCGGGACGAAATAATTCGACGTTTGTCAGTAATGTCGGTCAAAATGTCATGTAGGTATCGCAATCGGGGAATCGGAAGAAAATTGTTGGTTGGTCATTGATTGGTTTGTATGCCTGCAATACCTATCTAATAACAATCAAATTATAATTGCTCAAACAAAGTTGTTATAGCTGATTAGTGATTATAGAGCTTGTTTTTCTCTTTTCAGTTAATAGGTTTTTTATGCAGTCGGGTTTTTTGTTTATCTTAATAATTTAGTTTATTTCATACTTTTTAGTCTTACTTCGAAACGGTAACATAAAAGTACTATAATATTGATATATTTGGAATCGTCTGATTACTAGCTTTCATTTGATACCCATATTGTAATTTTTAACAAAAAAAAATTGTTTATTCCCCCTCTCTTTTTTAATTCGTAGACGCCATCTTGAAATAATATAGCCTATGTCATTCTCACAATTTTTACGAGTCCAATGATACCTCATACGTTAAAATCCATCAAGCCGTTTAGGCTGTAGGCCGTGCCAAAGAAATAGACATACAAACATACATACGTACATACATACATACATACATACATACATACATACATACATACATACATACATACATACGCTCGAAAAACATAACCCTCCTTCTGGCGCAGTCGGGTAAAAATATAAATTGATTCTGATATCGCGTCGTCATTCTATCTTCGCTACCCTTGCCTGGCCCCTGCCATAAGATTACTACGTTAATGTGCGGAGCACATTGCTCGTAGAACAGATGGCCGATGGGGCCGAAGAGTTCTAGATTGGCGACCACGTACCGGAAAGCGCATCGTGGGTAGGCCCCCCACGTTCGACATGGTTAAGGCGGCGGGGAACCCTTTGGATGAGGGCAGTGCTTAGGTCGTTGAGGCGATACTTGGGGGAGGACTATGTCCAGCATTGGATGTCCATTGACTGAGATTATGATGATGATGACGTAAATTTTCTTGCTATCCTTTGTGCTGAGTGTCTTCCCTCGAATAGACATCATTAGGCGTTACATCACAAGCAATTCGACCGACGGTGGGAATAGCGCAAGTGCTCTTTTTCAATGGGACCTTTCGTACCATTACCTGGAGTTTGATAATTTAGAGTGTTTAGAATGTTTTTAAACCGAGCCGACGGGTAGAAAAACGGTCAGATTTCGGGTGTAAAAAAACAATTAATATTTCCTAGTATGTTATTTTGATAGTAGTACGAAAGGCCCTGTGGGGACTTGCCACAGATGTCAACACCCACAAGTTATAGCAACGAAGCTAACAGATGGCACTACGGTCGCACTTCCAAATGTGTACGTAAAGACAACTTGCGACGTCACATTGGTAACCCGTTAGCCGCTACACATAAGGTTCACAATCGTATACATGACATGAATCGCGCAAGAGAAATAATCACAGAGATTCGATATATATACAAGGTCCAACTAAGAACTGTTGGACCACGGCCGGTCCCCAGGCTTCACACCTAGCCTGGCGGAAGATCTTCCCTTTTCACCGGAGGAACCTTCCACAGTAGTTCCTCCACAGTGGTGACCCTCGACAAAGAACATCGCAACCTGAACACCGCAGAGCAGCACCAACACAGAGCAGCAACCAGCATCAACAAATCCTTCACACCCCTCGACCAGGTCAAACAAGCAGCAGTCACACGCCATCAACCCGAAGCCCGCACCAGGTCCATCGCAGCTGTCTTCACACCGCTTCCTGGGCCTGCAGCTTCCTCAACGACAGTCAGCGTCTGTATAGAAGGATCTCCCGCAGCCCACGTGTCTGAGCTCACCTCCACGTGGCAGTTCTGCTCACCTTCTCCACGCCTGTCACTCGCCGCATCACATCAGGCCTGATCTCCCTGACCGATGCACACACACGCAGCATATCGCTCGTCAGACTCACTTGACTGGAGCCCTGCACCTACATGGATACAAGACTGCACACTTCGAACAACTCAACGACCTCCGGTCTGAGGGGGGAGTACTGTGGGGACTTGCCACAGATGTCAACACCCACAAGTTATAGCAACGAAGCTAACAGATGGCACTACGGTCGCACTTCCAAATGTGTACGTAAAGACAACTTGCGACGTCACATTGGTAACCCGTTAGCCGCTACACATAAGGTTCACAATCGTATACATGACATGAATCGCGCAAGAGAAATAATCACAGAGATTCGATATATATACAAGGTCCAACTAAGAACTGATGGACCACGGCCGGTCCCCAGGCTTCACACCTAGCCTGGCGGAAGATCTTCCCTTTTCACCGGAGGAACCTTCCACAGTAGTTCCTCCACAGCCCCATTAAAAAAGAGCTCTTAGGTACACACACCGTGGTCCGAATCGTTCGTCGTGTAATCGTGTTGCGCGGGACGCGCGGTCTATAGTACGACCAGTCTGAAGACAAGATGTGTCTCGGGGGCACATATACAGGGTCCTTCTGACACTTTTTTAAGGGTCTAAGGTCAGACCGTCAAACTCAAAAACTTCCTATATATGATCTATATCGAAATCGGAAAAAAAATCAGCTGTTCCTGAATTTGTCTCGATAGAGTAGGTTTGCAATTTTGTATGGAACAGCTGATTTTTTTTTCCGAAAAATTTTGATTTTGGTGCCATTAGAGACCGTTCAGTTTGACAGTCTGATCATCTCCCTAAAAAAAGTCAGCATATTAAGAAGAACCCTTTATATTTGTGAGCATGACAGGAAAACATTGAAATGGTCAGAGTATATGGAAGCTATCGCGTGTAGTGATTTGGTATACTCTCGTGTGCACAGGCTAATATAAATAATTAAAATTATCGGCCCGTAGCGCAGGTGCGAGGTAGATTGCACTTTATTGTCGCCCAGCGAGAGTATCTAATTTAAGTCTTTGCAGAGTACATTTTCAGTATACAGGGTGTTAGGGTAAACAGTTGCATTACTTTGAGGGGTGGTCGTACCCATGATACTGAACAACTTTCTCTAGGAAACATATAGGAAATTCGCAAAAAATATTTTGGGCTTTCCATACTAAATGCAATCTACTGATCGAATGTTTGTATGAAAACTCGAAATTTTTTTGGGGAAATTTCTATAACTTTCTTAGGGAGAGTTGTTCAGTATCATGGGTACAATCACCCCTTAAAGTAGTGCAACTATTTACCCTAACACTCCGTATAATATCTGATAAGGTAAGATATCAATCCTTAACTTTAAGCGTTGGAAACTAACATGTGAAGTTACTTAAAAAGCTATTTTATTTTAATTTTCTAAGGTAACTATTTCTAAAAAGCTTTTAATGCGATTATAATTTATCAATCGCTTACAGACTTTAAGGGCTTACCAACAGCGAATATCAATTAATGGAAAGCTGATATCTAAAACTTTCGTAAAGCTAAAAGCTCTGACTTTACCTAAATTACTTTGATTAAATAAATCTATGGAGCTGAAGAGTTCTCGAGTGGTGACCGCGTACAGGAAAGCGCAGCGTGGGTGTACCGCCACAAGGTGGATAGACGACTTGGTCAAGGATCTTTGGGGCTAATGCCCCGGGCGGCACTTTACTAGGGGCGGCAAATTTGGGGAAAATATATGTATATTGATGGAGCTCTATCTATAACCAATTGGTAGAGCAGAGAAAAGTCGAGCTCGCTTCGCTCGCTCTAAGTTTCCGTTTTAATTATTAGTATGTATGTATGCATATGCTCACGACTATATTCCCCGAGGGAATATTCAGAGATGTTCTGAAACCTCAGAGCATCCACGTTTCACCAGTAGTACCGAAACTCTGTCCAGTGTGACGGGGGGTGAGCCCGTCGCCACTTATAATGGACAGTGGGTAAAATACATGCCTCGAAATTGAAGCATGCAGGTTTCCTCACGATGTTTTCCTCTCGATTAGTGCCTATACATAACCCTAAAGAATTCTGACCACAACTGAGACGGGGCGTTAAAAATGTCGAACTTGCTTCGATCGATCCAGAGCTGTTAATTTCTAGATTCTAGACATTAAATAAATACGATTAAGGGCAGCACTGAAGGCTCAGTACCCCCTTAATAGAAGTAGCATGCAGGTGCAGCCATACGTGCCATGCGTGCTACTGATACGGTCGATATGTCGCAGCCATCTGGTTAAATATGCCATTTGATTGAAAGGCTAGCCCATTCGTTGAATGGCGACACTCAATTGAATGACTAGGCCGAACGTTGATTAAACAAGCATCACTCAACGTTCAAATAGTTGGCTGATTGTAAGCTAGCCCTTTGAACATGGCGGACGTAAAAATCAGCCAGGTGATTCAAATTTAGTTCAATTTTTTTATTTTGTTGAACGTTACATTCCACGACTTGTACAGTTATCCTCTAGTCATTCAATTGAGTGTCGCCATTCAATGAACGGGCTTTCAATGAAATATTAGATTTAAGCAGATGGCTACGACATTATATACCATATTAGTTCATACATATCGTTCAAAAAAAAGTCACAAGTCACCATGACAATTAATACTCCATGTAATTTTTCTTAATTAACAATTAAAAAAAAAATTTTAGCATTCGCTTTTGGTTTCTATCGGATTTCACAACCACCCGCCATCACACAAACGTTGCAGGTAACAGTGTAGGAAATCTCCGAGCAGTAACATAGGTACGCAACAGGTACGACCTACTTTCTGGTTGTAAGATAAACTGAACAGTCTATTGGGACCACTGTATCACTGTTACTGTATTTATATGTGTCCATTTATTTTTATCGATGGCTTTACTGGGTATTAAACTTATTGCTTGTTGCGCTCGATAACAAAATGTTTTAATGAGTGTACTTGTTATTCAAGTTTAAAAAACAAAAAGTACAGGGTGTTAGGGTAAAAAGTTGCATTACTTTAAGGGGTGATTGTACCTCTTATACTGAACGTATAGGAAATTCGCACTAGTTTCATCAAAATCAGTCCAATAGACATTGTGTGAGGCTCGAATAAACAGACAAAGAGACAGTCAAAAAAGCCAAAACTCGGTGATTTGGAGCCAGGTAAACCTGAACCATATGACTAGATAATAAAGATAATAACAGTACACTATAGATAAAACTATGGTTTAACCAACACGAGATTAGTAGGCGAATCTTAACATTTGTAGGCGTATCTTGACATTTAAGACGGGATGTTCGTTTCTATAGTGTACTCAAAGGAATAAAAAACCTTTGTGGGTACTATTATTATATATTCATATACCTGAATACTGTATCGTAATCTCTTTTCGGGTTCCGTAGTTAAACAAGGAACCCTTATACTTTCTTCCATACTGTCAGACAACAGAGCGAAACATGTAAACAATTAATATGTAAAATAATCTCTAACAATTTTTCGAGTACACTGCAAACAAACAAACGTATAAACATAAATTTATATGAAAAATACACAAGCTCACGATCACGGTACCATATTTAAATCTAAGCTACTAGCTTCAGCACGAGTTTTTTAACGTGTTTAAACGATTCAGATTTTAATGAAAGTTATATTAATAGAAGAGAAATAGCGTGTACGCGTATAATTACTATTGCGTAGACCCGTAGTAGGATCATTCTACGACGTAGCAAATTAATTCACAACAAACACTTGGAACCAACATTTAACTTCTACTGCAAAATATTAAGATTTGTGTTAAATAAATATGGATAATTATTATAATAATGTACTTAATGGATAACTAAATATTATAAAATTACTGTAAAAGATTTTATGAAATTAAATTGCAATTTACAATTGCTTTAAAAATGGGTATAAAAATGGTTAAGGTTGAATGGAGAAAATTTTTCCATTTTTGTTGTTGATTGGCCAGTAATAAAACTTTCATCGGTTTTTAGAGAATCTTTCAAAATACATTAAAAAACATTACATTCATTGCCAGGCTGCATCGGAGCTATGCTTTTAAGGTCCAAATAACTTCTAAGGTTGTATGGGAGAAATCGCTTTTTAACGTTAAGACCGCCTTGTTGTGTATCTTCTGTATTTTTTTACCGTATATTTAGCTGAGTAGGTAATTTGTTTCGATTGATTGATTGAAAATGAGTTTATTCTTCAAGCCTTTGGTTACTATTTCATAAACCTTTAGAGTCAAATATCACAGTTCCGATGCGAGCTACATAAGTGTTTGTTTTATAGTACTATAATTATAAAAAAACTTTGTTTGGGCCACCAAACAAAATTTTAAAAACAACTGTTAAAAAAATTACAATACCATTACTCACACATACCCATTTGCAATTATTTTTATTTTCCTAAATCATACCACTGTAAGGCAAAGTTTTGGGTAACGCTCTGGCCAAAGGTTGTCAAATATATCAAGGCCATCCCTCCATCTTCTCTTAAATATATAAATTAATTAATAAATAAATATGTACTTTAAATACAAATATAAGATAATGCTACAATACAGGCTGTTAGGGTAAACAGTTGCATTACTTTAAGGGGTGATTCTACCCATGATAATGAACAAATTTCCCTATGAAACCTATAGGAAATTCGAGAAAAAGTATTTAGACTTTTCATACAAACGTTTGATCAGTCAATTGCATTTAGTATGGAAAGTCTGAATTTTTTTTTCGAATTTCCTATTCGTATCTTAGGAAAAGTTGTTCAGTATCATAGATAGAATCGCCCCTTACAATTATGCAACTGTTTACCCTTACACCCCGTATAAGAATGCCACACGCTATAGATTTTTTACGAGCGGTTTCTAGGTGCGTGCATTTCATACCTAAATATTTCTACGTATATTCACATATTATACATAACATTATTAACGTAATGAATGAAACATTGTGCCTCTCATTCATAGCCCGTGTTACCTGGGGGGACCCCGGGTTGCTCTTCTGGAAACGCTTTCCGTTCCAGTGGACTTTCTCATCCAGCTCACAGACTCTCTTTGAACTTATTTTCCACTCTACGTATTTATTTTCTTTCTGTCCCCGACGGTAGGACGCACTTTGTCAAAATATTTGGCAACATTTTTGTGTAGATAAACGTGCGCATGAAAATTGAAAAAAAGTGATTTTGCTTTGTTTAAGAATAATTTTGTTCTTTCTTAAACCGTGATTAAAATAAAAAATAAATGTAATTATCCTAAAAGTAATTTAAACCAACATTAAAATGATACCATACCCTGACTTTTGAACTAGTAGGATTAAAAGACCGATTTGACCGATTCTGATTACCGACTGTTGTATTATTATTGACGAAGCTTGTGCTGACCACTTATTTTGTGTAGACATTAACGAATTATTTTGAATTGTAAATTGTAATAAGGATTAATAGTTGTTTGAAGTTGAATTTTCAAAAGGTGAGATTTTCTTTACGCTGAGTGAATAGTGTATATTTCAGATATTATTCTCAGTTTTATAATTTATTATTGTAGTCTTTAATATCGCAAAAAAAAGTTATAGGCTGTAGAATCGCACTATAGGGCAAAGGCCTCCTCTCACGAATAAGGGTGAGAGGGAGTGGGCCATACTCCACCACGTGGGCCCAGTGCGTGTTGGTGGAGGCAAGTTACTGGCCAACCTGCTGTCAGAGAATTTAAAAGCCTTCCTTATAGGCCTCTGACCTGGCTTAACGAATAGTTACAACGCCATCTGACGGAACTATCCGAAACCAACTGCTTAACGTGCCTTCCGAAGCACGGAAACGCTCGAAATGAAAAACCGCTAAACTGTCACCCATCCAAAGACTGACCGGACCTGACGTTACTTAACTTCGGTGATCGTTTCCAATACCGAAGCTCCACTACGCCAACGAGCGCTTCTGTCACCAACAAATTGTTCATAATAAATAAAATAGTTATTATTACATGTATAACTTTCTGATGCATCGAGCATTAACAATACTTGAAACTCGTGGCGGGGGGCGGCATCTGCTCTGCAAACTAATACTCGTACAACAATAAGCTAGGTCTCGTTTTGTATGTAAATTAATAAATATTTATTCACTACTTCACTATTTTATCACAGCTTTGGTCGTTTTTCGATAAATTTAAACGCAAATGCAAAAATCAAGCAAATTTAAATTTTTTTATGCATTTCGGACACACGTGTTTCATAACTTATTAGTCCTATCAAAAAAGTCTCTTAACAAATATTGTATACAAGGTGTTACAAAAGTAATACGGTTATTTAGACCATCAAACTGAACAACTTTCACTATGGGACCAACATCGAAATCGCGAAAAAATAAATCAGCTGTCCCATACATTTAGCTCGAGTAGAATTGTAGTTTAGTATGGAATATCAGATTTTTTTTTCGCGATTTCGATATTGGTCCCATAGTGAAAGTTTTTCAGTTTGATGGTCTCAACCACCCCCGTAAATGTTTATTTGTATTTTTGTAACACCTTGTATATAGGTAATTTAATAAAAAAAAAAATTTTATTTACTGTTTTCATTTATCTCGAATAGTTTTTGAATAAAACTAAAAAAACGCGGGTCGGGACACATTTCGGGGGGTAGTGGGTTAAGGAAGGGGGATGGCAACGGGCAAAATCGTGTTCAGCGGGGTCTAATTAGTCTAAAAAAACCTGGTGCCAAAAATGTTCACAAAAAGACGCTGAAAATATTAGCATTATCCTCCAGTCTAATTGTAATTTACTCTTTTTGACTAGAGGCACAGAATTAAGGATAAGCATATGCTCACGACTATATTCCCCGAGGGGGTAGTCAGAGATATTCTGAAACCTCAGAACATCCACGTTTCACCAGTAGTACCGAAACTCTGTCTAGTGTGACGGGGGTGAGCCCGTCGCCACTTATAATGGGCAGTGGGTACAATACATGCCTCGAAATTGAAGCATGCAGGTTTCCTCACGATGTTTTCCTTCACCGAAAAGCCAGTGGTGTTACAAATTGTACAAAAATTCTGAAAAACTGAACATAAAGAATCCCCTAAAAATATTATTTTCACTAAAAAGAACCAACAAAAAACAACTTTTTACCCGCATTCTCAAATAGTGTGATAATAAACAATAAAAGTTATACCCCAACCGTTTTAACCTAAATTATTCCTTTATCTTATTTAAATAGCTTTTAATCTAGGAAAGGTGTTATCGGATGAAATGCAAATCGAATTAGCATTAATATCAAAACCTTTACGTTTTTGCCTTCAAAATTTGGTCAAACGATTTCGTAATTTAATTTTGAAGCGTAAAACAGCAATGACGTCAGGAATTTAAAAATATACCAAATAAAAACTGGATAAGAGCGTGTCGGACTCGCCCATGATAGGGTTCGGTAGTCATTTTATAAAAAGATCAAATTGACAGTTTACAAATATTAGGAATCTCCAAACACAATCGAATCGATTTTATTTCGTTCAGCGCCATCTATAGACAGCTATATTGTAGAATAGTTTCAGATTTTCAAAAGGTTAAATTGACTACGGAACCCTAAAAACGACAATAATCACTCGTGCGAAATATTGGGCACCAATGAGTAGGTGTTTCGGTTTTAACTTTTTTATTTTATTTATTATTTATGGGGTTTTGCTTGTATCTAGTACTGTATTTCTGCCAATATCGAGTGAGTTTTGAGAGTATCGTAGTTTCAAGGATTATTTTATGTACACATATTTGAGCTGACACAAAATGGTGAAGCCACGTGCAAGCTGGAGAGAACCTGATATTTTATAAAGCTTATGGCTTTGATGTGGATTTCTAAAACATGAACTTAATACATACAAAATGAATGAGAAATGGTTCTGGGGTGCGATTTTTGAATGTCATCGGTGAGCTTGAACGGTTTTTAAATACAAAAGCCTTCTCATACCCATGAGTTCAATACGAGTGGGAAGGGGCACTCGTATTGAACTCATGGGTACCAGAATTTAGTCACTGGTAAGATTCAAAAATGCGATGTTGGGAAATCAGCCGGTGACTTTCAAAAATCGCACTCCTAGATTTTAATTTTATAAACTAATTAGATTAAAGTTCTAATTACAAAATGTAAATTAATGACATTGTTAAAGTGTCACCGTTAATACCCCGAGAGGGTAATTTTACGACATTATTTAGAGTCAAGAATAATTAATTTGTTGATAAAAAGTTTTAAAAGCCTGTTTTATTGATAAATGAAATTAGAAGTGACAAGGAGGGGGGAGTATCGGTTGCATTGTAGGTGTACTATTAGGTGGTCGCGTGTCAGTCGCCTATTCCCTGGCTTACAACGAAGCTCTAATTTATTGTATTGTGGCACAACATATTGTTTTTTTTAAACAAACCTTTTGTCGTACTACGGCCGCAGAAGATTTAGCGTGATGCTAAAAAAGACATAAAATTTAGATTTTAATTTCGTCTTTCTGTTTATTGTGTCCTTGGACACTAAACACCATATCGTAATCTTATTTATTTATATATAATATAATTAATGGACTTATTGCTCGTGGGAGTATCTATCCCAATCTCAGGGATTGTTTTTGATCAAGAAAAAGAAGTGATTGCGGATTGCGGAGCCTCGTGGCAAACAAAAACGCGAACCTCTCGAACACCTCGTGAAAGACAAGTGCTCGTGTCAGAGCTCCATGTCCGTTATAATTCTTGTATATATCTTCAGTCTACATACATAATTGCAGAAAAGTTTCTGACTACCCCGAAAGTGATTATATTCGATAGTTTGTGTATGTAAGAACCGAAACCGAAACCTTCATGCTAGGCAACCCTACACACCGCCCAGCCGCGTTCATTTTTATTTTCAGTCCAGTACACCAGCGCTCGCGATTTAATAAATAGATAAAAAGTTTGTTATTTCGCTCCGTCAACTGTGTAGTACAGTCGGCGCTTCGTATTTATTAGCATCCTGATTGTTCATCCACATGGATTGACGGCATTACCACGAAAATGAGATATGCAGTACAGCAACTTCATCGACACACGCACACAGACGTGCGCCACGTATACGGCCTGCGAAGTTACTTCAGGGAGCAACGTCCTGAAGCCGCTGCATGTTGCACGTGATACAGCTATATCACGCCTTTTATCTCGTTCGTTCGCACGCAAATAGAAAGAGGGCTAAGGATATCACGCTGCTATACTACGGCCGCTGAAGTACCGAGCCGTGTACGTGGCACTCGTCTGTGTGCGTGCTTCAATTCGAGCGTTTTCATGAAGTTGTGTTACCTTATAGATATTATGGTACGTGACTGTAATAGTCACGGTAATTACGACACTTTTTTTTTTGGAACTGGTACCATTGGCCTTGGTGTGATACTGATACCAGGTATCTTATCTGTAAAATTGGTACCGGTACCTGACGTAGTACCTAAAGTATTACTTTCTAATCAGTATCGGTATTATACCGGTACCAAACAAATACTTTCTTTAGTTGGAGCGAGAAAGCGGATGTTTTAAAAAGTATTGGCATTCTCATACGTGGCTTTTACCTGAATTGTACTTGTCAAGGTGCGGAAATGGCAAGAACCGCTAAGTACCGGAACAGAACTTATACTTTTGATACCGGTTCCAAGCCCTGCTCCCTAGGAATAACATTGTAACAACTTTTCATTTTGCAGGAGAGCACGTCAAAGGATATATTTTTTTTGGCTTGGAAAATCTGAATGGACCAAGTACAGCTTTGCAGAAAATAGTTTGGAAAAAACAAGGGCGCTGCTGTCTTTTCAAGCACATCAAAATGTCTCATATCCTGGCAACACCACCGTATTCAAATGGTTAGTTCCACCTGTCACCACGTCAAACTTTTTTTGCCAATGATTGATTGAATATTTTATTGATTGATTATTCTTGATTCTAATTTTGGCTCAGTTTAACTTTGAAATACGTTCGACACAGCTAGAAAGTGAGTTACAATGTTTTTAATGGAAGTGTTGATTTATAGTTTTTTCGTATTAAGTATTGCAACTGTTTAGATAGAAATGTTTAGGTACCTACTTATATAAATACTGCTTTTGTTAATAAGTTTTGCACTATGTATTGTTTCAATTTAATCATTGTTTGGGAAGGCACAAGTTCCTAGGATTTAGGAGTTCAGGCATCTAGATTAGGAGCTAGGATTTTCAATGTTTTGTTCTCGTCATAAAGCAGATTTTGTTTACTTTAATTATGTTTAGGTACAATTAAAGTTTTGTCATTAATAACTACGGATCATAAGTTTGATTAATATAAACTTCTTGAAAATCGTAAAAAATATTTTCATCTAAATCGGATATGATTACGGTAAGTTCGAATTTCAAAACTACTAACACTGATTATTAATCGAATATACAGTCTGTACATTTTTAACAACCTGTTTATCGTATTGACTGTACATTTTAACTACTGTACATGTCTGAGGCTTTCAACCTGTAA
This sequence comes from Agonopterix alstromeriana, assembly GCA_963924505.1. Lineage (NCBI taxonomy): Eukaryota > Metazoa > Arthropoda > Insecta > Lepidoptera > Depressariidae > Agonopterix > Agonopterix alstromeriana. The sequence goes on from OZ004682.1 coordinate 7,620,016, forward strand.
ATAACTGTTACACTAGAGAGCTTTTCCGAGTGCACTATTTCACTGGAAACCAATATCGTTGCAATCCCTTAAGATAGTTTCAAGAAATAATGTCTAGGTAAAAGGTTCAGGCCAGACTAGATTCTTATTTATTTTATTTCTAGCGTAAGTACATTATAAATTTTAATAGAAAATTTATTTGTAGCTAGCGCGGATACATTTTTAAAACCATGATAGGCTACATCAGCCAACTAAGAGCACACCAATAAAGCTATCAAAATCGTCCAACACCCTTTTATCTGTCTTTATAAAACTGTTCTAGATTTTTCGTTAGTTACTTTACTTTTCAAACCTCTATACACCACTAATTTTTAGGGTTCCGTAGTCATAAAGGAACCCTTATAGTTTCGCCATGTCCGTCCGTCTGTCCGTCTGTCTGCGGCTTAGCTCCGAGACGCTTACTACTAGAAAGCTGTAATTTGACACACATAATTATTACGCCGACAACTTGGTGAAATAAAATCTTGAAAAATATTTTTTTTTTTGGGTATCTCCCCTACACACACATAATTATTACGCCGACAAATTGGTGAAATTAAATCTTGAAAAATAATTTTTTTTTGGGTATCTCCCCTACACAAAAAGTGGGGATGCAATTTTTCTCGTCTAACCCATGGTGTGGGGTATCGTTAGATAGGTCTTTTAAAAATATTGCGGGTATGGGAATCCCATTTTTCGATTTAAGGATCCGTTAGCGAAATATTAAACTTTAAAGTGAAAATTGTTCTTAGAGTCAAATGCTACTACTAAACTAAACGGTTGTTTCTGGATACGTGAAAAAATTCACGGCAGTAGTGTATATAATGAATTTGCAAGGAAAACTATCACCGCTAAGTAGGCTTTACAAGTGAACTAGCAATACGGTCAGTTGCACGTACGTTCATTAAAGTTAATCCTCCATTAAACCTCTTGTTAGACCACTGCTACCCCTTGCTTATGCCGTTGGGCCAACTAGTTTATTGAGTAGTTTGACAAAACCAAAACAGCGTAACAAAACACAAATTTTGCACCAGTGTAAGCTTTTACTGATCAATCTGATCTCGATTCTGACAATTCAGCGGTTATTGAATTGATTTGTATTTAGTATTTGGGCTATAAGTTGGTGAAAAACACTCAGACAGATTGGGAAAATTGATTTGTCACAATACAAGACATGGCTTAAAAAAGTTTATTGAGAAAATAATGTATTGTTCATTGTTACCTTTTCGTGTGAAAAAAATAATCTTTTTGGCGGGATCCAAAATTCGCGTAGGTCCTTTTTTTTGTTAAACACTAACATTAAAGCTTTTACTATGTCAACTAGACCAAAAGTGATAGTAAGAGATTTAATGGAGGATTAACTTTAACGAGCGATTCTGCAACTGAGTGTAAAAGAGTAAAATATATGCGAAGATTTTGGTCCCATAGAGAAAGTTGATCAGTTTGATGGTCTGATCTGATCATCCCCTTAAAAAACTGAAAGCCATATTTTTCTTCTTATCATGTGGGCAGCAAGCCCTGGTGTTAGAGTTCTTTCATACCACCTTACGTCCTCTGACGTGGTTTTTATGTAACGACTACTACCATCAGAGATAGTAGCCGGGACCAACGGCTTTTCTGTTCTGTGGTAAAATATTTGAGACATTGAAATACAACGTGTTAATGAATAAGCGCAAAACCTCATACACCCCAACTGATTTAAAAGAAAATAATTCGATTGAAACAATCATTTAATTTTTTTTTTTTTTTAATTTATTTAACTAAAACAAAATAAATACATCTTATCACACATATCCACCCTACGAAAACCATGTATGGTTTATATGAGGAGTGGCGAGGTCACTTTAACTCGATACATTTACTCGTACATTTGTTAGGTAGTATTTTTTAACTATTGACTTATTGATATTGATTTACTATTGATTATGTTGATAGTTAATATTTAAAGTCAAAGTCAATATAATTTATTCTATATAGGAGCTTGCAGCACACTTATCAAACGTCAAATCTTTTTTAAAGCTACAACCGCGTCGGAACGTGTTGTCGCTGTTGAGAAGATGCGCCCAGAAACTCTACAACATAACACGACTTAATAACTATTACAATATAAATTCTTAAGCTAAAGTTATGTATACAATAATACATAGTCTATATCATAAAATAATTGATAGTATACAGTAAAGTAAATCATGTTATTGTAAAAGTTATTAGCCATTTAAAGTTTTGAGGTAAACATTATTTGTTATCATTTCAGCAATGAATGAAAGCGCTATCATGATCATGGATACATTTGAAGAATCTTGTTTTGGTAGTATGTAGGGTGAGAGTGCCCGATCGGTGGGTTGAGATCGATTTCAGTAAATTTTAAAAACAAATTATTTAATATTTAGAAAAAATTACCTATGTTGAAACCATGATAATTCGATTCTGCTCTCGATTCTAATCAAACTACTTTCTAGTATTGCGATTATTGATTAACACGTTATATACATATTTCTTCTAGTTTTGGTTCTGTGGTAAAATATTTGAGACATTGAAATTGAAATATAAACGTATTTCCGATCAGCTTACAATTCTCTGTGCAAACAGAACCAAAGTGTAATTTACACTAAAGTTACATTGGACAAAACTTCGGAACATCAAAGGGGAGCGAAGCGTACTAATAATTTATCTACTGTAGTTTCGGTCTAACAAATTAAGTACTAACAAGCTCCTTGTCAGATTGTTTGTTCTTCTCTTTAAACAAACAACAAACATTCAATGAGAAAATGAACTTATTCAGAACAAAATAAGGGTTCTTGAACTAAACTCGGAGGCATAACTAACCACCCACTTACACGCTTTGCTACAACTGCATGTAAACTGCACTTAAAAATTTAGAAGATCGTTGTCCCCTGACCACCCCGAAGGGGATTATGGTCGTGTGAAAAGTAAAATAACTAACGAAAAATCTAGAACAGTTTTATAAAGACAGATAAAAGGGTGGTGGACAATTTTGATAGCTTCATTGGTGTGCTCTTAGTTGGCTGATGTAGCCTATCATGGTTTTAAAAATGTATCCGCGCTAGTTTTTAGGGTTCCGTAGTCATAAAGGAACCTTTATAGTTTCGCCATGTCCGTCCGTCTGTCCGTCTGTCTGCGGCTTAGCTCCGAGACGCTTAGTACTAGAAAGCTATAATTTGACACACATAATTATTACGCCGACAAATTGGTACAATAAAATCTTAAAAAACATATTTTTTTGGGTACTTCCCTACACAAAAATTGGGGATGCAATTTGTCTCGTCTTTCCCATGGTGTGGGGTATCGTTGGATAGGTCTTTTAAAAATATTGCTGGTATAGGAATCTCATTTTTCGATTTGAGGATCCGTTAGCGAAATATTAAACTTTAAAGTGAAAATTGTTGTTAGAGTCAAATGCTACTACTAAACTAAACGGTTGTTTCTGGATACGTGAAAAAATTCACGGCAGTAGTGTATATAACGAATTTGAAAGGAAAACTATCACCGCTAAGTAGGCTTTACAAGTGAACTAGCAATACGGTCAGTTGCACTTACGTTCATTAAAATTAATCCTCCATTAAATCTCTAGTTAATCTGTTGTTGTTTGTTAATCAGGGATTGTGGTCGTGTGTTTATGTATGTATGTAAATAAAATGGTTGAACAGATTTAACAATTCTTTGTTTTTAATAGTCCGAATAAGATTTTAAAACACGAAAGGAAAAAACTACCAAGTGTGTGTCAAAATAGAATCGAACTTAATTTGTACAGAGTTTGTAATATTCTCTTACAGTTGAAAAACCTCTCGATTTCACACCATCAAAATCCCCGTTTCAAAATGTGAAACTCATCAGTATAACGAGGGAAAGAAACAAAACGTTCATATGAAGTGAAAATAAACGAGAAGGGCAAATAAAGTAATTTGGAAGGTCCACGTTATGACTAAACGTATTAGGGTAACTTGGTTCGGTTCTGTTCCTCCATTCTAAATCTTTTAGTTAAATTTCAACTTTGTTTGCTGTCCTTACAAAATGAAGGAAATACTGGTTGTGAGTAGGGTTGCCAACCCTACTATATAATATAGTATCCTACTATATTAAGGGCCCTACTACTATAATTCTGACAAAAATATGTAGAAGGCAAAACTACTATATTTTGATGACCAAATAATTTATAGAGAATTTAAATATATTGGTACGTATGTCGAAATAAAAATGCCCAATAAACATTATTTTAACAATTTTCTCTCTCTTCATCAAATTTGTTCCATTTGATCTAGACTGGACTATGTAAATACTTCCTAAACAATTTTCTACTAAACCTACTGCTGAAAAATTACAACAAGTTTTCCTAAAGTCAGGATAATCTAATAATTTTTTTTTTTATTATTTCTGTATCAACTCCAGCGACTTCTGCATTTACAGGATACATTATTTTCTATATCTAACGAATACGAAATGGAGAGATAGTAGTAAGAGTAGGTATTCAAAACATAAAGTAGAAAAAGAAACTTCATTTTGACAATTTTAAATTAACAAATTCGATAAATATTATATATTTTTAGGCATTAGGCTCGAAATAGTATATTTGGTCTTTAAATGTTGGCAACCCTAGTTGTGAGTGTAGACAGTTTCATAACTTTAAAGGGTGATTGTTATAGATTCGAACGTAAAAGTTATAAGCTGAAATATTATTTTTACTTTGGAAGTCGGTTTTTTTTGTAATTTTTTTTTTATTTAGTACTAGCGTATAAAATTCACATAACGATATAAAAAAGCTCACCTACCATTATTTGGCGTCTAACCAGTCCTGCATATAGGTATCTACAAAATATTACGAATGTGCACTAGTTGGATTCTGTGAAAATACACTCGAATCGATTTCAACACCTAACTGGGAATAGGAACCTCGGATTGGTGCTTAAATAGTTCAATAGGAAGATTTAGGCCAGACTATTCTAGTTAGATATATGAGTACGAAATTTTAGGCAGCGATTTTGGTAATGATAGTAAAATTTTTAGGCCAATTTATATGAGAGACGATAGTACCTACTGGGTTTTCATCGAAGGTGGTATGGGTTAAATGGGACGGTATTTTTTTAGTGTTCCGTACCCAAAGGGTGAAAACGGGACTTACTAAGCCCACGTTGTCCGTCTGTTCTATCTATTTAGGGCTGTAACTTTTGAACCGTAATAGCGAGACAGTTGAAATTTTCAAAGAATATGCGTTATTAAATAAAAATGTCAAAAAGTTAAAAATTTAGGGAGGAAAAGAGAAATAAGGAAAGGGCCTCATACAAGAAACTAGTTTTTATTAATGTTTTTTCTTCTCGCTCTACTTTGTGTGATTATAGAGAAAACTCTACAATATAACAACAAATAATAAAAACTGGCCTAGTGTGAGTCGGTCTCGCGCTAAAGTGTCCCGGGGAAAACATTTTTTTTTTTGTATTTTACTCTTTATAATTATCTTGCGTGCCTATATGTGTTGTGGTAGGGAACCCTATGTGCGCGAGTAGCCCGACTCGCACTTGACCGGTTGTATTATTCGTCTTATACCAATTCACAGGAAACCAACTTACTTGTATACCTTCACAAGCACTAGTCTGAAAATTGTGCCACTGATTATTAAATTAAATTGTATTGGGCTCTTGACACGGAGGTCATGGGTTCGATTCCCACGGGGACACCTAGTGATGTAACTTTGTGTTTTTTCCCCAGTTCGTTAGGACATTGCAAGCTGAATCACCTGATTGTCTGAAAAGAATGATGATTCCGTGCTTCAGATGGCACGTTAATCCGTTGGTCTCGGCTACTATCTCTGGTGGTAGTAGTCGTTACATAAAAACCACGTCAGAGGCCGAAAAGCGGTCTGAAAAAACTCTGACACCAGGGCTTTCTGTCCACACGATAGGAAGAAGTGTCAAAGGCGTGCTCAAGACGCGCCACAAAATTGTTATCTAGACCTGCTTTTCCACCAGAGATGTGAGAGGTAGCGAGGTGGAGGAATCAATCCACCAATAGCGCGATCGCTCGATCACGTCATTGGGAAATTGAAGCACTCTCATTGGACGATTTTTTCCTCGCTCACCGTCTCGCTACCTCGCACATCTCTGGTGGAAAAGCAGCGTAGTTCTTTTAAAAAGATAGGAATGAGTAACTCACTTGTTATCTACTTTTAAATTAAACGTTTAAAATTCAAAAGTACGTTCTGCGACGTATGAGGATGTCTGCATCTGAAACAAGTTTTATACATACAATGAAGTGGTGGTAATATTTCAAGGAAAGAGAGTTATTCATTTAAACGTTAAAACTTTTACAATTTCTCTGTTTAAGCTACTGGTAAACAGATGTGGTTGGTAGCTTAGGGACATTTCCATGTAGCTTTAGGTAGACACGTGAATACTGTAATTTCGTGAAAAATACTACGTACGTACCACGTAGCTCACGACGCGATACTAATTACGAGTGTTGCATCAGTAGTCTCGTACTTCACAATGAAACTACATTATGAAGTACGAGACAACTTAAATACCGATGAAATTAAATACTGATTACGAGTGTTGCATCAGTATTTAAGTTGTCTCGTACTTCATAATGTAGTTTCATTGTATAATTAATAATAATAATAATTATTGCGATAGTTTTCTTAGCTTGGTTTCATGAAAATCGGTTCAGCAGTTTTCAAATAACATAAAAAATTACGAAATAACTTTAAATTACTAATTTAAAAAACCTTAACGCTAAAAACAGACATTTAAAAAGGGAAAAATAATTCGGTCACCAATTTTTTTTATAAAACAAATGTTTGTTTTACTTTATAACTCTCTTTAAGATTTTTAAGGCCAATTAATATGTCGGGGATCGCAAGCGATTGTCGAATAAAAAATCAATGGGCATTTCAGAGCGGTCCTCTACGCATTAATTGACCTTAAATATCTGAAAGAGAATTTTTTAACTCTAACCTAAATTTGTATACATAAATAATAATAAGTGACCGAATTATTTTTCTCTTTTTTTTTACCACCAAAGTAATAAAAATTATTTATTCATTATTTTTTCTCTTTTTAAATGTCTGGTTTTAGCGTTGGGTTTTTTAAATTTGTATTTTTAGATTCCTGTAGTCGTGAAATTAACTCACAGTCGTAGTCGGTTACACTGTAAATGAACGAGGAACAGTAAGATCTCTGGTTAAACCTAAGGTTAAACCCGTTTTAATTAAGCTTGTAGGTGCGGTCACAAGTCACGTAACGGTGTTTAACGTAAAACCTCGTTCGACTCCCTTTCTGTGGATATATATTCTTGTTGATAGTAGAGACTAAAGCTAGATTTTAAAGCCTTGGTGGTTTTGTGGTAAGCACGTCGTTAGCGTATGGAATGCTATGAAACCTTCTATTTATAAATATATTCTTCTATAATTATATAGGGTCCAACTTAATATGCTGACACTTTTTAAGGGGATGATCAGACCATGAAACTGACAACTTTCTGTGTGGAACCAACATTTAAATCGCGAAAAAAATTTGCTGTCCCATACATTTGGGTCGAGTCGGTTTACAGTTTTGTATTGAGACTCTGATTTTTTTTCGCTATATTGATATTGGTCCCATAGAGAAACTTGTTCAGTTTGATGGTCTGATTATCTCCTTAAAAAATTGTCAACATATTAAGAAGGACCCTATATAAAACAGTTGCATGTATGACTGACTGACAGACAACACGCAGCCTACGCCGCTGAAGATGCATGCATATGCATATGCTCACGACTATATTCCCCGAGGGGGTAGTCAGAGATATTCTGAAACCTCAGAACATCCACGGTGGCTGAAGATGTATAAACTAATACTAGATTAGATAGATAACATTAAATAATACACGCCTCATTGCGTTTTTATACTGCAAATTTTTCAGTCTTAGACTATTTCCAAGTATCAACACAAAATCATTTATAAAACCAACCAACAAACAAACCAAAAAACTATATACATTTCAGTCAAAAATTAATCAGATACAGATTGAATACATTATAATTATGCAACGCTCTGGTAACATTTGTTTAATAATTAATTAACCAGAGAGTTTGTAAACCAATAAAATACATCATCATGTTAAATAAACAGTTTATACTAGAATTCCAGTTAACATTGAGGTACTTAAGTACGTACTTATTTTTCAATCGAGCCGTGTGGGCATTGACTTACTAAGTTATGGACGCCGGCCGGGCCTAATTCAAAATTCTTGAAAAAAGTGTTCCAGACTAACCTAAGTGATTTAGTTAAATTATATAACTAACACGTTCTTTCGTTTATGTACGAAAGTCTGGGAAACTTTTTTTTTGAGAATTTTGTGTTAGACCCGTCGTCCATAAGTTTATAGTTCATTTAGTAAAGAAATAGTCTAGTCTATACTACGTTCTCCTACAAATCAGTGCAATAGAAAAAGTCAAAGGATAGGTAATTATAATAATACTATTGTGCTTTGAAAACGTCTCCTGCAAAAGTTTAGTTCAAATTCCTTTGGCTTAACAAAGCATAGTTATAAAAATTCCTAGCGAATTTAAGAAAAAAACAAAATTACTCGCAAAGAATAAAGAAACTTTTCTAACGAGTCCACTGAACCAGAAAAAAGAAATAAAGTACAGGATAAAATAGAACCTTTGTTATTCACTTGGACAATTCTTATCTACCTACTTACTCTTTTACGCCATTTGTCCTTTGACTAATAATTATAAGGACTAGCCTTGCGGTAGCATTTCCCCTCTGCCACGGTATAAGCACAATTGATCTTGCGCATTTACATTCAATTTTACACTTTATCACTAAACGAGACAGCCTATAATTGCGAAATAATAACTTCGAACTTAGAACGTTTGGGGTTCACACGAGACTACTTTTCATGATTTTTAACATTCAAAATTAGAATCTGCTTAAGGGGAATAAAATCCAAAGTTGCGGATTTCATGTTACCTCGCCCCCCGCAAAAAGTGGCCGAAATGTTTGTAAGTAGAATTACACGCGTAACCAGTCCAAATATAAATAGTCAAAGCATTTGTCAGATCGTAAGGAAACGCTACTTATAAATAAAACCGGCCAAGTGCGTGTGGGCCACGCGCAGACTTAAAAGGGGCCTTTATTTTATACTGAGGTTTAACGGCTAATAAAGTCTAAAAAGTAAATTTTACAAGTTGGTCGACTATTACTCGTTAACTTGTAAAGCCTACTAAGCGGTGATAGTTTTCCTTTAAACTCGTTATATATACTACTGTTGTGAATTTTTTCACGTCTCCAGAAACAACCGTTTTGCTGGTAGAGGGGAGGGGGACACTTGACTCTAACAAAAATTTTCACTTTAAAGCTTAATATTTCGCTAACGGATCCCTAAATCGAAAAATGGCTTTCTCACATCTACAATATTTTAAAAGACCTATCCAACGATACCCCACACCATAGGAAAAAAGAGAAAAAAAAATTGCATCCGCACTTTTCGTGTAGGGTTGGTAACCTAAAAAAATATATTTTTCAAGATTTTGTTCTACCACTTTGTCGGCATGATTAATATGTATACCCATGTCTAATTACAGCTTTCTAGTACTAAGCGTCTCTGAGCTAAGCCGCGGACAGACGGACGGACATGGCGAAACTATAATGGTTCCTTGCTGACTTCGGAACCCTAAAAACTGGCCAAGTTCGAGTCGGACTCGCGCACGGAGGGCTCCGTACCACCATACAATATTAAGGGAATATAATTCGGAGCGCGCTCCGTACAAACGAATTCTGGTGATATTTTCAATACTAATCAATTAAAGTAAATTATTTTTTTCAGAAACTATCTAAAAACTAATCTCTATGTTTGTATGAAGTCAGATTTTCGTTCAAATGTATAGTTTTAAAGTTACAGTGCCTCAAAGATTTCCATACACATCTTAAATTAATCCTAGCTTAATGAATACAAACATAGAGATTAGTTTCAAGATTGTTTCTGAAAAATTGCATTGACTCAAAATGTTTGTTTATTTATTCTTCTTAAAATATACGGCGTGTAACACTTTTTCTTTTTCTAAAATCAAGTGCTCGAATTACTAAATTGCTTGTGAACCTTCAGAAACAAGGCGTTACACCAAATATTTAATGTTCTGATTACTTAACGAACTCGAGATTATCTAATCAGGTTCTTGTTTGTTCTGAAGTAAACGTAGCGGGCTTAAAGGTACATAGCCAACTTTGAAAAGGTAATCTCTTAAAATGTTTCAGATTTGGAAATGAGGCTACCTATACACAGTACTCAAAGGTTTTTATTGCCTTAAGAGAAGTTTATTCCAAAAGCGCTAATGAGCATACAAACGAAAATTTGCAGAAACTATCTAGAAACTAATCTATATGCTTGTATGTTGTCAGATTTACGTTAAAATATACAGTTTCAATGCTAGGATTAATTTAAGATTTGTGTGGAAATCTTTGAGGCACTGTAACTTTAAAACTATAAATTTAACGAAAATCTGGCAACATACAAGCATAGAGATTCGTTTCTAGATTATTTCTGAAAAATTTCATTGACTTTGATTGGTTAGTATTGAAAATATAACTAGTCTTCATTTGTATGGAGCGCGCCAACGGTAATATTTGTTTGTACGTACAGTTTTAAAGGGGATGATAATCTTTGCAGAGCGCCCGAGTGTACTGCAAACAAACGAAGTTAGATCTTATTTTCGATACTAACCAATTAAAGTCGATGACATTTTTCGGACACGATCTAGATACTAATCTCTGTGCATGTGGTTAGTTAGATTTTCGTTAAAATATACAGTTTGCTTGTTATGCTAGGATTAATTTACGATTTGTATAGAATTCTTTCAGCCGCTGTATCATTGAAACTATATATTTTAGAGAAAATCTGACAAAACAAAGGCACAGAGATTAGTTTCTAAAAATTGTCCTTGAATTTAATTGGTTAACCAAAATATAATTAAATTTGTATGGAGCGGGCTACCGGTTATATCCTCTTAAATTCGAAATTCAATCTAAGTTGACACAAAAACGGATGCAGCGAAATTTTAAGTCAATGTTTTCGTTTACTTTGATGTCCATTATTGATTTTGGAGAATCTGTTTTCAAGTATTGCCTTGAAAAGATTATGTCGCCGGTGAGCCAAATCAATTTCAGAGTGGTAGTGGCACAGAATAGGTAAGAGTATATAGTTCTACATACAAAACGGCCACTCCCCGCCTCTCTCTTGCTTCAGGTACCCCACTTCACCTCACAGTTTCTGGGGACACTTTAGGGGAGCCGAGAAAGGGAATGCAGTCAGGCGTGCGCACCCTATTTGACTACATAAAAATAATATATTTTATTTTTATCCTCGCAGTAAAAATAAACGTTGGAAAATAACGCTAAATTCACATTTTCAGTAATTCTTTAGCTTAAATACAATTTTTTGAACTATAAAAGTAACGAAATGGAGATGATGTTCATACGATACGTGGTAATACAGCCTACACATATATCAATGACAATTTGCACCAAGCGCTCATGTGCAGACGCCATTTTGTCAAATTCAAAACGTTTGATAAAGTTTTGGACCTGTGGAGTGGTGAAGGGACCACAACCTCCACTTTTGGCAGGATGTCAGTGTGAGAGTTACGGATCTTCAGTAGATCAGGGGTCTTATTGTGTGTATATCAGACTGGAAATAGTGTTTTTTGTAGTTCTTAGAACAAGGGACCCAAGGGAAACCCGTGGGTATTTATGGGTTAAAAGCGGATACATGTGGGCCGATTTGATAGATTGCTCAAACATTCGTTCTAAAGCAGAAAAACAAGCTCAGCAACACTTTCTTGAAACGCTAGCCGACTATCATTTATACTCCAAGGACAAGAACAACTCCCACTATATCATGTGCCTTAATCCAAAGAAGACATTGATTTTAATTTATTCAAGGGTGGATGCCGTTATAAACGAAATTCGACGTGGTTGTACCACATCAACATTTTCATTGGTTTTATACTAAAAAGTCGACGTTTGAATTAAATTTGAAAAAATAGGTCTATCATATTTCTCTCTCGAATAACTATTTTTTGTGAAACAATTCAATTAGCGTTTTTTCCCGACAGTCAAGTATCACGTTTCATGCTAAAAAAAAACGTTTATTTAGAACTATTCTCAAACTGTTTTATTTCAGTTTTTTTTCCGCCTGTAATATTTTCTGTATAAACATTTCAAATGAACTGATCCGCGTGAGTTTTTTATTGGAATCCTGCGTTATATTCAATGGTATTTCAACGAATGCCTTTGTGATTGAACTCTAACTGTTGCTCTCGGATAGATAAATTATATAGCGATAAACCAATTAAACCAGGTCATATGTGGATTGAACATTCATTGACAGCAAGCTAACCACTTGTCTCCACAATTCCACATTCGGCCAGCGTGGTAAGGTGTATACCTCTCAACCTTATTCGCGAAAGAAGGTCTTTGTGCTGCCGTGGTATATCCCACTCCGTCTCACCCTTATTCGCGAGATGAGGCCTTCGTGAGAGGTGACGTGCTTAAAAAAGGCCAGGGCTGCAATCGCGGTAAATATTCGGTGATTGAACCGTGACTAGATTACGTATGAACCATAACTTTTGACACATTTGGTAGTACGCTAATCGCGGTACAGCTCATGACAGCCGTTAGAGCCGTTTTGACAGATCGCTCAGACCATAAAGGCTGTCAGTTACATAGAGTTTATTTCGTCTTAGTTTATCTGATCAGTTTAAAACTACGTAATTAGTCCGAAGATTTTTATCTGGAGAGTAAGCCACTCTTACCTACCGTAGCGAGATTTTCAGAATTACCGTATCCGGAGTCAATATAAAGGAAAAATTTTGTGAGGCAAAACTTTGTAACGTGACACATTTCGAAGATACAAGCAACCAAAGTTTTAATGTATAGATAAAAACGAAATGGTACGCTTTACAAAGATTTTTAAACATTTATTAATAATTGTTTGTGTTGACATTAGCTATCAATTTCTGTAAGAATTATCAGGGGACGACATTTTATGAAAGCAGATTTCAACGAAGTCAAAATGCAACTGTTAGTTACATTTACAGACAACCGAGATGTTTAAATTGTTAAATATATTTTATTTATCATCGTACTGAATTCTCGCATAATTCGGTTTGAAATAGAATCTTTAAAAAAACAGTCACATTAACATTTTCCAATCAACTTCAAAAACAAACAGTATATGCAACTCTCTACTTTGTAAAACAATATCCACCTTCCCCGCATAATTTTCCTATTTCACCTGTTGAAGAACATGTCGAGAAAGACATAACCCACACATCATAAACTACGTGTCTCGTAAAATATAAAATTTTTAGTACGATGCCTTAAACAGGGTCGGAATAAGGAATACAGGTAAGGTTTTGATTATATACAGGGTGTAAGTGGCAGCCTAGCAAAAACTGTAACGGTGAACTCAGACCATCAAACTGAACAACTTTCAATATGGAGCCTACCTCAGAAAACGCGAAGATAATATTATTACAAATACTTATTGTGTTTCATGCACACGAAATTATAAGCACTTTAAAATATCAATCAATCAATCAAATATACTTTATTTTTACGCCAAAATATAAACAGTAAAATACAGAGAGAAAAAAAACAAAAGGCACAAAATAAGGCGGTCTTATCGCTAAGAAGCGATTTCTTCCAGACAACCACATGTAACTCCCTAACTAGACAAATATCTTGCATCATAGTGATTTATTCTCATAAGGTAAGTCGCTTTAATTGAAATCGGATATGAATTCAATAACATGTAAGATGGCTTTCATGCAATAAAGAGGAGAGAAAATTGTCTCTCTAATAAACAGAGTGCACCTATCAACAGAATCCTAGAGGACAAATTGCGATAAATAAATCGCAACTGAACCATGATTGAACCGCGTGCGAACCACAACTTTTAACACATTCGGTATCGCGCTATTCATTTGACAGCCGTTAGAGCCGTTTTGACAGATCGCTCAGACGTTAAAGGCCAGTCCTAAAGTAAATAAATCATGTTTAGCGCGATACGGAATTAAACACAATGCAATGCAATGTGATTAGAACTGAAATTGGATTATGATTGAACTTGGATGTTTTAAATTAGCGCGATCGCTCTTTTGAACTTGGCCAGGAACAAACGGTACAGGAGAAAATTGTTTTACATCGTCATGTGAAACTAGTAGAAAGTTTTGAAGAAGTTCGACCACTAATAACAATAGAAAAAATATTCAGAATCTTCATATTTCAGCTCTCTCATTTACATACTTGTGTTCATTGTGAAATTCAATATAATATTCTCTATTTATATTAATTAAATAAATAAAAATTATTTAATTCATACTTTTATTTAATTTCACAAACATACAAAACAATTGTTATAAATGTATCAATTTGTGTAAGTTGTTAAAATAAATAAAATTTAACAAATAAACACCATGCTAAGGAAAAACAAGAACATTAAAAACTATGTTAATAAAATTGTTAAGATAACTATTAAATATGTAATTAAATTTTAATAACAATTCGATCCTGTCTAAATACTACACTGCACGGAAAAAATATACGTGACAACCTTTTTATTTTGTTGACTTTACTTAGAAAATTTGTTGAATTGTAACTATATTTCTAGTCGATACAACTAAAATATACTTACATTCACACATCAACTTTCGCCATTTTCTCTTTCGTATTTCGACTATTTATATGTGGACTGGTTACGCGTGTAATTCTACTAACATACATTTCTGCCACTTTTTGCGGGGGGCGAGGTAACATGAAATCCGCAACTTTGGATTTTATTCCCCATAACTTTAGATTCTAATTTTGAATGTTAAAAATCATGAAAAGTAGTCTCGTGTAAACCCCAAACGTTCTAAGTTCGAAGTTATTATTTCGCAATTATAGGCTGTCTCGTTTAGTGATAAGGTGTAAAATTGAATGTAAATGCACATTATATTTCGTACTTAGTCCGAGACATAACAATGTAGTATCGCTATCTTGCGTGTATCCGCGTCCTTTAAATCTATGGAAAAAAAGCAAAAAACGTGTCTCCGAACGTCATCTACCTGTCAATGTCATTCGTTTATCGCGCGTAAACGCGATCCTTGTTGAAAATAAAAATTTTAAAGTTTTATAGTTAAATTATAAGTTCTTTTGTGTATAAAATGGAAAGAATTAAGTGTGAAGTCAATCAGGTAAGATGGAAGTAAAGGATACATAAGTTGGAGGAGTGATTGACTTAGTAAATTATGGTAAATTACGACAAGGTACGTACACAATTTATTCTTTTTGTTTCTGTTATTGAAAAAGTTTACCTACATGCTGCGGGGGATTGGATCCCCTCCCCGGCCCGACACAATGTGTCCACGCATTTACGAGATTCGAAGATGCGCTTTCCCGTGGGGATAGAAGTATACGAAAGCCGGTTCCCGTGCCTTTGCCGGCACACGTATGAACGTGTTACGTTCATACTCTTCCCCGTTGGGGAAAGACAGCCGACGCCGATGGCAGACCCTGGGCCCGTTGCACTATGTAGGCTTGAGTTTTGACCATGCACTGGTTTTCCCGTGGGGAAAGGCCATACCAGTACTGTGCCCATTGCCCAAACACTTTTGAGTTTCAAACAGAGACACGTTCCCATTGGGAAGGTAGTTATTACAGCTCTTTTGCCTATTAGCCACGCATGCACTTTTACCGTTGGGAAAGATCATGCCATTACTTGTGCCGATTGCCCAAGCACGTTTGAGTTTCAAACAAAGAGACACGTTCCCGTTGGGAAGGTAGTCAGTACAGCTCTTTTGCTTACTAGCCATGCATGCACTTTTACCGTTGGGAAAGATCATGCCAGTACTTATTTATCCCATTGCCCAAGCTGGTTCGAGTTTCAAACAAAGAGACACGGTCCCGTTGGGAAGGTAGTCATTACAGCTCTTTTGCATATTAGCCACGCATGCACTTCTACCGTTGGGAAAGATCATGTCAGCTCCTGTGCCCTTAGCCCTTGAAAGGTTCTAGGTTTGATGATGATGATGACGACTTTTCCGTAGGGGATAGAATAGAATCATTTATGGCACAGAATCTTTAATTGGAAAGACAGCCGACACCGGCTCCGGTGCCCAGTGACCAATTGTGTTCAGAATGACGTAATATTTGCTGAATTATTATGAGGATGAATGTTTATTCTTTCTTACCATACTAATTCCCGTTGGGTAAGAGGTTACTGCCCTTAGCTTGTAATTGTATTAATATATTGCTTGTAATTGTGTGACACTTATACATCTTTCCGTTGGAAAGTATTTTTGTTTTTATCCGTTTATTTGCCTGATTATAAGATAGTCATTGATGCCTCATTTATCTAAACCTGGTTGTTTCCCGTTGGGAAGACATAACTCTGAACAGTGGGTGTTGCCTGTAGCTATGTTCCAGGTATTGACATGTTTGGGGCTAGTTGGTAAAAAGCTTTTACTCTGTAAGTAGGTAATACCTCTATGTTGATCCTGAGATAGACATTGAGCGAAATCCTGAGATATCAAATCATAATTACAATATTCGGTATTTAATTAATAACTGCACATTAGTCACACTCAGTCGATTAAATTAGCCTCAGGCACTGCTATTCACCTAACTAGGTTAGGTTAGAAGACAGCTCGGAAAGGTGACAGAGACAATCTACTCTCAGATTGAGAATGTTACAGTCAATAGTATGAACACAAAGAGATAAAAATTGCATTATCTAAATATAAAACTGCACCCTAAATAATTTTGGAATTGCCTGGCATTTTGAAACAATCTGGTACTAGGCTAAGATACATTATTACAAGAATGTTAGCGGCACTGAAGGTAGCGTCAGCTTCACAGCCTACAACACAATAATTCTTCTCTCAAGAGAAGATTTCAATAAATTGGCACCAATTAAAGTTGCTGACAGATTCTCCAAGCTTAGCATGCTGCATCTCCAGGTAAATTGGGTTTTGATAACAGCTTATTGCACCTTTTGTTAGCAAAAATATTTATCAAGTTCATAAAAGGAAAATAAGTAAACAGAATTCCTTTGCACAAAGCTGGATGACATGTGAATTTTCTAACAATAAAGAAAGGTTCAAACAGTATGAAACCCAAGTAAATCCAGCCTCAAACTTTTCGTCATACAGTACAGAAAGAAAGTCACAAGCCATTATTATTTGGGGGTAAGGGCTTGGTTAATGACCAATAGCTACCGCAACCTGAACAGATCTATTGTAGCTGGTCACAAGCCATTCTGGTAACACCAACCTCTGCATCAACCCAAACTGTTACCCTATCCACCAGATAGGGACAGGTGCAGTACCCTATGTGATAAAGCTTATCGCTAGACTCAAATATTTACTTAGTTGTACAATTTTGGTAATATCTCTAATGATCTAATAAATAAAATACCCTTTGAGGAAGAGTTTGCCGCTGGACTTAAAAGTATTATAGCATAAGCATATGCTCACAACTGTACTCCCCGAGGGGGTGGTCAGATATGTTCTGAAACCTCAGGACATCCACGTAAACATTTTTATATTTGTAGTAATATAACAAATGATACCCTTTTAGGTAAAATTTGCTGCTAGACTCATCATATTTTCTCATTTGTTATTATAATATCACTTATGATCAAGTTGTATTTAGGTTGAAAAGGGGCTCCATCCTTTGAGTTTCCATAACCTTCATGTTAATAACATGTTATAAAAAGTCTGAAATTAAAATAATAAATGCTGATAAATAATTAAAACTGAAAATTAATTCTTTTATAACTATTTAGTAACAATAAAATAATATGGCCCATAAAACGTATTTGAATTTTTCAATTACTTAAATAATGGTTCATTATTTAAATGGGATGACCTACCCAATAAACTAGCCTGGTTGGCTAGGCCGGCTCTGACTGTATTTACAAAACAGTGAAAATCCATAAATGGAACATGTCTTGTCCTTTTCTTAGGACAATACCTGATACCATGATAATGTATCTATACCTCAATGGTACTTACTTACCAAGAATGCTTAAAGCTTAAATAATGGTATAAGGCTAAAGATTAATGGGAATCTCTAGGTTCCATTAGCATAAACATAGCTAGGTTCTATTAAAAGTAATATATTTTTATCATCCACTGCTCAATCTACTTAACCAATATCTGACCATAGTCATGATCAATTAAAGATTTTATAATGTGGTTATACAATTTGGTATCAGTTGTGTGGCAGCAGTGGCTTTGTTTACGCAAATAATCTGGATATTAATATGTACCTATGTCACCTACGAGTATATGTGCAAAAATATACTGAGTTAAATGGGTTAAAAGTTCAAAGGTTTCGGTTTAATTAAAAATGCATAGTAGGTACATTATAATAACTTTTATTTAGTATAAATTCAGGACTCCGAAGCCTGCTACATCACAGGTCCAACATATGCCTGCTACATAGTTCTAATCTATTAGAACTAGAGAAAGAATTTCATGAAAACGAACTAAGCCATTTGTAGCATTGTTTACTTTAAAGAATCAGAATCAATGTGAAACTTTAATTAGGTAAAATCACACATAACACAACGGAGATATCTTTTAACGAGTGTATTGTGTAGACAGTCAGTAACCTATTTTAAATAGTAGCCAAATCCAAATATATCTGACAGTGTGTGGATCAATTCAGTCTACATTACACTTAATTTCATTACAAGACCTTATCCCTGAAGAGATAAAGGAGAGAATCACATAGATACCTAATTATAGGTCAACTTACTGAATGAGATTTTTCTCAGAAAGTTTTAGATATGATTAATTCTAAGTTCGGTTTAGTGTGAAAAGTATGTTTCATTGCTTAGATACCCTTTCGCATGGAATGTAGAGGGTTAAGTAGACAACATTTTTCTATGTTCTTTAGTGTTCCAATCAGATTCTCTCAGCCTTGGTACCCACTGCTGAAAGAACTGGACAGTCTCAGAAACAGTTATATTTGAACACTCTCTGTCTTCTACATTATCATGAGATCCTAGACAGGAAACTTATTCCTAGGTTAAATAAATGTCAAAATGATATCGGGCAAATTTTCTCAAAACCTCTTTATATAAAACACTGATAGAATTCTATAGTCTATGTCAGTGGAGGCCATTTTGTTAGTCAAATTAGGTATTTTTAGAGGTTTCTATTTGAGTTAATGTATTTTACATACTTCTGTTATTGATAACGGTGATTCTGAAATAATGCATCACCTATCCTACATCTCATAATGGATAATAACACTCATATCGGCAATGTTCTGATGAAACGCGTTCTAGAATAAAACGCGGGTTTAAAGGTTATTCAAATTACGCCCTTCTAAACAAAATTATGTTAGTATATGGGACTCACATCATGTCTTACAATGCTTAATAGTGGTCCACTCAATTTTTGGTTGATTGGTGTCGACGCATAATGACCTAATTTGTCAACGCGAAATGACTTAATCTTATAATGTCCTAATCGCAAAATGACCTAATCGCGGAAGGTCCTAAACGCGGAATGTCCTAAACGCAAAATGTCTTAAACGCGTTATTTCCTAAAATTTAGGTAAACTATCCGAAAGTTAGATAGTAGGCAGTTTTTACTTAATCTTCAGATTAAGAAATCAAATTTAGTATTCCTGCACCTAATTATGTGTATTTCTCATATTATGAGTCATAAGCCATGAATCAATTCATGATAGAAGATTGTTATACCATATTGTTTTAAAGGCGTCTGCTCAGGGTACAGATATTAGTTTCGAAAGTTTTATTTTTTATTTTGTAAGTCATCATGTCATCGTCCCACTCGACTATATGGGTTGCAGCGCACCCTCCCACATAGAAGGCTTACAGTCGATAATATTTTAAAAAACAATACCTATGTCGTTCTACTAGAACCTCAACAATTTAGAGTCTGACAGTGATCAGACAGATTAAAGTGGGAGAAGCAGTTTGAGGTACTCACATAGGTACCTAATTATACATAATATTAGTTAACAAAATATTGTTAATTTATTACTGTCTGATTTTGACTAATATTGTATGATTGTGATTTACTAATCTCATTTTGTGTGATAGGTACTACTATACCTACCTATAACTTACAAGGTGTTATTCTTAGTTGTGACTCTTAAGTTCACAACAGACGAGTTTGTTTTAATTTAAGATGTTGTTTCCTCTAAACATCTACATTGTTATGTCTCGGACTAAGTACGAAATATAATGGTAGGATTAAACGAACTTACCTGAAGTGAAGTTCTATCCTAATTATATGAAGTACTTAGTCCGAGACATATACCTACTTCCCACCCTCCGCATACCCAGTTACTACCAGTTAGCTCTAAACTAATGACATTGACAGGTAGATGACGTTCGGAGACACGTTTTTTGCTTTTTTTCCATAGATTTAAAGGACGCGGATACACGCAAGATAGCGATACTACATTGTTATGTCTCGGACTAAGTACTTCATATAATTAGGATAGAACTTCACTTCAGGTAAGTTCGTTTAATCCTACCATTATAAATCATTACTTTTAAGAGGATATAATTCGGAGCGCGCTCCATACAAACGTACTATGGTAATATTTTCAATACTAACCAATTAAACTCAATGAAATTTTTCAGAATCAATCTAAAAGCAAATGTCTATGCTTGTATAGAGTCAGATTTTCGTTCAAATGTATTGTTTTAAAGTTACAGTGCCTCAAAGATTTCCATACAAATCTTAAATTAATCCTAGCATTGAAACTGTATATTTTAACGAAAATCGGACACGATACAAGCAAAGAGATTTGTACTTAGATTGTTTCTGCAAAATATCTTTGAGTTTAATTGTTTAGTATTGAAAATACCACCAGACTTCGTTTGTATGCAGCGCGCATTTACGTATCCGGAATAAACTTCTCTTAATTGTAACGTCTACGCGTATTATGCGTCAGTGTTCTATGAAATTGACAACTCTGCAACCACCCTAATTCTTTCGATATGTCCAAAACAACAAATTTTTTAGTAAAGTCGACAAAAAAAGAATCTTTGACATCTATTTTATTTTAGTAAAAGTAGGTATATTTTAGTTACGTTGACAAGAATTATAGTTTCAACAAAAAATTGTCTAATTAAAGTCAACAAAATAAGAGGGTTGTCACATTTTTTTCCCATGTGACTTAAAATACGACCCTTTTGAGTACAGTACAAGGTTTTTTATTAACATGAAACCAGAAAATGTACTAAACACGAAACGAGATTATTACATTTGCCTCTTTTCCTGTTAAATTCTTAAGAAACAAACAAGATTTTTTTTCCTGTGGTAAATAAACAAAGAGAAATAAGTTTATGTATAAGGAAAAATTACGATTGAAATTCAAGACGAAATCAGTAATATTGTTCATTTTAACATAATCCGGAACATTTTCGGAATTATTGTGTTTAGTATTGAAAAGTGTATACAACGTGTTAATGAATTAACGCAAAACTAGAAATTAGTTTGTTTAGTATCGAGAGCAGAATCGACTTATCCTGTTTTCAACATAGGTAATTTTTTTCAGAATATTAAATAATTTGTTTGTAAATTTTAAAATTTACTGAACTCGATCTCAACCCACCACATGGGCACACTCACCCTACTAACTACCAAAACAAGATTCTTAATATGTATCTATGAGCACGCTATTGCTTTCATTCATTGCTGAAATTATAACAAATCATTTTTGCCTGAAAACTTAAAAAGCGAATAACTTAAAATTTTTACTACCAAAATAATGAAATTATTGTTTCAATCTAATTATTTTAATATAATTCAGTGTATGAGGTTTTCCGCTTATTCACTAACACGTTGTATAGCCTTTCGTGACACCGTATACACTTAGCTCTCGTTTCATACAAATTAGAAAAACTGACAAGAGGCAAGCATGTGCGATATGCGAATGATAGAGGACAATACTGCCAACGAAAATTATACCCACTGTCGTTTGCGTCCGTCTGCCCAGCGGGGATGAGGTATACAATTTGTAGGTTGGCAGTGTCCGCGTATTGTATGTGGTATTATGTGCATGAAATTTATTGTTTTTAGTACAGATACTCTTTCTTATACTCTGGTTTCGTCCACAAATATCACTGCTTCAAGGCCTTATAGTGCGTCCAAGATAACTGATTTTGACGGTGGTAGATTCAAAAACATGACGTCAAAAAGTTATCCATGTGATATTATTTTGAATAAAACAATTTTGACTTGTCTTTTGACTTGACTTGAGTAAGTTTTAGAGATTTTATATTATTTTTTAAAGCTGTTTGAGCCATCTAAACTTTATAATACACAAAAGTATATCTAATAAATTAACATCTTAACTATTATAAAACTGTAACAGAAGTGTGTCTGTACATGAAAAAGATGACGATATGGTTTTTAGGTATCCCGGACTCAATCTTTTTAAGAATTTTTGTTTGTCTGTTTGTTTGTTTGTTTGTATGTTTGTAACAGCATTACGCAAAAACTACTGAACCAATTTTGAAGAAATCTATTGTTTTAAATTTATTATGATCTGACTTAAAATCTGGTATATAATTTGTGCGGACGAAGTCGTGGGTTAACTCTAGTTTAACATAAAAATTAAACGTTTTTCGGCTCAAACATTTTCAGAAAGTAAAATAGTCGCTCTAAAACGATAAATCACGGTGCCATCTTGTACGCACTATAGTACATACCTTTTACACGTTCCGGCTACCGGGTATATGTTATGCCATTAGAGATCTACGATGATGGTCCACGATCCTACTAAAGTAATAAGTATGAACCAATTAGTAGAGCCTTTACATACACTTCGCTGCAATCTGCAGTCTGCAGGGTACTCAACTCAGCGACCAGAATGTATTAAAAGGAACTTAGGGCCAATTCAGATTAAGGCACGGAACTTTCGTAACCAAGAATGGGCAAACTTAGTAGACAATTTACAACAAGTCAATGTAAAATAAACTTAGTTCGCAATAGATCGCATGAAGTAGTGGCTTTAATAGACATTTATAGGCACTCTAAAAGTCTATTTAGTACCTATAAACAACATCGAGAAGAACGGCTATAAAATGCGGTCTACCTGAGTGTTTCCTCTGTATTTTGAAGTAGAGAGTTTACTATTCTTTGCTATCACTTCATACAAATGGACTCGCACTGACAAGAAGAAGTATTGGCGATACTGATTGAGTGAAAGTGGACTACAAAATTGCCTACGATTGTCTTCCAAACGTCTTCCACGAGGAGGTGAGGTAAAAATTTGTGAGGAGCAGGGGCTATCTCTACACTATGTAGTACCATTAATAATTAAATAAATAAAAAAAAACTTTATTTCAGACATTACATCCATATGTTGTTAGTATCACTCTTAAGAGAAGTTTATTCCGAATGCGTAAATGCGCGCTGCATACTAACGAAGTCTGGTGATATTTTCAATAATAACCAATTAAACTTAATGAAATTTTGCAGAAACAATCTAGAAACAAATCTCTATGCTTGTATCGTGTCTGATTTTCGTTAAAATATACAGTTTCATTGCTAGGATTAATTTAAGATTTGTATGGAAATCTTTGAGGCACTGTAACTTTAAAACTGTACATTTTAAGGAAAATCTGACACGATGCAAGTATAGAGATTTGCTCCTAGATTGTTTCTGCAAAATTTCATTGAGTTTAATTGGTTAGTATTTAAAATATCACCAGACGTCGTTTTATTAAGCGCGCCAACAGTAATATACCCTTAAATAACTACCCCAACAGCACAAATGTCCACAAAATATGTTATATATCTACAAAATATCTAATAGATATCTAGTAGATCCAGTGCTTAATAAAGATACTGTCACAGTATCTACTGGAGACCATGTTCAGGATGCTATTGGCGTTGGCGCAAACCCTCTGCAGCAAGGCGCGCCACGCCTTTGTTTTCGGAAGCGGTTCCCTTACACCCTGTAAGAAACCCCAGAAGGACCTATCCTTCTAATATGCTGACAGTTTTTAGGGGATAATCAGACCATCAAACTGAATAAATTTTAGTATGGAACCAACATCGGAATCGTGGAATTACTAAAAGCTGATGCGTGTGACCTTCCTAATCCAACCCCATTTGTGGTAATGAGAAAGAAAGCGAACTTTACTAACTTACATAATTACGGAAATAATAGTTATATTTAGTTTGGTCCCAGCTAGTCCCACAATTTTATTCATTTTGATACTAATATCGATGCTATAAGAGTCTCAATTGGGGATAAGTTGTGTTGTTTGAACTGTAGAAGAGGAAAATCCGCTGAGTCGAAAGTCTGTTCCCCCTACGATTACATGGTGATTAATGCCATTCTATTTCCTAATACGAGCAATTCCTACGGTTGTGGAAGCTTAGAGCCACTTTTACTACTTTTTAGGTTTAAGGCGCCATAGGTTCAGATGAATATTTTCTATGAGAAAAGTGAGAAAAGTGCGTGCGTGTGCCGTATTTCCGAATAAAAAGAATTAACAAAAGTACTTTATCTAGATAAACTAATGGTGAAAATGTGAGTATACCTATAAATACCAAAAATCTGATACTATTTTAAAATCTTATAAGCAACAGGCACCATTAGTACACATAGTATCTAGAGCGTGTTTTCATTGACTTTAATTGATCATATTGTAAATGATGTCTAGTATGACCTCTTTCCAGGAATAGGTCGAATTACCAATCACCCTGTATATTGTAGCGTTGGTTTTCGGGCCTTAGAAAGATTGATAAGATCACAATAACATTAAATTATTATTTTATTAGAAGTGTTGAACGAAAAACATGGATTCATCATCATCAATCATTCTTATCGTTAAATTTTTTGACTAATGTATTCTACCCAGAAGTGTAAAATGTATGTTATCTAAACTTTGACTATTTATATGTGGACTGGTTACGCGTGTATATCTACCTACTAACAAACATTTCTGCCACTTTTTGCGGGGGGCGAGGTAACATGAAATCCGCAACATTGGATTTCATTCCCCATAACTTTAGATTCTAATTTTGAATCTTAAAAATCATGAAAAGTAGTCTCGTGTGAACCCCAAACGTTCTAAGTTCGAAGTTATTATTTCGCAATTATAGGCTGTCTCGTTTAGTGATAAGGTGTAAAATTGAATGTAAATGCACAAGATCAATTATGCTTATACCGTGGCAGAGGGGAAATGCTACCGCAAGGCTAGTCCTTATAATAATTAGTCAAAGTATCTAAAGGTATTTTGAGAGTACAACATAGGATAATTGCTTTCGGTTAAATTATATAAATATCTGCATTTTGTAGGGTTCCGTGCCCAAAGGGTGCCAACGGAATCCTATTCATACGCTGTCCGTCCGTCCGTCCGTCCGTCATTTATTGAACCACATAATAGGTAAGAAGCTGTTTTCACAGAACATGCGTTGTTAATTGTGATTTGCTAACATATAAACATATTTTTCAAGGTTTTTTATAGTTAATCGTAAAAATGGTAATACAAGCGTCATACTTGGTGTAAGAGTATAGAATATAGCATACTCGTAAAATAACAAAACTGGCCAAGTGTGTGTCGGGCTCGGACTAAAGATCCAAGAGAAAATGTATGTGTCGGCCTGTCACGACAGTCAACCATTTTGTGGTGGCTCGAGCGTGTTTTCGTACAACACAATCCTTGAGATCACCCACTGATGAATTACCGAACAACTTCAAGCGCATTTGCTATTTCTCACCCATGATAGGGTTCCGTAGCTATTGCATTAGTAGAATAAGAAAATAGTAATAATGTCGATTCTCTTACCTAAAAGAAAAATTTAAACCTACCGATAGCGCGATTTAATTTACTGCAACGCCATCTAGTTTGTATTATAACATATATTTTTGTTACAGGTTTTTTCAGAAATAGGTTGGGCTACAGCATCCGTTATAATTTTCATTAAAAGTACTTACCGAAGTCTATATTTTATAACATTTTCAGATTTTTTACCTATTTTTGACTTTGAGCGTAGTTATCTCGAGCCAGAAGCATTATGACGATTTAGCTTCTATGGGAGTTTTGTTTCATTGGACAAGACCTATCCAACGACACCTCCATCGATTTGATGAAAAAAAATATCTGTTTTTAGGTTACTGTATCTGTCTTCATGTCAAATTACGATTCAATAGATGCAAAAATGAGCGAGTTATTGACGTGGGGCATACAACCAGACAGACAGAAAGAATGGACGAAAGTATTAAGGTTTCTTTGTTAGACTACGGAACCTTAAAAACAGAACTGAAAGTCGAATCAATTTGAAATTGAGCTCCTTCCAAACGATAAAGTATATCCTATTTCACCAAGAGATTGCTACAAACTGTATCCACCCTGTGTCAATCTAATAATCTTCCTCGAGCCTTATCTACATACTCGTAATGGCGAATATCGATCGGCTCTCGACTAATATAAATAGCTTAGCTTCCAATCTGGCTGGATGCCCTCGATTGCTGTGACCCGCCGTCCCGTTAGTTGATATAGATTTAGGTACAATGTTAATATCTGTATAGTTATAGATAATGGTAGTAGACTTCGTTATATTGTAATAGAACGATTTCTATTTAGTTTTCTGACCAATTCTCAGTGAGTCTTTCTGTTTTTTTCTTAAGGTTACGAGTTTATAAGTAAGAAATTATGATCTCCTTATTCTTAGCCTATTCTAATCATAACTATTCCTAATATATGAATCGAATAAGTAAGTTTTTCCTCTACCCTAAGGTTGTCTGGAACAAATCGCTTTTTAGCGATAACACCGCCTTATTTGTACCAACTTTTCTGTTGTGCAATAAAGTATAATTGAATTGAATTGAATTGAAGTTTTTATTTGTACAGTAAGAGTTGAAATTCTATCCTTGTAATTCTTTCGTTATCTGGAACAAAGTCTTCAACACAAACTCGTTTCTTCCTATTCGCAATTCTACACAATATTAATAACACACTACTGCCTTTCACCATATTTGCTTTTTCATACATTGGATCAATATGAAAATTAGCAGGGAATTAAGAGGACATAATTCGGAGGACGCTCCATATAAACGAAGTCTGGTTATATTTTAAATACTAACCAATTAAAGTGAATGAAATTTTTCAGGAACCATCTAGAAAGTAATCTCTATGCTTTTATGTTGTCAGATATTTGATATGATCCATAGTTTTAAATTACAGTGCCTCAAAGATTTCTATACAAATCTTAAATTAATCCTAGCATAGAGATTAGTCTGTAGATAGTTTCTGAAAAATAGTCAACAAAAAAACATTTGGAACATAACAGAAAAAGTGGCAGTAAGTAATTCAATATAATATTGGTTCGATGGTATGTTTTCAGAGAGATTTCGTAACTCAACTTTTTGTAAACAAAATCCAATGTCGAGTTTCATATTTCAGTTCGAATTCTAAAGGTGGAAACGTCTTCACAAATAATCTTCTCGAATGATTCGATTACTTTATTTCCAGATTGTATTTCCTAAAGTTTTCTTGTGGTTTATTCTAAATTTCTATTGTCGCTGCTCTAACTAAAGATAATTTTCAATCGCGACACTGTTTAAGAAGTTTGAAGCGAGACGCTAATTGCCTGAGAAACGATTTACGTTTCAATTCTGAGAAATGGTTTACGTTTCAATTTAAGTTTAAATCTGTCAGGTAGTTCTACTGGAGAATTTTTGTCACAACCATTATCTAAAACTATCGACATGTTCATTATCAAACCCAGTGAATTGTCACAACCATTATCTAAAACTATCGACTAGTTCATTTTCATCACCAGTCAATTATCACAACCATTATGTAAAACTATCGACTGGTTCATTATCATCACCAGTCCATTGTCACAACCATTATCTAAAACTACCGACTTGTTCATTATCATCACCAGTCAATTGTCACAACCATTATCTAAAACTATCGACTTGTTCATTATCATCACCAGTCTATTGTCACAACCATTATCTAAAACTATCGACTTGTTCATTATCATCACCAGTCAATGCAAGTCCCACTACAGGGCACAGGCATCGCCTGACGAATTTTTTTTAAATAGACCTATTCGGTATGTAATTTTTGTTTGTTGGAGGGCTGAATTGAATACGATTTCGAGATAATTTGATCGTCTCAATAACAATATAAACTATTTTAAAGATTTTAAAATGAATGGATTCACGATATTTAATTCAAATAATGTAATTCTGCAATTCTGCTAACTCCGTTGTAAACTATGTAAGTGTGTATTTGACATTTGATGTTGTTTTCCATAGAATTATTAATTTACATGGCCTTTTCTGTTTCCAGCAGGAAGTTGGAATAGATATTGTATAACTGGAGAGCAGACTGCCTTACAGCGGTGAAACATGAAAATACTCATTGGCGGGCCGGTAATGTTTGTCCTTCATTCGTAAATTCCCATAGTTGTTTCTGACGACAACTTTTTCCCTTTCTAATCCAACAAAAAATTATAAAGGGAAAAACTTGAAATCAGAAACATCGACGATGTGCACTTACGAAAGAAGGACGAACATTACCGACCGCTATCATATGGCACAGTATAAGAAAAAGTATCAAGTACACACAGTACGGACACTCCCTGTCTCCCACCGACTTTTTACCTCATACCTCCTTTCGTTGAATCGTGGTTCCTCTTAAGCAAATGCGTATTCCTATCACACTCGAACGCAACAGTATCGCACATGCTTAAGTCATCTTTTAAATTTTTCTCATTTTTAGGGTTCTGTAGGAAACAAGGAAAGCTCGCCCTTTGTACATGTTTTCTCAACTTTGTATTTAATATGTCTTTGTGTACAATAAAGTGTTATAATAATAATAAGGAACCCTTATAGTTTCGCCATGTCCGTCCGTCTGTCCGTCTGTCCGCGGCTTAGCTCAGAGACGCTTCGTAGCAGAAAGCTGTAATTTGACATGGGTATAAACATTTATCACGCCGATAACAAAATCTTGAAAAATATTTCTTTTTTAAGGTACCTTTCCTACACGAAAAGTGGGGATGCAAACCGTTTTTCGATTTAGGGATCCATTAGCGAAATATTAAGCTTTAAAGTGATCATTTTTGTTAGAGTCATATGTCCCATGCCAGCTAAACGGTTGTTTCTGGATAGGTGAAAAAATTCACGGCAGTAGTGTGTAGTGTAGTCTACATAACGAAATTAAAAGGAAAACTATCACCGCTAAGTAGTTAACGAGTAATAATCGATCAACTTGTAAAATGTACTATTTAGTCTTTATTAGCCGTTAAACCGTAGTATAAAGCAAAAAGCTCCCTTCTAAGTCCGTATATTGTGACGGACAACTACGGAACCCTACCCTGCGCGTGGCCCGACACGCACTTGGTCGGTTTTTATGAAATGACAGCTATCAGCTGAGAGTGTACAAGGTGTGGCCATGGTCAATTTTCGTATTTCCATGCTTAGATGGAGGTTTTGAATCCATTGGTTGTAAGTCCATGGTTTCCAGCATTAAGATAGAAATAGAATAGAGGTGATTTTAATTATTTACAAAAAAGGAAAGGTTTTCTCCATGGAGTTCGAACTATTTTCTCGCAACCATTTTTGCATTTAGAGATTACAGATCAAAATCATTTAGAAATTAAATGTATATTTATAAAACTCGAAGTATCCTATAAAAATGGTTTCATAAAATTACGTCTACCAAGCGTAAAAAATCAATACATAAAATAAAATCGTAAACGCAAATTGTTTGAACGCACATCACGCAAAAACCACTGAACGGATTTTGATGAAATTTGGCACACAAATAGAATATGATCTGGATTAACACATATGATACTTTTTAGGGTCTACGCAGACGGAGTCGCGGGCATCAGCTAGTATAAAATAAATACCAAAATTATTTCGCTCTCATGTTAAAAACTGAAAAACAAACAAGCCAATTCCCTTTTATGTGTTAGTTCTAGAATATTCGATTTCACAAAATGTTACAAATTTCCATAAATTTATGATGCCTGATTCGCGATCCACTGTGAAACGTTGTTTTAGGAATTTTATGTTACAAACAGTTTTATTTTTTCGTTTTTTAAGAATATAAAATTGTTATACATACAAGTTTGGGTTTACATGTCAAAGTCAATATAATGTATTCAATATAGGAGCTTGCAGCACACTTATCAAACGTCAAATCTTTTTTAAAGCTACCACCGCGTCGGAACGTAAGTATAAGCATATGCTCACGACTATATTCCCCGAGGAGGTAGTCAGAGATATTATGAAACCTCAGAACATCCACGTTTCACCAGTAGTACCGAAACTCTGTCCAGTGTGACGGGTGTGTAAACAGTACTAACAGCTTAAAGATTTTAAACTCTACATCGTTGGATAATCGAGTTGAAAGCTTTTGGCAGCAGAAAATTTCGTTCGGTGATTAAAAAACCATCAGTCCTTCGGTTGTAGAGAAAGTTGTGTGAAATCCAATATCTGGACTAGACCGTAAGTCCAAATCGTTTCTCTGTAATCGAAATTAAAAACAGACTAGGCAGTTTAAAATGTTCTATTATACAGTGTGTAAGTGACAGCCTAGCAAATACTGAAACGGTGAACTCAGACCATAAAACTGAACAACTTTCATTATGGAGCCTACGAGTACCTCAAGAAACGCAAAAAAAATCTGCTGTCCCATACAAAACTGCTGTACCTACCCGACTCAAATGTATGGGACAGCTGTTTTTTTTTGCGTTTCCTGAGGTAGGCTCCATAGTGAAAGTTGTTCAGTTCAGTTCAGGTCTGAGTTCACCGTTTCAGTATTTGCTAGGCTGTCACTTACACCCTGTTTTCGGTTTCTATTTTATTTCCTGAAAGTTAAACTTATAGTGATTCTTTTGAGATATGTACGGTAAGGGTTTTTTAAGTTTTTACTTACAAATTCAGAAACTAAAAATATCCACACTATCTCCCAACCCAATCATAGTCGTAACATTCGGTACCATCGCAACTGATTTTTTTTAAAGTGCTGTATTCGGAATCAGCTCAATTATCTTGATAGACTTGGTATTTCAGGCAACAAATAAAATATGAAATATTTCTGACATATTTTCCCGATTCCGATTCTAGACAAAGTGTCTTTCGATTAGCGTTAACGACAGTAGAAAACATAAAAATGTATGAACTTAACGTATGGTGACGAAAGCAAATGTCAAAATGTTTCGATCGCCAATGTCAAATCCATGGGCCTAGCTAGTACATGAAGATTAAATGCCTACATAAGTGGAGAACGCAAAACAAATATTTTTATGAAGCCAAAAACCAAACCAAAAACGTCACATCATCGTCATCAAACGTCATCTTGGATGACGTCACATTTATGTCTCCCGTCTCATTTCCTCTTTACATAGAGTTGTCATTCTAAAGTCATGGCAAACCAAAAACTATGACCTTGAATGACGTCACTTATGTTTCATGGACTTGCTATTCTAAAGTCATGCCATCTTAAGAATGACAACTCCGTGTAAAGAGGAAATGAGATGGGAAACATGAGTCACGTCATTCAACGTCATAGTTTTTGGCTTCATAAAAATATTTGTAACGCAATCTCCACCTCTGTAGGTATTTTAAACTTCTTGAGCTTTTAGAAAGCGTTAGTTGGTGTAGTGTAGATTCGGTATTAGAATCGATCACTGTCTAGTTCGGTGAGTCTTTGGATGGATGACCGTTTTAGTAGTATCAAGTTGCTCCCAGATAGTTCCGTCAGAAGGCAGTGTATTCATTCAGCCAGGTGGAAGGAGTATTTACACATAATAAATACTAGTACTACCCGTACAGAAGAATCACTTTGAAAACAGATTTAAATGAATAGCGACTCTCTCTGCACGGCAATAAGGTAATAAGGAAATTTGATCACTACCCCACCTTCACCACTCCGTACTGAGTTTGTGCGGTCCTCATGAGTCGGGTGGTGTCATAATTCGGTATATCAAATAGGGGCAATGCGACTACTACTGTGATAATAATTTTGATAAGTGACATAATATTTTTATCATACCAGATATTAACTAGAAGATTATAAAAGTATTTCAAACTCTATTTTGGGTTCCGTTATACTTTCGTCCATTCTGTATGTCTATCCGTCTGTCTGTCTGCATGCACCGCGCCAGCTAACCCAAAAACAGAAACATGGTATTTAGGATGAAACATTTTTTTTTCGACCTATCCCATACAACGAAAAGGGGGTTGGAAAAATTTTGTTTTTATAACAAATCGAATGAGGTGTCGTTGGATAGCTCTTGTAACGTGGAACAAAACATTTATACAAACTAATTTGTTGCAATGCTTGTATCTCGAGATATATGCGCTCAAAGTATAAAATAGAGCGTACCACCCCACTAAGTTCTGAAATATTGGAGTAAAAAATCTGAAACTATTTGACAATGTAGTATAACGCTGTAGCACAATCTGTGTCGGAAAAACCAAGTAAAAACCGCCGGCGGCCGATGTACAGACAAAAAACCACGACAAGCTTCATCACAAGAAAGTATACATTAAATCCACAACACGTTTCGTCAGCAAAATAACGGCCCTATCGTCATAAATCCGGTACAAAAGATCCCATCACACTAGCTGCGTTCCCGCGCTGGATGACCAATGAAATCCTCTGCACCAGATGACCCAGAGCGAACATCGTCGCCATTTTCCACCATCCTCCTACCCAGATCTCTCACAAACGCAAAATAAATATAATAAATAAAATCCATTCTGCATTCTAACTTTTTTTATTATCTTTTTCCATCTGTTGTTAACGATAAGACACATAAAACAAAGATTTGTTTTTATACAACCCAGCTTAATCTTTTAAAATAAGATTTTCCAGCACAAGATTACTCGTAAGCTTCCTTTCACGATGTCCCAGAAAGTCGGAAAGCCGAGAGCTTAACTAGTATAACTTACGGACGAAAGTCATGTAAAAAGTGGGGCTCGATATCGAAGTCTGGTCCAAAAAATATGCACATATATTTCTTACGATCTGACAGAACACCATTCGCACAACCGAGTTGAGATATTTATCTACATATTGCGCCGGTTTCCGGAATGATTTTATTTTTATTCCATAAGGTCGAAGTGCCCTTCGCAACAGATTTTCTCAGTCTAACCCGGGCGCCAGACATAGCCGTAAAGGTGTGTTCAAAGTGTAGTTGTTTCTTTCCTCTTCTTTATATTACTTTAATTGAGCTAATCTATACAAGACTAGCTTTTGCTAGTTTGGAATTCGGAAAACTTCATCACCTCGTTGTACCCTTCTAGGGGTTGATTTTCGAAAAATCCTTTCTTAGTACATCCTTACACACTCCGTTCCTTCCTCCGTAGTGTCAATATAATAATTGACATTAGATACTACATATTATTTCCATACAGTTTCATATGTGTACTGGTGGCCTAAGTTTCTTTGGAAACCTGGCATTGTCTGAAAAATATTTAATATTTCTTAGGTCACTAATATACACATATGAAACTGTATGGAAATAATAGTATCTAATGCTATTTATTAAAATGACAAAGGAAGTTTATAGAAAATTCGTGGTTTGCAATTTTACTTTGCAATATTACCTATATTTTATTTATAGTTTTACCTGGTATCGGGATCCGTAATATAATAAATATTAAGTAGTTTGCAATTCCATAATGATCCCGGAATCGGTTGGGAGTTTTTAGAAGAGAAAAGACATAGAGAGAAAGAAAAAAGAGAAATTAAACAAAAACAATGTCTTGATCTTTAGTAATTAACAAATATTGTGAGAAATTATAAATGAATATTTTACCAAACTTGTTCGATGCACACTTCGCTGGGCCTAAATCCGGCGTCCCCTATTTCTATCTTCAGCGGTTTCGGCTGTCTATCTGTCAGTCAGTCACGAAACTGTTTTATAAGTATAGATTAAGATAGCAGTATATGCTGAAAAGTCGACTACTAATGTATATTTACAGCCTACTGCTATCTCAAAAAAAAAAACACTGGAAAGAAAGTGTATTTTTATGTGAAAATGATTTTTTTCAGAGATGAAGCCTATTTAGATTAACTTGGAAAGCTCGCTTGCCTAGGTACTAAAGATATAATGTTAAATATCATATTTGAACAGTTCTGCGGCTAAGTCACACTGTACGGACACCCTAAAAGGGATTTTAGTCATGACTCATGAGTTTATGTATGTATGGACTATAATGTTGGTTGTTTGTATAAGCAAAGTTTCTGACTAATCCGGAGTGGAATACGGTCATGTGTTTATGTATAGAAAGTGTACCTATTCTAACAGAGAGATTCTAACAGAGGTCGGTAGTAAAATACAACGTGTTAATGAATTAACGCAAAACTAGAAAGTAGTTTTTTTAGAATCGAGAGCAGAATCGAATTATCATGTTTTCAACATAGGCAAGTTTTTTTCAAAATTTTTAATAATTTGTTTGTAAAATTTAAAATTTACTGAACTCGATCTCAACCCACCGCTCGGGTACGCTCACCCTACTTACTACCAAAACAAGATTCTTAAAATGTATACATGAGCACGTTAGCGCTTTCATTTATTGCTGAAATGATAACAAATCATTTTTGCCTAAAAACTTAAAATGCAAATAACTTTAAATTTTAAGTATCAAAATAATGAAATTATTGTTTAAATCTAATTACTTTGTTATAAATCAGTTGTGATGTATTATGTATTGCGCTTATTCATTAATTCGTTGCATACCATCAAACTGAACAACTTTAACTATAGAGTCAAGTTCGAAATCGTGAATCAGCTGCATCATTTGGTTGGGATTGAGTAGATACTGCAGTTTTGTATACAACCGTTTTTTTTGCATATTTAACTTTGTTCTGTTTGACGTTCTAAGCCACCCCTCTAAATATTACTACCAACTTTTGAAATACCCTTTATACGAGTAGTTGAAAATAAAACTAGTAAACAACGAAACTAGAGCAATGCAATCAAAAGCTAGCCAGTGACAGACAAATTCTCGATTTTATTTTATCACGAAGTGCTTTTCCAAAATCCTGTTAACACATTCTAGTTGGACATGAAATTCTGCGGCCGAGTGCACTTGAATGGTACTATAAATCCTCGTGAATATTATTCGCATCAAATAACCAGAGTTTTGAATTTTTTATTCTTTTGCCTTTGGATTGAAAGTCAAAAAAACTGCGGTTTTCTAAATGCAAACAGTTGTATATTGCATTCTATTTTCAGGTTTCACCGTTTACATAATCAAAAACACGGTCCAAGTGCGTGTCGGGCCACGCGCAGGATAGGGTCCCGTTGTTGCCCGTCACAATATACGGACTTGGAAGAGGGCTTTTTATTATATACTACGGTTTAACGGCTAATAAAGTCTAAAAAGTATATTTTACAAGTTGGTCGACTATTACTCGTTAACTTGTAAAGCCTACTTAGCGGTGATAATTGTCCTTTAAACTTCGATATACACTAACTGCCGTGAATTTTTAACGTATCCAGGAACAACAGTTTAGCTGCTGGCAGTGGGAGGACACACTTGACTCTAACAAAAATGTTCACTTTAAAGCTTATTATTTCGCTAACGGATCCCTAAATCGAAAAATCACACTCCTATAAATATTTTCAAAATACCTATCTAACGATACCCCACACCATGGGATAGAAGAGAAAAAAAAATTGCATCCCCACTTTTTGTGTAGGGGAGGTACCCAAAAAAATATTTTTTCACGATTATTTTACCACTTTGTCGGCGTGATTAACATGTATACCCATGTCAAAATACAACTTTCTAGTACTAAGCGTCTCAGAGCTAAGCCGCGGACAGACGGACAGACGGACATACGAACGGACATGGCGAAACTATAAGGGTTCATTGTTGACTACGGAACCCTAAAAAGACATCAAATGACAGCCCGACTGCGGCCTTCTATATCTTCTTAAGGAAGTACTTCATTCTATTGAAAGCCCATTCAAAGATTGATGCCATACATTTGTCCATCATTTGTTCACACCTAACTCACACGTAGGTTAACAGGGTGTGGGTAAATTGTTGCCTACCCTTTTACTAGGGATGATATCCTTTTGTAATTCATGGCCTATGGGGAAAACATTTTGTAATAGAGATTTTTAACATTTATTTTTCAAATATGATTAGAATTACCGACATATTGGTAATGTTTTAGAAATAAAAAAAAATACATTTGAGGGTAACTGAGCACTGGAGCCTAGGTAGGTGCCGTGCCCTCATAAAACTTTTTGTTTTTAAACTGTTAAAATGTCGTTTTAACATAATAGCCTTCTTTTTAGGGTTCCGTAGTCAAACAAGGAACCATTATACTTTCGTCCATTCTGCCTGTCTGTCCGTGTGCCCCGCCTCAATAACTCGCTCATTTTTACACCAATTGAATCGAAATTTGGCATGAAGACAGATAACAGTAACCTAAAAACAGAAATGTAGTATTTATGAAGATAACTATTTTTTTCGACTCATACCAAGAAAGAAGGGTTGTTAGGTTAAGTTAGGTTAGTCCAATGGAATAAAACTCCCATAGAAACTAAATCGATACAATGCTTCTGTAGCGCGATTTATTCAGATTCAGAAAAATCTTATTAAATCGCGCTATCATTGTGATTCAAAAATTTCTCTTGGGTAAGATAAACAGATTAAAAACATTTGTTCTTTTTCTACATATACAATGGCTACGGAACCCTATCATGAACGAGTCCGACACGCTCTTAGCCGGTTTTTAAGTAAGCTTATACAGTTAAAGTTATAATTTATATTTTAGTAAACTATTACTTACTATATAATACCTACATCTTGGTCTGAATTTTCAGGATCTGATAACATCCGTGTTGATAAGACCAAATTAACTCACTTTCGAGTATTAAATGCTTGATTTAAGTCTAGTTGTCTATTACGGTTTCAAACTTTCAATCAAAAACAAATTGTGTAACAAAGCTTACCAGCACAATTGTTTTGTGAAAGGAACTTTTATTTCAATCCAAGCTTTCTATTCTTAATTAGGGTTGCCAGAGACAAATTAAAATACACAAATGTGATTTTTCAAAAATCGATGAAGTCTGAGCCATGACTTGGTACGTTTCATAAGATAAAAAATGGCATTTAATAAATATTGTACCTATTCATTTCTCACAGTTTCATGCTATTTAAAGGAACAACAATAATCTAAATGTTTATGTTGTCGCCTTTTAATATGGCGTTAGTTACTTTATTATACAAACATTATTTTGACATACGCTGCTTATTATGAAAATTGTTTTTGTACAGACTTGTACCTCCAAAATAAAATGTATGATTATTTTTAAAGTGATGTGCGTATTTTTCTAGATACCGTACAAAGTGATGGCCCGGGTAAAAACAATACATTTTAATGACTAATTGATTTACCCACAGAATTAAGTAAATATTGTCATAATTTTTTTTTATTGATATCAATTGTTTAAATCTTTGCTTTTAATTTCTGGACCAACACTTTCAAAGATGTAGTTTGTTGTAACTTTAACAATAAATTGTATTTACCTATCTATGTTGAAGTAGGTTCTAAAAATATTGTTTAAAAATGAAGTTATAATTTTATTTTAGTTTGACAAAACCTACATTGTGGATTCCAATTTTCTGTTATATCCTATTTTTTGATTTTGAAAAAAATACAGGAAACAATTGAAATATTTGACGCTTGACAACCTTATTCGCGACCGAGGCGACAAAGGCAACGCAAAAGGTATTAAAAACTTTTGCGTTCATTTGTTTTTATCATCACAGAAAACAGCTAGTTCAATTAAAATTCACTTCTGTACCAACGGTGCAGGACTCAAAGTCGCATAGCAAAAGATTGTTTGCTTTCACCAGGTATTTTTCACTGAAAACATTTGCTTTTAGAGTTCCTCAGCCAAAGAGTTTCCTCAGCGGATTTAGAAATTGTAACACGAACGTAGAATTAGAAGAATCGAGACCGTAACTTTTCCCGTGAGGACTATAACAGGAGAGAAAACAATTTCTCAGTTTACCATTAGACTCCAAGACTTATAAAATCTTAGCTAACTTTTGTCCGAATTGACACAATAATTCATTTAAATTAAGTATACATGCTTTTTGGTGGCACTACACGTTGTATTTGATTAATAAACTTTTCGACCAAGCGCGTGTAAATTTTATTCTTAGATTAAGTATTAAGTTCATAAACCTAAAAATGTATAACCTCACGGTACAATAGGTACGGATAAAACGACCTCTTTTTTTAGGTATTATTCCATGTACAGGTACTTTAGGAGCTGTTTTGATTTTGATCTGATTGTTTATCTATAATAGTTCAGCCCCCTTAGACAAAATGACATTCTATTGGCGTCGCGCTAGTAGAAACGGACAAAATGTTTGGATTTGACATTGGCGATCGAAATATTTTGACGTTTGTTTTCGTCACCATACGTCAAGTCAAAAAAGAAGAACATTCCTCTTTAATTTTTTTAAAATATAATATAATAATTCCCGGTCCACTCAGTTCATTCCCATAACCCGCGTAATTTTCTTTCATTTCTGCAAAAGTCTTTGCACCGAATGTGGTCACATATTCTGGTGCATTTACATAATGCATGATAGACCACGATTGGATCCCAACACATTTAGATAAAAGTATCTCAAAAGGGCCCTCTATTTACTGCACGCAAACCTTCCAACTTATATCTAGTGAGTTACATCAGGTTGACTACAGACTATAAATCGATTATTCAAAAAGTGTACTCATCCGTATGGATTTTTTTATACTGACAACTCTAAGGGTGCGTCCACATCTGGCAAATTTGCGAGACGCTAGCGAGCAGTTCGCGAGCTGCACGCGTGCCGTTACTGCAATTCCTTGGTGCGCCTCTTTAGCGCAACTTATGAAAGGCTTGTATAGTGAGCGCGCGTGGCGTTCTGTTTGCTTTCATACTGCGAGCCTTAATTGTTATGGAAGTCGGTGCAGCGCGCGAGCACGGCGCGTAACGTGCGCTCGAACTGCGTGCTCGCAGCGCAGGTGCGATGCTCGAGCATAAAACGGACGCGCGCAGCTTACAGGCGGCACGCAAGCGGATCGCGAGCGGCGCATTCGTCAGATGTGGACGCACCCTAAGCTATGTTCATACGGTGAAGTTTATCAATTTCAAGCTTATATCATAAAATTATATAGTAAAGTGTCAATTTACACCCAACCTACGCGTCTTAGCTAAAATATTAAATATTTCCGAGGAAACATTCTACCTCTCAAAATCTGTTTAAGTATTTCTAGGATGCGAATAATTTTTATAAGTAAGCTATTTTCTAAATGAAAAAGATTTTGTTGATATTAATAATATACCTAAAATTTTAGTATTTTTTGACAACATGAGCATTCAGTAGCGAGCGGTTATATTTATACTTTGTTTGAAGATTACAAAAAAACGGAATTTTAATAGTATAAGTCACTGATTTAATTGTTGGACTAGCAAACTTCTTCTATGAAGTCACATTGGAAGTTCTGACCCGAGCACTTGTTTCGCGTGGTTTTTGCGCGTCGCGTTTTTGCCTGCCACGAGGCTCCGCAATCCTCAATCTCTTCCTGTTCTTGATCAAAAACAATCCCTGAGATTGGGATAGATACTCCCATAAACTACTTGACACTAGCGGAAATGCAGTGCTAACAGACAAGCAAAGAGTTCATTAATTATAAATAAATAAAAACTTCTCTCACCATTAAGAAAGCTTAATTATCATCATCATTAGCCTATAATACGTCCAACTGCAGGGCACTGGCCTAACGGTATTAGTCCACCGCGCGTGCCCAATGCGGATTGGTAGATTGTACATGCGCAAAAGAATTTCTTATTCAGTGTATGTTTCCTCACAATATTTTCCTTCACCGTTTGAGACCAGTTGGTATTACGTACAGAACATGGAATGTCGTCTCACATAATTGCATATTTCGTAGGAAAGGTTAAAAATTAAAAATGTCATTCAATCAGCCCACATCAACCTACTGCTGGCGAAGGTCTCCTTTTTATTGCGCCATTCCTCATGGTCCTGTGCTAATCTGATCCAATGTGAACCCACTACCCTCACACTCGCTGATCTTCATCCATACTTGGCCACCACTTTAATACTTGCCTCGTCGTGTCATTATTAAACTTTAGAAACAAAACATTGAAACTCGTAAAGTTTTACTTCTGAAATTTAACTAAATTTCCAAATAATTTAGAGATTAAAAGTAAATGGATTTGACAGCCATCATTTTGTTGCATTCAATTACAAAGTTCCAGAACTCTCTAGCAGAAGTTTTGACGTTCACCGTCGAATGATTGACCGAATTGAAATTCAAATTTCCGTTCGTCTTTCCATTTGTTGTGAATTACTTATAAACTCTTATAGCTTAGTCACACTCAATAAATTTATCAAGAGCAATCAGCTTTATAGCTTAGCATATAACTACATTTACAAATTTGTTCCCCTTGGGAATATCAATCAGAAATATTCTAAATATTTTTTTAATTCTGGAATTTGGTAAATGTATACAATCTTAAAGTTATTTAGAGTCATAGCCGTGGTTGTCCAGTGGCGAGTAAACTTGCCTGACGTGCAGGAGGCGGTGGTTCGATCCCGTCCAGGACGACTCGTACCAATGAGTTTCTCGGAATTTATGTATGATTTGTAACATGATTGGTTTTTCGGTGAAAGAAAACATCGTGAGGAAACCTGCATGCTTTAATTTCGAGGCATGTGTTGTACCCACTGTCCATCACTAGTGGTGATCGGTCCACTCCCCGTCACACATGACAGCGTTTCGGTACTAGGTACTAGTGAAACGTGGAAGTTCTGAGGAATCAGAATATCTCTGACTACCCCTTCGGGAATATAGTAGTGAGCATATGCTATGCATTATTATTAGTATTCAGAATTCAAAAATGTTAAATAAAATAATGTACACATACATATATAACTCACGACCGTAATCCCTTTCGGGGTGGTCAGAAACATTACAACAAATACCAATTTTCTGTTTAAGAATGTAGTGGTAGCAATGCATACATTTAGGATGGAATGACGTGTCAAGTGGTGAGAGGTGGCTAGTCTTTCGCCCACATAAACACTGCATTAGAAACCTTTAATCCCTCAGTCCCCTCGTACGACACCCACGGGAAGAATTGGGGTGGTCCATTCTAAACCGGAAGGACACAGTTTAAATAATATCATACAAATTTATACCGTTTGAAGTCTTTTTTTAGGGTTCCGTAGTCATGAAGAAACCCTTATAGTTTCGCCATGTCCGTCTATCCGTCTCCGTCTCTTCGTCTGTCTGTCTGTCCGCAGCTTAGCTCAGAAGGTCTTTTAAAAATATTATGGGTGTGACGAAACCATTATTCGATTTAGGGATCCG
This sequence comes from Agonopterix alstromeriana, assembly GCA_963924505.1. Lineage (NCBI taxonomy): Eukaryota > Metazoa > Arthropoda > Insecta > Lepidoptera > Depressariidae > Agonopterix > Agonopterix alstromeriana. The sequence continues at coordinate 7,661,467 of OZ004682.1, forward strand.
TTAGCGAAATATTAAGCTTTAAAGTGAACATTTTATGTTAGAGTCAAGTCAAGTTCCCCCCCCCCCCCCCCTGCCAGCTAAACGGTTGTTTCTGGATACGTGAAAAAATTCACAGCAGTAGTGTATATAACGAATTTAAAAGGAAAACTGTCACCGCTAAGTAGGCTTTACAAGTTAACGAGTAATGGTCGACCAACTTGTAAATTGTACTTTTTAGACTTTATTAGCCGTTAAACCTTGGCCGTTTTTTTTTAATATACCACCGCGTCGAAAGGTGTTGCGTTGTAGAAGATGCCAGAAACTTGAAACATTATTACTTTTTGCTGTCCCATACAAAACTGCGAACCTACTCGAGCCAAATGTATGGGACAGCTGTAATTTTTTTTGTGATTTCGATGTTGGTTCCATAGAGAAAGTTGTTTAGTTTGACGGTCTGATCATCCTCTTAAAAAAGTGTCAGCATATTAAGAAGGAACCTGTATATTGAACTGGCTGTTGCCCGTGGCTTCGTCGAAAATTAGATTCAATAAATTAAATTAAATTAATTAATAATGGTTACAACAACAGTCAAAATAATAACAACAGTAACAATCCGTAACAGTCTCCTCTAATTGCATTTTACTTCGAATTCCACTACTACCTCACGTAGCTACGGCGTAGCACACGTAGCACTCGTAGTTTTACCGTAGCATCAATTTAAGTCAAGTTTTTAAACTTAATGTCTTATATTTTATGACAATTACGTAACATAGCATAGCATAGCATAGCATAGCATATGCTCACGACTATATTCCGGGGTAGTCAGAGATATTCTGAAACCTCAGAACATCCACGTTTCACCAGTAGTACCGAAACTCTGTCCAGTGTGACGGAGGGTGAGCCCGTCGCCACAATTACGTTTTTAGTATATTAAGGTATTTGCCTGAACGAAATATACTTTATTTAAAAACGTCTAAAAATAACGCTAAACTTAGATATTTTCTAAAAAATTTAAGCTTAATATGACAGGATAAACTTTAGACGTCATCATAATTGATTTTATTACAATGTTTGCACATGCGTCCACGGAATGAAGCCTAGATAATCGTTTCATCGCGCCTGCTACCTCGTTCTTTCGCGCGCAAAAAGAGAGCTAGGGCGCGATAGCGTTTGATCGCGCCGCTATGCAGCGGATTCTGGTTCGCACAAAGCATCCATTTTGACATCGGATTCATCCCAGCCTTTAAGAAATTTTAAAGTATTTATGATTTATAGCCTTTACTATTAATTTCATAGAAAAACCTTGTAACAGACCTAATCGAACAAAAACAAGGCTCTAATTGAGTTTTATGAAAATTAACCAAACAAACAATGTTAGAAATTGAATCAAAATAAACCAATTATTATAGCAAAAAATTATGTAGCGAATTTTCTAGCGAGTACGTACGAAATTGGGAACAATTTGTTCCCAAAAACCCCATAATAAAGCGGCTTTATCACATACTAGCTGTGCCTGCAGCTTTGCCCAAGTGGATAACATTCAGCCTATGTCTACTCTGAAGGTTAAGGTCCATTCTAAATATTGGTGAAATAATGTGGATGTAGTAGATTACTTGCTACATCCAAACTTTACCTCTTTATAATATTACTAGAGTTTACCCGCGACTTCGTCCGCTATTAATCAAGTCAGATCATAAGCTATCAAACAAACAAAAATTCATCAAAATCGGTTGAGTTGTTTTTGTGTGATGCTGTTACATTACATTACATTACAAACAGATAGACAAAAATTCTAAAAATGGTTGATTTGGAATCCGGGATACCTAAAAACCATTTTTCATGTAAATATCTTCAATGTACGGTATGTTATAGCTTTATAATAGTTAAGATTACCTATACTTCAATCCAAATAAGGACGACGAGATTTATTCCTATTTAGCTTTCTGGCCAATTCTGATTACCAAATGTAATTAATTTATTGGATACATATACTATCCCACATATCTAAGACGTTACTAAAGCTGTTCTAAGAATACGTGAGAGAAAGTGTTTCAAATCTCTGTTTTTGTAATGCAGAATAGCCTTAAAATTTCGTTGTTATTTTGAATGGATTATATAGTGTAGATGTAGAAAATAAGATTTTTTCGATTTGTAATGAAAAGACGATTATAATTATCATTATTAATTTGTGAATTTCAAAATCTATAATATATTATTACATGTTGAAATTACCTCGTTTCTTACTTTTCGTTGTCATTTAGTTCCACAAAATGTAAAAAATCTGGATTACCCACTAAAATGTACAAACAATTTTAAATCTGGCTTTTTAAACTTTCTCAGTTAAGTACTTATAAAATATATTACCCACTTACTTCAAGGATAGTTGCCCTGCCACGTTATTTTTCTATTTCTCTCCATCTAGCCGTTACTGGAGACGAATCGAGGGAATTTATATCCATCTTATAATGCCTTAATAATGTCCCATGATGGTACCTAATCGGACCATTTATATTTATTTTGACGGCCCGATAGCCTCGGTTGTCTAATGGTTAAGAGCATTGGGCTCTTGACACGGAGGTCGTGGGTTCGATTCCCACTGGGGGCACCTAGTGATATGTCACTTTGTGCGTTACGACATTGCAGGCCGAATCACCTGATTGTCTGAAAAGAAAGAGGATTCCTTACTTCGGATGGCACGTTAAGCCGTTGGTCCCGGCTACTATCTCTCGTGGTAGTAGTGTGATGGTCCCCCCCGCGCGTCGTGTTGTGTTCAAATATATATACACCTATGTGTGTAGTCGTCGCGTCGTCTGCCCTTGGCCAAATGCCTGATCGTCTTTCTATGATAATTGAGAATTATAAAATTATCTTGATCAATTATGTAATTGAAAATGAAGTTATTTGAATTTAGTATCTGTTACTTATTTACTCGTGAATATAATTATTGAAAATATGTAACTTGCCAATATAATAATAAGAAGTGACTTTTCTTTCGAGAGTAAAATCTAGGTCTCAGTCTAGGTTAAGCAAACTATATCTGCCCAAAAAAGGTAATTGAATGTATGTAATGAATAAATGAAATAGCTATGTCCAATTAATGTAAAGGTTGACCTTCAGTGCTTTCCGAACCCTTCCTGGGGAGAACCCAGGCCGCCACGTTCGTTCCACGAAAGAAGTCCTCAGGAGTGCCTGACGTTGTGAGGCTGACTTAACGAAGTATTCCGTACCCTTCCGAGATGCAATTAAGCTTCTGGCCGCCACGTACGTTCAACTTGTAGTCCGTGCCTTATTTCTTTTTTGTGGTCAACCAGCCTTCGACGTTCGTCTGGTTTCGCACATTTGCTACTAGAGACTATCGCCGGACTATAGTCCCGATTACGGCAGTACGTGTGAGACTAGGGCCGTGGAGGGAGAGCAGCTGTCTTGAGAGCGGGGCAGCAGAAGCGGGGGGAGGTTCTTCCAATAAAAGAATTCTTCAGTTGATATTCGCTAGCTTTCTTCCGGTTTTGCTGTGAGGACTCTTGTTGCGACTGATTATCGAACTGAGCGATCGAATTTACTGAGCTACCTCACGGCAATACCGTAGGGACGGCCTTGTTTTATTTTCTATTTTTGTTTTGGTTTTACATCAATTTCACTTAGGTTTACACACATATTTGACAATATCTCTTAAACTATAAGATTCAGATACAAACTTTGTTATTGGTAAAAAAGAACTTATAAGTCCCCGTATTTTGATATATAACAGTCTATTCTAGTTAGGATGGCCAGGTGACTAAGACAGAGTGAGGCGGAAAAATATACAGATTTTTACCGCACCGATCAAAACATTTTCATTTCCAAACAATTGTAGGCATTCTATCTATAGCCTAGGTTTCTGTCTTAGTGCACCTGGACCGTATGCATTTAGTGCATCTATTTCTATGGCTCTATGTATGTGTTTACTATGCAAAATACGGGGGCAAAGTGTTAAGTGTGAAAGCAATCTTTAAAAACGTTATAATCTCTTACTTTATCTTAACTGAACTGTTATTTTAGTTAAATTATGAGAAAGTTCGTTAACTACAATCTATTAAATTTATCAGTTAAAAATTATCTATACTGTGACTCTAAAAAATAAGGGGTTAAAACTTGGGATTCAAAAAAACACGATATTAGTAACACTATACAATGAAAAACTTAACCTATCCTATCCTAAACTGTAAAAATGAAAACTTTATTAAAAAACACTAAAAAAACCAAACTTATACCTATAAAAAACTAAAGAAAAAACAATATTTAATAAAAACTTAAGACTACGATAGATTTGTTATGAAATACATGACAAATACAACGACAAAAACTATAAAAAACTATTAGGAAATTGTATAAACATGATATACCCAACGTGATCAGTGCATTCTTTGAGTAAATAGTATAAAAATGACGGAAAATTCTAATTTGAATTTGCACTGATAACGTTGGGTGTCTCACTTCGCGGGGAGGAATCGTAGCAGCACCGCCGCGAAATGCGTAGACGCTCGAAGGCCAGCGAGGGGTGCCTCGGCCCCCGCAACCGCGGTGAGGGGAAGCGGGAGCCGAGGTAGACGTGGATACTCGCTGTCGTGAACATATTCTCCCGCCGCAGCTCTCGTAGCTGGAACTTTTCGTGTGAGCGGCAGCAGGCAGTCCCGTGGTCATCAGGACGACTCGTTGGCAGTGGGCAGGATCACCAGCTTCTTCGTGGGCCGCCGCAAGACTCCCTTGTTGGTGCGCACGTCGACAGCTCGTATCTCGCCGTCGGGGCCGGGGAAGGTGGCGACCACGACGCCTCGCGGCCAGATGTTGCGAGGCAGGGTCCCGTCTGCGATGAGGACCAGATCGCCCAGCTGAATTGCGCCTCCAATGGCGCGGGGCTCCCGCCGGTGCTGCAGCTCGGGGAGGTACTCGCGCACCCAGCGTGCCCAGAAGTGGTCGGCCAGCCGCTGACTGACTCGCCACTCCCTGCGCCCGCTGATGTCGCCGTCGGTGAACGTCCCGGGTTGTGGGACGCGTGATGGCCCGCCCAGGAGGAAGTGGTTGGGCGTGAGGGCTTCCTCGTCGTCCGGGGCCGTCGACAGGTGTGTGAGGGGGCGGCTGTTTACTGTGTGCTCCGCCTCGACGAGCAGTGTAGCGAGCACCTCTTCCTTGGGCGCGCGCTCGTTCAGTGTGGTGTATAGTGCGGTTTTGATGCTCCGCACCATACGCTCCCATGCGCCCCCCATGAATGGGGCGCTCGGCGGTATGAAGCGCCACCGGATGGCGCGTAGCGACGCCTCTTCGTGCGTCGCCCCGTCGATCGCGCGGCGAAGCTCGACGTCGGCGCCGCGCAGGTTGGTGCCCTGGTCCGACCAGAGCTCTGTAGGGCAGCCACGTCGTCCGATGAACCTCCTCAGCGCCATCACCGCAGAGTCCGTGCTGAGACTACCCGCGAGCTCTATGTGTACAGCTCGGGTAGTGAGGCACGTGTAGAGCACGCCGTACCTCTTTTGATGAGTACGGCCGACGGTCACGGTGAGGGGCCCGAAATAATCGAGGGCCGCGAAAGTGAAGGCCCGCTGATGATGAGCAAGGCGACTCGGTGGGTGGTTGCCCGTTGACGGTTGCGCCGGCTTCGCCTTAGCGATGCGGCACCGTAGGCATTGTGTTACGGCGCTACGAACGGCGTAGCGCAGGCGTAGCACCCAGTAGTGTTGTCGTACCTCGTTCGCTGTAGTCTCGAACCCGCCGTGTTGTAGTTGTGTGTGAACGTGTGCGATGTAAAGCTGTGTCCACGGGTGGCCGCCCTCTATTATCGCAGGCTCTCGTTGGCTGTAACAAATGTCCGTAGCGGCGTCTATGCGTGACCGTAGTCGTATCACGCCGTCTTGTCCGTAGGTGACGGACAGCTGTTTGAGTCTGCTATCTGTAGGTAGGGGGCGCCCCAGGCGCAGGGCGGTCACGTCGTCAGCAAAAACTATTTCTTGTTGGGCTCGAATCCACAGGAGCTGTGCACGGTGTATGTGATGTACTTCGATAGGTTTGTACGGCGATGTAGTCACGTCGCTCGTCGCCGCTTTCTTGACAATTTTCTTACGATTTTCATTGTTGTTTCTCCACGTCGCGTCGCTGTCTGTACTTTTCTGTGTTCGTTTGTAGGCCGCGTTACATTGTTGCGGCGCGCGTAGTAACTCGATGAATTGTAGAACTCGTGCGGTCGATCGTAGCAGACGATTGAAGTTAGAGAAACGTTTCACATCGGGTAGGGCTTCGGTGAGTCGTGTCGTTGACCTCGTCACATGCAGGCGCTCTTCGGTGGTGTCGACGTCGTCCGTAGTACTATCTGTCTCGGCCGGCCATTCACTTTCCTGTGCGTGTAGGAAAGGCGGCCCCGTGAACCAGCGATGTGTCGACTCGAAATTTCCCGGCGCCTCTCTCGTCGCGTCGTCCGCGACGTTTGCCTTGGTGGGGACCCACCTCCACTCCGATGTCTTTGTGGACTCACCGATCTCGGCGACACGATGTGAGACGAATGGTTTGTATACTCGAGGACCGTTGCGTAGCCACGTGAGCACGGTGCGTGAGTCTGACCAAAATATACGTCGATGAGGCTTGATATCGTGTTCTGTAGCGATCGATTGTGCTAGGCGGGCGCCCAGCACTGCAGCTTGTAGTTCGAGGCGCGGGATTGACACCGTCTTCAGCGGCGCGACTCGTCCCTTTGCAGCGATGAGGGACACGCAGACACGTCCGTCGCCGTCGATCACTCGCCAGTAGGAGACGGCCGCGTAGGCCGAACTACTGGCATCGACGAACGTGTGAAGCTCTATCGTCGTCGCGTGTGCTAGTTGGGCGTAGCAGCGCGGCACGGCTAAGCTTGAGAGTTGCTTAGCCTCGCCGACCCAACTCCTCCATGCCTCTGCTTCCGCTGGTGGTAGCTCGGTGTCCCAGTCGATGCCAGAGCGCCATGTGTTCTGCAGTATTCGTTTGGCTTGCACGGTGATCGGTGTAGCAAGCCCCAGTGGATCGTAGATAGACATAACAACACGTAGAGCCTCTCTCTTAGTGGGTGTACCGTCGAGTAGTGAAGTGGGCAACTTACGTTCGTTTATGTTGAACGAGAGCGTGTCGGTCTGCGTCCGCCAGACCATTCCGAGTATTTTCTCGGTGTCGAGTTGAACCACTTCTTTTTTCTCACCCGGCGCCAGCTGTCCACGTACAATTTGAGAGTTCGATGCCCATTTAGTAAGGAAAAAATTACCTCGACTATGTATGAATGTGACTTGATTGGAAACTCGTAGAGCCTCCTCCTCGGTGTCGTAGCTAGCTATATAGTCATCTACGTAATGACTACGTACTACGGCGTCGGCGGCCTCCGGGAACTTTTCTTTGAAGTACTCGGCGTTTCGATTCTTGACAAAAATGGCTGTGCTAGGCGAAGAGGTGGCCCCGAATATTACGCTCTTCATGCGATATTCGGTCGGAGGTCCGTCGCGTCGCTCCCCTCTCCATAGGAAGCGCTGCATGTCTCTGTCTTCCTCTCGAATCGATATTCGCATGAACATTTCACGAATATCCGCTGTGACCGCTATGTTTCGCTGTCGAAACCTCATCAGCACGCCGGGCAGGGATTGAAGTAGGTCGGGACCGGACAGCAGCAGGTCGTTCAAACTCGTCCCTCTTGACTTCGCCGCCGCGTCGTGCACTATTCGCAGCTTTTCGGGTTTCTCCGGGTTCACTACGCCGAAGTGAGGTAGGTACCATACCTTATTGGGTCGCGCGGTGGTCTTGGGCGCTTCCTCCGCGTAGTCTTTTTCTATGTAATCTTGAATCTGGTCGGTGTACCTTTTCTTCAGCGCAGGTTCCCGGTCCAGCTTTTTCTCAATAAGTTCGAGGCGGCGGAGTGCTGTAGCGTAGCTGTCGGGTGGCGTGAAGTCGTCGCGACGCCATAGGAGCCCAGTCTCGTAGCCTCCCGCCGGTAACCGCTTAGTAGTCTCCTCCAAAATTGATAGCGCACGCTTCTCACTATCGTTGTAACTGCGACGAGGCTCGACACACAGCGAATCGAGCGAAAAATGTTCTCGAATCATTTCTTCTATAGAACTCTCGGGCTGAGGCGCAGACACATAGCTAATTCGTTGATCGTTTACCTTCTCACGCCGTCCCTCTCGCGCGCCGTGCAGGACCCACCCTAGTTCGGTTAGGGAGGCGACGGGTTGATCGTCCGTCCCGCGGCGCACGGCGTGAGCCAGCAGCAGCTGCCAGTTGTCCTGCCCGATGAGTATCGTTGGCTTGCCGTCTTCATAGAGGATCTCTTCCTCTATGTCTTTGAGATGTTCGAGGCCGGAGATGAGCTCCGGCGGGACCCGCTGTGCCGACAGGTCAAGCTTGTCCATTGTGCGCGCTGTTACTTCAAACTCTTCCAAACTATATTTGCCGCCAATTTTCAAACGCACGCGCGTCGACTCACTTGCGTCGATCCGCGCGCCCGCCACGCCCTCTATAGTGAACGGTGATGCTGTCCCTTTCGCACCCACCTTGTTAGCGATTTCTCTTTCCACTATAGTGCATGTAGAGCCGTCGTCCAACAGTGCGTAGGTTTCTATTTGCGACGTAGGACCGCTCACTATCACTGGCACGATTTTCAATAGCGCCGTCCTTACTGTATTTCGCGCCGACGACACTGTTTCTTCTGGCTCTGGCTTGGGCGGCGGCCTCGGCTGCGGCGTGCTATGGAGGAGCGGGTGGTGGTTGTGCTGACACCCATTGATTTCACACCTGTGTGTCTTACAGCTGTGTTGACTGCGACGAACACGAAGACACTTGAAGCACAGGCGTTTTTCTTTCGCGATGTCCCAGCGCGCCGACACAGTTTCTTTTTTAAACAGTTCACAATTATTTACCTTGTGATCGCCTTTCCTGCAGACTGGACAGGGCTCTGGCTTCGGCTGCTGTCCTCCGGCGTGGTAGGCGCGCGCTGGTCCTCTTTGTTGTTGCTCCCGCCGCTCGAACTGCGGCACGTGTTCGAGGGGAGCAAAATTACCGCACCGTTCAGCGGTATAGTCTAAAAACTTTGTTAACGTTACCAAGTCTGGTTGGAAGGCAGGCTGTTCCGGAGCGAAGTCGTAGTAACGGAAGCGTAGCGTAGGCGGGAACTTGTCGATGACGGCGCGCACTATCTCTGGGTTGTATAGATAGTGCGATCGGCCCAGCGCCTTGACCGTCGCGGTGATGTTAGCCACACGCGACGCGAACACACACACATCTTTCGGGTTTTCGGTGAGGCGCGGCAGGTCCCGTAGCTTCTTCATTTCAGCCATGACGAGCGCATCGGGTCGTCCAAATCTTGCTTGAAGAAGCTGCATTACCTCCAACGTTGTTGTGTGGCCCACGAACAGACAGTGGGCCGCGTCCCGCGCCGGCCCGCGCAGGCTCCGTCGTAGTCTCGCTATCGTTTCTTGTTCTGTCAGCTGTGCCATTGATTCTTCCACTGCTATCTTGAACGGTAACCACTCCGCCGACTGGCCACTGAAGAAGGGTAGGTCAGGAACCCTTGACGCGATTGCGGGCTGTCCCGCGGACCGCGCGGCGAGAGTGATGGCGCTGGCGAGCTCTTGTATCGCCAACTCGTTCGGTTTGCTGTCTTGTCGCGGAGGCTGCTGGTGCGGCGCGACAAGGTGATGTGGATCTCCGGCGACGTCCCCACCCGGGGGCCTCTGCGCCGCGTCCCATCTTCTATCTTCTATATGTTTTCGTATTTCATGTAGCGTAGGCGGCTGTTGCGGCGCTACAGGCTGGCGTGGCTCCCCGGTGCTCTCCCAGGGCTCCCGCGCCAGGGCCGCGCTTCTATCTATAATCAGTCTTGGTTCTCCCTGTCGTGGCGGCGGCTCCAGCAACGCGGCAGGGTGGCGGTGGTCCACGGGGAGGCCCTCCCAATAGGGCCTCGCCTCCGTAGTTTTCGTCGGTTGACTATTAATGGGGCCTCGTGCTTCGGCGTCCACGCGACACCCGGGCTCGACGTCACACGGCACTGGTGGCGGCAGAGCGGCGGGCGGTGTTTCCGAACAAGGTTCAGGCACGTTGTGAGGCTCCATCGTGAGGGCGAGAGTGCTTCTATCGACCCATTCCGACGTCCTTTCTTCTCGGACCGTTTCATCTATTGAGTCCTCTTCATCTGAAGTTTCTTCTAGTACGCTGACTTTGGCCTCGGCTAGTTCGACGCGAGCTCGTAAGAGCTCTAGCCGGGCCTGCGCCAGCTCCCGTTGTTTTCTGCTGGATGCTTTCGATGCTCTGGATCGTGGTGACTTCTGTGGTGCGGTGGTTTTCGTGGCGTCAGTCGACGTGGCTGATGTGTCTGGGGCTGTGGTGGCGGTGCTCGACTCCGTGGTCGTCGCGGACGACGCCGTGGGCTCGGAGTCGGCCGCGGTGCCCGACGCAGACACACCAGGACGTGACGTGGACTCCTCTTCACGGAGCGGGAGTCCGTCGCGACGCGGCACAGACTTCATACTTCTTGTCACGGGCATTTTCTATACAGCAGGTCTTCCAGGTCTTCACCCAGGTCTCACAGTACGCTCAGGACGGAATCCGGCTCGAAGGACCATAAAATGTGGTCAACCAGCCTTCGACGTTCGTCTGGTTTCGCACATTTGCTACTAGAGACTATCGCCGGACTATAGTCCCGATTACGGCAGTACGTGTGAGACTAGGGCCGTGGAGGGAGAGCAGCTGTCTTGAGAGCGGGGCAGCAGAAGCGGGGGGAGGTTCTTCCAATAAAAGAATTCTTCAGTTGATATTCGCTAGCTTTCTTCCGGTTTTGCTGTGAGGACTCTTGTTGCGACTGATTATCGAACTGAGCGATCGAATTTACTGAGCTACCTCACGGCAATACCGTAGGGACGGCCTTGTTTTATTTTCTATTTTTGTTTTGGTTTTACATCAATTTCACTTAGGTTTACACACATATTTGACAATATCTCTTAAACTATAAGATTCAGATACAAACTTTGTTATTGGTAAAAAAGAACTTATAAGTCCCCGTATTTTGATATATAACAGTCTATTCTAGTTAGGATGGCCAGGTGACTAAGACAGAGTGAGGCGGAAAAATATACAGATTTTTACCGCACCGATCAAAACATTTTCATTTCCAAACAATTGTAGGCATTCTATCTATAGCCTAGGTTTCTGTCTTAGTGCACCTGGACCGTATGCATTTAGTGCATCTATTTCTATGGCTCTATGTATGTGTTTACTATGCAAAATACGGGGGCAAAGTGTTAAGTGTGAAAGCAATCTTTAAAAACGTTATAATCTCTTACTTTATCTTAACTGAACTGTTATTTTAGTTAAATTATGAGAAAGTTCGTTAACTACAATCTATTAAATTTATCAGTTAAAAATTATCTATACTGTGACTCTAAAAAATAAGGGGTTAAAACTTGGGATTCAAAAAAACACGATATTAGTAACACTATACAATGAAAAACTTAACCTATCCTATCCTAAACTGTAAAAATGAAAACTTTATTAAAAAACACTAAAAAAACCAAACTTATACCTATAAAAAACTAAAGAAAAAACAATATTTAATAAAAACTTAAGACTACGATAGATTTGTTATGAAATACATGACAAATACAACGACAAAAACTATAAAAAACTATTAGGAAATTGTATAAACATGATATACCCAACGTGATCAGTGCATTCTTTGAGTAAATAGTATAAAAATGACGGAAAATTCTAATTTGAATTTGCACTGATAACGTTGGGTGTCTCACTTCGCGGGGAGGAATCGTAGCAGCACCGCCGCGAAATGCGTAGACGCTCGAAGGCCAGCGAGGGGTGCCTCGGCCCCCGCAACCGCGGTGAGGGGAAGCGGGAGCCGAGGTAGACGTGGATACTCGCTGTCGTGAACATTTTTATATTTGATTATTCTGATTTCCTAGGTCAGACCTGGTAATCAAGCTGTCTCTTTTATATATTATGTATTCTTTTGTTTGTGATGTAGTTGTGTGATTGAGTGGCCACTCGAGAGATCAGCTTTTAGCGCTTTGATACTGTTGTGATTGGATTGACAACTCCTCGTGAGGCGCCTACACTCGACAGAAATTGGAGAAGCAGTTGTGACCTTTGTCACCTAGGATTCTACTATTGTCAGAGGGACTTGTTTATAATATTGTATGATGTGAGCTGATCGTCACCAGTTATAGCAAAAAGTTAGAAAGGCCTCTCTAACTTTTAAATATATCACGTCATCGTGCTCCTATCATTAAAACTTTGAATTAATAATCAAAATCTAATAGTTTGCTGTTTGTCTAGACTTGGACTGAGTTATTTAGCTTTGATAGGTAAAATTATTGGCAAATAGATCTATATATCTGCTTTCGAGTTCTTGTAAAATGATTCAATGTTATTATAGAGGAAAGAATAATCTTTGAGTCAATAATTCAATCTAATTGTTAATAGCGTTTCTATGAATATGTGGAGGAACTACTGTGGAAGGTTCCTCCGGTGAAAAGGGAAGATCTTCCGCCAGGCTAGGTGTGAAGCCTGGGGACCGGCCGTGGTCCAACAGTTCTTAGTTGGACCTTGTATATATATCGAATCTCTGTGATTATTTCTCTTGCGCGATTCATGTCTTGTATACGATTGTGAACCTTATGTGTAGCGGCTAACGGGTTACCAATGTGACGTCGCTAGTTGTCTTTACGTTCACATTTGCAAGTGCGACCGTAGCGCCATCTGTTAGCTTCGTTGCTATAACTTGTGAGTGTTGACATCTGTGGCAAGTCCCCACAGTACTCCCCCCTCAGACCGGAGGTCGTTGAGTTGTTCGAAGTGTGCAGTCTTGTATCCATGTAGGTGCAGGGCTCCAGTCAAGTGAGTCTGACGAGCGATATGCTGCGTGTGTGTGCATCGGTCAGGGAGATCAGGCCTGATGTGATGCGGGCGAGTGACAGGCGTGGAGAAGGCGAGCAGAACTGCCACGTGGAGGTGAGCTCAGACACGTGGGCTGCGGGAGATCCTTCTATACAGACGCTGACTGTCGTTGAGGAAGCTGCAGGCCCAGGAAGCGGTGTGAAGACAGCTGCGATGGACCTGGTGCGGGCTTCGGGTTGATGGCGTTTGACTGCTGCTTGTTGTTTGACCTGGTCGAGGAGTGTGGAGGATTTGTTGATGCTGGTTGCTGCTCTGTATTGGTGCTGCTCTGCGGTGTTCAGGTTGCGATGTTCTTTGTCGAGGGTCACCACTGTGGAGGAACTACTGTGGAAGGTTCCTCCGGTGAAAAGGGAAGATCTTCCGCCAGGCTAGGTGTGAAGCCTGGGGACCGGCCGTGGTCCAACAGTTCTTAGTTGGACCTTGTATATATATCGAATCTCTGTGATTATTTCTCTTGCGCGATTCATGTCTTGTATACGATTGTGAACCTTATGTGTAGCGGCTAACGGGTTACCAATGTGACGTCGCTAGTTGTCTTTACGTTCACATTTGCAAGTGCGACCGTAGCGCCATCTGTTAGCTTCGTTGCTATAACTTGTGAGTGTTGACATCTGTGGCAAGTCCCCACAAATATCTGTTATTTATATGAATAATCGAAACATCGGTTCTGGGGTGTAGAATAAGAAAAATACCAAAATGATAAGTTAATAATGTTCATTTATTTTATATCTTTGAATTTACTTCGAAACTGTTGATTATTTAGCTCTAGAAATCCGATGAACGAATTTCTAAAACCCCTGTTTCATTTCCTAGGCCCAAACAATCTTACTTCAGAGGAAAAAGACTCAGGGAAAATAAAAAACCTCTGTTTGGCCGAACTATGTTATAACAACACTTTAATTATTATTGCAAATTGGTTAATCCTGAAATATTATTCAATGTTAGGTCAATTTAATTGATTCCTTTCATCAAGCCAAAAGACTTCCAATTCAAACTAAGGTTTTAAGATATTAAACAATGCTTTCTTTCACAATAATTTCAGGATTAAGTTCACACACAATTTAAATATATAGTGGACAACGTGTTTATTCTGGAGTTCGAATTGATTTAGTAATTATGTGCGTATTGCCGCAACTGGTTTTAAATATCAATGTATAATGTATTTCTCTATATTAATCTCAACGTTTAATCTCCAGTAAAAATAAACACGTTCCCTAACTTCGATACGACTTAGCTGTCTTTATAACATCTGCATTCTCCCAAGACACTGAATCTAAGTTTAATTAACTCTTAGGTTATTCAAAAGTGCACTTTCAAATTATAACATTACTTTACACCAATACTTTGAACTTCTTAGGAAGGTTTACAAAACAAACACACTCTTCCAAGATAAAACTCAACCGTCCACTTTCCGGGTTAAAATTGTACTGCCACATTTCCAAAATGAAACCTCCCTTCTCTTCCATTAAACATCAACCCTTAAGCATTTTATACAATACTATCTCTTATTCCTAAAACAATAACGTTCCAATTCTCATATCTGCGCATGAGTTGAACAATTGTTCCTTCTGCCTTGCTCGTCTCCAATTGGGTGGTTTATCCGCGTCGGTTCGACGCCACGCCGTCACGCCCCCCGCGTGTCCCGGTCCAGAATCTTAGGTCAGCTAGCAAGACTATGTGTCTTGAGTTAAGATCTAGGTTTGTATCCCAGATTCAGCGCAGGTTGCCTAAATTTAGGTTTTCATTCACTGTTTAATCTGAAACATTTGAGAAAACTTCGCACAGTTATCTGGTAATTATTAGGCCGTTAGACCTTAAGGTTCAAATTCGTGTAACAACCACATGTTCGTTCGTTTTATTAATTTTCGTTTGCACAAAGTTTTTTTGTAAGGTTTCTGTGAATGCTAACAAAGAAAGTCCATACTCTGTAGTTATATTTTATTAGAGGAAGTTAACTTTTGTTTTTATTGCAACGCAAAATCGTTCCCGTATGGTTTATGACCTTTTTTATCAGTTAGGGATATTTCTTTAATTTTGTATTTCTTGTTAAATTCTATGAAACGTGGGAAGTCATTAGATTTTAGACTCTTTTGTTTGGCGTCTCTCTTTGTTTCCTTTTTTCTAATTTATTTCCTTCGCTTAAAAATACATTTATTTATTGTCTTGTTAGGATAAAATTTTATTTGTAACCATTCGTCGAATCTCTAAATGGGTAGCAGATGTGGAACCTCGGCTCCGCTTTCTAAACTTTACTCTCAGATATATATAATATTTAACAATGTTATGTATACATAGCTTTGCTATCACAGACCTCTCCCTGGATAAAGGTTTAACTTGTTCTAGCTTTATACATAACTATTACTACATAACATTTCTCTCCATCACTTGATATCTTAACCTCTTAGTTTAAACCGTCAATCATAAAAAAAATCATTCGTTAATTAATCTGTGTGCATTTGGTTCGAACAAACTGCTTCACTTCGTGCTTTCTAGAGGTCGAAAACCCTGTTAGGTATTTGCCTCAGCATCCCACCATAACTATCATAATTACTTGCGTGAAGTGCCATATTAATTAGTATGTGTGCATTTGATTCGAACAAACGCCACTCTTTGTTATAATATAATCATTATAATCATGTTCTATGTTATGTGATCCTACGTTCCTCACACTTGTACTTATTCAATACCTAAACAAGTGAATCTAATTATCATCAACAACGCATTAGTTATTGAATATTGTATCCATCAACCTATAGCGTTTAACGCTCAACGTTCACTAATTTTTAACTTCTGGACTTTTCAGTTTAATGTCAACTTTTCATCATCATCATGGCTATGCCATGGTATTTAGCCCCTTCATATCAGTGCCAAAAGATCCAACCATCAACATAAGTCAATTGCGCAAATTTGATTCAACTGTTGCTACTCAATCCAAATAATTATTTAATGTAAGTACGGTCCACTTCAAACTGGAAGAATATCACTGCTTGACTTCTCTTCTTATCTAGTAGCTTATTCGCTACTCCGAAACCTTTTGTAATTGGTAGTTATTATAATAACTATAATTTATATGAATTCTAATTACCTAGTATTTCTAGTATTAACCACTTAGATCTGATTCTAATAAGGTTTCTAACGTCTATAATTTTCTGACAAGATCTTCTAATATCGGTTAAGAATTTTTCGAACGTTCATATTAGGTTTAAACAAATGCAATCATACACCACGTCTTCATAACTAAAACCTTGATACTTCCACTTAATTTTCTAACCCCATCGGTTGCAAAAGATTTTGATGAATCATTCGTTTTTGTTGATACAAATATAATGATTCAATTTGTTGATACAAATATAATGATCTAGCAGATGAAAATCTGCTGAAGAAATAATATGACGTCTTTTAAGCTAATTATTTATCATATTTATTAATCATTATACCTAGTGAAATAATATTGTCCTCTTCAAATAAAACCATAGTTTGTTCTAAACTTTCAATTATATAAAATTGTCTTTCATTATACTTCATTCCAAATAAGGATGACAAGGTTTCCGATTCCTATTTGGCTTTCTGGCTGATTCTGATTACCAAATGCAATTAATTTATTGGATACATATACTATCCAACATATCTTGGACGGTAAAAAAAAACTGGTCCAAGAATAAGTGAGAGTAATTGTTTCAAATCTCTGTTTCTGTAATGCAAAAAAGCCTTGAAATTTCGTTGCTATTTTGAATGGAGTATACAACATAATTATTCACTTTACTGCTCGAACTTTTTTTTTTTGATTCTACGTGTATGCCATGTTAGCTTAATCAAATTAAATACACTCACTCATCTCTCTCTCTCTTATTTTATTCTTCTGCTACTTCATAATGCCTTATGTCTTCGAAATATACCACAACCTTGACTTTACGGCATTTGGTGATGTTTATATATTTTTATTATTATAACCTGCGACTCCATCAACAATTTATTCTCTCATCATTAATAACTTCGCCTCGCTTCGTAACTTATTATAATCGCTTTTTAGCGGTAAAACCACCTTATTTGTACCTACTTTTAATTCTTTATCAGTATTCAAATGTATGTTCTGTTTTGGTGTGCAATAAAGTATAATTGAATTGAATTGAATTGAACTTCTCGCCCTTTCTCTAATTTAATTAATCTTGCAATTACTATCGTCTATATTATCATACAATACAGCGTCCACGGATCAATCAGGCTCTACAAAATCTGTCAGTAATTTGGAAGCTGTTTATTTATTTAAATATTTATTCACGTAACTTGCGAAGATATTAATATCACTTCCATAAGTTTCCAACGAACAACGACCTGTGATCTCTGATTACAAAAATAATAATTTTCACTAATCATTCTTTCGCTTTATAGTAAGACGGGGTAACTGACTGTAAGTGACAAATTACATCGACTGGGATTATTGTGTATTTCGTTTATTTTCCCCACGATTATATATATATATATATAAATGCTTATAATCTCATTATCAATAAATTATTTTATGCTTATTTTATGTTTATCCATATAAAATACTCCGATCTTATTGTCTCGTCAAACCCAGCTTTGTTATAGAAATTAGACGCAAAAATCACTCAGTAGTTTTTCATCTCAATTCGGCTCACATTAATATGAATTTGAAGTCTGCTTCAACTATGAATTTTCACTCTTTTCCATAATTTGTTATTCGAATAAACCTCATGATCGTCACGTTTCCTTCACCTCGTTATATACCTAAATTCAACTGTACTCTTAAAATTAGCAACTTCTCTCGTCTCATAATAAAACTCATCTTCGGTATATTTCTGTTACCTCCAAACATACAATACATACTCAACCGTACTCATCATTACATTCCTGTACCTCCCACAAACATACATAATACTCTGCCCACTGTGTTCCATATAATATCATGTATTAATAGGTTACCTTAATTCGTATCATCTTATTGCCATCAGGTTTCTTTCGCCTCTGCACAAATATGTATTCTTAATTATTAACTCGCTCTTTCACTTCGTAATAATAATAAGGAGCTGATGATGATGTGCTCGTTTCGTACAATACGGTACATAACAACACGTTCCTTTTTGTACTTTACATACCCTAAAATTTCCACAATCCATAATAAGATGTAGAAAGACTGAATTTGACGGATCGTATACATATCAAATTATATCAAATATCTCGTCATAATCATATCAAATATCTAGTCATAATCATATCAAATATCTCGTCATGATCACTATTATATTAAGTTACTCTCCACAACATCGGTTACTCTAGGAATCGATTTTTGTTTGCATATACCCTTTTGGTAGTGCACGGGTTAAAATATCATTTAAAAATTACTCAAAATCGCAAAACAAAACCATCACTGACCCTAATTTTGTCATCTTCTATACCTGCTGCAGTCAAACAATTGTTTTACGTTACTGGCGCGCAGCTGACTGTTGTATAGTAACAGTAGGTAAAGATATTTAGCTAAATGTCTTACCCTGTGTATTTCTAAAACGTGATATCTAACGTTTTTAAATTAGTAAGTATAAGAAACAGTATTTCCCCCATTCTTTTCTTAAAAGTTCTACTCATATTTACTAATCTTTTCCTTCCACATCTAATAGCTACCTGATCGTACATTATCTAAATTGAATATCCTCGGTTGTAGTCACACAATACGTTTAATAGAAACAAAGAAACAAAAGAGCCAACGCACATTCGAAAGTGAAACATAATAATATGTTTATTTTAAAATCACCTCTCCCAGATGTCTCGATTAAACATGTATATAAATTCTTATGAATCTCTAGTTCAATTGTTTTTATTTTGTACAGGTAAAACCTGACACTATTCGTGTTCCTTCAAAGGTTGATTTTGTTATTGGCTGTAATAACTAAAAGTCAAAATTAATCAAGATAAAATTATTCTTTATTTTCCTACGTTGTGTTTTTTTTTTTTTCATTAGATCCTTTTATTCTAGTTGTGTCTACATTTTAGCAACACAGAATCTAGAATCCTGGTCACGCTCACCATGTGTGATGGTCCCCCCCGCGCGTCGTGTTGTGTTCAAATATATATACACCTATGTGTGTAGTCGTCGCGTCGTCTGCCCTTGGCCAAATGCCTGATCGTCTTTCTATGATAATTGAGAATTATAAAATTATCTTGATCAATTATGTAATTGAAAATGAAGTTATTTGAATTTAGTATCTGTTACTTATTTACTCGTGAATATAATTATTGAAAATATGTAACTTGCCAATATAATAATAAGAAGTGACTTTTCTTTCGAGAGTAAAATCTAGGTCTCAGTCTAGGTTAAGCAAACTATATCTGCCCAAAAAAGGTAATTGAATGTATGTAATGAATAAATGAAATAGCTATGTCCAATTAATGTAAAGGTTGACCTTCAGTGCTTTCCGAACCCTTCCTGGGGAGAACCCAGGCCGCCACGTTCGTTCCACGAAAGAAGTCCTCAGGAGTGCCTGACGTTGTGAGGCTGACTTAACGAAGTATTCCGTACCCTTCCGAGATGCAATTAAGCTTCTGGCCGCCACGTACGTTCAACTTGTAGTCCGTGCCTTATTTCTTTTTATATTTGATTATTCTGATTTCCTAGGTCAGACCTGGTAATCAAGCTGTCTCTTTTATATATTATGTATTCTTTTGTTTGTGATGTAGTTGTGTGATTGAGTGGCCACTCGAGAGATCAGCTTTTAGCGCTTTGATACTGTTGTGATTGGATTGACAACTCCTCGTGAGGCGCCTACACTCGACAGAAATTGGAGAAGCAGTTGTGACCTTTGTCACCTAGGATTCTACTATTGTCAGAGGGACTTGTTTATAATATTGTATGATGTGAGCTGATCGTCACCAGTTATAGCAAAAAGTTAGAAAGGCCTCTCTAACTTTTAAATATATCACGTCATCGTGCTCCTATCATTAAAACTTTGAATTAATAATCAAAATCTAATAGTTTGCTGTTTGTCTAGACTTGGACTGAGTTATTTAGCTTTGATAGGTAAAATTATTGGCAAATAGATCTATGGTGTCCTGTCATTTCACCGACAGTCAATTTGCAAATTTTTACTTGACAACCAACTACTGGCAAAAAAATGAATCGTTATTTCATCTTTACACAATTACTGATTTTACAAATTATTCAAGTATTAAACTAATCACTTGACTTATTTTCATTTTGCGACATATCATTTCACAAACGATTCATTTATCATTCATGTTATTTAAACAAACAACACTTGGTGTATTGCATTATTTGACATGTTGCATTATTATTAGGCACACATTTTACTAATGTCAACCAAAATAATTAATAAAAAAAAACATCATTATCATTCGTAATTTTAATAAATCAACAAAAGTAAAAATTAACAACAGCCTATTTTAATTTCAAATGGATTGCTAACGATCTTAATAGTTTTCCAATCCAAAGTAAAATATATTAAGTCGGTTAGGTTAGGTTTGACTTGCGACCACGCCGCACGAGCCGAGCGAGCGGAGCGAGCGTGCCGCGGCAGCGGCCGGCGAGTGCCAGAACCGAATCGCTCGTGTTAAACTAGTTTAGCCGACTCCACTAGGCTATCCAAAGTAAAATGAGTCGGTTAGGTTAGGTTTGACTTGCGATCACGCCGCACGAGCCGAGCGAGCGGAGCGAGCGTGCCGCGGCAGCGGCCGGCGAGTGCCAGAACCGAATCGCTCGTGTTAAACTAGTTTAGCCGACTCCACTAGGCTATCCAAAGTAAAATGAGTCGGTTAGGTTAGGTTTGACTTGCGACAACAATGATGCCAGAAACCATTTTTGTTTTTAGAAAAAAAAAAACTTTAGTACTTACTTACCTGTAAATTATTTGGCCCAAATGGAAATTGCAACCGTGCAGGACTGTGTTTTTAAAATTTGATCGCAAGCTTAAGATAGCTGCTTTTTCAAAGTCTAATGGTCTTTTGGTTGGAAATCAATGTTATTTTCTGTTCCATATTCTATAAGCTATCTATTTTGTTAATACGTGATTTTGTAAAATAGTAACAATATTACATGAAAAATACATAAAAGAAAAAAATACATTAGGTACATTTGTAAAGACAAGCTTTTGCAAAAAATATTTTTGTTAAGCGATTATTTGTAAAATGATCAATTTGCGGAACAAGGTGTTTGTAAAATGAATATTACATGAAACGTTGCTTGTAAAGTAATAATTTGCCAAAAAGTTTTTGGACAAACATTAGTGAACCTAGATCTATATATCTGCTTTCGAGTTCTTGTAAAATGATTCAATGTTATTATAGAGGAAAGAATAATCTTTGAATCAATAATTCAATCTAATTGTTAATAGCGTTTCTATGAATATCTGTTATTTATATGAATAATCGAAACATCGGTTCTGGGGTGTAGAATAAGAAAAATACCAAAATGATAAGTTAATAATGTTCATTTATTTTATATCTTTGAATTTACTTCGAAACTGTTGATTATTTAGCTCTAGAAATCCGATGAACGAATTTCTAAAACCCCTGTTTCATTTCCTAGGCCCAAACAATCTTACTTCAGAGGAAAAAGACTCAGGGAAAATAAAAAACCTCTGTTTGGCCGAACTATGTTATAACAACACTTTAATTATTATTGCAAATTGGTTAATCCTGAAATATTATTCAATGTTAGGTCAATTTAATTGATTCCTTTCATCAAGCCAAAAGACTTCCAATTCAAACTAAGGTTTTAAGATATTAAACAATGCTTTCTTTCACAATAATTTCAGGATTAAGTTCACACACAATTTAAATATATAGTGGACAACGTGTTTATTCTGGAGTTCGAATTGATTTAGTAATTATGTGCGTATTGCCGCAACTGGTTTTAAATATCAATGTATAATGTATTTCTCTATATTAATCTCAACGTTTAATCTCCAGTAAAAATAAACACGTTCCCTAACTTCGATACGACTTAGCTGTCTTTATAACATCTGCATTCTCCCAAGACACTGAATCTAAGTTTAATTAACTCTTAGGTTATTCAAAAGTGCACTTTCAAATTATAACATTACTTTACACCAATACTTTGAACTTCTTAGGAAGGTTTACAAAACAAACACACTCTTCCAAGATAAAACTCAACCGTCCACTTTCCGGGTTAAAATTGTACTGCCACATTTCCAAAATGAAACCTCCCTTCTCTTCCATTAAACATCAACCCTTAAGCATTTTATACAATACTATCTCTTATTCCTAAAACAATAACGTTCCAATTCTCATATCTGCGCATGAGTTGAACAATTGTTCCTTCTGCCTTGCTCGTCTCCAATTGGGTGGTTTATCCGCGTCGGTTCGACGCCACGCCGTCACGCCCCCCGCGTGTCCCGGTCCAGAATCTTAGGTCAGCTAGCAAGACTATGTGTCTTGAGTTAAGATCTAGGTTTGTATCCCAGATTCAGCGCAGGTTGCCTAAATTTAGGTTTTCATTCACTGTTTAATCTGAAACATTTGAGAAAACTTCGCACAGTTATCTGGTAATTATTAGGCCGTTAGACCTTAAGGTTCAAATTCGTGTAACAACCACATGTTCGTTCGTTTTATTAATTTTCGTTTGCACAAAGTTTTTTTGTAAGGTTTCTGTGAATGCTAACAAAGAAAGTTCATACTCTGTAGTTATATTTTATTAGAGGAAGTTAACTTTTGTTTTTATTGCAACGCAAAATCGTTCCCGTATGGTTTATGACCTTTTTTATCAGTTAGGGATATTTCTTTAATTTTGTATTTCTTGTTAAATTCTATGAAACGTGGGAAGTCATTAGATTTTAGACTCTTTTGTTTGGCGTCTCTCTTTGTTTCCTTTTTTCTAATTTATTTCCTTCGCTTAAAAATACATTTATTTATTGTCTTGTTAGGATAAAATTTTATTTGTAACCATTCGTCGAATCTCTAAATGGGTAGCAGATGTGGAACCTCGGCTCCGCTTTCTAAACTTTACTCTCAGATATATATAATATTTAACAATGTTATGTATACATAGCTTTGCTATCACAGTAGTCGTTACATAAAACCACGTCAGAGGCCGTAAGGCGGTCTGAAAAAACTCTGACACCAGAGCATGCCCACACGATAAAAAAAAAGGAACGTAATCGGACCATTTATATTTATTTTGACCGCTCAATGGCCCAGTTGGTACTGAGCCTGCCTGCTGATTCGAACCCGTGATGGGTTCGAATCCCGTTCGTAGTCCTATATTTTGTATGATGAATATGAATATTTGTACCCGAGTCATGGATGTTTGTATCTACAGATTAATTTTTCCATTTATTCTGTACTAAAACCATTATTCTAGGTATCTATTTAGGTTTTTTAAACAGATTCTAGTCTCCAAAACATTTTGGACACTAAATTAAAGACAAACCTTTGTATTCCTAACTTTGTGCAGATGATAAACTTTATTATTATTATTACTTTATTATTATTATTATTCTCCTACGCTCTGTTTTTTTTAATTTGAGCGCTTATATGTCGAGATACAAGATTTAGTAGTTAACGTAAGTAAGTTTGTATGGGTGTTTTGTTTTACGTTACAAAAGTTATCAAACGACACCTCACTAGAATAAATAAATAAAAAATTCCGACCCCCATTACTCCAGGCTCGCACTAAGGCTCCCGGAGACAAACAATTTTTTTGTGTAAAATATAAATAATTATTGTGTCAACCTAATAATAATTACAAAAACCAAAGAAAATTGTTTTTTGGAACCCACTGTGTGAGAGTCCGACTCGCACTTGACCGGTTGACTTGACTTGACTTTTCTTAAGAGTCACAATTGTTAACTTTTTTTAAATTTATTTTCTTAATTTTACAAAAATAGTTTTAACAATTTCTTCACATCCTTATACGGTTATACCTAACAGATTTATGTGGATGTTGCGCAATAAAGTGCCTCTGCCTTTGACACGTATAAACCAAAAATAATTCATAATTTCATCAAATAAGGAAATTCACTTAACATTAATGACATCTTAATAACTCCTGCGAAGCCTTCGGAATAATAAACTAAAAATGTACATAGCTGTCTAAGATAAAGCATGAAAAGGAAGAAGTGGGGTTTTTTGCTGCACGAAATCCCTCTGTTTAAAAAAGGCTTTCACTTCATAGAAATGGCAAAAACTGACGTAAAGAGGTAAGTATGTGCTATACTGATTGAGTGTGAGTGAGACAGGAATACACCATTTCCTACTATTTTCTGCCACGCTTTCTGCCAGTGGGGGTGAAGTAAAAGTTAGTGTGGGGCTGGGTTGGTATAGCGATATATTATGGTCTCAAAAACTATGCAAAGCGTGAACAGAAAAATTAAAGAACTGCTTTGGGGGCGCTGCAATCGACTATAACCTTTAATGACAATGTTTCAAGTACACAAATTAGTTCCAATGATTTTCCTAAATATGGCTAGGTTTTTTATTTTCCTGGCAAGCTTTTGGCTAATTCGAAAGAATATTTTTTAAACTTGAAACTTCATATTATTCAAGTTTATGTTTAGTAAAATCTTAGTCAAAATTTCTTGTTATTTTTATTTTAATTCATATTTATTCAGATTGTTTTCAAGAAATTCCTTTTTTCATTGTTCACTTATTGGCTTTTGACTATTATTTGGTTTCTCAGGTTTCAGGACTGCCTGCTGAGGACCCCTGGTAATTTTTAACTAATGGTTTCTGTTGTCATATCTGTACTATACTTTTTTGCATTCTTATTATTATACCTATAGGTTGTTTGAAATATTTAAGATATTAAGCTTAACTATGTCCTATTGTGTTATAACTTCCAGTGGTTAAATAAATACATTATTATTATTATGTTGGTACATGAAAGATGCACGGGTCCACTGGGACCCGGTCCTTTGGGAGGCATACATGGGGCCGAACGAAGCCAACACGAAGAGGCCTTTTTTGGTACCATTTATTCTAAATGTGAGATGACATGCACCTATCGAGGCCTATCCCTAAATACACCATGGAGATGCACTAGAAGATAATTCCCGACTGATGCTGAACTATTGCCAGGAAGGGATACATTTGTCTGGGCTATGGGGATGGGATTCTGTGTACTGGATAACTGGGCTATGGAGTGAGATAACGGACGCCTGCTCTAGTTAAATATCTCACAAATTTAAAATCTAGCAGGCGGTGACTTGCCAACTCATTCAATGAGCGGCTTTTTGGGGGGGCCCAAAAAGCCGCTCGCAAGGAGCGACAAGACGGCTGAGCGGCTGTACATGTACTGAGCGGCTAAGGTTGTAGAGAGGTGAGTCTGTGGGCGCCGGTTCCCGGTGCTAAGCGCACCAGTCAGCAGGTCCCGGCGTTATGACATTTTATACTTCCAACCTGGAGCATAGGTTCCGCTCTTGCAACTCCACTCCTGGCCGGCCGGTTAAGGCAAAACAGGAGGTGAGGGCCAAATCAATCCGGGCCCTCTGCAGAATCGGGTCCGTGGTGTCGCCACTCACCAACAGCTCGCCACAAGCTGCCCTGCGGGCTTATTATTATTATTATTAATCAACGCGTCTTCCTCTTTCAGGTTTTGTCTAGGCAGCAGTCAACTTAGGTGTTTATTAATTTAATGAAGCATTATTAAACTCATACGTGAAGCGACACGAGACACGTACGCTGTACTCAGCCGTTTTAATATAAACTTTGACAATAAAACGTTCGTGTAATCGTAAATTGGAATGGTAAAAATTTTAAATTACATTTTATTTTGAATGCGTGTTTAGGGCCATTCTTATTCGACGCGGACGTGGTCGCTCCTCTTTCGTAGGTAAATAAAAAGAGTCGAAGAGTGGCAGTGGGTGGGGCACATTGCTCGCAGAACCGATGGCTGACGGGGCCGAAGAGTTCTCGAGTGGCGGCCACGTACCGCTAAGCGCAGCGTGGGTAGGCCAGCCCCATGCAAGGTGCACCGACGACTTGGTGAAGACAGTGGGAACCCGTTGGATCAAGGCAGCGCAGAACCGGTCGTTGAAACGATCCTTGGAGGAGGCCTGTATCCAGCAGTGGACATCTATCAGCTGAGATTACGAAGTGCGTGTCGAGCTACTCGGGCAGCGAGAGTTCCGTACCACATCACACGACATATTCACTTTCAAAAAGTGTTGTTTTCTCCAGTTTTGCAAGACCAACTCACACTTGGCTGGTTTATGTAATTTTTTGTTATACTGTAATGTTTACTCTAAAATCGCACCAAGTTTGACGCTTGTATGTATTACCGTTTTTAGAATAGAGCGAGAAGAAATAATTTTGATTAAAACTAGCTTCTTGTATGAGGACCATCCTTAATTTTATCTTCTAGACATTTTATTATTTGTCAGCAAATTCACCGTAATAACGCACATTCTGTGAATATGATTTAAACTGTCTAGCTATTACGGTTCAAAAGGTAGGACAGACGGTCATATGGTCGCACGGACGGACGGACAGTGAAGGCTTATAAATAGGGTTCCGTTTTCACCCTTATGGGTACGGAACCCTAAAATCAATAAACAGGCCGTGTTCATTGAACTATTATAGAACACAATGGGTTAGCGTAATGAAGTGCAGTGTTCACTTTAGTAAAAACAAAATTACTAAATGGCAACGTTTCCAGCTAATGAAAGTTATATTCCAGAAAAATATAAATACGCAGCCATTGATAGAAAAAAAAACCAAAATTACGAATCCATTCTGTCTCAAGTCATTTATATTCATTTGTGAAACTCGTATCGACAAGTCATTGGAGAATTGTGGTCGGTTGTAAGTAATGAGATATAAGCGAATTCAGAATTAATTATCTGCTTTCATAAAGCCTATAATACTCCACTGTAGTTCAAAGGACCTTTACTCGCGAGCCTACGGTCGGTCAGAGTAACTCCTCAATGTTCTTCTGAATTAGCTGTCAAAGTTCTGCGAAACGAACAAACCAACTTTCTATGAACCAGATAAAAACATACCTACTTAAGGTTTGACTCTACATGTATGAGATCTCATCTATCTATACGCTCCCTAACTGACTGACATACAACGGATGGTCTAAACCGCTAAAGATAGAAACATGAAATTTTTAACATAGATTATACGGAGGACGTAAGGATGCACTAAGAAAGGATTTTTCGATAATCTAATTTCATGTGGACAACGTCGCGGGTAAAAGCTAGTAACTTTATAAGAGTTAAAGGATTGAGAGTCTTGGCTACATTTTTAAGTGACATATTTTTATGGAATATTTCTATCTGGATTCCGGTTTTTACATCAGTATCAATCAGAGACAAATAAACGACAAAGCTGCTACCAACATCTGTTGTAAGAATACTATTGCGTCAATACGAGGTGAACGACCATGAACGTACCAATTAGATCATTTTCTTTCTTTTATAGTACTTTTTTCAGTCAAACAAGGAACCCTTACACCTTCGTCTTTCTGCTTGTCTGTATGTCCCGCCCGCCCTTGGCCTTGCCCCGCCTCAATTACTTGCTCATTTTCGCACCTATTGAATTGGAATTTGGCATAACGACAGATAACAGTAACTCAAAAATAGAAAGAAAGAAGACGATAAAATAATATTCTACTGATATTAATGCCTGTTACTAGAGGGCACTGACCCAAATCAAAAAGCGCTATCCTTAGCGCGTTCTAATCACGTTAAGGAAATAAATTTTTATTAGTTTTCCTACTTATACGCGGACAATGGCTAAGGAACCCTATCATTGGCGAGTCCGAAATGCTCTTGGCTTGTTTTTGTAGTAGTCGTGCACTTGCTAGAGGACTACGGGTGCCCGGCGGGGTCTTTGTGGCGTAATTGTGTGTGGTTTCTCCTTAGAACACGTAACCCGCTACTTGTTCGTCACTTAGACCACAATAAGTATTTCAATAAAGCCCGCCCAAGAAACGTTCGGGTAAGAGAGCTGTTAAAACGAGATTTTCCTAATAAATACAATTTGGTTATGGTAAAAAGTTACCTCGAGTCCCAGGAATGGTTCTGTGCCACATATTTTCTTACCATTATTCAATTTGCACTGAAGATAGATTTATTGATTAAGTAGTCTTGGATTTTCTTTGAAATGTATTGGAATTTATCCATTATGTGCCCTGCATGATGCAGTGACGCGTATACAGGGTTCAACTTAATATGCTTAATATTATTGATACTGTTCCTTACACTCTGTCCTATAGGGTCCTTC
This sequence comes from Agonopterix alstromeriana, assembly GCA_963924505.1. NCBI lineage: Eukaryota > Metazoa > Arthropoda > Insecta > Lepidoptera > Depressariidae > Agonopterix > Agonopterix alstromeriana. Next base: position 7,689,604 of record OZ004682.1, read on the forward strand.
TTAATATGCTGACACTTTTTAAGGGAATGATCATACCATCAAACTGAACAACTTTCTCTATAGCACCAACATCGATATCGCAAAAAATCCGCTATTCCATACAAAACTGCAAATCATATGTATGGTATTTTTTCGATTTCCATGTTGGTCTTTTGGAGAAAGTTGTTCAGTATGATGGTCAAATCATCCTCTTAAAAAGTCGGACCCTGTATAAACCATACGTGGTTTTCTTATGGTGGATTTGCATGATAAAATATATTTAACTTAATGTTATTTTAATAACTGAAAACAATCTTTCTTTTCCGATAATTCTGCAAGAACAACAATTCAAGGAGACCGGGGCCTTGAATAAATTGAAAAAAGAAAAAAATTGTTAGGTATACCACATTATTATATCTTCAAGTACAATTTACCTGTGGGTTTGTATAAAGGCCATTAGGAACTCCTTATCACGGTCGACTTAAAGGCGTCTTTAAGTTAAATGGCCCTTCCTGTAACTTCGAATTGCTCCAAAAAGCACGTTATGTACTAATTTCGTTGGTATTTTGCTGAAAATTTATCGTATAAGCTTCTATAAGTATATAACCTTCTATTTATTTCATTTGTTTAGTATTGATAAGAGACTAAAATATAATTTTTCAGGAATGATATTACAACCACTTGAGGATAGGCCCTGCGGTGGGACGTTTATAACCCACTAGAGTTAGCCCACGACTTCGTCCGTACAAATTATATACCAGATTTTAAGTCAAATCATAAGCTATCAAACAAAAAAGTGTCATCTAAATCGGTTCAGTTGTTTTTGCGTGATGCTCGAACAATTGTTTGTTCGAGCACTCACAAAAAAACAGACAAACAGACCGACAACATTTCTAAAAAAGGTTGATTCAGACTCAGGGACACCTAAAAACCATATCGTAATCTTTTTCTTGTAAATATCTTCAATGTACAGACACACTAGTGTTACAGTTTTATGATAGTTTAGATTCGTAAGTAGATTTTTTGGATTTTGGTATCGTAATGTTTAGCCTTAGTAAATTCAAATCTAGGCTATTTTACGACAAAACATTCAGTGTGAAAAATTCCAAGATATATATTTTATGAAATTCGACATAACTTTTTAATAACCTTATTTTGTTTACAATTTAATACATTTCGAATAGAACAGTTTATAAAGGTAATCTCTAATCACACTCTGCAATGTAACTATTTATTTTGTCCTCTCCAGTTAGTCACAATTCGTGTATTTATTTAGGACCTAAGGAAAAGACTCGAATGTTTCTTTTACAAAGATTTCGGTAATGGAGTTAAAGAATAATACGCGTGACACCCACGGAGAACTATTTTATTGTTGTGTAAGTAACTATTCAACGTGTAAATGAATAAACGCAAAACTAGAAAATTGTTTAGAATCGAGAGCGGAATCAAATTACCAAGGTTTCAACATAGGTGATTTTTTTTGTCAAAATTCTAAATAATTTGTTTGTATAGTTCCAAATTTACTGAACTTGATGTCAACCCATCGCACCAGTACACTCACCCTGCTTACTACCAAAACAATATTCTTAACATGTATCCATGAGCACGCTAGCGCATTCATACATTGCTGAAATGATAACACATCATTTTTGCCTGAAAACTTAAAATGCGAATAACTTTTAATTTTAAGTATCAGCGCTTTCATTAATGGGGAACTTGCACCACAATTATAATGAGAAATTATCATACTGTCAGATATTTTATTCTAAAGTTTTTATTTTTATAAAATATTTCAATTATAAGTTACGTGGATCGGTACGTAATTTCAAGCACCAATCAGCGCACAGTGACGAAGCGATTAGCAACTTGCGTGCGTTAGTAGAGTACGGCAACATATTATAGCAGATGATTTGTGAGCTTCGCGCGTTATGAAAAGGGGTGACGTCACGTCATGGCAGTGAGCGTTTTGGCGCGGAATTTGAAAAGTCAACTTTTTATTTGCATTAAATTTATTGTTTTGGTATATTTATGTAAGCCTTAAATCTTTATAATAAACTAAAAATTATAAAACTGTGCAAGATCCCCATTGCTACATTATCTTTATGTTGCAAAAATGTCTCTTAGGTAATATAAACAATTAAGTGACTTTTCTTCTTATTCAAATCATCTTCACAAGGGCTGTACTGGGTGAGACAGAGCTTTACATCTCTCGTGCGTTTGATGAACATAGTCCGATGCAAATAAATCGAGCAGCCGCCGTGAAAGTCTACGACGGAATGGCAGAGAGGGGTGGGTTTCTATGCAGCCGCATCTGGACGTGCAGCCGCGGTAGAGTCACTATTATCAGGCTATAAGCAAAGGATCGGAGGAAGGACAAGGGCATCGGGCATACATAATCATCATTAGCCTATATCCAAGAAAAAACGTACTTATCTGAAGTTCTTCTTCAGTGTTTGCAGGTTCACGATATTATCCAGCACCATTTGAGAATAGTCTGTACGCACCGTGGAATCGGGGTCATATTGAAATCCGAAGGTGATAATATGCTATCAGCAGTACAATCGATAGACATGGTAAAAATGATTAAATAAAATTAAAAGACTGATATCTATAAATCGAGAAAAACTCGCAAGTGTGAGAACCATTAGTAAGCTTTTCTTATCATGCCGACAAAAGAAGCCGACTCGACGTGTCCGCATCGCACCCGCCTACGTCGCTAGTGTTACTACGGGTTGGCAACGTTTACGAGGGCTCGCTCACATTAACAATTTTTTATTTAACGACTTTTGCAAAATGTTATCGTTGTAATTAAATTCTACTACTGATGGCATATTATCTTCTTTCAGCTTCAAAACGAACCAGATTCCATGGTGTATTTTAGGTTTCGAAATTAAATAGAATACCATTCCAGTGGTCAAAACAAAACTATTGATTGACTGGATATATTGTCCAAGACAAAACGTCAGAAAAGTAAGAACTCTATCCACAAACATTTCTCCGTAGTATTATCTAGGTATATACAATACAATGTTCCGGTTGGCAAACTCTAAAGTTCAAAGGTAAAGGACGAAAGTTACACTAAACATTCTCGCCTATAGCTACTTCGATTAATCTTTTACCCATCTATCATCATCACCAGCCTGTCAGAGTATCTATTGTATTTATTTGGCACGATAAATACACCACATTCCACTAAAAAAGCCTCTTCACAAGACGCTTATTTCAAATGGACAAGAATAAAAATTGCATGTTTTGTGAGACTTCGAAGGTGTGTTAACTCGGCAAGGTTGGGGTTATATCCCACGGGAGTTCACTTACGTGCGAAATGTGAGAATTATTCTCTGTATACGTTATTGGAAAAGTCCATAAGGAATACAATAGCCAGAATTGCATATTTTGTAAAGGTATTGATGTTTCTTTGTTGGTTTTTCTATTTGAATAAAGAAAAGAATCGTTTATTTTATACCTAATATGATTCCTATCTTTATACAACGTGTTAATGAATTAACGCAAAACTAGAAAGTAGTTGGTTTAGAATCGAGAGCAGAATCGAATTATCATGTTTTCAACATAGGTAATTTTTTTCATAATATTAAATAATTCGTTTGTAAAATTTTAAATTTACTGAACTCGATCTCAACCCACCGCACGGGCACACTCACCTTACTTACTACCAAAACAAGATTCTTAAAATGTATTCACGAGCACGCTAGCCCTTTCATTCATTGCTGAAATGACAACAAATCATTTTAGCCGGAAAACTTAAAATGCGAATAACTTTAAATTTTAAGTATCAAACTAATGAAATTATTGTTTCAATCTAATTATTTTGTTATAAATCAGTTAGGGTGTATGAGGTTTTGCGCTTATTCATTAACACGTTGTATAATAGAAAAACAGAAATGGAAACTTAGAAACCCTGCTCCGTTAAAAGCAAATGGTTGCAATCTTTATTGAACATTTTATATTTTGCTGAATAAAAGCGAATTCAATTTAAACTTTCTTTATCCTTTCAACTAGTAATATGGGCAAAACCTAAATTTCTGGCGTGTACCCACTGGCAATTATAAGATATCCTTTTGTCCATAATTATAATTTCAGGAGTTCAAATCGTCTTCAGATTGTGGAATTAATGAATTTGGTATAATTAATCTAAGAGACAATACGCAATTAGTAAAATTACAGCTATTGAAATGTATTTTTAATCATGGATAGGTAGGTTTAAATTTTTGTCAAACATTATATAGTAAAATTATACATCAATCATTTCGATATTATTGTTATTGTGTCATTTGTCACGGTTCTATTCAGATCATCATCATCGTCAGCCTATCATCGTCCATTGCTTTGACATAACCGGTCCTGGAGACAGATTACGCTAATTTAAAACATAGAAGTTCAATTCTTATTCAATTTCAGAACTAATCACATTGCAATCTAATTACTATTCAATTCCGCATCGCGATAAACTATATGTAACTGACAGCCTTTAACGTCTGAGCGGTCTGTCAAAACGGCTCTAACGGCTGTCATGAGCTGTACCGCGATTAACGCCAATTATGTCAAAAGTTATGGTTCGCATGTAGTCCAGTCACGGTTCAATCACCGAATTTTAAACGCAATTGCAGCCTTGTACTTATCGGTTCCAATTCGAACTCTCCCACAACGGTGGGCCTATTGTGTAAGCTTCCATTTATTAAATACAAAATCGTTAACGTTTTATGCCAGTTCTGGCCAATCTTTAAATAATATTGTATTCTTTCGACCATCATATCCTCTATCTGGAATTGAATAACTAAATAATTAAGAAGCAGAATCACCTGGAACACGGTAGTAACGTTAATATCATTGTCCGGAACTGTCGAAAAACTCAATATCAATTTGTTAGGTACCGATGTAATCGGGAAGTTACACAATAAGACCTCCTTACACGCCTATTGGCCATCTTCCCTTCTAGTCACATTATTCCCTCTATATCTACTTCAACTCTGTGATCCGATTACTGACATCTTCCACTTTTGTTCTAATAATAATGTTCTGTCCCCAGTTGTCACCACTGGCTTTGTTACCCCTGCCAGCGCTGTATTGTATTGCATGATTGAGAATCGCGATTGTCGCCAGTGGTCACAAACCATTTACAACACACGTCTTTAACCTTGGTTGTGATTAAGTAATTCTATATTTTCCCTTTTTTCTCGCGATTTCAATGTTGGTCCCATAATGAAAGTTATTCAGTTTGATGGTCTGAACCACCCCTAAAAATATGGAAAGTGTTCAAAAAATCACCTAGTATTTTGTATACCTGCTATATTTAACTTTATGGTCATCAAAAGATTCCGAAAATTAAATTTTCAAATCAAATAACGTCTATTGACGTAGACAGAAGTTAGTTTCACCTTCAGATCGAATCAGAGGCGGAAATAAACTTGTTACTTATTCTTACAAACTCGCAACTAAGTTTGGAGCGTCGATCGGTACCGCTAATCCATGGCATTATCGAATTTCGTAATTTTACCTTGTTATTCTGTTTAGGTACCTACTCCACTTACCGATTTAGGAGATATACATAGGTTAAGTTGATTAGGAATGAGTATATCAGAGGAAGTTTGAAATTAGCACCTATAACGGAAAAATTTCAGGGTAATAGATTATCGTGGTATGTGATGCGTAGAGGCGAGTGTCATGTTACGAGACGAGTGTTAAGTTTGAATGTGTATGGCTGTGGTAGGGGAGGAAGACCGAAGAAAAGATGGATGGATTGTGTGAAGAATGGTATGTGTAAGAAAGGATCACTCCTTTCTTACACATACACGTGCTGAAACGACGGCCAAGAGAGATGAATTCTGAGAGGTGGCAACCCTAGTTTTTCCAGTTTTTTAGATTGGTCTCCTTTAGATGGCATCTCATTTACTTCCCAAACAGTTCGGTGGAAAAAATGGTACCATAAATCATCATTGTAAAGGCACTTGCGGCAAGTTTTTGCTAGGCAACCCGGCGGCGTTGTATGAACCTCTGTATAAACATTCACTTAAATAAACATTTCGTTCACCAAACAAATAGGTGTATAATTTTGCGGTCGGATCTCGTACGGGGACAGAGGTAAAGGACGCAAGCCTACGAGATAGGCTGATGCTGTGAAAGAAATTACCGAGGCCACACTACAGGCCAGCATACACAGGGCCTAAGACCGAGCGGCCTGGAGAGCTGTGGCCGCATAAACGGCCAAAGTGGGCGGCTTCAGGTCACGTCCCTCAGCCATCAGGTTTCGACTAAGAAGAAGAAGAAGATTGCTCAGATTACGCCTGGTTGAAATTTAAAAAGTTTTCTTTCACTTTCTGTTTGCTTTAGCAAACAGAAAGTCGGTACAATACAGAATAGTTAGGTATCACTTTGTTAGTTACTCTAATGCGAAATCTTTATTTATTTTAATTATAATATAGGGAACTACACAACGAAATCAGCACGTCTAGCATGATTTTTCTACACGCGCACGACTCGGCTTTTTTCCATACTACAAGTTTTGAGGCAATAATTATTTGTTATCATTTCAGCAATGTATGAAAGCGCTAACGTGCTCATGGATACATTTTAAGAATCTTGTTTTGGCAGTGAGTAGGGTGAGAGTGCCCGAGCGATGGGTTAAGATCGAGTTCAGTAAATTAAAAATTTTTCAAAACAAATTATTTAATATTGTGAAAAAAATTTCCTATGTTGAAACAACGATAATTCGATTCTGCTCTCGATTCCAAACAAACTGCTTTCTAGTTTTGCGTCAATGCATTAACACGTTGTATATTCCGAGGTTTCTTACAGGTTTCGTATTATACATAATTATGTAACATATCTAAATTTTATAGATCAAATGTACGATGCGATGCAGTGCGGTCCGCCACATTTCATTCTTCTATTGCATCAATCCTATTATCTGATTGTGGCGGTTTTCCGTTCCATCAGCTTCAGCAGGAATATATGTTGTGTAAATAAGCATTTGTTTTAATCGAAATTAGATGTGATGGAAATGATTAGTTTTCAATTCCTCCTTTTTAGTGTCGCTGTTTATTGTATCTGATATACCTATAGCATAAGCATAAACATGCTCACGACTATATTCCCCGAGGGTGTAGTCAGAGATATTCTGAAGCCTCAGAACATCCACATTTCACCAGTAGTACCGCAACTCTGTCCAGTGTGACGGGAGGGTGAGCCCGTCGCCACATAATGGACAGTGGGTACAATACATGCCTCGAAATTGAAGCGTGCAGGTTTCATCACGATGTTGTCCTTCACCGAAAAGCCTGTGGTGTTACAAATCGTACATTAATTACGAAAAACTCATTGGTACGAGACGGCTTGGACGGGGATCGAACCATTGCCTGCTGCACGGCAGGCAAGGTTACTTGCCACTCGACCACCAGGGCTCCACCTATACCTACAGTTATCGCTATTTTCAATTTATGTCAATAAAACTTTGTAATATATTAAATGAAGATTCTACACTTAAATAATTATAATAACCTTTAATTAAAGGAAAACAAAAGAAAAAAAAAACACAAATAAACTTTATCTAATAGCCCGCCCGGTATTGCTATGGCCAACCTTTGAACCAGGAACGACCCGGGGCGTAGGTCACATTTCCTCTCCCTAAGTCGACGCCCAATTTCAGCAATGAAGCTTTTAGCTTCGACTCCCTACGTCCCTGTGGTCTCCACATCCTCCAATCCTTACAAAACTGATTATAATCTCACCACAGCCCCAAAATGTTAAGGAGTAATAATTAAAATTACAATCCTATAATGATTAGATCCAAAAACATTTTAACAATGATGATTAAAGGGTAGCAGTTCAAACATGGACCTTTTTGTACGATAACGAGAGTTAAGGTTCTGTTTTTGAAGTTGATCTGACCGCAAAACCGCAGTAAGCTTGTTTCTCTGGCCAGTTTGACGTTTGCATAAAGGCTTGTTAATTTTACGCATAGGTACTCTTAATTATACATTCATTTTACTTACGTTGTTTTGCAATTTATTAATGTAATGATCATGATCATTCAAACTGAGAAAAAAATGGTACGTATACGTAGCCCGTCGCAGCTTACGTACCACGTAGATTAAGACGCGATACCGATTACGAGTGTTGCATTAGTATTTAAGTTGTCTCGTACTTCACAATGAAGCTTCATTATGAAGTACGAGACAACTTAAATACTGATGGAAAACTCGTAATCACTACCTGGTACGTACTTTTTTCTCAGTGCATGAGTTATGACTTTATCGTATTCCATACGTTGAAAATAAAACTAGACAGTAAGTCCGAAATCAAGAATCTAAGGGACTATATTATTCAAATTAAAGATTGAAAAATTTGTCTCGGGTGGGACTTTAAACCGCACCCTTCCAAGCCCCCGGCTTGTTGTGTGTTCTCTGGCTAGTGGACTCGGTAGCGAAATTGGATAACGCACTTCCCCGGTTTGGAAGGGTGCGAGTTCAAGTCCCACCCGAGACAAATTTTTCAACATGGCTGTAACATGTTTATAATCAATAATAGTTGAGACTATATTATTATTACCAACATACCTGTTATTTAGTGCTTTGAACTGGATATTTATAGTATTATCAAAATGTCGTGTACATATTTTTTGAAACGTCGTGAGCATGCTTCTAAAACTTGAAACAAACTTCATAAAAATAAAAGAATAAGTGCAATCCTAAACAGCCATAAAATGCTTATCACACATGCACCATACGTTGCAATAACACAATATTGACAAAGTTAGCTGGCGGATGTGACCCACATCGGTGAACGGGCATTGTATCCGCAAATGTTCGTGGTTAGTGCCGGGGTAACGTGTTGATGCTGATATGTTGCTTGTTAGATTGTCAGGTTCAATTATTGTGTAGACGGTGGCTTGTTGAAGGGCTGAATAGATAAGTCAGGCTAGTTTTTTAGGTGCTGAACCTTGTGTGTTTAAGCGCCTTTATCATTTACTAGCTGTTATCTGAGGCTTCATTTTGTGTATTGTGTAAGTGAGGTTTTGAATTTGTCTAGCTAATTTGACACCTCACTTTAAAAGTGCAAGGTTCAAATTTGTAAGGTAGATTGACTTATCACTTTCGATTTCATCTTCGGGTTTCGAGTTTGTGCCTATTTTTAAATTACTCTAGAAACATTTTAAGTGTGTTTTCAGATAATGATACTAAACAATTTTTTCGAAGGATAATGGGTAGAAAAACGAGATTTTTTTTTAACCTTCTATAGAAAATCGATCAGCTGATCTGCATGGAACGTCTCAATATTTTTCTCGTTTTTCGGCCCTTGTTTCTTTGGGAATGTTGTGAAGTTTCTTTATCAGAATACATCCTTAACGTTTTTCTAGTAGGTAATAAAAAAATAGTGGATATATTCTGGATACGAAATAATCAGGACTAATTAAGTTAATTATTAACGACAAGTTTGGCTTACTGCTGGCCTGAATCAAAATTTCCCTTCCGATCCGAAAATACAGAGGAGCTGGCATCACTAGCAAAATCACCTTTGACACACTTGTCACCAACACAGAAGGCGCGACCGCACCTGACTCCTAGCATCGACCACAAAGGAGTCCGGGTATTCGCTACACGCCTACCCTAATTGGACTCCAACACATTGCGCGTGGCAATCGGGCTTCGAGTCGGCGCTGAAATTTGCATCCGGCACCAATGTCCTTGCGATGCGTACTCTCGTGCTAAAAAAGTGCCGGCTGATTCCCTCACCATGCCACACTTAACGACATCATACGTAGGTCGCTTGCCTAAGTCAACATACCTGCCATTCTCGAACCGAATGGCATCATACGGAGCGATGGCAAGAGACCGGACGGGATGTCTCTCGGCCGCTCGAAGATGGGTCGGGCACTAGTGTGGGATGCTACATGCGTGGACACACTGGCCCCGTCTCACTTCCAGGACACGAGTGGAAGGACTGGCGCGGCGGCGGAGGCGTCCGAAAAACGACAGGCCTACTGGTACAGGTATATCGGCACCCAATACCACATTATGGGTTTTGGTGTCGAAACTCTCGGTCCGTGGGGACCTAATTTGCAGGCGCTGTTTAAAGACCTATCAAAGCGCCTGAAAGACTCGACACCCCTGTTGAGTCCTCGCTCAACGGATCTTGGGTACCCTCCCACAAGGACCGAACCTGCACCACATCCTAGGTTAGTTTAGTTTTACGTCATTTTATTTGTAATTTATTTTTTCTTTGATGTCTTTATTTTATGTATCTGTTGTAAATAAATATAGTATTTGTCATTGTCGAAAGTACAATTTAAAATATTCTGTCGTAATAATTAAAACAACTTTCTATCGATCCCAACAATGACCGAAATAACAATATAACACTACAAGTTTCTATAGTCTATTTGCTCAATCAAGTATAATTTTCAACCTGCCTTTCGACTCGTTTTGTTTTCTCAACAACTAATCACTGTCTTACGTTAACAAGCACAACAAACACGAAGATACCTCTAATTAAATCCAAATGGAGGCATACACTACTCCAAGACCGCTTACGTGTACAAATTGGAATCCTTCGCAATCTCCTCGCGGTTGCATGCTGTACCTATATTCATGTCATTATTCACTTGGTAATTGTGGGGTAGGTTCACATTGGTTAGGAAGAGCGTAGTTTTTAGGATCCCGAATACCGTAAGAGTACCAACGGGACCCTATTCATAAGCCTGCGCTGTCCGTCTGTCTGTCCTACCTATGAACGGCGGTATCTTTTGAACAGTAATAGCTAGAACGTTGAAATTTTCACAGAATATTTGTTATTACAGCGGATTTACAAACAAAAAATAACAATTATAAACGATATTAGGCGATATTACGTACAAGCGTCAAACTTGGTGTGATTACAGAGCATGCTGAAAGATACAATAAATAATAAAAACCGGCCAAGAGCGTGTCGGGCCACGCGCAGGGTAGGCTTCCGTAGTTGCCTGTCACAATATACGGACTTAGAAGGGGGCTTTTTGTTGTATACTACGGTTTAACGGCTTATGAAGTCTAAAAAGTACATTTTACAAGTTATTCGACTATTACTCGTTAACTTGTAAAGCCTACTTAGCAATGATAGTTTTCCTTGTCAAATTACAGCTTTCTAGCAGTAAGTGTCTCTGAGCTAAGCGGATAGACGGACAGACGGACGGACATGGCGAAACTATAAGGGTTCCTTGTTGACTACGGAACCCTAAAAACCGGCCAAGTGTGTGTCGGGCTTGCGCTAAAGATACCAGAGAGAACCACATTTTTTAGTAATCTTGTACGGAGCCCTCCGTTCGTCCGTCCTTCGTCTGCGCGAGTCCGACTCACACTTGGCCTATTTTTTTTTTGTTAGCTTGTTTAACTAACTGTCTTCTACAACTATTATAAAACTGTAACGGGAGTATTATTTATTCCAGTAGATTTCCGGTAGCGATAAGGGAACGGTTAGCAAGTTAATGTAATGATTGTAAAGTTGTTCAATTTGACGGTCAAACCGTATTAAATTTGATCATTGATCATACCTTTCTGTTATACTACCCTGTATATATTTTATGTAAAATAATACTTCCATAAGGTAGGCACACATCTTAGATACGGCTTGACAAATTCCCGTCTAACACAGTTAAGAGCTACCTATCTATAATATTCCAGCTTTTCAACAAGGGACCCGCATTGAAAGCGCTATTTTCGATGCCACAAATAGATAAACGCTTCAAGTTTATAAATCTTCTCTTTATGCCTCTGGTTCGTATTTTTCTGAACTGAATTGTTTATGAATGAACTTTTAAATATGCACTCTATATTTATAGCAACACAAATTAAGTAAAAGAGAAGCCGTGCCGTGCAGGAGGCGATGGTTCGATCCCCACCCAGGCCGACTCTTACCAATGAGTTTTCCGGAATGTATGTACGATTTGTAACACCACTGGCTTTTCGGTGAAGGAAAACATCGTGAGGAAACCTGCATGCTTCAATTTCGATGCATGTCTAGTACCCACTGTCCATTATATGGGTGGTGACAGGCTTACTCCCTGTCACACAGAGTTTCGGTACTATAAGTGAAACGTGGATATCCTGAGTTTTCAGAATATTTTTGACTATCCCCTTGGAGAATATAGTCGTGATCATATGCATGTATGCCTACATAAAGCTAAATTATAGTATTCCTTGTCAGGTAGAATCATTGCAAGAAATGAGAAGATTCAGTTTAATTCCGAAACACATGGTACCTAACCGACAAAGTGCCACACCGCTTACATCAATTCTATTCCATAGCTTTCTTATCCTACAGCGCTATTTAGGGTTGCCAGATCGGTAAACTAAAATACCTGGACAAAACTTAGAGATTTTGTAGTTGTTATCGGGAGAAATAATTTTTATTTACTTGAATTTGTTTACTTTTTATTCTTAAAATCAACAATACACTCACTTAAAACATATTTAAACTCTTAATTTATTTGCTCGTTATTTTGTTGTCGGTTACTGCCATTATTTAGACGTTTTTTTTTCTAAATGTACCGTACCCGTATTTCTCGATGATAACAGTAAGATTTACAGGCATAATAATAAACAATATTTTTTTAAGCATTCAGCAAGTCAATCAATTTCGAAAATAACTTAAACTTTATGAGTCTGGACATCATATGAAAATTCGGGAGAATTCAGACGAATTCTGTCCATCTGGCAACCCTATTGCTATTGGGGATAGATACGTATTTTCCCCAGAGATGCATCAAACAAACAAATTGAATGCAAACCAATTGAATCTATTGCTGTGATGTGTCGCATTTGTAACAAATTGATTTTTCACGCTACGATAAAGAAACGCAAATAGTGTTTTATCAACGAAGTAGTTTTGTTGGAAAACAGAAATGCTCTTTAAAATTTAGTTTTATTAATTTTATAGACGTTTGGACTGCACAGTACAATTGACTTTTTAGAAGGAATAAGTTTAATACATTTTCGGTCCAAATGTATAGGTAAGTACCGGCAAAACGAACTTGTCTGCGAATGAAGTGCCTGATTATATGGCAATCAAACTTTGCGTCACTTATAAATAATATAATAAGTAATGGTTAATGAGTTAATGAGTAATATTTTAAATATATGTATAGCTGAATATGCAGATTATTGCTGTCGGTTTTTAAGAGGATGATCAGACCATCAAACTATGAGGCAGGAGGCGATGGTTCGATCTCCGTCCAGGACGACTCGTACCAATGAGTTTTTCGGAATTTATGTAGGATTTGTAAGTTGTAACACCACTGGCTTTTCGGTGAAGTAAAACATCGTGAGGAAACCTGCATGCTTCAATTTCGAGGCATGTATTGTACCCACTATCCATTATAAAAAAAAAAAAAATCATTTATTTCAGATTATTCATCCATATTGTGTTAGTAACAATTGTCTTATAACTATGTTAATTCACAAATAAATACATTCATTAATAAAATTCAATAAATTAAAATATCAATTACATTAAATTACATTACATTACATTACCTACTACTGTACAAAAGGTGATGAGCTGGCATGCAGTAGTATCCACCTTTGCACCATGGCGACATAAGTGGCGACGGGCTCACCCCCGTCACACAGGACAGAGTTTCGGTACTACTGGTGAAATGTGGATGTTCTGAGGTTTCAGAATATCTCTGACATACATATGCTCACGAATATATTCCCCGAGGGGGTCCTCGGTGAATATATTCGTGAGCATAATATGTATGTATGTAACAGACCATCAAACTGAACCAAAACATAACACTCGGTTATCATCCCCTTAAAAAACTGTCGGCGTAATAGAATATCCTGTATAAAATTTTCAGAATATACACATTTTACTAGCAGTGAATAATCAAATCAAATGTATTCTAAAATTAGTACAGTATAGCACTAAAAACTGCAACAAAATGGAAAACTAGTTAAAAAACCGGCTCTAAAAATAAATTATCAGTACAGGGTGCTTCTTAATACGCTGACACTTTTTTAAGGGGATTGTCAGACCGTCAAACTGAACAACTTTCTCTATGGGACAAACATCGAAATCGCGAAAAATATAAGGTCTAACAAATTTTAGTGAAACTATTTTAAGGGGATGATCAGACCATCAAACTGAACAACTTTCTCTGCGGGACCAATATCAAAATCGCGAAAAAAAATCTGGGGTCTTATACATTTAGGTCTAGTAGGTTTGTATGGAGCAGAAGATTTTTTTTTCGTGATTTCGATAATGATCCCATAGAGAATGTTGTTCAGTTTGATGGTCTGATCATTCCCTTAAAAAAGTGTCAGCATATTAAGAAAGATCCTATGTACCTACTTATAAGGGAATGAATTTACGTCAGTGATGTTAAGACTTGGCACAGTGTGGCTTGTAAGAGCAAGAAGAATAAAAGTTCTTAATAATTTCCTTATCTATACACATAAAACAGATGCGCGACTGACTGGCTAACCTAATCAGAATTCAACCCGCCAATTCATAAGGTCCTTTTTTCTGTGTTCAGTTTTCCCCCATCTCAACAACATCAGTTACCTTCCCGTTCTGTCCAGACAATCATCTACTAGGTTATAGCGGGAACAGAATGTATATTAATAGTAGTCATGTGATAAATGTGTTTCGAAAATAGAACTGCCACGAAGTTGATGGATTGAAAGAGCTATAAAGACACCGATCATGTACATACAGAGAAATACCTCGTTTATAACGTAGCTTGCGTTTAGGGGTGCGTAAGTGAAAAGCTTGTTTTACAAAATCTCTAGCAAATAAAGCGGCTTATTTGTTTTATGAACTGTTTTCATTTTATAGAACGCTAGAGTTAACCATACCAGATTTTAAGTCAGATCATAAGCTATCAAACAAAAAAAGTTTCATAAAAATCGGTTCTGTAGTTTTTGCGTGATGCTGTTTCAAACATACAAATAAACAAACAAACAGACAGACCAAAATTCTAAAAAAGGTTGAATTGGAGTCCGGGCTCCCTAAAAACCGTATCGTAATCTTTTTCATGTTAATATCTTCAATGTACAGAAGTGTGAAGTGTGTACAGGGTCCTTCTTAATATGCTGACACTTTATTAAGGGGATGCTCAGACCATCAAATTGAAAAACTTTCTCTAGGGGACCAACATCCAATACAAAACTGCAAACCTACTCGAGCCAAATGTATGGGACAAGTAGTATTTTTTCGTGATTTCGAAGGTTGTCCCATAGAGAAAGTTGTTCAGTTTGACGGTCTGATCATCTTCTTTAAAAGTGTCAGCATATTAAGAAGGGTCCTATATACTACTGATAATTCAGAAAATTTATGAATGTCTACGGAATACTCAACCCTAGACCCCAATCACACTCTTGACCAAACAATTTGATATATGCCCTCGCATATTGCGGCACGTGACGGTACCACACAAAATTTTTCTTTTATTTTCGGCTTTTAATACCGACCGGTCGCAGAAAATAGGCACCCCATAAATTATCATCCCCTTTACGTGGACGTGATTTTTATACTGATTCGAAAAGTTCTGTAACGAATGCTATTGAGCGAATCAAGTAACATCAATTGGCAATTATTATTTCAACATTTTCTCCTTTAGAGGATAGATCTTACAGTGCGCTCCACACAAACGAAGTTTCGTCCTATTTTCAATACGATGAACACTTTAAGCACGATTTGTCAGATTTCCGTTAAAATTATACAGAGTGTAAGGGACAGCCCTCCACAAACTAAAACGGTAAACTCAGACCATCAAACTGAACAACTTTCACTTTAAAGCCTACCTCATGAAACGCGAAAACAAAATTTGCTGTTTTATACATTTGAGTCGGGTCAGTAAAGCAGTTTTGTATGAAACAGCTGATTTTATTCGCGTGTCCTGATGTAGGCTCCATAGTGAAAGTTGTTCAGTTTGATTATTATTTTTATAATTGAGTGAATGGGGCCTTAACAGACTTGCGCCTGTGCCACTTCAAACATCGCTGATCTTTTGTGAACGCCCTTTCTACAGTTCAATATTAATCCCTACAGCAGTTAGAAATCGCAGTAGGTTTTTAACAGTGAGGTCATTTTGATGGTCTCAGTTCACCGTTTCAGTTTGTGGAGGGATGTAAGTTACAGCGGCTCAAAGATTTCCATACTATCTCTATAATCTAAAATTAATCCTAGCATTGACACTATATGTACTGGATGATTTTTTTACCTGTTAGTAATGTTCAGAGGTGGTTCAGACCATCAAACTGAACCACTTTTACTATGAGAGCAAACCTGAAATCGCAAAAAAAGCTGTTACATACTAAACTGCAATGCCTACTCGACTCAAATTTATGAGTCAGCTGATTTTTTTTATGAATTCAGGTTTTCGGCGATAATAAAAGTTGATCAGTTTAATAGTCTGAGCCGCCTCTGAAAATTTTGAAACGGCAAATAAAATCACCCAGGATGTGTAACAAAACACCCTAATAATACTTAAAGGGGTGCTTCAGATCAACAAAGAGAACAAATTTCACTATGGATCCATCATCGAAATCACAAAAAATAAATCTGCTGTTTCATACAAAACTGTAGTACCGCATTGGCTAAATATACGGGACAGCAGATTTTTATCGCGATTTCGAAGTTGGCTCCATAGTGAAAGTTGTTCAGTTTGTTGGGCTGAAGCACCCTTAAGTATAACTAGAGTGTTTTGTTACACCCTGTACATTAAAACAGAAATCTGCCAAAATACAGACCCAATGGGGTAGTTAGAGATATTCTGAAACCTCAGAACATCCACTATTCATACCGAAACTCTGTCCAGTGTGACGGGGAGTGAAGAACATAATTGGTTAATTCATATTGAAACCTGGCTTTTCGGTGAAGGAAAACATCGTAAGGAAACCTGCATACTTCAATTTCGAGGCATGTATTGTACCCACTGTTCATTACGTGGCGACTGGCTCACCCCCCGTCACACTGGACAGAGTTTCGGTACTACTGGTGAAACGTGTATGTTCTGAGGTTTCAGAATATCTCTGGGAATATAGTCGTGAGCATATGCTATGCTTATGTACATTTTAACAGAAATTTGACAAAATACAGACACAGAGATTTGATACTAGATGTTTCAATAAAATATCTGCATGCATGCATATGCTCACGACTATATTCCCCAAGGGCGTAGTTAGAGATATTCTGAAACCTCAGAACATCCGCGTTTCACTAGTACCTAAACTCTGTCCAGTGTGACGGGGAGTGAAGAACGTAATTGGTTGATTAATATTGAAACCACGACAAAACTTCGTTTGTATGCAGTGCCCTCGGGTGCCGAGCAATTAGTTTTTATTCTTAACACCTGAGGAATAAGGTTTCTTTGTGAATGACCACAGAAGTTCTCCTCTTTGTGAATAATCCAGTCTAGAAAAATCTTTTCACACGTTGCAGAATTGTACATTTTCTCAATGCATGCACAGCCGTTTTAAAGAATCACGATTTTTCCAATAAACTTGAATAACGACCTATTTCTTTTATGACGAGTATTCTAAGGTAGTCCGGCATATAAAAGAATGTGTCACCTGCCGTTCAAATCTTTGCCGTCATTGTATCACAAGGCGATAATAGTCTAGCCATATTTTACTATTGTAGACAATTCAGTATATATATATTGTTCTATTTGTACCTATACAGTACGAACGTTTACCCGCGATTTCATCCGCACAAATTTTACAACGTGTTAATTAATAAGCGCAAAACCTCATACACCCTAACTGATTTATAACAAAATAATTAGATTGAAAAAATAATTTCATTATTTTGATAGTTCAAATTTCAAGTTAGAGGCAAAAATGAAGTGTTATCATTTCAGAAATGAATGAAAGCGCTAACGTGGTCATGGATACGTTTTGAGAATCTTATTTTGGTAATAAGTAGGGTGAGAGTGTCCGAGCGGTGGGTTGAAATCGAGTTCAGTAAATTTTAAATTCTACAAACAAATTTTTTATTTGTACCCATGATACTCAAAAACGTTCTCTAAGAAACATAATAGGAAATTAATAAAAAAAAACGACTTTACATACTAAATGCAAAGCTGATAGAACATTTGTATGAAAAGTTAAATTTTGTTTTCGAATTTCAATTTGTTCCGATGGGAAAGTTGGCAAACAGTAATGCATCACCCTGTATAATGGCGTAATGACCTTCTACAGCATTCTGATTGATTTCGTACAATCCGTATACGAAATCAATCAGTGCCACGTCTAAAATGGCTCTAAGTGTTTGTTTATTCCATTTTCACACCTCATATAAATCAACCGTAAAACCACTATATATAGGTATATATATATTGTATACAAGCTCACGATCGTACACTTTTAAGGAGAGTGGTCAGCCAAAATTCCGATACGTTACCTTTAGGTACCTTCATTAAATAACAAATAGCTCAATAAAGCGTTTTTTTAAAGTCTGAAAGCCTTCAGGCATCTCAATGAATTGTTTTATCTGAGAAATAACCTCAGTAAAAAAAATGGTCAATGCGAGTCGGGCTACTCGCGCACCGAGGGTTCCACACTGCAATATAACTTGGGAAAAAGTTTTTTCTTCACTGGACGTTTAACGCGTAACCGACTCTCACGTTTTTACGATGGAGCGAAAAGAAAAAACGTTGACAAAAACTAGTTTGTTGTATGAGGCCCCCTTTAATTTTTAACTATTTTGATTTTGTTGGAAATACACTATAATTACGCACATTCTGTGAAATTTCAGCTGTCTAGCTATTACGGTTCAAAAGATACAGCCCTAAATAGGTAGGACGGACGGACAACGGAGGCTTAGTAATAGGGTCCCGTTTTCGCCCTTAGGGGACGGAACCTTAAAAACCGAAGTAAATCGCTCGTTTTTCTTTCTTTGAATCTTCAATAATTATTTTATAATTAATCGCTTCCCTCATTTCAAATAGATTAAAGAAAATCCTTAAATTGATTTCTTGAAGATATTCTTAGGTACAATCATTTATGTTCATTAAAATGTTTAATGAGTTTTGGGAAACTTTCATCAATTATATTAATACAGATTTAAAATCGTTCTTCCATGTTAAAATTCCTTGAAAAAAATTAACCATAATTATTAAAACCTGATTTGATGACTACAACTTTCGAACTTTGAAATGAACTTTCGATATTTCTATAAGATTAATATTTTTCAATGTTTAAGATCTTTAATAGACATAATACATTTGAAATACAAAAATACAATCTTTACACACGTCGCCACATCAAGCTACGCAAAACCAAAATAAGCTGGCCGCGCAACGTTATAGTTATAGCAGCTTATGTTGGATTTGCGTAGCTTGATGTGTGAGAGAAAATTTAAAACTTACATTGTAACTAAATACCACATAGATATATTTCAGACGTCATTTTTTTGACTCTATCATTATCAAAATGGGATCGCTATTTCAAAACCGCCAAAATCTGCTCCTGTTGGTTGAGCTGTGTTTCATATTTTTTGTCGAGAAGCTATTGTCATTTTCTATGGAACAGCAAATTGTTTTTTTCGCGATTTCTATGTTGGCTCCATAGTGAAAGTTTTTCAGTTTGATGGTCTAAACTGTTTCGGCTTCAAAACGACCCCGATTCGAACGTGTAAATCTCTCAGTTTTAATTTACAAATAGTTACGAAGCTCGAAGGTAATATTACGGAATTAAAGCATTAATGTAACAACAATAATAAATTTATTGGACTTGATCAGAGTCTTGTTTTAAATGGAACATATTGAAATGAAGCAGAAATTTCACGATTCCAATTGTAATTTAAATATATGTGACAATTTACAAACTTGTAGCTTTGGGCCAAATGGGAGCACTTATTTCCTTTTTAATTAAATTCCATTATAGTTACGAGAAAATCGAGAAAGTTTGTGTCGATTGGAAATTCGGGCGATTCTTTTATTAAATGTTTATCAATTTTGTTTTTAAAATGTATTGTAACGTGTACTTAAATTAAAAGCCTTTTAATAAATCCAGTTAATGCGAGATAAAATATTTCTCCAGACTTCATAACAGGTAGTTTTAAATTAAATATATGCAATGCTTTCTGCATTACAGTTGCGACTTTCCGATGAATTACAACGGCCGACTTTTAAAAACCGGCCAAGAGCATGTTGGACTCGCCCATGATAGGGTTCCGTAGTCATTCTATAATTAGAATAAGGAAAAACTTGTAAAATTGAGTATTTTATCTTAATGAAAATTTTGAAAAAAATCGATAGCTCGATTTAATTTTCATGTAACGCAATTTAGTTTAGTGTAAGAAAATCTTTTTATTTTACATGTTTTAGCCGAAACTAGTTGGGCTACATCATCCGTTATAATTTTCAATTTACCGTAAAAACTTACAAACTAAGTTAGTAAACAGTAATGAAATAATACTAATAAGGTAGTAATGTACTAAATAAGAGAATTTATTATAAAATAGGTATCATAATCTGATTATGATATCAATTAAATAGTAATACCTACTATGTCTGAGTTTGTCAATAAATATTTCATGATATTGCGAAATTTCTGATAAAACGGAAATTTTTCTAACCGCAGATTTTTGTATTAAACGGTCAACTTTAATTAATTACTTAACGCTTTCAATTTTCTTAAGAAAATATCTTTAAGTAGAAAATGAAAAAGGAAAATGTAAAAATGAATTTTCTTAACGTGATATTTGCAAGTCACGTAGTTAATTGCCTGTAAATATACCAGTTTGCTTTTACACTCGATTAGCATAAGGAGTTTTAGATTAAAGAATATCTATCTTATATTTTTTCAAACTTATGTTTTGTATCTAACGGTTCGTAGTTCGTTGAATAAAGACTAAATATTTTGATTCATCTTTAACCTTTAGAAACTTATTTTACCAACTTATTTCCTAAACATAGAACAACATTTTCGAAACATTAATATTTACTTACCAATGAAAGAAATTTTTCACGCGAAACTCGACAAAACTTTCTCGCAAAAGTTTGTATCTCACACAACTTTTTAATTTCAGAAGTTACGAAGTCACAGCACTTACACTTTTAAAAGTTACTAAATTTTTAATCGAAGGATGTATTTTTAATTTTCAACCAGTCATTCAAATAGATTCAAACTGCGTTTGGAATGATTTAGATTTTTTTTAAATAAAAACTGTTCTTTATTTGAACGTAGAACGCGAGCGTAGGGGCGAACACCGTGGCGCCCTTCTTCAAACTGCCGCGCGGACCACCGTTCACTCCAAGCCCTATTCTCATTCCCTAAGCGAAGTCCCTCAAATCAAGCTATTTTCGAACTTATTACGACACAATAAATACCCTATGTAACACTCTTCTTAACTAAAACTGTGTTTTGGTTGAAGTGGTTGAACCAAAGTTTTGGCGGTTATGGTTTTCGTGTGATCAGTTTTTGCGGGAAAAACTTTTAATTAGGGTATTTAACTAGACAATGGTGCAATTCATGCAGGGTTGACCTAGTTACGGTTTTTGTCTAATAGTTAGTTTGGCCATATTGTAGTTCGGTTTAGCTTTTTGCATTCGAAAATAATCGTTTTAACCTTGCAATACAATAGATGAAAAGATAATCAGAGCTTTGGTTATGCTCGAAGGTCGTATACAATTTCTGTATGAATGTTTTTATCCTTAGAAATAGTATATGTCTAGAATGAGCTTAACGCTTCTACCGTTAAAAAACAAAAAGGGGAAATTTTTTTTTTTAATTTATCTATTCAAATTATTATATCTATACAAGGTGTTACAAATTTTTTTTTTCGCGATTTCGATGTTGGTTCAGTAGTGAAAGTTGTTCTGTTTGATGGTCTAAACAACACACTTAAAAGTTTTAAATGTTTATTTTTACTTTTGTAACTGATATATTGACGGTGCTGTTTATATTTATATACTGGGTAGTATATAAATATCAACAGCACCGTCAGTATCAAACCTTGTATTTTATTCCACCCCTACAGAAGCTTCGAACACATACCATACATTAATAAGGTTTTTCCAAACATTTCCAAATAATTTGGCAGAGATTGACTATGGACGCTTATCTCTTGACACTACCCGACTCAAACCTCCCTAATTCTTCTACCATCGCCAAAACTTACGTTACCTATTCACATAATCTTTAATATCATAAGTAGACAATACATTTCAAGATATCATCCAAAATATACCTTATATCTACCACACAAGTACTATAATGACTTAACGCACAGACGAACTTAATAGGAGAGTGACTGGCGAGTATAACTGGCAAATAATAATTTGCAGACGTGATCACTACTGGGTCGGTTAAGTGATCATAAAGATGGCGGTTAAGTGGTAACACTTGGGGTTGGTTTTTTCGTTGTAATAATGTTTTCTTTCTTTACTTTACCACACTATAAGAAAGAGAAGTAGAGTCCGCGGCAGCTTCAACGTCATCCTGAAGGTGATAGGAAGCAAGTTCGAGTGTCCCATCGCCAGTCAGTGGTCCGCACTTATGACTCAATATAATATGTAGATAAACAACAACAACAAAATATTTTACTTCTTAAATTGTAAATTAAAAATTATTTAATCTAGAATTAAACATTTTAACTTGTTCATACCGCGTTTAGGTATATTTGATTTCCCGATATTTCGGCAGTGTTACAACTGCCATGATCACGGGATGACTGAACTAAACGCGGTAAGAACCCGTTAAAATGTGTAATTCTAGATTAAATAATAACCGCTTAACTCTCAAAATTTTTTCTTTTGAATTGTAATAGTTATCCGTTGAAATCTTGATATTTAATGTAATTTACTAACATAGGGTGTAAGATAACAGTATGTAATAAAAAAAATTATGGAACTTGTTTTCCAAAATAAATATACAACGTGTTAATGAATAAGCGGTGCGGTGAGTTGAGATCGAGTTCAGTAAATTTTACATTTGACAAACAAATTATTAATTTTTTTTGGATAAAATTACCTATGTTGAAACCATGATAATTTGATTCTGTTCTCGATTCTAAACAAAATACTTTCTAGTTTTGCGTTAATTCATTAACACGTTGTATAATGAATTGACTACATACCTTACCCCCTCGTGGAAGACGGGTGGAAGACGACAGTAGGCAATGGTTTAGTTGTCTCTTACTCGCACTCGCTCAGTCTCGAACTTGTTCTTGTTAGTGCAAGCCCATTTGTATGAAGTTTTCTAACGTCATGTTACTTTATATTTCTTGCCTGTTTTAGGGTTCCATGCCCAAAATGTGAAAAAGGGAACCCATTACGAAGCCTACGTTGACCGTCTGTCCGTCCTACATATAGGGTCCTTCTTAATATGCTGACACTTTTTAAGGGGACGATCAGACCGTCAAACTGAACAACTTTCTCTATGGCACCAACATAGAAGTCGCGAAAAAAAAATCTGCTATCCCATACAAAAGCGCTAACCTACTCGAGCCAAATGTATGGGCCAGCTGACTTTTTTTTCGCGATCTCGATGTTGGTCCCATAGAGAAAGTTGTTCAGTTTGATAGTCTGAACTTCGTCTTAAAAACTGACAGCATATTAAGTTGGACCCTGTATTTAGGGCTGTAACTTCTGAACCGTAATAGCCAGACAGTTGACATTTTTACAGAATGTGCGTTATTATAGCGGATTTGTTAACAAATAATAAAAATGTCAAATAGTTAATATTTAAGGGGGGTCCTCATACAAGAAACTAATTTTTTTCAACGTTTTTTCTTCTCGCTCTATGGTAAAAACTGTAATCCATATAAGCGTCAAACTTGGTGTGATTATAGAGCAAACTCTACAGTATAACAGCAAATAATAAAAAGCGGCCAAGTGTGAGTCGATCTCGTGTTAAAGAACCAGGACAAAATAAAATTGTAGGTATTATGTTGTGTGGTATACGTATAAGAAGAACATTCTTATAACAAAAAAAGATGCGCTATCTTTCATTTGAATAGGATTTCATTAAAATTTAAGTGACCGCAGATATATCACAGAGGATTTCTCATACTACAGACGCTCTTTCAAAAAAATCTTTATAAATTTACTTTATGTCGTCTAACTTCGCTCTTGATATTTTAACTTTTGAAGATAATTTGGTTGCTTTGCCTGCTATGAACAAAAAAATATTGCTTTAACGAAATTAAAAGCTTTAATGCGAATGACTTTAAGTGAGTTTTGGGACATTTGCGGAGAAAGTCATTGAAGTACAAAAGATAATGAGGATTTCATTTTAGATTCAACTTAGATAATGGGTAAATTAAGTAGACCACCACCACCAGGCAGATGATCTTACGATATATACAGGGTGTAACAGAACACGGGTGTTTAGACCATCAAACTGAACAACTTTTACTATGGAGAAAAAATAAAATAATCTGCTGTCCTATACATTTGAATGGAATCGGTACGGTATTTATATTTTTTTAAATTTAATTAAAGTTGTTCAGTTTGATTGTCTGAAGCACCCCCTTAAGTATTACTAGGGTGTTTTGTTACACCCTGTATAATCATCTATAATTTTTCATGTTATGTGTGCAGTTCCATATTTATATTAAATCAAAAACATCGTACTAAAAGACGTTGTGGGCTTAGCATGCCACCCCCGAGAAAACGACACAAATCTACTTTGCGCATGCGAAAGCGAGCGCAAGACGGTTTTCTAGTTTTGTCTTGCTTGGCTTGCTACCTATATAGGCCAACAGTCTATATCCGCATGCATCATACCACCCTGAAACCTTTATACAGGGTGTAAAAATAAATGTGTTACATATTAAACAGTGTGATTAAGACCATCAAACTAAACAACTTTCACTATCAAGGTTAGTGGACCAGGGGACCAACACCGAAATTGCGAAAACAAAATCTGCTGTTCCATAGAAAACGTCGATCGCTGCTCGAACCAAATGTATGGGACAACAGATTTTTTTTCGTGATTTCATTGTTGGTCCCATACTTATGTAACGCATTTATTTTACACCATGTGTGAAACGTACCACAATAAAAAATTTACGCATTTATAACAGTTCCATGACAGATTAACAGTAAATGCACGGCCTAAACCACTGACATCCATAATGATTCAAATTCATATTAAAATAATGCGGTGAAAACCCATTCGAATGTCCAAATCTTCGTTAAAATACTAGAATGTCCTAAGATATCAATAATTGAAGAAACGACAATAAATACCGCCAGTCACCTGCCAGTAATTGGACCCGCCTCGCATATCCCCGCCAACGTGCAAGATCAAAAGATCTTACGCATTTACATACAACTTTATACCTTATCAATAAACGCGACAGCCTATAATTGCGGAACAATAATTTCAAACTTATGACGTTTGTGGTTCACACGACACTGTTTTTCATGATTTTTAACATTCAAAATTAGAATATAAACTAATGGAATAAAATTCAAAGTTGCGTATCTCGTACTACCTCGCCCCCCGCAAAAAGTGGCAGAAACGTTTTTTAGTAGAATTACACGTGTAACTTGTCCTC
This sequence comes from Agonopterix alstromeriana, assembly GCA_963924505.1. Lineage (NCBI taxonomy): Eukaryota > Metazoa > Arthropoda > Insecta > Lepidoptera > Depressariidae > Agonopterix > Agonopterix alstromeriana. The sequence continues at coordinate 7,715,089 of OZ004682.1, forward strand.
ATATAAGTAGTCTAAGTTGACGACAGAGATTGATTGAGTTATTGACGATTTTAGACAATTCATTTTCAAGTTGAGTTCATTTTTAGGGTTCCGTGTCCAAAGGGTGAAAAAGGGTGGCTATTACTAAGCCTACATTGTCCGTCCGTCCTTACGACCGTCCTACCTGTTTAGGGCTGTAACGTTTGAACCGTGATAGCTACATAGTTGACATTTTCACTGAATGTGTTTTATTATGGGGAATTTGCTAACAAATTGTGGGGACTTGCCACAGACGTCAACACCCACAAGTTATAGCAACGAAGCTAACAGATGGCACTACGGTCGCACTCGCAAATGTGTACGTAAGACAACTTGCGACGTCGCACTGGAAACCCGTTAGCCACTACATATAAGGTTCACAATCGTATACAAGACATGAATCGCGCAAGAGAAATAATCACAGAGATTCGATATATATACAAGGTCGAACTAAGATCTGTTGGACCACGGCCGGTCCCCAGGCTTCGCTAGCCTGGCGGAAGATCTTCCCTTTTCTCCGGATGAACCTTCCACAGTAGTTCCTCCACAAAATAATTAAAATGTCAAAATTCTAAAAATTAAGGGGGGAACCCCCTTAACTATTAACATTTATTGTAATTATACAAGAAACTAGTTTTTGTCATCGTTTTTTCTTCTCACTCTATCGTAAAAACGGTAATACATACAAGCGTCAAACTTGGTGTGATTATAGAACAAACTCTGCGGTATAACAACTAATAATAAAAACCGGCCAAATGTGAGTCGGTCTTGCGCTAAAGTTCCCGGAAAAAACAAAACTTTTTTGTAAGTCCATATGTTGTGTGGTACGGAACCCTCGGTGCGCGAGTAGCCCGATTCGCACTTGACCGTTTTTACTTAAAGAAAAATCTAACTGAGGTAATACCTAATTATACTTCAGTAACCTAATAGCATTAAGCCAATGGGTCAAGGTCGTGGGTTCGATTCCCACGGGGGGCACCTAGTGAATTAGTGATATGTCACTTTGTGCGTTTTTCCCCAGTCGGTTAGGACATTGCAGGCCGAATCACCTGATTGTCTGAAAAGACAGATGATTCCGTGCTTCGGATGGCACGTTAAGCCGTTGGTCCCAGCTACTATCTCGGGTGGTAGTAGTCGTTACATAAAAACCACGTCAGAGGCCGTAAGGCGGTCTGAAAAAACTCTGACACCAGGGCTTTCTTACACGATAAGAAGATTAAGTCAATCCAAACTGCAGTGAAGTCCAGAAACGTAATTTGACTTTAATAAGTTTCTTCATGTTATGAGCATGCAAATTTATCTCTGAAGTTGAAACTTCATTCTGAATTCAATGCGCATAGTAATAAAACTTCAAATGAAAGTTACCTAGTTGAATATTTGAGTTAATGAAATAATGAGGCGATTGCCAAAAAAAATCCGGCAAAGTGCGAGTCGTATCCTTTAAAAGTCAAAGTCAATATAGTTTATTCAATATAGGAGCTTGAAGCACACTTATCAAACGTCAAATCTTTTTTAAAGCTACAACCGCGTCGGAACGTGTTATCGCTGTAGAGAAGATACGGCCAGAAACTCTACAACATAACACGACTTAATAACTGTTACAATATAAATCCTTAAGCTAAAGTTATGTATACAATAATACATGAGCATATGCTCACGACTATATTCCCCGAGGGGGTAGTCAGAGATATTCTGAAACCTCAGAATATCCACGTTTCACCAGTAGTACCGAAACTCTGTCCAGTGTGACGGGTGGTGAGCCCGTCGCCACTTATAATGGACAGTGGGTACAATACATGCCTCGAAATTGAAGCATGCAGGTTTCCTCACGATGTTTCCTTTACCGGAAAGCCAGTGGTGTTACAAATCGTATATAAATTCCGAAAAACTCATTGGTACGAGTCGGCTTGGCCGGGGATCGAACCATCGCCTCCTGCACGGCAGGCAAGGTTACTCGCCACTGGACCACCACGGCTTTTTTTTTACGACAATAATACATAGTCTATTTAATAAAATAATTGATACTCAACAGTAAAGTAAATACACTATAAGCTAGTGACTCAGACCCAAGCATTTTGATCATTTAAATAATCATCCAGTCCTTTCGGTTTCTTATTTGTTTTAATTTATAATTAATTGACTTTTTGCTTGTGCGTTAGGACTGCATTCCCGCCAATGTTAAGTAGTTTGTATCTATCTCAATCTCAGATATTGTTTTTGATCAAGAACAAGAAGAGATTGAGGATTGTGAAGCCTCGTGGCAGGCAAAAACGCGACGCGCGAACACCACGCGAGATAAGTGCTCGTGTCAGATCCTGCAACGTGACTTAGGGTTCCGTACGTACCTGTAATTGAATAAAATTTTGTTTTATGTGATACTAGCTTTTTCCTGCGACTTCGACCGCGTGAATCATCTTCGAAAAATCCTTTCTTAGTAAACCCCTACATTCTCTATAGAATATGTATTGCAAATATCATGTTTCTGTCTTCAGTGATTTAGGCTGTGCGTTGTCTGTTAGTCAGTCAGTCACGGAACTGTTTTATAAGTATAGATAACTACGAGTTAACAATTTTTCTACTTATTCCTTTACTTGCAATATTAGACCTTGCCATATAAAATTTTATTTTTCTATGTCAACGGCAAGTAAGTACTGTATAGGTTTTTATTTGTTTGTGAGTATCAAAATATATGACTTGATTGTGCAATTGACCATTTACCCGTTCCTGAGAAAAAGGGTCTTGACAGACGGACAAAGTGGTCCTATAAGGGATCTTTTTTTTTTTCTTTTGTGGTACGCAACCCTAAAAATTACTAATGAATCACAAAGCAATAAAGTTGAGAAGAAACGGGGCATTCTCAAAAATGTATAAAAATTACGTTATTTATAATTTTATTTGCATGAAACGTTCTCAGATGTTTCCCATGCGAGTATTAAATTCATCATTTTGTTCGACCCAACATAAAATGTTTACAAAATTAATGAAATTATGTCCCCTAAGTATTTGTTTAAAATGTCTACGTTTACCAAAGGGTGCCGTTTACCCTTTTACCTATCCACCCTTAAATGTCTCTTATGTAAATATACCTAAGGTGTTAATTTAGATACCTTTCACCTTTTTACAGGTTTGTGTCATTAAAATTCTATTTTTAACCCCCGACGCAAACAGAGGGTTGTTATAAGTTTGACGCCTATGTTTATGTATGGTATCGTTCAAATGGGTAGACTGATTTGATCCGGTTTTTACCCGACTGCGACAGAAGGAGGGTTATGTTTTTCGAGCGTATGTATGTATGTTTGTATGTCTATTTTTTGGCACGGCCTACAGCCTAAACGGCTTGATGGATTTTAACGTATCGGGTGTCATTGGATTTGTAAAAATCGTGAGAGTGACATAGAGTATATTATTTCAAGATGGCGTCTACAAATTAAAAAAGCGAGGGGGAATAAACAATTTTTTTATTAAAAATTACAATATGGGTATCAAATGAAAGCTAGTGATCAGACGATTCCAAATATATAAATATTATAGTACATTTATGTTACCGTTTCGACAGAAGACTAAAAAGTATAAAATAAACTAAATTATTAAGATAAACAAAAAACCCGACTGCATAAAAAACCTATTAACTGAAAAGAGAAAAACAAGCTCTAAAATCACTAATCAGCTATAACAGCTTTATTTGAGCTAATATAATTTGAATTTTATTAGGTAGGTATTGCAGGCGGGGTCAAAAATAACCAACCAAAAATCTCCTTTGTCCCCGTTTGCGATACCTACCTAATAACATTCAAATTATATTAGCTCAAATAAAGCTGTTATAGCTGATTAGTGATTTTAGAGCTTGTTTTTCTCTTTTCAGTTAATAGGTTTTTTAAGCAGTCGGGTTTTTTGTGTTTCTTAATAAAAAGCTAAATTTTAAGGACCTCAGTATAATAGAAAAATAAATTGCTCAGTTGTGATTGTTTGCATGCTTAGACAATATAACTAGGGACTATCCTTGCGGTAGCATTTCCCCTCTGCCACGTTACAAGATCAATTGATCAGGTACATTTGCATACAATTTTATACCTTATCACTTAACGAGACAGCCTATAATTGCGGAACAATATGCATGCATGCATGCCACCAGTCCGGGTAATGCCGTTATCCTAAACTTTTTTTGGTGCTAGTCATCCTAAATAGGCTTCATTTTTATCAGTGTGTAAATATGTTTTTGAGAAAGAAACCTTTTTAAAAATTGGAACAAGCTTTAAGTGAATGGAGTCGAAGATAAAATTCCAATTTCTTTTAACGGGTCACTGGGTAAACCTTCAATGCGATCGCTTATTGAAAATTTATGATTGTCGACCTTTTTATTAATTTTGTGTACACTCTGTTAATATTTAATACCAAGTGTATTATAATATGTAGTCGAGTCTTATAACTAAGTTTAAGTCCAGTTATATTAGGTATATTGTATTCTTACATAACAAGTCTAGCCTACTACTTAAATGATTGGGTTTAGATATTGTACTGTAACATAAAGTCACTATACTTTCTATTACAGTCACAATGTTTGCAAATATAGAATTTTTTTTCTGTCGCTACAGAAAGAAAATTATATAGGGTTCAACTTAATATACTGACACTTATTTAAGGGGATGATCAGACCATCAAGCTGAACAAGTTTCTCTATGGGACCAACATCGAAATCGCGAAAAAAAAATCTACTCTCCCATATATTTGGCTCATGTAGGTTTGCAGTTTTGTATGGAAGAGCTGCTTTTTTTTTGCGATTTCGTTGTTGATGCCATACAGAAAGTTGTTCAGTTTGTCGGTCTGATCATCCCCTTAAAAAAGTGTCAGCATATTAAGAAGGACCCTGTATACAAGATGTTACAAAAATACAAATAAAAATTTGTTAGGGTGGTTCAGACCATCAAATTGAACAACTTGCACTATGAGACCAACATCGAAAGCGCGAAAAAAAAAATTGTCTGTCCCATAAATTTAGCTTGAGTTAATTTATAGTTTAGTATAGAAAATTCGATTCTTTTTCGTGATTTCGATATTGGTCTCATAGTGAAAGTTGTTCAATTTGATGGTCCAAACCACCCCCTTAAAAGTATTAAATGTTTATTTTTACTTTTGTAAAACCCTGCATACAAAACATTGATCCAAAACAAACTCTAGTTCTAGTTTTCGTTTACAAAAAAAAAACATTTGTTTTTCGATACAACAGCAGTGGCATGCAACAATTTGCATAGCAGACTGTCAAAGAGTAGTTTTATAATCTATAAATGTAATATAGATTATAAAACTATATTTTATTTAATAATATTTTATTTAATATTTTATTTATCCTTGATGCAGGATAAATAAAAGCGTCTAGCTTTAGTAGTTGGATAGTTAGTTCGGTACCGAACTTTTAAGACTATAGTGTCTCAGTAATTCGGTACCAATCTCCGGAGAACTTTTTGTCTCATTAGTTCGGGCCTGAACTGCTACCGAACTGCTGAGATTTTTTCAGTAGTTCGGTAGGTACCGAAACTTTTGAGACTTGCTACCGAAAACTCGTCACAGACGAACAAGATGAAAAACCTCACGAAATTTAATTAAAAATCGTCCTATGTTGAAACCATGATAATACGATTCTGTTCTCGATTCTAAACAAACTACTATCTAGTTTTGCGTTTATTCATAAACGCGTTGTATAAAAAACCTAGGATATTCAATGCTATATTGAGCCTTAAGACAGTGTGAGAGTGCTCATATTTTATTAAACAATGATCTTTCAGGTACCATCGAAGTCTCCACTGAGTTTGACACGTCGATACTTTATACAAGCTCTTTGTATCAGCTCAAATAAAATCTAAGTGCAATAAAACTTTACAGACATACTAACGACGAACACTCTAAACCATTTTAAGGTAATGTGTGACGCTTGTTACGGGAGCCAAAACTGAAATGGTGTCTGGTGAATAATTTAATACTATAAATACTGGCTGTACATGCAGTTGCATTACTTTATAGGACGATTGTACTCGTGATACTGAACAATTGTCACTAAAGAACCTAAGGGAATTTTGGAAGAAAGTCAATGAGTAAATTTCATAAGATATTGTATCCTGCTGAAACGAACGAAGAAAAAAGTAATCTTTACAAATATTCGATTAGTTAATTGCATTTAGTGTGGTAAAGTCCAAAGTTTTACAGTATTGTGAGTACAATCAACATTTAAAACAATGCAACTGTCAACACACACACCCTGTATATTGTTAAAGAACTGCGTCTTCACACTAGAGGTAACAGTAGTATTGATTTGACTTACATTACAGGTTGTGGTTTAATGTAAGTATTTACAGTTAATACTCAAGGAACCTAAAGGAAATTCGAAAAGAATATCAACTGTTCGAAACAATCGTTTGGTCAGCTGATTGCAATTTGCAACTACCTCCATGGTCTAATGGTTAAGAGTATTGGGTTCTTCACACGAAGGTCATGGGTTTGATTCCCACGGGGGACACCTAGTGACATGTCATTTTGTGCGTTCTTTCCCAGTTGGTTATTACATTGCAGATGGAATCACCTGATTGTCAGAAAAGAAAAACGATTCCGTGCTTCGGGTGGAACGTAAAGTCGTTGGTCCTGGCTACTATATCTGGTGGAAGTAGTCGTTACATAAAAACCAAGTCGTCGTAAGGCGGTCTGAAAAACTCTCTGACACCAGGGCTTGCTGCCCATACGATGAGAAGAAGCTGATTGTATTTAGAACAAGTCAAACTGTTTTTTGATGGATGTCGTAGATGTTCTGAGGTTTCGGAATATCTGTGTCTTTCCTCTCGGGGAATATAGTCGTGAGCATATGCTATTCTGTGCAAACTGTTTTTTTTTTTGCTGAATTCCTATAATACTACTTAGGGGAAGTTGTTCAGTATCACGAGTAAAATTACCCTTAAAATTAATGCAACCGTCTACACGTACAACATGTATAATTTGAAAATGAACCTCACTACATGCATATGCTCACGACTATATTCCCCGAGGGGGTAGTCAGAGATATTCTGAAACCTCAGAACATCCACGTTTCACTAGAAGTACCGAAACTCTGTCCAGTGTGATGGGGGGTGGGCCCGTCGCGACATATAATGGACAGTGGGTACAATACATGCCTCGAAATTGAAGCATGCAGGTTTCCTCATGATGTTTTCCTTCACCGAAAAGCCAGTGGTGTTACAAATCGTACATAAATTTCGAAAAACTCATTGGTATGAGTCGGCCTGGACGGGGATCGCACCATCGCCTCCTGCACGGCAGGCATGGTTACTCGCCACTGGACCACCACGGCTTAACCGAGAACCTCACTACAGTTATGTAGTAATAGATACTCTTTCTTATACTGTGCTACAGTTGCAATTTTTAAAAAGGGTTTGTTAACACTAATTAACTTATTAGTGCACAGTTTCTACTACCCTGAAAAACAGAACCATCGTGAGTTTATTTATGTATGCATTCCAGGTCGCTCTGTCAATCTCGTGTGGACTCATAATTAGGAAACGAAGATCGCAGCAGCAAATTGGATATCGCCGTGTTGAAGTGCAAAAACAAACAATCTTGGGTCGTGTCCGGCACTATTTGAGCGTTGTATTGATTCGTTAGATGGTATGTTTCGTTTCGTAAGGTACATAGTTAGTTACAGTTTCAAACGTACGTATCAAATGTGTTTGTTTCATTTTAATTGGATTAATTTTGATTGTTTTAAATTTGATTGTTTTACTTTAATTGTTTTAATTATAATTTGATTCGTTTTTAACAAAATTAACTAAAGCAAACTAATTAAGATAAAGGAAAAAAAAAATTGACCACAACCACCATTTCCCGTTGGCACCACCTGCTACACCACTTACACCTGTAAGTACATTAAAAACAATTGATTGTTTGTGTAACATACATTCACGTGATCGTACATACAACGTGTTAATGAATAAGCGCAAAACCTCATACACCCCAACTGATTTATAACAAAATAATTAGGTTGAAACTTTAATTTTATTATTTTATAGTTAAAATTTAAAGTTATTCGCATTTTAAGTTTTCAGGCAATAATGATTTGTTATCATTTCAGCAATGAATGAAAGCGCTAGCGTGCTCATTGATACATTTTAAGAATTTTGTTTTGGTATTAAGTAGGGTGAGTGTGCCCGTACGGTGGGTTGAAATCGCGTTCAGTAATTTTTAAATTTTACAAACAAATTATTTCAAATTTTGAAAAAAACATATATGTTGAAAACATGATAATTTGATTCTGCTCTCGATTCTAAACAAACTACTTTCTAGTTTTGCGTTAATTCATTAACACGTTGTATACAAGGTGTTAGAAAGTAGAAATAAACATTTAAAACTTTTAAGGGGGTTGTTTAGACCATTAAACTGAACAACTTTCACTATAGGGCCCAAAATCGAAATCGCGAAAAAAAACTGTTATCTGTGGTTCGAGTAGATTTGTAGTTTAGTATGGAACATCAGATTTTTTTTACGATTTCGATATTGATCCCATAGTGAAAGTTGTTCAGTTTGATGGTCTAAACCACCCCATTAAATGTTTATTTGTATTTTTGTAACAACTGGTATCAGATAATTTAAAAGTTTGTCTAAAGTGATACATTCGTAGCAAAACTTTGCTACGGCGTAGCTGCTACGACGTAGCGCTTAAACTAAATTGCATTATAATCGTAATACACACTCTTTCTTATACTATGGTTATACGTTGCCATTATACAGGTTGTAAATTTTATTGCATTACCCATTTTGGACGGTGCTTCTGACTATCAAACTGAACAACTTTCACTATAGAGCCAAACACAAATTCGAGCCGAATGTATGGAACAATCTGGGTGCACGGTAGTGCGGGGGCTCTACATGAGATGAGGATGACGGCCAAGCCTTTTAACTCTATTTAACCGTGATGAACACTTACTCAAGACTTGGCTTAAAACGTAAACTTTTTAAGAGTAAAAGGGTTGTGAGTCTTGGCTACTTTTAATGGGATTGGTTGAATTTTTTCTCAATTACTATTATGGCTGAAAATTGTTTAGTTTCATAGTGTAAAGCACCATTTTAAATATATAATAACATTTAAAACACCCTTATTAATATCAGTTATTGACAGATCATCATCATCATCACCGTATACACGTCCCACTGAAGAGCACAGGCAATTTAAAAAATCAAATATAATCAAAAGCCATAACTGGTTACTTATCATGCTAAGTTTTAGGAGTATAACAACTTTTCACTTTTTGTATAGATCCTTCCAGCTTCAAAATCATCTTAAGAGGAAAGGCGGGTTCCGTTTAGTCCATAAAAACGTATTCCCTGTTTCCTCCCTAGGTAATGACATGAGAGCAAATATTTTTTACCATACAATCTATGTTACCTCTGCCATGCCCCTGTGTTTTGTTTTTTCCATAAACTTTGACTAATTTTTATAAGGACTAGCCTTGCAGTAGCATTTCCCCTCTGCCACGGTATAAGCACAATTGATCTTGTGCATTTACATTCAATTTTACACCTTATCACTAAACGAGACAGCCTATAATTGCGAAATAATAACTTCGAACTTAGAACGTTTGGGGTTCACACGAGACTACTTTTCATGATTTTTAAGATTCAAAATTAGAATCTAAAGTTATGGGGAATAAAATCCAAAGTTGCGGATTTCATGTTACCTCGCCCCCCGCAAAAAGTGGCAGAAATGTTTGTTAGTAGAATTACACGCGTAACCAGTCCACATATAAATAGTCAAAGTCCATAAATGAATTACTATAAGAACTAGAAGCATTCGAAAAAGACGAAAAATTGCTCAACATTACCGCTGTGTACAGACATCCTGCAAGTAAATTTGACGAGTATAAACAATAAAAGGAAAAGATACAGACAGAAAGGAAAAGAAACAATGGGGAACTTGCACCAAAATTATAACGAGAAAGCATTCAATAATAATAGTTGTGAATAGAACATTATTGAAAGATTTTTTTTCAGTTATAAGTTACGTGGATCGGAACGTAATTTCAAACACCAATCAGCGCAAAACTAAGGCTCAAAATGACAAAGCGATTAGCAACTTGCGTGCGTTAGAAGAGTACGGCAACATATTTTAGCGGTGATTTGTGCTGAGCTTCACGCGTCATGAAAAGGAGTGAAGTCACGTAATGGTAGTGAGCGTTTTGGCGCGGAATTTCAAGTCAACTTTTTATTTGCAATAATAAATGAGTGCAAATTTTACATTTTTTTTATGATACACTAAAAATATAAAACTGTGCAAGTTTCCCATTGTTAAATTAGAGTTTAGTTTTGGAGGAGGAAACAGGGGAATACGCCATCATGATTTTGTCAATTTTATGTAGGTAAGATCAGTACGAGCTGCAGTTGTCATTTTGGCACTGTTATCTCTTTTGCTCGGAAATAGCGCGACGGTAATAGATCTGTTAAATACTACTTGCAGACTTACATATTTCTTGCAGGCTGCCTTTCCTCTTAAGAGATAGCTCTATCGATGCACGAAATTATGGAGATGACAAATGGAACTGAATACTACCATTTTTTAGGCTCATGTTTCATCCACCCTGTATACAATAGCATCTAAAAATAAAACTCCTACGTTCTCACAAATCTACATGATAAATTGAAACTTTCAACGAATACAGAGTGTTTCGTTATTTCTAAGGTTCCTTTTAAGGGTATGATCAGACCACCAAACTGCAATGCAATTCTCTAAGCGCAAGCATCGTCACAACCTTAACTTCTTCGTTGAAACATCGGTGAGCTGTCTCTAAAAAAATAGAAATCCAAGACTCATAAAAAACAGCAAATTTTTGTTCGAATAGACACAATAACCCACACAAATCAAATATGCAGTCTTATTTGGTATGTCAGCTAGTTGGAAATTTTAATTTTTCACTTTTAATTATTTATTTTTATATCAAAATATTAAAACAATTTAGAATTCCGCTAGCATCGCTAACCCTGTTAGGTTTGACTCAATACTAACCGACTTTTTAACCGACGAAAATAAACGGAGGAGGTTCTCAAGCCGACGGTTTTTTTAATATCTGTCCACGCATAACTTTTTACAGAGTAGTTTGATTTTGATAATTATTTTTTTATTTTTATTCTTAATACGAGTAAATGGCCGCTTGTTTGCATCTATCACGGCAATTCTGCCAACGAAAAGTAGTTTGGTGTTTTAATCTCTGGTCAGTGTTATTTTATGGTCAAGAGTCATCTGTGTTGTATTATTATAAACACATTTACACATACGCCAAACAATTACACCTTTTTAGTTACACAAAACATAAACATTAAAAACACCCTAGAAATCCTTAAGGGGTGCTTCAGACCATCAAACTGAACAACTTTCACTATCGAGCCAATGTCGAGAAAAAAAAAATCTGCTGCCCATACATTTTAGTCGAGTCGTTACTGCAGTTTTGTATGGGACAGCAGATTTTTTTTCTCGATGTTTGCTCCATAGTGAAAGTTATTCAGTTTAGTGGTATGAATCACCCCCTTAAGTATTACTGGGGTGTTTTGTTACAACCCTGTAATTATGTTACCTATAAATTTTGATAACAAATAAAATTATAACCTTATAAGGCACGCAACTAATAACGAAACACCCTGTAAAATTACACAGTCGTCATCTTAAACGTTCGTGGCCGTAATGGAATGTAAATTGGACAAATATTTGCGATGTTGAAACACATTTTTTTCTTGAAATGCGCGGTTCCTTTCAAATGTATTTTTAAGGTCCATTTATTTGGCTAGAGGACAAAAAAGTTTTTCTTTTTAGAATAAGGTTTGTTTTGAGACCTTGAATCAACATTTAATTTGTGATAATCGTATTTGCAAAGTATAATTTTCTTACCTATACAGGGTGTAATAAAACACCCAGTAATACTTAAAGGGGTGCTTCAGGCAACCAAACTGAACAACTTTCACTATGGAGCCAACATCTAAATCGCGAAAATAAATCTGCTCTTTCATACAAAACTGCAGTACCGTCTCGACTCTAATGTATGGATAGCAGATTTTTTATTTTTTATCGTTGTTGGCTCCGTAGTGAAAGTTGTTAAGTTTGATGGTCTGAAGCACCCCCTTAAGTATTACTAGGATGTTTTGTTACACCCTGTATAAAATCACAATCCTTCTATGCTGAAATATTTTATAAATCACAACCTTTTTCCCGTGGCTTCGTCCGCACAGCTCCCGTCATCGCAGCGAGATAAAATTTATACCAGTTTTTAAGTCTAATCATAAGCTTTCAAACACAAAAAGTTTCATTAATATCAGTCATGTAGTTTTACGTGATGCTTTAACAAAAAAACAGATAGACAAAACATAAAAAAATCTCTGATTTGGAGTCAGGGACACCTAAATACTATATTGTTACTTGTTTTTGTAAATAGCTTCAGACACACTTCTTTTACAGTCTTATAATGGTTTAGATAAGAGATTTATAATACGTAAAATGCAAAATGAAGCATCTTAAGACATGAGATATTCTTAGTTTAAAACTTTATTCCTGCTCGTGTATGTTAGTTTAAATAACAAGTTACAAGAATTTTATCGTACCTTAACTTACTCGAGCTTTGCTATATTTTATAATTATAAGCTTTAAAATTAAAAACTCTAGAATTTATTAGAACAATATCATTTTATAACAATGATAAGTTAACAAAAATGAAAGTCCAATATTCGCACTATTTGTCTAGAATTGTTTGTATAATAATATAGGTACTAGCTTAGTTGCCATTTTGTCTGCGTTGAACGTGATGTGAGAATATTACGTAGGTTTTAAAATTGTATAATATCATATTTATTGAGTTAAGTTAGGCAACACAAGTTATTAAGTAAGTTGGAACGTGCAGGCTCCAATGTTAGCTGTTTGTATTTTTTATACTTCTTGTGCCCTACAGGGTCCAAAATGATATAGTATGTTAGCTTATAAGTTAACACCTTTCTTTACATTAGGGAATGGAATAAAATAATGTTTATTGAGTATTCCACTTCCACTGAAAGGCAACGGCCGTCAATTAAATAAGGACGAGAGAAAGTGGGCTGCAGAGAGTTCATTTTTAAATGGGCTTGCGTTTGGTCTCAGTTACAACTGTTGATGAGTGATGATGACATCAAATCATTATCAGCCTATCACCATCCTCTTCTAAAACGCACCAACAAAGCTTTATCCTCAGCCTTCCTCATCCAATAGCATCCTGCAGTCTCAGTGGTACAGAAGGCATACCACACTACACCTGCCAGTTCGTGGTCTCCATGGTTTTCCGTACCCGTACCCAAAGGATGAAAACGGGGCCCTTATTAAGCGTGCTTGAGTCGTGATACAAACATCATCATAAACTTTCACATTATAATGTTATAAAATAATATTGAGAGCAGTACTAAAGCCTTAAAGAAACTTACTTACGTAAAGCAAGATAGGAACATAAAAAGCAGTTGAAATTGATAACTCTTTAAGCTTCAGATCTCGTCCAATTGAAACTTGTAATATAATAATGTCTAAAGAACTGGCAGAACGCCAATTTTCTCCAGCTATATTAACAAAAGTGTTAGTGCAGAAAGTAATGCTCCTGCTTCACATACGGGTTACTAGAAACAATTTTCTGAAACTACATACTAATTCAAGGTACTCTCATGGTCTTAGAAAAGATTAAAACAATCACTTTATCCTAATATGTTAGGAGTACAGACTAGAAATCGTATTCTTAGTTGCTTCCTCGAAATTTCCTCGAGTCGACTCGACCTCCACTGAAATAATATAATAATATAATAGATCAATAAAACGTCAAAGTCAAGGTATCTAACTAGAGCGAGGCCTACCTCTACCTCTAGTATGATTTCTCTACTTACGCGCGACCCTGTTTTTTTTTTCAAATTACTTGCCGTGGCAAGCGCAATTTTATGCAGCGAAGTCGCATTGTGCAAGATTAGAGAAATTATACTAGAGGAGCTGGTCTCCTTGAGATACGTATAATTTGGGGAATGATTTCTCGTTAAAATAAAGGCAGATTTCAAAGATTTTATGGAATACCTACATACAATTATAGCTTTGCTGTACTCAAATTCTTTGACTAAGCACCAGTGAAAGAACCTCGGGATTATGAATAAAGATGACGTATACAGATTTCGAGAATGAGTTGAGGAATTTCTCGACTGAGGTTGAGTCGAGGTAAAATTTAAGGAAGCAACTAAGAATACGGGTTTAGTTCTTCTGTTTCCTTATTCTTCTTTACGCGCCAATTTCCATGGCTGTTTGGACTAAGATAGCAGCGCAGGAAACAGAAAACTGTCACGAATGGCCATATAGCTTAGTTGGTAGTTAACCTGCCTGCTGATCCGAGGGTCGCGGGTTTATCCCGTAATGGGCAAATATTTATATAATGAACATAAATATTTGTACCCTAGTCAATGATGTTTGTATCTATACTACATACGTATTCTATATCGTTGTCTAGTTATCATTATATAAGTCCCGGCTAGATTTTGTTACTTTCAATTGGATTCGATAGTATTTTATTTTAGGACAGAATTTATGGACGGCTAGGGAATAAATGTAAAATATATAGCTCCTATTTATAATCTTTGTGACACCCTCTAGAGGGAAATAGCGATGAGCATAAGAGTATGCATTATGGTGAAAGTAGTTGTGTAGTGGAAATTTGGTGTTAAAAGCGATTAAAGAAGCTATGGACACCGACACTCGTCATTGGATGGGTGAACGTTTTTAATGGGTATTTCGTCTAGAGAGCTTTCGAAAGTCATCAGCAGTTGGACCCCGTTTCTACCGCTTTAGATGCTGGTTATTGGTTCAGCAAAGTCAGATGCTTGTTGAGGCGGGTGCGAAAATCCTCTGACAGCTTGTTGACCATTCACTTCCATTCATCCTTAATGGGATCGCATGGTGGAGCATTGCCATTTTTAGGGTTCCGTAGTCAAACAAGGAACCCTTATACTTTCGTCCATTCTGTCTGTCTGTATGTCCTGTCTCAATAACTCTTTCATTTTTGCACCTATTAAATCGATATTTGGCATGAAGACTGATACCAGTAACCCAAGGATGCTGTAGCTCAACCAGTTTCAGAAAAAAACCAGTAAATAGATTTGTTCTCTAATTTCAAACTAGATGAAGCCTATCATGGGCGGGTCCGACACGCTCTTGGCCCGTATTATCTCTATAATAATAAATATATTTTGTAACGAAAGCGATAATTTATTTTCTTCGTGAACAAACTCAAGATGTTTATAATTTTATAAATCACGTCATAACTTTAGATTTCTATTAAGAATAACTATTAACAGAAAGGAAACTCTTGTCTGAATATGAAGTTAAATAATTGAATTCGTGCCGAGCGACACTAGATTTTAATAAATGTTTAATCTATGTTGGTGAGTAGAATGAGTGAATTTATGAAAATTTATCTGAGTTTTATTGTAAACCTTTATAAGTATTTAACATTAGCTGATGACTAACTGATGACGGCCCGATAGCACAGTCGGTAGTGAACCTGCCTGCTGTGCCAAGAGTCGCGGGTTCGAATCCCGTATCCCGTATTATATATCGTTGTCTAGTCATCATAATACAAGTCCAGGCTCGATTCTGGTACTTTAAATGTGACTAGATAATTTGTGTGACAATGTCCAAGATATTTATTATTTATTATTTATTTATTTATTAGCTTGGATATTTAATGAAGTATTGAGGTTTACATCTACTTAGTTCGTTTTATTTGCCCTTTGTATTAACTCTTACTCACTCTTTAAGTTTACATTCTAACAACATATTGTAATTGTATAAATTTTATTACTTTATCAACTTTTACAATTAATTTTTTTCTTTCTTTATTTGTTTATATCTCTTAACCCTGAGGTTATGTCAGCTCATCTTTTAGTTGTAGCCAATAAGTCATAGCATAAAATCAGCCCACCATAAAAAAAAGGATTCTGATCATTTTATTATAATTTTCTTTTTACCTCTAGCTTCTCCGCTGTACTAAAGTCTACTCCGACTGTGGTCTATACAGATATGCAGGTTCTTCAGATAAGTGCTTACGCTTTTGTTAACATCCGTACTACGAGCGTCTTCCAATCTTGTCGCATGCAGTTGGTATTCAAGTGGCTTTCGTGACATCTTTGTATTTCTAGTTCTATGCACTAGTAAAGTAGTATGTCTAATGCCAATGGAAGGTGGAATTAAGTACTGATTTAAAGGAAAGGGTTTTTATGAAAGGCCTCGAGCGTTTACGAAACGAATTATGACTGTGGAAGAGGCAAAAGAGGTTTGTAAAGGTCGTAGCCGATAGCGATCAATTGTCTTTGCCTACCACAATAGAACACAGGCGTGAGTATATGTATGTATGTTTAACTGAAACTGTTCGAATGGTCGCCTCTTGCTAAAACTACGAGTAGGGTACCTGCTACTAGGCCGTCCAGGTATACAGGGTCCTTCTTTATATGTTGACACTTTTTAAGGGGAAGATCAGACCGAACTGAACAACTTTTACTATGGGACCAACATAGAAATCGCGAAAAATAAATAGGATTGTCTGTCAGGTAGCAGTTTTGTATGGAACAATAGATTTTTTTTCGCGATTTGATGTAGGTGCCATAGAAGATTTGTTCAGTTTGACGGTCTGATCATCCCCTTAAAAAGTGTCAGCATATTATGAAGGACCCTGTATAGTTATAAAGTATTCTCTTATTTTAACTCAAATCAAAAGTCGCTTAGCAAGTCTGTTCACAGGCGGTCGTCTTGGGTGTTTATGGGCTTGCCACGGGGCGCCGCTATTTCGTACATTTATACAATGGCAAGTACATTGGCAGAATCGCAGTTCTAAGCATAAGCAACGAAATAGTATACGAAAAAAAATCCCTCAAAATAAAAAGTGACATCCCTATTGTTTTCCATCAAATTTAAAGTTAAAATATAGCTTCCTGGTTAAAACACATAGTGGAAAACAATGTCATTTAACTTTAGACCATAAACTAAAATATTTAAATGTCTCTCTTCTAACTGAATTAAGCTAAATAAACCTTTGTTGACTTGCAATAGAGTTCCATTTTCAGAGTTGAACGGTTACAGTGAGCACCAGCTGCATTCCGTTAGACTGGAATTAATGAAGTATATTGTATTTAAGAAATCTCTTAACTGAACTCTTATTACAAAGCCATTGGGATATAATTAGCTTGGTTTAAGGGACTTCGTATGTCGAACGACGTATAATGAAGTTTATACTAAGTAGGTTCCTTCAAACTAAACTGTTTCAACTCTGACAATATGAGGTGCTAAATATTGAAGAGTAAGTTAATGTTAATATTACTATTATTAGGAAGTACTTCATTAGCGAGATCCGGAAATTAAAAAAATAATTTAGAAATAGAAAATACACCAACGTCTTTTTCTGTTGTCGTGCGTCACTAGGGGAAAAGGTTTCCTTTGAAGTTTGTGAAGCCGAAAGACGAATTCTTTTGCGCGCTGTACGAATCACCGGCCTTCTCTTTCTCTAGAAACAGAAACGACAAACATCAAATGTCATATTTTGACGACTTTGTTGAATATGTTTACCTCTGAGTTTACAAGTCGTCGAATGTCGTTACTCGTTTTAACGAAAAACAACATTAATTAATTACAAATTGTTATTGAGGCAATATGCTTAACTCTACAATATACCTAAAAAATAGAACTTAGGTATTCCGAATTGTTCTAATACTAAAAAGGTCACGTTCATCATAAGAATAAACAATTATATGCCATTCATTATTTAGGTATAATTTTTGCAGTTTGAGCAATCGTTATGAAAATATGGGTGACCTATTAGTCATTAATATCAAAACATCGACCGTGTTTCATTTACTTACAATAATAACGTTCTTGTCACATTTTTCATCGAATTTATAAGCGGTCACAAATTCGTGCCTGCCGTGCAGGAGGCGATGGTTCAATCCCCGTCCAGACCGACTCGTACCAATGAGTTTTTCGGAATTTATGTACCATTTATAACATGACTGGCTTTTTGGTGGAGGACAACATCGTGAGGAAACCTGCATGCTTCAATTTTCAGGCATGTATTGTACCCACTGTCCACTACAAGTTGCGACGAGCCACTCTCCGTTACACTGGACAAATTTTCGGTACTACTAGTAAAACGTGGATGTTCTGAGGTTTCAGAATATCTCTGACTACCCCTCGGGGTAGGTTAGGTTAATAATACAAGTTTTCATTATATGGCTAAATTACATGGTGTTATAATCAACTACATACATGGTGTATGGAAAAGTATCATTAACCTTTAAACCACATACTCTACCCTTCAAACTGAACAACTTTAGCTATGGGAGCAAACCGATCAGAACAAAAAAAAAATGCATGCATGCATGCATGCATGATCATTCGGGCGCTGGTAATATATTTAGGAAGGAGCGAGGAAAATGTAAAACTGTTTTCCATAATCATACAACTTTTCGATAAAACATAAGTCTATAAGTAAGTATTTCTCTTCGAAACTTTGTTCAAACTCAATAAAATTAAAATTATTCGAATTAGAAATTTTAGATAACATTCAAACTGGAAAGGCTCAAACCAACCATGGCACTCTGTATATAAAGGGAATTTTTAAAACCGTTCGCTGACCGAGACAAATTTCATTTGGACCCCTTTCCCCCGTGGAATCGTTCATTTATTATTACCGCTAACGTTTATGGCGATTCGATTAAACTTTTTTCCTGTCTAGGTTTTAAAAGGATTGTTGGACCTGGCTAGATTGCTTTTGTTATATTATATATACACAGGTACATACCTTCTTAAAATGCTGAAACTTTTAAAGGGATGATCAGACCGTCTAACCGAACAACTTTCTCTACGGTACCGATATCACGAAAAAAAATCAGCTCTCCCATACATTTGGCTCGAGTAGATTTGGAACGTGTGTATCACACGCTGCCACAGCGGATGGAGAGCAAAAGTTTCTATCATCATTAATGAAATCGGCATGTGCACAATACCATCCTTGTGTACAGGGTCCTTCTTAATATGCAGACACTTTTAAAGGGGATGCTCAGACCATCAAACGAAACAACTTTCTATATGATAGTAACCAACATCGAAATCGCGAAAAAAAATCAGCTGTTCTGTTCTATACAAAACTGCAAACCTAACTTAAACTTGAGCCAAAATGTACGGAACAGCAGATATTTCGCGATTTCGATGTTGGTGCCATAGAGAAAGTTGTTCAGTTGGTCTGATCATACCCTTAAAAAAGTGTCAGCACATGAAGGACCCTTTATATGCCGTGTCATCGTGTGGCATTCAGTTTCGATAACATGCTATCAGGCGTCGTCAACAACTCTGATGCCTACGCCGCCTCTGCGCCATGTGGCTGCCACCGTATCTGCATGCAGCCTCTGACTGTTGCCACATTTTGCTACTACAAATCAAATTAAGGCGTATACGCCCAGGAACACGACTAGGACTCTCCATACTAATCGATATGAACGAGCGCGTGGCTCCGGTCAGGATTTAGCGGTTTTCTTTGAAAAATTCGATAAATTAAAAAAAAATAAGAAAACCAAATCATTATTTATGTTGTATTGTAAAGTATATTATAAATTTTCTTTTTCTTCCGATCAACAATGTAAGAGTAAAATGATTAAAACTGGAAATAAAGGGGTGATTTTAGATTCATTTTACTTCAGTTTTATTAATTAAAATAGATTTAGAGAAAAACCAAATCACTTCTCATGTCCTGTAGATTGTTCAGTGTTATTTTCAGCTAAAAAATAATATATTTAATGTTTAAAATGGTTACATTTACCTTTAAAATCGGGCGGTAGAGCCTTAAACGCAAAATTAGATTTTCGTACGGGTCTTGAACCCGATGCCAATCCGGGGTTGTGATTTCATTCAATTATGCTACAGAGACTTCTTATATAATTGGCCTTACCAGCTGTTACAGATTATTTAAGCAGTGTTGTAGGAGAAACACTTTTTCTCATGGCTTTACAGTTCTACAGGATGATAGGGTTAACAGTTGCATTACTTTAAAGAGTTATTTCTTAGGGAACAACTTTCCCTAAGAAACCTAGAAACTCGTAAAAAAAATTTTGTATACGAAAGTGACACATACGACTCTAACCTCGACAACAGAACTGGTGCCTGTGGATGACGGCAGGATTGTGACATCATAATTCCTTCTGTCACGTCGTTTCTCTAACAGATGTGCGAATCAAGCTTTCTCATGAAAAGTGCGACGATCTCTTATTACCCTTCTCTAGTTTCTGCAAGCTCTTCCCAATTCGCGTGACCATACAAATCAATACAACGCGTTGCAACGCCATCTGGGCCCTATTTAATAAACGTGACAAATGTCATTTACAATGACAATTCAGAATACATTGCTGGTTACTAATGATGCTAAACGACATGTGTCCTAAACATTCCCAGCAATGTACTCTGAATTGTCATTGTCAATTACAATGGTCGTGTTTATAAAATGGGGTTCCGTGATTACTGGCTTCGAATGGCACTTTAAGACGCTTTTCCCGGGTACTATCTCTGGTGGTAGTAGACGTTACATAAAAAAACCACGTCAGAGGCCGAAAAGAGGTCTGAAAAAACTCTGTTTGCTGCCCACACGATAGGAAGAAGATTAAATGGGGTCCTGACCTACTTTTGTCAATAGATTGATTTTACTTTCATAAAGAAATTCCTTTGAAAATACTTAGCGAGTTTCATTTATGATTTCTCTATTAAGCCTATATCCAACACTGTGAACATCAATCAAATTGACTGATGAGACATCCGAACTTAATTCTGAACAAAATACATCAGCGGTTGGGGAAAGGTTTTTTCGCTATAGTTATAAATTGTTCGCAAAATTTTCGATTCGATTTCAACTAACGGATCACTTGAGTTTTTTTGTGACGCTGGGACGGTAATTATGTCACTTTTTAACCAACGAAAAACAGACTGAAGAAGAATGTAAAAATCGTTTACACGCCGACTTCGCGGCATTTCTTTATGTACTAGCGGTATTCACTACACTACCTACGTGAAATAAGTAGGGGCCGTGTTTTTTTTTTCAAAAACGTTTATTAATCTATTATTTTCTAACATGTTAATTTTAATATACAATGCACAACTGTTTTGTATGCAACACAACAAATAAAATAAAAAATAAATACCAGGAAAGAGAATACCTTTGTTCCGAATATGTAACTAAGTCTATAGGTAACTTACTGAAATATTCAGCTGAAGATATGCGGGAGAATTCAACCTAAATAGCGCCGAAAATATAATTATGTACGCTATTTTTGTCAGCTTGAGTGGCTGGTTGAAAATAGACTGGCCATCGTGGTAAAAAGATTTACCAATTACCGCTTAGTGAATTGCACTCCTGGGCAATCAGCAAGCATCATCGCGCTGATTGGTAAATCTTGTCACATCGCTGTCAAAAACATAGACGAGCTTACAAATGTAACATCCTTCTTGCATCATTCAGATGGTCGAAGCTTTTATATGAGATTGACATGACATAACCATAGTGAATACCGAATTGTCAGCTCGCTGATTTTTCAACGACGAATTTAAGGTTGTGACGATGTTTTCGCTTAAGATGGACTTCCGATGCCAGTGGCCGATGCGAATGACGCGCGCGTCTGACGCGTGGTTCGGTCATATGCCATGTGTCTATCGCATCTGACGCACGCGACAGTCGCTGGCATCGGAAGCGGCACTATACGTTTTCATAGTAACTAGTATTGTCGCATCGGCCATCGGCCGCGAGCCGCGCGCGTCAGACGCATCGCAAGTCCACCTTTAGTGAATTGCATTGCTGGTTCTCTCTGAATTTTGTCAAAGTGGACTGCACTACAAGGTGTTAGTACAAGGCGAGATGCTAGCCAAAACAGATTATACGTTCCATGACTGACGCTTATACTAAACGAGAAAGCGATAATCGTTTGCTACCTTCCACGGTCCCTGTAGCCGAATATGAAAATTCGCTTCGCTCTTCGTTTATGAATATTCATTTGGGCCAGATTAACAACTCCCGTAATGTCTTATATGTTAATTATTATGGGGGAGTATGTGCTACTTGACAATTTAGGTAATTGAGCGAACTTTTTGGTTTAAGGGCATATTTTTACGAGTTGGTTTTAATTTCTTGTCTACTATGAAAGGAAAATTACCTAGTGAGTATATCAAAAATTATCAAATCATCCGACTGCTTACTAAAATGATACAGTATTCTATTATCCAAAATCACCAGCATTTTCTATTAACTGAATCTATTTCCCGTCTTTTTACTGTAAAAATTGTTAGTTTTATGGATGATTTTGAGTGAATTTAAAATACGTCCCGGATTTGATCGCGTAAGTGAAAATCTAGACAGCAACCTTCTAGCGTAAATGGAAAATAAATTCTAACGTCACTTTGCGGCTAGGCGACAATATTTTTATTTCTAAACATCTAAAATAGGCTATTAATTCTAGATTTCAATATATTAAACATCTAAAGTAGGCTTTTAATTCTAGATGTCAATGTATTAAATATCTATAATAGGCTATTAATTCTAGATTTCAACGTATGGGCAAAACGACAAAAGACATAATTATTTGAAAATGCTTCTGGATTATAGCCATGGGTTCGTACATTAAAATACACTAATTCCCCCCTCCCGCAACGCTTCACCTCTCTCCAAAATCACCATCCTGCTCCATAGTGAAAATTGTTCAGTTTGATGAATGGTTACATATCCAGGGGGTGTTCAGTCTGAAGCACCCCTTGTATTTATGTAACGCTGTTAATTTTACACCCTGTATACTAGATAGTTATAAAAAGGTTTATCTAAACGATATCTCACAATAGCAAAAAATAAATAGATAAATTATAAGGCTCGTGGGATTACTCGCGCGAAATAAAAACACCCTCTCACATTTTCATGAAACGATCCCACAGAAAACTTTATTTAAAAATATTTATTACATCTTTGTAGCAGTTGCATACCCATGGGTCATCTATGAGTAAGAAAGGTCAATTAAAATGAAATAAGTCAACACAATTTCTCTTTGCTTAGGCAGAGGCTCCTGCCGTTTATTTTCAGTTTACTCAACCTCTTATATCTTGCAAAAACATAAGTTTCAAACTGAACTAAGAAGGGTAAACATGGACTTACACTTTTTGATACAGAAAATTACGATATTCACCCTCAAGTTTAGATCAAGTTTTCTTCCATCCAGAATGAAGCCACCGAGAGGTGATCGATTGTGAATGTAAGACATTATACATTGGATTACAGTTAAAGTGACGGATGAAAAACGACTGCATGCAGCAGAGATGCGAATGTTGAGATGGATGTGTGGGGTTACTAGAATGGACAAGATTAGGAATGAGTATAGTAGAGGAAGTTTGAAAGTGGCTCCTGTGAATGAAAAGCTGCGTGGTAATCGGTTATCGTGGTATGGACATGTGATGAGAAGAGATGAGTGGCATATTACAAGACGAATGTTAAATCTGAATGTGGATGGCTGCATGAAGAGAGGACGACCAAAGAAAAGATGGATGGATTGTGTGAAAGATGACATGTGTAAAAAAGGTGTGTGCGCTGAAATGACGGCTAAAAGAGATAAATGGAGGAAGGCGACATATTGCGCCGACCCCAAATAATGGGATAAGGGCAGGAAGAAGAAGACTACATTGGATTACAGCTAATAACTATTCACAATGTAATTTAGTTTCTTAAAAGAGAACATAAGCTAAAAAAAGCAGGCAAAAACTTTTTACTCGATTCCCGAAGAGATGCTCGAAGACCATCTTTTCTCTTTATTAATTCTTGTTATTCTAGTGTAAGCAAAAATTCTGGGTCACTGTTGTTATTAGAAAAAAGTTTGGTAACCACAGACAAAGAAACAGAATGATTTTATATGATGGACTTACCCCGGTTAAATCTTCATAAACCTTCTTGTTTTAACCCCTAAACTTCAATGGAGCAAAAAATGTTAATATTTAGTATTGACATTACGTGACTTCGCATTATTTCGACTTAAATCATGTAAATGTTACCCTTAAAGAGATTGAAGAACTTTGTAATTTTTCTTTTTTGCAGCTTTTTATTAATTTACCCAAGTTCATACCTCACCTTATCCTCTCACTAATCACCTTTGTGAAAACCGAGCAAAAGTAGGGTTCCTGGAGATTATTTTCACTCATATGTATAGGTGATGATACTTATTTCAGTGGTTAGGCCATAGTTAAGGGATTCTAAAAACTAAGACTTGCCACCAACGAAAATCTGACTTCATATAAACATAGATTAGTTTCTAGATTGTTTCTGAAACACTTCATTGACTTTAATTGGTTATTATTTAAAATATCACTTCGTTTGTATGGAGAGCGCTCCGAATTATATTCCCTTAGGGGTAGTTCAGATCATCTAACTGTTTGATGATCTGAACGACCTCTCATCCACCTCTTTACACCCTGTATAAAAAAATCCATGCACATAATAACATTGGTTTCACAAGTAACTTGTTGACGGTCATACAACCAACAAGCTTTTATCGAGTCCTGCAGCAAATTGCTTCTATTACGAATATAAACTAGCTTTCACCTTAATGTAAAATATAACTTGTATTTGAATGGGTCAGCCAATCTTCTGATCGTCGCAGTAGCTGAGCTCTATTGCTATGTGAATAAGGTCAAAAGTGTTAAAGGATTTGATATGCATTTGCTGAAGCATATTATTTTAAAGCTAGTGACGCTCGCAATTTCGCGCAGCGGGGGTGACAAATATTGAGCATGCATACATGCATGATATTTGCAATTTCGTGATCACAATTTCAAGATTCAATCAAAATTAAAAACTTTTAAATAGGCATGGCAGCAATCATTAAATCGCAAAAAAAACACAAAATTTCCGTTTAGTATGGAACAGCTGATATATTTTTTTCGATATCAGGTTTGCCGCCATCGTAAAAGTTGATCACTTCTATGAACTGACAATTTGGAAAGTATTTAACAAATCAACTCGCAAAATGAAAATCAGCTGCTTCATACATTTTGGTTGAGTCAGTTTGCAGTTTTTTTATGAAACAGCAGATTTTTTGCGATTTCGATGTTGGTCCTATAGAGAAAGTTATTCTGTTTGAAGGTCTGATCATGCCTTTAAAAATCTTAAACATATACCTGTAAAGAAACATCACTTATAATATAGGTATAAAAGGTAAACTTTCCTTATTTTATAAAATTTGTGAACACGAGAGAGCATTGTAAATTATACATAAAATACATGCCACATAAACTCACGACCATAATCGATTTTTGAGTGGTCAGAAACGTGGCTACAGGTACCTATATAGGGTTCTTCTTAATATGCTGACACTTTTTTAAGGGGATGCCCAGACCATCAAACTGAACAACTTTCTCTATGGGACCAACATCGAAGTCGCGAAAAAAATCTGCTGTCCCATACATTTGGCTCGAGTTGGTTTGCAGTTTTGTATAGAACAGCTGATTTTTTTTTCGCGATTTCGATGTTGGTGCCATAGAGAAAGTTGTTCAGCTTGACGGTCTGATCACCCGCTTAAAAAAGTGTCAGCATATAAAGAAGGACCCTGTAAATAAAATAATAAATAAATAAAAATGCCATGTTAGCTTAATCAAATTAAAGATTGAAAAAGTCGGGCGGTGAGCGGGATTCGAACCCACGACCTGCCTATCCGGGGCATGCTCCACTCCAACAGAGCTGTCGGCGCTCCGCAGGCCACGACGTAATTTTCAATCTATATCATCGTCTTTAAGGGACGTCAGCGTCATCTACCAGAGTTTATGCAAACTACTGAGAGTTTATGCAAACTACTCACTCACAAGTCTAATGTTACAATTAGAATTCATGCGATACAGATGTCACAACTTATTCCAATCGAATTTGACTTGACTCTAATCTGTCTTGGAACCCGCAATGAATTAGTCAAAGAAGATAGGAGGAATAGGAAAAAGAAATATCCGACTTCTCCCAAGAGACAGCAAAAAGAAAAAAAAAACATGGCTATTACAGAGCCAATTCCAATGATCATTTATGGCCGAGATGAAGACCCTACCTTTAAAAGCACCAAACAAAACGAACCTGACATTGTACTGAAACTATGATTTATTTTGCTTCCAGTAGTAAGTATGGCAAAAACATCTGAATGCACGGAAGTTATCCCTAGTTGCAACAAGATCCGTGTAATAAGGGACATCAGAAAACGATTTTATGGAGTCAAGCATGGTCTGGCGTTCGGCGTACCAGAGCTCCCAAAGAATATGATGAGAGGTTTATTCGATCTCGTTACTGTCAACAGTTTTGTCAGCTGTTGTCAGTTTTCAGATCTTGCGTTCATTTGTTAAGGGCCTATGTCGAAAAATAATTTATGCGAAATGGTCGTGTGATAGCTTATATTACTGCCTGATACGAGAGAAAGAGATGGGGCAGCTCGCGCGCCTGAAACGACCCAAGCGTAAAACAATCTTTATTTGATTGTAATTTTATTATTTATGTAAGTTCATTTCTGCTCTAAGCAAAATTTATCAAATAGCAATCTCTTTTTTTTAAATCAAGTCTCGTGTTTCTATGATTCTCCGTTTAGCAGTTCCAAGCGTTTATCGATAAAGCCGGAGGCCACTTTGCCTTATTTTTCTATCGAGAAAATGTCTCTTAACCGTGTTTTGGCTCTAATCAAAACTTCAATTATATGTTCAATTTACACATATCCGCAAATGATACTCCTACTGTTAGTACTTCATGATATATGATGCTTTGAAGAATCCTATTTTTTTCACATATCCTCTTAACAATTTATATCACAACTAAGTGTTAACTTTTTCCTTATAATATGTCCTGGGTATACTTCTACGACAGTCACAAAAAGGTAAGAAACGTCTATTGTACAAAATACCACATAAGTATAGGTACTTTGTCTCTTCAGTCTTCACCCTATGTTACCCAAGAATCGACAAAGCTTTCTTGAATAAATTTAAACGAATTTGACGTCAAAAGTTCCTCTTTATTAGGGAAAATGTTAAAAGGTGTATTGTGTAGAATCCAGAGGAAAAATTAATATTCAGTCTCTCCTTTCATCAAAATGTCATTTAATTCAATGCTTTAGTTTTTTGATAAAACAGTAAAGCAAAAGTCACTTAGTTTTAAGCTCGGTTTGTGTTACTGGGTGGTCGCGGGCGGTAGCCTGCTCCCCGGCTTGCAACGAAGCTCAACCATTTTTGGGGACTCAAATGTGTTTTTGTACAAAGAGATCACCCAAATATTTATTATCGAACAACGTCAAACTATTTAAACTGGATATTGTCAAAATCAAAGACAGCGCGGTGAAGCCACAATTTGAGCCACCGAATGTTACATTA
The DNA here is from genome assembly GCA_963924505.1 of Agonopterix alstromeriana. NCBI lineage: Eukaryota > Metazoa > Arthropoda > Insecta > Lepidoptera > Depressariidae > Agonopterix > Agonopterix alstromeriana. The sequence goes on from OZ004682.1 coordinate 7,742,555, forward strand.
TCTTTGGTTTTTTAATTCTATCAAAATAAGGTATCTTTTTATACCTTTTGTTTAGAAAAGTGAAATGAAAGAATTATTGAGGGGGTAAATATTGCTGCCGGATCTTAAACTGCATGTAAATCAGTTGACAAAGTTTCATCTCCCGTGACATAGTAAGTATCAAAATGCGTATTACAGAGACATAGCTGTTGAAACTTTTATACTTCATTAATTTGAGGATTTATATTTGATTTCGGGCTAATAGGTTTTCTGTCCTCTCATGAGAAACGTGGTCGCCATCGCAATGAGATAAGTAAAAGCTGTCCTATGCAGGTCACATTCCATACGTTTTCGTGCTTTGACTAATTATTATAAGGACTAGCCTTGCGGTAGCATTTCCCCTCTGCCACGGTATAAGCACAATTGATCTTGTGCATTTACATTCAATTTTACACCTTATCACTAAACGAGACAGCCTATAATTGCGAAATAATAACTTCGAACTTAGAACGTTTGGGGTTCACACGAGACTACTTTTCATGATTTTTAACATTCAAAATTAGCATCTAAAGTTATGAGGAATAAAATCCAAAGTTGCGGATTTCATGTTACCTCGCCCCCCTCAAAAAGTGGCAGAAATGTTTGTTAGTAGAATTACACGCGTAACAAGTCCACATATAAATAGTCAAAGACGCCATCGCAACGAGATAAGTAAAAGCTGTCCTTTTGCAGGTCACATTCCATACATTTTCGTGAGATGGTTTCTATTTAAGGCGCGGTTTATAAAGAAGAGACGTGTGGCGGTGGCGGATAGTCAAAGTAACACAACTATAAACCTTATAGTACGTAGCATAGCGTCGTTTGGAGAATTACGACCGAGCCTCCAGGCGACGTCAAACCTAAGAGGCGCGGGCGCGATTCTCCTTTACGACCTAAACGACTCTGATATGCTACGTAAGGTTTATATTGTGTTACTTAGATTATCCGTCACCGCTACACGTCTCTTCTTTATAAACCGTAAATCATAAGAAATCGCATCTTTTAAAATTATACAACGTGTTAATGAATTAACGCAAAACTAGAAAGTAGTTTGTTTAGAATCGAGAGCAGAATTGAATTATCATGTTTTCAACATAGGTAATTTTTTTCAAAATATTAAATTTGTTTGTAAAATTAAAATGTTACTGAACTCGATCTCAACCCCCCACACAGGCACACTCACACTATTTACAACTATAACAAGATTCTTAAAATGTATACATGTGCACGTTAGCGCTTGCATTCATTGCTAAAATGATAACAAATAATTTTAGCCTTAAAACTTAAAATGCGAATAACTTTAAATTGTATGTTTAAAATCATGAAATTTATTGTTTCAATCGAATTATTTTGTTATAAATCAGTTGGGGTTTATGAGGTTTTGCGCTTATTCATTAACACGTTGTATAATTAACTCATAAAAAAATGGTATTTTATTATCCTAATATTGTGTACACAATGGTATATGCGTTGCAAGTAAATGCGAATTCAACTTATAATGTAGATGCATATAATACAGACTAGTTTAAATATTTAGGCTTTTCTTTGAACACAGATTTCATACGTATTTTATAGAAAAATAAGAAATATGAACAAGAACAAAAAATAAAGCCGAGATGTTGAAGATCATTGCTATATTTTTAATTAATTTGTGTATCTTTCAAATAACGAAGAGATAGCTTCTAAAAACCAACAAAATATGGCAAGGCCCAGCGTTTACCTATATAGTGGGATCGTCTTAATTAGGATTCGTAGTGGCGTTAATTTTGCTGAGATAGGTCTCTTATGTATTCCCAAGATTTCGAAGCAAACAGCCAAAGTTAACAAAAGAGACAAAAGTGTTTTACTGAGTTTGTCTTTTGACTTGAAAGTTAAGAAGTTAGAGGTATTTACTTACAGTTCTTCGTACATAAGGTCTCGTGAAATAAACCATTTTCGTATCTATAGCGTTGACATAAGAGTTGATCCAGGAGATTTCGTACGTATCATTTTGATCGGTAGTTCGAGAAAACTTCAACTTTTATATTCAAAAGTAGAGGTTTCTTGACCAGTACTTAAATATCCTAAATATTTAAGTACCTACTGGTCAAAAAACTTCTACCTTGGTCCATTGTAACAGTACTTTTTAGGGTTCCGAAGTCAAACAAGGAACCCTTAGAACTTTCGTCCATTATGTTAGTATGTCTGCCCTGCCTCAATTACTCTCCCTTTCTCATTTTTTAACCTATTGAATCGAATCTTATTAAAAAACTCAAATACGCGGCTTTGATGAAATAAAAAGAGAGGTGACTGGCCTACAGCGCATAGACCGCATAAATTGAGCCCCCGTCGCCTAATTTCCTTAGTCGCAATACGAGTGGAATTGCGTGATTGAGATACTTTTTTTTATTTCAGGCGGAAAAAAGGTACCATAATGACTTCGTGTGTTGTACTCGTTGTACAAATCATTCAAAAAGAAAAAAAAACAAATAACATGGCATTACTTTTCACTCGTAAGTGACATAAAAAGCAGGTCGATTTTTCGAGTACGTATTGCAAGAACGACACCTATCTTCCTATTTTAATTTAATCAACGATACGCGTATATCCTAGACTATAACATATCTAATTTCAAATTATGAAAAAAGCCGTGGTGGTCCAGGTGCGAGTAACCTTTCCTGCCGTGCAGGAGGCGATGGTTCGATCCCCGTCCAGGCCGACTCGTACCAATGAGTTTTTCGGAATTTATTTACGATTTGTAACACCACTGGCTTTTCGGTGAAGGAAAACATCGTGAGGAAACCTACATGCTTCAATTTCGAGGCATGTATTGTACCCACTGTTCATTATTAGTGGCGACGGGCTCACCCCCCGTCACACTGGACAGAGTTTCGGTACTACTGGTGAAACCTGGATGTTCTGAGGTTTCATAATATCTCTGACTACCCCCTCGGGAATATAGTCGCCACATATGCTATGCTTAAAGTCGTTTTGGGTGCTCATATTCTACCATTCTCGGAGTGCAAATGTACAGGGTGAAATTGTTATCATTACCATCCTACTACTACCTAGACTACCCATGCATGCATGCATTAAAAGATTTTTCCTAAAAGGAATCAATTTTCAAATTTCTCGTTTTCTTCCGTATTTAAAGGGTACAGTGTTCCAATGAGCACGCTTTTGGAATAACCAATGACGTTCTGCTTCGTTGAGCATTCGAAATTGGAGTAGCGTGAACAAATCTGGGTAGGTAATTTATATTTCACCGTTCAAACGGTCCCCTGAACGAGCCTTCGATTTGCCATTGTAATTGGCAAAGAATATTTTTGATTCTACATTTTCTTGATGCAAATTTTTTGAATGTGTTTATTGTTTGGCAGAGGCGGAATTTCGGTATGGCTGGAGAAATATATTTCCCCTTCCAATTTACATAAACTACAAAAAAAATTTTACTTTTCATTAAAAAAATCTGTTTCGTGAAGTAATTTCAATCGTGCAGTCAATTTATGGTTTCATTAGATTTATATAACTATCCAAGAATACTGTGTATATTTTTCGTTTCGGTAACTATTATAAATCTTAACTATTATAAAACTGTAACAGAAGTGTGTCTGTACATTGAAGATATTTACATGAAAAAGATTACGATATGGTTTTTAGGTATCGCGGACTCCAAATTTTATAATTGACAACCTTTTTTTAGAATTTTTGTCTGTCTGTTTGTTTGTTTGTAACAGCATCACGCAAAAACTACTGAACCGATTTTGATAAAACTTTTTATGTTTGATAGCTTATGATCTGACTTAAAATTAAAATATAATTTGTGCGGTCGAAGTCGCGGGTCAAATCTATCTTGTATTAAAACGAAAAATAAGAGACCCCTTCCCAGATAATTATATACAGATTATGGCCCCTTAAGATTGCACTCATGATACTTAACAACTTTCCCAAAGTAAGAAAGGGACTGCCGCAAAAAAAAACTTTTCATACAATGCATTTAGTATGGAAAGTCCAAAATTATTTTACTAATCCTATAAGTTTCTTAGGATAAGTTGTTCAGTATCATGTCTACAATCAACCCTAAAAGTAATGCGACTGTTTACCCTGTATACGTGAGTCGAGGCCTTTGCCCTGCAGTGGGATCTAACAAACTATAAATATAACTAATTTACATACTATGAGGTGAGGTATATGCAAATATATTTTGTACCCTTGAAAGTAAGATCTCTACCTATCTAATTCAATTCAATTTTTGTTTAGTGGCATCCGATGTGTTATCACAATTCAACCAATGTCTCGTTATGTGGAGAGTATACGAAGGAAAATGATCAGTAGTATTAATTAAGTCTAGCGTGGCAGTTTTGCCAATGTAAGTAGTTTATAATCTCAAGTGATTGTTTTAAGGTTAAAACACAAAAGAGTTCACAAAATGGTGGAGCCACGTGCAAGCCCAACGCGCCGATACGCACGCGTCCGTACTCCGCCAGACTTGCAGCGCGACTCCAAGATCTCTACCTATAGGTAGTATAATCCACGAGTTTCCAACTAGTCAAATTCACAACTCTTTATCAAACGTCAAAACGCGTGCTTTGTATGAAATATTGTACTAAAAATTTAATAGTGACGTCATTGTTTTTCGCTGTCGTTTTGATACTTTTTACAGTTTATCCTGTTATTAAAAATATTATTCAAGCAACAGCATTACTGAAAATGTTATTGTTATTTTCAAAAGGTTTATTTACTGAGCAGTTAAAACTAAAATATATTTTATGTAGTCAACTCCCCTATTTTGGGTCTGAACTATAGAAACTATGATAGGCAGTAACTTGACCGAGAATGCGTAAAATAAAAACAGATTCACGTTACACGTTCACTGCTTCTTCTTCTTATCGTATGGGCAAAACTCTGGTGTCAGAGTTTTTTGATACCGCCCTACGGCCTCTGACGTGGTTTTTATTTAACGACTACTACACGAGCCGTGACCAACGGCTTAACGTGCCATGATGCCATCGGAAGCATGGAATCATCTTTCTTTTCAGACAATCAGGTGATTCGGCCTGCAATGTCCTAACCAACTGGGGAAAAACGCACAAAGTGACGTGTCACTAGGTGTCCCCCGTGGGACTCGAACCCACGACCTCCGTGTCAAGAGCCCAATTCTTTTAACCATTAGACCACGGAGGCAGTTCACTGCTGATGAGCTACGTCTTAGGTCAGCAATGTCAGGTCCCGCGGTGCGCACGACTCGCCTATTGAGTCCGGATTGTATTGCATTCTGCGGTGCATATAGTTTGATGGTCTGATCATCCCCTTAAAGACCATCAGCATATTAAGAAGGACCCTGTATTTGTGTTAAAGAAATTGTGTTTTACTTATTCAGTTCGGGATCCTGGACACTCTTTGACGATTTATATAAGGATACGCATCGCCGTAGCATTTCCCCTCTGCCAACGTGCAAGATCAATTGATCATGTGCATTTACATACAATTTTATATCTTATCACTAAACGCGACAGCCTGTAATTGCGGAATAATAATTTCGAACTTATCACGTTTCGGGTTTACACAACACTGTTTTCATGATTTTTAACATTCAAAATTAGAATCGAAACTAATGGAATAAAATTCAAAGATGCGTATCTCGTGCTACCTCGCCCCACGCAAAAAGTGGCAGAAATGTTTGTTAGTAGAATTACACGCGTAACTTGTCTTCATATAAATAGTCTAAGTTGACACTTAATCAAATTTAATTATTTGCGATTATTATTTTTATTTAATTTATTTGTTAGGAAATAGTAGCCCTTTAAAGGTAGGACAGGTAGATAGACGGAAAAATTTACGGCCCCGTTTAGTCTACCCTGAATAGTCAGGCATCAATTTTAATGTCTAGCATAAATCGTATATATCCAAAGACCAATAAAGGTAATGACGTCGTTAATATTTAACTACTCCCTTATGAGTTGGATATTGTAATAACATAAATTACCACTGATCTGAGAAAACAATAGATATGTCGTAAATTAGACTTATCTTAATTATTTATTTATTGTTAATTACAGTCCGAGAGCCCTTAGAATAGGATTCGGCTGTCGGGTAAAATCGGTTAATATTCCTATTTGGGCGTTTCTTAAAATGACGCCAGAACAATGAAGACATATTATTTTGAATTAAACATTTTAAGTTCAGGGAGACGATCGTGCTAAATAAATGTCCTGAAACTGAATCGTCACCGAGCCATTAGCGAATTAAAACACAACTTTGTGCGCATTCGGTATGGCGCTAATCATTTGACCGCAATTTAAGTCTTAGCTCGTTCATCACTGAATCGTTACCGCTGTCAGTCAAATAGTAAATAAGTCAAGTTTAACTCTATATCTAATGCGGCACAGCTGAATCGACACTGAATTACAACCAAAATGTTGTAGAGTTTCTGCGGCAGTAGTAAGGCAGCTTGATACAACGCTATCGCGCCTTTGCTCTCTTTCTATTTAGAAAAACTGACTTAAGACAAGCATAGAGATAAATTTCTAGATTGTTTCTGAAAAATTTTATTGACTTTAATTGGTTAGTATTGAAAATATCACCAGTATGCATTTGTATGCGCAGTTACGCATTCCGAATAAACTTCTCTTAACTGCGCAGAAAAAAATTTGTATGAGAAAGCGTTACAGCGCATACCCCTCACTCCCGCATTAAATAATGTGAAACATTAAGATAAATGGAGAATCTAATGTATTTTAAAATCAATGTTCATAGTTCATATGCTTGTTAAACTAATGGAACGTTTAAAATTAATTGCTTCTCTTGATCGTAGACGTTTGAATAACTGCGACGTCGACCACTCTTAGACTTAGGCACAGAATAAAATATAATACTTACCTAGCACTTGCAGTACAAACACAGAGCTAAATGTGCGGCAATAAGGTACAAAGTTGCTTGGTACCTTCTCTTTCCTACAATTCGCGAATATACCTATCAAGTACAAAAAGGGCGCACTTACAAACAAATATGTACCAAATGTAAAGTTTCTTTTACAGCTTTATTGAAAAGGACTAGCCACTTATCATCACTTTTAGTAAATTCGAACTTCAGTATTGTAAAATGATCACCGAAGTTAAGCAATGTCAATTCCGGTCAGTCTTTGGAAGGGTGATCGTTCAGTTGCACTTCATCTCCGTGCTTCGGAAGGCACGTTAAGCAGATGGTTCCTGATAGTTCCATCAGATGGCAGTTTAACTATTTGTTAAGTCATGTCAGATGATGCCCATGGCTTGAAATATTTCTCGCGAGCAAGTTGACCACTAAATTGCCTATACCAACACGCTATGGACCCGCGTGGTGGAGTACGGCCCCTCTCAACATTATTCGTGAGAGGAGGCATTTGCCCTGCACATTTTATTTAATCAATAATTAAATATTATACAACGTGTTAATGTATAAGCGAAAAAACTCATCCACCTCAACTGATTTACAACAAAATAATTAGATTGAAACAATAATTTCATTCCATTGTCATCCCGTGATCATGGCAGTTGCAACACTGCCGAAATATCGGGAACTCCAAAAACAATAAAAACGCGGTTAGAACCCGTTAAAATGATTAACTACTTTAGCTTAATAATTTCATTATTTTGATAGTTAAATTTTCAGTTATTCGCATTTTAAGTTTTCGGGCAAAAATGATTTGGTATCATTTCAGCAATTAATGAAAGCGCTAGCGTGCTCATGGATACATTTTTAAGAATCTTGTTTTGGTAGTAAGTAGAATGGCTGTACCCGTGCGGTGGGTTGAGATCGAGTTCACTAAATTTTAAATTTTACATACAAATTATTTAATATTTTGATAAAAATTACCTGTGTTGAAACCATGATAGTTAATTCTGCTCTCGATTCTAAACAACTTTCTAATTTTGCGTTTATTCATTAACACGTTGTATATCAGATTATCCTTCGGGGAACATAGTCAAGACGATATGCATAATTAAATATGTCTAGAGCTCTAATAAAATCACCGCATAACTTTAAACAATCAGATCGCTCCACATTCATGAATTCAAAACACAAAGGAGAGCTACATCATTATTTAATTTCCTGAAATTTCGCTGCACATTTCAAATGCAGTCCCTTTGAAATACATCAAAATGCCACCCATTAGTTGCTCCTAACAATACCTGGTGCTCCATTTCGTCAGTAAAAGGAATATCGTTCCTTTGTTAGCTATACAACGTGTTAATAAATAAGCGCAAAACCTCATACATCCCAACTGATTTACAACAAAATAATTAGATTGAAACAATAATTTCATTACTTTGATACTTAAAATTTAAAGTTTCTCGCATTTTAAGTTTTGAGGCAAAAATGTTTTTTTATCATTTCAGCAATGAATGAAAGCGCTAACGTGCTCATGGATACTTTTTTAAGAATGTTGTTTTGGTAGTAAGTAGGGTGAGTGTGCCCTTTCGGTGGGTTGAGATCTAGTTCAGTAAATTTTAAATTTTACATACAAATAAAATAATATTTTGATAAAAATTACCTATGTTGAAACCATGATAATTCGATTCTGGTCTCTGGTAATTCATTAACACGTTGTATAAGTTTTTATGTAAAACGTATACGGGGTGTTAACTTAAATGCGTTACACACTTTAGGGGGTGATTCAAACCATCAAACTGAATAACTTTCAATAGAACCTATAGGACCAATATAGAATTCGCGAAAAAAGTTTACCATACAAAACAAACGTTTAAAAAGTAAAAAATAATTCGGTCACCTATTTGGGGATGTAAGCAAATGTATGTTTTACTTCTTAAGAGAAGTTTATTCCGAATGCGTAAATGCGCGCTGCATACAAACGAAGTCTGGTGATATTTTCAATACTAACCAATTAAACTCAATGAAATTTTGCAAAAACAATCTAGGAACAAATATCTATGCTTGTATCGTGTGCGATTTTTGTTAAAATATACAGTTTCAATGCTAGGATTAATTTAAGATTTGTATGGAAATCTTTGAGGCACTGTAACTTTAAAACTGTACATTTTAAGGAAAATCTGACACGATACAAGCATAGAGTTTTGTTTCTAGATTGTTTCTGCAAAATTTCATTGAGTTTAATCGGTTAGTATTGAAAATATCACCAGACTTCGTTTGTATGGAGCGCGCCAACAGTAATATACCCTTAACTCTCTTTTAAGATATTTTAGGTCAATTAATGCGTAGGGGACCGCTATGAACCATTGATTTTTTTACAATCACTTGCAGTCCCCGACACATTAATTGACCTAAAATATCTTAAAGAGAGTATTTTTAATTTTGTAATTTAATGTTATTTCATAATTTTTAGAGTTACATGGGAACTGCTGAACCGTGTTTTACCAAACATAGCTAAGAACCACCGCAAGGAAACTTGCTTTCACGTAAAAAAAAACGTATCTAAATCGGTCCATCCGATCGAAAGCTACGATGCCATACAGACGGACACACAGATATTGTCGTCAAATCTATAACACCCTTCTTTTTGCGTCAGGGGTTAAAAATGTCGATAACTGCTCTACCCAAATGTATGGATGAAACAGCTGAGCTTTACATCCCTGTTTTAAAAAAAACAACTGTGTCTATTATTATCAAATATACATTGTGTAAACATTTTTTATTTAAGGGAATATTCCTGTTGGCGCGTTCCATACAAACGAAGTCTGGTAAATTTTTTAAATTCAATAAAACTTTTAGACACGATCTAGAAACAAATATATTATGTGCTTTACATTTGTCGGATTTTCAGGGTCCAACTTAATATGCTGACACTTTTTTAAGGGGATGATCAGACCATCACTCTGAATAAGTTTCACTATGGGACCAACGTCGAAATCGTGAAAAAAAATCAGTTGTCTTATACAATTGGCTAAAGTAGGTTTGCAGTTTTGTATGGAGCAGTTACAACGCTAACAAACTCTTGATAAAAGAAAAACATTTTGATACCTACCTACAGAACTCTGAAAACATTTCTCGTTATTTTACTAAAGACATGATAGGCAAAGTTGTTTTTTTTCATCGGTAGAGTTGGGTAGTTTTACTTACCAATTATTTCCCAACAGGATCTTTTGAATCGTCAAAAAAACCATCTTAATTTTAGTCAAGATTATATTAATCACAATCATCCTAAAATATCTTTTAAATATGAATATCCGAATGCAATTTAGATACCCACTTATAATTTGTGTTTATGGTGGAACTATAACGACCCGCTTTCTTGAAAATGTCTTGTTATGCCACTACCGTTATAGACAAGACCATGTTTATGAACCTGATGATGACAATTTAGTGCAGCTGTCCCATACATGAGTCGGGTAGGTACAGCAGTTTTGTATGGGACAGCTGATTAGCTGATAGGCTCCATAGTGAAAGTTGTTCAGTTTGATGGTCTGAGTTCACCGTTTCAGTATTTGCTAGGCTGTCACTTACACCCTGTATATTCATAGCGAAGGCAAGATAGCACAGTCGGTACTGAACCTGCCTGTTGTGCCGAGGCTTCGTCGCGGCTTCGAATCCCGTAAGAGACAAATATTTGTATGATGAATATGAATATTTGTACCCGAGTCCGGGATGTTTGTATCTCTATATGTATGCTATATCGTTGTCTAATCATCATAATACAAGTCCAGGCTAGGTTCTGGTACCTACTTTAAATGTGACTAGATCATTTGTGTGACAATGTCCAAGTTATTTATGTATTTATATTCAGCAAAGTAGGTACTCTGTACAAATGTTTACAGAGCTTACTTTCATTAAATTAAACGTTATTTAGTATAAAAACGGAGACGCAATGAATATTTCAACATTATACAGATTACAAAAATCCTCTCAGCTTATTTCATTTAAAATTATCCGCGGAATTTCTTTCGTGAAACTGAAGAGATAATAACATTTGGTGAGAGCACAAAAATCGTTGTGAACTTATTATAATCCCGGATTATCTGCTTATCTGCTTTGTTTATTTTCATTTTGGTGCGGATATTTATGAAAAGTCTCTAGCTAAAATTTCGATCGAAATAAAAGGAAAATAGTAGAGGTATTGAGAAAAAATTACACCACTCCCATCTAAACCATGTACTACAATGAGGTACAGTACGACCGGGGCTGCAATCGTGGTAAATATTCGGTGATTGAACCGTGACTGGACTACGTACTAATCATAACTTTTGACACATTTGGTAGTGCGCTAATCGCGGTACAGCTCATCACAGCCGTTAGGACCGTTTTGACAGACCGCGAGTTTAGCGCGATGCGGAATTCAGCACAATTGAATAGTAATTGGATTGCAATGTGATTAGAACTGAAATTGGATATGAATAGAACTTCGATGTTTTAAATTAGCGCAATTGGTCTCCAGGAAAATTTGTCCACTCGTCGATTTTCGTTTGCGCCGACTAGACCAGAGACCCCGTCATAATCCGAAGTCATTTAGTATTTAAAAATCAATCATGCGCGGTAGTCGAAAAGTTCAAAATCGGGTGCTACTAAATATTTCTCTATCTCGCTCTAAGTCGGATACGTAGCAGACTGACAAACGCTTCGCCAGCGACAAGCGCGCGAATACAATTAGCAAATAGCAGCAAGGGAATTTAGGCGCGCAAACGTACGTGGCATATCCGGATTGGTCAATATAATTTCGCGAGCTATTAAAATTTGTCAACTGCGTAGGTACTTATATCGGTAAAGCTTATAACATGGTATGGTATTATTATAAACCATAGGCAAATACAATCAACTCCCAATGGTATCGGGTCTGTTGCAGCTTGTCAACAGATGGCGCCACCAGTCTCCATCGCAAAAATACGACATAAGACAATTTGCGATGTCACATTGGAAACCCGTAAGCTGCTCAACTAAGGTTCACAATCGCATAAAAGACACAAAACGCGCAAGAACAATTACCACAGAGACTCAGTATATACATATACGAGGTTCCGACATCCATCAGTAGGACCACGGCCGGTCCCCAGGCATCACACCTAGCCTGGCGAAAGTACTTCCCTTTTCAATGGAGGAACCTTCCACCTCAGTTCCTCCATAGGCATAATATCATAAAGATATCTTTCTGACGTAATTCTTTAACTCTACCACCGCGTCGGAAAGTGTTCCGTTGTAGAGAAGATGCGGCCAGAAACATAAAAAGAAATAATAATTGCGTTTTCTCTTTGATACTTATCGAAAAGGAAACTGCATATTCCACGTTACTAGTGAAGTACCTACCTACCCACCAAGTTGTGACCTCACGTCGTCGCGATGCAGTTCCGAAGCATTAATAATTCCCAGAGGTGTCTTTCGTCTCGAAGCGGCAGAGGTGTAAGGTTCCAATTCACGCTGAACTGAAAGTTACTTAATAAATAATTATGATTATTATTTATTTGTGGGTCTAATGGTTAAGAGCTTGGTTGGGTTCTCGACACCGAAGTCGTGGGTTTGATTCCCACGGGGGAAGTCGTGATATATCACTTTGTGTGTTTTTCCCCAGTTGGCTAGGACATTGCAGGCTGAATCACCTGATTGTCTGGAAAGAAAGATGATTTCGTTCTTCGGATGGCACGCGAGGGCATAAAAACCACGTCAGAGACCGTAAGGCGGTCTGAAAAAACACTGACACCAGGGCTTGCTGCCCACACGATATGAAGAAGCAGAAGATTATTATTTGGTGTTATTTTTTGTCCTATTTTGGGTCCCTCAGCCAGCAAAGTTATGTAGTTATATATTTGATGACGCTCATACAAGTTTGTCAACTTCTTCTACAGCAACTCATCATTGTCATCACCGTATCTACCCACTGCAGGGCATAACCTCGTCCCCATTCTACAAATATCTTCAAGAGGACTGATTCCAATCACGACTCACTTCATGGCTCTCTTTGCTACTCTAATTTTGTGTATTCTTTCCGCGAATACACAATAGCGAGTAATATGCTGACACTTTTTTAAGTTGATGATCTGGGATGATCATACCATCAATCTGAACAACGTTCTGTATGGGACCATTATCGAAATCGTAAAATAAAATCTGCTGTCCCATACATTTGGCTCAAGTAGGTTTGCAGTTTTGTATAATAAGTATAGCAGATTTTTTTTGGGTTTTCGGCATTGGTCCCATCGAGAAAGTGGTTCAGTTCAATGGTCTGATTATTCGCTTAAAAATCAGCATATTAAGAAGGACCCTATATTTAAATATTGCTTGCTTTAATTTCGAGGCATGTATTGTATGTATTTCGTGGCGACGGGCTCACCCCCGGTTACACTGGACAGAGTTTCGGTACTACTGGTGAAACGTGGATGTTCTGAGGTTTCAGAATATCTCTGACTACCCCCTCGGGGAATATAGCCGTGAGAATATGCTATGCTATGCTATGCTATATTTAAAAGTTCCTAAGACCGTGTACGCGAATAAAAATAAATTTTCTCGTCCGTACCCTCTTGAAATTGGTACCCTCCACGATCAGAGAAGGGGACGGATGCATTCTAACTAGAAGTCACATTCGTGGTAATAGCTGGAGGATCAGAATAACCTTCTGCAAAAACTGGCTCGAGACGATCGACGCAAGCCCTTACTGACTTGTTGGTTAAACCAACACGAGACGTATTAGTAGTAGTAAGTATATTAATTATTCTTATGGTTCATCGTCAACAGTAGAACCAAACCTTTATAGAACACCTAATGTGTTTTCCCACTTCATCGTCTAGTTTTAACTTGAGACGTTGAGTAAGGGAGTTGATACGTGAAAAGTTTAAAATATAAGTTAACGTTTTAGTATAATTCATTGTGATCTTAGATAAAACCGAAAGGAGGACGCAATTTTGCGACATGAAAAAATAAATAAATGGATATGATGAGTAAAGGTATTGTCATTTTGTTTACAGATGCGGCCACCAATGAAAGTATTGTATAATTATAGTACGATAAAAATAAACATATTTAGTTAGAACACTTACGGTCTAGCTCGCATCGGAGATATATTGGATGGGAGGATGATATATTTGAGTCTAAAGGTTAATGAAAAAATAACCAAAACCTATACAAATACAGGGTCCAACTTAATATACTGACAGTTTTTTAAGAGGATGATAAGACAATCAAACTAAACAACTTTCTCTATTTCAACATCGAAAGGGCAACAAAAAAATCTGCTGTCCCATACATTTGAGTAGGTTTGCAATGTTTAATGGAACAGATGTTTTTTTTTGCACGATTTCGATGTTGGTGCTATAGAGAAAGTTATGTTTGATGGACTGATCATCCCCTAAAAATACTGTCAGCATATTAAGAAGTACCCTGTATATCGTAAAGAAATACAGAAGATACAAAACAAGATGGTCTTAGCACTAAAAAACGTTTTTTTCCGTATAACCATAGAAGTTATTTATAACTTAAAAGCACAGCTCTGATGCAGCCTAGCAATGCATGTGTTGTTTTTTAACGTATTTTGAAAGGTCCTCTAAAAACCTATGTAAGTTCTAATTATGACCGCGCAACCAAAAAAATTGAAATTTTTCTACATACAACCTTACTCATACTCATTTTCTGGGCCCTGGAAAGGTCTCTACCTAAGCGTGAGCACAGTGAAATAAAGAGTATCTAGCAAGTCATGTCAAAAGTCAAGTCAAAATAATTTATTCAATATAGGAGCTTGAAGCACACTTTTAAACGTCAATTCTTTTTAAAGCTACCACCGCGTCGGAACGTGTTGTCGCTGTAGAGAAGATGCGGCCAGAAACTCTACAACATAACACGACTTATTGACTATTACAATTAAATTCTTAAGCTAGGGTTATGTATACAGTAATATATATTCTATTTAATTAAATAAATGATACTATACAGTAAACTATAAGTTAGTGACACTCAGACCCAAGCATTTTGATCATTTAAATAATCATCCAGTTTATAATATGCTTTTTTTCAGAAGACTAGCATAGCCTGAGTTAGATTCGATACTTCGAGCTGACTTCTTAGTACAAGGCCTTAGTTCTACTTCAGTATACAACAGTAAAAGTATTAATAACAGCTCGCTTATCTACCTCATTTCTACTAATAGTCTAACAAAGCTTATCTCTTCAGCTCATAACATTATTAAAGTATACTTGTTTAAATAAAATCTTAATAAGAATCAGGCTTTAAACATCTCCTTGTAAAGACAACGATATTTTCAAGAAAGTGTTGTCTAACAATTTTTAAAAATAATGTACCTGTTAACGCAAAATTAACATGTTTTCATTATTTAAAAGGCTCAGAAATTACTACTAACGCCATCTAGTTAGATGCATCAGAACTTCAATGTAATCAAAGATCATTAATGTTGCCAGTCAGTTGTTTTCAATTTGCATTATATTAAATCAGTTATTCAGTAATTGTAACTGGCAACATCTCTCTCTCTTTCGCCGCCATTCTCACGGGACGGTCGAAATTTATAACTTTCATCTCAGAAAATCATTGTGTGGTTAAAAGGAACCTTATTAGGTTCTGATATATTTATCAGTTTTCAAGATATTCAGGAGTTTTCATTCGCCACCTATTCACAAACACTGCAGGAGAAGGACCAGTCGATTCGAACCCGCCGACTTTCTCCTACAGTACCAAATACCTTTCCCAGCTTCCTTGTAAAATATTTTTCTAAACTTAAATAGGTACGAACAGTTTTCAATACCTATTCCAACTTCCTGGTTTTTAGGGTTTCGTAGTCAACAAGGAACCCTTATAGTTTCAGCATGTCCGTCCGTCTGTCCGTCAGTCCGCGGCTTCGCTCAGAGGTGCTTAGTACTAGAACGCTGTAATTTGACATGGGTATACATATTAATCCGGCCAACAAAGTGGTAAAATAAAATCTTGTTAAATATTGTTTTTTAGGGTACCTCTCCCTACACGACAAGTGGGGATAGAAATTTTTTTTCTCCCCTGTCCCATGGTGTGGGGTATCGTTGGATAGGTCTTTTAAAAATATTGTGGGCGTGGGAAGACCATTTTTTATGACCATTTAGGGATCCGTTAGAGAAAGTGAAAATTGTTGTTAGAGTCAAGTGTCCCCCCCCCCCCCCCCCTGCCAGCTAAACGGTTGTTTCTGGATACGTGAAAAAATTCACGGCTGTAGTGTATAAAACAAATTTAAAAGTAAAACTATCACCGCTAAGTTGGCTTTACAAGTTAGCGAGTAATAGTCGACCAACTTGTAAAATGTACTTTTTAGACTTTATTAGTCGTTAAAGCATAGTATAAAACAAAACGCCCCTTTCTAAGTCCGTATATTGTGACGGGTAACAACGGAAGCCTACCCTGCGCGTGGTCCGACACGCACTTGGCCGGTTTTTTAAGTCTTAGTTCGAACTCCCGTATGTCAGAATCCATACATTTTCGCCCTACTTAGTTCAAACTAAGACTAAAAAAATCATCTCTGAATCTCGGCCTGAGACCCTTTAACCGATAAAATACCTAAATTATCAAAAAGTACCTAACAACATTCTATGTTACGACAGTTAGTTTTCTACAAAACTAACTTCTAAGTGGAATATAGAGTCAAAGCTAAAGTAACTAATAACAGAGAAAACCGGATTTAAAAACCTTTTTAAACGCTGAAAGCTCGACTTAAAACTATTAAATGCAGTCGTAGCTTTGAATACATTCTGAAAGCCTAGAGTTCTCGAATTAACTAACTTTTTATTTCATACTCTCATAGTCTACAGTTAAACTTCAAGTCTTCTAACTAAAATATTATATGATACGAATGTTAAAAAATTTTTTGTTACAACAATTTCATATATACAGGTCTTAATATGCTGACACTTTTTTAAGTGGATGCTCAGACCTTCAAACTGAACAAGTTGCTCTATGGCACCAACATCGAAAACCCGAAAAACAAACCACTGTTCCATACAAAACTGCAAGCCTCTTTGAGCAAAATGTATGGGACAGCTGTTTTTTTTGTTGCCTTTTTGATGTTGGTCCCATAGAGAAAGTTGTTCAGTCTAGTCACATTTAAAGTACCAGAAGCTGAACTTGTGATATGATTATGATCCATGACTTGGCTACAAATATCATACAAATATTTGTCCCTTACGGAATTCGAACCCGCGACCCTCGGCACAGCGGGCAGGTTCACTACCGACTGAGCTACCGGGCCGGCCGTACCTTGCCATAACTACATAATATACCTACCTACCTATAGGTATAGGGTCCTTCTTAATATGCTGACACTTTTTTAACTGAATGATCAGACCATCAAACTGAACTACTTTCTCTATGACACCAACATCGAATTTGTGAAAAAAAATAGCTGTTCCATACAAAACTGCAAACCTACTCGATCCAAATGATAGGACAGTTCATTTTTTTTTTCGCGATTTCGAACATATTCCCATAGAGAAAGTTGTTCAGTTTGATGGTCTGATCATCCTCTTATAAAACTGTCAGCATATTAAGTTGGACCCTGTATACAACGTGTTAATGAATAAGCGCAAAACCTCATACACCCCAACTGATTTATAACAAAACAATTAGATTGAATTCAAATTTAAAGTTATTCGCATTTAAAGTTTTCAGGCAAAAATGATTTGTTATCATTTCAGCAACGAATGAAAGCGATAGCGTGCTCGTGGATACATTTTAAGAATCTTCTTTTGGTAGTAAGTAGGTGAGTGAGCCCGTGCGGTGGGTTCAGATCGAGTTCAGTAAATTTTAAATTTTACAAACAAATTATTTGATAGTTTTAAAAATTTACCTATTTTAAAAACATGATAATTTGATTATGCTCTCGATTCTAAACAAACTACTTTTTAGTCTTGCGTTAATTCATTAACACGTTGTATAAGTGTTGATTTCCGCAAAATAATGGCTTATTTGTAAAGGTTACACTCATGGTTCTTCATATTTGTTTGGGGTTAAGTAAACTCTTACAAGAGGGTGAAACTTTCCTGAAACCGTGACGCGTGTACGAATCAGTATTTGGTTAACTTTCATGACGGTGTTTTACCAATTAATTGGGGTCGAGGCTGTTTGGTGTTCTTAAGGAATGAGTTGAGGATTGTCAAGGGTGCCGCTACACACTGGTGGTAGCAACAAACGTCGTTGCTCATTTGACAGATCAATATAGGGTGAGGAAGTGAACATTTAAGGGGCAAATGTAATATTTTATATTTGCTCATGAAGGTTAACGTATTATTTTCTTGACTGTATAATTACTCTTCTTAATATGCTGACACTTTTTTAAGGGGATGATCAGACCAACAAACTGAACAACTTTCTCTATGGCACCAACATCGAAATCGCGAAAAAAAATGCTTCTATAATGCTTCTCTAGTAACGGCAAACCAATTCGAGGCAAATGTATGGGACAGCATTTTTTTTGTGATTTCGATGTTGGTCCTATAGAGAAAGTTATTCAGTTTGATGGTCTGGTCATCCCTTTAAAAGTATCAGCATATTAAGAAGGACCCTGTATAAGATAAAAAAAGAAAAAATGAGCGAGTTATTGAGGCGGGGCATACAGACAGACAAACAGACTTGTTTGACTACGGAACCCTTAAAAAAGGAGCGAACGCTGCTGGAAGAGATGAATGGAGGAAGAAGACATTTATTGCGCCGACCCCAAGTAATGATCAAGACCGTCTTAAGATTCAAAATTAAATTGGAAATTTGGATTATATGATTTCATTTAGGCCCGTGTGTAGAGTCACTTAATCATGATCACAGGAAATCACGTTTGCGATGGTGTAGGTAATCGACGTTTCCTCTGACCCAATTTACCAAATGAAGGGATTATTTGATTCAGCAGCAAAGCAAAATGTTTCACATTCTGTTTTTATATTATTAAACAGAAGTTTTCGATGCACGATACCTACAAAAAAAACGTAAATTAAATTAAATCAAATCAGATCAAAATGTTTTAATGTATAGTGTTGTAACATAACATAAATATTCTTTTGTTGCACACCAAAAACATACAGCAACAAAAACAGAATAAAAAGAACGTAAGGGTACAAATGGCGGTGTTATCACTAAAAGCGATTTCTTCCAGACAACCATGTAGTGACAACCACGTGTTGTAGTGTTTTATACTTGTTCAAAATAATATCTTTTTGACTCTACCACCGCATCGCGTCGGAAGGTGTTTCGTTGTAGAGAGGATGCGGCCAGAAACTCTACAACATTATGGTACTATAATTATTATGGTACCTACCTAGGGAACTATGCATGGATTTAGAAAAATAAATACCTATTTACAGTTTTTTACAACCGAATTACTTAAGAGGATATATGTGAAAAAAATAGGATTCTTCAAAGCATCATATATCATGAAGTACTAACAGTAGGAGTATGATTTGCGGATATGTGTAAATTGAACATATAATTGAAGTTTTGATTAGAGCCAAAACACGATTAAGAGACATTTTATCGATAAAAAAATAAGCCAAAGTAGCCTCCGTCTTTATCGATAAACGCTTGGAACTGCTAAACGGAGAATAATAGAAACACGAGACTTGATTTAAATAAAAGAGATTGATATTTGATAAATTTTGATTAGAGCAGAAATGAACTTACATAAATAATACAATCACAATTAAATAAAGTTTGTTTTACGCTTGCGTCGTTTCAGGCGCGCGCGCTGCCCCATCTCTTTCTCTCGCATCAGGCAGTAATATAGCTTATATACACGCCCATTTTGCTTCAATTATTTTTCGACATAGGCCCTTAAATACCTAGGTAAGTATTTGCTAAATTTAGCTGAGCGATCAGTAGGTATTCGACTACGGAAGCTTTCACAAACAGTAGGTATAGTTATAAGACAGTTTGGATGAACTCTTGAATAACAATAGAGCAGTCAAGTTGCTTTGTCCGTCTGTTTTGAGCTATTTCCCGTGGGTACTGCCGCAGCCGTTGTCGTACCTAAACGTATGTAGTGACAGCATAATCATAATGTATATCTCAGAATGATAAAATGTTTAATTTTATCAATAACTAATAAAAATAATAATTTAAAACACGATAGGCAATGATATTACAAGTAAAAAGAGGTAGATATCTTATACGCGCTCCGCCGGTGGCACGTTAAAACTAGGCTAATTAACAAACCTTAACTTAGTGTCGCTAAGGCCTCAATGGAGGCGAGTCTTGTACCGAGAGTCCGATTATGTCTCTTTTGTTTCTTTTTCGCTACCGGTAATTAGATATGTCGTATTATTCCAACATGTCATCTAGTTAGGTATTTAGTGAGCCATTGCAATATTCCGTTTTTAATGTGCCGTTTGAGAACACCGAATGTTGTGTAAGTAACCTATCTACCTCTTTTTACTTGTAATATCAGAAAAATAACAAAATTTTTAAACAACCATAAATTGCCCATAATAATTTTAGAGAAATTGTTTAATATGTAGGTATTTTGTAATTTTACACAAGGCGAGTCAAAATTGGTGTGATTATAGAGAAAAATCTACATTATAACAACTAATAATAAAAACCGATAAAACAAAACTTTTTTCTAAGTAATAATGTAGTGTGGTGGTGTGGTACGGAACCCTCGGTGCGCGAGTAGCCCGACTCGAACTTGACCGGGTTTTATTTTTTAGTTCGGGGCTTTTATTATTAACAGAACGTTAGTGCGCTTTCTTTCTATACAGGGTGCAAGGAAAAGTATCATTAACCTTTAAGCCACATAGGTACTCTACCCATCAAACTGAATAACTTTTACTATGGGAGCAAGCCTGTCAGAACAAAAAAACAGCTGTCACATACATTTTAATCGAATAGGCATTGTAGTTTAGTATGGAACAGCTGATATTTTTTTTTGTGTTGACAGGTTTGCTCCCATAGTAAAAGTTGTTCAGTTTGATGGGTATTTGGTTTAAAGGTTTATGATACTTTTCCTTACACCGTGTAGAGCGACAGTCAACAGACTAATTATTTCATACCCTCCCCTCCCGCATCGCTCCACTACCGCAGGAACCTACTCAGTTAACCTGTTACCATTTAACTACCTACTAAAGTCCGGCCGCTGAAAGATTGCGTTTGACAGTTACCTTAAAATTGTAAAAAACTGAATGAAAATATTGTTTACCTGTGCTCACTCTAGTACACAGGGCACTAGCTGCCCTTTTAAGTTCAAAAAGCTACTAAATAACGATCGGCATTTATAGTTTTCATTCAGTTTTTTACAATTTTATAGTTACTGTCAAACGCAATCTTTTAGCGGTCGGACTTTAATCGTTTTGCTATCCCTACAAAATAAGAGAGCATCGATAGTCAGAGAGTGCCAAATACTCAAGTTACAGCCTTCGACCTTTGCTATTATCGAGGGAACTATTCCTGTACGTGCCAAATTGCTCACTTTAATTACGTAACTATCCAACTTGGTAAGAAAGTAGATAAGAATTTATTAATAATAAATTCCTTCTTATTCTTGTAATCTACATAAATAAAAAAGTCAAAGTCGCGTTGCAAGTTTGACCGCGAGCGGTTTCATCATTTTCGCGCGATTCGCGTTCGAGCTTGCCTCAAGGTTCCTCTGTTTCTTTTCAAATATCATATTTTAATGTGTTTTTTTGCTACTAACTTTTTGCACCCCCCCTCCCCCCCATTGCCACCAGGAGAGGGAACCAACACTACGTACTTTATTCACCCTACGAGTGGCTAGCTTATATTAAGCTAGCTAGGCACACGCTGCCGCCGCCGTGTGTACATTTAAGAATATTTCCAAAATATTAATTGGGGGCGTAATGGATTGCATAGAGACCATTTTAGAATTGATTTCTGTATGTTTGTCCGTCTGTTTATCTGTTTTTTGTTCACGCATCACTTAAAAACGACTGTACCTCTTTAATAGGGTTTCCACAGAAGCATAGGGATTAGTTTGGATTAACATTAAGGCTTTGTTTAATCGCAATCGATTCGTTCTATTAAAAGTTATGAATATTTAAAGCTAGTTTTTTATTTCTTATTTATAATTAACGGACTCTGGCTTGTGCGTTAGCACTGCATTTCGGCAAGTGTTAAGTAGTTTATGTCTATCCCAATCTCAGGGATTGGTTTTGATCAAGAACAAGAAGAGATTGAGGATTGCGGAGCCTCGTGGCAGGCAGAAACGCGACGCGTGAACACCACGCGAGACAAGTGCTCGTGTCAGAACCTGCAACGTGACCTTAAAGCTAGTTGTCTGCGCGTACGAAGTCGCGGGAGCCGCTAGTCTCAAATAAAATATTATTTAACCAAAATATACAAAGCTTTGGTTTAGTTAGCTCGTACATTTTGGTGGCAACGCGCGAGCTCCAAGATTGACAATAAACAATAAGAAAAACTACTGAAGACAACGGCTGTAAAGGCTAGATCCCATTGCCTTTCCGAAATTTAAGGAAGAAAAAAAATGTCACTGTCAATGTCAATAAAGCCGTGCGTTCGGTCGGTGCGAATCCGATTTTTGTAATTTTCTGGTAAAATATACGTTTTATAACGCTCTCCTGTTTATTTCTGTGATTAGAAAAAAATAAAAATAAATATAGCATCATGTCTTTCCTTGTAAAACATCTCGCTCGCCGGGTAAGTATTTTAATTCAAATCATAACATTGACACTTTCGATAATGAATTCCAATTGTATTTTATGACCTAAATTAAACTGTTTTTCCTATCCAATAGGTTCTAACTCCTGCTCTTTCGACTGCTAAGAAGATTAACTTTTCCACAAGTAAGTTGTATATGATATAATAAGATTTTTAATCGCTTTATTACATAACCTAATCGGACTAAACGCCGGAAGATATAGCTTGAATAGAAACGAATTGGATAGTCATTCTGAAGGTCATAAATCAATTTGATTTACTAATTAAATAGTTGTAATGTGTGACAACCTATTATGTATACCTATAAGCTGTAAGTTCTCAAAAAGGAAGAAATAAATATCTTATCTTGATTTACTCAACGGTAGTTCTATCTACCGTTGAGGAGCCGTGCAGGAGGCGATGGTTCGATCCCCGTCCAGACCGACTCGTACCAATGCGTTTTTCGGAACTTATGTATGATTTGTAACACTACTGGCTTTTCGGTGAAGGAAAACATCGTGAGGAAACCTGCATGCTTCAATTTCGAGAAATGTATTTTAACCACTGTCCATTATGTGGCGACGAGCTCACCCCCCATCACACTGGACAGAGTTTCGGTACTACTGGTGAAACGTGGATGTTCTGAAATTCCGAATATCTCTAACTACCCCTTCGGGGAATGTAGTCGTGAGCATTTGCTATGCTATTTCTTTCTAATTAATCTGTGATTTACTCTATTGTATTTGACTAGCTGTTAGTGTTAATCTTGACTTCATTTTTAAATATAATCTTTTCGGAAAGGCAATGGGAACTAGCCCTTACAGCCATTGTCTTTTGTTAAATTTTTCTTTAAATCTAACCTTTTTTTATATTGGGTCTTTTAACCCTGAAGTTATGCCAACCCCATTGTGCCTTTACCAGACTACACAACAATAAAATGAAAACCGAACACTTCCTAACGAACAAGGGAGTTTTACGCGAGAATCAAACCGAATCAAACAGGAGCGCCTATCTTTATTTCTCACTTTTACTATACTGTTCTCAATTAATGGCACATAATTAAACTAATTCCACCACAGTAACACAATAATAGTCACAAAAAACGAATTTAGAAAAATAAGAAACAAACTCCGTCCTTTTCTTCACGCAAAATCTAACCTTGACTTCATCTGCATTGACTTTAAATAAAACTAGTCAAGTGTGAGTCGGGCTACTCGCGCACGAGGGTTCCATGCCACACCATCATACAACATATCAACTTACAACATTTTTCTTTCTCTGGGACCTTCAGGGACCTTGGGAAGTTGTTCAGTTTGATGGTCTGATCATCCTCTTAAAAACCTGTCAGCATATTCTGAAATAAATGAATCTTTCGGAACCTTTTCTGTATCCTTTGTCATTCATTCTGTGCTAGTGATTACTACTGTTATTTTAAAAAACTATAAAATTTTAATTCCAGCATCAGCCGTCTTCGCTCCTAAGGTCCAAAAGCCGGCACCAGACTTCTGCGCCACTGCTGTAGTGAACGGGGAATTCAATGAGCTCAAACTGTCTGATTTCTCTGGAAAATATGTTGTCCTAATGTTCTATCCTCTAGATTTGTAAGTATACTGTTTACCTTTAATTGAGAAAAACTGCAATTTGCACAAAACTTTTTTTTCATTCCATTCGATCCTCTTACTGATAAGGAACGATTCGGAGTCAGTATTACATACTTAAGTTAGAAAAACTTATTGGACCATGGCATGTCCTCCGTGCGGATTCGGACTGGGACCTCAAGATTGAGTTTCTATAGCTCTCCGTAATGCACCACCGACGCTCTCAAACTTAGTTTTTTAATAAATACTGTTAAAAATTTTTCAGCACATTTGTATGCCCGACTGAGTTGATTGCATTCAGTGATAAGTCTGCCGAATTCGCCGGAATCGAATGCCAAGTCATTGGAGTTTCTACTGATTCTGAATTCAGCCATCTTGCATGGACGAATACTCCTAGAAAGGTAATTTTTTCTCATATCATTTGTCGTCGAAACAAATTACTTTTGGAATAAATTCAACATCTGACCAGACCTGACGTCGCTTAACTTCGGTGATAGTTTCTAATACCTTAGCTAAGCCAAAGGTCGCCTCCAAACAGTTCTTGAAAGCAAAAGACTATTATTTATTATTATATAGTATTTTGAGGAGACCTTAAGGTAGGTCGCAAGCTTCGTTCCTCGAGTAGGGCGTTACCTCTACTTTTACTCGACTCGACTGAGGAATTTCCCGAATTCATTATGTTAAATATCATTTTTGACATCAAATCTGAATGAGCGTATGTCAATTCGAGTGAATAAACCTCAAGGAAACAACATAGGTGATAGAATGAGTTTCCAGTAATAGATACAAAAAACTGACCAAGAGGCTGATTCAATTTAAATGGAATTGGTTTACCTCAGTTCTCAAGCATTTCTGAACCAAATTGGATTTCAATTGTAAATTTGTTGAGGTTGCTGTGTTAGCCACTATTTATACAGAAGAGACGTGTGGCGGTGGTAGATAATCTAAGTAACACAATATAAACCTTATTTTTCGTAAAGGAGAACCGCGACGTCGCCTGGAGGCGCGGGCTTAATTCTCCAAACGACGCGATGTTACGTACTATAAGGTTTATAATTGTGTTACTTTGAGTATCCCCTACCACCACACGTCTCTTCTGTATAAACCGCGCCTTATAATTACTATACATTTTAACAGGATGGTGGTCTTGGAAAATTGGAGATCCCTCTTCTGTCTGATTACAAAAAGACAATTTCAAGAGACTATGATGTACTACTTGATGCAGGATTCGCTCTTAGAGGTAAAGTTCAATTATCATTTAGTGCCCTTTTATTAGCAGTAACAGTCTTTTCAGCAAGGAAAGAGCGCTGCCTGCATCCCGTCGATGCGGGTATAAATTGACTATTTGCGAAACCAGATATAGTGGTGATAGTCTGGTGCACACTGGTCATTCGTTGGTAGTTGTAATACCGACTACTTTCAAGAAACGGTGCTGGGAAAAATCGTGAGGAAACCTGCATACGCTGAAGAAGAAATTCTGATGCATATGTGAAGTCTACCAAACCGCATTGGGCACGCGTGGTGGATTAACGCCTATACACCCTTGAGGCCTTTGCCCTGCAGTGGGACGTTTACTGGCTGATGATCATAAGCAACGAAACAGAATGATAAGATGATGATGATGTTGATGACTGGTCATCCAGCCTCGATACGACTATTGCTGGCCACTTAATGGCTATTCCACTGTGCGAATTTCATACGATATTCATTGTGAATTTCATTTGAGAGCGTTTGTGGCGCATTGCGGAGAGCTATGGAAACTCAATATAGAGGTCCAGGTTCGAATCCGCACGGATGACATGCCATGTTTCAATGAGTTTATGTAACTTAAGTACGTAATACCGACTGCTGTAAACGGTGAAGATCGTGAGGAAACCTGCATACGCTGAAGAAGAAATTCTGATGCATATGTAAAGTCTACCAAACCGCATTGGGCACGCGTGGTGGATTAACGCCTATACACCCTCCTTGAGGCCTTTGCCCTGCAGTGGGACGTTTACTGGCTGATGATCATAAGCAACGAAACAGAATGATAAGATGATGATGATGTTGATGACTGGTCATCCAGCCTCGATACGACTATTGCTGGCCACTTAATGGCTATTCCACTGTGCGAATTTCATACGATATTCATTGTGAATTTCATTTGAGAGCGTTTGTGGCGCATTGCGGAGAGCTATGGAAACTCAATATAGAGGTCCAGGTTCGAATCCGCACGGATGACATGCCATGTTTCAATGAGTTTATGTAACTTAAGTACGTAATACCGACTGCTGTAAACGGAGAAGATCGTGAGGAAACCTGCATACGCTGAAGAAGAAATTCTGATGCATATGTAAAGTCTACCAAACCGCATTGGGCACGCGTGGTGGATTAACGCCTATACACCCTCCTTGAGGCCTTTGCCCTGCAGTGGGACGTTTACTGGCTGATGATCATAAGCAACGAAACAGAATGATAAGATGATGATGATGTTGATGACTGGTCATCCAGCCTCGATACGACTATTGCTGGCCACTTAATGGCTATTCCACTGTGCGAATTTCATACGATATTCATTGTGAATTTCATTTGAGAGCGTTTGTGGCGCATTGCGGAGAGCTATGGAAACTCAATATAGAGGTCCAGGTTCGAATCCGCACGGATGACATGCCATGTTTCAATGAGTTTATGTAACTTAAGTACGTAATACCGACTGCTGTAAACGGTGAAGATCGTGAGGAAACCTGCATACGCTGAAGAAGAAATTCTGATGCATATGTAAAGTCTACCAAACCGCATTGGGCACGCGTGGTGGATTAACGCCTATACACCCTCCTTGAGGCCTTTGCCCTGCAGTGGGACGTTTACTGGCTGATGATCATAAGCAACGAAACAGAATGATAAGATGATGATGATGTTGATGACTGGTCATCCAGCCTCGATACGACTATTGCTGGCCACTTAATGGCTATTCCACTGTGCGAATTTCATACGATATTCATTGTGAATTTCATTTGAGAGCGTTTGTGGCGCATTGCGGAGAGCTATGGAAACTCAATATAGAGGTCCAGGTTCGAATCCGCACGGATGACATGCCATGTTTCAATGAGTTTATGTAACTTAAGTACGTAATACCGACTGCTGTAAACGGAGAACATCGTGACGAAACCTGCATACGCTAAAGAAGAAATATCGATTTCATCGCAATATGTACACGTGGTGAATTAACGCCCATACACCCTCCCTGAGGGTAGGCCTGTGCTTTTGTGAAAACCCCATCTAAATCAGTTCAGTAGTTTTTAAGTGATGCATGCACAGATAAACATACAAAAATTCTAAAAATTTTGTATTCCATTACATATCCTGAACCCCAAATTAATTTTTTGCATTCAACTTCAATGTACATCATTGCTAAGTTTCCAATTTTATTATTTGTATAGATTTAAAACTCAAAATCACATGTTTTTTCAGGTCTATTTGTGATTGATAGAAATGGCATCCTGAGACACATGTCCGTCAATGACCTGCCGGTTGGAAGGTCTGTAGACGAGACCCTTAGACTGGTGAAGGCGTTCCAATTTGCTGATAAGCACGGTGAAGGTATGTTATACATTTTAATATCAGATGAAAGTCTTCCTACAGATCCTAGCGTTGTCTATGGCACATTGGCTACAAGAATCTCACCGATCCCCAATCCGCTGTGTTATACCAGAACGTCCAACGTGCCAGCACGTGAAAGAATGAAAGAGGGAGACTATGTAAAGGAAGCTTTAATGACTCGGTTCATTTTTGACAGTGTGATGTTTGGTAGGTTATTCGCGAATTGTACGATAGAACGGGTGCCAATAACTTTAATAACTTTAATAATTATAGTCAATATTTTTTACACGTTATTTTTCTTAGAGGAACTACAGAGTTACGTAATAGCTAATCACTGAATACATTTGATAGGAATAGTGCTTTTAGAATTTTACAGAATCTCGGCTTTACCTACTTTCTTACTTACCTCATTTCGATTATCGCGAGAATATTGCGGAGAGGTATGGACACAATCATGAATTCATGATTGGTCCGGGTTCGAATTCATACGGACGACATGTCGTGTACGGATGAGTTTTTCTCACTTATGTACGTAATACCGCTTCAAACGTTGAAGCAAAACATCGTGAGGAAACCTGCATACGCTGAAGAATAAATTCTGTTTCGTATTATGTGAAGTCTACCAATCCGTAGACACGCGTATACATCCTCCTTGAGGGTAGGCCTGTGCCTTGCACTGGGACGTTTATAAGCCTTTGACTAATTATTATAAGGACTAGCCTTGCGGTAGCATTTCCCCTCAGCCACGGTATAAGCACAATTGATCTTGTGCATTTACATTCAATTTTACACCTTATAACTAAACGAGACAGCCTATAATTGCGAAATAATAAATTCGAACTTAGAACGTTTGGGGTTCACACGAGACTACTTTCATGATTTTTAACATTCAAAATTAGAATCTAAAGTTATGGGGAATAAAATCCAAAGTTGTGGATTTCATGTCACCTCGCCCCCCGCAAAAAATGGCAGAAATGTTTGTTAGTAGAATTACACGCGTAACCAGTCCACATATAAATAGTCAAAGTTATAAGCTGATGATAAGACCTGTTAAAAACGACCTGTAATGTAAATTAATTTAATGTTTCAGTATGCCCTGCCAACTGGAATCCGGACACGAATGCGGCCACAATCAAACCCAGTCCAAGGGAGAGCAAAGAATATTTCAAACAAGCCAACTAAATCCTTCACAAATATATAATCACTATACTGTGTAAGGAAAGGTATCATTAAACTTTAAACCACATACTCTACCCATCAAACTGAACAACTTTTACTATGGGAGCAAACCAAGCAGGGATTTTGTTGGGTAGAGTATATGGTTTTAAAGGTTAATGGTAATTTTCCTTACACCCTGTACAGTTTCCAAGATCGCCTCGTAAGAATAAATTAAGTCCCTCATTTTATAATTAACCTCATTTATACAGGGTGTTAGGAAAAGTATCATTAACCTTTAAACCACATACTCACCCATCAAAATCGAACAAAAATATCAGCTGTCCTATGCGTTTGAACCGAGGTAGGTATTGCAGTTTAGTATCGGAGAGCCGATATATTTTTGTCGGTTTGTAGAGTATGTGGTTTAAAGGTTAATGATACTTTTCCTTACATCCTGTATAATAATAATATCACAAGAAACTTACTAAACAATCTTTGTGTAACTAGTTACCATCGAGTGAAAACGGTAAATTCTTCGTATCTATTGCCGATCATTTTGTATAACCAGGCCCGGACGGTTAGTTGCACGTACGTTCATTAAAGTTAATCCTCCATTAAATATCTTGCTAGCTTTTACTACGTCAACAAGACAAAAAGTGACACCAAGAGATTTAATGGAGGATTAACTTTTAAACTTACGTGCAACTGGCATTTAATGTATTATCTATCCAATCTGCTATATACAGGGTCCAACTTAATAAATGCTGACAGTTTTTTAGAGGATGATCAGACCATCAAACTGAACTACTTTCTCTATGGGACCAATGTCGAAATCGCGAAAAAGAAAACTGTCCCATACAATTGGGTCGAGTAAGATTTCAGTTTAGTATGGAACAGCTGATTTTATTTTCGCGTATTCGACATTGGTCCTATAGAGAAAGTTGTTCAGTTTGATGGTCTGATCATCCTCTTAAAAAACTGTCATCAAATTAAGAAGTATCCTATATAATCTAAGGTTGTTAATCATAAGGTGTCCTGAAAACCTGTAACACTCATTGGTTCAAGAAATATTTTGTATTTGTGTCTATTTTAATTAGAAAGCATTTATTCATACAAAACGTCTTAAACTGTATTTAGCGGCTAATCCAGAATAATAACTAATATACTCGTACTATGTAGAAGTGACATTCGCGCGCCAGATGCGTTCAAGGCTTAGACTGAATATTATTTAGACAAGACATGATGAAACTGTATGAAAAATCGTCCCTTTTTTGAATTGCAAGATTTTGCAAGCAATTTCAACTATATTATATGTCAAATAAAGACGAAAAAAAGAAGATCACAGAAGCAGGACCACGAAACCTTTTCAGAATGTGATCATTTTATAAAAATTCGAGACACTTACGTCAGTGTTTGATGACAGAATGATTTTAAAGACGAACCACATGTGCACACCACTGCTTCTTTGGGTCTTTCAACATTCATTTTGTTGTTTTATACAATATTCGTATTTCTTTAAAGTGTGTACTATAAAGAACCCTTTTTACCTTCTTTTCGCCCCTATTTGGAATGGAGTATAAGTCTAACTAAAATATAGCATACGCAGAAAGGAACAAACAACATCGATTTTCTCTCGCCCACCCTTTAATTAACGTATAAGCCTGTCTCTTTTTCGCGACTTATTAATAACTTCTAGTAGATGTCGCTCACGTCCTCTTAAGACGCAATAGATTGAAAATTTCGTTCTCTGGCTAGTAGATTCGGTAGCGAAATTGGATAACGCACTTCCCCGGTTTGGAAGAGTGCGGGTTCAAGTCCCGCCCGAGACAAATTTTTCAATCTTTAATTTGAACCTGTATAAAGTTCATTCTCTTTCTACGCGACAAGCCTATCGTCTCTGCGCGCGAAGTTTCACTTCTATAATGTATTTGTGTTAGTTATTCTTATGACTAATCTTTGGTTATAAATGTAATATAATGGTACATGAATGGGTAGTTTATTAATATTATGCTTTATGTTTAATATACTTTTGTTAAAAATTTAGTTTTATTTATTTTGCAATCGTTTAACACGTTCTGAAACTGTACGAGAAGTAAAATTAAATAATGGTCTGAAAACGTGTACATTGTTTTGTTGTGTTAAATTGTAATTTTAATAAAACCATAAAAAATTACATTGTGTAAGATTTTACACAACGTATAATTTTATGGTTTTATTCGCTAATTGACGTCTCAAGTATGTTAAAGGTTAGGGGATACAACTGTGATAGTTAACATTATTCTCGTGCAAAGGTTGCAAACAAGGTAGTCAAATATTTCTAATTTTCAGTAATTTCTTTACACATAACCAATCAAAATTATCTGAATGACTAAAACATTAAATATATCTACGCAATCAGATCATAAACATCAGTGCAGTTTATGAAAAAAGACCTTAATTCGTTGTTATACATATCAATTTTAAATAATATTGTATAGAAAATATTGAAAAGCTGTTCAGATATTTATGACAAAATACTTGTTTAGATATAATTTGTAACATATACTATAAATAATTTATTAAAAATTAGCACTGCTCAAAAATATTTGAAAGCCTTGTATGCTACGATATATTTGATAGCGACTGTTCTCGGAGTTGGCCCACCATTATCAGTACGACCGCGGGATATGTGATCTTCGAGGTCACAATACATTGTTTCATAATTATACAATACAGAGGTAATAAAGCTGACCTCTTGTTGTTTTCATTGTACCTAGATATGAAACTGCTAATTGCAACTATAGGTACCTACTTTGAAATTTCTAGCGCTGCTATAACTAAGACTTTTCGTCACCTTGGTAACATAGTACGCAGGAAGTATCGTAGAGTATCGAGATTGGTTCGCGTGGTTTCAATAATAGTCTAGTACACACGGCGACACATCAAGCCACGCAAAACTAAAATAAGCTGGCCGCGCGTAGGCCGAGTAATTTATATTTATATTTTTTTAGGATAGCATGGATGACAATGCCTATTTCCAGCTTCCTGGATAGTACCCATAATTTAAGGAGACTAAGGGCCTTTTTCACTACTTCTGGATAAGTCATTGTTAGCTTATTTGACAGATCGTTTGACATATTTCGTACAGGCGCGGTTGCAGCCTTAAATGAGGGGGGGGGGGGGGGGTCACTAATAATAAAATATGACTAGTAAATTAGACTTTATTGCACATTTCACAATTTTATTGCGCACATTATGATGATTTGGGGGGGGGGGGAGTCCATGTCCCCTGTGACCCCCCTTCGGACCGCGCCTGATTTCGTATGAAAGATATGTCATATAAGCTAACAAGAACTTATACAGAAGTGGTGAAAAAGGCTCTAATCTTTTTTTTGCGGTTAATCGTGTTTATCAGTATAAGTACCTAAATATGATTTATCCAAATATTTTTATTATTAACTTTCCTTCATAATATGTGGAAATTCAGCCTTTTTATCAGGCCTTGAGTGAGCGTCCACGTCTCTGTTCCAAATGTTATCAGTGGCAGTACACACTGGCTGGTCAAAGACTTTTGTCTTGAAACACTGCGGTATTTGGGACGTGAAGATATTACGTAGCTTCACGAACGCTGCCCAGCCGAGTACGATTTGACGGTTGATCGATTTCTCGAAGTTGGACCTACCTAACTGGATAGTTTGTCTCAGGTAAACATAACAACTTAGAGCAGAGCAATATTACCTATTAGGTCATTGCAAATCCACAACACTTTTTAAAATCCTGGTACGAGCGAAGCAAGCTCGAGAATTTATTGCAATGTGACTCTACTTCATAAGGACGAAAGGATTTTCCGATTCCTTTATTTTATAATTTATTTATCAGAAAGATATACTATCCGACATATGTTGGACGTATTAGAAGATGAGGAAGTGTTTCAAATCTCTGTTTCTGTAATTCAAAATAGCCTTAAAATGTCGTTGCTATTTGAAATGGAGTACCTATAGTTCATTGCAAACTGTTAAAAACCAGGAGGAACAAGAAACATTTGGTAGGTTCGGCCCATTTCCTTCCTTGCTACGTCCATGCTAAATGCGTGTACTAAAGTTAAGGAAATATAATTCGGATCGTGCTCCATACAAACGAAGTCTGGTGATATTTTCAATACTAACTAATTAAAGTCAATGATTTTTTTCTGAAACAATCTAGAAACTAATCTCTATGCTTGTATGAAGTCAGATTTTCGTTAAAATGTATAATTTTAAAGCTACAGTGCCACAAAGATTTTCATACATATCTTAAATTAATCCTAGCATTAAAACTGTATATTTTAACGAAAATCTGACTCCATACAAGCATATAGATTAGTTTCTAGATTGTTTCTGAAAAATTGCATTAACTTTAATTGGTTAGTATTGAAAATATCACCGGACTTCTTTTGTATGCAGCGCGCATTTACGAATTCGGAATAAACTTCTCTTAAGGCCTTTGGCATTTTTACAGTCCTGCTAGCCAGTAGTTACGGCACTGCAAACAAGCGACAATTATAAGAAATAAACTCACTAATTAGCGTGTTTCACAGTCTGGAGTGCGATTTTTGAAACTCATGCGTTGAACTCGGCAGTTGAAAAAGTCAAAATGACTATGGAGATATGCATCTTTCTGCTGCTGATTTGACTTTCAAAAATCATAGTCAAAGTGTAATTCTACTGGCGTTGACGCTAGTAGAAAATAACAATGCATGGATTTGACATTAGCGATCGTCAAAATTTTTCGATCGTCAAGGGGGGCAGGAGTGCGATTTTTAAAGTCAAATCAGCAGTAGAAAGATGCATATCTCCATAGTAATTTTGACCTTTTCAACTGCGGAGTTTAAAAAATGAGTTTCAAAAATCGCACTCAACGAGTGCGATTTTTGAAACTCATTCCGTTTCGTTCAGTTACCGGCTGAGTAAAATGACCGATATTCACCGTGATCCCAAAGTTCGCATTTTTGAATCTTATTGGTGACTAAATTCTCAAACCCATGACTTCAATACGAGTGCCCCTTCCCACTCGTATTGGACTCATGGGTATGAGAAGGCTTTTGTATTTAAAAACCGTTCAAGCTCACCGGTGACATTCATAAATCGCACTCCTGATCCAATTAATAATTTTATTTTAATAATCAGTACGCGTATAATGTTCGCCGCTTCATACAAAAATCAAAAACTAACATACTATCTGCAGTTGAATGCTAACGTTAGAAAAGTTACCATTTTAATAATTCAGTTCAGTAAAACGTACGATATGATATTGAAGATACTGTTAGGGGTCACTTGTGCTTTCTTGTTTTATTGGATGAAACGACGTGAGAGATCAGCGAAGAGCTATGAACTGCCGCCACCGCCGCTGTTTTATGGTTCGTTGCCCCTCATAGGTCATGTAAGCATGCTTACATGTTCCTTGGAGACACTGCAAGTCAGTATTCTAACTACTACACCTACAGAGTGTAAGGAAAATTATCATTCCACATACTCTATCCCTCAAACTGAACAACTTTTACTATGGGAGCAATAAAAACTTAGGTACCAAACCGCAATATCTTCACGACTTAGGTAATATAATTCGGAGCACGCTCCATCGCGCAAGTCTGGTGATATTTTCAGTACTAACCAATTAAGGTCAATGAAATTTTTCAGAAATAATCTCGAAACTAATCTCTATGCTTGTAAGAAGTCTGATTTTCGTTAAAATAAAATTTCCATACAAATCTTAAATTAATCCTGGCACTAAAACTGTATATTGTAACGAAAATCTGACCTCGTACAAGCAAATACGCATTCGGAATAAACTTCTCTTAAATGTGTGAAACAGTAGATTTTTTGCTCTCATGACAGGATTGCTCCCATAGTAAAAGTTGTTCATGTTAATGGGTAGAGTATGTAGTTTAAAGGTTAATTATACTTTTCCTTACACACTGTATACAATTGATACAAATCATTATCCTCAATCGGCGCAATACTGTCATTTTTTTCCTTCCATACAAATCTACGAGCGGCGGCCGCGACTCCGTACACGCGGACCACTAATTTTAAATACTCATAACTTTTGATTGAGTGGACCGATTGCGATAAAACCAAGCCTAAATGTTAATCCAAACTAAGTCCTATGCTTGTGTGAACCCCATCCAAATCGGTTCTGTAGTTTTTAAGTGACACATGCACAAACAAACAGACAAAGTTATAGAAGAAAATTAATGCATTCCATTAGTACTCTAAACATCCCCAATGAATTTTTTTGCAAATGTCTCAAATGGTGGTTAATTCCTTGTAATTTTGCACTTAAGCACCCCTTGTAATATTGTAGAATGCAAAACATCTCTTTTTGATTAACTTGTGATTCAGTCAGTCCACCAAATAACTATTAGGTACTAGTACGACATAATTTTCGTATTGTTTCAGATTTGTGGAAACAATTAAAGAGGTTAGGAAAAGACAGTTTACAATGAGCATTGGAAATTTGACTTGTCATGGTAAATGTATTTAAATTATAAATTCAGGGTGAAATTGATATCATTAGCAACCTTTTAAACTAAGAGTATATATGGTTGAGCTCCGGGCGAACACAATAGATCAGCAATAGCGCAGACAACAATAATAGAAAAGGGAAATTTCGGCTGAATGCCGAAATCTACTTATGGGCCTATAAAACTACCTATAAATAATACCTATAAAAAATTTATCTACTTATGGGTTTACTCTTGACCTCAATCCAGTCCTTAGGACAAAGATGGGGTCGAAGATGTAGCGAGCTTACCCAGAAGAAACCTATTCACTCGTGAAAATATGTCTAGCACATTCTCTGAAATTGTTATATATAAAAATTCAAGTAAAGGAAAAGGATAACTATATTATAAATGGGTTTTGCACTCTATTTGCGGACGATATATCGATAGTGGTAACTTCAGTTCATGTTAATTCAATGTAACTGTAGTAATACAATGGCTGACCGTTAATAATTTTTTTAAATTGTTTTAATGAAAATTAAATGTATAATTAGCATGCATGCAAGCATATGCTAACGACTATATACCCCGAGGGGGTAGTCAGAGATATTCTGAAACCACAGAACCTCCACGTTTCACTAGTACCGAAAGTCTGTCCAGTGTGACGAGGAGTGAGCCCGTCGCCACTTGTAATGGACAGTAAGTACAATATGCCTCCAAATTGAAGCATGCAGGTTTCCTCGCGATGTTTTTCCTTCACCGAAAAGCCAGTGGTGTTACAAATCGTACATAAATTCAGAAAAACTCATTGGTACGAGTCGGCCTGGACGGGGATCGAACTATCGCCACGTGCACGGCAGGCAAGGTTACTCGCCACTGGACCACCACGGCTCTTATAATTAGCATGCTATCATAAATGGCTCCGTGACAACCGACCATGTTCCCTATTTAATGCAAATCAATGTTTCTATTTCTATGTTTGCCCCTATTCCCCTATTTTTGAGACTGACAAAATAGGAAAATCTGTAATTTAGCAAAAAACAACAAAACGGGGTAAAAAAACCAAAACTAAATAAATTTAAAAAAAATAAGTCGTCGTCAAACGGGAAACGAGAGACAAATGTGTCCGTATGTTTTGTTACTGGTAACCTTAAACCAAGACGTGGCCAGTGGCAACCCTACCTATCAATCAATCAATCAATCAAATCAGCCCACGTCAACCCACTGCTGGGCATATGCCTCCTTTTTATTGCGCCACTCCTCACGTGCCAATCTGATCCATGTACGATCCGCAACTCTTACAATGTCGTCTGATCATCGCATCGGTGGTCTACCCACGGACCTCCATCCTTCCCTTAGCCACCATTCCGATATTGCCTTGGTCCACCGGCCGTCTTCCCTTCTAGCCAAATGTCCTGCCCATCTCCACTTCAACTTTGTAATCCGGTCTCCAACGTCGTCGACCTTAGTTCTTCGACGGATTTCTACGTTGGGTACTCGGTCCAAAAGCGATATGCCCAGCATGGTACGCTCTATGGCTCTTTGTGCGACTTTTATTTGGTGCATGTTTTGCCTGGTCAGCGTCCATGCTTCTGCACCATAAGTAAGTATGGGCAGAACACATTGGTTGTACACCTTGGTATTTAGGCATTGTGGGAGTTTAGACTTAAAGACGCCATTCAGTTTACCAAAAGCAGCCCATCCTAGTCGAATTCTCCTTTCGATCTCCTTTACCTGGGATTCTTGGTCAAATGATAAACAATGCCCAAGATAGACGTAATCGTTCACCACCTCTACTCGTTCACTACCTACATTTATTGCAGGCCTGTTTGTGTAACAATTCGTCATGATCTTGATCTTAGACATACCCTACTTATAACGTGGTAAATTTTCAGGTCAAAAGTTTGCTATGATGTCGGCGAAGACGTTAGTGGCCCACGTGCTGAGAAAGTACCAAGTATCCGCTGACCACAGGAACATGGAGTTCAAGCTTGACATCACAATGAAACCGATTTCAGGACATTATATCACTTTAAAACATAGAACATAAATACTATTATAGATAGGTAGGTACTTTTTATACCTACTGCAGTTGATGTAGTACACAAACAAATTAAAAATAATAAAATATTCCTATATTTTTTTAAAATAAATATGAAATGGTGTTCGTTGGTAAGATCACTTGAGAACGGCCGGTCAGATTCATCAATTTTTTTTTTAATGTTTTATATATAGGTAGTGGCTAATGTGTGGGATTGTGCCACACATTGGCTAGTAGTTGCATATATTTTTTTTTTTTCATTAAACTTAATGCCGAATTATAGAAATAACATTGTATTATCATTATTATAACAATAGTACCTACATGCTCCAAATGGCGGACATGGCGAAACTATAAGGGTTCCTTGTTGACTACGGAACCCTAAAAAGTCCCGGGGCTACAGTACTGTCATAATTTATACCAAATGTGTCGTCGTTTTAGATGCCTTGTGCTGAGAGGTTCACTTAGTGGCAAAGCAAGCTTAAAGCAAAGTAATCCTTTCTCTGTAACCATTGGTAGAGCAGTTAACTTCGTCTTACCCAGTAGAGATAATTAGGGATAGGAATAAAGGGAATAAAATTATTTTTTCTTATGAAAATATTTTATTTCATTTTTAATACATTACGCAACGACATACATAGTTTATTAAAATTAGTAATAATAGTAATAGCTATATGTACCTATACGCAGATGTATAGGGTTATTATTCTTATTTATAACCACTAGTTAGTGCGATATTCAAAAGCAATATGATGCCCGGACGCAGGTTCTAGCACAAGATTAAGAGTCCATTTAACCTTAGTGTAATCTGCATATACTTCGTAACGTCGTATAATGTGCGACAGCGTGGTCTTCATTGACGTCATGACGAATTTCGTACCTGTGGCAGAAAATTTGTAGGTATTTTTATGTAGCGTGCTCATTGTCCTGTTTATGTTGTCTCAGGCCCTTGACATACCAAAAAATGGACGTCGGGTCCGCGCTCAAAAGTGTCCGTAACAAAAGAGTAACAAAACGCATAAAGAATAACAATTACCGTGTCACGGTACTGTAAGAATTCTTAAAACTACGAAAACAAAATGAACAATAATATTACTAACACACGTTTGTGGAGGTTAATCTTAGATACATTTTTCGATAATTTTGTGTTAAGTATACCCAGTGTCCAAGTTGGTTAGTCAATGCCTCAGGGAGCTTTAAAACGACCCCCATTCTACATTCTTCATTCCATTAAACGGTGTGGTAAACTCTTTAAAAAAAATAGATTACGTTTCATCAAATTTATTCTTACCGAGGCAAGACCGTCGTCCTATACTGAATCCTGCGTAAGCACCAGGATGATGAGGTAACATGGTCGGGTCTAGCCATCTCTCTGGTTTAAACTCGTCAGCATCAGGACCCCATATCGAATGACGGTGCAGAGCGTACGGAAAAAGAAAGCAGCTTGAACCGGCTGGCAAACAGCAGTTTTCTGGAAAAACATGAATTAATGACCGTTTACAATAACACAACCAGACGCAATTGCCACAGGAATTAGGACTTTATTTCAGGTTTAAAATAACAATATGGTTTCCCGTTCCATCTGATTTATTATGGTAGAGATCAAAAAGCCGTGGTGGTCCAGTGGCGAGTAACCTTGCCTGCCATGCAGGAGGCGATGGTTCGATCCCCGTCCAGGCCGACTCGTACCAATGAGTTTTTCGGAATTTATGTGCGATTTGTAACACCACTGGCTTTTCGGTGAAGGAAAACATCGTGAGGAAACCTGCATGCTTCAATTTCGAGGCATGTATTGTACCCACTGTCTATTATAAGTGGCGACGGGCTCACCCCCCGTCACACTGGACAGAGTTTCGGTACTACTGGTGAAACCTGGATGTTCTGAGGTTTCAGAATATCTCTGACTACCCCCTCGGGGAATATAGTCGTGAGCATATGCTTATGCAAAAATACAATTAGTATTATCCTAGCTACTGCGAGACTTGTGTACTTCAGTTACTTAGTAGGTACACAGTATCATGTCGGCGAGGCGATCTTTATCCTTCAAAAGTGGGCAATTCGAGCCATTTAAATAATCTGTCTCGCAAACGGGGACAAAGAAAATTTTTAGTTGGTTATTGATTGGTTTGTCCCCGCCTGCAATACCTAGTGATTATAGAGCTTGTTTTTCTCTTTTCAGTTAATAGGTTTTTTTTGCAGTCGGGTATTTTTGTTTATCATAATAATTTAGTTTATTTCACACTTTTTAGTCTTGTGTCACAACGGTAACATAAAAGTACTATAATATTTATATATTTAGA
The DNA here is from genome assembly GCA_963924505.1 of Agonopterix alstromeriana. Taxonomy (NCBI): domain Eukaryota; kingdom Metazoa; phylum Arthropoda; class Insecta; order Lepidoptera; family Depressariidae; genus Agonopterix; species Agonopterix alstromeriana. The sequence goes on from OZ004682.1 coordinate 7,782,251, forward strand.
ACCGTTTGATTACTAGCTTTCATGTGATACCCATATTGTAATTTTAACAAAAAAAAATTGTTTGTTCCCCCTCTCTTTTTTAATTCGTAGACGCCATCTTGAAATAAAAACCCTATGTCACTCTCACGATTTTTACGAATCCAATGACACCTCATACGTTAAAATCCATCAAGCCATTTGAGCTGTAGGCCGTGCCAAAGAAATAGACATACAAACATACATACATACGCTTGAAAAACATAACCCTCCTTCTGTCGCAGTCGGGTAAAAAGCGCCATTCTTATGATACTTATGTCATGAGATTCAGTGAATACACAGAAATATCAAATTGATAAAAATATGATGGAAATTTGTTCTCCTATGGGAAGTACCTAATTTTGAAGACAGTTATTTAATAATTCGGGAGGATATTAAGATCAGTTGAAAAAAATAATGGGCTATTTTATTTTTCGGCGGTTGGAAAATTAGTTGTTGGAATGGGCGGTTAGATAAATAGTTCGGCAGTTCACAGGGACCTTTAAGACCCCAATGCCCTACCTTTAAATACCAATGCCCTACCTTAACAATCACCCAAACATTATTACAGTCTTTACAATATGGGCAAGTGGGGCAAATTCCCTTACAATTCCGCACGTCGCACGGCTAAGGAGTGAGAAATTTCGAGCTCGCTTCGCTCGCTTCAGCCTATGGAATTATGAGCCTATCTATATAGGCTAATGGAACTCATACCAACACCATTTTGAGTCCTCGAGTGTAAAATTTCGAGCTCGCTTCGCTCCAGCCTTTGAATGGTGTTTAAGGCATGGCATAGCTAATGGAACTCAGGCTGACACCTGTTTTGAGACTTAAACTGTAAAATTTCGAGCTCGCTTCGCTCGCTCCAGCCTATGATATTATAAGCGTAGGTAGGCTAATGAAACTCATGCCCACAGCGTTTTGAGTCTTGTATTGTGAAATTTCGAGCTCGCTTCGTTTCGCGCTGATGGAACTCATACCAACACCGTTTTAAGTCCTGGAGTGTGAAATTTCGAGCTCGCTTCGCATCGCTCCAGCCTTTGATTTGTGTTTTCAGGCTATGTAGGCTAATGGAACTAGTAGCACCATCGTTTTGAGTCTTGGTGTGTTCTATTCTTTTTCTTTACTGGAGAGAAGATTTCACAGACACTGAATTATGTAAAGTAGGTACGAGTACTCATCCAAAAAACTAGCCTATTGCTTCCGCCCTACCTTAAACCTCTTATGCCCTTCCTTCAATCCGGTTCTAGCTACGGCTCTGTGTCACTGTCACTATTTTTACAAATCTAACGACACCACATAACGTTAAAATCCACCAAGAACTGCTTAGAATGAGTTTTCTTACCGACTAATTCCTATTTGTTAACTGCCCACACGTATCTGCCCGTTTTACTATTTTCCTGCTCAATATTTATTCAATTACCCATTTCTTTATTTTTAATGAATCATTTTTGTTTACTTTTTTAACTGCCGTTTTACTCGTTTAACTGCCGTTTAATTTGTTAATAAATATACATTTTGTAATTTTTAACTTACCAAAACTACAATATACGACTGCCGCCGCTTTAAATCTGTGCCTTATTCTATTATTATCTACTTACTGAGCTGAATATCCTTTTCCGCACGTCTTGCCATTACGGGAGCAATGGGATACAATCTTATTATCTCCTTTATTACAGCATCTAAATATATTAGTTTTACCAAATCATCTTTCTCGACGTCTTTGCTATTATTCCCAAGTACCTCCTTCAATCTGTGAATTAATGGTTCATACATTGGGAGACACTCACATTAAAAGTACCTACAGTGAACGTAACTATAACGAAGCCTATAATGAGGTGTTTTCATTAAAAATATTGTCAAAGACACTAGAGTACTCGTATCTAAATAAAAAATGTTAATATTAGAGTCAATTTCATTGATAAGAGTATAATATGATAATCTTGGCTATAGTTTACAGACCTCATCAAGGTATTTTCTTCGCAATTATTTAAGTAGTTTAGTAAGGTGACGAAAAATTTAGGCTACAGCATGAGAATAGTTGTAAAATAAACTTTACTTTACTTTATACTATTGAACTATATACTATTACCTATTCTATGCTACAGATACTACAGATAATGTGTGGTGGGCTCATGCCTGATATTCTATGCTACAATCCACAGTCGGCCTCCCTGCTTCGCTCATAGCCGACCTAAGCCTCGCATTGGCAACCATAATTATAGTTAACAAATATTTAATAGATTTGTCATCACCTCATCAAGAGTTCACGACCCGTAATACAGAGGATCCCTATTATCATTACCAAAACCCCACAACCCCCGAAAACAAAAAGTTTGTGGAACTCACGTGTGTTGAATTCCCCTACCAACTCCGCTCCTTTTACCACCCCCACCAACTAGTATATTCTTTGACCCCTTTTTTTTATAATGTCTTTAACGGCTCTGGATACTAGTCCTTTTGAGCCATTCGTTATTATTTTCTTTATGTTGATGATGGGATGATAGATGACGATGGATCTGTGGTCGATTTCGTAAGCTCGCGCGTTGCCGCCAAAATGACCATGTACGAGTTAACTTGAACCAAAACTTATGTTCTGTTATCGTATTTATTTGAGATTCCTGTTACGTCGGTCGCTTTATGCAACTGTTTGGTACACAATCCGCACGAAATTATGTCACAAATATCACTAAAACCAATTTTTTACAAATTTTAATACGACGAAACACAGCAAGAGCAATGGCCTACCTACCTACTAAAGTACTGCCACATTACAAAATACTTTTCAACCTATTTTATTTCTTCTAAACTCACATTTGGCGTTAACCGGTGTCACTAAATGGCTCGTCATTATCAGTATGACCGCAGGCCATGTTATCGTAGTAGATCTCTACTACATGCTAAAAATGAGATGATTTCGCAAGAAATATTTTTCGTTGTAAATAGCCTCGGTTTTTGCTTTACCCACTTAAAAAAACAATGGCTGTATCATGGGACTTCACGAGCGAGAGCGATTTAATATGCATAAGAATAATTAATACCTACTTACGGGTCACAAGAATAATTTATATGTGTCATAAGAATAATTAATACTCTACCTTCAGGTATGGGTTTCGTTTTTCCATCTAAAGCTCCGGAAATTTAAATAAACTAAACAGAGATTCCTACTTACTCATCATAAACGCGTTTTTGTACGTGGGGGTACGATCCAATCATAATCAAAGCATTATATATTGTTACAGCTGTAGTATCATAACCAACTGCTACCATTGTATTCACTTCGTCTCTGATTTCATTATCAGTCATGGCACCGTTCATTGATAAATCTAGAACCAAATCTAGATAAGATATGAATTTTGGACCTAAAAAAATAACAGTCTTTTAGTAGAATCCGCACAGGTCCAATGCGGATTAGTGGAGGCAAGTTAGTGATCGACTTAATTAAATAAATAAATATCATGGACTTTTTCAAAGAAATTATCCAGTTACATTAAAAGTAAGTACCAGAATTGTATTATGATGACAGACATCGAGACAGACGACACGATATTATAAGTTCTTATACAGGGTGTAAGGAAAAGTATAATTAACCTTTAAACCACATACTCTACCCATCAAACAACTTTTACTATGGGAGCAAACCTGTCGGAACAAAAAAATATCAGCTGTCCCATACGTTTAAATCGAGTAGGTTTTGCAGTTTAGTATGGGACAGCTGATATTTTATTTGTTCTGACAGGTTTGCTCCCATAGTAAAACTGGTTCAGTTTGATGGGTAGAGTATGTGGTTTAAAGGTTAATGATACTCTTTACACCCTGTATATACGCACCAAAATCATAAAAAAAACATAAATAGTATTTTATATTTTCTGTGTTATCGATTCTGTCAAAACAATTATTTATTTTCAAAATCCTTCGGATTGTTCTGTTACTAACCTGTTTGCGAGGAGTTATTTATAGAATTAGCTTCATGCAGTGCAGCTTTTTTCTTTTTGATTAACTGAAAAATTATTATGTGGTAAATAAAAAGCCAGTGACACGAATTTTCATTCGTTGAACTGATACTGTTACTTATTTCGTTTCCTGCAATTATCATAATATTATAGGTTATCGTGAAAATTCGTTATAGAAACCATTAATCTTCTTATTATCGTGTGGGCAGCAAGCCCTGGTGTCAGAGTTTTTTTCACGGCCTCACTGGTTCAGACCTACCAGGGTGCTTTGCCGTCACTGGTGTGGTCCCCCCATAGTCCACAGTAGGTAACAAGCAGTCACAGCTCCCTGAGTTATGCTGTATTTTGTAGCATATGCTCACGACTATAATTCCCGAGGGGGTAGTCAGAGATATTCTGAAACCTCAGAACATCCACGTTTCACCAATAGTACCGAAACTCTGTCCAGTGTGACAGGGGGTGAGCCCGTCGCCACATAATGGACAGTGGGTACAATACATGCCTCGAAATTGAAGCATGCAGGTTTCCTCACGATGTTGTCCTTCACCGAAAAGCCAGTGGTGTTACAAATCGTACATAAATTCCGAAAAACTCATTGGTACGAGTCGGTCTGGACGGGGATCGAACCATCGCCTCCTGCACGGCAGGCAAGGTTACTCGCCACTGGACCACCACGGCTGTATTTTGTAAGTTTCGAAAAAACAAATCGTCTCTTACGAAACCCCACCCATCCATCCGTCACTCTTTGAGCGTATCCCACACTAGCTACAGCTAGTTATAGCTCTTGTGACTCCAACCTTATTATTAGGTACTGTTAATGCTAACCTCATTTACATAATTATGTGCGATTTTAATAGCCTGGTCCGTTTGTGTCTTAGTTGTGCTAAGATTGTAGAAAAAGTCACTAAGCATCCAATATGTTATTAATCTTTTGTGAATCAGCTCATATAATTTTGATGCCGTTTTTCTGTATTCCTTGTGTTGGTCAATATTTCCTTTCTCATACTCTAATCCCATTACTGTCACTGAAATAAAGAAGGACATTATTATTAAAATCTATATTTATCGCGCCCGCGGCAACACCCCCACAAGTAAGTTCCAGCTTAAACTCTCTTTTATTTTCTCTTCTCGGCTGCAGCCAAGGCACAATTGCAACGGCCAAGCAAGCCGGCAAGCCGTCAAACACCTGTCTCCTGAGAGCCTCGCTCCGCACGAACTCCACCAGGACATGGAAGATATCCTCAACTACACCACAGTCTTCACAATTGAGAGATGCGGTAATCCCCATCAGGTGTGTGAACTTTTTGGATGGAATATGACCGGAGCAAAGCCTCAGTGCTATCACCACATCAGGTCTAGCCATTGTGCAGTTGTCAGTTCAGGGGATTGTAAGCGGTTCAGGTTGAATGGTCTTGAACCAGATACCCTTTTCTAAGGATTGAAATACTCTTTGAAAGCTTGGTTAGACTTTCCTTTAACTATGTATAGGCATTCACTGTGGAATGGAAGAGCAGAAGTAGGTATCCCTTCGTATACCGCCTGCTTAGTGAGGGTATCGGCTCCCTCAATTCTAGCGATGCCGATGTGAGAGGGTATCCACTGCAGTCGGATAGTCTTATTATTTTGCTGTAAGTTAAAAATTTGGCTAAGGATTGTATAGGGTAATGTTTTAGAATGACAACCCAAGAAATGAGCTGGGAAACATCAGTGACTTCATCAAGGTCATCGAGGTTTTGGCTTCAAAAAAATGTTTGTAATGCAAGCTCCACTTATGTAGGCATTTAATCTTCTTGATTATTAACCGCTTTAGCACACCGACGCGGCGAACGCGTTTCGCACGAAATAGCGAATTATTAGCGATATTGAAGGAAACTGAAAGGCGGTACTGCGGCGTCCATGTGAAACCAGGATCGCGAATAACAGCGATACTATACAGACAGAGATGCAACTATAGGTAATCACAGACAGATAGAGCGAGAAGCAACATACGAAATATAAATTCATAGTGTACCTAGTATAGTTCAAATTTTACCGGAGTTTCGCTACCGCGGTTCGCCGCGACTCGATGTGCAAACGGCGGAAAAACTGTCGTCTATGATAATTGATAACGAAAGTCGTTACGACATCGAACATAAGACTTCTAAATTAATTAATCTCTTTGTTGAAAACCCAGACATACTAGACATCAGGTTTTAAACGAAAATCATGTTTCAATGTACTTTTAGGAGGCAAAAAATTCTTATCTAGGAACATGTCAAATCTAGTCCGTCACATCATGTAAATTATTTTAATTTTTATGTCGGTAAGTAAGGCCTATCCTCCACTGAACGACCTAGACCATCTTAGCACTGTAGCCCCGAGACTTACACATCACAACCCGCTGTAATAAATTTAAAAAATTTCAGATTTTTTTTCTTACAGCTTGTTGTGATCTGTAAGACTTAGATTTTATATTAGTAATTTCGTACCTTACAACAATATATAAAAGGCAACCGGTAATCTTTTTGGTAATTAAAAAGTCCTGGGACTACAGTGCTATCTCAGCCCCGCTTCACCTCTACTAAACTACGTAATCATGGTAGGTACCATACCTATTGTTGACTGGCTTATACTTCATCAAGTCACCTAGCAACTAACTATAAAAGGAAACAAAATACGGAAAACATAAGAATTCGCACTAAATTTTAAAATTTACTAGTGAAATCATTTTAAAAAAACCAGCCAAGAGCGTGTCGGACTCCCCATGATAGGGTTCCGTAGCTAAAAGAAATTTTTGATGGGATAGGCTTTACCAAAATAAAACGCTTCCTTATTTTGTCAGTGACAATATTCAATCATCTGTATTTCTGCAAATACGTCTGTCTATCATGGAAAAAAGAAAATTCTATATCAGTGCTATTGAAAGATTGACCTTAATGTGACATAGTCACAATAATTTTATATAATTTTTACAACAACACCAAACGAAAAACATTTATAACTTTTCCACAGTTATTTGACAGCCACTCGCAGGTTTCAAAATCGCGTCGATTTTCAGTACCAACTTTGTATGGTCAGCAGAAATGCGATAGTGTCGCAGTAGATGAGCAATTGTTGTCTTCATCCACATCATGGCATAGGTTTTACCTGTGAAGATTGAAAACTTTTAATAATATAAATTAAGAACCTTTTTAAATCTTCTTCTTTTCGTGTCAATTGTTACTATCATATTTCTATTTTTATTGGTCAGTGGCCTGTTTCTCGAAAGCTTCAAGCCATATTGTAATACAAGTGATCGAATAACATTCGTGAAACAGTAAAGGAGTCAATTTCTTTTAGGCCCATAAACGGTAACGTTTATTGATGGTATGACACTCCAAAAACATATAATTTAATTTATAAAATAACAAAAAATTTCACTTTAAAGCTTAATATTTCGCTAACGGATCCCTAAATCGAAAAATGGTGTACCCACACCCACAATATTTATAACGGACCTATTCAACGATAGCCACACCATGGGATAGATGAGAAAAAAAAATTGCATCTCCACTTTTCGTGTAGGAGAAGCACACTATAATAAAAAGTGGTTTCAAGATTTTATTTTCCCACTTTGTCGGCGTAATCGTCAAATTACAGCTTTCTAGTACTAAGCGTCTCTGAGCTAAGCCGCGGACAGACGGACGGACATGGCGAAACTATAAGGTTTCCTTGTTGACTACGGAACCCTAAAAACCAACATATTTTACCTAGACAAGATGTACGCCTACTGCGATTACGCGAGACTCCGTTTAGATGAGGTATAGCTAATAAACCACTATAATATAATCTAGAGATTATGAGAAACAAACCGACATGAGCTCCATAACTATACGCCAACTTTACGCTAACATTTTTTGGCGGCCTATTTCCCATAACAGGAGAAATTGACTCCTTTACAAGCGTAGTGTTTCACGAAAAATTTAAGTGTTCGTCATTCATCCCTCGATTACAGCCTCCCTAATACGCTCGGTGTTAAACCGACGCAGGTCGCAATCGCAAGTCACGGATTTGTCTTGAAGGTTGTTGGTCTTGAAGAACTACCCGACCGCACGGACCGAAACGGAGAAAACCGGGGCCTTTTGGGTCAGCGCACACCTAGCTTATAAACTGTTCGAGCAGTTTTCATTAATCAATTGACAATGAACAATCTACACTAATATTATAAAGAGGAAAGATTTGTACCTATTTTTGTATGTTTGTAATGAATAGGCTCAAAAAGTACTGGGCCGATTTAATAAATTCTTTCACCAATAGAATGCTACATTCTTCCAATTTGACATACATTTCACTACACTACACTACATTTCATTTTGAAAAAAATTAGGGATCCTTGGTAAAATTTGAACAATGTAACCGAAGGTGTAGAAAAATGAGTCTTAAAATTTATTTGTCTACCCCGTGCGAAGCCGGGACGGGCTGCTAGTAACTAATAAAATAACATGCAAGAAGGTTTTAGTTGGTAAAAAAAATATGTATTTTTTTCATTAAAAAAATAATAATAATAATAATGCGAAGACGTCACAGGGACGCGCACGCTTCTCTTGCACGCTATTTTCAACTCTATTTCAACTGACATTAAGTTCTTTATCATTTGATTAACCATTTGACCCTTAAGTCAATAACCACGTACCAACACAATTTCGCTTTCCCAAACTAAAGGCACCGAAAGCAGCAGGGTGTTTAGGCAGGGTGCTTGGGTCCAGCCACCTCTCCGGTCTAAACTGACTCGCGTCTGCGCCCCAAAGGTTTTCATCCTGCTGTGTTCCATATACCATCATAAAGCAGTTGCTTCCTGCTGGTACTGTGTAGTTTTCTAAGGAAAAAGATTGGAATTCGCTATAAAATGGCGATCATCATCATCTCAGCCGATGTATGTCCACTGCTGGACATAGGTCTTCCCCAAGGATCGCCACGACTGGTCGGGTTCCCGCCGTCTTTACCTGATCATCGGTTCACATTGTAGGAGGGGCCTTTTGCCTACCAACGCTACGCCTTCAGGTCGCTATATATGGTCGTATTTTGTAAGTTAATATGTTGTGTGGTACGGAACCCTCGGTGCGCGAGTAGGCCGACTCGCACTTAGCCGTTTTATTAGTCATAACGTCTAAAAACCTTATTCGTCTGTCAGCTAGTAGAAAATAATAATTGTTACTTACTAAGTTTCACATCTTTCATAGCTAATCTTGGCAGAACTGGGCCCGTCGGGTAGAGTCTCATAACTTCCTTCAATACAGCATCCACATATATAAGATTTGATAGGTCCTGTTTATCAACATCCCTGTTGGATGTACCAAACACTTCTTGCAACCTGGATAGCAAAACGAATCGGGAATTTTTACAATTGTTCTTGGAAATTCTAGATCTTTATATGTATTTGGAAAATTCTGACGATGGAGATGATGATCGGGAAAACACGAATTCACTGAGAAAAAAATACTACGTATACCTATCGCAATGAAGCTTCATTATGAAGTACGAGACAACTTAAATTCTGATGCAACACTCGTAATCAGTATCGCGTCGTAAGCTACGTGGTACGTAAGCTGCGACGGGCTACGTATACGTAGCATATTTTTCAACAGCCATCTAGTAAGTATTCTCTATTTTGATTCTACACTGTGGAATCGGGGTCGTTTTTAAACCGAAACTGGATGCTTTAGATCTGACATACTTAATGATACTGAACAACTTTCACCATGGAGCCAATACACCACTAAAAAAATCTGCTGTTCCACCTTCTCGACAAAAAGGATTCAATTTCTACCATTTGTGGGCATTTATGGTATTATACTCTAAAAACATAATTTAATTGATTATAGTAATCCTTTGACTAATTATTATAAGGACTAGCCTTGCGGAAGCATTTCCCCTCTGCCACGGTATAAACACAATTGATCTTGTGCATTTACATCTAATTTTACACCTTATCACTAAAGGAGACAGCCTATAATTGCGAAATAATAACTTCGAACTTAGAACGTTTGGGGTTCACACGAGACTACTTTTCATGATTTTTAACATTCAAAATTATAATCTAACATTTTTTGGTGGCCTATTTCACATAGCTAGAGAAATTGACTGCTTTATAAAACAGCTGTTTTTTTCTTCGCGATTTCAATGTTGGTCCCATAGTAAAAGTTGATTAGTTTTATGGTCTGAATCACTCAGTTTCGTCCTCCAAATGACGACACCGATTCCACTATGTATAAATTTTTTATGAAAACTAAACAAAAACTTACTCTAAATATATTTTCTCTTGAACATTGGGATGTGAGCCGATCATAACTAACGAATAGGTTAGTATGGTAGAAACAGTATCGAATCCAGCAATTATCATGTTGTCTATCTCTTCCCTTATTTCTTTGTCGGTAAAGGCGTCTTCGGGAGGTAGTTCTAATAGTAGATCCAAGAACGCTTTGAATGATTTACCTGAAATTTAAGGGAATTTAAATAACACTTTGGTCTTATTACATCCATCTTTCTGTACCAACCCGGATCCCGACCCAAAATCAAACCAATCAAGCTAAGAGGAAGGATCTCTTCTTAAAGCAAGGATATTTTCTTTTCTTCTTCTTCTCTTAGCAATCAAGCTTTTTTTTAAAAAAAATACGTTTGCTTTAGATTCCACTGACTGCCTATAGTACCTCATGCTTTTAATTTCATTATTGTTATTAACACGGTAAGGAGCCTCGAATGTTGTAGGTATTCAATCGTATTTTTTTAATTTCTTTACAATTACACAACATTTTACTAACACAAGAATGTCACATTGTAATCATGCGATTGCTGGTTTTCTTTTGCTGGATTTATCGAGGGGCTGGGAGGCTCGTCGTCTCCTTATAAAGTATTTGGTATTTTAAGGGGATATAATTCGGAGCGCGCTCCATACAAAAGTAATATGGTGATATTTTCAATAGTAACCAATTAAAGTCAATGAAATTTTGCAGAAACAATCTAGAAACAAATCTCTATGCTTGTATGGAGTCAGATTTTCGTTTTTGTTTTTAGATTGATTCTGAAAAATGTCATTGAGTTTAATTGGTTAGTATTGAAAATTTCACCATAGTACGTTTGTATGGAGCGCGCTCCAAATTATATTTCCTTTTAAATGTTTTTATTCCAGAATACAAACCCGAAGAGCCTTTGGAATTTAGGCTCCCATTCAAAGCAGCTCTTTTTCTTTTGATAACCTGAAAAAAGAAAACTAACATGAAATCGTGGCATATCTAACCTTTTATATTTAATTTAGCTATATTTTAAAATTTTATATGTATTTTGGATTAAGGTATGTATTCTATGGGCCTGTTACCATATTGTACTATTACCTGATGTAAATTAAAAAAAAAAAATAATAACGAAAATAAAAATATATTTATTGTGGAGCATAGGTATAAAGGTTGTTACATCGTCATCAGTCCAGCTATATCCCGCCGCAAGGGCATACAATTAAAATTTGTACATCTATCTATACAGAGTCATTCAAATACTCACTCAAATAAACAAATAAATAAAAAAAAATGACTAGCGGAATAGGATATTTGACAGCATGTAAAATATAGGATCTATTGATGGCATCCGTATTGAATACTAATTTTGGAAACCAACTATTTAGTCAGTTAAGAAAAATACTGGATATTTTAAAGAGAACATCGACAAAGAAATTAATTTTTTTGTCTACTTTAGTCACGTGATCGTAAACGACTGTGATTGGCCGAATGTTTGATGACGTCAACTGCTTGTAAACATTTGCGTGTAAAGTGTAAGTGTCGTATAAAGTTTACGTCATCGCGACGTCACCTGCTTGTAGCCACGTATATTGTTAGGAAAAGCGTTTTCGCGGGATATTTAAATAATGATTTTTGTCTTCTTTTTTTCTTGCACTATATGTAATGGAAAGTAAAATATACATTTTCTATAGATTCCCTAGACATCAGTGATTAACGTAGAACAGTTTTTAAAAACCTGTCAAATACCCTATTATTTTTCAGGTCGCACTTTACGCATCTATGTTTAGCTTCGCACACTTTTACTGCGTACTTAAAGTGTGTATGCTTTGTAACCTTAGTAGTAGTCCTACAAAATTAACTATGACCATAAGTAATCAAAAATATAAACATTTAACTTACCCCATTTGATCCACTGTGTAAAAGATCAATAAGAGCATCTTGTTCCTTCTTCAATTTGGTCCAGCTGTACAAAAAATCACTGAGCAGCCAGAATTTTTGAAACCTCTGGCTAAGAACGTGTAGGAGATTTGTAGTACTTTGTGCGTATTGTTTCCCTAACATGTTCTTATCCTCGTTCAAGCCCATCGCTGTTTCTGTAAATACAATGAAAACATAATCATAAGCTCTGGAAAAACTACAAGCCTACAAGGCTAGTACAAGCCTAGTATTTTCAAAATATTAATGTATTCTGTCCGATTTTATAAAACGGTTGGGACTGTAATAAAAAAAAGCAAGAAAGAACTTGGGATATAATTTGTTTGTCTGTCTCTTGGTTCAGAGATCAGAAATCAGAGTCAGATAAAAATGTAGTCCACAGTTTTACCTATGTCAGGCATACATTATCTACACTAATATTATAAAGAGGAAAGATTTGTACCTATTTTTGTATGTTTGTATGTTTGTAATGAATAGGCTCAAAAAGTACTGGGCCGATTTAAAAAATTCTTTCACCAATAGAATGCTACATTCTTCCAATTTGACATAGGCTACATTTCATTTTGAAAAAAATTAGGGATCCTTGGTAAAATTTGAACAATGTAACCGAAGGTGTAGAAAAATGAGTCTTAAAATTTATTTGTCTACCCCGTGCGAAGCCGGGACGGGCTGCTAGTTATTTATAAGACAGTTGAATCCAACAAACACAATATACCTACAAACAAATTTTAAGTAGGTAGGCATTAATTCAACCTCCATGATAGGCACCATAATCATATTCCGGGATCGGGATCTATTGATCCCACTGGGACAATAGTTAGGGCATTTGGGATATAAGACTTTGACAGAGAAACTAATTCATCATTATGCTCACATCTATATTTCCCGAGGAGGTAGTCAAGATAACATTGATAAATTGCGTCTGTAATTTAAATTAATAAATAAAATAAAAATTATAAAAACATAAAATGTTTATTAAAAAATAATGGAAACCACAGAACTCCACATTTCACTAGTAATACCTTTCGAAACTCTGATCTGATTCGTCATTAACATTAACGTTTTTCAACTGCTAGATGCTGCTGTTCTGATGTTTCAGAATATCTCTGACTACCCCCTCTGGGAATATAGTCATGAGCATATGCTTATGCTATGCCAGATAGTTTACTGCCAAAGTACACCAGTGAACTGTTCGATAAGATCTACTGCGATGATTCAGGTGGCTAAGTTAGAATCGTCACTCCATCGAAAGGTACTACCAACGTAAGAATATTATAATGGTCATTTGAAAAATACTCACTATAAATAGATTCCAATGCCCTCTGACTCAACACAACATCATGATTGAATGGTCCTTCCCCTGCTTTCAGTGCAAAGTCATCAGTAAGAGCTCTCGCTTGATAGTTGAATTCGTCGAGAAAGCTATCTAGAACTTGTTGGTTGAATGCTTTGTTTACTATCTTACGATGCCGCTTCCAATGTTCCACTGTTAAACGATTTCTTATGTTATACGTGTCATAAATAGTCACCTACATCCTAAAGAGGCGACCCTCAAATGGGAAAATTTTATAGGAGAGCAGATAGAGGCCGAAAGAGGACTTTTTTTTCGATTACGCGCATATTTTGAAATATGCCGTAAATTTTTTTTTCTTTTCTCATAGTCTTGAGCTTCGTCTTTTTGTGACGACACGACATGACATAGAGCTCAACAGGTTCACTAATGTTTGTCCAAAAACTTTTTGGCAAATTATTACTTAACAAGCAACGTTTCATGTAATATTCATTTTACAAACACCTTGTTCCGCAAATTGATCATTTTACAAATAATCGCTTAACAAAAATATTTTTTGCAAAAGCTTGTCTTTACAAATGTACCTAATGTATTTTTTTCTTTTATGTATTTTTCATGTAATATTGTTACTATTTTACAAAATCACGTATTAACAAAATAGATAGCTTATAGAATATGGAACAGAAAATAACATTGATTTCAAACCAAAAGTCTGCATATTAGACTTTGAAAAAGCAGCTATCTTAAGCTTGCGATAAAATTTTGAAAACACAGTCCTGCACGGTTGCAATTTCCATTTGGGCCAAATAATTTACAGGTAAGTAAGTACTAAAGTTTTTTTTTCTTTCTAAAAACAAAAATGGTTTCTGGCATCATTGTTGTCGCAAGTCAAACCTAACCTAACCTACTCATTTAACTTGAATATCCTAGTGAAGTCGGCTAAACTAGTTTAACACGAGCGATTCGGTTCTGGCACTCGCCGGCCGCTGCCGCGGCACACTCGCTCCGCTCGCTCGGCTCGTGCGGCGTGGTCGCAAGTCAAACCTAACCTAACCGACTCATTTTACTTTGGATAGCCTAGTGGAGTCGGCTAAACTAGTTTAACACGAGCGATTCGGTTCTGGCACTCGCCGGCCGCTGCCGCGGCACGCTCGCTCCGCTGGCTCGGCTCGTGCGGCGTGGTCGCAAGTCAAACCTAACCTAACCGACTTAATATATTTTACTTTGGATAGCCTAGTGGAGTCGGCTAAACTAGTTTAACACGAGCGATTCGGTTCTGGCACTCGCCGGCCGCTGCCGCGGCATGCTCGCTCCGCTCGCTCGGCTCGTGCAGCGTGGTCGCAAGTCAAACCTAACCTAACCGACTCATTTTACTTTGGATAGCCTAGTGGAGTCGGCTAAACTAGTTTAACACGAGCGATTCGGTTCTGGCACTCGCCGGCCGCTGCCGCGGCACACTCGCTCCGCTCGCTCGGCTCGTGCAGCGTGGTCGCAAGTCAAACCTAACCTAACCGACTCATTTTACTTTGGATAGCCTAGTGGAGTCGGCTAAACTAGTTTAACACGAGCGATTCGGTTCTGGCACTCGCCGGCCGCTGCCGCGGCACGCTCGCTCCGCTCGCTCGGCTCGTGCGGCGTGGTCGCAAGTCAAACCTAACCTAACCGACTTAATATATTTTACTTTGGATAGCCTAGTGGAGTCGGCTAAACTAGTTTAACACGAGCGATTCGGTTCTGGCACTCGCCGGCCGCTGCCGCGGCATGCTCGCTCCGCTCGCTCGGCTCGTGCGGCGTGGTCGCAAGTCAAACCTAATCTAACCGACTTAATATATTTTACTTTGGATTGGAAAACTATTAAGATCGTTAGCAATCCATTTGAAATTAAAATAGGCTGTTGTTAATTTTTACTTTTGTTGATTTATTAAAATTACGAATGATAATGATGTTTTTTTTTATTAATTATTTTGGTTGACATTAGTAAAATGTGTGCCTAATAATAATGCAACATGTCAAATAATGCAATACACCAAGTGTTGTTTGTTTAAATAACATGAATGATAAATGAATCGTTTGTCAAATGATATGTCGCAAAATGAAAATAAGTCAGGTGATTAGTTTAATACTTGAATAATTTGTAAAATCAGTAATTGTGTAAAGATGAAATAACGATTCATTTTTTTGCCAGTAGTTGGTTGTCAAGTAAAAATTTGCAAATTGACGGTCGGTGAAATGACAGGACACCGCTCAGGTTCACTAATGTTTGTCCAAAAACTTTTTGGCAAATTATTACTTAACAAGCAACGTTTCATGTAATATTCATTTTACAAACACCTTGTTCCGCAAATTGATCATTTTACAAATAATCGCTTAACAAAAATATTTTTTGCAAAAGCTTGTCTTTACAAATGTACCTAATGTATTTTTTTCTTTTATGTATTTTTCATGTAATATTGTTACTATTTTACAAAATCACGTATTAACAAAAAAAATAGCTTATAGAATATGGAACAGAAAATAACATTGATTTCAAACCAAAAGTCTGCATATTAGACTTCAGCTAGAAAGCAGCTATCTTAAGCTTGCGATCAAATTTTGAAAACACAGTCCTGCACGGTTGCAATTTCCATTTGGGCCAAATAATTTACAGGTAAGTAAGTACTAAAGTTTTTTTTTTTCTAAAAACAAAAATGGTTTCTGGCATCATTGTTGTCGCAAGTCAAACCTAACCTAACCTACTCATTTTACTTTGGATAGCCTAGTGGAGTCGGCTAAACTAGTTTAACATGAGCGATTCGGTTCTGGCACTCGCCGGCCGCTGCCGCGGCACGCTCGCTTCGCTCGCTCGGCTCGTGCGGCGTGGTCGCAAGTCAAACCGAACCTAACCGACTTAATATATTTTACTTTGGATAGCCTAGTGGAGTCGGATAAACTATTTTAACACGAGCGATTCGGTTCTGGCACTCGCCGGCCGCTGCCGCGGCACGCTCGCTTCGCTCGCTCGGCTCGTGCGGCGTGGTCGCAAGTCAAACCTAACCTAACCGACTTCATATATTTTACTTTGGATAGCCTAGTGGAGTCGGCTAAACTAGTTTAACACGAGCGATTCGGTTCTGGCACTCGCCGGCCGCTGCCGCGGCACGCTCGCTCCGCTCGCTCGGCTCGTGCGGCGTGGTCGCAAGTCAAACCTAACCTAACCGACTTAATATATTTTACTTTGGATTGGAAAACTATTAAGATCGTTAGCAATCCATTTGAAATTAAAATAGGCTGTTGTTAATTTTTACTTTTGTTGATTTATTAAAATTACGAATGATAATGATGTTTTTTTTTATTAATTATTTTGGTTGACATTAGTAAAATGTGTGCCTAATAATAACGCAACATGTCAAATAATGCAATACACCAAGTGTTGTTTGTTTAAATAACATGAATGATAAATGAATCGTTTGTCAAATGATATATCGCAAAATGAAAATAAGTCAGGTGATTAGTTTAATACTTGAATAATTTGTAAAATCAGTAATTGTGTAAAGATGATATAACGATTCATTTTTTTGCCAGTAGTTGGTTGTCAAGTAAAAATTTGCAAATTGACTGTCGGTGAAATGACAGGACACCTGTTACAAATCGTACATAAATTTCGAAAAACTCATTGGTACGTGTCAGTCTGGACGGGGATCGAACTATCACCTCCTGCACGGCAGGCAAGGTTACTCGCCACTGGACCACCACGGCTGAAATCTAAGGCATTAAGGGGATATAATTCGGAGCGCGCTCCATACAAACGTACTATGGTGATATTTTCAATACTAACCAATTAAAGTCAATTAAATTTTGCAAAAACAATCTAGAAACAGTACTCTATGCTTGTATGGAATCAGATTTTCGTTAAATTTACAGTTTCAATGCTAGGGTTAATTTAAAATTTGTATGGAAATCTTTGAGGCACTGTAACTTTAAAACTATACATTTTATACAAGCATAGAGATTTGTTTCTAGATTGTTTCTGCAAAATTTTATTGACTTTAATTGGTTAGTATTGTAAATATCACCATAGTACGTTTGTATGGAGCGCGCTCCGAATTATATCCTCTTAATAACCGTGACGCTAAAATATTTTTCCGCACACTTGCTCGTAAAGTGGCTCTTATTGCACCGCTTTTAGATACATAATGCAGTTTATAGAACACGCGTGCGAAAATGTTACATTATCGCACTAGTGCGTGGCGTGGTGCGGATGATACTTTTTTTTCTGTATTTAAAAAAAATTCTGAATAAATAATCTCATCATCATCATCACAGCCTATATACGTCCAACTGCAGGGCACAGGGCTACTCTCAGGTAGGGTGTATGGGCGTTAGTCCACCACGCGTGCCCAATGCGGATTGGAAGATTTCACATACGCATTGAAATTTCTTCTTCAGCGTATGCAGGTGCAATCCTGCAATCTTGCCTCGGCTGTAATGACCAACTTCACTCAGCATGTCTAGTATGATTTCTCTAGTTTCGTTGCATAGAAAATAATCTATTCCTGCGTTTTTCGGAGAGCGAAATCCGCGCTTGCCGCGACTTGTAGTATGGGAAAAAACCGAGTCGCGCGCAAGTAGAGAAATCATGCTAGACGTGCAGTTGTCATCTTAATGTACTATAGAGTCATCATCCTCATGCCCATTTCCCATTATTTGGGGTCGGCGCACTATTCTTTAGAGTAATTATGCATAAAGTTCTTATTTCATAATTAAATTACAATATAATTTAATAAATTTATTTATGGGGTGCCAACAGACGACACATACAAAAAATATGTGGATGTACCTTTCCATTGAAAAAGGAAGCTCTTCGGCCAGGCTAGGTGTCAAGCATGGGGACCGGACGTGGTCCAACAGTTCTTAGTTGAACCTTCTTTATACTACGTGTTAATAAATGAACGCTAGAAAATAGTTTGTTTATAATCGATAGCAAAATCGAATTATCAAGGTTTCAACATAGGTTACATTTTTTCCAAATATTTTTTCGTATAATTTAAAATTTACTAAACTCGATGCCAACAGGCACACTCACCCTACCAAATCAATATTTTAAAATGTATACATGAGGACGCTAGTGCTTTCATTAATTGTTGAAATAATAGGTAGGCTAAAATTGCATGTAAATTAAAAAATATATATTTTCTTTCTTATTTTATTTGCTTATTCCCTATAAGTTCCTCGGGAAAGTGGTTTAATGTCCTGATTAGTAGTACAAATGAGATTTTGAGCTTCTTCCAGTGTATACCACTTAGTAAGGAGTAGGTACATTCTTGTCTTTTACTCTATGCCTGTTCGTACCTACCTAACAAACAATACTAACCTGTAGTGTTTCCTAGAATCTTATGCAGGTGCCCAAAAATAGGCAAGGCGTTCGGTACTGCAGGCGGTAATTTCACCCGTATAGGCCGTTTCAAAAAACACCACAGCAGAAAAGTGAAAATTATAATTAGTATGGCTTGAACAAACATTTTCAATAATATCCCGCCAACAAAATCAGGTGATAAAGTAAAACATACTTTTTAAGCTAATGCTTATATTCAGAATGTTTAATTTAATTATTTTTAATTTATGTTTTTTTAAGAGGATAGTCCTTGGTACGCGCCCGGGCGCGCTGCATACATACAAAGTTAGAACATATTTTCAATAGTAACCAATTAAAGTCAGTAATTTTTTTGACACTTTTTAGATTAGACAGGGTAGACCGCAGGATAGTCAAAGACCGCAGGCAAAAGTAACAGGGGACAATTGAAACATTGATTATATCTACAACACCGTTCGTTATATTTGTGCGTGTGTGCGTGTACTTACACCAAAATCTAAATGCGTTCGTCCTGTGTATATTAGCCACGGTTTATACAGAAGAGACGTGTGGCGGTGGGGGATAATCTAAGTAACACAATATAAACCTTATAGTACGTAGCATAGCGTCGCTTTTGTCGTAAAGGAGAATCGCCAGGTGACGTCGCCTGGAGGCGCGGGCGTAATTCTAAAAACGACGCTATGCTACGTACTATAAGGTTTATAAGTGCGTTAATTTTACTATCCACCACTGCCATACGTCTTTTCTGTATAAACCGCGCCTTAGAGCTAGCGATAGCGGCGGATTGGTAATTTTCTTTTTCGGACCCAAATTTTCTAAATGTTAAATTATGGATTTCTGGGCAAGATGTTTTGTATCTAAGTATGTTCTGTAATCAACCTTTTTTAGAATTTTTGTTCGTCTCTTTTTGTGTTTTTTGTGCGAGATTCACGCGAAATCTACTAAACCGATTTTGAAGAAACTTCTAACTTAAAATCTGGTATATAATTTGTGCGGACGAATTCGCGGGCTTAACTGTAGTCCAAAATAAAATTTCTGTTGTAAGGAGCGCGCTAGAGGGTATTATCCTCTTAATTGGTTCAACCGTAGCGAATCAATTTATACTAAAACTTAGCGTACCTAATGCATAATCGATTTTGTTAAACTAGCACCCAAAAGTCATTGGATCTGATCAGTTTGTTGACCTATTTAGGGTGCTTTAGGTATTTGTATTTTTCTTTAAAATTAGCAAATTATATGCTCACGACTATATTCCCCGAGGGGGTAGTCAGAGATATTCTGAAACCACAGAACATCCACGTTTCAGTAGTTACTACCGAAACTCTGTCCAGTGTGACGGGGAGTGAGCCCATCGCCACTTATAATGGACAGTGGATACAATACGAGCCTCGAAATTGAAGCATGCAGCCTCACAATGTTTTCCTTCACCGAAAAGCCAGTGGTGTTACAAATCGAACACAAATTCCGAAAAACTCATTGGTACGAGTCGGTTTGGACGGGGATCGAACCATCGCCTTCTGCACAGCAGGCAAGGTTACTCGCCACTGGACCACCACGGCTCGGAACGGTCCGTCAGACAATTTGATATATATATTTTTAGTTTATGTAATAATAAGTTTGGAAATACAATTTTTAATCATAGTCCTACAAAACCATGTTTTATGGTTTGGCTGTAGGAAACAGAAAACCACAGTCTCGCATTACATAGGCGCAATTATATAGTTTTTATTATTCTATTTTATATAAATGGTAATGTGACACCAACCGGCAACTATCCCAGTATACACTATAGAAGTGCACACAAAACAGCCCGCGGTCAGTGTAGGACTATTGTAAGTGGAAAGAAACAAAAACTGGGCTAATGAGGTGGGGTGCTAGTGGAACAGGTGACTAGGTTTTGAACGGGACTATGGCGGCTGCCTGACCAATGTATAAACACGGAAAAAATGGCAGACGGTGACTCGCCATTGTGTTGACAATGAATGGGCCTAGTCTAGGAAAAATAAGGTTTGAGATTGCATTAAAGACACTTTAGTAAATTGTGTTGGAAATAATATTACTGTTAGTTTATAACACTTTTGTCGAGATTTCGTGGTTATATAGGCTCAGGAACCTGAGAAATACCTTAAAATCGATATTAATGTACCAATGGCAAGCTTATTTCTAAAAATATTTCGACCAGCATACCAGCAATAGAGACAGTTAATTATCAAAAGGCAAATTTAATGTGTAAAAACAAACAGTAAATAATTTAGTTTTGAGGTTATAATTTTTGAAGACTTACAAAATATTAAATATCTACCCAAATTAACGATATTAACCGTGGATTATTATTGTTATAAGTAAAACGTATTGAACGAAGCCATCCAGTACAAAATCACCAGTTTTCCATTTTTTGTTCATACCTAAATTTTATGTTTTGTAAATGTCTTAATTATTCAATAATACAACATAAAAAATTGGGGATTATTGAGAATTTATGTTTTTCAGGTATGTATCTACTATATTCCAAATTTTCACCAACAGTGGAATTAATGCAACCTACTCCATACCAAAATCCGTAGATTTCCCCGACTAGCCCCCGAAAACGACCGCTCGCGTGGAGCAACAAGGGGGCAACATTTCCTGAGCGCTAAAAAAAAGTTAACAGTCGTTAAGAATTGGCGTTCGAGACGATGAAACTGCTGATGATGATGATGCTACTAAGAACAACAACAGTTGAAATAAGAAAGCGATGCAGAGCTTGCATAACAAATGAAGGCCGTCAGTTTGAGCAAGACTTAAATTAAACTTTACATTTTTTTTAAGTTTTATTATGTAGCCGATGTCTTTAAATAAATATTACCGGATTTAAATTGATCGTTTCATTATTTTCACGTTTGCATTGAAAAATTTCGCGAATCATTTAATTTCGTCGAAATGGTCCAGCTAGGTAAATAAAAATTCATAACTCTGGTTACAAAATAGATATCAAAGCAAACTTCATACCGTTAGAAAGCTCTTACTTTAGAGATGTTTTAAAAAAAATCAGAACTCTTCTATCACTTTTAGTTATTTTTTTATTGCAGTGCAAACTTCAGATTTAAAATTTTTCTGAACTCTTTTTTTAAGTTTCAGGGCCCATAACTTTGTTTCTAGCAGTAACCTGCAACAGATATCAATTTTAACAGGATCTACCAATCATTAAAATTATAATAAAAAAAATATTATCCAGATCTGTCCATTTAAAAAAAGAGTATAGGAGTTTAAAGGTGTGCAAGTGACGAACTTCCAAAAACGTTAAAAATCGTTCACTTAAAAAAAAATTGGGGTCTAGGTCAAATCTTCGGGGCCGAGTAGGTAGCACATGACCCCACCTACCCCAAATTTTCGTGTGTTCAACGGTTCAATCTGCCGAACACCCTGTATAATTAAATAGATTTATTAGCAAATCCACCATATTAACACATATTCTGGCAAAATGTTAACCGGCTATCTACATTAGATACAGCCTTACGGACAGTTGTCACACTTGGGTACGGAACCCTAAAAAGCCACACAATCGTTGACATTATGACATTTGACATAACGTTATCGAAAATGCATCCATAATCAAATGCTCTCAATTCATGACCTCACTTAAAATTAAATAACTTAATAAATAACATTAAAGAATTTAAATTTCAAATAAACAACAACATTAAAATAAGGATTAGTACAAACCTAAAATATCGATATGGTTTTCGAATAATTTAGAAATTTTAGAATACTATGGACCATGGGTCCACGCTCAAAAGTGTCCGAACCAAAAGAGAACCAAAATTCAAAGAGCACTAATTGCGTGTCAGTCTTTGCTTGATCGTCAGAGCAAGCGCGAGTTCATGATGCCGTACTGTGTTGTCAAAACATGTATTAAACTACTTAAAAAAAGATGATGGTGTATCCTATTTTAAGTAAGAAGACTATTGTTTTATTATTTAAAAGATATTGTTTGCGATAACATTTAATTTTAATTAATTTGTAAAAACAAATCTGTCATCGCGTCAGCCATTACGTCTGCCATAGAAAGATTTAAAACAGAGATTATGGAGTCGTTTTGATATACATTTCTTGGGAGATTTTTTGAAACCTTACGAAATACTTTGTTCTATTTTCATTTCAGTTTTCCTAGAGACCCGATACACTGTTCATTATGGAGAAACGTCAAGCACTTTTGCTAAATTAACTAGACAGAAGGACGGACCTAAAAAAGATCCGTGCTAGACATTGCCAAAATCACCAATACTATTAAAATTAAAATAGACAGGTTTCTCAGTCAAATTTACTAACACCATCTGCTGACTTTTATTTTTCCTGCACATGGAAAACGTCTTTATTATACTAACAATTACTTACATACAAACTTAATACATTTCTTGACCTATACCTATTAGGTAGCATAAGCTTACGACTATATTCCCCGACCCCTCGGGGATCAGAATATATCTGACTACCCCCGTAGTCAGAAATATTCTGAAATCTCAGAACATCCACGTTTCACCAGTAGTACCGAAACTCTGTCCAGTGTGATGGGGGGTGAGCCTCGAAATTGAAGCATGCAAGTTTCCTCACGATGTTTTCCTTCACCGAAAAGCCAGTGGTGTTACAAATCGTACATAAATTCCGAAAAATTACTACAATTATTAATACAATTATTAGGTACTTACTATTAAACTAGAAACTGCGCCCATAAAAAAAAAAATTAATAAATACTGTAATAAAATGACATTTATAATGTAAGTGTAAAAGAAACAACAATGTGAAGCTACTCTACTACTATGTTCCATGATTTTCATTCGAAGCTACGTGATAACTTCACGTAGCTTCGAACGGAATCTTAGATCTAGAATTTTGTACCAGACCCTGTGTCCATAGTATTCTAAGCCAATGGGTAAAAGAGATGAATAGAGGAAGACGACATAATTGCGCCAAGCCAACCAAAAGTAATGCGATAAGGACAGGAATAAGAAGTGTCGATATTCCATACTATCGATAGGCTTATCGACAGTCTGGTTTTTTCAGACTAAAACTGATTGTAAACCTATCAATAGTTCGGGGAAACTGGGTCAACCGTCATATTAATGACATTTAATAGTAGGTAATTATAACAGATTTGGGTAGGTATTTTTTAAAAATAATGTTAGGGTTTTCAACAAAATCATTTGTTTAATATCAAATTATTATATTGTTTTTATTTTTAATGTTTTGGCCGCAATCGGCCAAGGTATCTTAGCCATAAATTTATGTTGTTGTTAATAACCATAAAAACTTTAAAATATTTAATAAACCAATTTTAAAATGGTTATCATTTAAATGGTTAGCAAAGTATTCGTACTTTTGTGAGCAGAAAAATGTATTCGGTTAGCCAAAATGCCTAGTTTATTAGCATCTCATGGCCAACAAACATTTCCAAATCAGTCGGCGCAGCGGTTTAATAACGGCAAACCATTTAATTACTTCCCTTTTAAAATAAACATATATGCCAGAATTTATATTGTTTTATATCATTTAAGAGCCCATTTGAACGTAGAATAAAAAATAACTTTAGCAACCCCTTATATAAAATTTAGCATTTATCTCGTTTTAAGTTACAGTTATAAACTGGCCTATATCCTGTTTCCGGCTTGACTTGGTAAGTTATGGGATATCAAGTTGTTACAACTAACTACTAGATATTCTTCTCTGTGTGGCAGCCCTAAGCTAGTGGATAACCTTCGGGTACCTATATGATATTTATAATATAAAATCATTGACTATGTTTACTTATATGAAGAGAAAGTTCAAACGTGAACGTTGCTTATTGGTTTAAAAATATTTATTGTAAATAAATTCTTTCTACATTATTTACCACAATAATGTTTGCATGTTTAGTGTTATTTTCTTTAGTGTTTTTTCTTTATTTATCTAAACGAAAATGGAAGAAGGAGAAGAAAGGTCCACCTGTGATGCTAGGTGCATTGCCCATCATAGGACACGCATATTTATTCCTTCGAGAAATTGGAGATACCAAAAGTTTGTATCATAATCTATATCTAACTATAATCTACATATAAAAATATAGGGGCATTAAGAAGGCCCCTATATTTTATGCTGACACTTTTTTAAAGGGATGATCAGACCGTCAAACTGAACAACTTTCTCTATGGCACCAACATCGAAATCGCGAAAAAGAAATCAGCTGTTCCACACAAAACTACAAACTAACTTGAGCCAAATGTATGGGACAGCTGAATTTTCACTATGTTTTATTTTAGCCAAAAATCGGACGCCCAGGGCAATTTTCATTAGCTCGGAATATCAATTTTCGAAATTGAAAATTTTTCATTCCCGCGAAATCGAAAAAATGGTAATTCTTCGTACTCATAAGGGATAAATAATTCGTAATATAGTTAAGGGTATTTTACTGTTGGTGCGCTCCATACAAACGAAGTCTGGTGATATTTTCAATACTAACCGATTAAACTCAATGACATTTTGCAGAAACAATCTAGAAAAGAAAGAAAATCGGACACGATACAAGGATAGAGATTTGTTCCTAGATTGTTTCTGCAAAATTTCATAAAGTTTAATTGGTTAGTATTGAAAATATTACCAGACTTCGTTCGTATGCAGCGCGCATTTACGCATTCGGAATAAACATCTTAAATAGGTCTATTGAAACTAAAATTTTAGAAATGAATTCTAACTGTATAGCATAGCATATATGCACACGACTATATTCCCCGGGGGGGTAGTCAGAGATATTCTGAAACCTCAGAACATCCACGTTTCACCGGTAGTACCGAAACTCTGTCCAGTGTGACGGGAGATGAGCCCGTCGCCACATAACGAACAGTGGGTTACAATACATGCCTCGAAATTGAAGCATGCAGGCTTCCTCGCGATGTTTTCTTTCACCGAAAAGCCAGTGGTGTTACAAATTGTACATGAATTCTGAAAAACTCATTGGTACTAGTCGGCCTGGACGGGGATCGAACCATCGCCTCCTGCACGGCAGGCAAGGTTACTCGCCACTGGACCACCACGGCTTGTTAAAATTGTTTGTTTCCTATAAATGCGGCGTAGAAAAATATTTGAAAGAAAACCAGTTTTTTAGGGTTCCGTAGTCAACAAGGAACCCTCATAGTTTCGCCATGTCCGTCCGTCTGTCCGTCTGTCCGTCTGTCCAACTGTCCGCGGCTTAGCTGAGAGACGCTTAGTACTAGAAAGCTGTAATTTGACATGGGTATACATATTAATCACGCTGACAAAGTGGTAAAATAAAATCTTGAAAAATATTTTTTTTAGGGTACCTCTCCCCTACACGAAAAGTGCGCATCCAATTTTTTTTCTCGTCTATCCTATGTTGTGGGGTATCGTTGGATAGGTCTTTTAAAAATATTGTGGGTGTGAGAAAATCATTTTTCGATTTAGGGATCCGTTGGCGAAATATTAAGCTTTAAAATGAAATTTTTTGTTAGAGTCAAGTGTCTGCCAGCTAAACGGTTGTTTCTGGATACGTGAAAAAAATCATGGCAGTAGTAGTTCAATAATGAATTTAAAAGGAAAACTATCACAGCGCAGTAGGCTTTCCAAGTCATTGAGTAATAGTTGACCAACTTGTACAATGTACTTTTTACACATAAAACAAAAAGCCCCCTTCCAAGTCCGTATATTGTGCCGGACAACTACGGAACCCTACCCTGCGCGTGGCCCGACACGCACTTGGTCGGTTTTTGAAAAATGTATATAGTTTTAATGACCCATTAAACTGTTTTACGAATTATTTGTTATCCCTTATGAGTACGAAGAATTATAATTTATTAGATTTCCCTGGAACGAAAAATTTTTATTTTGAATTTCTAAACTAATGAAAATTTACACCGTCATAAAACTATATGTGGTTTTACCTAGTATACCGAATGAAATCCAATTAAGTATTTTTCTTCTTCCTTTGTGTATTTTGATGGACACATTTCTATGGACATTGTATTAATAATTTTGTAGCAAATTCCTATTATGCATCTATTATGACTCATTGCTGCGCTATCTCAAATGGAATGGCGCCGCGATGACTAATTCTAATGATGCACTCCAAACGAAATGTATTCCTACTAACATAGAATAAGAACATACTATCAATGAGTCCTTGTTACTTGAATAAATAAATATTATTATTATTTATTATAAATATTTTATCAAATTGGTACACCCAAAAAATTGGTAAATTAACGTTGAGACTTGTGGTTGAGACTGTTTATGACTTCTAGGCTTTGGATAAATTATAAAGGGTCCTTCAAAATATGACACTTTTTTAAGGGGATGATCAGACCATCAAACTGAACAACTTTCTTTATGGGACCAAAATCGCGAAAAAAATCAGCTGCCCCATACATTTGGCGAGCAGGTTTGCAATGTTGTATGGAAGAGCAGATTTTTTTTTTCGCGATTTCTATGGACTACTTGATCGACTACTGGAGTTGTTTCATCTTTTCTGTTTTTATTTAAAGTTAATTTAGGTTAGTAGGTAGGTTTTTTAATTACTTAATTAACTTTTTATTTTACAGTTTTTAGTTTTTTCAACTTTAAATCGTTATAGATCCTAAATGGTCTTTCGAAATGAAAAATGGTTAGAGAAACCTAAATACGATTTTATATACCTATTCAATGATACCCCACTCGATGTAGTTCGTCAACTTTCATTTTTTATTTTTCACAAAATGGCGTCTGGTAGTCGCCATATTTAATTTTGATTACTATCATGTCTTCACGTCTTCAGTAACACTCGCAAGATTAAGACAAACCGATTGACGTAATAATAATCAAAATCGGCCTACAGTGTGCCACAAAGGAATACACTTACATACATACATAGGCTGTTAAACACATTACCCTTCCTTTGCTTCGCGCAGTCGGTTAAAAATACTCAGATGTATGTGTAAAAATATGGGTGAGCTTGGGGCGAACACAGTAGACCAGCGATGGTCGCAGTGTTACATAACGACACTTGCTTGCAATAGCCCAGCCAACAATAATAATAATATATGCTAACTATTTGCTATAATTTTTACAATTTTTTTTTCAGAAGTATGGCTACTAATGCAGAAAATTTTGAGTGAAAGTATAAAAACAGGTGGAATTACAGCGGTGAAGATATTTTCTTGGTCATGGTACTGTAAGTATTAACTCATTAATATTTTGTTCGTTGAAATCATTTTAAGGGTTTATAATTCGGAAGCCGCCCCATTCAAACCTTTGACTAATTATTATAAGGACTAGCCTTGCGGTAGCATTTCCCCTCTGCCACGGTATAAGCACAATTGATCTTGTGCATTTACATTCAATTTTACACCTTGATTAAACGAGACAGCCTATAATTGCGAAACAATAACTTCGAACTTAGAACGTTTGGGGTTCACACGAGACTACTTTTCATGTCCAAAGTTGCGGATTTCATGTTACCTCGCCCCCCCCGCAAAAAGTGGCAGAAATGTTTGTTAGTAGAATTTCACGCGTAACCAGTTCACATATAAATAGTCAAAGATTCAAACGAAGTCTGGTTATATCCCCCCCGACCCCCTCTCTTTAAAAATGTTATTCAATTATAGCTTTCGGTAAGTTATTTCAATGAAAATTACAACAATTAAATCGCGCTATCGCTATTAGGTTTCAAAATTTTCTTTTAAGTAAGATAATCAATTTTAGAAAAAAAAAACGTATTCTATTCATGCAATGGCTACGGAACCCTTTCATGGACGAGTCCGACACACACTTGGCCTTTGTTTATTTTAAATCTTAATTTTATTTACAATTTTACCGTGCGCGTGCTTATCGATTTTACTACTAATGGTATGTATAACACCTCCTTCCGACTTCAAAACTGCCCTATTTCTACAGTTTATAATTAATTGTATACTATCCTTGTCCTTCTTATTATATTACATTCGTCAAAATAATAAGATCATAATAAGATGCTCGTTGAAAATGCCTAAAAATGGCGCCTTTTAAACGCCAATTTTTTTTGGCACGGCTGTCAACCAAACTTGAATATTTTAGTTCTAAACTCAGTCCGAACGGAGATATAAAGGCCTGAAGTGAACTTAATGAATATATTTTCAACTTCAAGCCTTTATATCTCCGTTAAGTTTAGAGAAATACATGGAATAGCATGCTGTGTTTGTTACTTTATTCTGAAGTAACATATTCAAGTTTGGTTGATGGCCGCGCAAAAAATAGTCGAAATAAAAATGCGCCACCTTCCATACAAAAACCCTTATTGTCTTTTGTGAGATTATTATTTGCGGGTTTATGTGTGTGTGCACTGAGAGATCACCTCACGAATTCGCAAATAAAGTACTGCAGGTTTTAGTAGTAGTCGTAAAACAATTGTAGAATTGCCTCCTGGAATTTGTAAAGCGATATTTAAAAAGATACAGCCTAAAATGTGTGATCTGTCAATCCTCACAGAAGACCTTCTACATCTGGGAAAGTATTAAGTTTAAACCAAGTTTTTGCTTACAGACATTTAGTAGTACCTCTTCACAATGAATCTACCATATATAAACCTTTTCACTGAGCTCTCAATCCACACGCATGAAATTTGCAACGATAGCGTTTTATCGTTAATTTATTAAATAAATCAATATTATTCCCGTTTAACTTTTAGTAGAAACTGTATGGAATTTTGTAAAAGAAAGAATTCATACCATTGGCGATTGTAACACCACTGGCTTTTCAGTGAAGGAAAACATCGTGAGGAAACCTACATGCTTCAATTTCGAGGCATGTATTGTACCCACTGTCCATTATGTGGCGATGGGCTCACCCCCCGTCACACTGGACAGAGTTTCGGTACTACTGGTGAAACGTGGATGTTCTGAGGTTTCAGAATTTCTCTGACTACCCCCTCGGGGAATATAGTCGTGAGCATATGCTATGCTATGCTATGCTAAGAATTCATAACAAATATGTCCTCATTCTATGTAATTGTCATTTAATTGTGATCTCTCAATCCACACGTTTCAAAATAACAAATAATTTGTAAAACAATGAAAATAACTCTGGATTAATGGCGTGAAAAATTAGAAAAGCAGCTTGGATCATTCTGCTCAAATAAACCGAGCAACGTGACCACAAATTAAAAATTCCTGGGACATAATGATTTTTCATTTTCTCATAGTAGTTAGGGGGTGCTTCAGACCATCAAACTGAACAACTTTCACTATGGAGCCAACATCGAGAAAAAATGAAAAACACCAGCTATCCCATACATTTGAGTCGATACAGCACTGCAGATTTATATGAAAGAGCGGATTTATTTTTCGAGATTTCGATGTTGACTCCATAGTGAAAGTTGTTCAGTTTGATGGTCTCAAGCACCCCTTAAGTATTACTAGGGTGAACACCCTGTAGCTGGCTCATTTAAAATGTGATAAATGTATTATACAACGTGTTAATGAATTAACGCAAAACTAGAAAGTAGTTTGTTTAGAATCGAGAGCAGAATCGAATTATCATGTTTTCAATATAGGTAATTTTTCTCAAAATATTAAATATTTTGTTTGTAAAATTTAAAATTTACTGAACTCTATCTCAACCCACCGCAAGGGCACACTCACCCTACTTACTACCGAAACAAGATTATTAAAATGTATCCATGAGCACTATAGAGCTTTCATTCATTGCTGAAATGATAACAAATCATTTATGCCTCAAAACTTAAAATGTGAATAACTTAAAATTTTAACTATAAAAATAATGAAATTATTGTTTCAATCTAATTATTTTGTTGTAAATCAGTTGGGGTGTATGAGGTTTTGCGCTTATTCATTAACACGTTGTATAGGTATAATTATTATTTTCAGGTATCGCAGATCCCGATGACTTTTATAACGTAGCAACAAATTGTTTGGAAAAAGATGTTATTTACACATATATAAAGCCGTGGCTTGGTGAAGGATTATTTACTGCAGAGTGTGAGTTACCTATTTGTTTAAGAAGTGTTCTGAATATGATAATTAATATTGTCAGACTTTTAATTGCTTAAGATGTACCTATCCCCCGCCGAACAACCTTGACCCGTTCAGAAACTCCTCACCTCTACTAAACTACATCATTTTAATAGAAAAAAGAGTTAACCCGCGACTTCGTCCGCACAAATAATATACCAGATTTTAAGTCAGATCATAAGCTATCAAACAAAAAAAGTTTCATCAAAATCGGTTCAGTAGTTTTTGCGTGACGCTGTTACAAACATACAAACACACAGACAAAAATTCTAAAAAAGGTTGTTTTGGAGTACGGGACATCTAAAAATCATCTCGTAATCTTTTTCATGTAAATATCTTCAATGTACAGACACACTTCTGTTACAGTTTTATAATAGTTAAGATAAGGTCAGTCTGGGCAAGTGCGTCATACTTTTTGCAATTTTTAATTCATTATTTTTTGGCCATCAAATTGATTATTTTAAGATAGCATATTTAACTGGCAATATAAAAAACTGTATATTGTGGAAATCGGATAGCTTTTGTTGGATATATGCAGTCTTTAAGTCAGCGCACTTGAAGTGTAGACGCACTTACCCCGAAATCAGAAATACCAATGTCTACCAATTTATTGTCATAAACTGGTAGACATTTATAGGTCTTAGGGTAAAGTTGCCTAAATTGAACCCCCTAGTGCTTATCATAAGTTTTATTAAACATAACATTTTTATAGCAAAAAATATGTTTGTACATATACTTTCCAAAAATGTGTACAATACCAACAGTGCACATACGGTACCCGCAAGGAATCCTTAGGTAGATCACCGAGAAAGTACTGTAGAACTACACAAAAAAGGTCTTTGTTTCCCACAAATCACTCTGCAGCCAAATTAAATCCAAAATGGCTTCAACGTTATGATTTTGTTAGCAATACTTATTGGTAATACAAACGCATTTAAACCTATAATGGTTCGGTAGATTATAAGATGGTACAATTTAAGAGCCGGTCCAAACTACGCAACTCCACCCTATTGTAAAAATTTTGTCCACAGTTTTACGTATGTCAGGCATACAATATTTATTTATAAGACAGTTGAATCCAACAAACACAATATCCAAAACAAATTTGGGGTAAGTGCGGCACACGTTTATAAACAACATAAAATATGGTTATTTTGAGTTTTGAGAGAGAACATGAATACAATTGACAAATAAAAATAGGGAAAGTGCGCCATACTTTTACGGGTCAGTGGCAATCAACCCCTTTTTTCTGGTAGCTTAATGCAGTAAGCGATTTATCAACCTTCTTACGTTGACGGAGGTTGATATTTAATGAATAATTCAAATTACAACTACAAAAAAGGAGTCACGTTGCAGGTTCTGACCCGAGCACTTGTCTCGCGTGGTTTTCGCGCTTCGCGTTTTTGCCTGGCACGAGCCTCCGCAATCCTCAATCTCTTCTTATTCTTGATAAAGAAACAATCCCTGAGATTGGGATAGATACTCCCATAAACTACTTGCGGTAACGCACAAGCAAGAGTCCATTAATTATAAATAAAAAAATTACAAAAAAGCTTCAAATCTCTGAGTTGGGGTAATCGCGTCATAGTAACGCACTTACCTCATTAAGGGTAGACGCACTTCCCTTTTTGCAATATCTATAGATCGATGCATTACAATCGCTAAATCACAGAGTATTTAGCCGAAATACCAGCAAAACAAATATTGATTTCATATATAGAGCATAACATTCGTAAAGTAATGTTACCTTGTTTTCATGACGTAAAACCACAATTAAATAATATTTTTCGACATTTTACTGGATCTCAGTCAATTGGAAATCCAAGTATAAATGACACTAAAAATAGTTTAATTATATGAAACATAGATGCGTTGAAGTTTTAAGTAAAGACAGGTATTTTATAATAAATATAATACACTGGATATGCAATAACATATCACTGAAAACAATGTTCCTGAAAGTTGGGTTTTTGAAAATAATATACCCTTGGAATATTTCATTATTTACGAATCACATTCATCGAAAATTTGAAACTGTTTACGCCTGACATGGTTGTATGGGCTCGATCCCTTGGCCCTTAAAAAAGGCAGGCACAATCTTGACATAATTTTGACAGGATCTCGTGAACGTCTCTATGGAGCGATAAACATGCCATCTGTCGAGTTTTATAGGAACAAAATTTTAAAAAGAAAAGAAAAACTAACTCATTAAATATTGGATCACATCATCGAATTAACTCATTGAATATTGGTCTTAAACATGTACTTCAGATCATTTTAGATCTTAATATTGTCTACACAATGGTGTGAGGACTCGAATCGAAGTTCTATTCTTATCCATGTTTTAATCACATTGCAATCCAATTACTATTCAACGGTGCTGAATTCCGCATCGCGCTAAACTCTATGTCACTGACAGCCTTTAACGTCTGAGCGATCTGTCAAAACGGGGATTAGCGCAATACCAAATGTGTCAAAGAGTCACGTTGCAGGGTTTGTCCCGAACACTTGTCTTTCGCGTGGTGTTCGTGCGTTTAGCGTTTCAGTCTGCCACGAGGCTCCGCACTCCTACTCAGTTGTGTTCTTACTCAAAAACTATTCTCGAGATTGGATAGATACTCCCTCAAACCACTTGACACTGGCGGAAATGCGGTGCTAATGCACATGCAAGAAGTCCTTTAATTATTTTAAAAAAGGTGTCAAAAATTATGGTTCGTACGTAATCCAGTCACGGTTCAATCACCGAATATTTACCGCGATTGCAGCCCAGCAAAATATGGCCCAGCCCTGCGTTTACCTATGGGGAGCGTCTTAAGAGAATACCGAGCCTCCAGTGCAGCCCTAAGTCGTTTTTTTTTTACAAGACTGTTAAGAGGATATAATTCGGAGCGCGCTCCATACAAACGTACTTTGGTGTTATTTTCAATACTAACCAATTAAGTTCAATGAATTTTTTCAGAATTAATCTAAAAACAAAATCTGACTCTATACAAGAGTCAGATTTTCGTTAAAATGTATAGTTTTAAAGTTACAGTGCCTCAAAGATTTCCATACAAATCTTAAATTAATCCTAGCATTGAAACTGTATATTTTAACGAAAATCTGATTCCATACAAGCATAGATATTTGTTTCTAGATTGTTTCAGCAAAATTTCATTGACTTTAATTGGTTAGTATTGAAAATATCACCATAGTACGTTTGTATGGAGCGCGCTCAGAATTATATTCCCTTAAGTCTTTGACTGCCAAATGACCGACCAACAATGGAAGATCTATTATTATTGTGACCCAAAGGCGATCAACGTGTTGAAAAATATTTCCAAAAAACAATAATGCCACTTTAGTAGTCATTGTTGATTTTCGATTTATCAAAACAACGGAACACCTTTCGACGTCGTTGGTTGAATCAAATAAAAACCGGTCAAGTGCGAGTCGTTCCGTACCACACCAGCACACAACATATTAACTTACAAAAAAATGTGTTGTCTCCGGTACCTTTAGCGCGAGACCGACTCACACTCGGCCGGCTTTTATTATTTGTTGTTATACTGTAGAGTTTGCTCTATAATCACACGAAGTTTGAAGCTTGTATGTATGACCGTTTTTACGATACAACGTGTACAATGATACCCTTAAATTTTATCTTTTTGTCATTTTTATTATTTTTGCCAAATCCTCCATAATAACGCACATTCCGTGGATATCAACTGTCTAGCTATTCAAAACGGTTACGGTTCAAAGGTTACAGCTCTAAATAGGTAAGACAGACAGGCAGACCGACGGACAACGTAGACTTAGTAATAAATAAATAAATATCTTGGAAATTGTCACACAAATTATCTAGTCACATTGAAAGTACCAGAATCTAGCCTGGACTTGTATTATGATGACTAGACAACGATATAGCATACATATATAGATACAAACATCCATGACTCGGGTACAAGTATTCATATTCATCATACAAATATTTGTCCCTTACGGGATTCGAACCCACGACCCTCGGCACAGCAGACAGGTTCACTACCGACTGTGCTATCGGGCTGTCAAAGGTAATAGGGTCCCGTTTTTACCCCCAATCCTTAAAATTAAGTCTTCATCCCATGTAGAGTTAATGTAAATGATAAAATAAGGATTTAATATTGACTTATAGGCATAAACCTCATAACTTTATTAGACCGAGATGAGCACTTAGGTACTTGGATTAAAATTAGATCTCATAACTTTTTAAGAGTAAAAGGGTTGTGTCTGAATCTTGGCTACTTTTTACTTGAAATGTTTTTGATGTGAAAAGTACCTATTTATTAATATTTCTATTATTTTAATACTTTCAGTTTCCACATGGAAAAAACATCGTAAAATGATATCGCCAGCGTTTAACCCAAAAATCTTCGACGTTTATCTTGACATTTTCAACAAGAGGTCCAACCGATTGCTGGAAACACTCTCAATGGAAGTTGGAAAAGGGCCAGTGTGTCTATCAGATTATCTAAAACAGTTCAGTTTAGATATTATTTTATGTAAGTACATCTATTAATTTAAACTTCAACTTAATTTTTACCGTTCAGTGGCGCCCTTATTACAATATTTAGACAGTTATATTACTTTAATTGGTGATTGTACTCATATACTAATCAACTCTCTTAATTTGCCATACCCTACAAACAGGTTTCATAATGAACTGTTAGCTTTCGACTTTAAGGTGGTTGTAGAGTTGTCAATTTCATACAAAAGTTTGACGCGTAATACGCGAAGACGGTCCAATTAAAAGTAATATGTGGAAAAATAGTTTAGAAAGTCTAGATGCCGCGTATCAAATAACATTTGCAATTTCTACACTAATATTATAAAGAGGAAAGATTTGTACCTATTTTTGTATGTTTGTAATGAATAGGCTCAAAAAGTACTGGGCCGATTTAAAAAATTCTTTCACCAATAGAATGCTACATTCTTCCAATTTGACATAGGCTACATTTCATTTTGAAAAAAATTATGGATCCTTGGTCAAATAGACAATTGTCTACCCCGTGCGAAGCCGGGACGGGCTGCTAGTATAATATAATTACGAAGATATAAAGCTTCCAAATTTTCTACGGATATGTCCAAAGCTTTATATCTTCATAATTATATTATAAATTGCAAATTTTATTTGATACGCGGCATTTAGATTTTCTAAACTATTTTTCCGTATATAAAATATTACTTTTAATTGTACCGTCTTCGCGTATAACGCGTCAAACTTTTGTATGAAATTGACAACTCTGCAACCACCTTAACACCTTTTTTTGAGAGTTACGCGGTTATAAATTAAGCTAAAGTTAATCATTTTAACGGGAATAATTGAAATATCGGGAACTCCAAAAACAATAAAAACGCGGTAAGAACCCGTTAAAATGATTAACTTTAGTTTAACACCTTTGTAACATTGAACTTTTTCAAAGGAATAAGGGAAATTCGCAAATAAAAAATACTTTTCATACAAACTTTCGATCAGCTAGTCTAAAATTAGCAACATTTAGCATTAGCATCCAATTTTTTTGGCTAATTTCTTTTAGGTTTCTTAGTTAAAGTTGTCCAGTCCAGTAGTAGCATGGGTACACTCACCCATTAAAGTAATCCCTGCATTTAGGTAGGTATATTTTTAATATTTCATTTGATTGTAAATATTTTATTTCACATTTACTGAGTTCATTTTCAATGTACCCAAAAGACGATGTAGAGCACTTGATCTGTGAATTTTTATTCACTAGTATAGAAAATATACGATTGATTTGTAGGTAGGATCACTAGTATAGAAATAGACGATTGATTTGTAGCCGTGGTGGTCCAGTGGCGAGTAACCTTGCCTGCCGTGTAGGAGGTGGTTCGATCCCCGTCCAGACCGACTCGTACTAATGAGTTTGTAGCAATTTATGTACGATTTGTAACACCACTGGCTTTTCGGTGAAGGAAAAGATCGTGAGGAAAAATACATGCTTCAATTTCGAGGCATGTATTGTGTCCACTGTCCATTACAAGTGGCGACGGGCTCACCCCCCACACGCTCACACAGGACAGAGTTTCGGTACTACCGGTGAAACGTAGATGTTCTGAGGTTTCAGAACATCTCTGACTACCACCTCGGGGAATATAGTAGTGAGCATATGCATTGTAGGTAGGTGCTATTTCTGAACCTCAAACGTTCTAATCTGCACTCAAAAGTGATGCCAAACGCTATGGAATGTATGTTACTTTCGTGAACAAATTAAAATGTGACCAATTAAAAATCTCTTGATCCAAAAAGTCAAAAAGCATAAGGCGCTTTTTGGTTACGTTTCTTTGGGAATCATGTAGGTACTTTTCGTCAAAGCACCCCACTAGCCCAGTAAAAATACTGGTCAAAAGGAAATAATTTATAATAAGCAATTTTTTTTCAAGAACGTTTATACAAATTATATTAAGAGACTTTAACAACTAAAACTTATTTATTAGAAAAAATACAAAATGCGTATCCACAACAGGCTTCATCAAAGGTAATACAAAACTCGCATCCGCAACAGGCTTTGTCAAAGAAAAGATTACATAAATTTATTCAAAAATAATGGTGTAACAAAATGTAGCCTATTTATAATTAAAATCGAATTTATTAAATACCTAAATCAATGAAAATACACCACTCTGATTCACAACACGTTTCGTATATCTCCAACAAGCTTCGTCAAATTCCCACACAAACATAAAAAGGGGGAAATACAACCTATAAACCTCCTAAAACAACCTTTAACAACTAAATTTCGTAAAAGTAGTTTTTAGTACTTAAAAGTAATTTTTTTATTTATAGTGTCACATTTTTATCTTTTTTATTTTTATTGTTTGCTTTTGGCTATTAGTTTACATACACTGTGTAAAGTTTGTACTAAAATTGAGTATTTCTGAAAATAGACTTAGTTAAAAACAGAGGTCCCGTGGTGATTTTTCTTTGGATTTACTTCTAATATAGAATAATAGAAATGTATTTAACAAGTGCCATAAAAAAGTTGTAAATACTATTTTTTTCCAACTTTACATTATTATTATTATTTACTTTGTTTAATTATTTAAGAAATTTTTTAGTTGGTTTTTCAATCTAAATGATAACTAGAATTATATAATCTGAAATTACTCACCGTAACTTTACTGGGCTACACGCATTTTGACTGCAATGAAAACCTTCATTTTCGTGAACCACTTCTCAACATTATTTAATACATAGATACATAAACTCATGACCGTAATCCCTTTCGGGGTGGTCAGAAAACATGCTTTCGCATTCTTTAATATCGTTTTTTTTTTCAGTGACTACTATGGGCTTAAATTCTAAAGATATAAATATTAACCACAACATTAAGTTCCTACATGCAACAACGAAATTTATAAAGTTGTGTGAAAAAAGAGGACTAACCCTTTGGATGAATATCGACTTTTTGTACAATCTTACCAAAGATAAGATACAAATGGACCAGACTACCGAAATATTACATAATTACGCAGATGAGGTTGATATGTATAAAAATTGTATAATAACTAGTCAGATCTACCCGAAACCGACGAGCATGCATGAAAGGACTAATGAATGTGGAGGATAAGAGAGAGGTTTGTCAGGATCGTAGCAGGTGGCGTTCCGTTGTCTCTGCCTACCCCAGTGGGAGACAAGCGTGAGAATATGTATGTATGTATGTCCTTCCCCTTTAATTGTCACAACTCTCGGAATTGAATTTAGTTTCTAGGTATAACAAAACACAATTGTAATACTTAAGGGGATGCTTCAGACCATCAAACTGAACTCGCGAAATAAAATCAGATGTTCCATACATTTTAGTCGCGTCAGTACTGCAGTTGTGTATGGAACAGCTGATTTACTTTTCGCGATTTCGAAGTCTGCTCCATAGTGAAAGTTGTTTAGCTTGATGGACTGAAACACCCCCTTAAGTATTACTAGGGTGTTTTGTTACACCATGTATAGGTAACTAGTTCAGATTTTGCGTTGAGTTTGTCAGTGTGTGAATGGTACCATATTCCGTGGTGATACTTATTCAGCATTTATACAATCAATAGCGTCCCGCCCTAGCTTCGCTCGGGATATAATATACCTACACATAAATCTTCCGTGAAAATTTTTCTAACTGATTATGGTGAAAACCTCATCGTTAGGAGGAGTTAGAGGATATACATAGATACAGACGCGGATAGCGACTTTATTTTATACTATGTAGAGAAGAGTTAGACTAACATTAAGTTGCAGAAACACTCATTAGAGTTTTTTTTTATATAATTAACCTAGACTTCTTGCTTGTGCACCGCACTTCCGCCAGTGTTTCGAATGTTACATAAATTTAAAAAATTTCAGATTGTCAAAAAGAGAAAAGCTGCCCTGAAACTTAAAGAAGTTAGTTCGAAAAATAACTCTTCAGAAAAAGGTTGGTTACTGAAACATTTTTAACATCAACAGAACTTTATAGTAGAAGATCCCGGCCGTATTTCATGTCTACCTTCCCTCATCTAGTTTCCTACAAAAAATTCACCAGAAAACCGCATTGAAATCCGTTGCGTGGTTTAGGAGTTAACGGATATACAGAAAGACGCGGAAAACAACATTATTAAATACTTAGTACCATGATTATGGTATGTGGTATGGTACGTGAACCTGTAGAATATGGAAAAAAACCTTTTTTTTAATTTAAAATAAACATAAAATAAATGTGCAGGGATATGGGGCGGCAACCCTAGCATGTTTAGTTTATTAAATACTTACTTTAAATAGGTAATATTCTTAAGGCCCAACAAAATTAGCTGAAACTGTTTTAAGGGGAGTATCAGACCATCAAACTATCAAAATCGTGAAACAAAAATCACCTCTCCCATACATTCGGGTCGAGTAAGGTTTGGCAGTTTTTTATGGGACAGCAGATTTTTTTTTCGCGATTTCGATATTGGTCCCATGGAGAAAGTTGTTTAGTGTGATGGTCTGATCATCCTCTTAAAAAACTGTCAGCATATTAAGTTGGACCCTGTATTTTATTTTATTTATTGAGTTACCAACAGTTGTTACAATATTTCATACACATGGTATATCATAAATTCGAAATTTTTTCTCATACATTTTGTATGGAACGGCTATGCAAAGTGAGAAAAGTGGATAATCTGATAAAAAAGTGAAGATTCCCACTATGAAAAGTGAGAATCTCATTATGAAAAGTGTTAATATTATTATGAAAAGTGTTAATCTTATTATGCAATGTAAGAATTTCACTATGAAACGTGAGAATCTCTCGTAAGTGAGGCTCGAAGCTCTCACATAAGCTCAGATAAGAGTATTTAGTGTTCCGTACCAAAATTGGCAAAACGGAACACTTATGGAATCACCTCGGTGTCTGTCCGTCTGTCCGTCTATCACAGGCATTTTTCTCAAAGACCGTAAGATGTAGGAAGCTGAAATTAATATAAATACAAATACAAATATATTTATTAACAAAAAGAACTAGTCAGTACACATGATACAATGGACCCCGTATGCGGCAAGCCAGAATCTCGGGAATCCTTGACGATTTATCATACTAACTAACTAGTCATAGATCCATTGCCAATGATTCAATATCATAAATGAAGACAAAAAATCTTAATTTTTATATTGTGGTTCAATTTTCGGGGGTAGAAAAGGTTATCAATTGATAGCTTATAAAAACAGGCCAAAATTATTTTTCGAATTTTTCATTCAAACTTTGTTCAACACATTTTTTAATAAACTCCGAAAAATTGCTGTCCCCACATCTATTTAAAAAAATACGAGTAGCTATATGAAATCTAAAAAAATCATGAATATTAGAAATAACGTGTAGATGGCGAGAAAACTATCAGACAACTATTATTGATTATAAACATGTTACAGACATGTGTTATTTCGAATCAAATTACAGATTGAAAAATTCGTCTCGGGCGGGACTTAAACCCGCACTCAAACCGGGAAAGTGCGTTATCCAATTTCACTACCAAGCCTACTAGCCAGAGAACGAAACTTTCAATCTATTGCGTCTTAAGGGGATGTGAGCGCCATCTACTGGAATTCAAGTTGTAATGCTTG
Organism: Agonopterix alstromeriana; assembly: GCA_963924505.1. Lineage (NCBI taxonomy): Eukaryota > Metazoa > Arthropoda > Insecta > Lepidoptera > Depressariidae > Agonopterix > Agonopterix alstromeriana. The sequence goes on from OZ004682.1 coordinate 7,823,144, forward strand.
ACTTGCGTGTTGGTTAGTTTGTAATAACTTCCAGTAGAGGACTACTCTGGCTAGTAGGCTCGGTAGCGAAATTGGATAACGCACTTCCCCGGTTTGGAAGAGTGCGGTTCAAGTCCTGCCCGAGACGAATTTTTCAATCTTTAATTTGAATTATCAGACAGGCACTAACTTGGCATGTTTCATTTCTTATCCAAAAAACTACTGCCAATGTAAAATGATGTTCAGTTACTAAGTATTCGATGATAAACATATAATAAAATTAGTGTCAGTTTATAGTAACAATAATAACTGCCTCCGTGGTCTAATGGTTAAGAGCATTTGGCTCTTGGCACGGAGGTCGTGGGTTAGATTCCCATGGGGGACACCTAGTGATATGTCACTCTGTACGTTTTTTCCCAGTTGGTTAGGACATTGCAGGCTGAAACGAAAGATCATTCCGTGCTTCGGATGACACGTTAAGCAGTTGGCCCTGGCTACTATCTCTGGTGGTAGTAGTCGTTACATAAAAACCATGTCAGAAGCCGTAAGATGGTCTGAAAAAACTCTGTCACCCTGTCCCACACGATAAGAAGAGAAGTTTATAGTGGCTGTTACCAATGACCCATGTTAAACAACTGGTGGTACGGAACACTAATTGCCCGAGTCCCGACTCGCACTTAGCCGGTTTATTTTTTATTTTTGGAAACAAATAACAAAACATTTACTTTTCAGGTTACAAGTCCTTTCTTGATTTGCTTCTAGACTTATCGATGCAAGGAACTATCACTGATAATGAACTCAGAGACGAACTTAATACAATGATTTTTGGCGGTTACGATACTTCTTTTCAAACATTAATGAATGTTTTGGTAATGATTGGATCCTATCCTCACGTACAAAAACGCATTTGTGATGAGTAAGTGGATACCTGCTTTTTTCTTCGAGCGTCCTGAGAGGAGGAAGAAACCATGGAATATAATTATAATAAATAATAAATATAATAAATATCTTGGACATTGTCACACAAATTATCTAATCACATTTAAAGTACCAGAATCTAGCCTGGACTTGTATTATGATGACTAGACAACGATATAGAATACATAAATAGATACAAACATCCATGACTCGGGTACAAATATGTATAATCATCATACAAATATTTATCCCTTACGGGATTCGAACCCGCGACCCTCGGCACAGCAGGCAGGTTCACTACTGACTGTGCTATCGGGCCGTCCTATATCCATATATCCTATGAGACTGCGATGTCTAGGCGGCTAAACGCATTGCCTCCTGAGACGTGGTTATCCAAAATCGGAAGATTACACTAAACTTCTTCCCCTAAACGGTATTACCTCCCTCGTTTACAACGATTTTGGAGGAGTGCCAAAACCATGTGTCTGAAAAAATTCTACTTACTATTATCACTCAACTATTATTGGTTGTAAATAATTATGTTATAGCCATGTTTTGTTATTTCGAATAAAACACCTTGGATAACGCACTTCCCCGGATTGGAAGATTGCGGGTTCAAATCCCGCCCGAGACAAATTTTTATTATCGCTCAGTTGCAGAAACGGTCATTAAAGGTAATCCTCCATTAAATCTCTTGCTGTCACTGTTTGTCTTTTTGACATAGTAAAAGCTAGCAAGAGAGCGAAAGCTAGTTTCTGCAACTGATCTCTAGTTGATTTTATAAAGGCATGCAGCCGGTAATAATAAATCCCATCCATTATCGAAGAGTTCAGTCCTATCCAGTATTCAAAGAAAGATCAAAGAATAAAAAATCCCCAAATCGAATTGCTCAATTTTCCAAGCTTTACAGGGAATCGAGACATTTTATTGATTGATTTTTTAAACATTTTCACTCCATCGCCTAGGTGGGTTTCGGGCAAATTTAGAGTACCATGGCGACACATCAAACTAAACATAACCACAACATAAGCTGGACATGCGACGTTAAGCGTGATGAAACCTACGCGTGACTGGCTTATGCTGGTTATGAATAGTTTGACGTCCCGCCGTGGGTACCTATAGGTATAGCATCATTTACAGATTGAATGATGTATTTGAAAATGATAGCCGAGACGTCAACAATGATGATTTGGCAAGATTGGTGTATTTAGAGGCTGTTATAAAGGAAACCCTGAGATTGTATCCCGTTGGTCCTATAATAGTAAGATACGTCGACAAGGATATTCAGCTTAGTAAGTTTATAAAGTTACCTGCCAAACTTATTTCAATCCGTACCTTAGGTGATGATCACCGTCAACCTATATTCGCCCCACTGCAGGGAACTGGTAGGTATATACTCGTACTTATACTTAGTACCATACTCTTTCTTATAGTGTTGCACAGGCTGACCCTCCAGGAGGGTGTATGAGTATTAGTCCAGTGTGGATTGATAGACCTCACCGTATCAAATTTATTCAGCATGATTTAAATCGCAAGTCACTCCGAAGCCTGTCGGAACCTTTTTAATATATTCAATTGCAAAAATTTTTTTCATATTAAAATAGTATTTTATTACAGATAAAAACTCAAATTATTTCTGATATTCCAGAAAACTGCTGTTTGCCAGCCGGTTCAAGCTGCTTTCTTTTCATTTGCGGCGTGCACCGCCATCCGATATGGGGACCGGATGCTGAGGAGTTTAAACCGGAGAGATGGCTAGATCCGACCATGTTACCTGACCATCCTGGTGCTTACGGAGGTTTCAGTATAGGACGACGGTCTTGCATCGGTAAGAATTGATGATCAGGACACGATTGATGAGATATATCAGAGAACTAAAATGGTTGACATATCACAATCACCCCTTAAAGTAATGCAATTGTTTAACCTAACACCCTGTATAGGTGTGTTGCGTTTCTTTTCTTGCGCATGTGGCCACAGAACAATGAACAGACAACATACAAATTTAAAAATTTTCTGCCTTAGGTAAGATATTCGCCATGAAGTCAATGAAGGTCACGTTGTCGCACATCCTACGACGTTACGAAGTATCTGCAGATTGCACTAAGATTACTTGGTGTCTTGAGGTATTGCTCACATCTGAGTCCGGGAATGATATCGCTTTGGAATATCGTACTAGTAATACTTAATAATGAGATCGAATAATTATTGTTTTTGTTTAAACTGTCTGACTTCTTTTCCTTTGCTTGAGCTTTTTGTCCACAAGCAATTATAGGTAGCATCATTCCTTTGCTCCAACCACCTTCCAAATCCGCTACAATCTGGCTTCCGTCCTGGACATACCACCGTTTCGGCTTTACTTGAAGACAGCGCGGTCCGAGGGGGGGGTCACAGGCAATGTGCAATAAAGTCTAATTTACTCGTCATATTTTATTATCTGTGGCCCACCAAAATTTTAGGCGGCGACCGCGCCTGTCTCTGTCACGGGTCTGCTGGAAGAAATCTCGTATGAAACAATCTCGCCTTTTGTCTTGTCTATTATGCTGTTTTCATTTATATTTCCGTTAGTAAAATAGAGTTTTTAAATAAAATTACCTAACTTCACATTAACGAATGTAAAAGTGCGATTTGTTTGTTCCACTGTCACAGATTAGTTACTATAACCACAGAGTACTATAATTACTACCGTAATTATAACGTAACAGATAGATCTCTTCCTTATAATACGATTGATTCTCACGCTTTAATTACCGTAGTTACTGCCAAACAATACGCGCAAAAATGTACCACAAAGTACCTAGTTACTATAATTACAATATTACAAAAAATTTGCTGGCAGCTACAAGGCATTGCAGTTTAGTATGGATCAGCTGTTTTTTTTCTTTGCTCCCTTAGTAAAAGTTGTTCAGTCTGATGGGTAGACTCATAGTTTAAAAGGATGCTACTGATATAAATTTCACCCTGTATATGCGACGTTGAAGTCTCGAGCGTATGGCAGAAATCAAGCAAGCGCATAGATAACGATGTGATAAAACGTAGGTATTTCCCTCGGTACCTACCGGCCGAGAGATGTAGGCCTGACAATATGCGATTCGAACAAACAAATCGGACTTAAGAGAAGTTTGTTCCGAACGCGCTAATGCGCGCTGCATACCTACAAACGAAGTCTGGTATTATTTTCAATACTAACCAATTAAAGTCAATTAAATTTTTCATAAACAATCTAGAACCTAATCTCTATGCTTGTATGAAGTCAGATTTTCGTTAAAATATACAGTTTTAATGCTAGGATTAAATTAAGATTTGTATGGAAATCTTTAAACCACTGTAACTTTAAAACTATACATTTTAACGAAAATCTGTCTTCATACAAGCATAGAGATTAGTTTCTAGATTGTTTCTGAAAAATTTAATTGTCTAGTATTGAAAATATCACCAGACTTCGTTTGTATGGAGCGCTCTCGGAATTATATTCCCTTAACATTTCAACCAACCGGCATATTGTGTGGATAAGAAGGAAACCTATGGCGTGGACAAGGAGAGGTGTATGGCGGTGGGTGAATCAAAAATAATTTGTTTAGTGAAATAATTTCAGGAGAAAATGTAATTAAAGTTGTTTGTTATTTAGTTTAACCAAAGATTTTTAGACGTAGATTATGAAAAAACACATTATTTTTATTGTTATAACTCATTGATATCTTATTATAAATGTTACAACGTTAGTTTTAAGCACAATGAGTGATTTGTTAAATCGGTCGGCCTTAAATGGCGCCCTGCTCCTTACAAAGCCAAATTGGACTAGCTTTGAAAGTCTTTATCTCAGAGGAATGATCTCCATAGAGTCCGCATAAATTTACGATTGTAGTTAGTCTCTTTTGTCTTATGACGTACCTTTAATAGTAGAAGGAGATGGAACTATAGATATTTGTTTATGCGGCATCCACTTTTTTTTGAGCTAGTGTGTGTGAAAAGGGACCGTAAACATAAGGCCATAATTATGCCACTTGGTGCCTTTTGTCCATACTACTTGACACCACACACTCAAACCCAAACTTCAAAAAAAGTGGACACTTTACAATTGGTATGGCTCACTCCATTAGGTATAATCTCTTTGGTCTTTATTTAAGATTTATTAGCCCCATCATATATGTTTTGTTTTTTATAATGATTAAACAATTAAAGTAGGTTAGTGTTTGTTTTATTTATCAAGGAAATAAAGGGTCAGATGTTATGGTGGCCCTTTCATGGTCCACCCACAATATGTCAAAATCCACACATTTTCGCCACGCTTAGCTTGAGCTAAGACTAAAAAATCGACTCTGAATCTCAGCCTGAGATTCAGAGACGGTTTTTTGAACTGAATCTCTACATTTTCGAGTATAATATGTAGGAATGTAGGTACACTTCACAGATTCAGAGTCGATTTTTTAGTCTTAGTTCGAGCTAAGTAGGGCGAAAATGTATGGATTTTGACATACGGAAGTTCGAACTATGACTTAAAATCGTCTCTGAATCTCGGCCTCAGTAGTAGGTGTGAAGATTAAAAAATCTGTAACGTCTTACAGTAAGGTGAGGTGCGGAGTAGGTTCTCGAAACCAGCGGGCGGGGAAACCCTTAGAGGCTCCTATAGATAAAAAGAAACCACGCCACTGAACCACAGATAAAAAGAAAAACTACTGAAGATAACGGTTGTAAGGACTAGATCCCATGGCCTTTCCGAATCCGTATCCGAAAAGGACACTATAAAAACATTTTATAATTGATGATTCATAAGAAAAGACAAAAACAGACTTGGCTGCATGGGCTATGTACCCTTTGTCTTTCCGGAAGGAAAAATAAACAACACACACTAAAATAAAAACATCAAGGGTTTTTGCACGGGAGACAAAACGAAACGGACGGACTTTGTTTCTAAATTTTCTAAATTAATTTTTCGTGGCTATTATTGTGATAATGTGGTGGAATTAGAATAACAATGTGCCTTTAGTGGAGAACAATATAGTAAAAGTGAAAAATAAAGTAAGGCGCGACCGTTTGATTCGGATTGATAACCCCGCGTAAAACTCCCTTGAACATTGAAATGCGTGAACTACCCTCGCATTTCAATGGGTTAGGTTTAAGGTTATAAGTTACCATAAAACGAAAAACTGCTGAAGACAACGGATTCTGTCAATATGGAAAAAAATTTATTGACTCGGCCACTAGAAACACGATCTGGGATATACTAACTAACACCATCAAAATGATATAAAAACCACAGATATGACATTACTACGAAAAAATAACAATTTACTTGGATTATGAAGACTCGGAAAAAAATTCTAATAAATAAAACACAGAACAGGCACATAGGCCAAGATTCAGAGACGATTTTCAAGTCATAGTTCGAACTCCCGTATGTCAAAATCCATAAATTTTCGCCACGCTTAGCTCGAGCTAAGACTAAAAAAATCGTCTCTGAATCTCGGCCATAGTGCCTTTTATAATGGATTTATAAGAAAAGACAAAATTAGACTTGGCTGCATGGGCTATGTACCCTTTGCCTCTCCGTAAGGAAAAATGAAACAACATCAACAAAAACATCAATGTCATTTTGGCACGACTCCATGAACGTCATCGTCAGATTTTAGTTTTTAGGGCGATTTAATAAATTGTGAGAAAACCTCTCGATTTCACATTCAGATACGCCAATCCCAACATTCTAGAGCGACTATGTATAAACTAAGATTTAAGTAAAACTTCACAGTGAAAAACAGTGCTTATTTATGAGTTCGAGTTGTGTTTAGGTCGAAAGTGTAAAAATGGCAAATAATCGGATTCCCTCTGGACCAAACACACCTGGCAGCCAGCAGACACCAACGCAGCAAGGAATTAAGATCTTCATACAAAGGGACTATTCAGATGGGACGGCGGTCAAGTTTCAAACGAGATTTCCACCAGAATTGGAAGACAGGGTTTGTGAAAGTATTACTTATTGTTTATCTGTTCTGACCATGAGATTATGTTGATATGGCCATTATCATATTTGTCATGCCTGTGATTACAAATTTTCGATAGCTAGTCTTAATTTAGTTAATTTTACATTCTAACACATTGAACTAGATTCACAATCAACAATCCAAAAATGGCAGAACCAAAAGAGCTCCTAAGTAGCTACTTTTAGGGTTCCGTACCCAAAGGGTGGAAACGGGACCCTATTACTAAGCTTACATCGTCCATTCGTCCTACGTATTTAGGGTTGTAACTTTTGAACCATAATAGCTAGACAGTCGACATTTTCACAGAATATGCGTTATTGCGGCGGATTTGTTAACAAATAATAAAAATGGCAAAAGGTTAAAAATTAAAGGGGGGGGGGGACATACTTTTGCTTGCATCATCCCCAAATATAAATAAATAAATATCTTGGACATTGTCACACAAATTATCTAGTCACATTTAAAGTACCAGAATCTAGCCTGGACTTGTATTATGATGACTAGACAACAATATAGAATACATATATAGATACAAACATCCATGACTCGGGTACACATATTCATATTCATCATACAAATATTTGTACCTTATGGGATTCGAACCCGCGACCCTCAGCACAACAGGCAGGTTCACTACAGACTGTGCTATCGAGCCGTCAAATATGTGATAAAATTATTTTTTTAAATGTTTCTCATTACATGTTTGTTTTGAGTGGGTTTTTTTTAAATTTGTAGTCCTTTGGGAAAGTTGTACATACACCCAGTATAGGAATTTTCTTTAATGTATGGATTTAGCTAGGTTTAAGACTTGGAACTGAAAATCTGTTAATATTATTTGTAATCTAAATCTAACACATCCAGAAAACAACACCAAAACAATATTTTCTGTGATTGGTCAGGCTGTTGATGACTCACTACACTAGACCAAAGACTGTGATGTCATTAGCTTACATTGTTTGTTTATAAATATATAATTCATCACTTGCTACGTAACATATTGAAGAAACCTGCATGCTTCAATTTCGAGGCATGTATTGTACCCACTGTCCATTATAAGTGATGATGGGTTCACCCCCCGTCACACTGGACAGAGTTTTGGTACTACTGGTGACACGTGGATGTTCTGAGGTTTCAGAATATCTCTGACTACCCCCTCGGGGAATATAGTCGTGAGCTTATGCTTATGCTTAGTAACCATAACTTTAATAACATGTTGGTGGATGAGTCATGTTGCAAGTTTTGCCGTGAACAGTTCTGTTGTTCGCACGGTTTGCATTTGACACGAAGCTCCACCATCTCTTCTCAACAGTTTTTTTTGCTCAGAAAACAATCCCCGAGATTGGGGTAGATACTCCCACAACTACTTGACACTGGTGGAAATGCAGTGCTAACGCACAAGCAAGAGTTTATTAATTTATAAATAAAAAATAAAGTTGCTGAATAGAATGTCAGTATTCTCAGTATCCACTTTATTATAAATATCACATAATCTCCAAATTCTTTTCGAATTTTCATTAAATGAAATTTTGTCCATTAGCCAAGACCTGAAGTTAATCATTGGACATAAAATAGAAACAGTTGTCCTGTCTAAATGCAAATTAATTAAGTGTTTTTACTTTTCATTACCTAAAGTTAATGTGTAAAAATAACTTTTAACGTTTCCCTGTGAATTCAAATCAGAAATGAAGAGATTCAGAAGAACAAGAGTAACAAGATAAACCAAAGTGGCAATGGGCGGGGTATATTGCTTGCAGAACCTGATGGCCGATAGGGTCGTGGGTAGGTCCCCCACAAGGTGAACCGACGACCTAGTGAAGGCGGCGGGAACTCGTTGGATGAGGGCAGCACGGGACCGGTCGTTGTTGCGATCCTTGGGAGAGGCCTATGTCCAGCAGTGACGTCTATAAGCTGATATAATGATCATAATGATGACTGTATTATATAAGCCATTTGGGTGAATGTTTTCTAACATTTAACTGTTAACATTTACAGATAGACAGACAAACATTTGAATACACAATGGAGCGGCTAAACGAACACTTTGAGATGGCTGAGACTGCAGACTGCAGTACTTATTGCGAGGGTTGCCTCGCCTGTCTCACGGCTTATTTCATATACATTTGTATGGAGACACACTATGAGAAGGTATGATATTTTGATTTTATGTAGGTACTTACATTCGAGGTGTAACAAAACAGCCTATTATCTACCCTAATTTAAGTGGGTTTTGACCATCAAACTAAACAAATTTTTCTATGGAGCTAATTACATGTTTTTTTTTAAATATCCGCGTTTTTTTTAAAATATACTTGACTCGTTATCTCCATAGTGGAACTTGTTCAGTCTCTTGTATACAGGGTCATGCTTAACATGACGGTTTTTAAGGGGACGATCAGACCATCAATCAGAACAACTTTCGCATGCAAAACTACAAAGGTACTCTGCTCAAAAGCATGGGACGACAACTGATTTCGATGTTAGCAGTCCTATCCATAGAGTCAGCATTTTAAGAAGGATTCTATATTAGCGACCCGCCCCGGCTTCGCCCAGGTGTGATCAATAAACATAAGTCAAAATCTATTGTGTTCCATCCAGACCTTCAAACTGACAGACTTTCTCTATGGGACCAATATATCGCAAAAAAAATTTTACTGTTGTCCCATACATTTGGATCTAGTAGGACTGCAGTTTTGGATTTTTTTTAGATTGGTCCTATAGAAAAAACTTTTCAGTTTGATTGTCTGATCATCCCCTTAACCGCTTGGTACCCAGCTAAACAATACACAATAGATACATATGGGTGGGTGGCCACACAAGGTAGCAAAGGGTTCAAAAACCGTCAGCATTATTAAGAAGGACCCAGGGTGTAAAATTAAATAAGTTATTTATCAAAGGGCTTCAGATTATCAAACCAATTTGAACAACTTTCACAAAGGCGCCAACATAGAAATTGCGAAAAAAATCTGCCGTTCCATACATTTGGTTCCAGTGGCGATTGACATTTTCCATGGAACGGGTGATTTCTTTTTCGCGATTTCAGTGTCGGTAAAAAAATAGTAGTAAAAGTTGTTCAGTTTGATGGTGTGACTCTGATGGGTAGATCATGTATATCAATTGTAGTCCTAATATTTTGTTCATCTGCTCCTTCCACAGCATCTACGAAAAGTATCGAAATTCATAGCGACGCAGAACGAAAGAGTTTACAATCCACGAGGTATTCATATCACGGACCCTATATTAAGAGGCCTACGGGTTATAGAGATCACAATCATCGACGTACCAAACTGCCAGAGTCCTACGGGTAACTCGACAGCGTCCCAAATCAGACATACTTGACCACCACACGAAAACAGGGAGTTCTTCATGTAACAATTACGGTACTGGTTTTAACTTTCAGTTACTAACCAGACGAGAAAACTTTTGTGAGTTTCGTTAAGAAATTCGAGTTGTAAATGTTATTTGCATGTGATTTTTTTCTAGTTTGTGTAGACGGGGTAACAACTGCGTATGACGGATGGATGTTTTTGACATAGACAGTTTTCTTGTATATATTTGAGACGCTCTAATCAGTGTTTTGATTATCACTTTTAGATTCATGTAGAGATTAGAGTAGATTTTTTTACCCGAAATATACAGGGTGTAAGTGACAGCCTAGCAAATACTGAAACGGTGACCTCAGACCACTATGGACCATACCACAGGAAACGCAAAAAAAAATCAGCTGCACAAATACAAAAATGCTGTACCTACCTACCTAGACTCAAATGTATGGGACAGCTGATTTTTTTTTGCGTTTTCTGGGCTAGGCTCGATAGTGAAAGTTGTTCAGTTTGATGGTCTGAGTTCACCGTTCCAGTATTGGCTAGGCTGTCACTTATACCCTGTATTTTTAGTGTACCACTCACGACTTTTTGCTCACATGCACGCTAAGTGGTATGCAGTAGTACTGCAGGGCTAGCATGACGTTGACGACAAAGGTTTCTATCTCCTATGGTGCCAGATTTCCCTTTGCCTGCACTGATGCGAGCGACAGCTGTGTAATCCGAAATCGTTGTCGTGTGTGTCATGCTAGGAATACAAGTGTAAATGCAATTGACTCACAAAAACGATGAGTAAACCATTTGACTGATTTCCTTTTAATAGCACGAAAGAACTCTCCTTTGCCAAAATGTTCTTCCAAGCTTATTGAGGGGACAATTCTAATTATTTATCGTTAGTATTATTAAGATTTGTGAGTTTTCAAGCATCGATTTCAAAAAACTGCGCTGTCTGTGCACTTAACTAATGGACCTCTTATACAATTTCGCAAACTAGTATACAGGGTCCTTCTTAACATGCTGACAGTTTTTTAAGGGGATGACCAGACCATCAAACTGAACAACTTTCTCTGTCGGACCAACATCGAAATCGCGAAAATAAAATCAGCTGTCCATACAATTGGCTCGAGTGGGTTTGCTGTTTTGTATGGAACAGCAGATTGTTTTTCGCGATTTCCATGTTGGGGCTATAGAGAAAGTCGTTCAGTTTGACGGTCTGATCATACCCTTAAAAAGTGTCAGCATATTAAGATGGACGATGCGGATAGTTTGTCGTGTGAAAATATTTAACCTTCTTTTACGATACGATTTAGAATTAAGTTACAGTTAAAGGTACAATAATGAGGCATTTATTGGAAACTGCACAAGAAGACAAAAATTTCACATACAAAAAATTACGTATTGCAATAATTTTGGGTTTTAACGCTTTCTATGAATCCGCGATTCTGTTTTGAAATCGATGCTTTTTGACTAATGTGATTTGTATAGAATGCTTTGGATTTTGTATTTTCTATAGAAATTTTCAGGGAATATTCGCGTAAATCGAGTAATGTCTTATTACCATTACTACACCATATTTGCCGGTGGTCAAATTAGATACTTCAGTGAAACCTTCCATTTGGCGAGAAAATAAGGTTTACAATGGTGTGATTTTAGCCTTAGCTGGCTGGCTGACCAGAATGTGCGATGTAGCTACGCTATGCGAGGATGCGCGTCGAAGCTATGAAACTATGTACTCGCTTCCATCAAAACTGCGAGGTAGATGAGTGATGTGAACATGAAAAGCTAAGCGTAGCGAACGTAGCTACGTTAAGCTCTGCGTAGTTTAGCTACGTTGTAGCTTAGCTTAGTTTCCTAGCTTAGCTACCTAACCCTGTGACTGCGAGAATCCCTGATAGTTCTTTTCTCCTCTTACCTCTTACTTTCCTCCTCATCATTAGCAAACATCCCTATTACACAACCCTAGATCTTATCCTTAGCACACATCTCTCTCTGGAGATTTTTGTAAAAAGAACTCGCTTAGTTAAATACTCGTTCACCACGCTAAGCCAGGCTTGTCTCACTCCACAGCTCGGATGCGCTTGACGGCGATCCCCACCGAGTGGTGAATATAGGAGAATAGGTTAGGTATACCGTGTACACTTCTTGGTCAAATCTCATTAGACTTGCCGCCATTTTGTGAGTAGTCAATGCGAGACTTGAAAACCCTAGCGATGTCACGCTGCCAGCACATGAAAAAATGAAAGAGGAGACTATCAAAAGGAAACTTTCATGTCTAATGACTCGGTTCATTTTTGTTTGCATGCGCGCCGTTGTGACTGTTGGTAGGTTATTCGTGATTTGTAGGATAGGACGGGTGCGAATAACTTTGCAACTTATTGCCGTGCCGAGAGAGTCGCTATTTATTTAAATCTGTTTTCGAAGTGATTCTTCTGTACCGGTAGGTACTAGTATGTATTCTATAGCTAAGCTATGAAACTTAGCGTAGCGCAGCTTAGCTACATCGCACATCTCTGGTGGACAGCCAGCCTAATTTATTTTAAAATCAATGATTATTATTATTCACTTATAATCTGAGAATTTCTATAGTATTGTAGTTATGGTTATAGGTACTACCTATTCAGACTTGTGTAGTTATTTATAATTAGTTAAAATTTTATCAAGATACAAATAAAATGTGTGAAGTCACAATTTTACATTAGTTTTTCCATCAAACTTCTCAATAATTAATAGTCTCATCAAGAAAATGGAAAATTTTTAACTATTCGATATTAATAAATTAAATTTCTATTAGTATACCCTTAAATCGACGGTTAAGAATCAATAATGGCTAACTCACATTTTTGGCGAAAATGACCTTTAAATGTGGTTAGATTTAAAGTTGAGTTTTACGTGTCCTGGCAAAAACATACAACGTGTTAATGAATGAGCGCAAACCTCTTACACCCCAACTGATTTATAACAAAATACTTAGATTGAAACAATAATTTCATTATTTTGATAGTTAAAATTTAAAGTTATTCGCATTTTAAGTTTTCAGTCAAAAATGATTTGTTATCATTTCAGCAATGAATGTCGATACATTTTAAGAATCTTGTTTTGGTAGTAAGTAGGTTGAGTGTGCCCGTGCAGTGGGTTGAGATCGAGTTCAGTAAATTTTAAATTTCACAAATAATTTATTTAATATTTTGAAAAAAAAATCCTATGTTGAAACCATGATAATTCGATTCTGCTCTCGGTTCTAAACAAACCACTTTCTAGTTTTGCGTTAATTCATTAACACGTTGTATATGCCACTATCTTGTACTTTTTATGTATTTATACTGACACAAAAATTTTTGGTAAGTCAACATTTGAAAGAGCAAAATGTTTTTTTCGTCTCCTGTAAAATTTGTGCTTTGATAGTCAGCCGTTATTGATTCTTAACCGTCGAAATGTTGTTTTGGCATGAGTGAACAACATTTTATTTGTATTACAATAAAATATAATGCTGCAGTTATCAATTAGTGTAACTTTTATATAATATTATAAATTATGTTTTGTAGTTATACTCTTTATAAGAAGTCACTGCAGGCGAGATATATAATACAGGGTGTAAAATTTAATGCGTTATATATTAAATGGTGCTTCAGACTATCGAACTGGACAACTTTCACTATTGGAACAAAAATTGAAATCGCGACAAAAAAAATTAGCTGTTCTCGCTGGCTGTTACATACATTTGAGTCGCCTTGCCATTTGCGTTTCCTATGCGATTTCGGTGTTGGTTCCGTACTGAAAGTTGTTGTGTTTGAGGGTTTGAAGTGCCCCATAAAGTATAACGCATTTAAGTTTACACCCTGTATAAATACAGACTACAAATTTAATTGATTTTCGATGTTATTTCAATGACAGCAAAGTCGATAATGATTTGGCAGTGAAAAATGCTCTGCACTGCGGTTCACCGGGATTGCGCTGGCTTGAGAGACATTGACCGACGGTGGGCCCATCCAAAATGAAACCGGTCATGTGCGAGTAGGGCTACTCGCGCACCGAGGGTTCCGTACCACACCATCACACAACACAACACAACATATTAACTTACAAAAAAGAAATCTCCGGGACCTTTAGCGCGAAACCGACTCATATTTAGACGGTTTTCATTATTTGTCGTTATACTTGCTCTATAATCACACCAAGTTTGACGCTTGTATGAATTACCGTTTTTACGATAGAACGAGAAGAAAAAACGTAGATAAAAAACTAGTTTCTTGTTGAGAACCCCCCTTAAATTTGAACTTGTTGATAATTTTATTATTTGTTAAGAAATCCGGCATACTAACGCATATTCTGTGAAAATTTCAACTGTCTAGCTATTACGGTTCAAAAGTTACAGCCTTAAATAGGTAGGACGGACGGACGGACAACGTAGGCTTAGTAATAGGGTCCCATTTTCACACTTTCGGGTACGGAAACCTAAAAACCACGATTAGTATGGGAACGCGTTTACTAACCGTGCTTTTGAATGGACCCGCGGTCAATGTGTCTCAACCCTTATCAGAAATCAGAATGTTTATTCATAGAAATGTGAATTTCTTATTTTATGATTCTTCCTCCCGTGAAAATATTCTTGCATGAACAAATTCACTTAGGAGGCCTTTCAACTCTCAGTGGCGCCCTTAACACAAAATTTTAGATTTCTCTGATTGAGAGTATAACCTAAAATCTAAAATAAAAAATGCAGCACCACCTTATTACAAAAGCCTTAATACTGTTTTACATTTTATAAAATAATTTAATCTGTTTTTAAAGGAGTATACGAATTTTCAAAAAAATATGTAACTACGATTTATTTAGATGTTTTTAATGAATGATTCCAATCTTAACTATTATAAAACTGTAACAGAAGTGTGTCTGTACATTGAAGATATTTACAAAAAAAAAGGTAACGATTCCTATGGTTTTAAGATGTCCCTGATACTAAAACCTTTTTTAGAATTGGCCTGTTTGTTTGTGCATCACGCAAGAACTACTGAACCGATTTTGATGAAGCTTTGTTTGTTTGATAGCTTATGATCTGACTTAAAATCGGGTACCTATATAATTTGCGCGGACGAAGTCGCGGGTTAACTCTAATTAACCTATAAAAGTTTTGTATTAGGTAATCGTTGTTTTAGGGTTTTGCAGTACCTAAGTTGGTACAGCATTTTTTATTTTATGTTTTCTTGATTGACTTCTTGACTTGATTGATTTTCTGATGACTGTACGCCACTGTACGGTAACAAGCCTCTTAAAAATTTTATTTTTCATATGTTTCTTAAAGACTCTGCATTTACTTAAATTTGTAAAATAGTATGTAATTTTGTTTAGTTTTATTCTGACACATTATACAGGGTCCTTCCCAATATGCTCACTGTTTTCCAAGGGGATGATCAGACCATCAAACTGAACAACTTTATCGATGGGACCAAAATCGGAATCACGAATAAAATTTCAGCTGTCCTATACATTGGGGTCAAGTCGGTTTGCAGTTTTGTTTGGTAACGGCTGATTTTCATTTCGCTGTTGGTTCCAAAGAGAATATTGTTCAGTTTGATGGTCAGATCATCACCTGAAAAAAACAGTCAGCATGTTAAGAAGTAACCCTTATGTACTTTCATTGTGTTGTTTTACACTACACTATCTATACTATAGTAGTTATATGTATATCAGAATCTGATGGCAAATAAGGAAATCAAATTTTAGACTACGCAACACTGGGGTAATTGGAGTAGGGCCCTTTACACACTGCGACTTTTTGCTGCATCGATTTAGTCGCGAAGCAGCATCGATGCAAACGCGATACAGAGAGATAAGCTCGCCCTTTGTAATTGTCTATTATGCTGTTTTCATATATATTTCCGTGTGTACAATAAAGAGTTAAAATAAATAATAAATAAATAAAATAAAGCCACGACGCAAAACGTTCGTAACACATGCGTGTGCTTTGATACAAACGTGCGTATTCATCGCTACAATCACGTGTTTGATTCGATACAAACGCCGTTGTGATGGTTGGTAGTTTATTCGCGAATTGTACAGTCACCATCAGATATATCGTAGCATACAAGGTGTTCAAATATTTCTGAGCAGTGCTGATTTTCAATAAATTATTTACAGTAAATGTTACCAATTATCGGCCCGATAGCACAGTCTGTAGTGAACCTGCCTGCTGTGCCGAAGGTCGCGGGTTCGAATCCCGTAAGGGACAAATATTTGTACCCGAGTCATGGACGTTTGTATCTATATATGTATTATATATCGTTGTCTAGTCATCATAATACAAGTCCAGGCTAGATTCTGGTACTTTAAATGTGACTAGATAATTTGTGTGACAATGTCCAAGATATTTATTTAATTATATCTAAACGTGTATTTTGTCATAAATATCGGAACAACTTATTTTCGATTATTTCTTTACTAGTTATTTAAAATTGAAATGTTTAAAACATCGGAGTAAGGCCTTTTATCCTAAACTACTCAGATGTTTATGATCACCCTGGCTGTGTAGATAAATTTGATGTTCTAGGCGTTCAGATGTTTTTGATTGGTTATGTGTAAAGAAATTATTGAAAATTAGAACTGCTTAGAAATATTTTACCACCTTATTTGCTATGATATATCTGATGGTGACTGTACGATAGGACGGGTGCGAATTACTTTGCACCTTATTGCCGTGCAGAGAGAGTAGATATTATTCAAATCTGTTTTGAAGTGATTCTTCTGTACGGGTAGTACTAGTATTTATTCTGTGCTAAGGCTTCTGGTATACTTATAATTATTATCCTTTATCAGCCTTAAATGTTCCACTGCTGGTCAAAGGCCTCCTGTTATTTGTATGTAAAATCCCTGTTTTATTATTCGTTAGCGTTCTTCTTAAGAGGGAAACGAGGCTCCTGTGCTGCCTTCAATAGATTTTTTTTATTTCTAGACAATTAGTCAACACTTCCAAAAAACAAGAATGTCAGTCACATTGTTGTCATAATTGGTTTTCGATTTATCGAAACATTATGTTTTATGTTTGTAGTTACTATCTTTAAAAACTGCCAAAAGTGGCATATGGGCTGTTTTAAAAATAGTAACTACAAACATTCAAGAAGATAAAAATTATTACTTATGTGCTAAATTGTATTACCAATTTGTATAAAATATATTGTCTAACAAAATTAGCTGAAACTATTTAAAGGGTATCATCGAACCATCAACCTGAACAACTTTCTCTATGGGACCAATATCGATATCGCGAAAAAAACAGCTGTATGGGACATTTGAGTCAAGTTATGTTTGCAGTTTTGTATGGGACAGCCGATTTTGATATTGGTCCCATAGAGAAAGTTGTTTAGTTTGATGATCTGATCATGCCCTTAAAATAGTTTCAGCTAATTTTGTTAGACCTTATACAGGGTATATGGAAAAGTATCGTTAACCTTTAAACCACATACTCTACCCATCAAACTGAACAAATTTTACCATGGGAGCAAACCTGTCAGAACAAAAAACATATCAGCTTCACCATACGTTTGAATCGAGTATGTTTTGCAGTTTAGTATCGGACAGCTGATATTTTTTTTTGTTGACAGTTTTGCTCCCATAATAAAAGGTGTTCAGTCTCCTTTCATGATACTTTTCCTTACACCCTGTATAATGTGTATGATCATCAACATTATTAAAGTCACCCAGGGTAATTGTAACTACATATAGTAACACTGAAATTGTCAGCATATTTTCGGATGCCATAGATGCATGCATTACGTGCGTATTTAACACACTTACACCACAATATACGAGTATGGTACTACATACAGACACTCCCTGTCCCCCACCAATTTATACCTCACCCCCTCGTGGGAGACGGGGGGAAGACGACAATAGGCAGTGGTGTAGTAGGCCTCTCTCACTCGCACGTTCTTACTTCTTTGCCAGCGAAAGCCCATATGTATGAAGTGACAGCGAAGGGTTTACGTAGTAACTTATTATTAATCTGTGGAAGGATACAGGGTGTGGCAATGCACAGTGTGGCATACCCTTTACCACAGATTTTTGTATACAGGGTGTAAGGAAAAGTATCATTGACCTTTAAACCACATACTCTACCAAACTGAACAACTTTTAATATGGGAGCAAACCTGTCAGACCAAAAACTAAATCAGCTGTTTCATACATGACAGCAGATGTTTTTTGTGCTGACAGATTTGCTCCCATAGTAAGAGTTGTTTAGTTTGATGGGTACCTATGTGGTTTAAAGCTTAAGAGAAGTTTATTCCGAATGCGTAAATGCGCGGTGCATACAAACGAAGTCTGGTGATATTTTCAATACAAACCATTGAACCCAACCAATGAAATTTTTCAGAAATAATCTAGAAACCTCTATGTTTGTATGAAGTCAGATTTTCGTTAAAATATACAGTTTTAGTGCTAGGATTAATTCAAGATTTGTATGGAAATCTTTGAGGCACTGTAACTTTAAAACTATACATTTTAACGAAAATCTGACTTCATACAAACATAGAGATTAGTTTCTAGATTGTTTCTGAAAAATGTCATTGACTTTAATTGGTTAGTATTGACAATATCACCAGACTTCGTTATACAGCGACATCTGTATAGAACGCCTTCGTTTGGTTTAGCACTAAGGCCGGGATTCAGAAACGATTTTTTTAGTCTTAGCTCGAGCTGAGCAGGGCGAAAATTTATGGATTTTGACATACGGGAGTTCGAACTATGACTTAAAAATCGTCTCTGAATCTCGGCCTAAAGATCAATGCTAGGATCACTAGGTTGAAAACATCTTTCCGAACACTTGCTCGCTTTTATTATTTAGATATTATACTTGTTTTCATCACTAGGGGTAGAGGTGTAATTATATACTTAGGGAGAACCATCGAATATATATCCTACCAGAAAAAAACAGCTTTATGCAAGTTACACCTCTACATGCGCAGCATGCGGCAATATTTGAACGTTCGTTCATGAGCGGCAGTTTTGTAGAAACATCGCCGCGCCTGTATACTCCATTTCAAATAGCGACGTAATTTTAAGGCTATTTTGAAACAGTAACAGATTTGAAACACTTCCTCTCACTTATTGTTCAATTCAATTCAATTCAATTTTTGTTTAGTGGCATCCGATGCGTTATCGCAATTCAGCCAATGTCTCGTTATGTGGATATTATATGAAGGAAAATGATCAGTGGTATTTATTAAGTCTAGAGTGGCAGTTTTGCCAATGTAAGTAGGTTATAATCTCAAGTGATTGTTTTAAGGTTAAAACACAAAAGAGTTCACAAAATGGTGGAGCCACGTGCAATCCCGACGCGTCGATACGCAAGCGTCCGTACTCCGCCAGAATTGCAACGCGACTCCCTCACTTATTGTTAGAACAGCTTTAGTAAAGTCCAAGATATGTCGGATAGTATTTCTTTCTGATGTATAAATTATATTTGCAAATCAGAATTAGCCAGAAAGCTATACATATAGAAATCGGAAAATCTTTTCGTCCTTATTTGAAATTAAGTTTAGGGGTGTCCGGCCGCCGCAAGTTCGTATGAAGCTGTTTTTCTAGTATGATATCTATTCTGTGGTTAAACCCACAATTAATTCACTGGCGAAATTACATTGGATGATTTTATTACAAATTTTAGTAAGTATTAATTTTTCGTGTAAGCCAACACAACATAATATGTAAAAATGCACAGATTGTTTGAAAAAAAAAAAAAAAACTGATATTAGGTAGATAATGTAAAATTCGTAAAGTTTTAAAATATATCATAAATGTATCTACTAATTTTTAGCAATAAGACATAGATTTATTGTACATTTTATTATGACTTCTATTAAATATTTAAAGAAAAAAAAAAAAAAAAAAAAAAAAAAAAAAAAAAAACTGTTGTTTACTCAAATGTATGGAAACATACTCCATCCAGTAAATAAAATTTTCGTTGAATCGGTAATTTATACAGGGTGAAATTGATATCATTAGCACACTTGAAACTTAGAGTCTACCCATCAAACTAGCCAAGCAAAACGACCGTAGCAAAAAAAAACAGCTGTTTCATACATTAGAGTCGAGTAGGTATTGTAGTTTAGTATAGAACAGCAGATTTTTTTTTGCTTCGATCGGTTTGCTCCCATAGTAAAAGTTGTTCAGTTTGATGGGTAGAGTATGTGGTTTCAAGGCTAATGATACTTTTCCTTTGTATAGGAATCGGAAAATCTTTTCGACCTTAGCATATGCTCACGACTATATTCCCCGAAGGGGTAGTCAGAGATATTCTGAAACCTCAGAACATCCACGTTTCACCAGTAGTACCGAAACTCTGTCTAGTGTGACGGGGGGTTGAGCCTGTCGCCACTTATAACGGACAGTGTGTACAATACGTGCCTCGAAATTGAAGCAAGCCGATTTCCTCACGATGTTTTCCTTCACCGAAAAGCTAGTGGTGTTACAAATCGTACATAAATTCCGAAAAACTACTTGGTACGAGTCTGGACGGGGATCGAACCATCGCCTCCTGCACGGCAGGCAAGGTTACTCGCCACTGGACCACCACGGCTCGTCGACCTTATTTGAAATGAAGTATACCTAACATCTAATTATGGTTTTAATATGGCATTTCATAAGTCGAAATAGAGATGTTTTGTAAGTCGTTTGAACTCAATAGGGGAGTTGACTACCTACATCTACACTAATATTATAAAGAGGAAAGATTTGTACCTATTTTTGTATGTTTGTAATGAATAGGCTCAAAAAGTACTGGGCCGATTTAAAAAATTCTTTCACCAATAGAATGCTACATTCTTCCAATTTGACATAGGCTACATTTCATTTTGAAAAAAATTAGGGATCCTTGGTAAAATTTGAACAATGTAACCGAAGGTGTAGAAAAATGAGCCCGTGCGAAGCCGGGACGGGCTGCTAGTAAAATATATATTAGTTTCAACTGCTCAGTAAATAAACCGTTTGAAAATAACGCTAAACTCACATTTTCAGTAATTCTGTTGCTTGAATACCTACTATTTTTAATAACTGGATAAACTATAACAAGTATCAAAACAATGACGTCACTATTCAATTTTTAGTGCAATATTTCCTAAGAGGAAGGATCTCTTTAATACTAGAGTGAGCCATACCAATTGTAAAGTGTCCACTTTTTTTGACGTTTACGCTTGAGTGTGTGGTGTCAAGTAGTATGGACAAAAGGCACCAAGTGACATATGGCCTTATGTTTACGGTCACTTTTCACACACGCTAGCTCAATAAAAAGTGGACAGCCGCATAAACAAATATCTATAGTTCCATCTCCTTCTACTATTAAAGGTATGTCATAAGACAAAAGAGACCAACTACAATCGTAAATTTATGCGGACTCTATCCTGGAGATCCTTCCTCTTAGAATATTTCCTACAAAGCACGCGTTTTGACGTTTGATAAAGTGTTGTAAATTTGACTAGTTAGAAACTCGCGGGTTTCAAACATTTTCGACCCGCCTTAGACTAAGCTCACGCTCAAAAGCCGTCTCTAAATCTCGACTATATACCTTTTTGATCTTCCACGTAACATAAGTATCAAACAAACAACAAACGAAACTTTATCAAACGGAATATTAAATGAACAACCAAAACTTTTAGAATTATGCCCCTTATATGGGTAAAGCCACAGATTTTGCCACTTTTGCCCTACTCGTAAATGGCCATTAAATTTTCGCAAAAAATAATATACATCGGAAAATGATATATTTAAAAGATAGGGAATAGCTTGATAGGAGAAAAGGGGATATCTCTGACTACCCCCTCGGGGAATATAGTCGTGAGCATATGCTTATGCTATGGAATAGCTTGATTTGACTCGCAATTAAAAAAAACCGTTCAAGTACACGTCGGACTTCCCACGCACTAGCCAAAAAAAAGTTTTTCCCGGGACCCTTAGCGCGAGATCGATTTATGAGCCTCATGCAGGTTTGGGGGATTCTGGTGAACTGATGCGGTTCACCAGGATCCTCTGAGGGATCGGGCTAGGGGATCCTGGTGGCCTAAACCGATTTATACATGGCCAGTTTTGTTATACCTACTGTCGAGTTTGTACTATAGTCACACCAAGTTTGAAACTTGTATGTAAGTACCTACTACAATTTTTACGATAGAGCATAAGCATAGCATATGCTCACGACTATATTCCCCGAGGGGGTATTCAGAGATATTCTGAAACCTCAGAACATCCACGTTTCACCAGTAGTACCGAAACTCTGTCCAGTGTGACGGGAAGTAAGCCCGTCGCCACTTATAATGGACAGTGTGTACAATACATGCCTTGAAATTGAAGCATTTAGGTTTCCTCACGATGTTTTCCTTCACCGAAAAGCCTGTGGTATTATAATGGTGGTGGTATGGTTTTACGATAGAGCGATAAATACTACCTCGTTTCTTGCATGGGGAACACCTTATTTTTTTGTTTTTTTTTAATTATTTGTCATCAAATCCAATATAATGACACATTCTGTGAACATTTCAACCGGCTATCTTCCGAATATACAGCCATCTGAAGCTAGGACAGACGGATGGACGGACAGCGTAGGCTTATGAATAGAGTCCTGTTTTCACCCTTTGGGTATGAAACGTTCGTTAGCGCGCTGCATACAAGCTTTATACAGGGTGTTACAAAAATACCCCTAAAGAAAAAAGGGTGTTAAAGGTTATTCCCTTGTAAAGAGTATATTGACAATGTATGACAACCGTAGTGTAGTATCATTACTTACCGAATTTTTTTTTTAAATAAAGATATTAAAGAAGAAGACTTCGAATAATTTTGAATAATTTCAATAAAGTATTCATATTCGTCATCATGTAAGATAATATAAGCATCTTACAAATAGCTTTTTCCAACAAAAAAAACTTCATCGTCTCTTACTGAAATTTAGGTAAAAATGACTTACAAACACTACCCTTCTGAAAAAATAGTCTATGTTTCAAATGTCACACTAGAGTTTGGATTTTTTAATAATTGACTTCGATGAAGGATTTTTTTTTTTTGGACTCTGTATTTACCTCGTACCATCCTCCTACGACACGTGTTGAGAATTGGGTAGTCACCTATTTACGGGAACTGCTTGGACTGCAGTACCTACCTACTGTACCCAGTCGATTAGGTAGGTAACTAACTATTGAATAAGAAAGTAATATTTTTGAATGCGTGCGTTAATGAAGGAGCGCGCTCCATACAAGCGAAGTCTGGTGATATTTTCAATACTAACCAATTAAAGTCAATGAAATTTTTCAGAAACAATCTAGAAACAGACAATACGCGTCGTTGGCTCTGCCGCAGAGCGGGCGGCGAAGCTAAAGCGGGTGACATATGCCAACCTGGAGCAGGGGTATGATTTCGTGCCAGCCGCTTTTGAGACTGGAGGCCCTTGGGGGGTCGATGCCAAGGACTTCATTAGAGAGATAGGGCAGCGTATGAGGACTAAGGGGGGGGACCCATGCTCGGGAGCCTTTCTGGTACAGAGAATTTCTTTGGCCATCCAGAGGGGCAATGCGGCCAGTATCTTTGGGACCTTTGAGCCAGGGTTGCGAAGGGCAGTGCCTTTAGATTAGTTAGTGATAGTCTGACGAAGCTTGCATGCGGATTTTATCTTGTGTCCTGCCATTGACGAAGCTTGTAGCGGATATAGATGTATGTGATTAAGATTTGACGAAGCCTGCGTTGCGGATTGGATTATTTTTGTTATATTGTTTTGAATTTGAATAAATAATTGATTAACTAATTATATATCATTTAGAAACATGGCCAATAATATAGAATTAAAGATCTAGAAACTAATCTCTATGTTTGTATGGATTCAGATTTTCGTTCAAATGTATAGTTTTAAAGTTACAGTGCCTCAAAGATTTTCATACAAATCTTAAATTTATCCTAGCATTAAAACTGTATATTTTAACGAAAATCGGACTTCATACAAACATAGAGATCAGTTTCTAGATTGTTTCTAAAAAAATTAATTGGCATTAAAAGGGAAGATGGCAAGAGACCAGACGCAATAAAAAGTCATGGCATTCGGTGTCGAAACACTTGGACCGTGGGGTCCCGGCGCCCAGGCGATTCGACCGGGGATCCAAGGGCTTGCACTTTCCTCGTTCAACGGATCAGCTTAGCCGTTCAGCGAGAAAACGCTGCCAGCATCTTGGCTACCCTCCCGCGCGGCCCAGACCTGCATCATATTTTAGGTTAAGTTAGTTATAAGTTCTAATTAATTTAAATTTTAATTTACCTACCTACATTTATTTGTTTTTTGTTGATAAATATTATATTGGCATTAATTGGTTAGTATTGAAAATATCACCAGACTTCGTTTGTATGCACGCATTTACGCATTCGGAATAAACTTCTCTTAATGTCTAACCATCTCAAAGATACCTACAACATAAAATGATTGACTACGACCCCGACTCGTCTCACATTTGATCTGTTCGCGTAATTCTCTAAGTGTTGCCGTAAATATAACGTTTTATGGTATCTAATTACATGGGGTTATTACTTTGACGGAGACTGTAAAGGGTTGGTTGTTGTGAAGCTTGGCTTAAGTTATAAGCATTTGAAGATTTAGATACTCGATAAATGATTCGGGAGCGCGGTGAAGACCAATCATTTATCTTCGGTATGTAGACTATATACCTACTATTAAATATTATTACCTTACTTGTAAGATTTGCAAAGCGGTTCTTGACGTAAAATAAGTAGACCGAGGAGAGGAGACTAAAGGAAAAAGGTTTCTTTTGTGGTCGAAAAGTAGCCACCTTTTAAAGTAATAGGTACCACTTAGGTAGTTACTAAAAAGTCAATGTAAGACTGACTAATGACTACCTTACCATACACCGTGTTAATGAATAAGCGCAAAACATCATACACCCCAACTGATTTACAATAAAATAATTAGATTGAAACAATAATTCCAATATCTTGATAGTTAAAATTGTAAGTTATCCGCATTTTAAGTTTTCAGGCAACAATGATTTGTTATCATTTTAGCAATGAATGAAAGCGCTAATGTGCTCATATAGTGCAGTAGAATTAGCACGAAATAAAGCATCATTTCACATTAATTGTGGTACTAATGATAATTTCCCCATCAACAGAGTTATGTATGGATATGATTACCTTAAATTTGCAACCGATTTGGAATTACGGAAAATGGTGAAAATGGGGAAAAACCTTAATTATTTAATAACTCCAAAACAAAAATTGTGGTACTAGTTGCGATTATACCATTTATTTAGAGAACCAGTACCTACCTTCTCAGGAAATTTGGAGCGGTTGCGACATACGGAACCTACCTAAACTTGTAAAACAGATTTTTCGTCTTTAACTCCTAGGCAAAATTTGTGGTACTAGTTTCGAACTCTTTGACAACTTGTATTAGCCTTCGACATTTAGTTTTAAGTTCGCAACCGGTTGCGACCTACGAAACCCTAAAAAAATACTTTTTTCGAAATTCTACTTCGGGCAAAATTCGCGTAGTCTGGATTATTGCTTCTATCATATTTATAAGTCGAATTCTATCTACCTTGTAATCGCAACTTAAGAAAACATTACGGAACATTGTCTATTTCATAAATAAAAAGCGCGGGTGATGCGAGGGGAATGCGTTGCGGCGCGCGAGGGCGGGTCGCAGCTTGTGCGTGTACGCGGGTGTTGTGAGACGCGCGGGATGTCGCGGGGGTTCACGGCTCGTTACTACTACTCGTTATTACCTATTCTGTGACTTTACTAGACTTACCTTATACTACACATGGACGGATTAAAACCGTTATTGTACACAGCCAGCACACATCGTTCGTACGTATAGTCAGTTACAGAAAACGTATACATAGTCACATTATACAACGTGTTAATGAATTAACGCAGAACGAAAGTAGTTTGTTTAGAATCGAGAGCAGAATCGAAATATCATGTTTTTAACTTTTCAATTTTATCAAAATATTAAATAATATGTTTGTAAAATTTAAAATTTACTGAACTCGATCTCAACCCACCGCTCAAGATCTTCAGAGCAAGCTATGCCTGCGGTCACATACCGGAACAGTGGAGTAAGGTTATATTCATACCTAAGGCTGGAAAAAAAGACTTCTCATTGCCGAAGTCATTTAGACCAATAAGCCTCTCCTCTTTTCTTTTGAAAACAATGGAAAAGGTACTGGACAGACACATCAGAGATGGGGTCCTAATTAGCAGACCCATCCACCCCAACCAACATGCCCACCGCAGAGGTAAATCTACGGAATCTGCTCTGCTCGACCTGACCGACAGAATAGAAAGGGCACTGGAGGACAAACAAATTGCACTGTGTGCATTCCTAGATATTGAGGGAGCTTTTGACAATACACCGATCAGAACACTGGTCAGGGGACTCGAACTGAAAACAGGTAGACCCGATCACGATCAGATGGGTTAAGTCAATGCTCTCAAACCGAAGAGTAAAACTTACTCTTCATTCTACCACGGTGGAAGTGGCCACGACAAGGGGCTGTCCGCAAGGTGGGGTGTTATCGCCCCTATTATGGACCCTTGCTGTGGACCAGCTGTTGCATAAGATGGCTGACCTCAGAATTGACACTCAAGGCTACGCTGATGACTTAGTGATCACAGTAAGGGGCAATAGCCAATACATGATATCAACCATTATACAAAGAGCTTCTCAATACCATAAGTGCATGGTGTAGAGAAAACGAATTATCGGTTAATCCTGGTAAAACTGTTATAGTGCCGTTTACGAACAAGTGAAAGCTTGACAGGCTTGTGCAGCCTACACTGAATGGCAATCAAATACAATTTTCCACGAAGAAGTTAAATATCTGGGCGTAACCTTTGACCAGAAGCTTTCCTGGAACCCTCACTTAGAAAATGTACTGCAGAAGGCCAAAATTGCCTTGGGCACATGCAGTCGTATGGCAGGGCTGAACTGGGGACTAAGACCCAGAACAACCTTGTGGCTGTACACCGCCATTGTGAGGCCGGTAGTAACATACGCCTCTGTGGTATGGTGGAGGAAGACCAAACAGCGGACTGCAATCACCCAGCTAAGCAGTCTACAAAGAACCGCCTGCTTAATAGCAACCAGAGCCATGTCCACCTCGCCTGGGGAGGCGCTAAATGCACTGTTGGGGCTGCCGCCCTTGCATTTACACGTGCAAAGAGTGGCAATGGCCAGTATGCACAGAATCGCCTCTCAGACCACAGCGAACTGACTTTCCGAAGGATTGAGATCTTTTAAAGACTCAGTCATGGCAATTCCTATTCTAGGCATGATAACAGATGTTATGCAGCCTAAGAACGTATGTATATAACGCTTTACTGTGGAGCTACCATCCAGAACTGACTGGCTAAGTGACAATGTGCACTGGAAAGCCGGCAGTCTTATATGGTTCACTGATGGCTCCAAGTCTAGAAACGACGTAGGCTGTGGAGTATATGGAGAGCGTCCGAGGTTTATGAAAAGAACAAATCTCGGAAAGTACGCCTCAATATTCCAGGCAGAGGTATATGCCATCCTAGAATGTGCGGAGGCAAATCTGCAAAAGCGCTACGTCAACCATACTATCTACATAAACTCCGATAGTCAAGCAGCTCTATTAGCGCTGGCTTCCGACACAATAAGTTCGAAGCTAGTGGAAAACTGCTTGACTCTCCTCAATACCTTGGGTGCATTGAACAAGGTAATTTTAAGATGGGTTCCTGGGCACTCGGGCATCGTAGGCAATGAAAGGGCCGAAGAGCTAGCGAGAGATGGTGCTGGTGGCACGCAGTATGGACCAGAGCCGTTCTGTGGGGTCCCTAAAAGCCTATTCAATTTAACGCTTAGGAACTTATGTCTTAAAAAATCGACTGATCACTGGATGGATACGCCAGGACTAAACCATTCCAAGGCACTAATTGCGGCATACGACTGCAAAATGGCAAAGGAGAGAATCGCGCTCAGCACGACAAACTTGCGCATTATAGTGAGGGCGCTGACGGGGCACTGTAGGCTGAACAAACACCTTACAATCCTAGGCATCAGGGACACGAAACTCTGCAGATTATGTCTGGAGGAGGACGAACCCCCCATTCACATCCTTTGTGAATGTGGCCCACTAATGCACAAACGATATGCACACTTGGGTAAACACTTTGTTCATCCGAGTGAAGTAAAATCTTTCACTGCTAAAGAAATCCTACAATTCCTAAAGGAAGTGGGTATTAGCAGTGAACTGTAACTATTGTGGCGATCACAAAAGATCTAAATAAGGTCGAAGTGATACTAGTCTGCAGAAGACTCAAAAAGCCGCTTTACAACAATAAAAAAAAAAAAAAAAAAAAAAACCCACCGCTCGGGCACTCTCACCCAGAGGTGGGCGCCGACCTGAAATTTGCCGGCGGCGGCGCGGCGGCTCTACGCCGTGGCGACAATATTTTTTTTTGTTGAAAATTCACACTATAGGTGTTAAATGTTTAGAAGCTCCAGGAGCCAGAAATATAACGAGAACAAAAAGAAAAAAACGTGCTCATGTTATTACAACTACAAACGCGATCTCTCAGCATTCAAAAAAACCAATCTGACTGTAAAAAAAAATAACGGGGTTCGTATTAGCAGGAATCGCTAGACTAATCCCGGTATGTGTAGAAACCCCGCTCTACAGTTTAAACCGGTAATAAGCGCTGGCTTGGCTTGGCTGTCAGCGCTGGCAGCCAGCTCGGCAACCCGCGCCGCCGGCACTTAACTCGGCAACCGGGGCGCTGCCAGCATTTAGCTTGGCAAGCAGCGCCGGCACTGATATGGAAAACCAGCGTCGGCAACCAAATGAGCGACTAGCGCTGTCAGCGGAGAGTGGCCCTTATAAAGTAGTTTAGGCCTGTAAGCAGCCAACTTGGCTGTCGGTTGCGGAGGCGGCGGCGGCGGCACGGGTAATCCGGCGCGGCGCCCACCTCTACCCTCACCCGACTTACTACCAAAACAAGATTCTTAAAATGTATCTATGAGCACGCTTTCATTCATTGCTGAAATGATAATAAATCGTTTTTGCCTCAAAACTTAAAATGCGAATAACTTTAAATGTTAAGTATCAAAATAATGAAATTATTGCTTCATTCTAATTATTTTGTTATTAATCAGATGGGGTGTATGAGGTTTTGCGCTTATTCATTAACACGTTGAAAAAGTGCGCACGTACAAAATGTATATACACACATACATACATAATAACATACGAGTACGTATACATAATTAATTGATTACATTGTGTTTATACGTACATAATGTATACATGGTGTCCCAAAATTCAACGTCAAGCCGAATACAGAAGATAGGTGAGTTTATAACTGTTCAGGGAAAAATACAATAAAAAAATCAAAGTTTAATAGTTTTCGAGATTTTGAATAATTTTTTACATTTGAAAATTTCGCCACCCCGCGCTCAACTTTTAGATGTAGTTACTACAAATTTGTAAATTTTTTCATGAAAATACTTGTTACGCATTTGACAACATTTCATTTTAAGAAAGGTATCAAAATAAGGAAACCGTTTGGAGATTAAGTGATTCAAAGCTTGTATCAAAATTATCAGATTTTTCTATCCATTATTTTACTTAATTATTTTAGAGATTGAATGAGATTTTATTCCTTTGCCTGCTGGGCTTTTCTATTGTATTTGACAGTTTTTATTTTTAATGTTATTGCGGCCAAGGTATCTTAGGCATAATTCCTACGTTTTTCATAAAATTCAAAACTAAATTAAAAATAGAAATATCGGTCAAAAATAAAATCAGAAAAATACGTATCTCTTATTTTTCAACCTATTTTATATTTTTTATTAAAATTAAGTGGTTAAAAAAAATTATATTGTCAATTCTGAATAAACTTTACAGTCGACAATTCAAAAATAAAGAATTAGTTCCATACTTTTTACAGAAAACACCGTTTTCCATCAGACCTCTGCGGTGCATTTTGTTTTCTATGTCAACTTTGAGTTTACACCCTGTATCAAAATGTATCGTCCTAACCTGGCAAGTTATTTTAAAAGTTGGCCAATTGCGTCGAGCGCTCGAATCGAGAAATTTTTGTTAGAAATCGAACGAAAATCAGTAGAAACACCCGCGTCCACGCACAAGCTGCAACCCGCCCCCGCGCGCCGCAACGCATTCCCCTCGCATCACCCGCGGTTTTTATTTATGAAATAGACAATGTTCCGTAATGTTTTCTTAAGTTGCGATTACAAGGTAGATAGAATTCGACTTATAAATATGATAGAAGCAATAATCCAGACTACGCGAATTTTGCCCGAAGTAGAATTTCGAAAAAAGTATTTTTTTAGGGTTTCGTAGGTCGCAACCGGTTGCGAACTTAAAACTAAATGTCGAAGGCTAATACAAGTTGTCAAAGAGTTCGCAACTAGTACCACAAATTTTGCCTAGGAGTTAAAGACGAAAAATCTGTTTTACAAGTTTAGGTAGGTTCCGTATGTCGCAACCGCTCCAAATTTCCTGAGAAGGTAGGTACTGGTTCTCTAAATAAATGGTATAATCGCAACTAGTACCACAATTTTTGTTTTGGAGTTATTAAATAATTAAGGTTTTTCCCCATTTTCACCATTTTCCGTAATTCCAAATCGGTTGCAAATTTAAGGTAATCATATCCATACATAACTCTGTTGATGGGGAAATTATCATTAGTACCACAATTTATGCAAATTGATAATTTAATTCTACTGCACTAATAGATACATTTTAAGAATCTTGTTTTGGTAGTAAGTAGGGTAAGAGTATTAATATAAAATTTCTCTCACCCTGAGAGTGCCCGAGCGGTGGTTTGAGATCGACTTCAGTAAATTTTAAATTTTACAAACAAATTATTCAATATTTTCAAAAAAAATACCTATGTTGAAACCATGATAATTCGATTCTGCTCTCGATTCTAAACAAACTACTTTCTATTTTTGCGTTAATTCATTAATACTTTTTATGGTTAGGTATTTAGTAGAAGTACGAAAGGGTATGAAAATTAATGAGCTTGCTATGTAGGTACGTCCCATTTTTATCTCCAAATGCTAACAAGAGAGCTAGATATTTTTAGTTAGCTTGTCTTGTTTCTCACTTCTGGGAGAAAAAAAATCATTATTCAAAATAGAATCAAACTTCTTTTGCATGGAGCGCGCTAACGGGTGTATCCTCTTATAAGGGCCTTTGGCATCTTACGAAACTCGTCTGCTTTGGTGCTATTGAAAGACGGACACAATTTTTATTGATCACCACGCCTAACAATATAACCTAGGTAGGGTACCTAATAAATAAGTTATTCGCCCTTTCTTATAATTTGGCTTGCATCCTACCATGAGGGTGTTATAACTGAGAAAACCAATGTTACTAAGAGCTACCACTCCTCCCTTATTTGTTACAAAAACACTCCTTTCCAAGGGAAAATATGTTGGTTCTAGGGGTCAACCTAAACTGGTCATTCCACATTTATTTTGAGAATATCGCAGGGCGGGCAATAAAGTAAGCAATTTACCTACTCCTTAAATGAGATGCTGTGTTCTAGGGTATATTTTTGCATATTGTGCTCTTTGGTTTTGTGGATCTATTAAGCGAAAGTAATGGCTATTTGCTGGAAATAGAGGTCGATGAGCAAAGGGTCATTAGGCGTCTTATAACCCAAGTTTTACTTTAAGTAGAAAAGCATTAATGTGGTAACTTGTAATACCTGACATAGATAGAGCTTTTTACTTTCGTCTATTTATTTTTTTGACCGCGTGCCTACTGGAAATCGCAGCGTAGCCCCGAAGGTGGGCCGACGACCTGGAGAAGGCAGCGGGAACCCGTTGGATGAGGACAGCGCAGGACCGGTCCTTGTGGCGATTCTTGGGGGAGGCCTATGATGTCCAGTCCAGCAGTGGACGGTCATATCCTGAAAGGATGATGATTATTATTTGGATTAAATTATTTATCTAGTCATTTTAGCAGCGTAATTTTTATGTTACCAAAAATTTGTCTACTTATATCTACCTATTACCACAGAATAAATTCGAGTACCTACCGGTATAGAAGTATTACTTCGGAAACAGATTTAAATAAATAGCGACTCTCTCTGCACGGCAATAAGGTCCAAAGTTATTCGCAACCGTCATATCTTACAATTCGCAATTAACCTACCGAACAAAAATGAACCGAGTCACTAGACATGAAAGCTTCCTTTACATAATCTCCCGCTTTCATTCTCTCACGTGCTAACAGCGTGACATCGCTAGGGTTTTCAAGTCGCGCATTGACTACTCACAAAATGGAGGCAAGTCTAATGAGATTTGACCAAAAAGTTTACACTGTATACCTAATCTATTACAATTCACCACTCGGTGGGGATCGGCCGTCAAGCGTACCTGAGCTTTGGAGTGAGACAGACCTTCCTAGTTCAGTCTAAAACCAATTTTTCCTTTAGATGGTAAAACGATCATAGTCATGTAACAAACGCTTTGAAATGAGAATTTACACAAACTGGCGACGAAAGGAAACCGTTCTTAAGAAAAACTTGTTACGTTTATGAAAATGGAAGGCACTTACTTCTTAGCAGGGACATCTTCTTTCATTAAACCGGGAATATTTAAATTAGAGCGCAGTAAGAATACTTAGGGTTGGCACTTTAAAATTAAAACACTGCATGTAATGATCAGGCCGCAATCGCGGTAAATATTTCGGTGATTGAACCGTGACTGGACTATGTACGAACCATAACTTTTGACACATTTGGTATTGCGCTTTTTACGACAGTTCTTGGTGACTCGGCCTCTGGATATTAGTTAACAATAGGTACATACATAAACTCACAACCGTAATCTCTTTCGGTGTGGTCAGAGTACCAACTTTCTGTTTAAGGGTGGACGCATATCTATCCGCGGCGAAGGAGGCTAACGAAACGAATTTATACTTTTAATTCTTCTGACGATTCGTCCGATTCGCCGCGGATAAGTCTGCGAGGCTTTGATTAAATTAAAATAGCGGAAGATAGGTGACCAGCCTTTAGCGCATGGAACGCATTGAGCCCCCGTCGCCTGATTTACTTAGTCGCAATACGCTCGTACGGCATTGCGTGATTGAGATACTTTTTTTTATTTTTAGGTGGAATAAAGGTACCACAATCGTTTCAAAAAGAAAAAAACAAATCACAAAGCATAACTTTTATTTGGAAGTACATGAGAAGCAGATCCATTGTTCGAGTACGTAATGCAAGAACGTCACCTATCTTTCGCTATTTTAATTTAATCAAAGGTGTCATAGATTTTCGGCTCGTTCGCCGCGGATAAAAATGCGTCCACCTTAACAATGTAGTTTCAGCATTGCTGACATTCAGCAATCATAAACACTGCATAAGAAACCTTTAATCCCTAAGTCGACACCCACATGAAGAATTGCGGTGGTCCATTCTAAACAGGAACCACACGGTTTTATATTTTTATTCAGTTATACTTCATTTTACGGAAATCTGACAAACCTAAGGCAAGGAAAAGTATCATTAACCTTTAAATCCTACCCTTCAAACTGAACAGCTTTCACTATGGGACCAACATCAAAATCGCGAAAAAAAATCTGCTGTCAAAAATATGGAACGTCAATTTTTTTTTTCGCGATTTCCATTTTGGCTGAAAGTTGTTTAGTTTGATGGCCTAAACCACCCCCCTAAACGTTTATTTGTATTTTTGTTACTCCTTGTATAACAAATAATTCTTCGCTTTTTTTGGAAAAAAAACCCTGTGCCCTGTATTAATTTACCTACAATAATTGTAATCTTAAATGCAAACTAAGGGACGAATGAGATTAACCCAATAAAATTAATTCCCACTGTTTATTCAGATCCCTTCGTCACTTTAATTTAATTTATGTAATAAGGGAATTTTTTGTTTGGTACGTAAACAGCCTGTTTATTGTCTAAATATTCTCCTTAACGGGCACCTTATGATTAGTTTCTGATTGTAGAGTAAATTGCCTCTTAATAGATACACACGGTGACACATCAAGCTATACAAAACCAAAATAACCTGGCCTCGCGTAGGTAGAATAACGTATTGTGTTGCGCGGTTGCTTATTTTTGTTTTGTGTAGCTTGATGTGTCGCCGTGTGTACGTCACTGGTTTTCTTATCTTTACTTATCATCCCATTTCAGTACGTTATCTAATTTTGACTTTGAGCGAAGATATCTCGAGACAGAAGCATTAATTCGATTTAGTTTCTATGGGAGTTTTGTTCCACTGGACAAGACCTATCCAACGATACCTCACTCGACTTAAGGGGATATAATTCGGAGCGCGCTCCATACAAATGTACTATGGTGATATTTTCAATACTAACTAATTAAATTCAATGAAATTTTGCAGATACAATCTAGAAACAAATCTCTATGCTTGTATGGAGTCCGATTTTCGTTCAAATATACAGTTTCAATGCTAGGATTAATTTAAGATTTGTATGGAAATCTTTGAGGCACTGTAACTTTAAAACTATACATTTTAACAAAAAGTCTGACTCTATACAAGCATAGAAATTTTTTTCTAGATTGATTCTGAATAATTTCATTGAGTTTAATTGGTTAGTATTGAAAATGTCACCATAGTACGTTTACAGTATGGGGCGCGCTTCGAATTATATCCTCTTAAAGAAACAAATTAATTTTTTCCAACCCCTCTTTCGTTGTATGGGAGAGAGGTTGAAAAAAAATGTTTTCTTCATAACTACTACACTTCTGTTTTTGGGTTACTGTTATCTGTCTTCATGACAAATTTCGATTCAATAGGTGCAAAAATGAGCGAGTTATTGAGGCGGGGAATACAGAGAGACAGACAGAATGGACGAAAGTATAAGGGTTGTTTGACTACGGAACCCTAAAAGGGAGTTTTCACAGCCTTGGTGTTGAGTCAGTTTTCTGAGATTCAGAGACGTTTGAATTTGGGTTCGAACCTAGGGGAGCGCTCTGAGAAAAAATGCTACGTATACGTAGCCCATCGCAGCTTACGTACCACGTAGCTTACGACGCGATACTGATTACGAGTGTTGCATCAGTATTTAAGTTATGGAACTTCATTATGAAATACGAGACAACACTCGTAATCAGTATCGCGTCGTAAGCTACGTGGTACGTAAGCTGCGACGAGCTACGTATAAGCTGCGACGGCCTACGTATTCGTACCATTTTGTTCTCACTGCGTGGAATTTCTCTATGGTTCAAACCCCCGTAATACGTTTTCGTCTCCACTCAGACTCAACTCACGTTCAAAAGACGTTTCTGAATCTGGGCCTATGTTTAAATGGTTGCGAACAAATTCAATTTCACTCTGTATTTACGAAATGAATGTTGTTATTGACTTAACTCTCATATTACCAATCTAAAGACGTCCTTTGAAGATCCCAATGCAATTGTTTACGTATGCTAGACATGTGCTTTGTCTGGAAAATCGAAGAGAAAATAGTTCTACACGATTTTCCATTCAGTATTGATATACAGGGTCCTTCTTAATATGCTGACACTTTTTTTAAGGGGATGATGAGACCATCAAACTGAATAACTTTCTCTATGGCACCAAGATCGAAAGCGCGAACAAAAATCTGCTGTTCTATACAAAACTTCAATCCTACTTGAGTTAAATGTATGGGAAAGCAGATTTTTTTTTTCACGATTTCGACGTTGGTCCCATAGAGACAGTTGTTCAGTTTGATGGTCTGATCATCCCCTTAAAAAAGTGCCAGCATATTAAGAAGGACCCTGTATAGGGTACAACTTAGTTAGCTGACGGCACAGGATGACGATTTTTTAAGAGGATGATCAGATCATCAAATTGAACAACTGTCTGTATTGGGCCAACATAGAAATCGCGGAAAAAAATCTGATGTTCCATGCAAAACTGCTAACCTACTGGACTCAAATGTGCAGGACACCATATTTTTTTCGCAATTGTCTATTTACGAATCGGTGTAAGACCTAGGTTGATGATGATGGTAGAAATGTTCGAACTTAAATGGCGCCTTTTAAATATCATTATCAGCTCTCCATTATGCAACTTTTTTCTGTCTTGTGCTTGTGCCAGTCTCATCTTAGTCTTTATTATCAGCCCCTCCCCAAGCCCAGCCCCATTACAGCTCCTCTAGTATGATCTCTCTAACCACACGCGACGCGCCTTCGCTACATAGGTGAATGTCGCGCTTTACTCGCGCAGAGAAATCATACTCTCATACTGGTTTCAAAAAGTAAAACGAACGAAGATGTATTTACAAATGTTACGCCCCTGGGCAAATATTTTTGACCGCAACCCTAACTGCAGCTTGCCGGCGGCGGGCCAAGATTTGAGCCAGAAAAATAAGTTATAAGGTTTTAAGATATTTTAGGAATTAAACTTTTCATGACAGTATTGCTACGAGCTACATATATCCAAAGTCAAAAGCAAGCGAAGCGAACTCAAGATTTTGCTGTTTTAAAAATAGAGACCAGAGCGAGCGAAGCGAGCTTGAAATTTTTCTACGCTATAACTTGGCTGTGATCAGAACTCTGTCTATTTGTATTTTTAGCACTGTACGCGTAGACGCTTACAGTAGCAAAACACAAATAGAAACCAGAGCGAGCGGAGCGAGCTTGAAATTTTTTCACAATAGTTTTGGTTCCGTAGACTTAGTGTGTGTAACAATTTCCTCCCCAAGTGCAAGGCCCTACGAGCTGCCCCCGTTGAGCCGGCCGCCCTTCGCACTTGCCTGTTTTGCCTTTATTTCTTATAAACGCCCCGGTCCCCAAGCCTTAAGCCAAGCCAAGCCAGCAAGCAAGCAAGCAAAAAGCAGTAGCAATTTTATTTATGTAAGCCTTTTAAATAAAATTTGTTTCTTGAAGTTCATAGGAAAAAATCTGCACGTATTGCAAACATTTAAATTAAACTCTTTTGGTGCGCGCAAGCGAAATTGAACGCCAACATTTGAAACAAGAAGATGAAATTGGTTCCCATCTTCCTATTACGAGATAATTATAAAGATTTTGCAGTTGATAAAGTTACTTTGTTGACAAAACTGATAAGTATTTTACTTAGAGAACCTCATAGAAATCTTATGAAAAGAACAATGAGAATTGATGAACAGTTTTGAACCTATTCACGTGAAAATAAAAGTGACATAATGTTAATTAACTTTCTTTATCGACTGTAACATAGCTTCATGATGTAGCTGGGATTCAATGTGTTAATCACAAGCCTGATAAAGCGTCGACTAACGAGGAAAGGAAATATATCTCTGACCGGTGCAGAAGGTCAGGAAATGAGACGGGATTAATCGTGGCCGTGTCACGATAGCTATTCTATCGTTTAAGCATCATTAGTTGCCTTGTGAGGGCTAAAATTATCTTACCTCATGCATTTTGTCTTGTAAGAGCTGCCGCGATTAACAAGACTGCAATAAGTGTTTTTTTGGCGGGTTCGTGTTTTAGTTGTTTCCGGAATCCTTTTGAGGGGCTCTGTAATGAAACTTTGATCCTTATGTGTTACAAAATTAAAAATAAACATGCGTAAATGCGCGCTGTATACAAACGAAGTCTGGAGATATTTTCAATACTAACCAATTAAAGTCAATGAAAAATTTACAGAAACAATCTAGATTAAAATATCTATGCTTGTATCTTGTCCGATTTTCGTTAAAATATACAGTTTCAATGCTAGGTTTACCTATAATTTAAGATTTGTATGAAAATCTTTGATGCACTGTAACTTTAAAACTATACATTTAACGAAAATCTGACCAAATACAAGCATAGACATTACTTTCTACATTTATTGTGCAAAATTTGACTTTGATTGGTTAGCATCGCAAATATCGCCAGACTTCGTTTGTATGGAGCGCGCAAACAGTAATAAGGGTATATTACTGTTGACGCGCGTAAGGGATTGGTTTAAGCCATAAAACTGAACAACTTTCACTATAGGATCAATATAGAAATCACGAAAAATAAATCTGATGATTCATACTAAACTACAAAATGTACTCGAGCTAAGTATACAGGGTCCAACTTAATATGCTGAGAGTTTTTAAAGAGGATGATCAGACCATCAAACTTAACAACTTTCTCTATCGGACTGATGTTGAAATCGCGAAAAAATTATCAGCTATTGCTAGCTAGTGCTAGTGAAAGTTGTTTAGTTTGATTGTCAAAACAACCCTCTTAAAAGATTTAAATGTTTATTTTTACTTTTGTAACACCTTGTATAGGTATCTCATTCTTAAGAGCTAGAAATGGTAAGCAAGGGTGCAGTAATTGCC
Organism: Agonopterix alstromeriana; assembly: GCA_963924505.1. Taxonomy (NCBI): domain Eukaryota; kingdom Metazoa; phylum Arthropoda; class Insecta; order Lepidoptera; family Depressariidae; genus Agonopterix; species Agonopterix alstromeriana. The sequence goes on from OZ004682.1 coordinate 7,861,646, forward strand.
GATCCTTATACAGGGTGATATCATTCGCATCTTCCCTATAGATAAACGCAAGGCCAGGCCATACATTCCTAGTTTTTAGAAGCTACAACTAGAACTAGAACAAATTGATGAAATTATAGCAATGATCTTCAACATCTCGGCTTTATTTGCTATGAAGTATATTTTCTATAAAATACATATGAAAACCTGTGTTCAAAGGAAAGCCTAAATATTGAAAAAAACGGCCAAGTGCGTGTCGGGTCACACGCAGGGTAGGGTTTCGTAGTTGCTGGTCACAATATACAGACTTAGAAGGGGGCTTTTTGTTTTATACTACGGCTTGCTCCTCGTGTTGGGGAGGTACCCTAAACTATATTTTTCAAGATTTTATTTTACTACTTTGTCGGCGTGATTCATATGTATACCCATGTCAAATTACAGCTTTCTAGTACTAAGCGTCTCTGAGCTAAGCCGCGGACAGACGGACGGACATGGCGAAACTATAAGGGGTCCTTGGTGACTACGGAACCCTAAAAATCTGTATGAGCATTGACTTTAGCAATGAGCATAGCATTTTTAGATCTTAAGACTTCTACTAGAAGTCTTAAGATCTAAAAATGCTATGAAGTAAATTTTTTTAAGATCAATATTTAATGAGTTAATTAAGTTATCTACTTATTTGTAAAATTTCGTGCGAATTCTTATGATTTTCGAATTTGATTTCCTTGGACTAGAAGGCACCATAGTGACATAATTAAGTACAAGCCAGTCAAAAATAGGTATACCTACTAAAATTACGTAGTTTAGTAGAGGTCAGGGGTTTATCTCTGTAAATAGTTCTTCCATCCAATGGTTGTCTGGAAGAAATCGCTTTTAGTGATAAGACCGCCCTTTGTACACTTCTCTTGCTTTAAATTGTATTTTTCTATTCTTGGTGTGCAAATAAAGAATATTTATCTTATCTTATCAGGCGGCTCTGTAAGGGTCAAGGTCGTTCTGTCAGGGAAATCTGTTAAGAGGATATGTGAAAAAAATATGATTCTTCAAAGCATCGTATATCATGAAGTACTAACAGTACGAGTATGATTTGCGGATATGAGTGTAAATTGAACATATAATTGAAGTTTTGATTAGAGCCAAAACACGATTAAGAAACATTTTCTCGATAAAAAAATAAGCCAAAGTAGCCTCCGTCTTTATCGATAAACGCTTGGAACTGCTAAACAGTGAATAATAGAAACACGAGACTTGATTAAAAAAAAGAGATTGATTTTTTATAAAGTTTGATTAGAGCAGAAATGAATTTACATAAATAGTACAATCACAATTAAATAAAGTTTGTTTTACGCTTTCGTCGTTTCAGGCGCGCGCGCCGCCCCATCTCTTTCTCTCGCATCAGGCAGTAATATAAGCTATCACACGCTAATCCAATTCTTAACAAAGTATCTACTACTTAACTTATTTACACTGGTAAAGCTCCTAACGGTAATTACTATACGACCATAAAGTAAATGCAACATTGTCCGTATTATTCAAAGCCACGTAATCTACAATGCAATTTAAATGCAATCTCGTTATGGCTCCATACAGTTTAGCCCAGTTCTAAAGTTAATATCTACTAGAATTCAGTCATTAAAGAGCTTCATATCTAGACCAGTTAAGATTAGAATACTAAAATGTGAGATGGAAATTCAGGACAGTATGCATATTTTATTACTTTTAATTCCATAAAAATACAAAGAGCGTATCTACGACAGGCTTCATCAAAGGTTAAGAGGATATAATTCTGAGCGCGCTCCATACAAACGTACTATGCTGATATTTTCAATACTAACCAATTAAAGTCAATGAAATTTTGCTGAAACAATCTTGAAACAAATATCGATGCTTGTATGGAGTCAGATTTTCGTTAAAATATACAGTTTCAATGCTAGGATTAATTTAAGATTTGTATGGAAATCTTTGAGGCACTGTAACTTTAAAAATATACATTTTAACGAAAATCTGACTCTATACAAGCATAGAAATTTGTTTCTAGATTGTTTCTGCAAAATTTCATTGAGTTTAATTGGTTAGTATTGAAAATATCACCATAGTACGTTTGTATGGAGCCCGCTCCGAATTATATCCCCTTAATACATATAACTCACATCCACAGCAGGCTCCGTCAAAGAAAATATACCATTTAGATCCACAACTCGTTTCGTCAATATTGTACCTATTGTTATATTCCAATAAAACAGATAAGACATTATAAACAACCACAGGGGCCTTCTTAATATGCTGACACTTTTTAAGGGGATGATCAGACCGTCAAAGTGAACAACTTTTTCTATGACAGCAGATTTTTTTTTCGCGATTTCGATGTTGGTGCCATAGAGACAGTTGTTCAGTTTGACGGTCTGATCATCCCCTTAAAAAGTGTCAGCATATTAAGTTGGACCCTATATAGTGTCCCACCCCAGCTTCGCCCGGGTAGGATCCAATAATGAAAGTAAATATCACAGAAATAAATCAAGATATACCTACCTAGAACGGTCATAATAATTATTTTATTTGTGTTCCGCGCGTGCCTTTTCGGACCACCCGTGAATTTCCGAATTTTTGTTTTAATTGTCATTAAATAACGTTTTTATTTAAAAATTAAGTACTAAAATCTTCAGAGTTAGTTAGAAACCGCCTAAAAAGGCTTTTTCTCTGATTTGTCGCCGATAATTTTATCGTAGTGCGACTTAGTGCGTAACGAGTAAACGTATGGCAAATTAATTAATTTATTGCTTAATGTTGGCACGCGTACCCCTCGCACTTCACCGTTTTATTTTGATTTATTTATGTGGTAAATATTTTATGGTCATTAATTCTTCCGGAAGAAAATCTCTAAATGACAGTGAAAACCGTTTCAAAATTATTTGTGTGGTTTAGAAGATGTAGGCGTAGAGACGGAAAGAAAAACGCGGATAGCGAAAAATAATAAACAATAATATTTTTAGACAAGGGAGAAAAGATTAGAGAACATTTTACACATAGTTTAAAGGTCTAAATCACACACCACGGAATTTTGATTTTATTTCACTACATTAAAAAGACGCATCACCTATCTATACTTATAAAAGAGTTAGGTGACTGACTGACAGACAACGCTCAGCCTAAACCGCTGAAGATTACACGAAGAAGAAACATTGGCATTAGGATTGTGGGGGCATCATCGTCGCCTGTTGACGACCCCCAATGCACCACAAGTACGGGCCTGCCTTTTTCCTGAGTGCGTCCCTGCGTTGCGCCTGCGGTCCTTCTGCCAGTCGCCGGGCGACGCTCGCCACACACCGCTAACAGCCTCCGCGCCGAACGCATGTCGCTCTCTGCTTCACTGCTACTTTCGCGTCGCTATACCTATTTCTATTTCTGTTATTTCCCTAAACTAGTCTTTCTTCTTTTCATTCTTATCCTACTGTTAAATTCCTTCTGATTCATAACTTCTTGCTGTGCCTGTGCTTTGTGGACTTAAAAATAAACTGTCAAGTGTTTTACCTATTCATGGGACTTATTATTGAACTATAAACTTAACCGTGAGTAGGTACTAACGACACCCACATTGGTGACCCGAACGTACGCGCAGACTATAAACAGTGCTAAATTAAATACCTACGGTTAAAAATGACGGACAAGTCGGACAGTAGCGAAGCGGGTGAAACGTCCGTAGACCGCGTGTCGGTACGCCTACCTCCATTTTGGCCGGACGACCCGGACATTTGGTTCGCGCAGGTCGAAGCGCAATTCGAGACATCGAGAGTGAAGACTGATGCAACAAAATTCTACACAGTTATCCAGCAACTGGACTGGAAAGTCGCCAGAGAGGTTCGCGACGTTATTACGAATCCTCCAAAGACAGGAAGGTATGAAAAGTTAAAGAACGAGTTGCTGAAGCGGTTGTCGAGTTCGAAGGAGCAACGTATGCGTCAGCTGCTAACCCACGAGGAGCTCGGCGATCGAAAACCGTCGCAATTTCTCCGCCACCTACGGTCTTTAGCCGATACAGGTGTCACCGACGATTTTCTTCGCAGCCTATGGTCCAGCCGTTTGCCGAACCACGTGCAAGCAATCATCGCCACGCAGACATCACCACAACTTGATGAAATAGCCGACCTTGCTGACAAAATTTGCGAGGTAACGCCAACGTCAGCACCGCAAGTTGCCAGCGTCTCCACTAATAAACTGGAGGAGCTGATCAAAAACATGGAGCATAATATCGCGACTAGGATCCAAAACGAGGTAACCCAACAAATTGCACAGTTAAATTTTCGAGGGCAGCGAGGACGCTCACCATACCGGCGCTATTTTAATAACCGATCCAGAGAAGCTTCTAGAAATTCACGCTCGCGCTCTCGCCAAAGCCAAACCCCAGGCATGTGTTGGTACCACGATAATTTTGCGGGTAAAGCAAAAAAATGCGTTCCCCCATGCAACTTTAAGGCGGGAAACCCCAAAGACGGTCAATAAATGCGGCGAATGATCGTCAAAACGCAAGTAGCCGCCTTTTTATATCAGATAGAAAAACTAAAATACAATATTTAATTGATACGGGTTCAGATCTTTGTGTGTTGCCACGCCATCTACTTAGACAACCCAGAAGGCGAGCTGACTACAATTTAACAGCTGCCAATGGCTCAATAATCCATACCTATGGTACAACCAAACTACACCTGGACCTAGGCCTGAGGCGTGACTTCGCCTGGAACTTCGTGGTAGCCGACGTTAACAAACCGATTATTGGAGCTGATCTAATGTCATACTATGGTCTTCTTGTGGATTGCAGAAATAAACGATTGCTGGACAGCGTGACTTCCTTATCTACACCTGCATTCTTCAAATCCTGTGGAGCACAGAGCATCAAAGCCATAACTGGAGTCAGTGAGTTTCATAAATTATTAGCAGAGTACCCGGATCTCACCAAACCTTCTGGAATCTTCCGTGAGGTTAAACACTCTACAGTGCATTATATCCGTACTATTCCTGGCCCACCAGTCTTCTGCAGACCACGTCGCTTAGCTCCAGATCGTTTAAAAATTGCTAAAGGACAGTTCGACGAAATGCTCTTCGATGGTACAGTTCGCAGGTCGGACTCACCTTGGTCTTCAGCCCTTCATTTAGCTCCCAAAGGCAAGGATGGTTGGAGACCCTGTGGAGACTACCGCGCACTCAATGCGCGTACCATTCCTGATAGATACCCTATAAGGCACATCGAGGACTACGCACACAGACTCGCAGGTTGCACAATCTTCTCTAAACTCGATTTGGTTAAAGCCTACAACCAGATACCTGTGTATGGCCCAGATATACCGAAAACTGCTATTACTACTCCATTTGGTTTATTCGAGTATCCTTATATGTCTTTTGGTTTGAGGAACGCAGCGCAGTCGTTCCAGCGCTTCATGGACGAGGTACTCCGCGGACTGGATTTCTGCTACTCCTACATTGACGATATCCTGGTATACTCCAAGGACCACAGTTCACACCTAGAACACCTAAAACAACTGTTTGAACGACTAAGCCAGTACGGGGTGCTCGTCAACGTGAACAAATGCTGTTTTGGTTCCCCTGAGGTAACGTTTCTTGGTTATAAAATTACAGCAGAAGGCACGAGACCTTTGGAGACTAAGATCCAGGTCATACAGGAGTACCCACCACCAAAGACCGCCAAGGGACTACGTCGTTTCCTTGGTATGATTAATTTTTACCGACGCTTTTTACCAAATATTGCAGAGGCACAAGCTCCCTTACATTCCATGCTGGCAGGTCCAAACATCAAGGCATCAACAACCCTAACCTGGACCCCTGTACTCCTGGACGCTTTCGAAAAGTGTAAGTCAACTTTGTCTAAAACTACTCTCCTTGCACATCCTGTCCACGACGTTCCGCTTGCCCTAGTAACGGACGCATCTAATGCAGCGCTTGGAGCTGTACTGCAGCAGAAAATCAATGAAGAATGGCAGCCTCTCGCCTTTTTCTCGAAGAAGATGAACAGGGCTCAGACGAGTTACAGTGCTTATGACCGTGAGCTTCTGTCTATTTATGAAAGTGTCAAACATTTTAGACACATGGTCGAAGGTAGACATTTTGTGATTTATACCGATCACAAGCCGATTACATTTGCTTTTCAGAAGAAAGATCGCACCTGTTCACCTCGCCAGTTTAACTACTTGGATTTAATTTCTCAATTCACTACTGATATTCGGCACATATCAGGGAAAGATAACCTGACTGCCGACGCATTATCCAGAATTGAAGCTATTTCTACACCTCCTGACTACGAAAGGTTAGCACGCCTGCAAACTGAGGACTCCGAGCTGAAAGAATTACTCTCGAAAGGATCCTCGCTGCAACTACATCCAATTCCATTGCCAGGTACTGATGTTTCAATATACTGCGACACATCTAATTCTAAACCACGTCCTTTCATCTGTAAAGAAATGCGAAGACAGTTCTTCAACAGAGTCCACGGCCTGAGCCATCCAGGAGGAAAAGCAACTACAAAGATGATGACAGCAAGGTTTGTGTGGCCTTCTATTCGCAAGGATTGCAAGGATTGGGCTCGAACGTGTGAAGCTTGCCAAAGATCTAAAGTACACCGGCATACCACATCTCCTTTGTCAACCTTCAGATTACCAGGTTCCAGATTTTCATACGTAAATATAGATCTGATAGGGCCACTCCCTCCATGCTCTGACTATAGATATTGCCTGACTGCAATCGATCGATTTTCACGCTGGCCTGAGGTGAAACCCTTATATGATATCACTGCTGAAACTGTGGCTCGAGCCTTTTACGAAATATGGATTTCTAGATTTGGCTGTCCGCAGGTGGTGACGACGGACCAGGGACGTCAATTTGAATCACAACTTTTCAAAGAACTAGCCAAACTTTGCGGCATCGAGCTACGTCGCACCACGGCCTACCACCCAGCCACGAACGGGATGGTGGAGAGGCTACACCGAACCCTGAAAGCTGCTATCATGGCCCACGGTAACTCTAGATGGACAGATGTCCTTCCAACTGTACTCCTAGGCCTTAGGACCGCCTGGAAGGAAGACTTGCAGTGCTCCGCATCAGAAATTGTCTATGGTGAGCCTATACGGATTCCTGGTGAGTTCTTTCACTCAGATAATACTAACACCAAGACGGTTAAGCCAATTAACTTTGTGTCTCAGCTAAGAGACCACATCAGTAACCTAAAACCAGTTCCTGCTTCAAGGCATTGTAATAAGACAGTGTTTATTCATAAAGACCTGGCGAAATCAGACTACATATTTCTTAGAAAAGATGCACTTCGCAGTTCGTTAGAAGCACCTTACTTAGGACCTCTGCGCGTTATTAAGAGAACTGATAAAACTATAACAGTAGACACGCAAAGAGGTTCTCTAACGGTATCAATAGATCGAACTAAACCGGCATATCTATTAAAAGAAGAAGATACTTCACCTTCGCTGCCGGAACCAACAGCTGATCACCGCCCCATCAGGACTACCCGTTCAGGACGAGTAGTAAAATTTACCAATTTCTTTTTCCCAGAGCAATAATTCTCCCAGGGGGGTGATGTGGGGGCATCATCGTCGCCTGTTGACGACCCCCAATGCACCACAAGTACGGGCCTGCCTTTTTCCTGAGTGCGTCCCTGCGTTGCGCCTGCGGTCCTTCTGCCAGTCGCCGGGCGACGCTCGCCACACACCGCTAACAGCCTCCGCGCCGAACGCATGTCGCTCTCTGCTTCACTGCTACTTTCGCGTCGCTATACCTATTTCTATTTCTGTTATTTCCCTAAACTAGTCTTTCTTCTTTTCATTCTTATCCTACTGTTAAATTCCTTCTGATTCATAACTTCTTGCTGTGCCTGTGCTTTGTGGACTTAAAAATAAACTGTCAAGTGTTTTACCTATTCATGGGACTTATTATTGAACTATAAACTTAACCGTGAGTAGGTACTAACGACACCCACAGGATTATAATTATATTCTACAGAGGCTGTATTTTAAATAATTCTTTAGCTCAAATACTATTTTTAATAATCTAACGAACAATTAAAAGTACTGAAATGTCGATGACGTTAAATGCAAAGCGTGGCTTTCAACCCTACACGCAATGTCATGGACGGTAATTCAAAAACGTTCTTTAGAGTGCCGGACCTGTGTCCCAAGATTCTGTTACAAAACCGTTTCATCAAGTTTGGCGTATTAACTTAATCTGCACTACTTTGGATCTTTCTTTGTTATGGGTCTCATTAATCCGAGCTTTGGATTCGTATAACAAAAGGGAATCCTAAATTAGATAGATCAGGTATAAGCGTAACAAGCCAAAGTGTTTCTCAGCCGAGAAGCCGCTTGCGTCCAAAGGCGAATGTTTCGTTTATACATTACTCCTGATCAATTTGATAAATAATATTCAACAATAAAACATAGGTATATATTTTCATAACTTTCAGTCGTTATATTCGAAAACCTCTCACTTTGAATGGTGGTTTCATCGCCTAAAGAGGGAAAACCTCGGAAATGACATTTTAAAATTTTTATTACTTACTAGAGTCTACCCGCGACTTCGTCCGCACAAATTATATACTAGATTTTAAGTAAACAAATTAAAACAAACAAACAAAAAAACGAACAAAGAGACAGACAACAATTCTAAAAAAGGTTGATGTGAAGTCCGGGATAACTAAAAACCATATCGTAATCTCTTTCATGTCAATATCTTCAATGTACCGACACACTTCTGTTACAGTTTTATAATAGTCAAGATTAAGATAAGATTAAGATTACGTCTCTGGAAAGTAAACCTCGCAACGAATACTCCTGATTTCACCCAAAAAATAATCGGATACTCGTTACGCCATTTTATAGGACGCCGTTTTTTCTTCTTCCTGAAAGTTATCTCTTTTTCACTTACGAGTTTTTCACTCTAAGCCTTCATTGTACTATTGCATAGATTAGTAAGGTACTTTATTTTATGACCAAACAAGACTTGTAAATGAATTTTTTTTGTTACTTTTCACACTTATAGGTAAAATAGCTTCATAATATAAACAGTAGGTATAGCAGCAGCTGGATGTGAACTAAATTGTTTCAACTACTCGTAAATAACTTTTTAACTAAGCAGTAAATCATCTTCAGAAAAAAACAATCCGTAAAAGTTTGTCGAATGATGTCAATTTCAACCTATAATATTAGCCGAGAGAGCATAACATTATTTATTTTATTCACATGAAAAACATACAACTTACATAAACAGATTACGAAAAAATGAAGCTGTCATACGGAAATAAAAATTTCTGATAAGTAATTTATGTTGGAATATTGGAATCACTCGTTGTTGCTGAGAGAATCTAATTTTATGTAGGAATTTTGGTATGACCCGGTGTTTCTGAGTAAGTCTCTATACACCCACTTGTACCCACCCAATTTTTTTTTTATAATTTCTTTAACGGCTCTGGATACTAGTCCTTTTGAGCCAATCGTTATTTTTTTTCTTATATTCTTTATTTTGATGATGGGATGATAGATGACGATGAATCTGTGGTCGATTTCGTAAGCTCACGCGTTGCCGCCAAAATGACCATGTACGAGTTAAGTTGAACCAAAACTTATGTTCTGTTATCGTATTTATTTGAGATTCCTATTACGTCGGTCGCTTTACGCAACTGTTTGGATCACAATCCGCACGAAATTATGTCACAAATATCACTAAAACCAATTTTTATGAATTTCAAATACGAAGAAACACAGCAAGAGCAATGGCGCCAAGCAAACTCGTACCCACCCAAATGGTGCATACAGCGTTGCCAGACCTACGGAATTATCCGTAGATCTACGGATTTTTGGCCTGGCCTACGGATCTACGGATTTCAATGGAAAATCTACAGATTTTCAGAAATTTTCTGAATTCCTCCCTAAGATATCAATTTACTGCATAAAATGATACCCAGCCGCAAGTAGTTCAATTCATGTTCACTTGTTTTGTGTACTGGACTGTGTTTCGCAAAATATGAGCGGTCCTACTATTTTCCATCTCCTTTCTTTTACTTTCTGTCCCATTAAAAACAAATCTTTAGATCTACGGATTTTTCAAGAGGTAATCTACGGTTTTCTCAGGATTTTGCAACCTCGACCTACGGATATCTAAATATCATATTTGGCAACACTGGGTGCATATCAAATACTTATTGATATAAAGTACGATGTGTAGAATAACGTTCCTTCGAATTGTTTCTCTGATACACTTAAATAAACTTGATATATTCTGTAAATAACCTTTGTTATGCATATTATATCATTTTCGAGGTAACTGTTTGTGAATTGGATATTATTTCAGAGAAAATAGGTTCATATCACATTTACTGGTTGGTCTCTATTCCAGCTAATTATAAATCCTCAAACAAAGACAACAAAATGGAACTTTAGAGTTTCATAGCTGAAATGTAAGCTTAATAAATGTGTTAATTAGATTTTCTGAACCACGTTTTTAAGGTTCCGTAGTCAAACAAGAAATCCTTAATACTTTCGTCTATTCTGTCTGTATGTATGCCCCGCCTCAATAACTCGCTCATTTTTGCACCTATTGAATCGAAATTTGGTATGAAGACAGATAACAGTAACGCAAAAGCAGAAAAATGTTATAGTAATAAACTATAATAGAAACTAAATCTTTCAAAGTCAAAGTCAAAATAATGTATTCAGTATAGTAGCTTGAAGTTTTTTAAGCTACCACCGGAACGTGTTGTCGCTGTAGAGAAGATGCGGCCAGAAACTCTACAACATAACACAACTTAATGACTATTGCAAGATAAATTCTTAAGCTAAGGTTACTCGTATGTATACAGTAATACATAGCCTATTTAACTAAATAAATTATACTATACAGTAAACTATAAGTTAGTAACACTCAGACCCAAGCATTTTGATCATTTAAATAATCATCCAGTTTATAATAGGTATGCTTTTTTACAGAGGACTTTTTTGATCTTAGCTTTAAACATGTTTTCGGAAAGATTCAAAATGGTCTCGGGGATTTTATTATAATAGCGTATACAGTGACCCACGAAAGACATGTTGACCCTACTAAGCCGAAAGTGTGGAAATATCAGTTTATTGTTATTTCGTGTGTTGTAATTATGGACATCACAATTTTTTGGAAACAAAGACAATTTTTTTCTTACATATAAAATGTTTTCATAAATAAACTGTCCATAAACTGTTAAGATATTAATTTCCTTAAAGACTTCGCGAAGCGAATCAGGAAATGTAGGCCATATTATTATAGCGTTATAATGCTTCTGTCTCGAGATATCTGCGCTCAAAGTCAAAAATAGGGCAAATTTTAGCAATGAACGGAAGCATATCACGTCGTTAAACTTGCGATTATTGGCTATAACTTTCTGAAGCTTTGAATAATATTATTCAAAGAGATACCTAGGCAGTAAAATATGAAGAACCATTGACACGAAAAGAAGAAGAAAGAGATGAAGTCAGAAAGGCCTGATAAGTCCAAAACGGACAAGAACAAAGTTTAAAAAGTTTTTTACGATGCTCAATTTTAACACCTTTTTACAAAACATAACGACCTACAAATTTTCATAGTTATGTTATGTGTAGATGTACAAAATAAATAAGTGATGATTATAATTAAATGTGTATAAAAAAGAATCTAAGAACAAGTTGCATAATTCTTGTAAATCGCATTAATTACATAATTGTTCTAAATCGTTGTAGAGTTTCTGGCCCCATCTTCTCTACAACGGAACACCTTCCGACGCGGTGGCAGAGTCAATAATGACGTCAGAAAGCTATCCATGTGATATTATTTTGAATAAAACATTTTGAGCTTTGAGTTTTGAGTTTTAATTTTGCATTGCCTACAAATTTATGACTTCGAATTGCATCCAACCTGGAGTGCCAGTTTTGAAACTCACACGTACAAGTCAGCAGTAGAAAATGTCATAATCTCCACAGTAATTTTGTCATTTTCTACTTTTGATTGGAATGCGTGACTTTATAAAAATCGCACTCCAAATGCAAGTCATTTTCTCTCAATTCCTCTCCTAAGAGACGTGAAACGGGGCCAGCGGGCCACAATAGCTAGCAGGTCAACTAATTTTGGACGAAAACAACGACTCTCGAAGTGTCACCACAAATGACAATAATATAATTCGAAGGTATTGATTTTCTGGCACGGCAATGGACTCGCTATGTTACAAAATGTCAGCACTGCTAGTGAACTGTGGATGTTAATATTCTTAAGGTTTTCTGTTAATTTGTAAGTTGATATTAACATACATTTGTACTTGTTTTCTCAACTATGTGAATTGTTATACCTATGTGTACAATAAAGTATTATAATAAGGGCAGCTTGTGGCGAGCTGTTGGTGAGTGGTGACACCACGGTTCCGATTCTCCAGAGGGCCCGAATTGATTTGGCCCTCACCTCCTGTCTTGCCTTAACCGGCCGGCCAGGAGTGGAGTTGCAAGAGCGGAACCTATGCTCCAGGTTGGAAGTGTAAAATGTCATAACGCCGGGACCTGCTGACTAGTGCGCTTAGCACCGGGAACCGGCGACTGCAGACTCACCTCTCTACAACCTTAGCCGATCAGTACATGTTACCGCCTTGTCGCTCCTTGCGAGCGGCCTTTTTGGGGGGCCCATTCAATGCGTTGGCAAGTCACCGCCTGCTAGATTTTAAATTTGTGAGATATTTAACTAGAGCAGGCGTCCGTTATCTTACTCCATAGCCCAGTTTTCCAGTACACAGAATCCCAACCCCATAGCCCAGACAAATTTATCCCTTCCTGGCAATAGTTCAGCATCTGTCGGGAATTATCTTCTAGTGCATCTCCATGGTGTACCTATTTAGGGATAGGCCTCGATAGGTGCATGCCTTCTCACATTTAGAATAAATGGTACCAAAAAAGGCCTCTTCGTGTTGGTTTCGGCCCCATGTATGCCTCCCAAAGGACCGGGTCCCAGTGGACCCGTGCATCTTTCATGTACCAACATAATAATAATAATACATACATAGGTACATAAACTCACGACGGGGTGGTCAGAAGCTCTGCTACAACTACTCCGTCTCAAGAGCCCAATAATCTTAACCGTTAGACCACGGAGGTAGTTAACGCTTAATTGAATCATTGCTTTTAGAGGTATAGGCACAACTGTTTTCTAGATAGATGTCAGTTTCCCTAAAGTGATAAACTAAGCATTCCCGCAAGTTATCCCTAACTCTCTAAGTCTTAACTCCTAAATATCCCCAAAGATAGGCATATGGCGGTAATCTACATTTAACGACATCGTTTCAAAGTTTTCAGCTCCAAACTCGATGATAATATCGAACGGGGTATCACATTCAATAGTGTTATAATGGCTTTGAATTTGAACAATGATGTCAACTTTAGCGATACTTAAGATTAAACGTCAGATTTATGGTAAAGGATAGGTAGATTAGGCACGCAAAAGTAAGATTTAGTTATCAGAATCAGAAAAAATTACTTAAGAGTATTTTTACCGTTCAATGGCGCCGCCATCATTGAAGATTTCTCAATTCAAAAAGGCAAAATCAAGGTTCTTTCAAATAAAATTAATGTTTTAGTATTGGTACGAGATCCGAACTTAAAATTATACACCTATTTGTTTGGTGAACGAAATGTGAGTTAACTGAATTTTAATACAGAAGTTCATACAACACCGCCGAGTTGCGTAGCAAAATCTTGCCGCAAGTACCTTTACCATGATGATTTATGGTACCATTTTATACACCGATCTGTTTGGGAAGTAAATGAGGTGCCATCTGAAGGAAACCAATCTAAAGAACTGGAAAAACTAGGGTTGCTACCTCTCAGTCTGAGCCGGCGGCTTTTTATCAACCCCTGTATTAACTTTCACTTACCAAATCACATTTCATTCACCAAACAAATTGGTGCATAATTTTGCTGTCGGATTTTGATATACAAGGTGTTACAAAAATACTAATAAACATTTAAGGGGGTGGTTCAGACCATCAAACTGAACAACTTTCTCTATGGAACCAATGTCGAAATCGCGAAAAAAAAACAGCTGTGTCATACTAAACTGAAATCTTACTGGACCCAATTGTAAAGGACAGCTGATTATTTTTCGCGATTTCGACATTGATCCCATAGAGAAAGTTGTTCAGTTTGATGGTCTGATCATCCTGTTAAAAAACTGTCAGCATATTAAGTTGGACCCTGTATAGGGTACTTCTTAATATACTGAAATATTTTTAAGGGGATGATCAGATCATCAAACTAAACATCTTTCTCTATGGCACCAACAACGAAAGCGCGAAAAAAAAATCTGCTGTCCCATACATTTGTCTCAAGTAGGTTTGAAGTTTTGTATGGAAGAGCTGGTTTTATTTTCGCGATTTCGATGTTGGTGCCATAGAGAAAGTTGTTAAGTTTGACGGTCTGATCTTTCCCTTAAAAACAGTCAGCATAATAAGAACGACCCTGTATATAACTTTAATAAAAATTTCAAATATTATTGATTATAAACATGTTGCAGCCATGTTTATAATGTACTAATTCAAATCAGTTTAAAGATTGAAAAATTATGTGGTGGTGGTTTGGTTAGTTTGTAAGAATGTCAGTAGATGGCGCCACTCCCTTAAGACGCAATAGGTGGAATAATTTCGTTCTCTGGCGTAGTGGCTCAGTAGCTATATAGGAAAAAAAGATTCCCCGATTTGTAAGATTGCGCGTCCTGAGTTTAAATATTTCAGCATAAGCATATGTTCACGACTAGAACATCCACGTTTCACCAGTAGTACCGAAACTCTATCCAGTATGACGGGGGGTGAGCCCGTCGCCACATAATGGACAGTGGGTACAATACATGCCTCGATATTGAAGCATACAGGTTTCCTCACGATGTTTTCCTTCACCGAAAAACCAGTGGTGTTACAAATCGTACATAAATTCCGAAAAACTCATTGGTACGAGTCGGTCTGGACGAGGATCGAACCATCGCCTCCTGCACGGCAAATTTTTCAATCTTTAATTAATTTGACTTTAAAATATTATAATATGAATCGCGGGTTCAGAATCTAGAGCAATATGGACTGTCGGGTTAGACTGGGCATCTTTTATTTCAAGTCTCTGAGGTCTTTAAACCACTTTACGATGTGTCGCTTTTTGTTTTACTACGCAACTCCTTTATGTTTTATATATTCAATTAACCTTAGTGTTCGTAGTTAAGTGATAGCCTGAAGGGTCCCACTGCTTGGGAAAGGCCTCAAATCGCAAATAAGTATGATGAAAGTGGTTTTACACTGCACCAGACGTACCCAGTCTCTCACCCTTACCCTACTGAATGTGATGAAACGGGAATCCGCTAGAATAAAAAAAGGGTAGCATGCACTGACTTTTGCCAACAATATACAACGTGTTACAACATGTTAATGACTTAAGGCAAAATGGTTTCAATAGAGATTTTTTTTTTTCAAAACATCAAAAAATGTTATTGTAGCATTTACTGAACTCGATCTCAACCCACCTTTCGGGCACTCTCACCCTACTTACTACCAAAACAAGATTCTTAAAATGTATCCATGAGCACGTTAGCGCTTTCATTCATTGCTGAAATGATAACAAATCATTTTTGCCTCAAAACTTAAAATGCGAATAACTTTAAATTTTTACTAGCAAAATAATGAAATTATTGTTTCAATCGAATTATTTTGTTATAAATCAGGTGGGGTATATGAGGTTTTGCGCTTACTCATTAACACGTTTTAGTATGGGCACGTGTGAGCATAAGATTTGTTGACGATACAGAGATATCAAATGTACCTTACGACATTCGTCTTGGTGGTTCCACAGGCAATGGTTGTGTGATGCGTCTCGATATGTTCGCTACTATCATTATACTGTGCTACTATATAGTCTAGGAAAAATAAGGTTTGAGATTGCATTAAAGACACTTTAGTAAATTGTGTTTGAAATAATATTACTGTTAGTTTAAAACATCTTTGTCCATATTTCGTGGTTGTATTGGCTCAGGAACCTGAGAAATACCTTAAAATCGATAAAAATGTATAAAGTGCAAGCTTATTTTGAAAGATATTTCTTCCAGCATACTAGCAAAAGAAATAGTTAATTATCACAAGGCAAATTTAATGTGTACAAACAAACAGTAAATAATTTAGTTTTGAGGTTATAATTTTCGAACACTTACAAAATATTAAATATCTACTCAAATTTACGGTATTAACCGGGGATTATTATTGTTATAAATAAAACGTATTGAATGAAGCCATCCTGTACAAAATCACCAGTTTTCCATGTTTTACTATACCTAAATTTAATGTTTTGTAAATGTCTTAATTATTCAATTATACACAATAAAAAATCGAGGTTTATTGAGAATTTATGATTTTCAGGTATTTATCTACTGTATTCCAAATTACCACCAAAAGTGCAATTAATGCAACCTTCTCCATACAAAAATCCGTAGATTTCCTCGACTAATAGTGCTATCATGTTTTGTTTTACTTTCTGAAAAGTAGTGTCTTGTTTTAATGGCTCGCAAAACGCTCCTCAATATGGTCGCTACTATTTCTGACGTGTTTTGGTTTTAATGGCTTACGATGCGTCTTGAATCGCTCGCTATTAGTGTTTTACGTAATAGTGACGGCAATACACCACTCGTTGGTTTCAAAGACATGTATTAGGGTTGAACCTCATTTGACAGCACGGAATCGCATTTTTAGACGCTCCATCCTTTCCTGTCGCTCGGGAATGACTCAAGACGAGCACTGCCGGTGCTGCCGCGTGCGATCGCTATCTTTCTCGCTTTAGCAAATTATGTTTCTGGACGACAGAAAAGGATAGAGTGTGAAAAAATGCGATTCCGTGCTGCCAGATGAGGTTTTTGTATTGAGAATGGTTTTCTAAGCCGTCCACCATTCACCACTTGACACTTGTAACTTTAATCAATCAATCACGATCTGTGTCTAACTGCTGACCAAAGGCCTACTCTCTTCTTGTACAATCCTCCCTATGCGATTAAAACTCGGACCAACCGTTTAGGAAGGTATTCAAATAATCGCTTCATCTTCTCGTGTGTTGTCCCCGATGTCTGCAACCATCTTGTGGAACCCTCAAAGTATACAGGGTCCAACTTAATATGCTGACACTTTTTTAAGGGGATGATCAGACCATCAAACTGAACTACTTTCTCTATGGGACCAAGCTCGAAATCGCGAAAAAAAATCTGCTGTACCATACATTATGACTCAAGTTTGTTTGCAGTTTAGTATGGAACAGCAGATTTTTTTTCGCGATTTCGATGTTGGTCCCATAGAGAAAGTTGTTCAGTTTGATGGTCTGATCATCCCCTTAAAGAAGTGTCAGCATATTAAGAAGGACCCTGTATGAGTCAGAAATTCTTTATTATTTATTTCTTTATTCTTTATACAGGGTGAAATTGATATCATTAGCATCCTTTTAAACTAAGAGTCTACCCATCAAACTGAACAAATCTTACTAGAGGACCAAACCGATCGGGGCAAAAAAAAGGTATAAAATATATTCAAAAGGTCCAGCTGAAGTAAGTAAAAGTTTCAGTTTCGTACAAGTCACAAATCTTAACATTTTGGAAAGAGGCCAAGACGGCGTTTTGTTTTATGCGAACGAAATGATTTGGTCCATTTACTTGAATCTCCACTCATATATCTTGGTGAGGGTGCAATGGATGGAAAAATGGGGGAAAAAACAACAGTTCGCCATTTTTATCATCTTTATTATTATTAAGAGGATAGTCATTGCAACGCGCTAGAGTGCGCTGTAAACAAATTAAGTTAGATCCTATTTTAAGTACCAATAACCGAATAAAGTCAATATTTTTTTTTTAATCTAGATACTAATCTCTGTGCCTATGGATTGTCAGATTTCCGTTAAAGTACAAGGTCCTTCTTAATATGCCGACACTTTTTTCGAGGCCTGTCGAGACCATCAAACGGAATAACTTTCACTTTTGGGCCAATATCGAAATCGCGAATGGGACAGCGATTTTTTTTTTCGCGATTTCGATGTTGGTCCTATTGTGAAATTTGTTCAGATTGATGGTCTAAACAACCCCCCTTAAAAGTTTTAAATATTAATTTTTACTTTTGTGAAATGATGACAATTCTTAAGGGGATGATCAGACCATCAAACTGAACAACTTTCTCTAATTCCCATTAGAGAAAGTTGTTCAGTTCCAACATCGAAATAACGAAAAAAAAAACAGCTGTCCCATACATTTGGCTCAAGTAGGTTTACAGTTTTCGCGATTTCGATGTGTAGATAAAGTTGTTCAGTTTGATGGTCAGATCACCCCCTTAAAAAGTGTCAGCATATTAAGAAGGACCCTATAGATGGTGATCTAATTAAATGTATAGCTCTAATTATCTCTCAGTGGGCTAATCAGAATTTAATTAGTCTCTGATTAGCCTGAGGAGGGCGATCGCGCTAATTTCAAATATCCAGGTTCAATCATAATCAAATTTCAGTTCTAATCACATTGCGATCCAATTACTATTCAACTGTGAATTCTGCATCGCGCTAAACTCTACGTGACTGACAGCCTTTAACGTCTGAGTGATCTGTCAATACGGCTCTAACCGCTGTCAAATGAATAGCGCAATACCTAATGTGTTAAAAGTTTTGGTTCGTACGCAGTTCAATCATGTTTCAGTTGCGGTTTATTTAGCGCGTTACGTAATTACGCTATCCAATTTGATATGTAGGTTACCTTACAACCTTGCCTCAATCACTTGTACTAACGTCATTAGGCTTCTGAGAAACTTGCATAAGCATAAGAATATGCTCACGACTATATTCCCCGAGGGGGTAGTCAGAGATATTCTGAAACCTCTGAACATCCACGTTTCACCAGTAGTAATGAAACTCTGTCCTGTGTGACGGGGGTAAGCCCGTCGCCACTTATAATGGACAGTGGGTACAATACAAGCCTCGAAATTGAAGCATGCAGGTTTCCTCCACCGAAAAGCCATTACAAATCGTACATAAATTCCGAAAAACTCATTGGTACGAGTCGGCCTGGATGGGGATCGAACCATCGCCTCCTGCACGGCAGGCAATTTCTGAGAAACATAAATTTAAATAATTTGCTGTGACAAAGTTCTGCATTTATAATTAGCTGAGGAGTAGCCTCAATATAAGTTGAAGCGAAGAAGCGATCTCACAGTACTTTACTAGTGTAGTTACGTCGCTAATTTTGTATGGCAGAAATTAGTTCTCGACGTAATCACTAGGAGCGCTGTACGAAATTCAATACAAAATTGGTGACGTTACAACAGTAGTAAAGTACAGTAAAAACTCATGGTAGCTAAACTGAAGAGCTAAAGGGAATTCAGCGGAAAATTTTCAAGTTTAAAGTTAAATTCAAAAAATTAAAAAGTTTATCTCATTTATCTGTGTGAAATATTAGTTTAACTCGACGGATTTAATCCTGGATTCCCAGATTCTGGTACACCTATAACTGCTGTAGTATAGATGGTGCAGTGTAAAACATCAATGAATGTACATAAAGGGTCCTTCTGTACATGCTGACAGTTTGTCAGGGGATGATCAGACCATCAAACTGAACAACTTTCTCTACGTCACTAACATCGGCGTGAATAAAAATCAGCTGTTCCATAAAAAATTGCAAACCTAGTCAACTCAAAGTCAAAGAGCCAAATTAATAGGACAGCAGATTTTTTTTCGAGATTTTGATGTTTATCCCATAGAGAAAGTTGTTCAGTTTGACGGTCTGACCCTTAAAAAAGTGTCTGCATATTAAGGACATTTTATAAGGGTACATAACATAGCGGTTGTCGATTTGCAACATTGGATTAATGAATGAGTGAACTACACAGTCATCATAATCAGCCAGTGGACGTCCACTGCTAGATATAGGCCTCCCCCAAGGATCGCCACAACGACCGGTCATAGTGTAATAAAATTAATAGTGGTGAAGCTCTGCGGTCGCGGCGTGTCCACGCTCGCGCGTTGTGCTGGGGGCGGCGGAGGACGGGCGTACCCTTACTGAACTAGCTGTTAGGGTACGCGCGCAGGCAGTGAGCCGGGAGCAGCGCGTCTCAGTCCCCGTAAACCCCGCACGATTGGCATGTCGCGACAGCTGAGATTCACTACTATTACTTTTTATTACACTATGGACCGGTCCTGCGCTGCCCTCATCCAAAGGGTTCCCGCCGCCTTCACCAGGTCGTCGGTCCACCTTGTGGGGGAGTTAATTAAATTGTGGAAAGAACATTTGCTCCTAGGTGACTTTAAAGGGTTGAACGTCATTTTGCAGCACGGAATCGAATTTCTTCACGCTCCTTCCTTTTCTGTCGTTTAGGAACATCATTTGCTAGAACGAGAAAGATAGCGGGAATGCGATCGCACGCGGCAGCACCGGCAGTGCTGCGACCTTTCTCGCTCTAGCCAATGACGTTCCTGAGCGACAGAAAAAGATAGAGCGTGAATAAAATGCGATTCCGTGCTGCCTCATAAATTTACATTTTTAGCGGTTCCAGGTTTGACAACTAAATTTAATTTTCAAAAATTTATTGTTGTTTTACTACATTTTTCTTTAAGTATCATGAGTTAATGATTAAAAAAATTGAATTATCTAGATAAATTTTGGAGTTTTGGAATGCCGAAAATCTAAAGTTTCCGTTGAAGATCGGCATTATAACAGTCTAAGACATCCCCATTCCACTTAATTTAAAGCCTTCTGTCCTGAAAATAAGTACCTAAAGCTAATTGTTTCATGAATGAAACATTCGTTCAGACTGATCAAAAACAGTGGGAGTCGCTGTACCTACGACATAGAATAACAATATTTATCATGTTGAAGAAGCGACAGAACAATGTAGGCAGAAATCATGAAATTGACACTTGAATTCGTCTGTGTTTTTTAGAATCGTGAAATGCTTATAATCAAGATAAAAAAAGGTTGAGTGTAATAAAATAAATCAAAACAATACTTTATTGCACAACAAAAATAATATAGGGACACTTGAATAGATTATGTAGGTCTATGGTGCAGTCCAAAACATAATACAGGGTCCTTCTTAATATGCTGATACTTTTTTTAAGGGATCACCAGACCGTCAAACTGAACAACTTTTTCTATGGCACCAACATCTATAACGCATAAATTAATCTGTTCCATACATTGGCTCAAGTATGTTTGTAGTTTTTATGAAACAGCAGGTTTTTTTCCCTATTTAGACGTTGTTCGTATAGAGAAAGTTCTCCAGATCGATGGTCTGATTATCTTCTTGAAAAACCATCAGCATATTAAGAAGGACCCTATAATTATATCGAATATCCTAATAATATAAAAAGTGTAAGTTTGCGACGATGTGTGGGGACTTGCCACAGATGAAAACACCCACAAGTTATAGCAACGAAGCTAACAGATGGCGCTACGATCGCACTCGCAAATGTGTACGTAAATCAACTTGTGACGTCACATTAGCAACCCGTTAGCCAATACGCATAAGGTTCACAATCGTATACAAGACATGAATCGCGCAAGAGAAATAATCACAGAGATTCTATATATATACAAGGTCCAACTAAGATCTGTTGGTCCACGACCGGTCCCCAGGCTTCACACCTAGCCTGGCGGAAGATCTTCCCTTTTCACCGGAGGAACCTTCCACAGTAGTTCCTCCACAGATGTTTGGATATTAGTGACTCAATAACGCATAAACGGCAACAAAATAAAACACAGAAGTACTCAAGCCGTACCCGTTAAGAATGTTTAATTCTAGATTAGTACATACAGGGTGTACACCTAGCGTGACAACCTAGCAAATACTGAAACGGTTAACTCAGGAGCCTACCTCAGAAAACGCGAAATAAAATCAGCTGTCCCATACATTTGATCGGGTAGGAATAGCAGTTTTGTATGGGACAGTTGATTTTTTTTCGCAATTCCTGAGGTAGTCTCCATAGAGAAATTTGTTCAGTTTGATAGTCTGAGTCCACCGTTTCAGTATTTGCTAGGCTGTCACACCCTGTATATTTTTTCATAATTAAGACATCTTCTACTATGCTAGCCAATGATAAAACTTGGATTTATTCAAACAGAATTTGAATCGTTATCTCGCACATGTCAGTATTTACTTGGTAGACTCTTTATTATCACAGTTATTGTACACAAAACGATAGGAGCAGATAAATGTAGGATCAAAAGAGCATTGTCTACGTACATACCTATAACTGCTACTGTATCTATACTTCGTGGAAATGACATTGTTTTGAGTAGAATCCATTATTTTGCCGTCAATCGCATTTTAATAAATATATACGCGTATTATGCTCTCAACTATATTTCCCGAAGGTGTAGTAAGAGATATTCTGAAAACTCGTTAACATCCACGTTTCACTATACTTCATTTTAAATAAGTATGACAATATTTTCTGGCCTATCCTGATTTGCAAATATAATGTATTTATTAGAAACATATAGTATCCGACATATCTT
The DNA here is from genome assembly GCA_963924505.1 of Agonopterix alstromeriana. Lineage (NCBI taxonomy): Eukaryota > Metazoa > Arthropoda > Insecta > Lepidoptera > Depressariidae > Agonopterix > Agonopterix alstromeriana. Next base: position 7,884,173 of record OZ004682.1, read on the forward strand.
GAACTTACTAAAGATGTGCTAAGAATAAGTGAGAGGAAGTGGTTCAAATCTTTGTTTCTGTAATTCAAAATAGCCTTTAAATTTCGTAGCTGTTTGGAATTGAGTATAGTAGTACTGAAACTCTGTCTATTGTGGCGGGGAGTGAGCCCGTCGCCACTTGTAATGGGAAGTGGGTACAATACAAGCCTCGAAATTGAAGCATGCAGGCCGGCAGATGTGAAACATCAAAATATCCCAGTCTCTCGTTTTCGCGAGCTTTTTTCAATTTCCAGCTTTGCGGGACGCCCGGCAGATGTGAAACAAAAAAGAGCGTATCAAGCCATAAGACTGTCATGCCATTTCCGTCACGACATACGAGTTGGTTTTACTGACAAGACGCGCCAATAGATGTTTCACATCAAAAATTTGATTCAGGGCAACACTGGAGGCTGGGTACCCTCTTACGAGCCAGACCTGTGTGACCTGTGTATGTGCGCCAAGGCTCAGTTTAAAATTGGGAATGATTGGTGTTATTCGGTGACTGAACTACGTACGAACCATATCTTTTGACACATTTGGTATTGCGCTAATCGTGGTACAGCTCATGACAGCCGTTAGAGCCGTTTTGACAGGTCGCTTAGACGTTAAAGGCTGTCAGTTACATAGAGTATAGCGCGATGCGGAATTCAGCACTGATCTTATTCACTACGTTGTCTTTATAGACGATAAATCGCCACTCGTATCGTTCAAACTCATTATCCTCAGACTTACCCAAATCCTTTAGGCATAAAATGTTACTTGTCACAAATCCTCTGCGTTACGTAGGCTATGACTCCAGCGTCGCGTGCCTGGGCGGGCGGGCGCGGTAGGGGGGACGATTGGCCCAGCGCACCTCAACCTCAAGCCTCCAGTCTTGTGCCGACCGCCGCGGTGAGCGCACGTCCGCTCCGCTAATCATCTCCCAACCTCGTGTTGCAAACCAATCCTAATTAAAAAAACCGAGTGTGAAAACTTATCCGCCGACAGTGTTTTGTTTTTCGCGTGTGACGCAACCGGTCAATACTAGGACATTGATTTCGAAGAGTTTTCGGAAAGAGTAAGTTTGGTATTACCTATCTGTTTTTGTGGTTCATTTCGCTTTAATATTGCTAGAGAAAATTGTTGCTTTTATTCGTTATTCTGTTATATTGCTGTTTTATGTCGTAGTTAGTTGTGCTTGCGATTGATTTGTTTTGATTGTGTAAATGAGGTTGTAAATTACTATTGGAAATTCAATTATGACGTTGTGAAGATTAGCGCGAGGTAGAGTTTTCATTGGACGTTCGAGTTACAGATTACTACTGCTATTTTACTGTGAACATAGTGGCTCTTCTGTTACTGGCAATAAGATCAACTTTTGTGGTTTTGAAATCAATATACCTACCTGCAGTAGACGGTCTTAAAATAATTGTCTCATCTATAAACCGCTTAGAAGTCAGTAACTCTGGATAAATATTCATCCAATGCAGCTTCTAAGTGGATATAAAATATTAAAATGGTTCCAATGTAAACGCTGAAAGAAAATGTCTCCTAAGCATTAGGGGATTAAAACTTTAGATGGAACAAGAAAAAGTCTCGTTAAAATTGTTTCAAACTTGAAAATTCCTCTTCGTGACCAAGACGTTTGAAATTGTCTTTCGCAAAATGAATCGAGAATATACAGAGTGTAACAAAACACAATAGTAAAGTTAAGGTAGTGGTTTAGCTTTAGACCATTAAAAGAACAAAAAAATCTGCTGTCCCATACATTTTAGTCAACTCGGTACTGCAGTTTTGTATGGGACAGCAGATTTTTATTTTTTCTTGATGTTGGCTCCATAGTGAAAGTTGTTCAGTTTGATGTTCTGAAAGACCCGCTTCAGAACATCAAACATACATTTTAACGAAAATCTGACTTCATACAAGCACAGGAGATTAGTTTCTAGATTGTTTCTGAAAAATGTCATTGACTTTCATTGGTTAGTATTGAAAATATCACCAGACTTCGTTCGTATGCGCGCCCGAATTATATTCCCTTAAAATGGATGTACCAGGGATTGGCTGACAACTATAATATTTTCTTGCCCTTTGTTGTGGAGACTCTAGGTTGCTGGGGTCCTCAGGCGAAAGTGTTTCTCAAATGCCTCTCAAGGCGCCTTTTCGAGGCTACAGGTGACAGAAGGGCTATTTTGCGCAAAGGATCAGCCTAGACTGGTCCAAAGAGCCAACGCTGCCAGCCTCCTAGGCACTCTGCCTCGAGTGGGCACTTTAGAGGTCATTTTTGTCTTATTATTTACAGGGTGTTAAAGTAAACACTTGCATTACTCTAGATATCGAAATAGTGAAAAAAAAATCTGCTGTCCCATACATTCGGGCCGAGCTAGGTTGTCAGTTTTGTATGGGACAACAATTTTTTTTTCGCGATTCCGATATTGGTCCCATAGAGAAAGTTGTTCAGTTTGATGGTCTGATACTCCCCTTAAAATAGTTTCAGCTAATTTTGTTAGACCTTATATATTGTGTGGTGGACCGGAACCCTCGGTGCGCGTGTAGTCCGACTCGCACTTGGCCGGTCTTTTATTATACGAAAGTTGGTCAGTATCATGATTTATCACGCATTAAAGTAATACTAACCTAACACCCTGTAGAACTAGGTTAGGCTCTAAATCTGTTTTTAATAAAAATTGTTTTTTTTTTTCAATATTTTAATCAACACGGATGTTAAACTAGATTGAACAAATAAACCGCTTAAAACTGCGTCAGGACTATTTCATTGGAATTCAATTAAATGAATTTCGATAAACAATACGAGTTGTAACACAAATGAAATAACATTGTATGAATCAATATTTTGTGGGCATGAGGAAAACAAAACGCACGTAGTAACAACAAATAAAAAACGGTCAAGTGCGAGTCGGACTCGCGCACTGAGGGTTCCCTACCACCATACAATATTACCAAAAATATTGTGTTTTCTCCGGGATCCTTAGCGCCGCCCGGAAGCCCGCCAATTCCTTGACCGGTTATTATTATTTGTTGTTCTACCTTAGAGTATGCATTATAATCACACGAAGTTTGATGCTTGTACAGTTTTACGATAGAGTAAAAAAAAACTTTAAATAACTGAAAAGAGAAAAACAAGCTCTATGTAACTAGACAAGCTCTAGGTAGGTATTGCAGGCGGGGACAAAGATGATTTTTGGTTGGTTATTGCTTGGTCCCCGCCTGCAATACCTACCTAATAATATTCAAATTATATTAGCTCAAATAAAGCTGTTATAGCTGATTAGTGATTATAGAGCTTGTTTTTCTCTTTTCAGTTAATAGGTTTTTTATGCAGTCGGGTTTTTTGTTAATCCTAATAATTTAGTTTATTTCATACTTTTTAGTCTTGTGTCGAAACGGAAACATAAAAGTACTATAATATTTATATATTTGGAATCGTCTGATTACTAGCTTTCATTTGATACCCATATTGTAATTTTTACCAAAAGAAATTTTTATTCCCCCTCTATTTTTTAATTCGTAGACGCCATCTTGAAATAATATACCCTATGTCACTCTCACGATTTTTACGAATCCAATGATACCTCATACGTTCAAATCCATCAAGCCGTTTAGGCTGTAGGCCGTGCCAAAGAAATAGACATACAAACATACATACATACATACATACATACATATACATACATACGCTCGAAAAACATAACCCTCCTTCTGGCGCAGTCGGGTAAAAACGATTCTTGTATCGGACCCTTAATTTTTTGCCTTGTGTTATTGTTATTTGTTTACAATTCCGCTATATTACGTATATTCTGTAACAATGTTAACCGTCTTGCTATTACAGTTCAAAACATACAGGCCTTTATACTTAGGACACGAGTGGACGGATGGACGGACGGACAGCGTAGGCTTATATGGTCCCGTTGGCACCCTTTGTGTACGGAACCCTAAAAACAATTTTTAATTAAACCATTTAACAATAGAACTATCAGCAACGCAAGTTTGTTGCGAATCCAGTGACAACAACATCGATTTACAAGAACAAACTTGTGTACCACACTGTAAGCTTGTAAAGAGACGGTGGGATTCCTATGGAAAAACACTGTTGATTATGAATACAAAATAAATTATTCAACAAACGGGCAAGTTGTTTTAAACATTTATATTCATTCATTTGTATTTATGCGTTAACTATTTGATAAGTTATTAGCATAGAGAATCGTTTTTTTTTTCTATTTTTTTTTCATAGGTAGGTAACTTTTGTTATTTAAAATTTTTCATTTATATAACGATATTAAATTATACAGTAAGGAAAAGTATCATTAACCTTTAAACCACATATTACCCATCAAACTGAACAACTTTTACTATGGGAGCAAACCTGTCAGAGCAAAAAATAAATCAGTGATGATTTCATCAAAAAATAAATCAGTGATGATCAGTGATGAGAGTGATTAGATGTGTCAATTCTTTTTTTAAACTACCTACTACTACGTGTTGTCGCTGTAGAGAAGATGCGGCCAGAAACTCTACAAAATAACACGACTTAATTATTACAATATAAATTCTTAAGCTAAGGTTACAGCTAGGTACAGTAATACATAGTCTATTTAATTAAATAAATGATACTATACAGTAAACTATAAGTTAGTGACACTCAGACCCAAGCATTTTGATCATTTATACAGGGTCCTTCTTAATATACTGACACTTTTTAAGGGGATGATCAGACCATCAAACTGAACAACTTTCTCTATGGAACCAAGATCGAAATCGCGAAAAAAAGTGTCAGCATATTAATTTGGACCCTGTAAAATCATCCAGTTTATAATATGCTTTTTTACAGAGTAAATAACATCATTAATAATCTCTAAACATCGGTGACCATACCGTATCAAGATCTAGCCAAAACTATCAATTAAAGCTCTAATAGTCTTGGCACATGTCCTAAAAGCCCTACGGAACCCTACTAGTAACATCATAAATAACAATGGTTCCGTCGCGCAGATACTTGAGAATTTATCGTGTGTTTTTCGCTTCAGCAGATCACTGAGAGCATTAGGTACGTTAGTTTTTGTCTAAATTGCCTGTGCTTATGTCTCTACTTCGCGTTCCTTCAGATTTTGAAGGTTTTTTGGTAGTTTACTTCTTTCTGTTGTCTATGTTTTCAGTCTCTGAATGGTCTAAGTTTTCAGTCATGATTTTTTTTTTATTTTGCGGACTAGAGATGCTAATATCGATATCGGAATATCGATTTAAAAAAGATAGGTACCTTACATTTCTTAGCCAAAAAATGTTTGTTTCATATAAATAATGGGGAACTTGCACAGTTTTATATTTTTAGTGTATCATAAAGATTTAAGGCTTACATAAAAATACCAAAAACAATAATGGAAAATTATGAACAAATCATTTATTTATTGCAAATCAAAAGTTGACTGTTCAAATTCCGCGCCAAAACGCTCACTGCCATGACGTGACGTCACTCCTTTTCATGACGCGTGAAGCTCATCACAAATCATCCGCTATAATATGTTGCCGTACTCTTCTAACGCACGCAAGCTGCTAATCGCTTCGTCACTTTGCGCTGATTGATGTTTGAAATTACGTTCCGATCCACGTAACTTACTCGTATAAAATATTTCGCAAAATAAAAATTTTAGCAAATTGTATATTTCAGTAATGTTCTATTCACAACGATTATTACTGAATTATTAAGAAAATTTTTCTCATTATAATTTTGGTGCAAGTTCCCCATTATGTTCCGTCATATCTTTACATATCTATTTATATCTATACTCTACACAAATAATACGATTCTAAACTTGGCGTCGATGTAAAATGAAGATATTTTCAATAAAAAATATTGAGTGCGTTAAGAATATGTAATGGAATGTTTTGAGACCATTTTTAGAATTTTTGTCTGTTCATCTGTTTGTATGTTTGATTGTGCCGCATCACTTAAAAACGACTAAACCGATTTGGATGGGGTTTTTCACAGAAGCATAGGGCTTAGTTTGGATTTGCATATAGGCTTTGTTTCATCGCAATCGGTTCGCTCAATCAAAAGTTATGAGTATTTAAAGTCAGTGGTCTGCGCGTAACGGAGTCGCGGGCGCCAGGAACGGGCGTTAGGAAGTGTTAGGTTTTCATTGTATTGTTGTGTATAGTCTCAAGGTTAAGGCAAGATGATTTGGCTGATAGCCTCAGGGTTAAAAGACCCAATTAAAAACAATATTTAAAAAAATAAAGAATTAAAAAAAAATAAAACCCGCCTTAATAGTTTTAAATATTTATTTTTACTTCTGTAACACCTATGAGAGAAGCTAGATTAATTTCTTAACTGACTATGAGAAATGTTTTCGCTAAAAATAAAGCCAAGTTTGAATATCGCATACATGTTTAAAATTAAATAATTTTAAATTATTAAATTGGCACTGAACTCGACACAATACTAGTTAATTGTTAACATTATGTGCCAATGAACCACATAATAGGCAACTAACGATAATAGAACTTCATAAATACATTTGGGTCGTCGTCGGTTTTCAGTTCTTAACCCCCGACGCAAAAAGAGGGGTGTTCTAAGTTCAACGCCAATGTCTGTGTCTGTCTGTGGCATTGTAGCTCCCAAACGGTTGGACCGATTTCGATGCGGTTTTTTTAAATAGAAAGCTAATGTTTGCGAGAGTGTTCTTAGCTTTATTTCATGAAAATCGGTTCAGTAGTTTTCATGTACCAGTAACTTTAAAAATTTTAAATTACATTAAATTACAAATTAAAAGCCCCAACTCAAACAACAAACATTTAAAAAGTTAAAATTAATTCGGTCACCTATAATTTGATAGATTTTTATAGATATTTAGGGCAATTAATGCGTAGGGGACCGCTATGAATTGACCATTGATTTTTTCAAATGCGGTCCCCAACACATTAATTGACCTAAAATATTTTAGAGAGCTAAGAAGTTAAACATACATTTGCTTACATCAAAAATAATAGGTGACCGAATTATTTTTACTTTTTAAATGTTTTGTATGAAACAGCAGTTTTTTTTTTCGTGTATTCATCATTGGTCCCATCGAGATAGGTGTTCAGTTTGATATTAAGAAGGACCTTATATGATCAAAGAGCATTATAATAATTTCAGGACAAAAGAGAAAGCCCAAACAAAAGAGAAACAAAACTTATACTATAAATATCAGGATGAAATTATGTTACACAACATATTTCGCTTTTTCCCACAAGAATACCAACTGTAAAAGAGACATTATTCCTTAGTCACCTCGAACAACACCCACGGGGGAAAATGTTACATATATTCGACCTTTTCCTCTGTCGTCGCCTCGAGGGACACCCTTGAGAAAATTAGTGTGGTTTATTGTAAGCTGAAAGAAACACAATGTAAGGTCGTTGTTGCAATGATTCTGACCAGTCCATAAACTCAACATTCAAAATATATGTAATGTTATGTATGTTTTATTCAAAATAATATCATAATGATAATGATAATGACTATATTCCCCGAGAGTCAGAGATATTCTGAAAACACAGAAGATTCACGTTTCACTAGTACCAAAAATCTGACCAGTTTGACGGAGAGTGAACCCGTCGCCACTTGTAATGGACAGAAATTGTAGCATGCAGGTTTGCTCACGATGTTTTCCTTCACCGAATAGCCAGTGGTGTTACAAATCGTACATAAATTCCGAAATCCTCATTGGTACGAGTTGGCTTGAACGGGGTCGAACCATCGCCTCCTGCACGGCAGGCAAGGTTACTCGCCACTGGACCACCACGGCCTCATGATAATGATAATGATCATAAAGTTACTAATAGATAGAATGATTAATAGCTGAGAGAGTGAGATGTAGCTAGCGGGGGCACCAATGTATGATGTAGAAAGAGATACATGACGCGAGGCAATATAACCGTTTTTGGGGATCTTATCGCAGGGTAAAAATTCGGTTTCCGTGAATAATTGTGAATCTAAAGCGAAATCGTACATAATTTTGTGAAATATACTAATACTATTTCATTAATTTATCCACGATTTCACGTTAGATTCGGAATTATACGCAGAATTCAAAGTTTTACCCTGCCGATAATCTCCTGAGAACCTCCGAAAACGGTTTCATTTGATAACTCATCAGTTCCTCTTCTCCTGAAAGGTATAATCTACATCTACACTAATATTATAAAGAGGAAAGATTTGTACCTATTTTTGTATGTTTGTATGTTTGTAATGAATAGGCTCAAAAAGTACTGGGCCGATTTAAAAAATTCTTTCACCAATAAAATGCTACATTCTTCCAATTTGACATAGGCTACATTTCATTTTGAAAAAAATTAGGGATCCTTGGTAAAATTTGAACAATGTAACCGAAGGTGTAGAAAAATGAGTCTTAAAATTTATTTGTCTACCCCGTGCGAAGCCGGGACGGGCTGCTAGTAACTTTATGACCCAGATAGCTTTCTGACGTCATTTTTGACTCTACCACCGCGTCGGAAGGTGTTCCGTTGTAGAGAAGATGTGGCCAGAAACTCTGCAACACAAATCTTTTAAAAAGAACAAAATAAAACGTGAGTTTATGTGCATACGGTTCAAATTTAAATGTGTTACATACTTAAGATGCATTCAGACCATCAAACATTACTACTACTTTTACTATTACAGGATCAACATTCAAGTCGCTATTTCAATATTAGTCCCATACCTAAAGATATTAATATTGGTTCAATTTGGTCTGAAGCACTCATGCTCAAAATAATGATCCTCGTGCAGTGCTAAAGTTGATCCCCTTTCGTAGGTCGTGCGCACAGTGGTAACGGTGAAACGATTAAAATGGCTCACCCGCATAGGCGTAATGTAAGGTTAAGGTGACTCATGCTGTAGGCCATGAGCACAGGTGAATGCAATAGAAGTTGATACCCCTCGTAGGTCGTGCGCACAGTCGTAACGTTGAAACGATAAATGTGGCTCACGTCGTGGGTAACCCGCGCAGGCGTATAGTTTTCAGTTACTCGCGGTAAGTCATGAGTACAGGCGAATGCAATTGAACCGACTCGTTACGTGGGTTCTTCAGCACTGCGGCCCATTTGTTGCCGACCTACGACGTAGGTCGTCAGCAGCGAAAGTGTTAAGTTTACACCCTGTATAATACAAACATACTTTGAGGTCAATAACGTGACCACAGCACAGAGTACTATACCTATATCATAGAGTACTCTACTACTATTATTTACTTACTTAGTATAGTTTACGTGACGATGAAAACGTATTGACAACAAAATCCATATTCAAGATCACATCTCTTAGAGATAAATAAGAAGTAAATAAGATAAAGCGAGTGGATAACATTTTAAGGGATAAATGTGGACGTTCGAATATTTATTGGCTATGTCCAAATACAGTTTATAACCATGAAAGAATTGGGAAAACAACGCTGGAGGAGTTAGACTAAGATCCCACTGTAAGTTTACATACAGTATTTGTTTAGGCAATGATACATATATGGTACATATACCAGTGCAAATGTCGTACTTTAATTCAGGATCCAAAAAATAGGGCTGCCACTCCGAAGCCTCTCAAAACCCTTTTATAGTATAGCCAATTGCAAAAATTGTGTACCTTTTGTACTATTTTATTAAAAGTACTTATAAATATACTTAATTTGTGCAGGTACCCACATTTTCTGTTGCGTTAAGACTTACCATGTATAATTTTATATTGTGACAGCCTGTAAGGGAAATATCACATAATTATTAATTTAAAATGTATTCAAAATATAAGTGTTATACTTTGTTGGCAGTCCTTAATATATCAAATAAAATTATGCATTAAAACTTTCCAGAAAAGAGAAAATTTCATACGTGAAAGAATCATCAAAATCAGTCCAATCGTTTTCGAGTAATTCTTCCCCAATCGTACGACCGAAAATAATGCAACAACCCAACGTTGCGACCATCGTTATGCAGAAATTTATTTTTTCTTGTAGATGATACGTATAGCTGTTTGGATACAATTTATTGCCTAAGCAAATGAGGTTATGGAAAATCGATAGAAACAAAATTTTTGTATCCGGCTGCCAGGAGGTTTGAGGCTTTAGGGTGGCAACCCTTTTTTATTAGGGCTCTTAAACGATGACCTTTCCACTGGAAGAATGTATCATTGCCTTAACAAATACCGTGGAAAACTTGCAGGTGGATCTCGGAACATGTTAGGTGTTTATTTTAGAAACTTTCTGTTTTGTTTGTTCATGTACCAATTTTACAAATATTTTTCCAAAAGAAGTCTCAGTAGATGACTCTTGAATTGTAATCGTCAATCGAAGTAAGTATATCGCCACAGTATAAGAAAGAGTATCTAGTACCACATATAGTATGGACACTCCCTGCTTTCCACCAACTTTTTACCTCACCCCCTCTGGTTACTTCGTGGTTACCTCTTAAGGAAAGCGTATTCCTGTCTCGCTCGCACTCCTCAGAATCGCACTTGCTTAACTCTTCTATGACATTTTTCCTATTTGTATGAATAACAGCTATCAGCTAACAGTGTCCAAGGTATAACGTCGCGGCACGCATCTTGAGCGCTGTCCTTGATTGCGCTGAACCTTATGTACCAGGTATTTAAGACTATTTTCGTCTAAATACTCTCGTGCGAGTTTTTAAAATGACTAGGGTTGTCTTTTAATTATAATATAATTATGCTGTAGCCCAATCAGTTTCTAAAAAAACTGTAATTTAGATATATTTTCTAACCCAAACTAGATGGCATAGCAGGAAATTAAATCGCGCTATTATGTTCCAAATTTTCTTTTAGGTAAGAGAATCGACATTACTACTATTTTCTTCTTCTTATTTTTCCTTTTTCAATGACTACGGAACCCTATCATGGGCGAGTCCGTCACGCTCTTCGCCGGTTTTTAAGCTCTAAGATATTCAAATGAGCAAATACGCCAAGCTAAAACTTTTTATAACTTAGAGAAAACGCCTTGTTAGAAAAATATAGAGCCTTATAGTTCTTATTTCGATTAACGGAATTAAAGCGTGATGAGTCAGAGGAACACAAATTTATCTTCCCATAAAAAATAACTATTAAATCACTGCAATCAATTAACTGAGTTATCTGGCCTCAATCCTTTATCTTAAGGATTACTTCTTATCTTCAGGCTAAAAGTGTGATCCCATCGTCTGGGATGGACTGGAATTGAATTAGCTATTTCTATGGACAATTCATTACATTAGGCAATGTTGTATGAGATTATACTACGGCCTACGAATAGAGAAGACACTAAATCCTAAGTCGATGGATTAGGTCACCGTCGCAAAATGATATCTAGACGCAAAATGCGCACTAATGCTAACAGTTTTTATTTTTAAATTTATAAATTACAGCTTTGCTCAGTGAGCAGCTACCTACTGCTTATTTACTGCAGACTAAGGTCTACCGAGCCAGTGAATGACTTAGGGGCAAATGGGTTTGGACCTCGGCATTGGTAGGGGCTACGCGGCAGATTGGGTATCGGGGATCGGTGAGAAGTGGCCTGGGATGTGCCTGTGGTCTGTAGACGCCAGAAGCCCGGAAAGCCCTGGATAGTCCGGGCATTTTAGATGAAGCTATAATGGCGCGATAAAAGAAAATTAAGATAAACAAAAATCCCGACTGCATAAAAAACCTATTTGTTTATCTTAATAATTTAGTTTATTTCATACTTTTTAGTCTGGTGTCGAAACGGTAACTTAAAAGTACTATAATATTTATATATTTGGAATCGTCTGATTACTAGCTTTCATTTGATACCCATACTGTAATTTTTAACAAAAAAAAATTGTTTCTTCCCCCTCTCTTTTTTAATTCGTAGACGCCATCTTGAAATAATATACCCTATGTCACTCTCACGATTTTTACGAATCCAATGACACCTCATACATTAAAATCCATCAAGCCGTTTAGGCTGTAGGCCGTGCCAAAGAAATATACATACAAACATACATACATACATACATACATACATACATACATACATACATACATACATACATACATACATACATACATACATACATACATACATATATACATACATATATACATACATACATACATACATACAAACATACATACATACGCTCGAAAAACATAACCCTCCTTCTGGCGCAGTCGGGTAAAAAGTATACCTAATTTTTTTGTGCAAATGTTCCTTAGGACCATAGAAGTTTACCATTTGAATTCCTGACTCCTGGGGTGCCCGCTTATAATAAATAAGTATAAACCAATCCATTACATTATTCGTCCGTTGAATCGATGATAATAGAAATAGCTGATCAACTGCCAGAGTTGTTGTCAATTACCTGCTAATTATTTCGTATTGGCTGCACTCAAAATTTATGGGATAGAACGTGGGAGTTATTCCACAACAATCTAATATTATACATGCGAAAGTAAAGTTGTCGTTCTATTTGTTGCGTCTTCAAAGTTCAACTGGCCCGATATTAGTGAAATTTGGCAGAACGACTCTTCGGAAGGATACAGGTCAAAGAGGTTACTCATCCAGAAACATAAAAACACGCAGACGAAATTGCAGATAAAAGCTAGTCCACACTAATTATACTATTATTATCTATCTGTTTCTTACCTTCATACCACTGAATCGATTTTGATAAAATTTGGCAGATTAGATAAAGGCAATAAATTGCACTATTCTATTCTAATCTTAAAATTGTGGCTCCTAGTGTTAATGATGCCAATTTCTAGTTTAAATAAAAAAGTTTTTGACGTTGTAAGGTAATAAATGTTTGATGACTTCATGGATTGTTTTATGCACACACACACACACATACTTGAGCCACCATTAAATGGTGGAGCTCCGTTGCAAGCCGGGGAGAAGGCGACCGACACGCGACCACCCAATAACAGACTCGCAACGCGTCTCTACAGCTAGTTATGACATACTAGCTGTTGCCCGCGACTCCGTCTGCGTAGACCTTAGTTTCCTATGTGTTAATCCAGATCATATTCTATCTGTGTGCCAAATTTCATTAAAATCCATTCAGTAGTTTTTACTTGAAAGAATAACAAACATCCATCCATACTTACAAACTTTCGCGTTTATAATATTCAAAGTCAAAGTCAAAGTAAATATAATTTATTCAATATAGGAGCTTGCAGCACACTTATCAAACGTCAAATCTTTCTTTAAAGCTACCACCGCGTCGTAACGTGTTGTCGCTGTAGAGAAGATGCGGCCAGAAACTCTACAACATAACACATAACACGACTTAATAACTATTACAATATAAATTCTTAAGCTAAAGTTATATATACAATAATACATAGTCTATTTAATAAAATAATTGATACTATACAGTAAAGTAAATAAACTATAAGCTAGTGACCTCAGACCCAAGCATTTTGATCATTTAAATAATCATCCAGTTTATAATATGCTTTTTTACAAAGGACTTTTTTGATTTGAGTTTTAAACATGTTTTCGGAAAGATTCAAAATGGTCTCGGGGATATTAGTAGAATTGACTATAGTCAATATAGGTATACCTATAAAGTTTGTTTAGTGCCTCGTGTCTGCCCACCTACACTGACTATGAACCAACAAAGTTCCGTGAACAAGAGGACAAGGGTTCGAGTTGAATTTCAAAGTTTACTTTCTATTGTTTGCAGGTCCCTGGTCTTGTTTCCATAGCAGGAACTTAAATTGTTGGCTGAGCTCCGCATATGATGTGGACTTTTACTTAATATTTGATATTCTTTTCACTGCTAATGTCAACGCGAAGTTATCAAGCAGTATGAAGGGGATATAATTCGGAGCGCGCTCCATACAGACGTAGTCTGGTTATATTTTCAATACTAAGCCATTAAAGTTAATGAATATTTTCAGAAACAATCTAGAAACTAATCTCTATGCTTGTATGTTGTCAGATTTTCGTTTTCGAAAATCTGACAACATACAAGCATAGAGATTTGAAGACCAGACTTCGTTTGTATGGAGCGCGCCAACGGTAATATCCCCATAAAGGGGGTGTTTTAGACCATCAAACTATAAAACTTTCACTATGGAACTGTTATTTTGTCGAGATTTCTTAGTTTGCTCCATAGTGAAAGTTGTTCAGTTTGATGGTCTGAAGCACCCCATTAGTATTACTAGGGTGTTTTGTTACACAGTTGTTAAACAGTTAACTTTAAGGGGTGATTGTACCCAGTATACTGAACAACTTTCCCTAAGAAACCTATAAAATTGTTGGACTTCCCATACTAAATGCAATCAGCTGGTCGAACGTTTTATGAAAAGTAGATTTTTTCTTGTTGAATTTCCTATTGGTTTCTTAGGGAAAGTTGTTTAGTATCATGGCTACAATCACCCCTTAAAGTAATGCAACTGTTTACCCTAACACCCTATTATAAGGTCCTTCTTACTATGCTGACACTTTTTTAAGGGGATGATCAGATCATCAAACTGAACAACTTTCTCTATGGCACCAACATCGAAATCGCGTAAAAAAAATCTGCTCTTCCATACAAAACTGCAAACCTACTTGAGCCATGTATGGGACAGCAGATTATTTTTTCGCGATTTCGATGTTGGTCCTATAGTGAAAGTTGTTCAGTGTGATGGTCTGATCATCCCCTTAAAAAAATGTCAGCATATTAAGAAGGACCCTGTACAGTCATTCTAGGAAACAATACAAGCTTATATTCGGATTTTGGGGGGAATTTATCTCCCCCGAAATCCGTGGTTTCGTATATCATTTTCCTAATGTTGGTCTGCAAAATTAAAATCTTTGACAACTTACTTATAACGGTCAATATTAATTCAGGGTCAAACTCAACAACAATTTATAAGTGATTGTTGATTTTGATGTCTATTCAATCAAATCCATTTAAATCTTTAAATCAGCTGTCAATAACTTTGTAAGTGATTAGATAACCCGATCGCTTGTTCGATTCTTATCTAATCTTGTTTTCAAATATCAACAAGTGTATAGTAAACACTTATTTGTTAGATATGACAGTGGAAAATCAAGATTATTTTCGTAGATCCTCTTAAGAGAAGTTTATTCCGAATGCGTAAATGCGCGCTGCATACAAACGAAATCTGGTGATATTTTCAATACTTACCAATTAAACTCAGTGAAATTTTGCAAAAACAATCAAGGAACAAATATCTATGCTTGTATCGTGTCAGATTTTCGTTAAAATATACAGTTTCAATGATAGGATTAATTTAAGATTTGTATGGAAATCTTTGAGGCCCTGTAACTTTAAAACAGTATATTTTAAGGAAAATCTGACACGATACAAGCATAGAGATTTGTTTCTAGATTGTTTCTGCAAAATTTCAATGAGTTTAATCGGTTATTATTGAAAATATCACCAGACTTCGTTTGTATGGAGTGCGAAAAATATTGATGGAAATATATTGATAAGCAAATAAACCCAGAACACTCAACAAGCAGTAGCGACCAGCCTACCGTCGACTAAAGTGTCAGACCTCGTAACTCCATTAGATCAAATTTTACAGGAGGCACAAAAAACATCACTACGAAAAAATGACAGCCCAGAGTTATGTGGTTTTCTATTTATCATTTTAAATTGAAACGGATTTTTAAAAGGATTTTAGAGTTGTGCCCTGGATGCATTCAAAAATTAATAATAAAATTATACAGCTATAAAATGTAATTTGAAAAATAAAATGGAGTTACGAGGTTTGACACTTTACCCAACGCTACGTTTTCCCGCGACTTCGTCCGCACGGGTTCCCGTCGTCATAGTGAGATATACCATATACGAGATTTTAAGTCTGATCATAAGCTTTTAGACACAAAAAGTTTCATCAAAATCGGTCGTGTAGTTTTCGCGTGATGCGCTAGCAAACGAACAAACATTTACAGTTTTATAATATAGAGTTTATCCGCGAATTCTTTTGCCCAGGTTCCCGTTATTGCAGCGAAATAAATGTTATATCGGATTTTAAGTCTAATCATAAGCTTTCAAAGGCAAAAAGTTTAATCAAAATCGGTCAAGTAGTTTTCGCATGGTGCGCGAATAAACATACAAACACAGACAGACATTCAAAAGAAATAATAAATTGGTGATTTGAATCAGGGACACCTACAAACCATATCGTAACTTTTTTTTTAATCATTCAATGCAATATTAAGAGATATAATTATTGTACACATTGTGAAATTGATATCATTAGCATCCTTTTATCCTTTGTAGTGTGACCTAACCGGCTCCCGGTATATGACATTTGTTCCTTGTCTGTGGTCACACCGGCAGCCGGTGTAGATGTTTTTTTTAAACTACCATTATTTTATATTCTCTCTCTATCGGAATTTTCACAAAATGTATAAGAAGAAACAGGCCAGCTAATTCAACCATTTGTTCTGTGTGCTTTTGTTCGAAATATGTCACAGAGGCAAAATCTCATGACTGTGGCTATACCGGGAGCCGGTTTCACAGATAGGGTTAAGGTGGATGGATGGCTGCTCACTGTCAAGAGGTTAAGCTAAGAGTCTATCATCAAACTGAACAACTTTTACTATGGGAACAAACTGATCAGAGCAAAAAAAAATCTGCAGTTCCATACTAAAGTGCAGTGTCTACTTGACTCAAATGCTCTCAATTTCACCCTGTATAGACTACTTTTTTATTTATTTATCGGTACAATCGGTTTATCGGACAATACATTTATTGATTGACCAATAAGTAAAGCGTGAAAATCGTGTTCAGTTATTGGTTCAGTAGGTAACAAACGGTTATCAAGTAGTGCTGTTATTTATTAACACCTTGGACGTTATTTCTACAAGTTAGTCATTGATCAAATAAGCATAAGCATTATGCTCACGACTATATTCCCCGAGGGGGTGGTCGGAGATATTCTGAAACCTCAGAACATCCACGTTTCACTAGTAGTACCGAAACTCTGTCCAGTGTGACGGGGGGTGAGCCCGTCGCCACATAATGGACAGTGGGTACAATACATGCCTCGAAATTGAAGCATGCAGGTTTCCTCACGATGTTTTCCTTCACCGAAAAGCCAGTGGTGTTACAGATCGTACATAAATTCCGAAAACTCATTGGTACGACTCGGTCTGGACGGGGATCGAACCATCGCCTCCTGCACGGCAGGCAAGGTTACTCGCCACTTGACCACCACGGCTTGTTTAATCACACGGCACTGATCATGCTTGGCAGGCACGGCATTGACCAAATACAGGGTGTAATATTAAATGCGTTCTCCAGACCATCAAACTGAACTGATTTCACTTTGCTGACGAATCCATATAGGTAATGCTCCAAATTGTATACTTATTTGTTTTACCATTGTAAATTCACTAAATTGTATAATTGTGTTTTTCATTTATAATTTTTAGTGCTTGTTTAAATTTTGCTGCTAAAAAAGAAACTAGTTTCTTGTATGTGGACCCCCTTAATTTGTTTTTTTCCATATCAAATATACTCAAAGTCAAAGTCAAAGTCAATATAATTTATTCAATATAGGAGCTTACAGCACACTTATCAAACGTCAAATCTTTTTTAAAGCTACCACCGCGTCGGAACGTGTTGTCGCTGTAGAGAAGATGCGGCCAGAAACTCTACAACATAACACGACTTAATAACTATTACAATATAAATTCTTAAGCTAAAGTTATGTATACAATAATACATAGTCTATTTAATAAAATAATTGATACTATACAGTAAAGTAAATAAACTATAAGCTAGTGACCTCTAAATGAAATGTATTTATTGTGCATAATATGTAAATAATAGATGTTATACATAGAAAATAAAACAGTTCGGCTATGTCCTGTCACATGGGCGTACAATAGTATATAAAACAATTTTGATAATTGATGACAAATAATAAAAAAACAAAAGAAAAAATTTAAGGGGTACACACACCAAGAAATTAGTTACTTTAAAAAATATCTTACTCTATCGTAAAAACCGTAATACATACAAGCGTCAAATTTCGTGTGTTTATATTTCAAACTCTAAAGTATGACAACAAATAATAAAAACTGGCCAAGTGTGAGCCTCGCGCTAAAGTCTTGAAAACATTTTTTTTTGTAATTTAATAGGTTTAAAGGGTGTAACAGAACACCCTAGTAATACTTAAGGGGGTGGTTCAGACCATAAACCTGAACAGCTT
Organism: Agonopterix alstromeriana; assembly: GCA_963924505.1. NCBI lineage: Eukaryota > Metazoa > Arthropoda > Insecta > Lepidoptera > Depressariidae > Agonopterix > Agonopterix alstromeriana. The sequence continues at coordinate 7,902,351 of OZ004682.1, forward strand.
TCACTACGGAGCCAACTTTGAGAAGAAATAAAAATATTAGCTGTCCCATACATTTGAGTCGAGAAGGTAGGTACTGCATTTCTGTATGAAAGAGCGGATTTTTTTTCGCAATTTCGATGTTAGTTTCATAGTGAAAGTTGTTCAGTTTGATGGTCTGAAGTACCCCCCTTAAATATTACTAGGGTGTTTTTTTACACCCTGTATTGTGTGGTAAGGAACCCTCGCTCGGTGCGCGAGTAGTCCGACTCGCACTTGGCAGGTTTTTTTATTCATGATCGAAGAAGTTATAAGTAGTAACGTCTGTTTAGCATAAAGTCAATGACAATGTCAGTTCTCACCGCTATCTGCGTCCTCTCAGGCACTTGTTACTACAAATTATTATCTTGAATGATTTTTCCGCCTGATCGCGTTGTGTTCTTTGATGACAGCGCACGAACCGCGTTTAGTCCTGCCTATCTCTTTCAAGGATTAAGAGAAGTTTATTCCGAATGCGTAAATGCGCGCTGCAAACAAACGAAGTCTGGTGATATTTTCAATACTAACCAATTAAAGTCAATGAAATTTTGCACAAACAATCTAGAAACAAATCTCTCTGCTTGTATCTTGTCCTATTTTCGTTAAAATATACAGTTTCAATGCTAGGATTAATTTAAAATTTGTAAGGAATCCTTTGAGGCACTATAACTTTAAAACTATACATTTTAACGAAAATCTGACATGGTACAACATAGAGATTACTTTCTAGATTGTTTATGAAAAATTTCACTCACTTTAATTGGTTAGTATTGAAAATATAATCGAAGCGCTCCAACAGTAATATACCCTTAAGAAGAAGTCGCCTTGTAATTCTGCTATTGGGTGGTCGCGTGTCGGTTGCCTGCTCCCTGGCCTACAACGAAGCTCTTTTTAATTAGTGTTACGCACCAAAATTGGAAAAACGGAACACTTATGGAATCACCTCGGTGTTTGTCCGTCCTTCTGTCACAGGCATTTTTCTCAGAGACCGTAGGACGTAGGAAGCTGAAACTTGGCACGGATGTAGCAATTAATGGTCTGATATTATAAATGTAGTCAATAAAGCGTAATTTTAAATAGGGGACAATTTCGGGGGGTAGGAAGGGAAAAAAAATTCTTCAATATCGTGTTGGGTATTAATTGAAAGCGTATCAAAATGCAACTCCAAAATTTTTTATTAAAACTTTATTAAACTATTTTTTTTTCGAAAAACACCCCTTCTAGACAGCAAATACTTTTTAACTGTACAACATTAAACAATTTTGCTAAATAAACTAGACATTGGATAAATCATCAACTTAAAATTAATAGAATAAACGATATTTACGATGTTGAAATGAAGAACGAACGAAAACGCTCTACAGAGCGATATACAACGTGTTAATGAATTAACGCAAAACTAGAAAGTAGTTTGTTTAGAATCGAGAGCAGAATCGAATTATCATGTTTTCAATATAGGTAATTTTTAAAAAAAAATATTAAATAATTTGTTTGTAAAATTTTAAATGTACTGAACTCGATCTCAACCCATCGCACGAGCACACTCATCCTACTTACTACCAAAACAAGATTCTTAAAATGTATTCACGACCACGCTTGCGCTTTTATTCATTGCTGAAATGATAACAAATCATTTTTGCTTGAAAACTTAAAATGCAATTAACTTTAAATTTTTACTATCAAAATAATGAAATTATTGTTTCAATCTAATTATTTTGATATAAATCAGTTGGGGTGTATGAGGTTTTGCGCTTATTCATTAACACATTGTATAGGGTCCTCCTTAATATGTTGACACTTTTTTAAGGGGATGATCAGATCATCAAACTGAACAACTTTCTCTATGGCACCATCAACGAAATCACGAAAAAAAAAAACAACTGTCCCATACATTTGGCTCGAGTAGGTTTGCAGTTTTGTATGGAACAGCAGTTTAATAAGGAGGACCCTATACAGGGTCCTTCTTATTATGCTGACACTTTTTTAAGGGGATGATCATACCGTCAAACTGAACAACTTTCTCTATCGCACTTACATCCAAATCGCGAAAAAAAAATCTGCTGTTCTATACAAAACTGCAAACCTACTCGAGCCAAATGTATGGGAAAGCAGTTTTTTTATTCGCGATTTTGTTGTTGGTGCCAGAGAGAAAGTTGTTCAGTTTGACCAACTGATCATGCCCTTAAAAAAGTTTCAGCGTATTAAGGAGGACCCTGTAGAAGCGAGTGCAATACCGAATATACTCGTAGATGTCGCTACGCCGCTAGTAAAAAAATTAAAAATAGAATAAAAACACCTAAAAATCATAATTAGAACTAACTTAAACTCGCTTCATAATGAACGGAATGATTTCGTGTTAAAGACTAATTATTTAGAACGTTTTTTCCTTATTAAGCCAGTGATTAGCTCATTGCCAGTTATCTCGGTCTCGTCAGAGTCAAGGTTTTGACGTAAATAATTATAGCATTACGTTCGAGTTTCTGATAATGAAATACAGTACGACCAAGAAAATAATTCCGCTCGGCATTCTTCGTTTGCGCAGAGCAGCGCGTCTAGTATGATTTCTCTACACGCGCGCGACGCGCCTTCGTTGCATAGAAAATAACCCCTCCCCGCGCTTTTCGGAGAGCGAAAGCTGCGCTTGCCGCGACTTGTAGTATGGGAAAAAGCTGAGTCGCGCGCAAGTAGAGAAATCATGCTAGACGTGCTGGATCGAGTCCCCGGCGAAACCCGAAGTCATTTAGTAATCAAAGGGTGCAAAGTCGGATAGCAGCGAAAAGGGCGTGAAAAAAATTAACCAACAGCAGCAAGAGATTGAAGGTGGCACATCCTGATTGGTCGATTTAATTTCGTACGGTACTAAAATTTTTCAACTGCGCAGGAACATCTGTAAGACCTCTAACCATGGTACTACTGTACCATGGTTAGGACTGGGCCTTGAGAGGCCTGGGTCACAGATTATTTAATTGAACCTAAACAGATACTGCACTCAACCCGATTTCGCGTGATTTTTCGTGCATCTTAGAAGATTCAAGCTGTCAAAAATGAGTGACGGTGCACTGCCCCGGTGGGATTAATTTTAATGAAGTTACGTAGGTCTTATACAACGTATTAATGAATAAGCGCAAAACCTCATACACCCCAACTGATTTATAACAAAATCATTAGATCTGATCGTTTTGCTCCCATAGTAAAAGTTGTTCAGATTGATGGGTAAAGTATTTGTGATTAAAAGGTTAATGATAATTTTTCTTACACCCTGTATAGTATGTAATTGTAACATATTTAAGTTTACAACCAGTAAAATCAATGTTTTAGACTCTATAAATGAAATCGGAAATGACATGAAAGCAGTGAAGTACCTACCTGCACGCTAATGCAAATGTCACGCACACAGCAATCCGTTTGAACACATTCAACGTATTTGTATGATTAGCTCGACAAACAATCAAACACGCCATTTCTAGCATTCTAAATCCGTCGTACTCTGACAAAGGTACTTCACTATTCCAATTGAAAATACCGCTCGACTGGCAGCACAAGGATTTACTTGTGAATTAGTCGGGGAAATCTACGGATTTTTGTATGGAGAGGGTTGCATTAATTACACTTTTGGTGATAATTTGGAATATAGTAGATACATACCCGAAAAACATAAATTCTCAATAATCTCCGATTTTTTATGGTGTATTATTGAATAATTAAGACATTTACAAAACATTAAATTTAGGTATGAACAAAAAATGGCAAACTGGTGATTTTGTACAGGATGGCTTCATTTAATACGTTTTACTTATAACAATAATAATCCCCGGTTAATATCGTAAATTTGAGTAGATATTTAATATTTTGTAAGTCTTCAAAAATTATAACCTCAAAACTAAATTATTTACTGTTTGTTACTAAATTATTTACACATTAAATTTGCCTTGTGATAAATAACTGTCTCTTTTGCTAGTACGCTGGAAGAAATATCTTTCGAAATAAGTTTTCCCTTTGTACATTTATATCGATTTTAAGGTATTTCTCAGGTTCCTGAGCCAATATAACCACAAAATCTCGACCAAAGTGTTTTAAACTAACAGTAATATTGTTTCAAACACAATTTACTAAAGTGTCTTTAATGCAATCTCAAACCTTATTTTTCCTAGACTAAATGGGCAGTTACTGAACTAGTTTTCCAATGAACTTATGACCACTATTAATTCTTCTTTAGGGTGGCTAGAGACTTTGCGACAATTTTCTTTTAAGAGAAGTTTCTTCCGAATGCGTAAATGCGCGCTGCATACAAACGAATTCTGGTAATATTTTCAATACTTAACCAATTTAAGACAATGTAATTCTTCTGAATCAATCTAGAAACTAATATCTATGTTTGTATGAAGTAAAATTTTCGATAAAATGTATAGTTTTAAAGTTACAGTGCTTCAAAGATTTCCATAAAAATCTTAAAGGCCTCCTCTTACGAATAAGGGTGACAGGGAGTGGGCCATACTCCACCACGTGGACCCAGTGCGTATTGGCCGCGTTGTCTTAAAATGGAAATAATTATTTCGCTGGGTGAATACAACAACGGCACAAGTCAAAAAAGTTGATTTTGTGAAAAATGACATTAAAGTTGGCGCCAGAGAGTGCGCGCGAACAAATTCGTCTGTAGTTACTACACAGTAAGGGTTAGATTGTTGATGTTTGCCTTTTGTATATCTGTGTTATATCAGTAATCTATAACTGTTGAGAATTTTATTTATATACTTCAATATTTTTATTTATATCGCCATAAATATGGGGGTTCCGAGTTATGCCAGTTTTGCATTAACTTTTTGGTACGATTTAGATTTATGCCAGATAATTATTGAGAAAACATGAAGAAATGTGATAGTAATTAGTACCCAAAATAAAACACAATTATGGCATTAGAGAAGAGACTGAAGAAATGGGAAGGAATGAAAAAAATTACAAAACAATGAGGAAAAGGAAATTTGATCTGTTACTGAATTGGCGGAAGTTGTCTGATGAGATCCTATCATATCAGATACACAACGTATAAGTATATGCTCACGACTATATTCCCCGAGGGGTAGTCAGAGATATTCTGAAACCTCAGAACATCCACGTTTCACCAGTAGTACCGAAACTCGGACAGAGTTTCGGGACAGATACACAACGAGTTCGATTATAAGAGCGAGACCAAGAAATTACTCGTGAGCCCAATCACATTTTGATCTCAATAGATCTTTAGTACTGCTTAAATCAAGAACGATGTGTAAAACAATTATCAATCTCTATCTTCGGTCTTCTTACCAGCTACCCATTTTACGTAGTCAGGCCAGTTGGCCGGTGGTCGTCCCATACTATTTAATTATAAATTATATTTCGTACTTAGTCCGAGACATAACAATGTAGTATCGCTATCTTGCGTGTATCCGCGTCCTTTAAATCTATGGAAAAAAAACAAAAAACGTGTCTCCGAACGTCATCTACCTGTCAATGTCATTCGTTTATCGCGCGTAAACGCGATCCTTGTTGAAAATGTAAATTTTAAAGTTTTATAGTTAAATTATAAGTTCTTTTGTGTATAAAATGGAAATAATTAAGTGTGAAGACAATAAGGAAAGATGGAAGTGAAGGATACATAAGTTGGAGGAGAGATTGACTTAGTAAATTATGGTAAATTACGACAAGGTACGTACACAATTTATTCTTTTTGTTTCTGTTATTGAAAAAGTTTACCTACATGCTACGGGGGATTGGATCCCCTTCCCGGCCCGACACAATGTGTCCACGCATTTACGAGTTTCGAAGATGCGCTTTCCCGTGGGGAAAGAAGTATACGAAAGCCGGTTCCCGTGCCCTTGCCGGCACACGTATGAACGTGTTACGTTCATATTCTTTCCCGTTGGGGAAAGACAGCTGACGCTGATGGCAGACCCTGGGCCCGTTGTACTATGCATGCTTGAGTTTCGACCATGCACTTGTTTTCCCGTGGGGAAAGGCCATACCAGTACTGTGCCCATTGCCCAAACACTTTTGAGTTTCAAACAGAGACACGTTCCCATTGCGAAGGTAGTTATTACAGCTCTTTTGCCTATTAGCCACGCATGCACTTTTAACGTTGGGAAAGATCAAGCCATTACTTGTGCCGATTGCCCAAGCACGTTTGAGTTTCAAACAAAGAGACATGTTCCCGTTGGGAAGGTAGTCATTACAGCTCTTTTGCTTACTAGCCACGCATGCACTTTTACCGTTGGGAAAGATCATGCCAGTACTTGTCCCTTTGCCCAAGCTGGTTTGAGTTTCAAACAAAGAGACACTGTCCCGTTGGGAAGGTAGTCATTACAGCTCTTTTGCTTAATAGCCACGCATGCACTTCTACCATAGGGAAAGACCATGTCAGCTCCTGTGCCCTTAGCCCTTGAAAGGTTCTAGGTTTGATGATGATGATGACGACTTTTCCTTAGGAGATAGAATAGAATCATTTATGGCACAGAATCTTTAATAGGAAAGACAGCCGACGCCGGCTCCGGTGCTCAGTGACCAATTGTGTTCAGAATGATGTAATATTTGCTGAATTATTATGAGGATGAATGTTACCATAAAAATTCCCGTTGGGAAAGAGGTTACTGGCCTCAGCTTGTAATTGTATTAATATATTGCTCGTAATTGTGTGACAGTTATACATCTTTCCGTTGGAAAGTATTTTTGTTTTTGTCCGTTTATTTGCCTGATTATAAAATAGTCATTGATGCCTGGTTCTTTCCCGTTGGGAAGACATAACTCTGAACAGTGGGTGTTGCCTGTAGCTATGTTCCGGGTATTAACATGTTTGGCGCTAGTTGGTAAAAAGCTTTTACTCTGTAAGTAGGTAATACCTCTATGTTGATCCTGAGATAGACATTGAGCGAAATCCTGAGATATCAAATCATAATTACAATATTCAGTATTTAATTAATAACTGCACATTAGTCACACTCAGTCGATTAAATTAGCCTCAGGCACTGCTACTCACCTAACTAGGTTAGGTTAGAAGACAGCTTGGTAAGGTGACAGAGACAATCTACTCTCAGATTGAGAATGTTACAGTCAATAGTATGAACACAAAGAGATAAAAATTGCATTATCTAAATATAAAACTGCACCCTAAATAATTTTGGAATTGCCTGGCATTTTGAAACAATCTGGTACTAGGCTAAGATACATTATTACAAGATTGTTAGTGGCACTGAAAGTAGCGTCAGCCACACAGCCTACAACACAATAATCCTTCTCTCAAGAGAAGATTTCAATAAATTGGCACCAATTAAAGTTGCTGACAGATTCTCCAAGCTTAGCATGCTGCATCTCCAGGTAAATTGGGTTTTGATAACAGCTTATTGCACCTTTTGTTAACAAAAATATTTATCTAGTTCATAAAAGGAAAATTAGTAAACAGAATTCCTTTGCACAAAGCTGGATGACATGTGAATTTTCGAACAAAAAGAAAGGTTCAAACAATATGAAACCCAAAGTAAATCCAGCCTCAAACTTTTCGTCATACAGTACAGAAAGAAAGTGCAGAGGTCACAAGCCATTATTATTTGGGGGTAAGGGCTTGGTTAATGGCCAATAGCTACCGCAACCTGAACAGATCTATTGTAGCTGGTCACAAGCCATTCTGTTAACACCAACCTCTGCATCAACCCAAACTGTTACCCTATCCACCAGATAGGGACGGGTGCAGTACCCTTTGTGATAAAGCTTATCGCTAGACTCAAATATTTATTTAGTTGTACATTTTTGGTAATATCACTAATGATCTAATAAATAAAATACCCTTTGAGGAAGAGTTTGCCGCTGGACTTAAAAGTATTATAGCATAAGCATATGCTCACGACTGTACTCCCCGAGGGGGTGGTCAGAGATGTTCTGAAACCTCAGGACATCCACGTAAACATTTTTGTAATTGTAGTAATATAACAAATGATACCTTTTTAGGTAAAATTTGCTGCTAGACTCATCATATTTTCTCATTTGTTATTATAATATCACTAATGATCAAGTTGTATTTAGGTTGAAAAGGCGCTCCATCCTTTGAGTAGTCCATAACCTTCATGTTAATAACATGTTATAAAAAGTCTGAAATGAAAATAATAAATGCTGATAAATAATTAAAACTGAAAATTAATTCTTTTCTAACTATTTAGTAACAATAAAATAATATGGCTCATAAAAAGTATTTGAATATTTCAATTACTTAAATAATGGTTCATTATTTAAATGGGATGGCCTACCCAATAAACTAGCCTGGCTGGCTAGGCCGGCTCTGACTGTATTTACAAGACAGTTAAAATCCATAAATGGAGCATGTCCTGTCCTTTTCTTAGGACAATACCTGATACCATGATAATGTATCTATACCTCAATGGTACTTACTTACCAAGAATGCTTAAAGCTTAAATAATGGTATAAGGCTAAAGATTATTGGGAATCTCTAGGTTCCATTAGCATAAACATAGCTAGGTTCTATTAAAAGTAATATATTTTTATCATCCACTGCTCAATCTACTTAACCAATATCTGACCATAGTCATGATCAATTAAAGATTTTATAATGTGGTTATACAATTTGGTATCAGTTGTGTGGCAGCATAGGGCTTTGTTTACGCAAAGAATCTGGATATTAATATGTACCTATGTCACCTACATGTGCAAAAATATACTGAGTTAAATGGGTTAAAAGTTCAAGGGTTTCGGTTTAATCAAAAATGCATAGTAGGTACATTATAACAACTTTTATTTAGTATAAATTCAGGATTCCGAAGCCTGCTACATCACAGGTCCAACATACTCCTGCTACATAGTTCTAATCTATTAGAACTAGAGAAAGAATTTCATGAAAACGAACTAAGCCATTCGTAGCATTGTTTACTTTAAAGAATCAGAATCAATGTGAAACTTTAATAAAGTAAAATCACACATAACACAACGGAGATATCTTTTAAAGAGTGTATTGTGTAGACAGTCAGTAACCTATTTTAAATAGTAGCCAAATCCAAATATATCTGACAGTGTGTGGATCAATTCAGTCTACATTACACTTAATTTCATTACAAGACCTTATCCTTAAAGAGATAAAGGAGAGAATCACATAGATACCTAATTATAGGTCGACTTACTGAATGAGATTTTTCTCAGAAAGTTTTAGATATGATTAATTCAGTTTTAATAATTAATTCATTAAGTTCGGTTTAGTGTGAAAAGTATGTTTCATTGCTTAGATACCCTTTCGCATGAAATGTAGAGGGTTAAGTAGACAACATTTTTCTATGTTCTTTAGTGTTCCAATCAGATTCTCTCAGCCTTGGTACCCACTGCTGAAAGAACTGGACAGTCTCAGAAACAGTTATATTTGAACACTCTCTGTCTTCTACATTATTATGAGATCCTAGACAGGAAATTATTCCTATGTTAAATAAATGTCAAAATGATATCGGGCAAATTTTCTCAAAACTTCTTTATATAAAACACTGATAGAGTTCTATAGTCTACGTCAGTGGAGGCCATTTTGTTAGTCAAATTAGCTATTTTTAGAGGTTTCTATTTGAGTTAATGTATTTTACATACTTCTGTTATTGATAACGGTGATTCTGAAATAATGCATCACCTATCCTACATCTCATAATGGATAATAACACTCATATCGGCAAAGTTCTGATGAAACGCGTTCTAGAATAAAACGCGGGTTTAAAGGTTATTCAAATTACGCCCTTCTAAACAAAATTATATTAGTATATGGGACTCACATCATGTCTTACAATGCTTAATAGTGGTCCACTCAATTTTTGGTTGATTGGTGTCGACGCATACTGACCTAATTTGTTAACGCGAAATGACTTAAACTTATAATGTCTTAATCGCAAAATGACCTAATCGCGGAATGTCCTAAACGCGGAATGTCCTAAACGCAAAATGTCTTAAACGCGTTATGTCCTAAAATTTAGGTAAACTATCCGAAAGTTAGATAGTAGGTACTTTTTACTTAATCTTCAGATTAAGAAATCAAATTTAGTATTCCTGCACCTAATTATGTGTATTTCTCATATTATGAGTCATAAGCCATGAATCAATTCATGATAGAAGATTGTTATACCATACTGTTTTAAAGGCGTCTGCTCAGGGTACAGATATTAGTTTCGAAAGTTTTATTTTTTATTTTGTAAGTCATCATGTCATCGTCCCACTCGACTATATGGGTTGCAGTGCACCCTCCCACATAGAAGGCTTACAGTCGATAATTTTTTAAAAAACAATACCTATGTCGTTCTACTAGAACCTCAACTATTTAGAGTCTGACAGTGATCAGACAGATTACAGTGGGAGAAGCAGTTTGAGGTACTCACATAGGTACCTAATTATACATAATATTAGTTAACAAAATGTTGTTAATTTATTACTGTCTGATTTTGACTAATATTGTATGATTGTGATTTACTAATCTCATTTTGTGTGATAGGTACTACTATACCTACCTATATCTTGACTGTGACTTTTAAGTTCACAACAGACGAGTTTGTTTTAATTTAAGATGTTGTTTCCTCTAAACATCTACATTGTTATGTCTCGGACTAAGTACGAAATATAATGGTAGGATTAAACGAACTTACCTGAAGTGAAGTTCTATCCTAATTATATGAAGTACTTAGTCCGAGACATATACCTACTTCCCACCCTCCGCATACCCAGTTACTACCAGTTAGCTCTGAACTAATGACATTGACAGGTAGATGACGTTCGGAGACACGTTTTTTGTTTTTTTTCCATAGATTTAAAGGACGCGGATACACGCAAGATAGCGATACTACATTGTTATGTCTCGGACTAAGTACTTCATATAATTAGGATAGAACTTCACTTCAGGTAAGTTCGTTTAATCCTACCAATATCCACGCTAGTTTGTAGCTTCTGTTCTAGAACACATACTCCTTATCAGTTGCCAGTTCTTCAGCAGATATAACAAGCCTATTGCCACTTCAGCTTGCTAATTTTCAGGGCTGCGTTATTTGCTTTAGTTCTCAGACGTTACTACTTCATTTCTGATGTTATCTCTTAGAAAAACACCAACCAGTAGCTGTTTCCATAGCTCACAATGATGGACTAGTTCTATCGTCACTGTTCATGGGTCTGCCTTGATCCCTATGTTCAGGTTGAATACCTTCGTTTGCAATTGGATGAATACGTCGTCAGATATTTTCATCTGGGGAAAGCCAATTAAAAGATCTGTTGAAGTTTTCCCAAATTATCTGAGAGGAAATAAATGGAGACATCCTGACATCAGTCATTTGGGATGAAAGATGAATGATAAAACAAGAAGAGGTAAGAGGAAAAGAAAACTGAATTTTAAAAGCATAAAGGTTATATTGAATATGCAGGAATCAGATGATTTACCACAGCTATATGTATATTTACGAAGTAACCATACGAAAACAGTAATAGAGCCTCACGCTTACATAGCTACGTTCTTTTCCACAAAATTACACTATCACATTGTTTTAATCTTCTGATCTGGGACTTCATACAACAGATCAGTCTTCTATCTATACTAGAAAGCCATGGTACAAAAAGCAGATTGGTAGATGATCATAAGTCAAAACTTTATAGGAGAAGCGATGTTATGATTCCCTGAAGAGTTGGAAGTAGGGAGGACATACTTTGACATCACAAACCTTCACATTGTGGTTTACAGAATATAACAGGGGTAGTTTTTGCAGACGGGAATAATTTTAATTCAACTTTTTGACTAAAAAGTGTCACTGTTGCATAACAAAAAATTACAATTTTATTTAATGTAGTAGTGGCACAACTACCATCTATCTCTTGATTCAGTGAAATATCGAGTCAGGTCTATATTGCACAAGATAAAGCATGCGATGTAGAACCAGAATACGGTGCTAACTCAAAACTGTCAATTTTTGAGTTGTGCCGTTGTTGTATTCACCCAGCGATTTAAGAGTTCAATTAATCTACATGAAATTGCAATTTCATAGGGAAATCCTTAATTTGATTGAAATAAATTACACCTAGTAGTGTTTTTATTAAAAACTACATTTTAGCAAAGCATAGCATATGCTCACGACTATATTCCCCGAGGGGGTAGTCAGAGATATTCTGAAACCTCAGAAAATTCACGTTTCACCAGTAGTGCCGAAACTCTGTCCAGATGATCACTGATGATGTCTGTCTGTCTGATGATGTCTGGTCTGATTTTATTCATATTTATTAATTGAAAATGAATTAATACAGTAAAATTCTGCACATTTTAGCCGAAGCCCAATTTGTGGCCGAAAGTGCTTTTCTTAGCCGAACTTGGCCGAAGCCGACGCCCAAGCTTCGGTCGGACACTACCAACAACTCTTATGAACACATTATCATTGTCATTATCCATGGCTATCATCAACTAAGTGTTCTCTAAAATATAGTTTGTTTCGACGTTTCACCTCATAAACAATTCTTGGATGTGATGACAAACATCTTGATCAAGATACGAGTAGATGTCAATCGAGGAAGTAGTCGTTTATTTATCGTTTATGGATCGTTTTATGTCAATCGTTTAAACTGTAAACCATCTAGTTGGTTAGGTATCATTGATAATAGTGTAAGTAGTGACTGTTTGTAGATCAACAGAGTTGGATTATAGTACCTATTAAGTATTTAAAAGCATTATAATATTGTTAGGCACTAAAACGCTGTAAAGAAAATGCTAAGAAATAAACGGAAACATAATTGTATACTTAAAAATGTAAGATTGTTTTTCGTTTTTACAGCATAATGACTATAATGACTGTATTTTACTATACTTTGGTAAAGTATAGTTAATACAATCAAGTCAGCCAGTCAGTCGGTTAGTTAATGCTATTGCATTACGTACCTACATACATTAACTTTAATCTTATAATCTGACTTTAGGTGCTAGAGTCAAAAATGACATCAGAAAGCAAACTATGTGATAAACGGCTCTCTCATTCTTAAAAATAAAAACCAACATATTTTACCAAGACAAGATGTGCGCCAACTGCGATTACGCGACACTCTGTTAAGAAGAGGTATAGCTAATATTACCACTATAATCTTGAGATTATGAGAAACAAATCGACATGAGTTCCATAACTATACGCCAACTATACGCTAACATTTTTGGCCTATTTCCCATACCTGGAGAAATTGTCTCTTTTTAGACGATGGATATGATGATTGGAGAAACACAATATTACTTAAAATTGTCCAGAACGGTCACAAATATTTTATTCTATACAGGGTCCTTCTTAATATGCTGACACTTTTTAAGGAGATGATCAGACCATCAAACTGAACAACTTTCTCTATGGGACCAACATCGAAATCGTGAAAAAAAAAGATCTGTCCCATACATTCGGCTCGAGTAAGTTTGCAGTTTTGTATGGAAGAGCAGATTTTTTTTTCGTGATTTCGATGTTCGTCCTATAGAGAAAGTTGTTTAGTTTGAAGGTCTGATCATCCCCTTAAAAAACTGTCAGGAGTCGCGCTGCAAGTCTGGCGGAGTACGGACTTGCACGTGGCTCAGCCATTTTGTGAACTCTTTTGTGTTTTAACCTTAAAACAATCACTTGAGATTATAAACTACTTACATTGGCAAAACTGCCATGCTAGACTTAATAAATACTACTGATCATTTTCCTACGTATATTCTCCACATAACGAGACATTGGCTGAATTGTGATAACACATCGGATGCCACTAAACAAAAATTGAATTGAAAAAACTGTCAGCATATTAAGATGTAACTTTTAAAGATACCTACGGTACATAATTTAAAAGGTGTTTTTCAACTCAAATATACAAGGTTCAGTGTAAGATGCCTAAAATTTTGTTAAAGATGAAGGCACTTTGTGATTTTATTATATACGTTTTTTGATTGGATCGGATACGTAGATCAAAGTCCTTGTACAGGGTGTAAAATATTTAATTATCAAGGGTTCCTCATACTATCGAACTAAACAACTTTCACTATGGAGACGACATAAAAACCGCGATAAAAAAATTGGATGTTCCATAGAAAATGTCATTAAGTTCTCGACCAAAATATGTGAAACAGCTGTATTTTAATTCGCGATTTCCAAGTTGGTCCTATAGTAAAAGTTGTTCAGTTTGATGGTCTGAATCGCCCCACAAAGTATGTTTAGCATTTTACACCCTGTATAAAATAACACAATACCTACGCGAGAAAATTTCAAAAGACCAAAAACATCAAATAGTATTTTATTTATTAGGTTGAATAGTTTTATACAGGGTCCTTTTAATATGCTGATACTTTTTCAAGGGGATGATCAGACCATCAAACTGAACAACTTTCTCTATAGGACCAACATCGAAATCGCGAAAAAAAAATCATCTGTCCCATACATTTGGCTCGAGTAGGTTCGCAGTTTTGTATGGGACAGCAGTTTTTTTTCTTGGGATTTCGATGTTGGTGCCATAGAGAAAGTTGTTCAGTTTGACGGTCTGATCGTCCCCTTAAAAAAGTGTCAGCATATTAAGTTGGACCCTAAATGAATAGTTAGAAAAATACTGCTCAAAAACGAAAACATTACAAAAAGGCCTTATGTTGTGAATAAAAGAGACGCACAAAAATATAGTCAAATACTGTGAAGGCTCGACGGACTAAGGACGTATTGCGTAACACACCGAATTTATGACTTAAAATTTATTAGAGGGCGTATTCCATTGCCCATAGCCTATTCTATTTTTATAGTGATGGCACTCCGGAAAGTGAAATATAAACTTTAGGGTAACTTTACATGAAATTGTGACATTCAAATTATTATAGTACCAGTTTATGTGGTTTTATATACTTGTAAAACGTTTGTCCTGTGTCCAGGACATTAACAAAGATGAATATTGTTTTTCATGTCACCTGTCCAAGGTCCGTGTGGTGTATAGTCAGCATCAGAGAAACCTGAACCCTTTGTCTAGACCTCTATAAACGCAGGGGGCGCATCTGTGAATGAATGAATCACTCATGCTGAATTCATCGAAGATCAATTATCTTTTACAAGAGTATGACTGTCAAATACTGGGGTGATAAATATAAAATGACACGCCATCGACTCGAAAAAAGGAGATGGCTGTAGAATAGTTACGCTCAATGCTTTTGATGCAATCGCCTAAAAATTCTGCAACTTTTATGCAGAAACAGTGACTCTATAAAATACTTTCCTTGAAAATCGTAACTATGCTTTACACTTCACATTTTCCCATCAAATTAATAACCGTAGAAGTTTTCCAACATAACAAAGACTGGCGTCGCTAAGTCTTAAAATAATACGTAAGCTCTTTTCTTAGAAACTATAGAAATGATGGCAATAAACGACAAAGGAAAGCTTTAATGTCTACCTTACTACTCGAGCACTTGATGGAATCGATTTAGTTATAGGTACCTAGATCGGTACCTAGCTAAATAATACACCTAGAACCTTAGTTATTACACTTCTCGGAGATTGCTTTCCCAAAGAGCAGTGGAAGCTCTAGTCAGTAGTGGTTTGAGGCTTAGTGGAGCGATGAAACTTCGATATTCGAAACGATCGTATAACTAAGCCAATGCTGACTAGTGCGGAAATTTTATCTCTAGCGCGTTCCTACTTCAAAAGACACGTTTATACCAGACAGCAGAGCAGTCAAGCCATTTCATAATCCGGTAGTGGAATTGAAGGACTCCGTAGGTTAACTCCGGCAGCGGAAGAATGGTTGAGATACCTTGACCTTGAAACGTGTTAAGGTTCTGACACTCATCTCTCGGCTCCTCAACATCAATTAGTCTTTTCATACATGCTTGCCGGTTCCGTGTACATTTTACTTGGTCATTCTTTTGTAAGCGTCGTTTCAGTTCATTATGTCAAATTCGCAAATTGACAACCGCTCGCAAAACGTCAATTTTTCATAATTCCAACTTCTCGAAATGCCAGCTTCCATTAAGAAACCCCCCATACTAGCGTCTTTCGAGCGTCGTCGTCGAGCCAGCGCTGGCCGGCCGCCGAACTTACGCAGCGTTGGCGTTGCGCTACTGCGGCGCTTGTCAACCTCCTTACATTCTCTATTATGACTGAAGAGACGCGGTAGCGCGACGTCAGCGCTGCGCAAGCCCGGGGTTCGGCAGCCAGCCAGCGCTGGCGCCGCGTCGCCGCATCGTCGACATCGCGTCGACGCGGCGCGGACGACGGCTCGATGACGACGCTCGAGAGACGCTAGTGTGCGCGTCGTCGACGTCGCGTCGACCGACGGTGCGCGGACGCTGGTACGACGACGACGCTCTCAAGGCGCTAGTGTGGGGGGTCCCTAAAGCGTACAGCGTCTAGCTATGGCAACAACTTCCAACCGTTCCAATTACAACTTACCTTGCAAATTTCATGCGTCAACCTTTCGCTCATTCTTTCCACATGACCATACTACCTTAACATACCCTTTTCAATCCTTGTCACTACATCTCTCAGATCATTTCTTTTTCTAGGGTGTTAGGGGAAACAGTTGCATTACTTTAAGGGGTGATTGTACCTATGATACTCAAAAACTTTCCCTAAGGAAATTCTAAAAAATAAATCGACTTTTCATACAAACGTTCGATTAACTGATTGCATTTAGTATGTAAAGTTCAAACATTTTTTACGAACTTCTTATAGGTTTCTTTGGGAAAGTTGTTCAGTATCACGGGTAGAATCACCACTTAAAGTAATGCAACTGTTTACCCTAAAACCCTGAATACATATAACAAAATACATAGTAAAATTTAAAGGGGTGGTTTAGACCATCAGATTTAACAAATTTCACTATGGACCCAACATTGAGAAAAAAAAAAATCAGTAGTTTCATATAAAACTTTAACGCCTAGGACACCAGATTTTTTTAGACTTTGTATCCAGTGAAATTTGAACAGTTTGATGTTCTGGAACACCCCTTTCTAGAGTGATTTGTTACACCTTGTATAATATGCTATTACCAAATGCGGTCTAAATAAGATAACAGAATAGTGGGCGCCTGTCCAAACAGTTGGGTGTTTTCACTCAGAAGCGGTTGGGCACAAGTCCAATTTAGTTTAGTTGGACTTACGCCCATACGCCTCTAAGATTAACTGTTATAAAAGTGAACAGTCAATTAAGACGCTCCCCCTAGGTAACCGCAGGGCCGGGCCATATTTTACTGGTTTTTAGAAGCTATCTTCTCATTGAAAGACATACAAATTAATGAAAAATATAGCAATAATTTTCAACTGCTCGGCTTTATTTGTAATTTTTTTTAAAAATACATATGAAACCTGCGTTCAAAGGAAAGCATAAATATTTGAAAAAGACGTGCATAACTTTATAAGCGACTCACACTATTGTGTTTGTAGATAATATCATGATCTAAAAATTTTACATAATTTTTTTTAAGACTTATATTTGATGCGAATTCTTATGATTTTCGAATCAGATTTCCTTGGATTAGAAGACAACACAGTGACATCCACGAACTATGAAGGTTTCTTATTTCATCTACCCAAAGGTTGTTTGGAAGACGCTTTTTAGCGATAAGACCGCCTTATTTGTACCTTCTTGTAATTCTTTATCTTTATTCAAATATATGTTCTGTTTTGGTGTGCAATAAAGTACAATTGAATTGAATTGAGAAGCCAGTCAAAAATAGGTATACCTACTAAAATTACGTAGTTTAGTAGGGGTGAGGCGGCTCTGAAAGGGTCAAGGTCATTTAGTGGGGGATACGTCTTAAGGCTTCCTCTTGGGCTACAATTTATACGCTCGCCGCGAATAGCAGTGTCCCCTAATTAAACACTTGTTAGGGAGTTTGCATTGGGGAACATTTTGGGGATGGTTCGGTGCCGGCTGTCTAGTGTACCAAGTACCAGTGTACACACGGCGACACATCAAGCTACGCAAAACCAATATAAGCTGTGAGTCACGTTGCAGGTTCTGACCCGAGAACTTGTCTCGCGTGTTGTCCGCGCGTCGCGTCTTTGCCTGCCACGAGGCTCCGCATTCCTTAATCTCTTCTTGTTCTTTATCAAAAACAATCCCTGAGATTGGGATAGATACTTCCACAAACTACTTGACATTGGCGGAAATGCGGTGCTAACGCACAAGCAAAAAGTCCATTAATTATAAAAAAATAAGCTGTCCGCGTGTAGGTAGAGTAATTTATAACGTCGCGCGGCCAGCTTATGATGGTTTTGCGTAGCTTGATTTTTCGCCGTGTGTATCTACTACGTTGCATTTCATTAACTACTTTTGTAACATTGTTGGAGTCTTCCAATCGCAAGATAATCTAATTTAATTACTTTGCGAACCCCGTAACAATCCTTTTTAAAAAGCTTTTCTGTCTAGACACTTCGTAAACTGCTAATTTAAGCCGTACTATGTTGTATGCACATACCTAGATAGCTGTACCTATGCGGTCACAGAATAACTATTCTCAACAGATATGACACTTATTATACCTGAGTTAAAGCCAGGCCACACAGGGGCGGGACTGCGGGAAAGCGGTACGGGGGCGGACCTGTAGGAAGCGAAAATCTCTGTGTGTTTTGTAGTGTATATCCTCTGCCGCACAGAAATCTGCGAGGGTCTGGAGATATTAGCTTCGTACTGATGGACTCCAATCCAACTAAAGTACAATTGAACTCTTGTAAAATACTATAGGTAGACATCCATGTATTATTGTAATTAATTTTTGTGCTTACACATCGTTTTTATCAACACCATAACAGAACTATGATCACAATTTTCAATAAGAGCGCCTATAATAACCTTTCATTTGTCATGTCTTCTTCTTTTTTTGAAAATTCTTAATTACTTTTGGAGCCACGACACATTGGCCATACAGCCTTGTCATTTGCACCTTCAACTATTCGGAATATAACAATTATTTGAGATAACACTTTTCATTTGATGATTATTCAGGTACATTTTGTTCATACTACCCCCTCGGAGAATATAGTCGTGAGCATATGCTATGCTATGCTATTTTCTTCATAACATTACTGTTTGTCGTTACATAATGTTTTTTTTTTTTTTCAATTATTAACCTCTTTATTAACTGTACACTTTATAATGATACATTCTGAACCTGTAATGTAAATTACTATTTCAGTAGGTACTTTAACACTACAGGTCCGCCCCCAGGACCGCTTTCCCGCAGTCCCGCCTCTGTGTGGCCTGGCCTTTAACAATATACCTACACCACACGAATAAATCCACACTTTTGAACGAACTTCAGAAAATCTTAGATTTCTGCGTAAACCCGCTCATGTAAAAGTTATGAATGCTTTTTTATGAGGTTTCCTCACTGCATAACTTCAAAGCACTCTCTTACATAAGTACATTTGAGTTCGTAGCCCGATGACGTCAAGTCAACCGGTCATAAAGTTATCAACTCTCATGTAATATCTGAGTTCCTTCATAACAACGTTAAACCACAGTATAAGCAAGAGTATCTATTACTACATACAGTATGGACACTCCCTGCCTCCCACCAACTTTTTACTCGGATACTCGGACTTCCGATTTTCTATGTACATATCGTGACCGTTTCTGTCCGAACTTTACTGGAATAGAGTTGGTATTGTCACGAAAACATTTTCGTGGTAGACCCTCTGATTTGAAGAAATCGCACAAATTCAGTCGCACCGAATGCTATAGGCCGTCAACTTCGTGCGCGGCACGCCCTAGGGGTACAGACGTAGGTGGGGGTGAGGTAGCACGCGACGCGTGCAAATGCCGCGCATGCGAGATATTGTACCTTCACACTCGATACACGTCCGATTTTTCCCGCCTACTTTCGAACAAAGTACCTATAGACTTTTCTCATTCAACGAATTTAGTAAAGTTTTCATAGAGTAGTAGGTAGGTAGTTTTAGAGTTTTTCTTTCTAACAACAGGTCAGAATGTGTGCTTACGAGGCGGGCGGCGAAATGGGAGCCCTACTCCAACACGTGGGCACAGAATAAGTAATAGTCTATATAGGGTCCTTCTTAATATGCTGACACTTTTTACGGGGATGATCAGACCATCAAACTGAACAACTTACTCTATGGGAGCATCATTAAAATCGCGAAAAAAAATCTGCTGCTCCATACAAAGCTGCAAACCGAAGCAAGTCAAATTTATGAGACAGCTGATTTTCATTTCGTGATTTCGACATCGGTCCCATAGAGAAAGTTGCCAAGTTTCATGGTCTGATCATCCCCTTAACAAAGTGTCAGCATATTAAGAAGGACCCTGTATAGACGTGGGCCCAGTGTTCGCTCTCCTCAAACATTGTCCCTGATCAACAGTCGTGTCGTATCTTTTACAACCAGCTTATTACTGTTCTATGGAGCGGGCGGTGCAAGCTAGCCTACCTATTTGCAGGCTTTAATTTAATTTTCCCTAGCCTCAGCGAAACGTGGAACTGCACCGGGCAGGCCTTTCAGTTCTGCTAAATGGAGATAGTAAAAAGAAAACATTGCATTTAAATTATAGTTTGTTTTCAAAGGTTTACATTAATTTTACATGCATTCGTTCATATACAACGTGTTAATGAATAAGCGCAAAACCTCATACACCCCAACTGATTTATAACAAAATAATTGGATTGAAATAATAATTTCATTATTTTGATATTTAAAATTTAAATTATTCGCATTTTAAGTTTTGAGTCAAAAATTATTTGTTATCATTTCAGCAATGAATAAAAGCGCCACGTGCTCATGTATTAAGAATCTTGTTTTGGTAATAAGTAGGGTAAGTGTACCAGTGCGGTGGGTTGAGATCGAGTTCAGTAAATTTTTAATTTTACAAACAAAGTTATTTAATATTTAGATAAAAATTACCTGTATAGAAACCAGGATAATTAGATTCTGCTCTCGATTCCAAACAAACTACTTTCTAGTTTTGCGTTAATTCATTAGTACGTTGTATATGCTCACGACTATATTCCCCGAGGGGGTAGTCAGAGATATTCTAAAACCTCAGAACATCCACGTTTCAGTAGTACCGAAACTGTGTCCAGTATGACGGGGGGTGAGCCCTTCGCCACTTATAAAGGACAGTGACAGTAGGTACTATACATGCTTTGAAGCATGCAGGTTTCCTCACAATGTTTTCCTTAACCGAAAAGCCAGTTTGTGTTACAAATAGAACGTACATTCTGAAAAACTCATTGGTACGAGTCGGCCTGGACGCGGATCGAACCATCGCCTCCTACACGGCAGACAAGGTCTCTCGCCACTGGACCACCACGGTGATTGGAAATGTAATATGGATAACGATAAGGAAAGAGATCAAAAGTCGGATTAAAATGAGATGGTGTCAGCATTTCCACTATGAAGCACATTTTCAATTCCAATAACGCCTGGCTACAACTTCCCAGTGACAGAATGTTCGACCCATTTCTGCACAGAATTACAAACAGATGTGATACTCGTGGTCAGATAGTTACATATTAATAACATTGCTCGTTTGATAAATCATTATAAAACTATAACAGCAATGTGTCTGTACATTGAAGATATATAAAAGAAAAAGATTACGGTACGGTTTTTAGGTGTCCGTGGTTCCAAATCAACCTTTTTTAGAAAAAAATTCCGTCTTCGTCTGTCTTTCGATAAACATCGTGAGGAAACCTGCATGCTTCAATTTCGAGGCATGTATTGTACCCACTGTCCAATATAAGACGTAGAGACGGGCTCACCACCGTCACACTGGACAGAGTTTCGGTACTAATGGTGAAACGTGGATGTTGTGAGGTTTCAGAATATCTCTGACTACTCCCTCGGGGAATATAGAATATAGTCGTGAGCATATGCTTATGCTTATCACCGAAATTCTCCATCCAAATCTAGTATGGTCAATTCTAATCGTTTCTTCATAACAGATCGAAGTTTATCGAGATCGTAATCAATAGCATCTTAACTATTATATAAAACTATAACAGAAGTGTGTCTGTACATTGAAAATATTTACAAAGAAAAGATTACCATATGGATTTTAGACTCCAAATCCACCTTTTTTGGAATTTTTGTCATTCCGTTTATCTGTTTGTGCGAGCATCACGCAGACACTAGGTACTGAACCAAATTTTATGAAACTTTTTTGGTTTGATAGCTTATGATTTGACTAGAAATCTGGTATAAATTAAATTGTGTGGTCGAAGTCGCGGGTTAACTCTAGTACTGCATAAAGTTAACAAGTTTATACGGGGTCCTCTTCATATGCTGACTTTTTTTTTACCGGATATTCAGACCATCAAACTGAACAACTTTCTCTATTGGACCAACAACGAAATCGGAGAAAACAAACAGATGTCTCACACATTTGGCTCGAGTAGGAATGCAGTTTTCTATGGAACAGTTTGATGGGTAGAGTATGTGGTTTAAAGGTTAATGATACGTTTCCTTACACCCTGTATAATCTGCTTTATTGAACTTTTACTGTATGTTGTACCGTGTGAAAGGTACCTACCAAAAGATGCTGAAAATCCAATTTGATACAACAAAGGCGCCCTATTCCCCCGGATCTTTTGAAACGTTCTACAAAACGTATTCAACTTAAAGACTCCAAGAATTTCTCTATTGCGTCTTCGCCTCCGGGAATAGTGATTTCCATGAAATTGTACTGCTGCTATCAAAGCGCCAACGGCCAAGAAAGATATTTTTAAAATTATCTGTTTTGTTTTGTTGTGATACTTATGACTGTTGCACAAGATTACTATGTTTTTTACCAAGAGGAAAGAAGCAGTAAAATAAATTTTCCTTTTTTTGTACTATTTGACTTTATGATTTTATACAACAGGAAGATAGGTGACTGGCCTACAGCGCATAGACCGCATAAATTGAGCCCCCGTCGCCTAATTCCCTTAGTCACAATACGAGTGGCATTGCGTCATTGAGATACTTTTTTTAATTCAGTTGGAATAAAGGTACCACAATGCATTCGTGTGCTTTTAATCGTTGCACAAATCATTCAATAAGAAAAAAAGAAATCACACGGTATTACTTTTCGCTCGTAAGAGACATGAAAAACATGCCCATTTTTCTAATACGTAATGCAAGAACGTCACCTATCTTCCTATTTTAATTTAATCAAAGACCTTATGAATAATTTTTTTTAACTTTCATGTTATGTTAGATCTTGTTCTGACAGAAAGTAAGAATAAAAAAGTACCCACTGAAATAATGATAAGGATGACATAAACAATACTTTAGGCACCTAATTATATTCGAACATGCTGTGTATATTCATTCTCACGGAGAAAGTTGTTCATTGTGATGGTCTGATCATCCTCTTAAGAACCGTCAGCATATTGAAAAAATTACCCTGTATAAAAATTGTACGAAGTTCCTACCTACACAATCAACTGATTATACAGGGTCCTTCTTAATATGCTGACACTTTTTCAGGGATGATCAGACCTTCAAACTGAACAACTTTTTCTACAGCAACAATATCGAAATCGCGAAAAAAAATCTGCTGTCCATACGAAACCTACTCGAGCCAAATGTATGGGACAGCTGATTTTTTTCGGGATTTTTTTATCCTATAGAGAAAGTTGTTCAGTTGATGGTCTGATCATCCTCTTTAAAAACTATCAGCATATTAAGTTGGACCCTGTATAAAAAGAGCGCCGGAACGAGCCGGATGCGATTGGCTCAGGACACTATACGGTAATTTAGTTAGATCCTACAATAGACCTACACGGACTAATGGTAATCATTTGATGCCACAACGTCGACCACACACTAGAAACTCATCAGATCCTCGTGCAACAGTCGCTTACCTTGACACTAGAGACCACTTAAAGGGCTTTTAAAAAAGGACTCTCGCAGCTTTGTACACTATTTGCGGAGAGCTCGGGTGATTCATTAAAAATGAATAGAGCTTGATTTAGAGCAAGTGCTTCTACATCCAGTAAATTATTACGTGAGGCAGAACAAGACAGTTTATTTGTACCAAACAAAGTATCAAACCTATAATTATATTTTAAGACTATATAACGCGCCCGCTACTTCGTATGCGCAGACCAATGACTTTAATACTCATAACTTTTGATTGAATGAACCGATTGCCTATATGTTTTGTGAAAGCCCCATCCATATCAGTTCAGTAGTTTAATAAGTGATGCGTGCACAAGCAAACAAACAAACAAACCAAAATTCTAAAAATGGTCTCAATACATTCCCTATTTTTCACAGTCATTATTTTTCAAATATGTTTTGCAAATATCTTCAATTTTACGCCAAATTAAAAAAAAAAAATGATATCTTATTATACACCCTGTATAATAGGGTTTTAGGGTAAACAGTTGCTTTAAGAGGTGATTGTACCTACTGATCAAAGAAAGCTATAAGAAATTCGCAAAAAAAATTCTACTTTTCATACAAACGTTTGATCAGCTGACTGCATTTAGTATAGAAAGTGCACATTTTTTTTGAGAATTTACTATAGGTTTCTTAGAGAAAGTTGATCAGTATCATGGGTACAATCACCTTTATTACAGTACAATCACCTTAAATTAATGCAACTGTTTGCCCTAACACCCTGTAGACATAACTCAAATTATTGTATGGATTCATATGAAACTTTGAATACACCTGATATACCATGTTCATAACCAATTCAAGCACTGAGAAGCTAGTGAAGAAATAATTCATCAAACTAAAGATCGGTACACAACTTTCCTGAACTCTCAATAGAGCAGTAATTGTCCTCAATTAATCCTTTTTTCGGACCAGACCGAGTTTCCATCTAAAACGTTCTGCAGTAAAAATACCCACTGCCGGTAAAATAAAAAACAGAAAAAAGTTTTCGGCCCCGCTAGCTCAATAAAATCGAACAGTACCTCCATCTATCTTCCATAACACAATAGAGAGCGGGTAATACCATTATCACCTCCCTGTTCTAACTGAAATATGTTGGGGGGACTGAGAGATCTTATACTGAAAAGAAAAATAGAACAACAGAGCTATGTGGCTAATTTCGTCGATTGTTAAAATTATTTTAGAGATAACAATTTTGTTACAGAAAATCGATTTATTTGAAAATAGGTACTGAAATATACAACGTGTTAATAAATAAGCGCAAAACCTCATACACCCCAACTGATTTATAACAAAATAATTAGATTGAAACAATAATTTCATTGTTTTCATGGTTAAATTTAATGTTATTCTCATTTTAAGTTTTGAGGCAAAAATGATTTGTTATCATTTCAGCAATGAATGAAAGCGCTAGCATGCTCGTAGATACATTTTAAGAATCTTGTTTTGGTAGTAAGTAGGGTGAGTGTGCCCGTGAGGTGGGTTGAGATCGAATTCAGGAAATTTTAAATTTTACAAACAATTTATTTAATATTTTGAAAAAAATTACCTATGTTGAAAACATGATAATTCGATTCTGCTCTTGATTCTAAACAAACTATTTTCTAGTTTTGCGTTAATTTATTAACACGTTGTATACCTAACTAATATGAGAAAATAGTAAAAGCACTTCTTCTTATCGTGTGTGCAAGCAAGTTTTTTATTATTATTAGTTATTTTCTCACAAAACAAAGTACATTACACAATACATTACTCGTATATGCCAAACTGCATAACAGTTTGTCGGCATGCAATGAGCTCTTGATAACATTTACAAACAATTAACAATCATAACACTAAACGCTAATGGCACAAACGAGTAAAGTAGGTAGGTACAATAGGTACATTCGTGGAACCCAACCGCCCAGCGATTATATTTAACGACTACTACCACGAGAGATAGTAGCCAGGATCAACCGCTTAACGTGCCATCCGAAGCACGAAATCATCTTTCTCTCAGACAATCAGGTGATTCGGCCTGCAATGTCCTAAGCAACTGGGGAAAAACACACCAATTGACATAGCACTAGGTGTCCCCCATGGGAATCGAACCCACGACCTCCGTGTCAAGAACACTGTGCTCTTAACCATTAGACCATGGAGGGAGTAAAAGCACTAGAACACACAAACTTACCCTAAACTTAAATAATTCTAAACAGAGCAACTACTAATTCCACCGACAAGGCTAAGGTCCTTAATTGAAAAGCCAGCTCCTGGTGATACCTGGCCCGAAGGTGCCTATAATACTGGCCGCGATTCCGCGTTGAATCGCTAATGATATGCGTTGGGCCAGGTATGACCCAGCACGAGGACCGTTACCCGTATCCCGTAAATGCAACTGTTGCAAAAAGTACAAATAAGGTATAGCTGCCTCAACTGATTATGAGCGCTGTCCTTGAGTTGCGTGAACTTTATGTTCAACACACTATGCACTATTATCGTCTAAATTCGTCTTTCCGAGCGCTCATTCATCATTTAAGCAAATCATCGCAATAGCCATCACCTAGCTAAGCAGAGTACTTCTGGGTAAAATACGTAATCGTGATGAAACTAATCCTTCCAGACAACTTTTTATTTTGCTATTTCGATACTACGGAACCCTGAAAACGGCAGTCAGCCCCGTTGTTTCCGTAACATAGGTCAGATGGTACCTCAATCAATCTTACATAATACAATAGAGACCGGGTGAAGTCATTATCACCTCAGGTCCAATTGAAATGTTTCAAGGGCAGTGACCTTTTACGTTTTTCTTTGGGAATTATCTTTTACAAGAAACGTTCTTAATGGAATCTTAAGCTCGAATTCTAGATGTTAATGAATGTACTGTTTGTTTAAAGCACAATATTCCCGCTTCACAATATTCACAATCGATACGATTACAATTGAATTTACAATACTGATTTCTTTGCTCTACGTAGAATAAACAAGAGTTTACTGAAAGATTTCAAGAAAACCACCACTATTACATGATTTCCAATTATTTAAAATCTAAAGATTATTAAAATTTATTTCGGCTTTGTCTCCGTGGTGAAAGTTCTTCAGTTTGATGGTCTAAACCTTTAAATTTCACTAGGGTGTTTGTGTTACACCTTGCATTTGATAGTAGGTATGCGATGCATTCTCTTGGTAGGTTTTAGGTACCTACTTAACATTAACCATTATAGAATTAAAAGGACCTAAATCACACTATGCTCTAAAAATTTCCAACAGTTATAAAAAGCCAACAACATGAACAATTTCGTCACGGTCCAGGGATTCCAATCCGCGTGTAAAAAATCTTTCCTTTTTCTCTACATAAAGTCCTCATTTTATTCTTTAAGTCCTCATAATATTATGACTCACGTTCTAAAAGACAAAATGTGTACTCTAGAGCGACGTAAGCTCCAAGACTTAAATTAAAAAAGCAAGCCACCATCTTAGCTTCAGGCTAAGTATCAAGTTAATGACTACCAAGACAGCGGAGTATACGCATTTAGGAGAATATTTACGTCGCTCAAGCAGTTTTGGTCTGTTATGCGACCGCTTTTTGGGTCAAGACTGCAATCTGAGCTAAAGCCAAGCCAAGATTAGGGTTGAAACTAGGGTTGTCAACAATTCTCTAAAATAGAGTGTATACTCTATTTCAAGATAATATATAAATAACACAATATGTAAATTAACATAAACTCTTGACTTTCTTTTACTGACCAAATACAATTTAAAATTCTAATTCCAAGTTCATATAAATCAGGAACTCAATTTTATAAATATCTACGACAAGTGTGGCTACGTTTTTAAAATGCCCAAGGATTTGAATAGAATTTATATAGGTTATTGGTACCTATTTAAATCCATAAAACATAGGTATTTGAAAAACGGAGCCACATTTGTCGTTGATATTTATAAAATTGAGCTCATGATTTATATGAACTTGAAATTAGAATCTTAAGAATACGTAGAGTTTTTTTAAAAATCGCAAAATTGTTCTATACCGAAAAAAGTGTAAAAAAATTTTTGTTTTAATAAATAGTCATGAATAATACTCATTTTTTTTAAATGTTGTACTCTTTATTTATCCTCTCTGAAATCAGAAATACTTTATACCTTCTAAAAAAGTTGGCATCCCTAGTTGAAGCTGTAAGTGGTAAACTGGAAAAGTTTTCCTAGATTGTTTTTCGGGATTCCGTTTCTTATTGCTGAGGTTTGACCGCAAAAGGAATCCGAATTATTGTCACTACAAATTCTGATCGATGCTTGGACAGTTCTTGACCAATGTCGAAATCGCGAAAATAAAATCAGTTGTTCCATACTAAACTGAAATCTTACTCGACCCAATTGTATAGGACAGCTGATTTCTTTTTCGCGTTTTCGACATTGGTCCAATAGAGAAAGTTGTTCAGTTTGATGGTCTGATTATCCTCTTAAAAAATTGTCAGCATATTATGTTGGACCCTGTATACTTTTAGGAGCACAGTATGTACCTATATAGGGTCCTTCTTAATATGCTGACACTTTTTTAAGGGTATAATCAGACCGTCAAACTGAACAACTTTCTCTATGACTTGAGAAAATTAGTGTGGTTTATTGTAAGCTGAAAGAAACACAATATAAGGTCGTAGTTGCAATGATTCTGACCAGTCCAAAAACTCAAAACTCAAAATATACAGGGTTCAACTCTTAATATACTAACAGTTTTTTAAGAGGATGATCAGACCATCAAACTGAACAACTTTATCTATGGGACCAAAGTCGAAATAGCGAAAAAAAAATCAACTGTCCTATACAATTGGGTGGAGTACGATTTCAGTTTAGTATGGAACAGCAGATTTTTTTTTTTGCGATTTCGACATTGGTCCCATAGAGAAAGTTGTTCAGTTTGATGGTCTGATTATCCTCTTAAAAAATTGTCAGCATATTAAGTTGGACCTTGTATACTTTTAGGAGCACGGTATATATAGTTGGGATCATTGACCGATATGCTGAAAAGAATCTTTATGCTATTCATAGAATGTCATATGTTATTTTAAGAAAAGCGTTAGTAAATTATTCTAATGATGGTAATTTACTTCACTATTAACCAGAATGAGTTATACTGCTGGGTTTTGTCCTCTTTTAGCCACAATGTCTTACAACTCTGTTCGTCTTATGTTCGGATGATTCAAGTTCTGGGACCTATTTCATAGAGATATTAGTAATTTACTTAGACATTATAACTATGGACGAGTTACGCGAGTAATTCTAACTTTTCTGACACTTTTTGCGGGGGACGAGCCGAACCGCAACTTTGAATTTTATTCCATTACATTAGATTATAATTTTAATTGTTAAAAATAGTCTCGTGTGAACCCCGAACGCGACTAGATTAAAGTTAATGTTCCGCAATTATAGGCTGTCTCGTTTAGTGATAAGGTATAAAATTGTATGCAAATGCACAAGATCAATTGATCTGGTAACGTGGCAGAGGGGAAATGCTAACGCAAGGCTGGTCCCTAGTTATTCAGGGTGTAAGGAAAACTATCATTAACCTTTAAACCACATACTCTACCCATCAAACTGAACAACTTTTACTATGGGAGCAAACCTCTCAGTACAAAAAAAAATATCTGCTGTCCCATACATTTGAATCGAGTAGGTATTGCAGTCTAGTATAAGACAGCTGATATTTTTTTTGTTCTGACAGGTTTGCTCCCATAGTAAAAGTTGTTCTGTTTGATGGGTAGATTATGTGGTTACATACATACATACATATACTCACGCCTGTGTCCCATTGGGGTAGGCAGAGACAATTGATCGCCATCGACTACGATCCTGACATACCTCTTTTGCCTCTTCCACAGTCATAAGTCGTTTCGTACAGGCTCGTCGGTTTCGGGTACTTTTGATCTGACCCTTCTTAAGTAGGCTGTCAATTTGGTCTGCATACTTACGTCTAGGGCGACCCCTTTCGACTGTTCCATTATGTGGTTTAAAGGTTAATTATACTTTTCCTTACACCCCGTATTGTCTAAGGTAATTAATAATGACAATTCAGTATACATTGTACAGCGAGTTGTCATTGGAAATTACAAATGCCACGTTTATTAAATAGGTTCCAGCTAAAACCGAAACCGATATTCCTGGATTAATAGTTATTGCTATTATATTAGTACGATATATGGCACCGATTTTAGCTTGTAGTGACCACTTGTTAACCAGTTATGATTTATACAGGGTGTTAAGGTAACCAGGGCATTACTTTAAGCGTTGTTGTACCTATGTTACTGAACAACTTTTTCTAAGAAACCTAGCATAGCATATGCTCACGACTATATTCCCCGAGGGTGTAGTCAGAGATATTCTGAAACCTCAGAACATCCACGTTTCACCAGTAGTACCGAAACTCTGTCCAGTGTGACGGGGGGTGAGCCCGTCGCCACTTATAATGGACAGTGGGTACAATACATGCCTCGAAATTGAAGCATGCAGGTTTTCTCACGATGTTTTCCTTCACTGAAAAGTCAGTGGTGTTACAAATCGCACATAAATTCCGAAGAACTAATTGGTACGAGTCGTCCTGGACGGGGATCTAATCATCGCCTCCTACATGGCAGGCAAGGTTACTCGCCACTGGACCACTACGGCTTCTAAGAAACCTAAAGGAAACTAAATACAATTAGCTGATCGAATATACGGAAAGCCGACATAATTTTTTTTTTTATTTGGGATGGAGATGTTCCTTTGGGAGCGTTGTTCAGTATCATACGTGTACAATCACTCATTACATAAATCCATCTGTCTGTATCATCCCGTAGAGTGTCAAATTATTAAGCATTGTACTGTCATGTATAAATAAATAGGTACCTAAATCAAATAAATAAGTATTTACAGGGTGAAACTGATATCATTAGCATCCTTATAGCAACTTAGAGCCTACCCATCAAACTGAACAACTTTTACTATAGGTGCAAAACGGTCGGAGCCAAAAAAAATCTACTGTAGCACACATTTGAGTCGAGTTATATTGTAATATTTACTAAGTCGTGTTATGTTGTAGAGTTTCTGGCCGCATCTTCTCTACAGCGACAACACGTTCCGACGCGGTGGTACCTTTAAAAAAGATTGACGTTTGATAAGGGTGCTGCAAGCTCCAATATTGAATAAATTATATTAACTTTGACTTTGAAGTAGGCAATGCAGTTTAGTATGGAACTGCAATGCCTACTTGACACAAATGTATGCAACAGCTGATTTTTTCTTTGCTCCGGTCGGTTTGCTCCCATAGTAAAAGTTGTTCAGTTTGATGGATAGACTCTTAGTTTAAAAGGATGCTATTGATATCAATTTCACCCTGTATACGTGTATACCCGAACGAGTCATGGATTTTTGTATCAATATACTGGATTCTATATCGTTGTCTAGTCATCATAATACAAGTGCAAGAAAAATTCTGGTACTTTAAATGTGACCAGATAAGTGTGACATTTTCAAAGATATTTATTACAAGTTATTTAAGTTCGATTGCCATCACATTGTCCTTCTAAAATATTTTCATAATCATCATTTTAACTGCGGCTTACTCATCACTGGCATTATTTTATTTACCATCTCCTAAAGTTTTTACCAGTCACAAAGAAAACGTTAATTTTCTTTTGACAACCCTAGATGAGATGTTATAGTAAACAAAGGAAGATGGGGCTGTAAAATATACGTCCAACCACACTCTAACCGTCGGATACGCACTTTATCTTAGACTGGTGGACGATCATTCTTGTTTGTATATTTGTAATTGATTTTTCGGACGGTATTAACGATTTCGATTAATTTTAATAGGTATTTCTCATTTCAAAAAACGCGAAGTCAGTCACTGATGATCAGACCATCAAACTGGAAAACTTTCTCGATGGGACCAAAATCGAATCGCGAAATAAAATCAACTGTCCCATACATTTGGCTCAAGTAGGTTTGCAGATTTGTATGGAACAGCAGATTTTAGACCCATATAAAAAAATTCAGTTAGACGGTCTATATTTTAAAAAAATTACCCTTGGTTTGGTTTTATGTGTCGGTGACTCAAACCACATATTTTTCGATTTTTTGTTTGTTTGTTTTTTTGTTCGAGCATCACCCAAAAATTTCTCTATTAGTCAGCATATTAAGAAGGACCCTGTATATCTCAACATTTTTTTTGTAAATATCTTCAATATACGATGTAATATCTTATCTGCAAATAAAGATTTTATTATTATTGTTATTATACAGACACTAAGAATAATATTACACAAAACATATTACATTACATTATATAACTGTAACAGAAGTCTGTTACAGATATAATCACCAACACCATGTAACAACCTATCAACCTGTATACCACAATAAAGAATTTATATGATTATGATTATGAGATGTTGTTCGTCTCATATTTACCCCGCCTGGCTCTACCAAAAATTACGTATAGGTATAATAATCTAGGCTCACAATACCTAGATGGTGATAATATTATTCTGTTTTCGAGCTAAGCTTCGTCGCCCGGTACTAAAATATTACAGTAGCTGCGGTTGTCTGGGACATGCTTTATTTGTGGAACACTGGTGACTAATTGCAACAAGTTTTTCTAACTGCATTCTGAGTTCCTGGAAAATTTGGAGCGATGCACTTCGTTATGTTTGATTCATTAATGTTTCATTGATAATTGAAAAACTTTGTTATTAAAACTAGTGTTTATTTTGTTAAAACAGTTTTAGTAAATTGAAAACTTTAGTTATACAACGAGAATACCGAAATAATTGTACCCATTTACAATTATTACACATTCGTGATATAAGTATATACGTACTTAGATAAAAGACTAAAAATTGCACCATGCTATGCTATTTTTATGATTATGACTTACAATTAGACCCTCTAGCATGATTTCTCTACTTGCGCGCGACTCGGCCTTTTCCCATGTCGCGGCAAGCGTGGCTTTCACTCTCCGAAAAGCGCAAGAACAGGTTATTTTCTATGCGTGTAGAGAAATCATACTAGACGTGCAGGTGTTCGTAATATAAGTTACTCAAATATGAAATTAAAACAAAATTTTAAATTATGTTTTTCGCAGAAATAGTTCACTGAGAAAAATCACATTTATTTTTTTTGACAAGTTTAGAAATAGCACTAAAACTATGCATTATTATTTATTACATTTAGAACCATAGACGTTTTTTTTTTCGCTAACGCTAGGAGACAGAATGTCAGTGTAACCGCGTATGAGATAGCGGAAGTAATAAAATCCTAAACAATTTATATGAAGTGATATTTTTGAGTCAGGTGGCCGTAGTACAAAAAAGGGATTACGTCGATAAGGACAAGAATAGTTATTCTATAAAAAGGACAGCAATAAGGTCGAATTTGCTATGTGCATCTCTTGTTGAGTGAATAGGATAAAACACGTTCCGACCTCTATTACTTCTCCCTCTACGATTAGAACACTTTTGAAGTTTTAGTCTATGTCTGGCTCCTAAGTGCAACTTAGGCACTACTTTTTGGATAAAATCCAACTCCTTTCGAAACATAGCAAATCTACTTTCATCGTAGTGATGGACTAACAGTTCGCGTTGACTCCATGAGTTGATCTACTCTCTCACCCTTATTCGTGAAAGGAGGCATTTGCCTTGCAGTGGACATTGTCACAAATATATATATATCTATATATATATTGAAATATCGATATAAAATATCGAAATATTGGCTTTTTCTACTCATCTAAATTCTTTGGTTAAAATAATTGCGGGTTCCAAGACAGATTAGAGTCATCCCCGGGCTCGCTGGACTTCATTGTCTAGTGTTGTGAATGGTCGCCGCTGTTGATCCTGGTTTACAGGAGCTATAGCGGTGGAAATGTGCGATGGGCCCATGCCAGAATATCTAAAGATAAAGTCGACTTTATCTGAAATTGTATTTATGAATAAGACTATACAATTGCAGGTCAAAAACCTCCTCTCAAGAATAAGGGTTATAGAGAGAGAGGGACATACTCCACCAGACAGGTCCACTGCGGATTAAGGGAGGCAAATTACGCAACGTGTTGTGCAAGTTATTTAACTATTTATGTCTTCCAATTCAAATACTTAGGTTAGGTATATGAAACAGCTTTTTTTTTCAGGTTTTCTCCTATAGTAAAAGTAGTTCAGTTCATCTGAACCACCACTGAAAAATTTGGTAATGAGTTTACGTAGTATGTATGTATGTATAACTCAATTCCATAAATTCCATTACTTTGTTTCTTGTAAATTAACTTTAGTTTAAACTTTAAAATAAATGTGTCTCTTATTTCTGACGGGAGAAGACCTGCAGGTTTATAATGATTTCTCTACTGGCGCGCGACTCTGCTTTTTTCCATACTACATGTCGCGGCAAGCGCGGCTTTCACTCTCCGAAAAGTGCGGGAACAGGTTATTTTCTATGCAGCAAAGGCGCGTCGCGCGCGTGTAGAGAAATCATACAAGACGTGCTGGACTTGTACCTACAGGTACCTAAGAGTATTGCAAGTATACAAACTTACAAGTACCAGACTCTACCAAATAAACAATATTTTTAATTTGTTTTTGTTAACGGTGAGTTTGTGGTGAGAAAAATAAAGAATTTTAAATGTAATGTAACTAAAACTATTGAGCTGAATCACTGAGTCACATCACTTCTGTCCCATCTCTAAACGTAACTTTAACATTTAAGTCACGTATCCGCGCCGAGACTGCCTAAGCATTGTTATTCAACGCAGTATTGTTAATTATGTAACTGTTATCCGCCCCTGGCGTTGCTTGTAGTACCTAACCTTTTATGACGTGTACCTACTGATAATGAATGAAGTGCTCGTTAGCGTAGTGGAGCTTCGGTATTAGAAACGATCACCGAAGTTAAGCAACGTCAAGTCCGGTCAGTATTTGGATGGGTGACCGTTTGGTGGTATTTCATCTCGAGCGTTTCGGAAGTCACGTTGAGTAGTTGGTCTTGGATAGTTCCGTCAGATAGCGTTGTAACTAATCGTTGAGGCAGGTCAGGGCTGCAATCGCGGTAAATATTCGATGATTGAACCGTGACTGGACTACGTACGAACCATAACTTTTGATACTTTTGGAATTGCGCTAATCGCGGTACAGCTCATGACAGCCGTTAGAGCCGTTTTGACAGATCGCTCAGACGTTAAAGGCTGTAAGTTACATAGAGTTTAGCGCGATGCGGAATTAAGCACAGTTGAATAGTAATTAGATTGCAATGTGATTAGAACTGAAATTGGATAAGAATAGAACTTCGATGTTTTAAATCAGCGCAATCGGTCTCCAGAGGCCTATTAAAACGGCTTGAAAATTCTCTGACAGCAAGTTGACCACTAACTTGCCTCCACCCACACACTGTAGTATGGCCTGACTTTCAATATTCTGACTTTCTACAGTCAATATATTTACGAAAATATTTTATACGTTCACAAAAATTTGTCTCTCTTTCCCAAAAACAGTGACGTTCATAATTACAATACAAGAAATAAAAATAAATTAGTATTCCCACATTTTCGACTTAGTAAGGTCAACACATCTTTTATGGGGCACTGTATACGTTATTATAATAAGATACCAGAGAATATTCTTAACTTGACGGTCAAAAAGTTTAAGTCCCATGTAAAACAAGTCCTCTGTAAAAAGGTTACTATAAACTCGATGATTATTTGAATGACCAAAATGTCTGGTCTTGACAATGTTACACTATGTAATTTAATATTGAATTTATGTAATTGTACTTTGTATATTTTGTTTTGTTTAAAAGAAGTGTGTTGTAGAGTTTCTGGCCGCATCTTCTCTACAACGGAACACCTTCCGACGCGGTGGTAGATTCAAAAACATGACGTCAAAAAGTTATATATGTGATATTATTTTGAATAAACAATTTTGACTTTGACTTGACTTGACTTGCCCACTCCCTCTCACCCTTATCGTGAGAAGAGGCCTTTGCCTTGCAGTATGATTCTAGAGGCTATAGCTTACCTACTGATAATAATTATGTTAGGTTGTTACTGTAGCGTACAGTAATCGAATCAGTAAAATTACCTTACATAATTATTATTCGTGTAAAATGAAATGTACTACACAATTACATTATCGAACAGGGTGTTTCAGATCATCAAACTGAACAACTTTCACTATGGAGCCAACATCGGAACTGCGAAAAAAATTCAGCTGTTCCAAAAAACAAGCAATAATAAAATGTATGTAATAGCTGTATTTTTTTTCATTTACATCCTGTATAGCAGGCTATATTAATAATATTATAAAACTGTAACAGAAGTGTGTCTGTACATTAAAGATTTACATGAAAAAGATTACGATATGATTTTTAGGTATCCCGGACTCCAAATCAACCTTTTTTAAAATTTATTTCTGTCTTTATGTCTGTTTGTAGGTTTGTTTGTAACAGCATCAGGCAAAAATGACTGAACCGAATTTGATGAAACTTTTTTATTTGATAGCTTATGATCTGAATTAAAATCTGGTATATAATTTGTGCGGACAAAGTCACGGGTAAACTCTAGTAAGGTATAGTATTATTCTAATAGATACTTGCTTAGCGAATTACGATCCGGCTGTAGATACTTAGTACTACATGCAAAGCCGGGGTGGTTCGCTAGTTAACTTATAATTAAATCGTTCCCGGCATAGTCATAGAAAACAGATTAACTTAGCTTTACTTTTGTCACGTTCACTAAACCGAATTCATTATTAACAGTGAGTAATTATGTCGACAAACTTGCCATTGTTATTAATTGTCTATCGTGGTTCATGAATCATGAATCATTGAGGAAAATTTAACCGAAAATCTATCAAAAATAAATAATTTTAAAAAAAATGTCCTTTATTGTCACCATGCTATGTTATCTTAGGACAAATTAAGTGGAACGCTGATAGACAGCTTCCGTACTATCGGTGATGTTTCGAAGCACTATGTGTTGAAATTTGGGTTCGTATCTAAACTGGAGCGATAGCGCGCTACACCTCACCGGTACGCTGTAGTAGTGAGAGATTTCGCCCTTATCAATCACTATCTTGTTGGTCTAGTGGTGTAGACAACCGGCTCACGATTCGGGTGCTTATGGTTCGAGCCCCGTGTTGGCCGGCTGCCTTTTTCAATTTATTTTCCAATGTGCCTCCCCCTTCTGCTAATAAGCGGCAACGACAATAATTAACACGTCTTAAAATCCCAGGCGACTTACCTATCTATAACCAATAATTATACATATTAATCTATGATTGTCACACAAAATTACAAAACTCTACTTCTCATCGTTTACAGTTAGCGGCCGAAATAAAAGGATTCAGAGGTGTTTACTGAACTCTTTCCTTCTCTTGGTTACCAATCCGAAACTGCCGTGGTACAATGACCCAATTCGGTATGTCAAGTATTTTTGGGCTTTATTTTATATTTTTTACGGATAGAGAAACTAATTTCATGTTTATCTCTAAATCATAAAAGTGCTCCCGAGAAAATCATTCGAAGTCCATGGAGAAAAACTATTACTTAATTTAAAAAAAAATCACCTGCCATCTCTTTCTAACTCTATGCTGGAAACAGAAACGGCAACACAAATGTCAAATTCTGACATGGAGGAGTTTACATACGAGTGAAGTCACCCGTCGGACCGAAAAACTACGTTATTTAATTAAAATAAATATCTTTAATCCTTTAATTTTAAAATCTCAGACATACTCGTAGAAAATACTGTTATTGAGACAATTATCTCGAAATGGTTTTTGATTCTGCACTCCAAAAAAATTACTTGACTTACCGAAATTCGGTTTTTTGGAGCTCTCTAACCAATATCAAATTTAACACCTCTAAGTAATGTAAGAAATAAGCTGTAAATACCGTTCAATAATAGTGTTTATGACTTAATATCACGAAGACGTAAATTGTGACAGTTAAGCGAGATTAACTTAGTTTGTATGTACGGTACGAGTAGTTAAGATGAGTTTATGAGTTTTATGTTTATTGTATTTGGAGACCTATTTAATTGAGTTGCAAGACAACTTCACCACTATATTATTTACAGGTTCCTTTTTACGGTTTCTTAGTCAAACAAGGAACCCTTATAATTTCGACCATTCTGTCTGTCTGTATGTTTCGCTCATTTTTGCATCAATTGAATCTAAATTTGGCATGAAGACATTAACCCAAAAACAGAAAAGTAGTTACGAAGAAATACAATTTTTTCGACACCCCGACGAAAGAGGGGTAGGAAAAATTTTAATTTTTATTATTATTAAATCGAATGAGGTGTCGATGGATAGGTCTTGTCAAATAGGATAAAACTCCGATAGAAAATAAATCGATACAATGCTTCTGATGCGATGGTCACACGACATTGTAAGGGTAGCGGGTAGTACATGGATCAGATTGGCACAGGACCGTGAGGAGTGGCGCAATAAAAAGGAGGCCTATTGAATGCTTCTGTCTCGAGATATCTGTGCTCAAAGTCAAAAATAGGGCCTATTGATTTCTAGATGACAAGAGGTGGAATCACCTAATATCTAGATGACAAGAAGGGGAATTACTCGATATCAAGTTGACAAGAGGAGGAATTACTCAATCGTTAACGTTTCAATCACCATTAAAAATGTCATCTCATCCATTGTTCTACAAAAGAAATTCTATTAAATTGATTTATCGCTGCTAATTGCTTGCTAAGAGCCTGACGCGAATTGCATCTATATGTAATGGTATTCGTTGACCCAATCTAGTCTCGTAATTAAATTCCTTAGGATTAGTTAGGAGTCTCGTACCGCTGTCCCGGGATGTAGAAATTGCATTTAAATTAGATAAAGTTTAGTTTCCCGCAGTCAGATTCGATTAGCTTATGATTTTGTTACGTTTACAGATCTTTTTTTAACCCCCGACGCAAAAAAGGGGTGTTATAAGTTTGACGCCTATGTCGGTCTGTATGTCTGTGGCATCGTAGCTCCCTAACGGGCGGACTGATTTCGATGCGGTTTTTTTAAATAGAAAGCTAATTTTTGCGAGTGTTCTTAGCTTTGTTTCATGAAAATTGTTTCAGTAGTTTTTAAGTAACTTTAAAAATTTTAATAATACACAAAAAAAAACATTTAAAAAGTAAAAAATAATTCGGTCACCTATTATTTTTTGATTTAAGCAAATGTATGTTTTACTTTTAACTCTCTTTAAGATATTTTAGGTCAATTAGTGTGTCGGGGACAGCAAGTGATTGTAAAAAAATCAATGGTCATTTCATAGCGGTCCCCTACGCAATGATTGGCCTAAAATATGTTAAAGAGAGTTAAGAAGTAAAACATATACAACGTGTTAATGAATAAGCGCAAAACCTCATACACCCCAACTGATTTATAACCAAATAATTAGATTGAAACAATAATTTCATTATTTTGATAGTTAAAATTTAAAGTTATTCGCGTTTTAAGTTTTGAGGCAAAAATGATTTGTTATCATTTCAGCAACGAATGAAAGCGCTAACGTGCTCATGGATACATTTTAAGAATCTTGTTATGGTAATAAGTAGGGTGAGTGTGCCCGTGCGATGGGTTGAGATCGAGTTCAGTAAATATACAATTTTACAAACCAATTATTTAATATTTTGAAAAGAATTACCTATGTTGAAAACATGATAATTCGATTCTGCTCTCGATTCTGAACAAACTACTTTCTAGTTTTGCGTTAATTCATTAACACGTTGTATTTGTAAGCAAAAGT
Source organism: Agonopterix alstromeriana (assembly GCA_963924505.1). NCBI lineage: Eukaryota > Metazoa > Arthropoda > Insecta > Lepidoptera > Depressariidae > Agonopterix > Agonopterix alstromeriana. Next base: position 7,941,964 of record OZ004682.1, read on the forward strand.
AATAGGTGACCGAATTATTTTTTACTTTTTGAATGTTTGTGTTTTGATTAGAGGGGTTTAAATGTGGAACATATTAGTAAAGTGCTAGTCAAACTTTCATAAGTGGCCAACCACATCTAGCATAATCTTGTTTTTGACAATCATGATGAACTGTCATGATTTTTACTTTCTTTAATCATTATACATCAGTCATGTTGCAAGTTCTGACGCGAGCACTTGTCTTTCGCGTGGTGTTCGCACGGATCGCGTTTTTGCTTGCCACGAGGCTCCGCAATTTCTTCTTGATCAAACATGATCCCTGAGATTGAGATAGATACAAACTACTTGAAATGCAGTGCTAATCTTTTCTTCTATAATAAAAAAATATACACCTGTCCGCCAGTCTTCAACTTTGGAAGGTTGTTGTGCAAATGTCAGGGAAGGTTTAATATATAAAAATCACGAAGAAAAAATCCGAGGCGGTATGAAGTTCGTCTGGTCAACTCTTTGACTATTTATATGCAGACTGGTTACGCGTGTAATTCTACTAACAAACATTTCTGCCACTTTTTGCGGGGGGCGAGGTAACATGAAATCCGCAACTTTGTATTTTAGTCCCCATAACTTTAGATTCTAATTTTGAATGTTAAAAATCATGAAAAGTAGTCTCGTGTGAACCCCAAACGTTCCAAGTTCGAAGTTATTATTTCGCAATTATAGGCTGTCTCGTTTAGTGATAAGGTGTCAAATTGAATGTAAATGCACAAGATCAATTGTGCTTATACCGTGGCAGAGTGGAAATGCTACCGCAAGGCTAGTCCTTATAATAATTAGTCAAAGGGTCAACTACTTATAAATTAAAAGAAAAAAATTATACACATGGTATGGCAGGTTGTAAACTTAAATGCGTTATATAGTGACTTCAGACGACCAAACTTGAACAGCTTTCACTAAAGGGATCAAGATTAAAATTGCGAAAAAAAAATTGCTGTTCCACGCATTCGGGTTGATAATTATATGCATTATCGATAAAAACAACATTCGAATAACAACTGCGTATCTCCCAAACAACAGTGTAGGCAGTTTGCTTATGTTTATTTTACTTATTTGATTTATCGATATAGTACCCAATAGTTATTCAGTAAATACGCTGGAATCGTCCGTTGAATAAGCTAATTAATCCTGTAGACTAGACTAGACTATTGATCAGGGCTGACTGTTGAATCAGGCGCCAACGAAGTAAATAAATATGCTTGTAAATACATAGTATGAAATTTCATAGAAATTGTTGATGGTATTTATTTACAGCGAAGCAAGGGAGAACAACAGTTCGTTTTATTAACTGCATAATATGGATGGATAAGGAATGAGTATATTAGAGGAAGTTTGAAAGTAGCACCTATGAATGTCATGTTACGAGGCGAGTGTTAAGTATGAATGTGGATGGCTGTGGTAGAGGAAGGCCGAAGAAAAGATGAACGGATTGTGTGAAGGATGATATTTGTAAGAAAGGAGTGAGTGCTGAAACGATGTCCAAGAGAGATGAATGGAAGAGAATGACTTATTGCGCCGACCCCAAATAATGGGAAATGGGCAAGAGAATGATGATGATAATGACATCTCGGTGCACATGTAGTCTGTGGACTGCGTCAGGTATCTCTAAGGGTCTGCACACTTAATATTAACCCCTTCAGCACGTCTAGCATGATTTCTCTACACGCGCGTGACTCGGCTTTTTTCCATACTTCATGTCTCGGCAAGCGCGGCTTTCGCTCTCCTAAAAGCGCGGGAACAGGTTATTTTCGTAGCGAAGGCGCGTCGCGCGCGTGTCGAGAAATCATACTAGACGTGCTGGATGCTGCTGGGTCTGCCGCGCATTTGCAGCGCGTCTGGCATGCTCGCGGACGCTCATCTTGATGGGTTTCCCACTACGGTCTGTAAACGGTACGCCGCTACGTCGTAGAAGGCTGGCGCCAACACCAATATAATCCTGAATTATGGTCTCAAGTAGATATTGTGTCAGTGGCTTTATTAAGCACTGCATCAGTCTACAAGTGTTTATACTGAGATAGTTATTTGAGTTAAGTAAAAAAAATATATGGATGTTATGGCTGAAATACAAGATACGAGAAGTGATTTGGTTTTTCTCGAAATCTATTTTAATCAATAAAACTGAAGAAAAAGGAATCTAAAGTCATCCTCTTTTTTTCAAGTTCATACCATTTTACTCTTACATTGTTGATCAGAAGTAAATGACAATTTCCAATAGACTTAACAATACAACATAGAATGATTTTGGTTTTCTTATTTATTGAAAATTTATATTTATATAAAAGAAAACGGCTAAATTCTGACATCAATTAGTATGGCGAGTCGTGTTACCGGGCGAATAAGCCTTGAAACGTTATCATTATCAGCATTCGGTCATACGTCCTCACTGTTGGGGCACAAGCATCCCCTCATGTCGAGAATGGGTGCCCGTCCATCACGCGTGCCCAATAAATCACCCCCTAAAGTATCTTAACGCATTTAAATTTACTCCCTGTATACTAAATTCTAGTATCAAGTATAAAATAACAAAAGACAAAATTATTAAAGTATTTAAACAAAGACAATGTTCAACATTAATTAAAAAGCCATGGTGGTCCAGTGGAGAGTAACCTTGCCGGCCGTGCAGGAGGCGATGGTTCGATCCCCGTCCAGGCCGACTCGTACGAATGAGTTTTTTTCAGAATTTATGTACGATTTGTAACACCACTGGCTTTTCAGTGAAGGGAAACATCGTGAGGAAACTCGTATGCTTCAATTACGAGGCATGTATTGTACCCACAAAATAATTAGAAATTGTACCCACCGTCCATTATGTGGCGATGGGCTCACCCCCCATCACACAGGACAGAGTTTCGGTACTGCTGGTGAATCGTGGATGTTCTGAGGTTTCAGAATATCTCGGACTATCCCCTCGGGGAATATAGTCGTGAGCATATGCTTATATTCAACAAAAATAGTTACAACTAGGTTTTCTGAATAAACTAGTTAAAAAACACAGTGATTACGTTTAAGATAAGGAAAAAAAACTCAATGTTGAATGTTGAAAGGCCAGTAGCACAGTATTCGCGAGAATGGGGGACATTTAAACGGTATTTTAGATTAGATGAAACCAATACAAGGAAGATGTAAGTGAATATCCCGTTACAATCGTTTCTACTTGCATTTGCCGCAGCCACTCCGTCGCTTTTAGATAGTAGTCAGCCTGTCGTGTGAAAAAGACAATACTGTTTTGACAATTGGCTAACTGTCCTACCTAACTAATATACCGCTATTTTTATATTGACAAAATTTTAAGGGTGTATCTATATAATGAAACTAAACAACTTTTCAAGAAACATGGATGGGTCGAAAAACGAAAATATTTTTTGGACCCAAATAAATTTAATCGGCTGATCAGCATTTTCGTATGAAAGGTGATTATTTCTCGCTTTTGATCCATGCTTTTTTTAGTATCCGAATACACCCTTATCATTTTGTTGGTAATATTGGTGTATATCTTTACTGTAATTATATTTAAAGTGATAAAAGGATTATTCCTAACTTCCAAAAAAATTGAAGATGATCTGTGACAGCTTCTTCCCTTATTTGTTTTGATCTTAGTAATTGGTATAGATTACCTAGTTCACTACGTTTAGAAGGTTGTCTACCTACTACGTGACTCAATTATTAGAGTACAAATCACCGTAAAATTAACATCCATTTCTCACGGAACTCTGATTTAACTGAAAATAATGAGATTGAATCATCAATTACACCAATCAACTTTTAAAATGTAAGTATGATCAGAAAGTTTGCTACAACTACCTTTAGCCTCCTCCACACCAATGAGTTTTTCTAACTAATACCGATTGCACTGAAACGGTGAAGGAAAACATCATGAGAAAACCTGCATACACTGAAGATGAAATTCCGATGCGTATGTGAAGTCTACCAATCCGCATTGGGCACTTGTGGTGGACTACCGCCCACACACCCTCAGGGAGGGTGTATGCACTGCAGCCTGGAGTTATAGCAAGATATTGAACCACCAACGATTACGATGTAAATCCCACAGAGTCTTTATTTAATTCGATTTTTTGCTTATCTCCTCAGGATACTAAAAATTACGTGCCAAAAAAGACACGTATCAACGTGTCTAGCTAAGTGTCTAGCCTTACGCGCAAAAACATTACAAAAGAAATCTTTTAATGGAAAAATGCATAGCTAATTCAATTATGGTTTATTATAGCAGAACTGTTAAGTGTCACGCCTTATACCGTAGTTATGTAGAACTATATACTCGTACTATTACCTATTCTGTGCCGTAGTTTATCCACACGTGTATGCACTTGTCTGGATACCAGCAATGTTATGAATAGCTAATTAAAACGAAAAGTTTACACAATCTGTTTTTAAATTTTTCACACGTTTTTTCGTGATGAATCCATTCTTATGCAAAAATTGTTAGAGAAAAACTAATGAAAAAATGAGGCGTTTTCCAACACTACGAAAGATATAGAGTAGCCTAGAGTAGATAGCAATATTAAAAATTAAAAAAAAACCTGTCACATTGATGATTAAAATTGTCGTATATGGTATGCTTTAATCATTATCATCTGTTTGGTGATGTCATTGATGTTGTTGCCAATGGATAAACTTTTCACTACCAATAAAGAAATACCTATATAATAACAGCGTAAATGTGAGTTTATTGTACATAAACGAACATTGTCTGCACAAAAAGTCGATCAATTTAAAGATTAAAAATGTCTTTCACATTTAACCATTGTAGTCTTATTTAAGAAATAACAAATTGCTCCCTAAAATTAGGGACTCGATAATAACACGGAACACTTTCAATCTGACAGCTAAGTTTGTAAGATTGTAACGTCATCCTTTCAGTGTCTTCGAACAATATCTTTTTATATTATAATAAAAGCGCCACATTGCTGTGAATATGACACTCACATTGTTTGACAGTTATTGCCTTGAGGTTATGCCCATAGCTTTGACTATTTATATGTGGACTGGTTACGCGTGTAATTCTACTAACAAACATTTCTGCCACTTTTTGCGAGGGGCGAGGTAACATGAAATCCGCAACTTTGGATTTTATTCCCCATAACTTTAGATTCTAATTTTGAATGTTAAAAATCATGAAAAGTAGTCTCGTGTGTACCCCAAACGTTCTAAGTTCGAAGTTATTATTTCGCAATTATAGGCTGTCTCGTTTAGTGATAAGGCGTAAAATTGAATGTAAATGCACAAGATCAGTTGTGCTTATACCTTTGACTAATTATTATTGGACTGGTTACGCGTGTAATTCTACTAACAAACATTTCTGCCACTTTTTGCGGGGGGTGAGGTAACATGAAATCCGTAACTTTGGATTTTATTCCCCATAACTTTAGATTCTAATTTTGAATGTTAAAAATCATGAAAAGTGGTCTCGTGTGAATCCCAAACGTTCTAAGTTCGAAGTTTTTATTTCGCAATTATAGGCTGTCTCGTTTAGTGATAAGATGTAAAATTGAATGTAAATGCACAAGATCAATTGTGCTTATATGGCATACGTGGCAGAGGGGAAATGCTACCGCAAGGCCAGTCCTTATAATAATTAGTCAAAGGCTTATACCTACCGTGGCAGAGGGGAAATGCTACCGCACGGCTAGTCCTTATAATAATTAGTCAAAGGCCCATAGATATAAACCAATGGATATCAATACTACTTACAACCATTAAAACCAAATCTGTCCTAAGGACTGGATTGAGGTCAAGAGCAAACCCATAAGTAGTAAAAAAAAACACAAAAAGTACCATGGCAGTCGATAATATTCGTCCTTCTTTGGTACTTCTTTAATACATGTCCGTCGTCGATGTTTCCGACTTTACGTGTGTCCATTTCAATCAATTTTTGTTGATGGATTAGTTTTCTATGACAAAAACAATGTAGACGTTGGAAACAACAACGGAAACATTACCGACCGACAAGGAGTATTTTCATGTTTCACCACTTGCAAAGAGATTATACCTAATAGAGTGAGCCATACCAATTGTAAAGTGTCCACTTTTTTGACGTTTAGGATTGAGTGTGTGGTGTCAAGTAGTATGGAAAAAAGGCACCAAGTGACATATGGCCTTATGTTTACGGTCACTTTTCACACACACTAGCTCAAAAAAAAGTGGACAGCCGCATAAACAAATTTCTATAGTTCCATCTCCTTCGACTATTAAAGGTACGTCATAAGACAAAAGAGACTAACTACAATCGTAAATTTATGCGGACTCTATGGAGATCCTTCCTCTGAGACCGCTTGTAAGGCAGTCTGCTTTCCAGGTATAGGCAATACCTATGCCACCTTCCTGGGTATGCCTTCACGCTAGACTTCAAACACACCTCTCTACTGAAGTGCAGATTGATGTAGTTGAACAAACTGAAATACTAGATGGCAAATAATTACGTCACTACTCGGTGACGAAGGTCGCTTGAAAGACTTGGATGCGATGAGCGTAGGACCATTGTCATATTTACGTAGGAGCCAATTAGGTGCATACCCAGGGCGGCCAAATTGTCATCACTCGAAAACTACTGAACCGATTTTGATGATACTTTTTTTTGTAGGTAACTTAATTATGATCTGACTTAAAATCAGGTATACAAGGTGTTACAAAAATATAAATTAACATTTAAAGTGGTGGATTAGACCATCAAACTGAAATATTTTCTCTATGGCATCATCGTCGACATCGCGAAAAAAAAATCACAGCAGATTTTTATCGCGATTTCGATGTTGCTCCCATAGAGAAAGTTGTTCAGTTTGGTGGTCTAATCATCCCCTTGAAAAAGTGTCAGCATATTAAGAAGGACCCTGTATAGAATAAAGTATTTGTGACCGTTTTGGAAAATTTTAAGTAATACTGTGTTTCTCCAATCATCATATCCATCGTCTAAAAAGAGTCAATTTCTCCAGGTATGGGAAATAGGCCAAAAATGTTAGCGTATAGTTGGCGTATAGTTATGGAACTCATGTCGATTTGTTTCTCATAATCTCTAGTGTTAATATTAGCTATACCACATCTAAACGGAATGTCGCGTAATCGCAGTTGGCGCACATCTTGTCTTGGTAAAATATGTTGGTTTCTTATTTTCGTATGAACATCTAAGACGTTCCTATACACGCAATATTTAACATGTGCAATTTAACAAGAAAAAAGAACCTTAGCAAAGAAATCAATACGGTGCATTTTTATATTGATTTCATAATTCCGGTTGCATTTTTACCTAATCTTTCGTTCGATTACTATAATAAATTAAATTATGTTTTAATAGTGTCATACGATCAATAAACTTTACCGTTTGTGGGCCTAAAATAAATGGAGTTCTGTAGTAACTAAGTAATTATTAAGGGTATATTACTGTTGGCGCGCTCCATACAAACGAAGTCTGGTGATATTTTCAATACTAACTAAAGTGAGTGACATTTTTTTTAGAAACAATCTAGAAAGTAATCTCTATGCTTGTATCTTGCCTGATTTTCGTTAAAATGTATAGTTTTAAAGTTACAGTGCCTAAAAATTTCCATACAAATCTTAAATTAATCCTAGCATTGAAACTGTATATTTTAACGAAAATCTGACAAAATACAAGCATAGAGATTTGTGTCAAAATTATTTCTGCAAAATTTCATTGACTTTAATTGGTTAGTATTGAAAATATCACCAGACTTCGTTTGTATGCAGCGCGCATATACGCATTTGGAATAAACTTCTCTTAAGAAGCAGAATCACAAACGTTTAAACCAGATATGCCTAATCAGTTACCTAATCAACTGTTAAAAACAAATGATACGAAAATAGCGAAATGAATAGTTCTCATAACAAGCCCTTGAACGCACTACGGTTTGTAAACATGATTTCACCGTCAATTACGCGAAATTGTCTCGTTTATTCCTGCATGGGGTGTTGTTATTAGGTCAAAGGGAACTTTTCCCAGAACATTGGATTGAAATCGACATTGAGAATAGATTTTATTGCTTTTCTAATGATCGGATGTTGTGAATTAGTCTAGGAAAAATAAGGTTTGAGATTGCATTAAAGATACTTTAGTAAATTGTGCTTGAAATAATATTACTGTTAGTTTATAACACTTTTGTCGAGATTTCGTGGTTATATAGGCTCAGGAACCTGAGAAATACCTTAAAATCGATATTAATGTACAAATGGCAAGCTTATTTCTAAAAATATTTCGACCAGCATACCAGCAATAGAGACAGTTAATTATCAAAAGGTAAATTTAATGTGTAAAAACAAACAGTAAATAATTTATTTTTTGAGGTTATAATTTTTGAAGACTTACAAAATATTAAATATCTACCCAAATTAACGATATTAACCGTGGATTATTATTATTGTAAGTAAAACGTATTGAACGAAGCCATCCTGTACAAAATCACCAGTTTTCCATTTTTTGTTCATACCTAAATTAAATGTTTTGTAAATTTCTTAATTATTCAATAATATAACATAAAAAATCGGGGATTATTGAGAATTTATGTTTTTCAGGTATGTATCTACTATATTCCAAATTTTCACCAAAAGTGCAATTAATGCAACCTACTCCATACAAAAATCCGTAGATTTCCCCGACTAAATGGTTGGTATAGCACTAGCTTGATATAACTTTATTAGACTATTGTGGAATGAACACTATGTTTTCTATACTTTTAAGACTGTTGGGAAATCAAATACCTGTATTACCGAGTTAATAGTTGATGTAGTTGGTGTTAATGAATAAGCGCAAAACCTCATACACCCCAACTGATCAATCAATCAATCAACTATACTTTATTTACTGATTTATAACAAAATAAATAGATTGAAACAATAATTTCATTGTTTTGATCATTAAAATTTTAAGTTATTTCCATTTTAAGTTTTCATTCAAAAATGATTTGTAATTATTTCAGCAATGAATGAAAGCGCTAGCGTGCTCGTGGATACATTTTAATAATCTTCTTTTGGTAGTAAGTAGGGTGAGTGTGCCCGAGCGGAGGGTTCACATCGAGTTCCGTAAATTATAATTTATACAAACAAATTATTTCATATGTTGTAAAAAAAATGTTTAAACCTTGATAATCGGATTCTGCTCTCGATTCTAAATAAACTGCTTTCTAGTTATACGTTTGTTCATTAACACGTTGTATACACAGATTATGAAACATAACAACTTTACCCAAAGAACATTTTGGACCTTCCATTCATACAAAAGTGCCGATCAGCCAATCGATTTGTATGTGAGGCCCGAAAAATGTCTCATGTTCCTTAGGAAAGTTGTCTATTTTCATTTTATGAATAAAAACAGTGGTATGTCTTTCTTAATCATGCTGACGGTTTTTTAAGGAGATAATCAGACCATCAAACAGAAAAATTTTCTGATCATCTCCTTTCAAACCCGTCAGCATTTTAAGAAAAAACCTGTATACAGGGTGAAATTGATATCATTAGCATCCTTTTAAACTAAGAGTCTACCCATCCAACTGAATAACCATTACTATGGGAGTTAACCATACGGAGCAAATAATATTTGCCGTTCCATACTAAACTGCAATGCCTGCTCGACTCAAATGTATGCAACAGCAGATTTTTTTTTGCTCCGATCGATTTGCTCCCATAGTAAAGGTTATTCAGTTTGATGGGTAGACTCTTAGTTTAAAAGGTTGCTAATGATATCAATTTCACCCTTTATATTTGGGCCAATTAATGGAATTTTTATGAAAAGCCATTTAAAGGATGCTAATTATGTAAATATCACCCTGTAGAAACTTTACACCAATTTTGACGTCATTCATCAACATTACCTTACAGTCTACGTGTGACGTCACCTATAAAACGCTTACACCTTTGACGTGAAGACGAAAATAGCTTGATTGAGGATACTTTGCATGTTTAGTCCAGAATGAATAACAAGGATGAGCCTCGGCCATCCACTTTCGCTGTTAGCTGATACGCTGAGTTGCGTAACGAACACAATTGCTTTATTGCCGTGTTACTTACAGCTGACTTACGGTCACCCTGTATGCCGACCTTTTTTCTCATACCTACATGGTGTAAAAAAACACCCTGGTAATATTAAAAGTGGTGGTTTAGATTATTAAACTGAACAACTTTCACTATGGAGAAACAGTCAAAAAAAATCTACTGTCCCATATACATTTGTGACTTGGTGCCTACTGCAGTTTTGGATGAAACAGCAGATTTTTTTCGTTTTTTGGCTACATAGTGAATGTTGTCCAGTTTGATTTTCACACCCCATAAATTTTATTGTGGTGTTTGGTTACACCCTCTATAGGTACAGACTTTACTTCAACGATGACGTCATTCATCAGTTACCTTACAGTCTACGTGTGACGTCACCTGTCGCTTACACCTTTGACATGAAGACGAAAATAGCTTGATTGAGGATTCTTTTCATGTTTAGTCCGGAATGAATAACACGGATGAGCCTCGGCCATCCACTTTCGCTGTTAGCTGATACGCTGAGTTGCGTAACGAACACAATTGCTTTATTGCCGTGTTATAACTAACTTACGGTCACCCTGTATGTCGAACTTTTTTCTCTTACCTATAATGTTTTACAACATGTCAAAATAATCAATTACTCAGGTACACGAAGTTGGTCTTGGCCTACAACAACAATGCACGCTATTCATCTACTGTCTATGCCGTCACAATACGTAGATCACTATAGCCTCCTCAAGGTCCTTGGTGATCTGCACTTCTAGCATGCTACCCAGAAAGCGACAAAAATAGAAAAACTTGCGCGCTCTTTATTGGCATATGTAAAGAAACAAAGATGGAGGAGATTTTTATCGTTTTCTCTGGGGTGGCATGGTATGCCTACTAACCAAAGGATAGTGATATCATACGTTTCCGAGTATGGTAACGAATTATGACAGTAATATCAAATTTTCAAGTAATATTTTGTTTCTGTGATCATCATTTATTCATTGACTAAAATTGATTAATTAATACTTATTAGTTAACTAATAATTATTAGTTAATCAATTAGCTTAGGACATAAGAACCGTCCTCAGCGGTTTGGGCGTATTTCCTACGACACTTACGTCTTTTTCTCTTAGTAAGTGAATAAATAAATAAATATAAATATCTTGGACATTGTCACACAAATTATCTAGTCACATTTAAAGTGCCAGAATCTAGCCTGGACTTGTGTTATGATGACTAGACAACGATATAGAATACATATATAGATACAAAGATCCATGACTCGGGTACATATCCATCATACAAATATTTGTCCTTTACGGGATTCGAACCCGCGACCCTCGGCAGGCACAGCAGGCAGGTTCACTACAGACTGTGCTATCGGACTGTGCTTTCGTTTGAATCATACTACTTATTTTAGATTTACGTGTAATAATACGTCTCTATAGGAATTGGTGAAAAAAACATCGCTTAGTCGTTTTTAAGGATTTTCTAGTAAACATATATTTTTTTTGTATACAAATTACGATTCCTTGCAGTTTAATTAATCCAAATCAATAAAGATCAGATTTTGGTCATTTTTGGACATTATGCTTAGTACGGCAGAATATGACGGTCACTTATTCGTTGAACTCGACGACCGTGTGTGAGATAAGTGGACACTACTCGATCGATGTCCTACGTGAATATTTTAACGGTAGATATCTGTTTTGGTCCTTCAAGGACAAATACATATTCCGAATGCCTTTTATGATGTGCTTTATTGTGTTTTTCGTTTGAATATAACATAAAGTAAAATGTTTTTACTAATCCAGTTTGATGTTGATGTTGTTTTGGAGAATCTAGGGCTTTCTTTTGTTATGTTAATTGTGACCTTGATTTTAGGTTTGTTGTCCTCTGACTAGACTTTTATTAGAAATGAAATGAAATAAAAGTTAATAATAATATACAGAGATGATCAGTTCGTCAAACTGAACAACTTTCTCTACGGGACCAACATCGATATCACGAAAAAAAGTCAGCTGTTCCATACAAAACTGCAAACCTACTCGAGCCAAATGTATGGGACAGCTGATTTTTAAAAAAAAAATTTTTATGAATAGGCGCAAAACCGCATACACCCCAACTGATTAACATCAAAATAATTCGATTGAAACAGTAATTTCATTATTTTGATACTTAAAATTTAAAGTTATTCGCATTTTAAGTTTTGAGGCAACAATGATTTGTTATCATTTCAGCAATGTAAGAAAGCGCTAACGTACTCATCTTGTTTTGGTACTAAGTAGGGTGAGTGTGCCCTTATGATGGGTTGACATCGAGTTCAATAAATTATTTAATATTAAAAAAAAATTACCTATGTGAAACCATGATAATTCGATTCTGCTCTCGATTCTAAACAAACTACTTTCTAGCATAGCATATGCTCACGACTATATTCCCCGAGGGGATAGTCAGAGATATTCTGAAACCTCAGAACATCCACGTTTCACCAGTAGTACCGAAACTCTGTGAACTACTTTCTAGTTTTGCGTTAATTCATTAACACGTTGTATAGGTACAATATGCTCCAGATTTACACTTGTATGTACACAAGAGAGTACGAGTAGGTACCTAATGTACATTGCCGAGGTTAAAAAATGTGTTGTAACTAAAAAAATTTAAAAAACTAACGTCGTACAATTTATAATGAAGTTTACCAAGATAACTTAAACTTTAAAGTATTTCTGGAAGACCTCACGTTTAGGGTTACCATAATGTGTTTGTATAACAAGGACATCTCTGTATTTCATTATTTTGTCTTCCTACTGTGTTTTGGCCTCTGATGTATTAATTATTTACAGCAAATTTTAATAAATTTGTTTATCTACTATGATTACAGGTATAAAGCAAATGAGGTAAACCAAAAACTACTCGGATATTTGATTTCATATCGCGATTGTTTTAATTGCAACTTCACTGAGATATAGCAGACAACTAACAAAAACGTTTACTACTTATATAATATTAAAAGTCCGAGTAGACTCTCTAGATCGCTAGGTTTTCTTTTGAATTTATATTATTATGTAGTGGGTTGAAATGTGACAGTGATCCGTTTCATTCTTTTTTAGGGTTCTTTAGTCAAACAAGGAACCCATACTTTCGTCCATTACATACAGACACACATTGAGGCAGGTTTCAATTACTAGCTAGCTCATTGAATCGAAATTTGGCATGAAGACAGATATAAAACCTTAGGTAAACGTCGTTTCCAAAATCTGTCTTTTCTGGGCAAATCTATTAAAAGTATCCTTTCTTCATATTTCCATCTGGTAACCCTACTCGCGTTTCGTATATTTTCGCTGCCAACGCCGAAAACTAATTACCGAAGTTAGTTTGGTTTAGTTAAGGAAAGTTCTACTTTAAATTCGTAGTTTGAGATAAGTAAATTATGTCGGCGACTATAAAACTTCATTTGTAATTGGATCTGACAATTAGAGTCGATCAATTCGAACATTAAAAATGCTTATTAAACTGATACTTGGTAGAGTTGCAACCTTGAATGGTTGTTTGTTAGTTGTAGCAGAGTTTCTGACCACCTCAAAAGTTACAACGTCTTCTCGTTTTACTGTAAGTCTGAAATATCGACACTCGCTCACGTCTTTTGCCTAAATTAATTGAAGGTATGTATGTATGTATGTATGTATGTATGTATGTATGTATGTATGTATGTATGTATGTATGTATGTATGTATGTATGTATGTATGTATGTATGTATGTATGTATATGCTCACGACTATATTCGCCGAGGGGGTAGTCAGAGATGTTCTGAAACCTCAGAACATCCACGTTTCACCAGTAGTACCGAATCTCTGTCTATTGTGACGGGGGGTGAGCCCGTCGCCACTTATAATGGACAGTGGGTACAATACATGCCTCGAAATTGAAGCATGCAGGTTTCCTCACGATGTTTTCCTTCACCAAAAAGCCAGTGGTGTTACAAATCGTACATAAATTTCGAAAAACTCATTGGTACGAGTCGGCCTGGACGGGGATCGAACCATCGCCTCCTGCACGGCAGGCAAGGTTACTCGCCACTGGACCACCACGGCAATAATTGAAGGTATTCTTATTATATGCCTATAATACACGCACATAATATACAAGGTATTACAAAAGTAAAAATAAACATTTATAAAAGGGGGCTGTTTAGACCATCAAACTGAACAACTTTTACTACGGGACCAAGATCGAAATCGCGAAAAAAAAACAGCTGTCTCATATATTAAGCTCGAGTAAATTTGTAATTTAGTATGGAACATCCGATTTTTTTTGGTTTCGATATTGGTCCTATAGTGTTCCTAAGTTGTTCATTTTAATGAACTAAACCACCCCTAAAATGTTTATTTGTATTTTTGTAACATGCACCTTGTATAATAGTACAAGTAATATAATGGACGCGTCATTATGATCATATACTATGGTCATATTTGAACTTGTAAACACAAGGGTGTCCACTTTATGAGGGCAAACTGAGACTATTATTATAAACAAAATATCTATTAAAATAACTAAACATCGGGGTCTCTACACCGTTTCAAATATTGTCAGTTTTCTAGAAGGCCACACAGTTCAAGACACAGAAAATACTGTACCTACCCAAGACCCACTTTGGGTCGCTGAGCCAGCGAAAATGGTAATGAAAATGTTGTCTAGGTATCTACAGGATGAAATTGAGAGTTTACCCATCAAACTGAACAAGTTTGACTATGGGAGCAAACCGATCGGAGCAAAAAAAATCTGCTGTTCCATCCTACTCCACTCAAATGTATGCAACATCAGATTTATTTGCTCCGATCGGTTTGCTCCCATAGTAAAAGTTATTCAGTTGTATGAGTAGACTCTTAGTTTAAAAGGATGCTAATGATATCAATTTCACCCTGTAGATTGGTTATTCAAAATAACAGTGGGCTGGCATAACCTCTGGGTTAAAAACCCTATAAAAAAAAAATATATATATAGAATAAAAAAAATAACAGTAGGTAGGTTTAGGATACTACATTTCAAATAGCAACGTCGTTTTAAGTGTATTTTGAATTACAGAAACAGAGAAAACGCTGCCTCTCACTTAGTCTCAGAACAGCTTTAGTAACGTTCAAAATATATCGGATAGTATATCTTTCTGATAAATAAATAATATTTCCAAATCAGAATTGGCCAGAAAGCTATACAGGGTGTAAGGAAAAGTATCATTAACCTTTAAACCACATACTCTATCCATGAAACTGAACAACTTTTACAATGGGAGGAAACCTGTCAGAACAAAAAAAAATCTGCTGTCCCATACTAAACTGCAATACCTACGCGATTCAAACGTATGGGACAGCTGATTTTTTTTGCTCCGTCAGCTTTGCTCCCATACTAAAAGTTGTTCAGTTTGATGGATAGAGTATGTGGTTTACAGGTTAATGATACTTTTCCTTACACCCTCTATAGGAATCGGCAAATCTTTTCGTCTTTATTTGAAATGACATATACCTAGTTCTAAACGGGCTATGACCTCTTACCTACCTCTAACTCAACTCTACCTACCTTTACCTACTTCACTGTGCTAACATTGCGCTAAGTGACAAGTATCAAATGGATTCGACAAAACAAATATCATTTAAGGCGACGAGGAATGAAAATGAAAGAAACAATGCTAAACACCGACAAAAATTATTAGTCTTGACGATAAATTTTATTTACCGTTTTTAGTTTGAAATCCATGTTTTGATCACAATTAATTACATACATACATCCTTCTTTATATGCTAACAGCTTTAAAAACGTTAGAAAAAAAAATGTATTTCGTTGTTGTTGAAAATTTTTTCTATTCTGAAAATAGTCAACAGACTATAATTCTTTTACCATTATTTTTATTTGACATTATTAATTTTATTTTAAGTAAGTATAGTACAATTTGACGATCATGTTATAAATGGTCGTTTTATGTAAGAATGTGAAATGTTATAATGTGAAATAAATGAATCTTATCTAGTCTAATCTATAAAACCTGAACTATTTTAACATAATATTACATCAAATTTATCCTGGAGTGAGTTTTTTGTAAGTCACACGATGAAATCAGTAGTAGAAAATGACATAATTACCGTGGGGATTATGCGTCATTCGATCATGATTTTGAATCACACGATTAAAATAAACATTTTTTTTTTCTAAATGTTTAGTGGTGGTATTAAGAATTAAGTTATTGGGTTGATATCAGTTGTACATGCAAAGGGAACATCAACACGAAACATTTATTTCAATATCCGATGATTTGCTACACATTTTTTAGGAGTTCCATTGTCTATCTTCGAAGCCCTACACCAGATCTTCACCAAATTAAAATGGGACCAGATCTGAAGTATGACCAGCCAAACAAAAAAATAATCATCAAAATCAATTAATAATTAGCAGAGTAAACGCAAAACAAACATACAGTCGAATTATTCAGAAGTCGATTAAAAAATCGTACTCCTGTACAGTCATAAATATGATTGTGTCGATATATTCGCCTTAATGCGACCTCATTTGGTAAACTGAAACCCTTCAAAATACAGGGCTGACCAAAATAAGCAAATTATCCAATAAATAGTTTCACCCCGTCATTACGAACTTTCATCAAACGCTATTTGGTCGGAATTACAGTCATTTGTAGATCAAATTACTCGTATAATCCGATGAAATGATGGTGGTTCACCGGCTTCACCGTGTCGCTAGAGTGGTAGTAAAACTGCAAAAATCTTTAGTTCAATGTTTTGCCATCTGAATCGGAACTATCCAACGAAGACCTGAGTCTTTCAAGTCGTATTTTTCATCGCGTTATTTGATAAAGACTCGGAAGCCTTTTTGACTCTTCTAGCGTCGTATCTTAATGGAGCTGGCCTTAGTGTTGTTTAAATAATAAGTTTTAGATGTGATAATGTTATAAACATAACACATAGTGTGAATCGAGGCTTTTACTTCAGTTTTAATGTAAACATTATACAAGCTGCCATCTTTTGCGAAGATTTTTGGAGTATTATTTTAGGGCTCGACTTGGAAGACTTGAGTTTAGGCCTTTCCCCCGTAACTAGGACCCTAGCTATTTTTAGAGGCATCAGGCATGGTATTAAAGCGAGGATTAAACAATGTAGGTACCAAGAAATTAATCTACGCATACATAGAGATCAAAATCTCTGCCGTCCTTCTCACCGATACCCGCCAAGTAGCCCCAGCAACGCCCAGTGCCGAGCTCCGTACCCCTTAGGGGTGCTGCTTGGGCAGGTTGGTTAAGTTCATTCTCTGGTTCAGTAGACCTACGATGTCGCTTCGCTGTCACTTGTGTGATCCGGCCATAGTCCGCAGTAACAAGCAGCAGCTGCTCCCTGAGCAATACTGTATTAAACATTTGAAAAAACTGCCATTCTTCAGGCGCCGGACGTCGCGACGTCGCGACTGCAGAGTTGCAGAATAAAATAGAACTGAAAGACTCGAGTCTTTGAAAGCACTAGTCAGAATGGCATTACGCTGATAGTGCTCATTTTGTATTCATTATAAGGATATTTCAGTAAATCGTTTTGTAACAGTTTTATGTTGATGACATTTTAACGAATTTGACATTTTTACTTGGTTTGAGGAGATATGGATCTTGTCATCATGGAATTCTTCTGGCAATCCAATGTTTCTGTTTCAAAGATAGGTACTAGATATTGTGTTATAATATGATATATTTATGTTACATTATATTGTATTTTATCAAAAATACCTTAGGTACTTATAAACCAAATAAATATTACTTATAAATAATTTTGAAACAGATTGTCATTTCGATAACATTTTCTGTATTTAGTACCTATTCATCTATTCTTTATTTTAAGGACTATTCCTTTTTCAGAAAATTGCTTAAAAATAATCATTTCGATACGTTATCACTTATCAGTACCTAAGTAGGTAACATATTTATTACTTACAATAAAATGTGGTCAACAATTTGAAAAGTTTGTTTATGAATAATTCAATATTTTTTCCAAAATTTGAAATACCGATTCATGATTAGCTACTTGACATGTATGAGAGTTCATAACTTAATTTGGATGTTGACTGAATACAATACGACGGGGAAATCATCCAATCGACGCGACGGCTTGATATAATAAAGTTACAAAAGCAATTCTCTGACAATTTTGTAATTGTAAGTAATATGAGGGTCCACTTTGGTTTAATTAAATATTAAAAATAGATTTTTTTAGATATTTGGGGTAAACATTTTCTGGTTTTCAGCTTGATGAAATCAAGAACTGAATTAAAAGTTGTTGTCAGCATCTGACCATCAGTTGGAGTATAAATCAAAATTTTGATTTAGCTATAAGTTATCTAAAAAGAAATTAAATACGAATAAGTAAATTAACATACCTAAATAAAATAATAACCAAGAAATTTAAAAAAACTACCAGAATACTGTAATTTTCAAACCCATCATGTAAGTAACCATTTTTGACATATAAAATGTTTTAGTAGATTTATTACTGCCTCCGTGGTCTAATGGTTAAGAGCATTGGGTTCTTGACACGGAGATCGTGGGTTCGATTCCCACGGGGGACACCTAGTGAAAAGTCACTTTGTGCGTTTTTCCCCAGTTGGCTAGGACATTGCAGGCCGAATCTCCTGATTGTCTGAAAAGAAAGATGATTCCGTTTTTCGGATGGCACGTTAAGCCGTTAGTCCCCGCTACTATCTCTGGTAGTAGTAGTCGTTACATAACCACGTCAGAGGCCGTAAGGCAGTCTAAAAAAAACTCTGGTACCAGGGCTTGATGCCCACACGATAAGAAGAGAACAGTAGATTTAATTTTGGATGAGACGGACTAAATGAAATTTTCTCTATCATTATCTATAGTTAGGTACCTACATCCATATTTTATGCGTCTCAGAAACCATTTTGGTTTGTATTTTTGTCAAGAAATCAAATTTTCAGGTATTCTTTTAATTCCTTTAAACATACTTAATCCAAACTGCAAACAAAATCAATAATACTAGTACAGTAACTCACATTATACTTTTTCATACAAAAATATACAATTACCTGTGTGTCGAGCCCAGCTAGTTTATCTTGACCTCATACATAATATCCGACTTTAGACCTGTTCGTTCCACGCCAAAGGTCCCTCGAATCAATCCATTTCCATTCATAACACGTTGACACAAGAGCGATGTCATAGGACTTAGTTTTTGATGAAACGTAAAAGGTGTCTGGTTCTATATTGACCGCTAGTCGTCCTTTGGTACGATGAGTACAAAAGTTTTGCAATAAGACCGTCGTAGGTCAATTAGGGCAGGAAGTTTAAATAGTTAGCTTCTACAGGGTATTTGGGTAAACAGTTGCATTACTTTAATGGGTGATTGTACCCATGATACTGAACAACATTCCCTAAGAAACCATTTTAGGAAAATAGCAAAACAAAATTGTGGACTTTCCGTAATAAATGCAATCAGCTGATCGAACGTTTGTATGAAA
This sequence comes from Agonopterix alstromeriana, assembly GCA_963924505.1. Classification (NCBI taxonomy): domain Eukaryota; kingdom Metazoa; phylum Arthropoda; class Insecta; order Lepidoptera; family Depressariidae; genus Agonopterix; species Agonopterix alstromeriana. Next base: position 7,961,498 of record OZ004682.1, read on the forward strand.
AGCTTAAGGGTATATTATTGTTGGGCGCTCCATATAAACGAAGTCTGGTGATATTTTCAATACTAACCAATTAAAGTCAGTGACATTTTTCATAAACAATCTAGAAAATAATCGATGTATAGTTTTAAAGTTTTCATACAAATCTTAAATTAATCCTAGCATTGGAACTGTATATTTTAACGAAAATCTGACAAGATACAAGCATAGAGATTTGTTTCTAGATTGTTTCAGCAAAATTTCATTGACTTTAATTGACTAGTATTGAAAATATCACCAGACTTCGTTTGTATGCAGCGCGCATTTACGCATTCGAAATAAACTTCTCTTAATTTTTTTTGTACGACATTATTTAGGTGTACAATATCTATTTTTAACTCGTGGCAGAAAATATAGGTAACCATAACATTATACACGTAGTCATACGAATAAACACTATTTTATTTCTTTTCATTTTATAACATAAATATTCTTTATTTTTACCCCAAAATGTGATTGAAATGGTAGTTTAATAAAACTTTAACTAGGTAGGTACGTACTTAATATCATTCATCAGTTTTATTCAATTACTTTACAAGTTTACACATATGCGCTAACGAACATTTATTATTTCTCTGTAAGAGCCATCTAATTCTATTTGAACATCAAACGAGTGTTTGACATATTTCCACGAAAGGGCATTTATTTGGGCAGGGCAGGATATTATTGAACCACTTTATGACACGCTTGACGTTTGTATAATAGAAATTTTATGTTTGTACCTATAAACAGCTATATGTAGAGGTTTCCTATTTAAACCATACTGTGGCTAAAGATGGATATTTTCAAAACGTTAAGGTTGTTGCAGAGTTGTCAATTTCATACAAAAGTTCGACGCGTAATGCGCGTTGACGGTACAATTAAAAGTAATATTTTATATGTGGAAAATTAGTTTAGAAAATCTAGATGCCGCGTATCAAATAACATTTGCAATTTTTAATTATTTTAATTAATATAAAATATTACTTTTAATTGTACCGTCAACGCGCATTACGCGTCGAACTTTTGTATGAAATTGACAACTCTGCAACCACCTTAAAGGTAAGTATAGAAGATAATACGAACTCTAAAATCGATGACAGCAATTTGTCTGAAAGGTTTATTCTCATACGAATTTTGTAAAGTCAACATTCAAATGATTCTTAGATTATTTATTGTAATTTTTGATATTTATGTTCTTTTTAACATAAATATCACAAATTACAATAAATCGTGATATGCAACGAATGGTGTAATTGTGATGTACGTTGTCATTTATTAGTAATCAGAACCCCTCTATAACTACCATACCAACAAGCTTTAGCAAAACTGATATCTTCAAAATTGAAACATCACGATATTTTGACCGGGAAAGTCTAAAAATTCGGGCTATTCAAATCTTTATAGCTCTACCGTTTTTGATAAGTCAAATATTCTCACGAAAAAAAGTAACAATTGTATTTAATACGTGCTCGGGAAGCATATCTGATGCAGAATACAATTGCGACACGTGTGCTAAATGGACGTGTATTGTTTTCATTACTGAGCGACCGAATTCGTTCACTCTGGCAATTGAACATCATACCCACTTCACTGTACTCATAAACATTTATCTTTTGTTACAGGTACCTAATCAAGATCGACATTTAACAAGAAATGTCGGACAGTTGTAGTCACAAACCATCAATACCCACCGAAACTTAATAAAACTGCCATGACATCCGAAGAGCCAATAGATGTGGAACCAAAAAAATCAAACGACACAAACTTCGTTGAAGAGAGCAACAAAACAGACAAAAACCTAGATGAACAAAAACTAAGACGATCTCACGATTTGATGAGACTAGTCTATGAATTACCAGATGAAATAGACAGTATAGAAAACAACAATATGCTTAAAGAAAACCCACCGATTACTATACTAGAGATAACAGAACAGAATGGTTGTGAAACAGAGCTAGAAAGCAGGGATTGTGATAACGATGTTTACTTTAAAGTCATAGATGGATCTAGTCCAGAATTAGGCAATAATGTCGTATACGACGAGATAGACACTAAAGAACAAATTATTGATGAATACAAAGAAGTGATAGATAGGTCTTCGCCAGACGATTGCACTGATGAAGATTTGAACGAGTTGAAAAAGTTATTGGAAAGTAAGCCTAGAGTATTAGACAGGTATATAAGAGAATGTGCGACATCCGATGAAGTGAATAGGCTCCATAGTATAACATCGTCGGGTCCTTTATCTCCAAGGCCACACCACGAAGCAAGGAGTACATCTGTGACGTCAGACCTCTTCCAACTATGGCTGTCATCGTCTCCTGTTAAGGTTAGTTAATGATTATTATGAGGTCATTGTTTCAAGGTTAATTGTAGCCTTTTGGGTTATAATGAAACATTAAGGTGCTAGAAAAGAAATTTTATGGCACATTCAAATACCCAGCTCTTTCGCTTCTGTCTTTGAATCAACTCATACTACAGGGAGAAATTGATATCATTGGTATCCTTTTAAACGAAAAGTCTACCCATCAAACTTAACCACTTATTCTATGGGAGAAAACCGATCGTAGCACCAAAAACTCTGCTGTTCCATACTAAACTTCAGTGCTTAATTTATGCAACAGCAGATTTTGGGGATGATCACACCATCAAACTACAACAACAACAACTTTCTCTATGTAAAAAAATATAATGTGTTCCATACAAAACTGCAATCCTATTCGACCCAAATATATGGGACATTTTTTTTCGGGTTTTGATATATTGGTCCCAAGGAGAAAGTTGTTCAGTTTGATGGTCTGATCATTCCCTTAAAAAATCGCGAGTCAAAGTACCCTGTATATAATTTCTAGGCATAGAAATATTTTATTAAGTAGATATTTAATAGTGGGATCTTACAGGCTATTACCTAACATATTTACTAACAAAATAATTAAAACCAGTGGGTACGTTAACAAAGAAACATAAAACCCAAAAACCGTTTCTCTAGCAATAAGAATAACATAACATTTTTTAACTAAGTTACTTAACTAACGTTTATTAAGTCATTATATTTAAAAACAATGCATATCTATCATTTGATCTAACTTTAACTGAAATAATTTCAGTAAGTAACCATTCAAGCTCATAATTTTTTTTACCTGTCTTTATAATCCTAGAGTGTGATATTGGGATGTTTTCGTAATAAGATCTTATATTTACCCTATTACCTTGTATCTAATACGGGTAGTGTAATCCAATATCTTGTCTAAGGGCCAGACAAAAAGATGGATATCTTTTGTTCGTGGATATGGAGTAAGTAAACATACGGAAAGGTTTCGATATTATACTGCAATACTTTTCCTCTTATGGTATTCTACCCTTATTAATAGAGTTTATTTCTTAACCCCCGACGCAAAAAGTTATGTGTGTTATAAGTTTGACGCCAATGTCTGTCTATGGAATCGTAGCTCTCGAACAGATGGACCAATTTAGATGCGTTTTTTTTAATACAAAGCTCATTTTGGCGAGAGTTTTCTTAGCTTTTATTCATGAAAATCGGTTCAGTAATTTTTTATGTAACTTTAAAAATTATGAAATAACATTAAATTACAAGTTTAAAAAAAACCCCAAAGCTAAAAACAATCATTAAAAGTAAAAAATAATTCGGTCACCTATTATTTTTGATGTAGGCAAATTTATGTTTTACTTCTTAACTCTCTTTAAGATATTTTACGTCAATTAGCCCCACTTGCGCAAACCTGGGTTAGCAATTAACTCTGGGTTAAATAGCTAACTCGGAATTTCTGCTATACAAAAAATCATAAAGGTAGATTATGAACTTAACCTGGAGTTATTTTCTAACCCAGGGTGACGCAAGTGGGGCTTAATGTGTCGGGGACCTCAAGTGATTGTAAAAAAATCAATGGTCATTTCATAATGGTCCCTTCCGCATTAATTGACCTAAAATATTTTAAATGATGTTCTGAGGTTTCAGAATATCTCTGACTACCCCCTCGGGGAATATAGTCGTGAGCATATGTATGAATGTATGCATGTGTAAATATCTTAAACATAGTTAAGAAATAAAACAAACTTTTGATTACATCCCTAAATAAGTGACCGAATTACTTTTTAATGTTTGTTTTTGGCGTTGGGGGTTTTATACGGTCCACGTTAATAAACTTTGTCATCTTAACTCAAAAACCAGCTTTAATATTGGGGTCACTGAACCTGAGAATTTCTGTTTGTCAATACAGGATGCGCATTTAGGCCATCAAACTAAACCACTTTTACTATGAAACCACCATTGAAATCGTGGGCTTCGTGACCCGAATGTATGGAACAACAGGTATTCGCTATGTCAATGTTGGTCTCATATGTTGTTCAAGTTGTGCAGTATGATGATCTGAAGCACCCCCAGCTTCTGAAGCGCAGCATGATCTAAAGTAGGTAACGCATTTTTACCGCCGCACCCACTATATACAGGGTGTAAGGAAAAGTGGTCGATGCCGATGTGAAAACGTCTCTTTGAACATAATACGGTAAAACCATCCATCATACTGACGTTTTTTGACATTTTGGAAGACGGAAAACATGTATGGTAACAACATCCCTGTAAATTGCAATCCAATATGACTGGAAATGGTTTAATATTTGGAAAATCATGTTTTTTAATTTGTGTATGAAGAAATTAATTTAAATTAATACATTTTGTACATCAGTTTAGATCGATGCTATTTATACAGGGTGTAAGGAAAAGTAACATTAACCTTTAAACCACATACTCTACTCATCAAACTGAACAACTTTTACGATGGGAGAAACCCTTTCAGAACAAAAAAAAAATCTGCTGTTCCATACGTTTGAATCGAGTAGGTATTGCAGTTTAGTATGGGACAGAGATGATTATTTTTTGTTCTGAATGGCTTGCTCCCATAGTAAAAGTTGTTCAGTTTGTTGACTAGAGTAGGTATGTATGGTTTAAAGGTTAATGTTATCTTGCCTGAGGTAACGTAACAAGGCTGCCCTAAATTGCCCCAAACAACCTTAATAAAACCGGTCAAGCGCGAGTCGGGCTACTCGCGCACCGAGGGTTCCGTACCACACCACCACAACATAATAACTAAAAAGTGTTTTTGTCCTGGTCCTTTAACACGAGACCGACTCACACTTGGCCGGTTTTTATTATTTGTTGGTATACTGTAGAGTTTGCTCTATAATCACACTAAGTTTGACGCTTGTATGTATTACCGTTTTAACGATAGAGCGAGAAGAAAAAACGTTGATAAAATCTAGTTTCTTGTATGAGGACCCCCCAGGATTAAATTTTAGCTTTTTGACATTGTTATTAACAAATCCGCCGTAATAGCGCATATTCTGTGAAAATTTCAACTGTCTATACTCCATTCCAAATAGCAACGAAATTTTAAGGCTATTTTCAATTAGAGACACAGAGATTTGAAACACTTACTCTGACTTATTCTTAGAATAGCTTTAGTAACGTCCAAGATATGTCGGATATTACATATTTTTGGTAAATAATTTAAATTTGCTAATCAAAATTAGCCAGAAAGATAAAAAGGAATCGGAAAATCTTTTCGTCTTTATATGGAATGAAGTAAAGCTATTACGGTTCAAAAGATATAACCCTAAATAGGTAGGACGGACGGACGGATACCGTAGGCTTAGTAATAGGAGTCCCGCTTTCACCCTATGGCGCTGTCTCCACGAGCGAGAGAATCGCGACGAGTCCTATCGAGAATCGCGACGAGTAATATCGCCGTGTGGAGACGGCTCCATAGAAAGTGTATAGAAATACTTATTTACTTTACTGTACAGTATCAATTATTTTATTAAATAGACTATGTATTATTGTATACATAACTTTAGATTAAGAATTTATATTGTAATAGTTATTAAGTCGTGTTATGTTGTAGAGTTTCTAGCCGCATCCTCTCTACAGCGACAACACGTTCCGACGCGGTGGTAGCTTTAAAAAAGATTTGACGTTTGATAAGTGTGCTGTAAGCTCCTATATTGAATAAACGCGGCGCTTCTCTCGCTCGTGGAGACAGCGCCTATGGGTACGGAACCCTAAAAATTGCCACAAAACAATCTCCCCCATGTTTTAACCAATGTCACTTCAGTCAATTGAAATGTTTGCTTATCGGACGACCTAGGCAACTGACGGCCGATATGATATCAACTACGACAAGTGCTACTAGATAATAAAGTTAAAAGGCACTCGACGTACCCAGCCCGTAGTTGATTCCTATGTATTTGCAATTTTACGTAGAACTGGGAAATTTTAATGTTGATAAGAGGCAAAATTCATGTTGACCGGAACAACGAATAATGTTTGGTTCCGTAGGTAACTAAGTCTTAATATAATTCGGAGCGCGCTCCATACAAACGAAGTCTGATGATATTTTCAATACTAACCAATTAAAGTCAATGAAAATCTTCAGAAACAATCTAGAAACGAATCTCTATGTTTGTATGAAGGCAGATTTTCGTTAAAATGTATACCTAGTTTTGAAGTTACAGTGCCTCAAAGATAAGATAAGATAAGATAAATATTCTTTATTTGCACACCAAAATACACAAAAAACAACAACAATATACGCGAACAAGAAGGGTACAAAAGGCGGCCTTATCACTAAAAGTGATTCAAAGTGAGTCAAAGATTTCAATACAAATCTTAAATTAATCTTAGCACTAAAAATGTTGATTTTAACAAATATCGGAAAGATATTTGTTTCTAGATTGTTAATTGGTTAGTGTTGAAAATATCATCAGACTTCGTTTGTATGTAGCGCGCATTTACGCATTCGGAATATAGGCTGAATCGGGGACGCAGCCGCAAGTACACGAAACGTCTCGTACCGAATAATCGCTTCTTTCCTCTAAATAATAGTAATAAATTAATGCCGGTATTGCTATATTTCCAAAGCAATAAGAGATCTTGTCATAACATAACTTCGCTACGTATGGTTTTTGCAAGTGACCCCCTACTGACCGAAATGAAAGACGTTTTGCTGCAGAAACGTATTCAACGACGTAGCCGTACACGTGTGGACGGCTATGAAATCACGTTTTATTGAAAATATTCCTTTCCCAAAATCCATGCATTTCGGATTATATCTTTTAGAAGTTATGACTCCGACTGGATGGACGTGCGGTCTTATAAGAGTTCCTTGTCAGACTACGGAACCCTAAAAGTTTATCTATCTGCTTAATACGTAACTTTTCCACTATCTGTAAACCATACATTTACCTGTCACCTAAATGATAACGATAAGATAGTTCTGCTAAATTGAATAGGTATCATTGTTTTTATAGGTCTATTCTTTCACTGGTTCTCAGATTTGACGTGTATTTAATCGTTGCTGTTGTCCTTTATACAGGATGCTAGGGTAATCAGTTGCATTAATTTTAAAGGGGGATTTTACCCATGATACTGAATGGCCACGACCATCGATCATTGCTGACTGGCTAATATTTATACTACAGCATGGTTACCATTATAACTCATGCTGACACCAAGAGAAAGAAGATTGAACGACTTTCCTTAAGAATACTATAGGAAATTAAAAAAAATATATGTTTGACTTTCCATACTAAATGTAATCAACTGATCAAACGTTTGTATGAAAAGGTTTTTTTTGTGAATTTTTCTTTGTTGCTTTGTCAAAGTTGTTCAGTATCAGGAGTACAATCCCTTAAACCCATTAACCCATTAAAGTAATGCAACTATCTACCCTAACACCATTGAATAATTGTGTATACACTAGAACAAGCGACGCGAATACAATCTGTGCACCACGATCAACAGTGCGGAGCGCGCACTGGGAACGTCACGTTGCGGCTAGCGCCTGGCACAGACTAAGTAAGCATATGCCATTTGGCCTATACGAGTGTTACAAACAATCCAGTCTTGGCGCCGCCTCTAGCACCTCAACGTTTTAATAGCCAGCCCGCCGGAACTGGGGTCATTAGATCACTGACAATGGATTTGCGATGTTTCTTTAGAGAGGGTTCCAACGCCCATGATGTGACTCTGGCTTAGAATGGACTCCCACATGTTTCCAAGTGGCGGGTTCTTTAGTAACCTGCCCACCCCTTCCGAAGCCTTAAAATGAAAAAAGTGAACTACACAACAATTAGTACAAGCTTAAAAGGTGGCTAGTAACTGTAGCAAGGCTTCTGACTACCCAGAAAATATGTAACAGCTTAGATCCTAGTCTGATATATAACCCATTCTCCACAGTCTCGACAACAAAGATTATTTTTAAAGAAGAGCGCAAAGTCACATAAACTTTTAATCTCTCTCTCTTAACTTGAACTCCAAACTTTGTAGAGTCCGTTCGTCTATCATAATATTTCTCGAAGGTAGATCTACTCCGTGTTTGAGGCAGTATTTTCTTTTAAAAATATTTAAAGACGTTTTTATTGTTCCGTATAAAAAAGGTAAAAAAGAAATCCTAATGTTACTCCGTTCTCTTGAACAAACCTGAACAAACATTAATGTTTTTATTTGTTGTGGCATCGGACAGTTCTGAGGGCTCTTTACATCTTCCGATGATCTATCTGATTTCAGTTTACATTGCTGCAGTAATACGTGAGTTTTACTGAAGAGGTAAACTGAATAAAGCAATGTAGCTCAAATGAGAGCTGATTTACAGGATAGGAGTGGTGTGTTAGTATGTAGTACATGAAGGAACTAGTAATCTGTGGTAGTACCAGACCTGTCTCACTCCACAGCTCAGGTACGCTTGACTCCGAGGGGGTGAATGGCAATAGGTTAGGTATACCGTGTAAACTTCTTGGTCAAATGTCATTAGACTTGCCACCATTTTGTGAGTAGTCGATACGAGACTTGAAAACCCTAGCGATGTCTAGCTGCCAGCAAATGAAAGAATGAAAGAGGGAGACTGTCTAAAAGGAGCTTTCATGTATAATAACTCGGTTCATTTTTGTATTCACGCGCGCCGTTGTGACTGTTGGCAGTTTATTTAATTGTACGATAGGACGGGTGCGAATAACTTTGCACCTTATTGCCGTGCAGAGAGAGTCGCTATTTATTTAAATCTATTTTCGAAGTGATTCTTCTGTACGGTTAGTACAGTATTTATTCTGTGGGTTTTTCTTTTTGTTGTGTGTCAAACCGCGGTAAAAAGAAAATCGAAAAAGAAATCATGCGGTCCGTCCGATCCATGCTATACAAATCCTATTTCTAGGACGATCCCCTGTCTAAGTGATTAGCCTGGTTTTTGCTAAAGGCTTGGCGACATACTATTAATGTAATAATAAATACATTAGGCGGGCGAGAAGTTTCATCATTCTTCGCGTTCATGTCATTATTAGCTAGGCACAGTATGTTTTTATAACCCCTCCCAGCGGGATGGAGCAATTTGGGTTTGACATTATTACGTTATACCTATCTAATCTATGTACACACGACGACACATTAAGTTACGCAAAACCATAAAAAGCTGGCCGCGCGTTGGTAGAGTAATGTATAACGTCGCGCGGCCAGCTTATGTTTGTTTTGCTTGATGTGTCGCCGTGTATAATTGTAAACTTGGCGTGTTTACTATATATTGAAGATATTTGCAAAGATATTTGCAATTAATCAGGGGTTAGGGACGTAAAGAATGCATTAAGACGATCATACAAATTTGAATGGGGTTTTCACCAAAGTATAGGGCTTAGTTTGGTTTTTTTTCTTAATTACCATATTCATCTTTTAAAAAAAAGACTCCATTCATCCATACATACTACTGGGTTGCTGGGTTGGTTTTGGGCTTCTATAATCTCACTTCTTGCTCGATTTATTAAGTTTAAAAAATGTGGCTATAATGGACGAAAGTATAAGGGTTCCTTGTTTCACTACTGCTCAGTAAATAAACCGTTTGAAAATAACGCTGAACTCACATTTTCAGTAATGCTGTTGCTTGAATACTATTTTTAATAACTGGATAAACTACAAAAAGTATCAAAATGACGACGAAAAACAATGACGTCACTATTCATTTTTTTTGTTTTGCGTTTTGACCTTTGATAAATAGTTGTTAATTTGACTAGTTATAGGTAAAATATACCTATAACATAAAATCTCAACATTTCCAGTTCCTTTTTAGTGATTTGAGTATGAAAAAGTTAGCTGTCAGTTTTGTTCGAATTATTGATTTTCTGTATATAAAAATATATTTTCACATAAATTGTGTTATTAATGTGGTTAACACCACTAGGATTTCAACAGGAAACTCGCGGTTTAAACGTATTTTCAAAACTATACACAATTTGAATCTTAACCCTCCATGACAGAAGAGCGAGTTTGAGTGTCGTCTAAATAAGTTAAGAAAGTGTTTCTACAAAATTTTCCTTTTAGCGATGTTTGTTTTAACAATCACGTAGGCACTAATGGAGTTCTCAAAGAGCGTCTATTTGCCAATATTATTTGAAATAACATCTTAAGGGTGCTTTTATTAAAACGCATTTATCTACATACATTATACACAAATAAACTGACAACCGTATTCCCTTTCGGCTTATTCGGAAACTTTGCTTGAATTGGATCAACCGACCAAGAGCGTGTAGGGCTCGCCCATGATAGGGTTCTGTAGCCATTGTATAAGTAGAAAAAGAAGATTTTTTTTGTATCTGTTTATCTTACCTAAAAGAAATTTTTGAAACGCAATGATAGCGGGATTTATTTTCATGCAACGCCATCCCAACGACACCTCACCTTAATTAGTAAATAAAACTATTTTTTTTCCAACCCTCTTTCGTTGTGTGTGAGGGGTTCAAAAAATTGTGTTTCCTCATAACAACTACATTTCTGTTTTTGGGTTACTGTCTTCATGCCAAATTTCACTGCAATAGGTGCAAAAATGAGCGAGTTATTGAGGCGGGGCATACAGACAGACAGACAGACAGAACGGACGAAAGTATAATGGTCCCCCCACCCACCCCCAAGAGAGGGAAAGTGCGTAGGGTACCCTCTATAGTTTACATAGGTACTGTATCTTTTATGATAACATTTTGCTATGGGATCTTAAGGGTATATTACTGTTGGCGTGCTCCATACAAACGAAGTCTGGTGATATTTTCAATACTAACCGATTAAACTCAATGAAATTTTGCAGAAACAATCTAAAAACAAATCTCTATGCTTGTATCGTGTCAGATTTTCCTTAAAATGTACAGTTTTAAGTTACAGTGCCTCAAAGATTTCCATACAAATCTTAAATTAATCCTAGTATTGAAACTGTATATTTTAACGAAAATCGGACACGATACAAGCGTAGAGATTTATTCCTAGATTTTTTCTGCAAAATTTCATTGAGTTTAATTGGTTAGTATTTAAAATATCACCAGACTTCGTTTGTATGCAGTGCGCATTTACGTATTCGGAATAAACTTCTCTTAGCTACGCCTAAATCCTTATTAATAATGCTCTAGAAAATACATTAGCCTGCTCAAGCAAATAAATTTTCATTCAATACTTCTTAAAGATTCGCAAACCTTTGATCTTTATTTCTTTCGTGAATAAATTTTCGTCATGAACGAATAAAAAGCTTTGAAAAATATTCGATAATGGCTTTTATTTAATGAATAATAACTTTCTTTATCACATTATGCTGTATTATTTCCTTTTTATCGTCTATTTTCAGTTTAGTTACGTTTTCTTTTAAAAGGATTTGTGTTACAGAGCTTTTGTTCAACAAAGGTTAAACATTCAGAAGTTTTATAGGTAATTCGTTGGTCAGATGCAAATCATCACTCGTTTTAAAGTTTTAGTAGGTACGTCTATTAAAAATTTAGGCACTTATAAAACGAGTAGTGAGTTTCTTATTAGCTGGATGTGAAAGATATCCTACTAATATTATAAACGCGAAAGTTTGTAAGTAGGTATGGATGGATGTTTGTTACTCTTTCACGTAAAAACTGCTGAATGGATTTTAATGAAATTTGGCACACAGATAGAATATGATCTGGAGTAACACATAGGATACTTTTTTAAAGTCTACGCAGACGGAGTCGCGGGCAACAGCTAGTAATTTCATACATTTGGTACCTGGATGTTTTGTATGGTACAGCTGTTTTTTTTCGCGATTTCGATGTTAGTCCCATGGAGATAGTTGTTTAGTTTGATGGCCTGATCGTCCCCTTAAAAAACCGTAAAAGGACGATTATTATAGGACCGTAAGAAATATTTTTGTAACACCTTAAGCCGTGACTCCTGCTCATGTTTTTTAGCTAACATTACACAAAAACATGAAGACCACCTCATTTCTTCCCGTTCGAGTCGTACGAAGCGATTAAATAAACGTATAAAAGGTGTTTATATACGAAGACACCGTCCGCTGCTGAACATAGGCCTCTCCCAAGGCGCGTCACAAAAATATATTCTCGATTTTCCTCATCCAGTCGCTCTCCGCTACGTTTTAGGTCTTCGGTCCAGCGGGCCGCAGGGTGACGTACACTACGCCTGTCAGTTCATTCACAGTAAAATATTATGCCAAACTGAAGAACAGTTTTTTGAAATAGATTGTCGGCTTTTGTCAGTTCTTCAGCAGATAGAATTAGCCCATTATCACTGGTACTGGTCTTACTCGTAGTGGTAGCAAAAATTTTTGACCATTCTGAATTATGCTGCATTGTATTAAGATCGCAATATGAAGTTTTGTAAAAATTAATAGACCACTTTCTTGTTACCGATGTAGGTGTGTATTTTTAATAGTCATTCCTCTCTTCTGCGTTGTTTCTACTCCAGTTGGCCGATGAGCAATTAAATTATTCAGTCTGTCATTCACATCTTCATTTAGAATTTTGTGGGTGTATCATAATTTTATTAAAATTCGCATTTCCATTTTCCCAACATTATTTCATATTTTAACAATATTTTGTTGAAATATTATGTTATATCAGTTAGGTAAGGTTAATTTGAAGAAAGTTCCATGACTTTCTTGTAACAACGACAAAATTACATACAACGTATTAATAAATTAACGCAAAACTACAAAGTAGTTTGTATAGAATCGTGAGCAGAAAGGTTTTTTTTTCAAAATATTAACATTTATTTTGTAAAATTTAAAATTTTCTGAACTCGATGTCAACCCACCGGACGGGCACAATCACCCTACTTACTACCAAAACAAGATTCTTAAAATGTATCCATGAGCACGCCAGCGCTTTCGTTCATTGCTGAAATAAGAAGAAATCATTTTTGCCTCAAAACTTAAAATGCGAATAACTTTAAATTTTAACTAACAAAATAATGAAATTAATGTTTCAATCTAATTATTATTTTATTTTTTGTAAATCACTTGGGGTGTATGAGGTTTTGCGCTTATTCATTAACACGTTGTATGTTGGTATTTCATTTGCGAATTAAATTAAGATTTGTACGAAGATCTTTGAGCCACTGCAACTTTGAAAATATACGTTTTAAAGAAAATCTGACAAACCACAGGCGCAGAGATTCAGGGGTTCTAAATCGTGTTTAAAAATTTCATTTAATTTAAGTAATGTTATTTAAATGCTTTGTTCAGTTGCAGTGGCGTAACGTTGGTTTCTCACTATCTTTATAAGAAGACGTACCCAAAAAATAAAGGGGCGAGCTCGAAATTTTTAGCTCTACTCCTCGGGTTGAGATCAGACATCTTTTGGTATACCCATGCAGAAATAGAAACTTAGAGCGGACGAAGTGAGCTCGACTTTCCTCCTCAATATGAATTGGAGCCAGAGCTTTTCACATACAAAACATGTGCACAGTAACTTAAGTAAACGCTATGGATCGAACGAAGCAAGCTCGAAATTTTTAGCACCACGTCTTAGTTGTGGTCGGAATTCATTATTATTATGAGCAGGTAAGGTTAGAATTAGAACAAGCGAAGCTAGCTCGACATTTCTCTGTTCTACGAATCAGTTATAGGCAGAGCTCAATCAATCTATTTTTACCCGAATTTGTCGCCCCTAGTAAAGTGCCGCCCGGGGAATTTGCCCAGGGCGGCCAGCCCCCTTGTCGCTACGCTACTGTTTAGTTTGATAAGCAAAATAAAATTCAAACTTTCTTTGTATAGAGCGCGCTACAGGCATATCCTCTTAACTGCCTCCGTGGTCTAATGTTTAAGAGCATTGGGCTCTTGAGACGGAGGTCGTGGGTATGATTCCCACGGGGGATACCTAGTGATATGTCATTTTGTGCGTTTTTCCCCTATTGGTTAGGACATTGCAGGCTGAATTTCCTGATTGTCTGAAAAGAAAGATGATTCTGTGCTCCGGATGGCACGTTAAGCAGTTGGTCCCGGCTACTATCTCTCGTGGCAGTAGTCGTTACATAAAAACCACGTCAGAGGCCGTAAGGCGGTCTGAAAAAACTCTGACATCAGGGCTTTGCCCACACGATAAGAAGTAAAATAAAATTGTATCAAACTTTCTTTGTATAGAGCGCGCTACAGGCATATCCTCTTAACATCGCCGTAGGCAGATAAAAACCAAAGTGCAGATTTATACCGCATACAAACTTTACCTGTATTTTATCTCTCAAAGCTGCATTAAGTAAAAGTTTTATTCCTAGTCTCCTTGCTTCGGAATAGGCAAACGGCCGCATACGGGGGCGGTGGATGAATATTTCATGACTTTTCCTTTTTTCAGAGGGTTCCGTGAGTATAAAGAATGTTTATGTTGCTTTTTGTTGTATCAACAACGTCTTATTGTGTTTACTTTTTCCATATTTGAAAGGATTTTTGCATGTTACAAAACCAACACAAACTCTACTTACTTTTACTTACTATTACTTTTACTTTACTTAACTTTTAGTACAAACATAAACTCAGCATTATTCTTATCGTGCGGCGTAAGCCCTGGATTCCGAGTTTTTTCAGACCGCCTTGCGGCCTGTGACGTGGTTTTTATATAACGACACTAATGACTACTACCACCAGAGATAGTAGCCGGGACCAACTGCTTAACGTGCCATCCCAAACGCGGAATCATCTTTCTTTTCAGACAATCAGGTGATTCGGCCTGCAATGTCCTAACCAACTGGAAAAAAACGCTCAAAGTGACTTATCTCTAGGTGTCTCCCGTGGTAATCGAACCCACAACCTCCGTGTCAAGAGCCCATGCTCTTAACCATTAAACCACGGAGGCAGGCATCATTATGATCCCTTTAGTAGTAGTCAGAAACATTGCTACAACTGCTGTGATAATTTTGTAGCATTGCTCATCTTTAACATTTCGAAGGTTTCAGGATTGAATGACGCGTAAAGTCGTGATCCCAATTTTTGCTCACAAAAACCCCTTATCGCTTAGTCGCATCGTACGATTCCCAGGGTAAGAAATGGAGCTGTCCATTCTAAGCAGGAACCACACGGCCATCTAGCTAATCTAGCTAATCATGAAAAATAATCTTGAGTCGAAACCATGCGGCTCATCCAAATGGAATCGAACCGAAATGCCAACATATATCTTATACCAACGACATTCTATACATAAGACTCACCACATCATACAATAAGGCATTATTGTACGTAACGGAACCAAAAAATGGCACATCTCTCTAATGTCTTCTTTGTTTTCCTTAGTTATGCTCGTCTGTCATACATTGCCGCTGACATTTCAGTCCTTTCAAATGTATTCGGTCACAAAACAGTAATGTAAAACAATAAGGCATAACTTAGTGATCCCGTTAATAGCGCACTGAAGCGAAGTCCTTGTGTATTGAATATCATTGTCTTATTCTCTATCTATTCTATTAGATCGACGCGTAACAAACATTAAAAACATACGCGACGAATTGATAACCACCTTTTTTTGAAGTAGGTTAAAAACTTTTGAAACTACTGACACTTTTGAGAAACCCCCAGGCGTGCACTTACGTATTGCAACCAACACACGAACATTGTTTCAATTTATTTACAGCGGAGCGCAAACTTAGAGCATCTTAGAGCTTAGATAACAAAGTTGTTGTTTCTAAGACAATGTTCCTTGGTCCGTAGTGTACGTCTGTTGTAACTTTGTTCTGTTCACAATGACGCAGCGGAGTTGAAGTTGTAGCTCGCTCATGGTTTAGTTGAGTTACAAAGTGGAAGAAGAGGAGCGCGAGACTAAAATGATTTCAAATTCAATTTAAGAGGTATCCCCGACCGAACGACCTTGATCCTTTCAGAGCCACCTCACCTCTACTAAACTACATCATTTTTAACCTCCGACGCAAAAAGAGTTATAAGTTTGACGCCAATGTCTGTGTGTCTGTCTGTCTGTGGCATCGTAGCTCCCAAACGGGTGGACCGATTTCAATGCGGATTTTTTAAACAGAAAGCTTACTTCATGACTCGACGAGGACTGACCTCTTAAATATACACCCAAGCAAGATTATTGAAGCCCTTGACACATTATATGGGTAAAAGATCTACCGTGATTTCCCTTTTCGAATCACTAATAAGACGATGCGCCCTGCAGGCAACCGGACTAGTGAAAGAACAACGGAAACCGGCCAAGAGTACCCAAAAAAGCTATGGAACTCGACATGAAGGCGTTGCTGGATCTATGCGGGGCGGATTGGGTATTATTATTATTGTTGGCTGGGCTATTTCAAGCAAGGTTCGTTAAGTAACACTGCGATCATTGCTGGTCTATTGTGTTCGCCTCAAGCTCATCCATATTTTACATATACCTCCGAACTTATGGTATTTTAGTATGGTGTTTTCTTTTCTAGTCCTCACGATGTTTTCCTTCACTGCCGAACTAACTTAGTGGTAAAGGCCAAGAATCGAACCGCCGCCTCATGATTGAGTTGCTAGCTCTATTCCACAAGGGCTATCATCGCTCTTTTTTATTGGCTTTCTTCTTTTCGTATAGAATTGTCATGTGTCATTGGGGATCTGTGACCTACTCCCTAACCATTATGATTTTCAATTTTCGTGTAAAGAATTTTCAAACTACTTAAGACGCAATACCTTGGAGGCATCTATTATTTTTCATTTTTCGACTAGATTTATACAATTTACCGAAACTAAAGTCATACCTCAGTATTCTTGGATAATTCACCTGTTGAAATCATAAATTGAATACACAATTGGAATTACTTCACTCGATAGAAAATCGTTACAAATATGACGTATTTTCGTGTATTATAAACATTTTTCTCGTTTTAGAGGAACTTAAAATAGTTTCAGATTTTTGGTATTTATACACACATATTCACCATTAGTTTATCTAGTGAAAACATTAAACAAATCAATAAAAGTATTTTTGTTAATTCTTTTTAATCGAAAATACGGCACACGCACGCACTTTTCGGAGGGCTGGGTAATCGCTTTTCTCATAGAAAATATTCATCTGAATCTATGGCCCCTATGTTATTCCATACTCCACATTGAAACTAACTTTGTTCTAATTTGAATTTTAACCTAAATAGAATCCTCAGAACCATCTTCTCTTTACGGCAAAAGATTCGGAGGAAATTGCATTTTAACGAACACTATCTGGAATTTTGAGAAGTACAGTCGTCATCAGATATATCATAGCAAACACGGTGGTCAAATATTCCTAAGCAATTCAAATTTTCAATCATTTCTTTACACATATCCAATCAAAAATATCTGAACGCCTAGAACATCAAATATATCTACGCCCTGACGGTGATCATAAAAATCTAAGCAGTTTAGGAAAAAAGACCTTAATCCGTAGAACACTTCAATTTTAATTAATATTGTATAGAAATTATTGAAAATTAGCTCTGCTCAGAAAAATTTGAACACTTTGTATGCTACGATATATCTGATAGCGACTGTACCTACCACTATTTATGTAAGTAGATCTATTGGGTAAAGGAAACGACAGTATTCAATAGCAGGCACTTTGATATTGTCACAATGAACAAATTGCTTATGAATAGCTACACTACGCCGATACTGTTGTCAGTTATGCGTTCCTATACCATTCATTCCGTCTGATTGCGATGAAACTTTGGTGAGTTATTATGCCCATGCCCGCGAAGGTTTCTGACAAAAAACATTGCTAGTATGTTATAAATTTTACTTAACATCACTACAGCAAATCTTACCTACTTAATATCGCTAAAACCACAATATAAGAAAGAGTATCTAGTACTACCACAGAATAAATACTAGAACTACCCGTACAGAAGAATCACTTAGAAAACTGATTTCAATAAATAATAACTCTCTCTGCACGGCAATAAGGAGCAAAGTTATTCGCACCCGTCGTATCATACAATTCGCGAACAACCTACAAACCGTCCACAACGGCGCGCGTTCAAACAAAAATGAACCGAGTCATTAGACATGAAAGCTTCCTTTACATAGTCTCCCTGTTTGATTCTTTCACGTGCTGGCAGCGTGACATCGCTAGGGTTTTCAAGTCTTGCATTGACTACTCACAAAATGTCGGCAAGTCTAATGAGATTTGACCAAGAAGTTTACACGGTATACCTAACTTATTGCCATTCACCCCTCGGTGGGGATCGGTCGTCAAGCTGCTGTGGAGTGAGACAGGTCTGGTACTGCCACAGATTACTAGTTCCTTCATGTACTACATACTAAAACATCACTCCTATCCTGTAAATCGGCTCTCATTTGAGCTACATTGCTTTATTCAATTTACCTCTTCAGTAAAACTCACGTATTACTGCAGCAATGTAAACCGAAATCAGATAGATCATCTGAAGGTGTAAAGAGCCCTCAGAACTGTCCGAAGCCACAATAAATAAGTTTATAGTCGACTACGAGTGAATGTATTCAATCTACCTTCACATCGTTACTTTACAACTAGTGACGGGATGACACGGACATAATATCCGCAAATATAGTTTAGGAATTTTCTGGGGAAGCGCTAAATCTTCGGCTTCGTTTATGTTCGTTTTCGGCATTTTCCATTAGTTGAAAATAAAGTCAAGCGGTTAAGCCTAAATCGAATAAAAAAATCAATATTTTTTTCATTTTTCCTGAAGGAATTATAAATGATATAATATGCTGTAGATAGGCTGTATAAGAAAGATTGTATAGACGCCAAAAGGCGTTAAATTCCAAGATAACTTTTAATAGTCCATTTTATCGCAAAAGGTACACGATGCTGATATTATTCTCTATGTTGTAAATACAGTAACAATGTAAAGTAAATAAATAAATAAACGGGACTATCCCTTGTAGGAAGATTAAAATATATAAAAAACCAGCGAGCCTTACAGTAGTCTCATATGATTGATGTGTGTAACATCTGACACCTCAATCTCACCTTGGGAAAAAATGAAGAAAAAAATTATTCAGGTACTATTCCAAATGATTTTTCGTAACGAAGAATAATTCTTTTTAAGGTTGGATCCGCGGCGAAGGGGCCGAAGGAGGCGAATGAAACGAATTTACTTGCCGCGGATAAGTGTGCGAGGTGTCATAGAATTTCAAATAAAGATTTCTTAAATTCGATTATTTCGCCTCCTTCGGCTCGTTCGCCGCGTATAAATATGCGTCCACTTTAATAATACTGTTGGCTGACAGTACCAATCTCTTGGAAAATGGTTTGGTATCATCTGACGGTCAACTCTACCACCACGCGCGCTCATTGGTCAACTCTACCACAGCGCGCTTCCCTGGCTTCCTGTTACACACTTCCGTCCCTTTCACGAAATCACTCCCACAGATTGCAGATCTTTGTTACACATCAAAAACACAAAGCTGAAAATAGTCAAAAATCCGTTGCTACATTTCCTAGTGTACCGCCATCACTATGCCCATTCATTCCTCGTATATAAAACCGCACTTTATCCTCCGACTCCCGTACATTTTGCTTCGATTAAATTCGTTTCAGACGGTTAGATTTCCCGCGGGTAAATATGGCGGGGTTTGCTTTGGTGTTGCCATTATTGATTTTGTGAATTACCTACGTGATTTTCGGGTAAACTCCGCCTTTTTTATTTGGGCTGTAGCGCGTGTATTTTTTTCTTAACAACAAAGAGTTCAAACGAGGTATTGATCGTACCTATATTGCTTGATTATTCTAGAACTAAGACTCGGACAATGGCGAAAGATCGGCCATATTTAAGACATACTGCGAACAATAAGGTATGCGTTTGAACAAGTACGGCGAATGGACGTTTGTTTTACAAAAACCATGCCAAAATGTTTAAACTCATTTATTCATCATTATATTGTATACTCATATAACATAGATTGATTGATTTATTTGTACGATTTGTAACACCACTGGCTTTTCGGTGAAGGAAAATATCGTGAGGAAACCTGCATGCTTCTATTTCGAGGCATGTATAATATTGTACCCATTGTCCATTTAAAGTGGCGACGGGCTCACTCCACACTGGACAGAGATTCGGTAATACTAGTGAAACGTGGATGTTCTGAGTGTTCAGAATATCTCTGGCTACCCCCTCGGGGAATATAGTCGTAACCATATGCTATGCTTATGCTTATATTACACAGGAGGTTTAATGTTTGGCTTAAAATCCTCGTAACTTGAACATTAGAATCTCAGTGAGATCCTTAAAATTATCAAACGACAAAAAAACCCTGTCTGACCGAAATCTGTAAACAATTTAAATATTAATTAAAATTAAACGGCAAAAGCCAATATTTACCTACAGAATTATCCAATTTGTATTTTTTAAATCAATCACGTACTGCGGCTCATTACGTAAAACAGAAAACCTTTTGATTAAATTCACTTGTTTATTCGATGATTCGATATCTTTTGATTTTTTAAGTCTACTTAACGACTTCTTAAGTAGGTAAAGCCGGTAAGGAAAGTTGTCGATCATTTTTCACCTATACATATGACAATTTCAAGTGTTCATGAACTTTCGTTGACGACTGTACCATGCCATACCATATTTAGATGTAACGATGATAAACTTGGTTAGTTGCCAAATGAACTAGACTAAACCTAGATCTATCTTAAAGTTCCTGAATTCACGAACAATTTAACAAGAGTAATTGAGCAATAAGTATAGTGGAATTCTACTAAATTCTGAAGCAATACAAACGACACAGAGAAATAAACCAATTGAAGTATTGACAAACTTATATCTGTATAAAAATAAATTCGTATATAGGGTTCAACTTAATATGCTGACACTTTTTTAAGTGGATGACAATACCGTCAAACTGAACACTTTTCTCTGTGGCACGATTCCTTTTAAACTAAGAGTCTACCCATCAAACTGAACATCTTTTACTACGGGAGCAAACCGATCGGAGGCAAAAAAAAATCTGTTGTTCCATACTAAACTGCAATGCCTATTCGACTCAAATGTTTGCATCAGTAGATTTTTTTTTTACTGATCGGTTTGCTCCCATAGTCAAAGTTGTTCTGTTTCATGGGTAAACTCTTAGTTTAAAAGGATGCTAATGATATTAGTTTCACCCTGTAGATGTAGGTAAGGGTAATCGCTCTTAAATGCTACGTTGATAATTGTTTAACTCTGAATTACTTTTTCAATCAGACCAAGTCAAGTCAAGTCTAGGCGAATTTGACTCCACCTCACAAAATCTGAGATTCTATATAGGGTCCTTCTTAATATGCTGAAATTTTTTTAAAGGGATGATCAGACCATCCAACTGAACAACTTTGTATATGAGAGCAACATTAAAATCGCGAAAAAAAATCTGCTGCTCCATACAAAACTGCAAACCGACTCGAGCCAAATGTATGGGACAGCTGATTTTTAATTCGCGATTTCGATGTTGGTCTCATAGAGAAAGTTGTTCAGTTTGATGGTCTGATCATCCCCTTAAAAAAGTGTCAGCGTATTAAGAACGACCCTGTATAAATGGCAAATAACCAGTTAAGAAGCTGTTAGCTTCCTAATATTATAAAATACAGGGTCCTTCTTAATGTGCTGACACTTTTTAAAGGGATGATCAGACCATCAAACATAACCAATTTCTCTATGGGACCAACATCAAAATCGCGAATTAAAAATCAGCTGTCCTATACATTTGGCTCGAGTCGGTTTGCAGTTTTGTATGGAGCAGCAGATTTTTTTTCGCGATTTTAATGTTGGTCTCATAAACAAAGTTGTTCAGTTGGATGGTCTGATCATCCCTTTAAAAAAATGTCAGCATATTAAGAAGGACCATATATAGAATCGCAGATTTTGTGAGGTGGGGTCAAATTCGCCTAGACTTGACTTGACTTGGTCTGATTGAAAAAGTAATTCAGAGTTAAACAATTATCAACGTAGCATTTAAGAGCGGTTACCCTTACCTACATCTACAGGGTGAAATTAATATCATTAGCATCCTTTTAAACTAAGAGTTTAACCATGAAACAGAACAACTTTGACTATGGGAGCAAACCGATCAGTAAAATAAAAATCTGCTGTTGCAAACATTTGAGTCGAGTAGGCATTGCAGTTAAGTATGGAACAACAGATTTTTTTTTGCCTCCGATCGGTTTGCTCCCGTAGTAAAAGATGTTCAGTTTGATGGTTAGACTCTTAGTTTAAAAGGATGCTAATGATATCAATTTTACCCTGTATACACCACTTATTTTTAATTACCAACATCACTTAAAGGGTGTATTCAGACAATAAAACTAAACAACTTTCCCTAAGAAACATGGGTCGAAAAACAAGAAAATTTTGTGGACCTTCCATACATACACCCTTAAGTAGTAGTTATGTTAGTAATATTTTTATTAAGGTGTATAAACATGGGCTAGAGAGACGATTGACCACTTGCTAGCCTAATAGGATAGTCTCTGACCAAACAACCACAACATTCCTAGTGTAACTCCCTGCATTATAAAACCTCTAATTTTTGTAATGGAATTTATCCCGTTTTTATTTAGCGAAATCAAAAGATATTTGAACCTACAATTTTAACTGCACGTTACAGGTTTCGCGATCATTACTTAATAGTTTTTTATATTGGTTCAAGATCTTCTATTTAACCGAAGTATTGAAAAGTTTATAAGAAGAAAACAACACGATTCATTGAAACCTTAAGCCGTGTAATTGGCTTCGGAAGCCCCACTATTTCGCTTAGATAGTCGAGAATTCCATACATTGTTTTGTATGGAAATTAATTGTGTTGCAAAGGAAATTGTTTGACTAAATAAATGTGATATGTAGTATACTAGTAAAACGAAGTCTCTATCCGCGTCTGTCTTCATCTTTCGCCGCTTACTTCTTCTAAATCACGCAACGGATTTTTAATGGGTTTTCACTATAATTTAGAAAATTTCTTCCGAAAGATTTAAGTGAAAACATCATCATCATCATCATCTCAGCCGATGGACGTCCACTGCTGGACATAGGCCGCCAAAGACCGCTACATCGGCCGGTCCATGTTGGGGGGTTTTGCCATAATCGCCACGCTTGGCAGGCGGGTTGGCGAGCGCAGTTGGTTGGATATGTATACTCAGAGGATGCTGCTGCCCATCCTCTGGTAGATCCCTTAGTCGCCTTTTACGACACCCACAGAAGGAAATGAGATGATGCTATTCTTAGCCGGTACCACACGGAATACACACTACTGAAAACATCATATTTACTTATAATCCCGGGAGAAGTTGGCGCGGGTCGCAGGGGAAGCATAGAATTAATGCGACCAACAAATTGTCGACTTTCGCTAATTCTGACGTGTACGAAAACTACAATTTGAACCATTTTTGTTGGTCAAATTTAAGTGTCATTACGCGTTAAAGCCTCATACGTTAGCATGAAAATCACTGGCGCTGGACATCAGATATTTGTTTTGAAAATTTTCGTAGTATGTAATTTATCTGAAAACGCCCCTCTGTGCACGGGACTCCTTTCTGAAACTTCTCAGATACTTTTTCGGTAATCTCTCCCACAGTTTTTCAATTTACGCCCTAAATATGGCAGCGTTTAAACCTTCTGGGCGATCCAAACAAAAAGCAAGCGTAACTACGTCTCCTCAAGATTCCACTTTCACAGAAATGTCATATACTTTAAACGGTGCGGTGGGCGTAAACATTTACGTGCAACTTGAGCATCAACAGCTCCCTTTGCATAACATGACGGCAGCAAATTTACGCAAATGTACGCAAATAGCTCATGGTAATGCATTTACTTGGTTATTTGGTGCACTATCTAATCAAGTTCAAATTTTACGCTACAATAACTTAATTTAATTTAAGCAATTTGTGGCCTTTCCTCGCTACTGACTTCAGAAGGCAGCCATATTGATATTTATGACGGTGGAACGTTCTAATTTTGAACTTGTTATGACGTGATATGATTATCGCAACCAATCAGGGTTGGTTATAAAATGAGTGTCTTAATTGGTCGTAGCGACAGGTACAAAGTAATAGTCGATCAACTTGTAAAATGTACTTTTTAGACTTTATTAGCCGTTAAACCAAAAATATAAAACTAAAAGCCCCCTTCTAAGTCCGTATATTGTGACGGACAACTACGGAACCCTACCTTGCGCTTGGTCCGACACGCACTTGGCCGGTTTTTTCTTGATGTTGCCTCCATAGTAAAAGTTGATCACTTTGATAGTCTATCCACTCATTAAAATATTAATAGGCTGTTTTCTTACATCCTGTACATGAAAAGAGAAAATTCTCGTAAGATTCGTATTCAAGAAGCAGTGTAGTTCAAATAGTAAATTCATGTTTGTGAAAGCAAAACCTTGTACGTGAATACACAAGATATCGAAACTAGAATTTATGTTTGCTAAACAATTCATCCTTTGCGAAAATCTGTATCCCATTTTACCGCGAGTTTTCTTTGTACCCGACGTGAATTGAGCTTTTGTCTTTTGTTAGTGGTATAACCATTGACGTAGAAAACTATGGACGCCGGGTCTAGTACAAAATAATCGAATAAAGTGTCCGAGACTAAAATACACAAACTTAAGTGCGTACAGTAATATAGACCAACTAAAAACATTGAAAATGCTGACATTCTTTTCCGTTCCACTCCCCCATCGGGTTGTAGTCGGACGATCAAACGTTTTTACGTTTTCGTTCTCTTGACACTTTTTTAGTGGTGAGTCAACCGGTATAAACAAGGAGATTGTATTTGGAGTCACGCTGCAATTCTGGCGGAGTACGGACGCGTGCGTATCGGCGCGTTGGGATTGCACGTGGCTCCACCATTTTGTGAACTCTTTTGTGTTTTAACCTTAAAACAATCACTTGAGATTATAATCTACTTACATTGGCAAAACTGCCACGCTAGACTTAATAAATACTACTGATCATTTTCCTTCGTATACTCTCCACATAACGAGACATTGGCTGAATTGTGATAACACATCGGATGCCACTAAACAAAAAATTGAATTGAATTGAGATTGTATTTTAATTACTTAAAGATATAAATAAGGCTGGTTTCAGAGTCACGCTGACCGCCAGCGCGGGTGGTCAGCGAGCGTGCCACGAGCTAGGTGTTGCCTTGTACCGTTTCATAGTGTAAACTGACTTGCGTAGTTCAAATTCATAGTGCGAACCGCGCGCTGACCACCCGCGCTAACGGTCAGGGTCAGCGTGACTCTGAAACCAGCCTAAGGGCCATTACCCATGACGACTTTTATAGCGATGTAGGCTCTTCTGCATCGCGCTTTGCAATGTGCGACAGAAGCGATGCAGCTTAGCGATACAGTCAAGATACGGCAGCGTATACAGGTGGTAATAAAACACCCTAGTAATACTTAAGGAGGTGCTTTTGAGTTTAGACCATCAAACTGAACAACTTTCACTATGGAACTTCGAAATAGTGAAATAAAGCGGCTGTGACATTTGAGTCGAGTCGGTGCTGTAGTTTTGTATGAAGCACCCCATTAAGTATGAAACGCATTTTAATTTACACTCTGTATACTTTTTATAGGTCCTCTCTATAAAAAAAAACTGGTGGTCCAGTGGCGAGTAACCTTGCCTGCCGTGCAGGAGGCGATGGTTCGATCCCCGTCCAGACCGACTCGTACCAATGAGTTTTTCGGAATTTATGTACCATTTGTAACACCACTGACTTTTCGGTGAAGGAAAACATCGTGAGGAAACCTGCATGCTTCAATTTCGACGCATGTATTGTCCCTCTGTCCGTTATGTGGCGACGGGCTCACTCCCCGTCACACTGGACAGAGTTTCGGTACTACTGGTGAAACGTGGATGTTCTGAGGGTTAAATATAGTCGTGAGCATGCTTATGCTATGCTTATTCACTCTCTATATTCATTTTTTAAAAGATGTGATGTTGTAGAGTTTCTGGCTGCAACTTATCTACAACAACACCTTCTAACGTGGTGGTAAAATAAAAATAAAACTGGTCAAGTGCGAATCGGTACCACATAACCATTAACTTAAAAAAAAGTTTTGTGACCTTTTGCGCAAGACCGACTCACACTTGGCCGGTTTTTATAATTTTTTGTTATACTGTAGAGTTTGCTATATAATCACACCAAGTTTGACACTTTTATGTATTACCGTTTTTTCGATAGAGCGAGAAGAAAAACCGTAGATAAAAACTTGTATTAGGACCTCCCTTAATTTGTGTCTTTTCGTCATTTTTATTATTTGTTACCAAATCCGCCATAATAAACCACTTTATGTGAATTTCAATTATCTAGCTATTACGGTTCAAAAGTTACAGCCCTAAATAGGTAGGACGGACAGCCAACGTAGGTCCCGTTTTCACCCTTTCGGTGCGGAACCCTAAAAAGACTTCAGAAAGTTGTCTATATGATACAATTTTGAATAAATAATTTGATTGATTGATATGGACACAATAACATTGTGAACGAATAAGAAGTGGACAGTGAGTGAAAAACTGCAATACGAGCGGTAACGAATGAGTTAATACTATAAAAAACACAGTCTATCTAAAATTTCGAAACGGAACGACCCTTTCTGCCACAAATTAGCCTCGAAACTTGATACAATGTTGACAGTTTTCAAAGTAAAATTCGTTTCTAGAAACACTGACCAAGACCAACGGAGTGAAAGCAACGAAACGTTGAGTTTTGTTGACACATCGTGATATAACAACCAGCACCGACAGAAACAAAGCAATATTATTAGAGAACCAGTGCACAGATATTTTACAATGGATGTAATGCAATGTCTCAAGCTCTCAATCTCTCGGGCGGGCGGGCGTTGAGCTTTTGTTTAATAAATAAATAAATATCTTCGACATTGTCACAAAAATTATCTAGTCACATTTAAGGTGCACTTTCGATGCGACTGATGCGTGGTTCTGTCATATGTCTATCGCATCAGCCACGCTCGTTGACGCACGCGTCAGTCGCTGGCATCGGAAACGGCGCCATACGTTTTCATAGTAACTAGTATTGTCGCATCGGCCGTCAGTCGCATCGACCGCTAGCATCGGAAGTGCACCTTAAAAGTACCAGAATCTAGCCTGGACTTGTATTATGATGACTAGACAACGATATAGAATATATAAATAGATACAAACATCCATGACTCGGGTACAAATATTCATATTCATCATACAAATATTTGTCCCTTACGGGATTCGAACTAGCGAGCCTCGGCACAGCAGGCAGGTTCACTACCGACTGTGCTATCGAGCCGTCTTAGAAGTGAACCTTCAGAATTTTCTACATAAAATTAACTTAAGACCGTAATCCCTTTTGGGGTGGTCAGAAACATTGCTACAACTACAAAGAGTGCAGTAGTATTATTTTCTGCATAAATGATTACCTACCGAATACCATAACTAAAGTGACATAATTTTGTCACTTTATTAATGCTTTATTACTTATTATTATCACGGCTTACCGCGGCAAAAGCTAGTGCTTTTGCCCGGGACTTTGACTGCGTTGACTTTAAAATAGTATCATAAAGTTTTAATCCAAAATATACAACGTGTTAATGAATTAACTCAAAACTAGAAAGAAGTCTGCTTAGAATCGAGAGCAGAATCGAATCATCATGGTTTCAACAAATGTAATTTTATTCAAAATTTAATATAATTTGTTTGTAAATATTTAAAATTTACTGAGCTCGATCTCAACCCACAGCTTGGGACTCTCACCCCACTTACTACCAAAACAAGATTCTTAAAATGTATCCATGAGCACGTTAGCGCTTTCATCCATTGCTGAAATTATAACAAATCATTTTTGCCTGAAAACTTAAATGCGAATAACTTTAAATTTTAACTATTAAAAATAATGAAATTATTGTTTCAATCGAATAATTATTTTGTTATAAATCCGTTGGAGTGTATGAGGTTTTGCGTTAACACGTTGTATAGAGGCCTGCTTAATATGCTGACACTTTTTTAAGGGGATGATCAGACCATCAAACTGAACAACCTTCTCTAAGGGAACAACATTAAAATCGCGAAAAAAAATCTGCTGCACCATACAAAACTACAAACCGACTCGAGACTAATGTATGTGACAGCTGATTATTATTTCGTGGTTTCGATGTTGGTCCCATAGACAAAGTTGTTCAGTTTGATGGTCTGATCATCCCCTTAAAAAGTGTCAGCATATTAAGAGGACCCTGTATTATATGTGTATGCCAAATTTCATCCAAATCTGTTCTGCCGTTTATGCGTGATTGAGTCACGAACATTCAACCATCATCGTCAGCGTCACACATCTTCACTTTTATAATATTGTATCGTTTTTTTTTTCCTATAATTTATAGTAGGAAACTAGAAATGATAAGATTTATATCGACTTTCAATATAAAACACGGAAACCCATGAGGGTTTGTCGAGTATGACTGTCGGAATTATTTTCGTTGACCAATTTCAAAACGTTCCTTTATAAAATGTCCGTGCCGCCGTCGACTAAGGAAAACACAGGTTTTTTATTCCCACATTATATTTTTGTTAAACCCAATCATTGTTAGCTTCATCGGCTGACGTAATAACAAACCCAATGGGGCCCAAAACGTGGCAATTTCACAATCTGTTGGGGCCCTGGTAAATAGCGAACGTTGGGACGTGCGTGGAGGCCTTTATAGGTCTGATTACTGCAATAATCCTATCCCCTTTTATTACTTTTTCCTTTTCCATATTGACTTACATTAGGTACAGGTTTAGTTAGGGGTTTGGGTTAAATAGGTATACTTAGTCTTATCGTTTGTATAAACCTTCGTGCTTTAATTAAGCTTGGTGTTCCCTAGGGGTGTAGTTTTGGGTAATCCTTTTCTTAGTATACAGACGTAGATATTGGTGGTATGCAATTTTTTTTCTATTCACGGTGCGCTTTGCTTTATATCTGCACTATTCCGGACACGCTGCTGCAGACAGTTGGTAGTTGTAACATAAATTCATACGTCGTTAATTATTAAAATTTTTGGTGTCGGCGCAATACGTGGTCTTCTTACATTTAAATCTGTTATGCCATCATTTCAGCACTCATTCCTTTCTTTATAGGTTCGTGTCATTGTTCACATAATCCATCCATTTTTGGTCGTCTGCTCCTTAAACCCCTAAGGAAGCGTGAAATTTCTCTATGCCTATACCAGCCTCGAAACCAGATTTTCTAACAGTAGGTTTATAAAAGTATGCCCACATTACCTATCCATTTGTCGATGTGATTTTAACTCCCCCAACAAAATCAATTTCTAGGTAATGTCCAATATTAAAACCCTTTTGAAAAACCTTTTCGTCGTGGCTTACTCGAATAAATAATGTGCGACCGTTTTTTTTTTCCTTTATGAATGGTCCCTTTTCCCCCAATTTTACTTAAGGTCAATTTACCTAATCGCTCCCTCGGGATTCAAACCTGCAACCTCCGTTTCCGGTAACCTACAAAACCTTTGTCTTCGCTCAAAGAATAAGCAACTTCCACCGGAAACAGAACTGTCAGAGAGCTCAAAGAGGACAAAGCTGGAACAAAGGTGTCTATTATTTTGAGGACCTCAGAAAGGTCTATTCTGAAATTCACGTAAAATTACAATTTGAAATTCTTGGTCTTTTGTGCTAATTACTTAGAATTTCGAAAGGTACTGGTTTGGAATATTAATTTAGTGAAACGTTCTTTTTGATGGTACGTATTTAATATTCATAAGTAAAATGATCATTTTCTTTGATAGATCTTAAAAGGTAGGTTTTGAACTTTTGAATATAATTCGATTCTGCTCTCGATTCTAATCAAACTACTTTCTAGTTTTGCGTTAATTCATTAAGAGGATATGTGAAAAAAATTGGATTCTTCAAAGCATCAGATATCATGAAGTACTAACAGTAGGAGTATGATTTCAGGATATGTGTAAATTGAACATATTATTAAAATTTTGATTGCCACCAAAACACGATTAAGACAAATTTTCTCGATAGAAAAACAAGCCAAAGTAGCCTCCGTCTTTATCTATAAACGCTTGGAACTGCTAAACGGTGAATAATAGAAACACGAGACTTGATTTAAAAAATAGAGATTGATATTTTATAAATTTTGATTGCAGCAGAAATTAACTTACATAAATAGTAAAATCACAACTAAATAAAGTTTGTTTTGGCGCTTACGTCGTTTTATTTAGTCAGGCGCGCGCGCCGCCCCATCTCTTTCTCTCGCGTCAGGCAGTAATATAAGCTATCACAATCTATTAAAAAGCTCAGTCGGCTGTGGCCTTTGCCCGCGTCAGACCTGCGTTCGCATGCCCAATTTCCGAATTACGATTCATTATCCAGCTTACGTGTAAATATTATAGTGTAATATATTAAATACAATCTAAAATAAATTCGAGGCCATAGCAGCTTCACATTTAAGAGAATATAATTCGGAGCGCGCTCCATACAAACGAAGTCTGGTGATATTTTCAATATTTACCAATTAAAGTCAATGAAATTTTTCAGAAAAAATCTAAAAACTAATCTCTATGCTTGTATGAAGTCAGATTTTCGTTAAAATGTATAGTTTTAAAGTTACAATACCTCAAAGATTTCCATACAAATCTTAAATTAATTCTAGCATTAAAACTGTATATTTTAACGAAAATCTGACTTCATACAAGCATAGACATTAGTTTCTAGATTGTTTCTGCAAATTTTTCATTTACTGATTGGTTAGTATTGAAAATATCACCAGACTTCGTTTGTATGCAGCGCGCATTTACGCATTCGGAATAAACTTCTCTTAAGTATATTTCTCACTCAAATATGTATAGCAGTTTTTTTGGACTTCATAGACCAAGAGCTAGCTGTTATTATCTTTAAGTCGTCGTAATTTTCGGTTTTACTATCTTGTTTTTCAATTTCTTCAAATAATTAAATTTATTTGTCATAATGGAATCTGGTTATAAACGTATTTATGAACCGTTGTCAGTATTTTTACCGAGTTGAAGGATTCTATTGCTCCGGAACATCTTGCCTGGTATGAGAGTTTGAAAACTCTGTGGCCCTTAATTGTATGGATAGTCAGTATGGTGAGCCAGGCTGAAGGGCAGGGTAGGGAAGGCGAGTGGTCGCAGAGAGTTTCTTCTTCCAAGTTGTTTCTTTCTTGAGTGCTGGATCCAGAATGAATCTACGCCGATTTGGCGCCATTTTATATCATTTTCAAGCGACCACCCCTCCTTACCCCGCACTCTTGCCCTGAATACAAATCTCTTTATTTCTCATACAATCTTAATTTCTACGCTTACAAACCAATATAATTATATAGTTAAGATACTTATTTTCTTATTCTAAAAATAGCAGGTGCATCATCCGCCGGTGCATAACAGAGTCCAGAACGAAAAGGAAAGGTACAATATTTATATGACCCCGGCCCCCGCTTCCTCATAACACAGGTTCCGGACGCCGGGGCCCCCCTCGCTCGCCTGTATGCGCTGACAGAGATGGAGCGTTCTGTCTCTTTCTAACAATTATTTCTAATAGGATTCTACCCCTTCTAATGAGGTAGTGAAGCTTATTGGCATAACTTCTAATTGGAATTTATAAGTTCTACCTCGATTCTAATTGTTTTATTTACTTGTGCTATGCGTTAATTTTATTAGGGAAGTGTACCTAATCTAATCTGGGGTAGAAATCACTAGAGAAATCAAATAAGAATCCTATTGGAACTATTTACATAACTTATGCGCTAAGCCCTAATTCTAATACGAAAATTTTATTTATTGAAATGAACACTTAACCTACACTTATCCTACTAGTATAAAAGGGTATATAAAACGAAATAAACAAAGTAATGTAAAAAACTATGTACAAAGGTAGTCAATTCAGGTTCTGTCGTGCACATTTCTCCCGCCGTCGCAGCTCTGCGATCCAACCTGTAGCACGACGATCCTCTTGGTCGGTCTCCGGAGGACATGCCCGTTGCTGGTTACGACGTCCACGATCCTCACCTCGCCGTCTCGACCTGGGTAGACCGCGACGATCCTTCCTGTCGGCCATGTGTTGCGAGGCAGGGTGGGGTCGCAGACGAGTACCAGGTCGCCGATAGCGTGCGCTGGTCGTGTGAGGCTCCCGCCGGTGTTGGAGTAGAGGCTGGTACTCTTTGACCTGGCTCCAGAAGACGTCCGCCATCGTTGAGCGCGCTGCGCTTGCGCGCGGTGAGGTCGTTTGGGTCCCAACAGGATGTGGTTGGGTGTAAGCGCCTCCGGTTCTTCTGGGGTCACCGCCACGTGTGTGAGTGGGTGGGAGTTGACGGTGTTCTCCGCCTCGGCGAGCAGGGTGAGCAGTGTCTCGTCGCTAGGGTACTGCTCGTGGAGTTTGACGCGCAGTGCCTCCTTCACGGTGCGTACCATGCACTCCCACGCGCTGTCCATGAAGGGGGAGGCCGGGGGTACGTAGCGGCAGGTGATGCGCCGCGCCGTCGCCTCCTCGCTGACCGCCGCCAGCGCGGCCTTGGCGAGTTCCTTCTCCGCAGCCTTGAAGCACGTCGCGTTGTCACTCCATAGCTCCTTAGGCACTGCTCTTCGTGCCACGAACCTCCTCAGGTCGCCGGTCGCCGGAGACGTAGGCTTCGCTCTTCGTATCTTGCATAGTTGACAGTGTTTGATGACGTTCACGCACCGTCGGTCGTATCTTCAGTACCCATAGTCGCTGCTGTAGCTCATTCACGACGGTTTCGATACCGCCATGTAGTCGCTCGTGTACGTGTTGTATGTACAGTCGCGTGAAGTAGTGTTTCCCGTCTAGTACGGTCGGGCTCGCAGTGTCTTCAACGATGTCAGGTGCTACGTGGATTCTTCCTTTGAGCCATCTTTGCCGACGACCACTGATAGCGCCGACAGCTTGTCTCCCTGCTGAGGCGCCGCGCCGCTCCTTACTCGACGTAAATCTTCGGAAAGACAATCTTCTTGTACAGGTTTCCACCATAGTTTCTCAGCGCGAATGAGATAGTGCGTTTCGATACCGATGGTGTTGCTATCTCATTTCTTCACGTACGGTGTCTCGTTCTTGCGTATTTTCTTATCAATCTTTGAATCAGAGTCGTTTTTATTGTTTTCTTTCGTTCGTTTGCGCTTCGTAGCCAATACTGTTTCATTTTTCTTCTTTCGACATAAATTGACGAACTGTAGCATGCGCACCGTAACTCGTAGCAAAAGTGGGAACGACGAAAATCGCTCGATTCGAGGTAGGTGAGCGTGGTCAGGTCGCTGGTGGGTGACGTGACAAGTCCCCTCTCTTCTCCTGTCTTCGGTGCTTCTGTCTTCGTCTCTTGTGGCCATTCTCGTTCGTGGTTTCGTAGGAAGCTCGGCCCGTTGTACCATCGGACCTCGCTCCCGCCGATAGAGACCGTGGCGCCGCCCGAGTTGGCGGAAAATTGCTGTACTACTGAATTTGTATTGGACACCCATCCGCATAGCTCGAAGCCGGCTTGCCGATGAATGTAGTCGACTGATTTCGATACTTCTTTGACTTCTTTTTCGGTCGGAAAACTTGTTGTGTAGTCGTCCATGTAGTGGTTCTTTTCAATGGCTCGCGCGGCTGCAGGATACTTTTCTTTGAAGTCTGAAGCATTTCTATTCTTCACGTATAGCGCGGTGCATGGTGATGACGAAATCGCATTACAACTCCCGGCAGAGATTGCAGCAAGTCTGGACCGCAGAGTAGCATATCGTTCAGGCTGCGTCCGGCTGTCTTCGCTGTGGCGTTGTGTACTACTCTTATCTTCGGTTTCGCGGGGTTAATGACCGCGAAGTGGGGTAGGTACCATGTTTTATTTGGCACCGGCGGCGGTGTGGTAGCTTCCTCGGCGTAGCCCAAAGTGAAGAGGGTTTGCATTCTTTCTTCATATTTCTTTTTCAGGTCTTCATCTCGGTCTAGTTTCTTCTCTAGGTTGTGCAGCCGTTTGAGTGAGTTTTTGTAGTTGTTCGGAATCTTCATGTCGTATTCTTTCCATATAAGTATTGTTTTGAAGCGTCTGTCGGGCAGGCGGTGACTGGTTTCATTCAATATCTTCAATGCGCGCTGCTCAGGGTCACTATTCTGTACTCGTTTTTCTATCCCGATTGATTCAAACTCGAAATAATTCTTCATCATCTTCTTTCGTGTATAGTTATTGAAATTATGTATTTTCATTAATAACGCCAAATAATATTATACAGGGTGTAAGGAAAAGTATCATTTTACTATGGGAGCAAACCGTTATGGGAGTTACAACTCTTTGCGTTCTACCTATCTATCTCAAGAACGGTTAACTATTATAAATGACCAAATTTGAAGAAAATTTAAAGTTCTACAATTTTTTTTAAAACTTCAAAGGTCATTTAGAGCATAGAAAAGAAGATATTTCCTAAAGACCTGTTTTTTGACATTTTACCTTGAATCTTTTGACCTGCATAAACGAGATTTTATGTGACATTTGACCTAACATATTGGATGTCATAACGATGATTTAAAGAAGTTTGTAGCTTATTATCTCTCAATCCGAGGTTGACCCTTTTTTTCACCTAATTTTCCTGGGGTACTAGGAGAAACAGTGATAATGAAAAACAAAACGGAACAAAACATTAAATTTGAAACGTAGGCAGGAACATACCAGAAGTATGAGAGAAAAGAAAAGGTAATAAGTTGTAAATAATTTTCCAGCACTCTGTGACCTAAACCTGCATATACGTTTAGCACCCTTGCTAGTGCTCGGGTGCTAACTTCACGCTGTGCAATAATGAACTACTTAAGTCACACTTATCGTAATGTACTAATGTAAATAAATGTTGATTTTAGGTCGTAAGATAAATATTATTAGTGATTTTGTAAATAAATGTTGATTTACCATTTTAAAATTCATTCATAACCTGTTATAATATCCTGCATCATCCTCATCCTTCAATGCTATGCCATGCATCTGAGGGATGCGAGGTATTTTAGAATTACCTATGGATTTTAAAATAGGTTTATGAGTGTTATACAACTTCTCAACCTGAAAGTTCTTGTGGTATCGAGAATAACTGAGATTATTGCAGTATTACGAAACTTATTTTTTCACGTTCTTCTTACATTTTTGTTGACGGCGTAAAATAACTTCCAGGTTTCATCTAGATAGTCGGTATGTTTTGACCATATAATGTTTTGACTTGTATTATATCAATTACAAGTACAAAATAAGAAGTTGAATTGATTTGATTACGGGACCTAAAGACGTAAAGCCTAACCAAGAACCGAACCGAAGACCAACAGGTAGCTCTCGTACTATAAAGTAGAACAAAATCCTGTAATGATTGTTTTTTTCCTTCTAGATAGGTACAGTGATTTTCGGTATGATATTAATGAGTTTTAAGTTTTTTAAGTGAAATCAATTAAAGAGTATCGTTAGTTAGGTATTGTTTCTATCTATAAATTGGTTGTCCGTAATTGATCCTGTAACAAATTAATAATTGATCAAGGAGGATAAATAGAACGATTCTTAATTATAATATATTGTGTTTTTTCATACGACAAAAGGTACTAATAATATATTAACAGCGAAGCGTCTTCTACGCATTTTGAGTGATTTGATTTTCGCGGGCTAGTGCGCGACGATGTTCAGGTAGCGGGGCGCGGGGCGCTTGCTGCGCTAAGCCACGCCCATTTCGCTTCAATTATTTTTCGACATAGGCCCTTAACACGCTGTATAGGGTGTTACAAACACCCTAGTAATACAAGTCTTTGACTGCCAAATGACCGACAAACAATGGAAGATCTATTGTTATTGTGACCCGAGGGCGTTCAACTTGTTAAGAGGGTGCTTCAGACCATCAAACTGAACAACTTTCAATATGGAGCCAACATCGAGAAAAAATACAAAAAAACAGTTGTCTCATACAAAACCGACTCGACTAAAATGTGTGGGACAGGAGATTTTTTTTATTTTTTCTCTATGTTGGCTCCATAGTAAAAGTTGTTAAGTTTTACTACGGTTTTTTGTTACACCCTGTATATGTTATCATAATAACATGATTGTGGCCAAATATTGTATGTTCGTTGAACTAAGTTAGTTAGGACATATTTTGTATGAAGAATATGTCAAATGATCAGGATAAGCTAAAAAGAACTTACTCGGAAGTGGTGAAACAGACCCTTAGTCTTTCTAAATATCCTGACGGTTTTTAAGGGGATGATCAGACCATCAAATTGAACAACATTTGGTGTATGGGAATCTCAACCTATCGAAATATCAACAAAAATCTGCTGTTCTATACAAAACTGCAAACCTACTCGACCTAAATGTATCGACATTAAATAGTACCTAATGGGATATCAAGGTTTAATAAAACACCCTAGTAAAATATTTAATGGGGTGATTTACTGAACTGAACCAACTAAAGTTGTTCAGTTTGATAGCCAAAACAACGTTTTTCTTTCGAAAAAAAATCTACAGTATCCATTTGAGTCGGGTACTGCGTAGCAGATTTTTTTTGTTTTTTTCTTGATGTTGGCTACAGAGTGAATTTTGTTAAGTTTGTATGGTACTTGATTAGCAATGTCAAATCTAGAAAAAACAAACTTAGGTAAACTGTAAAGAAACAAATAATATTCAACAACACTTGATTGTTAAATCCATACTAACATGAAAATATGAATAAAAACTGGCCAAGTGCGAGTCGGGCTACTCGCAACCATGGGCTGCGTATTGCGTACCACACCACCACACTACATAATTAACTTAGAAAAAGTTTTGTTTTCTCCGGAACCTTTAGCGAGCCCGATTCACACTTGCCGGGTTTTTATAATTTTTTGTTATACTGTAGAGTTTGCTCTATAAACACACCAAGTTTGAAGCTTGTATGTATTACTGTTTTCAAGATAGGCAGGAAGAAAAAACATTGATAAAAACCAGTTTCTTGTATGAGGACCCCCTTAATTGTTATTATTTGGTAGCAAATCGGCCATAATAACGCATATTCTGTGAAAATTTAAACTGTCTAGCTATTACGGTTCAAAAGTTACAGCCCTAAATAGGTAGGACGGATGGACGGGTGGACGGACAACGTAGGTTTAGTAGTACGGTCCCGTTTTCACCCTTTGGGTACGAAACCCTAAAAAGTAGCCAAATTAAGTCCAGGTTCAATAACATTTCACAAAATAAAGGACGGCACAAATTGAGAGACAGAATGCTATAACGATTTTATTAAAATATTCGAATCTCAAACCCCGGGTCCATTCCATACCAACATTACGTAGAGCTGGTGATGGTAGGGAGAAACCTTCCTAAGAGATGATGACAATTTTGGCTCTATTGTTAAAGTACTATCAATAACATTTTATACACACGGACTCATCACGTCATACAATAACAAAACCAAAAAATGACACATGTCTCTAATGTCACCTTAGTATGTCCCAGTTATACATTACCGCTGATATTCCAGTCCTTTCAAATATCCTCTGTCACAAAGCCACAGGTACGGCACTTCAAACAACGTTTTAGATTTGACATGATGACGTTTGCACATGCGCACTTTGCGAAAATTGTGCATGACATATTTGTAAGGTTGACTTACCACGCATCGTATGAACATCATTATACATTTCGCTACTTTTAATAGTTCATTCTGTTATTAAAAATAGTATTTAAGCTAAAGAATCACTGAAAATTTGAATTATGCTTGAAAATGTTAGTTTGCGGGTGCGCGCGCCTGACTGTATTCCCTTGCTCGGCTCCCCTCAAGTTTCCCCTGAAGTTTCCCGTCAAGTGTGAGGTGAGGAGGGGTATCTGAAGTCAGAGGGGGGGCGGGGAGTGGCCGTTCTGTATGTAGAACTATATACTATTACCTATTCTGTGACAAAGCAGTAATGTAAAACAATGCACATAATAGCGCACTGATGCGAAATGCTTGTTTATAGAATGTCATTGTTCATGAGTGAAATTCGATGTGAACCTTACTATTACAATAAGGTCCCTTTAAAATGTTGACGGGTTTTTAAGGGGTTGATGAGACCATCAAACTACACAACTTTCTTTATGGGATCAACAACGAAATCGCGAAAAAAAAATCAGCTGCCCCATACATTGGGTCGTAGTTCGTAGTGATAGTGGACTGCTGATATTTTTTTGCAATTTCGATGTTGCTCCCAAAGTCTGATCATTGTCTTAAAAAACCATCAGCATATATTTTTTGGGGTTGACACAAACTTTGCTACAAGCTCTTGTCGCTTCTGATGCAGGATTTCTTATTCAGCGTCATGCAGGTATCCTCATTATTTTTTCCTCCACTCTTTGAGTGCAGATGAATTTAAACATAAGGTCTCCCAAACAATACTTTCGTCCATCCACTACCAAATTAGTCCAGAGCTCGAGACTCGTTGAGATTTAATTCCATTTTCGTTCTGGAATCCAGGGGACAGATTACGTGACACAAATTATAAATATGTAGGTCCGTCTGATATGGGTTTATTTCGGAGAGTGTCTGATTTATTCCATACATTTTCGTAATACATTTTCAGGTAGTGCTGTTCAGTAAGTGCGGTTATCGAAATTCGATAAACGTGAATTTGCGACGAAATATGAAATCTGTAGGTCACTGAAGCAGGCTTAAGTGTCATCATCGTATCAAATGCGACGGTTCTACAGGGTGAAATTAATATCATTTGCATCCTTTTAAACTCAGAGTCAAACTGAACAACTTTTACTATGGGAGTAAACCGATCGGAGCGAACAAAAAATCTGCGGTTGCATACATTTGTGTCGAGTAGGCATTGCAGTTTAGTATGGAACAGCAGATTTTTTGTTTGCTCCGATCGTTTTGCTCCCATAGTGAATGTTGTTTACTTTGACTCTGAGTTTAAAGGGATGCTAAGGATATCAATTTCACCCTGTATACAGGGTGTAAAATTAAATGGGTTACATGTTGAACAGGGTACTTTAGACCATCAAACTAAACAACTTTCACTACGGTGTAAAAAATTGAAATCGACTTGGTTTTCGCGAAAACAAAAACCTGCAGTTCCATACATTTGGGTCGAGTTATTCCGGTTAAGTCGAATACGAACGCTATTTGCAAAATAAGATCATTAAGAATTTATAGACAAAGATGAGCATTCCGTTACTTTTTAGGCAAATTCAATTTTATGGGAACTTTCTTCTGGGTAAGAAAGCTTTTATAACTTTGCTCTTATCCTTTACAAACAACCACGGCATAAACATCGCATTTTCACGTCGGGTAGACCATCAAATTAGCGCCTAACTTTTATCTCCAATTTCGTGTGCGCTATAAGAAATCTCGTTCAATAACATTGCAAAGTGTCACCTGAACCGAATCAGTTGGAAAATACCTTTTTCTGCCCGTTTACTTCGAAACCATTTGGATGACTGCTCCTTTTCAACAAGCTAAGAAAAAGTCTTTGAAAATTTTTGTCTTTTATCTCAGCAATGTCCTTTTAAAAAATTGTTATTTAGATAACGATTTTTAGAAATCATTTTGGTTTATTTTTTACGCAATGGTACGATAGCTTTGCTTACTTGTGTATTCAATTTTTTTTTTTCCTCTTTTTGAAATTCCATTTCGAACGTTTTTTTCTCATAGAAATTCGATCGGCTGTACGCGCTTTTGTCTGGAAGGTACAAACACAATATTTTACGTATTTCGACCGATGTTCCTTAGGGAAAATTGTTTAGTTTCATTATCTGAATATACCCATAAAATGTTTCTAGTAATTAATAAATAGTAGTGTAAAATACATAATGAGTATGTCCAACATTTCGAGATAACTCTTTTAAAGCTGAAAATGTTAATGAAACACCAAATAAAACTCAAAAATGATTCTTTACAAACAGTGCTATGTAAACAAAACCGCATGATATTGGTTCTGTGTATGTTCTAAAGAAATTCGCAAAGGAGTCAATTGTAAAAATGCAACCCGAATTATAACATCTAGACAACGTGTTAATGAATAAACGCAAAGCCTCATACACCCAAAC
This sequence comes from Agonopterix alstromeriana, assembly GCA_963924505.1. Lineage (NCBI taxonomy): Eukaryota > Metazoa > Arthropoda > Insecta > Lepidoptera > Depressariidae > Agonopterix > Agonopterix alstromeriana. The sequence continues at coordinate 8,001,783 of OZ004682.1, forward strand.
TGATTTATAACGAAATAATTAGATTGAAATAATAATTTCATTATTTTGATAGTTAAAATTTAAAGTTAGTCGCATTTTAAGTTTTCAAGCAAAAATGGTTTGTTATTATTTCAGCAATTAATGACGGCGCTAACGTGCTCATGGATACATTTTAAGAGTCTTGTTTTGGTAGTAAGTAGGGTGAGAGTGCCCGAGCGGTGGGTTGAGATCGAATACAGTAAATTTTAAACTTTTCAAACAAATTATTTATTATTTTGAAAAAAAAATACCTATATTGAAAACATGATAATTCGATTCTGCTCTCGATTATAAACAAACTACTTTCTAGTTTTGCGTTAATTCATTAACACGTTGTTTAATTAAAATAAGTTAAAAAATAAGCTATAAAAAGTTAAAGTAAACGATTTTATATTAATGAAAACTGCACTAAACAGTAAACAATTATTTGTATACATTTCCCACTATGTTGTACAATACTATTAGCTGGAAATTGGTGCGGGATAGGGATTCATATTTTAGATTTATACTTTGTTAATTATTTTGATTATAAAATCGTGGGCGCTTGCATAGTAGTAGGTATAACTCAAATGTTACATACTTAACTTAACTTACCAAATTAAAAACAAAAACAACAAATTTGAGTAAGTAAATAGTACGATTAATGTAATATCGATGAGGTTTTCATTGTTGTATGTCATAGCTATAAAGGCTGTCGTACCTGCACTACAGATGAAAGCAAAATTGCTAGGTAAGTTAAATATTTCACTAGCAAGCGCCCACGAAGCGCCTTTGTTTCGCCATCCCTGTCTTAAACCATCCGAAGTATGTAAATTTTAATTAACTACAATAGAATCCATGTACCTATCAACCCACTCACCGTGAAACAAATTGTAGGTAGGAAGTATTAGTTTATTTGCAAACCTTCCTCGAAATTTCTTCCCACGCCAAAATAAATTTTACAATACAATACTCTACCCTAAATTTTCAAGTACAATAAATGGTTAAAACGTTGATTAACTTAATGAAAATGCTTGTCTGTAGGTATGTTACGTCTTGAAGCCTAAACCGCCGAACCAATTCCGTAATTGCGAATTAAAAACCGTTCAGAACTAAGTGTGTGTGAAGTTTCAACTTACTCGGTTGACAGGAAGTGGATGAAAATTAGATTTTATTAGAATACTAGAGTATACCCGCGATTTAATCTGCACAAATTATATACCAGATTTTAAGTCAGATCATAAGCTATCAAACAAAATAAGTTTCATCAAAATCGGTTTAGTAGTTTTTGCGTGATGTTGTTACAAACATACAAACAAACAGACAGACCAAAATTCTAAAAATGTTGATTTGGAGTCCGGGATACCTAAAAACCATATCGTAATCTTTTTCATGTAAATATCTTCAATGCACAGACACACTTCTGTTACAGTTTTATAATAGTTAAGAAGCGAAAAATGTTTCGTCTATGACAAGAATTCATTGTTAGTTAGTTAGATAGACAATCACTCAGTTGCAGAAACGCTCATTAAAGTAAATCCTCCATTAAATCTCTTGCTGTCACTTTTTGTCTTGTTGACGCAGTAAAAAGCTAGCCAGAGATTTAACGGAGGATTAACTTTAATGAGTGTTTCTGAAACTGAAAGAATGACACACATAACTTCTTAGATCCCGTAAAATAATTAAGAATTAATAGAATATTTAGACCTCTTTTCTTCATCTGACCTGATATTCATTCGCTGGGAGTCGATAGGTTGAGAGGATGATAGGCTATCAAACTGAACAACTTTCCCAGAGTCTGCTGTCCCATTAAACATTTTTGGGTCGAGTCGGTTTGCAGTTTTGTACCATGGAACAGGGGCAGGCTGCATCGGGGCTGGCGGCAGCCTAAAAATCCGCCCAAATAGCGTCTATACAAGCAAGAGCGGGTCGCAAATTTACGCGGCGGATTTCCGTCCGTGCAATATGACCCGCTCCGTCCCGATGCTGTCCATCGTAATGTAATATGTCCAATATACAGGGTGTTAGGGTAAACAGTTGCATTACTTTAAGGGGTTATTGTCCCCATGATACTGAACAACTTTCCCTAAGAAACCTATAGGAAACTCGCAATTTTTTTTTCGACTTTTCACACAAACGTTTGATCAGCTGATTGTAGTATTAAGTATGAAAAGTCCAAACATTTTATTGCGTATTTTCTATACGTTTCTTAGGGAAAGTTGTTCAGTATGGGTACCATCACCCCTTGAAGTAATGCAACTGTTTACCCTAAACACCCAGTAATGCATTTTTTTACATCTGGCAGTATTACGTCGAACTAAAAATCCGTCGATATGTTGCGACCCGATCCGCTCTAGGTAGTTAAAGTAGTATGCGAAGTACGCATTATCCGCTACGATGCGGCTCGTTCTGCCTCAATGCGGGCCGCCCTAATGTGCGCACACTTTAGAAAAATAAATAAACTGCTAGGCGGGTAAAGGGAACTGCGAAAAGCGTTTTAGAAAGTCTATGAATAAACGAAGTAAAACGTAAGCCACTTTAACCTTTCCACTCCTTCAGAAAAGAGTCATGTACACGTAGTGTTACCATTTTCACTACACTCCGCCATTGTTAAATCGCCATTTTGAAACGTTTGAAAGTGAAAAAAAGCGGAATAAACCGGTTATTTCTCTCACAAAACGACGCGGTTCATTGTTTTTGTCGCAACGACTTTTTTCTTTTGAGCTTTGATGCTCATTCTTTTAGTAGGAGGGTAGGAGCTTTTTTTGTGTATCGCTTTGTATTTGGCAACAATGTATGTTTTACATACAGCCACTTTGCAATACACGATTTATTTAAAAAGACAGAGCTCCAATTCATTGGACTGGCTTATTTTGTTCATCATAACATTTACTACAAAAAATATATTATTAATTCCTACCTTCTACAATAACGGTGTATTAAGAGCCCTATTACAAGCTGAGTGGCTCCCTCCTCACAATAATAAATATTTCTCAATAAAGAAAGCCTAAATTAAAGAAGTGCTACTCCAATAAACTACAAAAGGATTCAAGCTATTTTTATATAATACTTTTGTAGGTTTTTTATTGAAATTTGAAAAAAGAATAAAAAAACGGTTGCCCTTATTTTAATCGACCCAGTTTATAAATAAAAACTGAAATAGATTTTCTACCTAGGTTTGAGATGATGACTTGATGATTATAGTAACCGTGTAACACGTAACAATAAGCCTAGGCAGATCAACGAACGAATACAACACGATCCAATAAATACAATGAATAATATTTTTCTCGCCCTCACTCTCTTATAAAGGTCTCATAATAATAGACTGCTTTTACTGCTTTTGTAATAGCTCTCTGTCTCCACAATAAATAAAAAGTTAAAAAAGCTTTCGAGCTTATTTTTATTTTCACTTAAAGTAAACAAACGGAATCTCCTGAAACTACTATGTAGCTTATCCCACGATAATACTGCAAGAGATAATCCCTAAAAATAAAATTTACTAGGTAGAGTAATAAAGTTCGGCCGCTGAAAGATTGCGTTTGACAGTTACCATAAAATTGTAAAAAACTGAATGAAAATTTTGTTTACCTGTGCTCACTCTAGTACACAGGGCACTAGCTGCCCTTTTAAGTTCAAAAAGCGACTAAATAATGATCGGCATTTATAGTTTTCATTCAGTTTTTTACAATTTTATGGTAACTGTCAAACGCAATCTTTCAGCGGCCGGACGTTACCAAGAAATCCGGAATAAAGCCGTTACCGTCACAATATCGACCGAAATATTTTTATCGAAAAAGACACATACAGTTTTGCTCATAGACCAGCTTATTACTACGGAGTATGGGGGGGACCACACCAGTGACGGTGAATCGCCCTGGAGTGCGATTTTTGAAAGTCACCGACTGAGTAAAATGGCCGATAATCACCGATTTCCCCAAGTTCGCAGTTTTTAATCTTACTGAACTAAATTCTCATACCCATGAGTTTAATAGGAGTGGGTAGGGGCGCTCGTATTGAACTCATGGATATGAGAAGGCTTTTGCATGAGATTTAAAAGCCGTTCAAGCTCACCGGGGAGTTTCAAAAATCGCACCCCTTGTAAGCCAACCGAACCTGCTGTGTGTGAATAGCCCCCCTTAAGGCTATGAAGAACTTAAGCAACCTGCCCAAGAACACCCCTAAGGGGTACGGATCTCGGCATTGGGCGTTGCTGATACCTCGCGACGGATTGGGTAGCGGGGATTGCTGAGATATAGACCGAAATGCTGGTGGCCTACCTATTGGCCTATGTCTTCTCATTTATTATTCCTTAATCACACTGAGGCAGTCTTGCTTTAGCCAAGAATCTCGCTGTTATCTTATTCATAACGTATTTCTTTTTTGTTGCAGAGGTCACGGTCACCGAGTAGCTCAGCACAGAGACAGCTAGATGAAGCCGATCTGTTTATGGACCTGATAAAGGATGTGGCGAATGAACTGGACATCGATGTGCTTTGTCATAAGGTAAGGCATAGCATAGCATATGCTCACGACTATCTTCCCCGAGGGGATAGTCAAAGATATTCTGAAAGCACAGAACATCCACGTTTCACCAGTAGTACCGAAACTTTGTCCAACCCGTCGCCACTTGTAATGGACAGTAGGTACAATACATGCCTCGAAATAAGGAGGAGGTGATTATAAGGTAAGGATTCTCCTTTATAATGTTTAGATGGCAGTTACACCATTTGAAGAATAATTTTGACCTGGAATGTGATGTATGTATGAATACAAAGAGTAAATTTAAATGCGTTACATATAAGAGGGGGTGACTACAGACTAGTGATGTGCCGATTCAATTATTGTGCTAATCGATGAAACGATGATGAAAATAATCATTACTCATTATAGTTTTTATCATTTCTGCTGTACACATTATGTCTGCCTCACACTTTAGAACTGTCTCTGTTGCGGGTCTGCTGGAAGAAATCTATTTAGAGATAAGCTCGCCCTTTGTACATGTCTACTTTAATTGTTTTTTCTGTATTGTTATGTGTACAATAAAGTGTTAAAATAAATAATTAATAAATAATCATAATGAATGAATGAATGAAATATACTTTATTTACACCAAACAAAATACAATGCACAATAGGAATCAAAACTGATTAATGGTACAAATAAGGCGGTCGGTCATAATCGATCATTAATCGATTTTGTTCGATTATTTAAATGGGAATAAAAAATTGTAAAATGTAATGAAAATCTCATCATCTCATGTAAGTCTCACGTCTAGGCATCCTGAATAAAAATATGAAAAGATTTGTATTCAAAAAGGCATATTTTTAGGGAAATTTTCTGCTTTCATGTTATTTTTCATGTAGGTAAGATTTAAAAAGATCATTGTGACTGACAGGATAGACACTTACATAATTATTCAGTATTGATTACCTACTCAGGTTATTTTATTGTTAAGCAATACATAGTTTGCGTTTAAAAGATGCTTTGGTAATAGTCAGTACCTCCTCAAATTAGTCAACTGACCAGTTTTGGGAAATATTTCTTATTACAAAATAAAAACATATTTCCGGATTCCCCCTATAAAATTACTTAAAATAGAACTAGAGACTGACACTTTCACAATCGATCATAATCGATGGATTATGAGTGATAATCGATTGTAACCGATTATCTTTATAATCGATTACGCATATCACTACTACAGACCATCAAACTATGACCAACTATCAGTGTCGAAATTGATCGATCGATCGGTCGCCGCTCGAGAACTTCTTCTGTCTCACCTATCTGTGCATTACTTTAAGGGGTGATTTTACCCATGATACTAAACAATTTTCCATTAGAAACCCATAGGAAGTTTGGAAAAAATGTTGTTGTCTTTCCATACGAAATGCAATTAGCTGATCGAACGTTAAGGTCGATTGGTCGTATAGTTACTCTATGAAAAGTCGACAAAAGTTCTAATTTCCCTTTTTATACTTTGGGAATGTTGTTTAGTCTCATGAGTACAATCACCCACTAAAGTATTGCAAACCTTGACCCAACTCTTACGCCTTGAAGATAACTGAATGAAGTTGCACGTCTATAATATTTATTAAATATAATGTAGAGTGAACAACTGTTCTTTAAGAAATAAATATCTTTAAACCGATGAGAATACCCAACACAAACTTACCCAACACTACCTGTAACACAATCATCTTCATGTTGCGTCGCCGTAATAATCGAGGTCCCCGTCGTCGTCGCGGGGAACAGTCGAGATCTCTGTCCACTCTTTTTTCTTCTGGTATCTACAGACGCTACAAGCACATTGCTGGCTGTTTCTCACCGATCCCCACTACCCAATCCGCCGCATAGTCCTAGCGCCCATTGCCGAGGTCCGTTCCCCTTGAGCAGGTTGCTTAAGTTCTTAAGCTTCACTGGTTCGGTTGATCTACCAGGGTGCTTCGCCGTCACTTAGTCCGCAGTAGTAGCTCCCTGAGCTATACTGTATTTATCAGTTTAAAAAAAAACTTGATAATGCAACCCAGCAGCATTCACAACCTCTGCTAATACCTACCGTCTAATTAGTACGAGGAGTTGAGGACATTAAACAGTTTTAAGAATGTTAATTTCGGTGTCGAAATATATTCCGTAACGAGATCGTGTCACAAGGTAAAGTTTCCTACAGAATTGGGGGTGAGGACGGGGAAAACAGGTCTTTACGAGTTTTAATTTAAAGTTTATGATGCTCGCAGCTCGCTACAGGAAAACTCCTACGTATCGCTTAGGCCTCTGTGCACGACTGACTGCATGTCGCTTCGGTATTTTCAGCGAAATAGCTACATCGCCCTGTTGTCGTGGGTTTTTGGACTAAGTAGCTAATTGGGGTGTCAAAAGACGCGTCTGGACGAGTGCTAAAAAATAAAATATTTTGGTTTGATTAGTAACACCACTGGCTTTTCGGTGAAGGAAAACATCGTGAGGAAACCTGCATGCTTCAATTTCGAGGCATGTATTATACCCACTGTCCATTATGTTGCGACGGGGTCACCCCCCGTCACACTGGACAGAGTTTCGGTACTACTGGTGAAACGTGAATGTTCTGAGGTTTCAGAATATCTCTGACTACCCCCTCGTGGAATATAGTCGTGAGCATATGCTATGATATGTTTTGTATAAATCAAAACTTATTTAACTAGTTTTTTTTAAAAATCGGTCGTTTTTCGCCCAGTTACGGTCAGAAAAAATTGCATATCTCGAAAACGAAGTGAGATATCGTATAAATAAAAAAACCCCTAGAGATATGACTTTGGGCTATATTAACAAAAATATTGGAGGTGCGTGTCACTGATGGGTTATTCAGAAGATGAACGTTTGTGACGCGGAGAAATTTTTTTATTAATTTCATTTCGCAGACTCCTTTTAAATGTACCCTATGGTCGTGGAAGACACGAAATCTGTAATTTTTTTGTGTTGTAATGCGGATACATAAGTGTTTGATAAAAGGAATAGAATAAGGACCTGTTTCACCACTTCTTGATAAGTTTCAGATAGCCTACCTGATATAATGGCGAACATACAAAAATATTAGATCATTGTACATAAACGAACATTGACTGAAACACAAAGTCACTTCAAAGTATCAAAATGTTTTTCACATTATGACCTGATGATGATGAAAATGAATGAATTAACAAATTTCTTCCAAAATTATTGAATCGAGTAAAACATGGAAAACTATCGATCTAACAAGTACATTTTTAAGATTGAAAAAAAAAACTGGATTGTTGGCGTATCCATCCAGTTTTTTTTCCTTATCCTATTTCATCCCACTGCTGGGCAAATGTGTCCACCTTTATTCTTCAGGCATCCACCATCCATCCAGTCACTGAACTTCTTTTTTCAAATTCGATAGCGAATCTGCAGTCGCAAAACCTTAGTCGTATAGTTAGAAGGTACCCTTATTTGTAAGTACGATGGAAGAAATTAAACAGACAATCTCAGGTGACTTTACTGGAGTAATAAAAAGAGAATTTAAATTTAGAAAATAAAAGCAACGAGATTTACTTTTCGTTATTTTCCTTATCATTTGAAAGACAAAGACAACTTGTTTTTCAAAAGAACTTAATTCGTTGGTAATTCAATTTAAGAGGATATAATTCGGAGCGCGGTCAATACAAACGTACTATGGTGATATTTTCAATACTAACCAATTAAACTCAATGAAATTTTTCAGAATCAATCTAAAAACAAATTTCTATGCTTGTATTGAGTCAGATTTTCGTTAAAATGTATAGTTTTAAAGTTACAGTGCCTCAAAGATTTCCATACAAATCTTAAATTAATCCTAGCATTGAAACTGTATATTTTATCGAAAATCTGACTCCATACGAGCATAGATATTTGTTTCAAGATTGTTTCAGCAAAATTTCATTGACTTTAACTGTTTAGTATTGAAAATATCACCATAGTACGTTTGTATGGAGCGCGCTCCGAATTATATCCCCTTAAGAAAAGACGCAATCAAACAATTCTAAAATCTCGTCAACTGCCAGTCGGACTCGAGTAGGTACCGTGCCGTGGAAAACGAAATTAATTCATCTTGTAGCTTTTAAATTTTTTAATTTATTTTTTACCGACCGAAGACAAGTTTCTTTGTGTGTACAATAAAATAAAATACAGGGTGTTACAAAAGTAAACATTCAAAACTTTTAAGGGGGTTGTTTAGACCATCAAACTGAACAACTTTCACTATGGCACCAACATCGAAATAGCGAAAAAAAAAAATCGGCTGTCCCATACATTTAGCTCAAGTCGATTTGTAGTTTGGTATGGAACATCAGATTTATTTTCGCGATTTCGATGTTGGTCCCATAGTGAAAGTAGTACAGTTTGATGGTCTAAACCACCCCCTTAAATGTTTATTTGTATTTTTGTAACACCTTGTATAAGGTCCTTCTTTATATGCCGACAGTTTTTAAGGGGATGATCAGACCATCAAACTGAACAACTTTCACTATGGAGCCTACCTCAGGAAACGCGAAAAAATATCAGCTGTCCCATACATTTGAGTCGGGTAGGTACAGCAGTTTTGTATGGGACAGCTGATTATTTTTCGCGTTTCCTGAGGTATATAGGCTCCATAGAGAAAGTTATTCAGTTTGATGGTGAGTTCACCATTTCAGTATTTACTAGGCTGTCAATAACACCCTGTATAGGTCTGTGGGGCGTTTTGTTACACCTCGTATAGCAGCCAAAACATTATAGGTAAACATATTGTGCACACCGTACATTGTGTTCACCATAAATAAAGTCGTACGGATAGGTTCAACGACAAATTGGACGACATAAAGAGGATTTGATCGGATTGTGACGGGTATTCCAGGAAGCCGGTCTGATTTGAGAGAATTTGTCGATAACATTTCTGCAACTATTTACACTATCATGTACATTGGTTTGTACATTATGCGTTGCAGTGCCCCATTTTTTCCCGACACACTGGCCGTTTTGTTCCTAAAAACCATTTATTTTACTATTGAACTTTTTTTTAATTTTTACGAACAGTCAAGCAAAAAAGGGAAACAGGGATTAATTGGGTATTTGACTACCTATTGAGTTTTTAGCTTGAATACTATTTTTAATAACAAGGTAAACTTTAAAAAGTAATGAAATGTTGATGACGTCACAACTCAGAATTGAGTACAAATTTCATACAAAGCGCACGTTTTGACGTCTGATAAAGAGTAGCTGGTTTGACTAGTTGTCAAGTAGCCTATTGTGCACACCATTAGTTTTTAATTACTAAAAAAATGTAAGGACGTATTCAGACAATGAAACTAAACAACTTTCCCTGAGGAACATGGGTCGAAATTTTTTGATCCGCCATTTTGTATGAGATGTCCACAAAAAAACTCGTTTTTCGAAGCATGTTCCTCAGGGAAAGTTGTTTAGTTTCATTGTCTGGCTACATCCTTAAGTTTTTGTTAGTTTTGTTGTAGTAGTGTGTTTCGTTGTTGTTTGTTTGTGTTTTGTTGTGTGTTTTTGTGTTTGTTGTCCTTATCCTACAATAGACAAATCATTCAACGTAGCAAAACGAAACCATGACAGTTTTTTTTTCATCGAAAGTTATCACTGAGGTATTTTTTTTGTCTTTACGGAATGTATTTGGCTTGGTGGAACTGATAATGTGTGATTTCGTTTCCTTCAATTATCATAATATTGTACGGTTTTATGTGAATTTTCGTTAAAATAAACATAATGAATACGTAGAAGATTAAGGGCCTATTTCACCACTCTTTGTAAGTTCTTATTAGCTTATCCGACAGATAGTTTGACTTATTTTATATGAAAGATACGTCAAAATATCTGTTGGATAAGCTAATAAGAACTTACAAAGAAGTGGTGAAATAGGCCCTAAGTGGACTATCTAATAAGACAGATTATGAGTTTCACACATTTAATACAAAAGGTATTAGTAATAAGGAGAAATACTTTTCCCCCAATTTCTATAGGTTACAACCAATTTAATTTTTTGTTAGTTTTGTTACACTCTACATGAACGGTCTCTGTAAAAGGGAGACCAAAAAAACAGGCAGTCTGCCTTTAGAATTCCCAGTTTTTTTCGTAGCATAATGTCCCCATGCCTTGTGCGATAGAATATTTATTATTTATTCAATGAGGATGATGAAAAGCTGTGGTGGTCCAGTGGCGAGTAACCTTGCCTGCCGTGCAGGAGGCGATGGTTCGATCCCCGTCCAGGCCGACTCGTACCAATGAGTTCTTCGGAATTTATGTACGATTTGTAACAGCCCACTGGCTTTTCGGTGATGCATGCTTCAATTTCGAGTCATGTATTGTACCCACTGTCCACTAGTGGCGACGGGCTCACGCCCCGTCACACTGGACAGATTTTCGGTACTACTGGTGAAACGGGGATGTTCTGACGTTTCAGAATATCTCTGACTACCCCCTCGGGGAATATAGTCGTGAGCATATGCTATGCTATTCAATGAGGCGAGGATGGCGTTACAATCTTGCTCATTGAGCTGTCAACTCGAAAGTGTTCAGTCTTTTTCTCGATTCCCTATTTTAAAGGAGCAAATTTTTGATTTATTAATAAGATTAAGATGGTTTTTATATGAAAGACGAAGCTTTGAATTCATAGAGTTTTTGTACAGTTAATGTTCATTTATGTATGACAAACTAAAATTTTCGGTGTTAATGCGTATTTATTGGCAGTGAACAATTTATCCATTAGTAACACCACCTGTCAGACATTATGCAAACCATAGACAAACAACACTTTTCACTGTCAATGTGACAGGTTTTTCTGAACTTTAATTAAACAGGGCCCTTCTTAATATGCTGACACTTTTTTAAGGGGATGATCAAACCGTGAAACTGAACCAAACCTGCAAACCTACTCGAGCCAAATCTATGAGACAGCAGATTTTTGTTTGCGATTTCCATGTTGGTGCCATAGTGAAAGTTGTTCAGTTTGATGGTCTGATCATCCCCTTAAAAAAGTGTCAGCATATTAAGAAGGACCCTGTATATGTCTATACAACGTGTTAATGAATTAACGCAAAACTAGAAAGTATTTTGTTTAGAATCGAAAGCAGAATCGAATTATTATGGTTTCAACATAGGTAATTTTTTCAAAATATTTAATAACTTGATTGTACAATTTAAAATTTACTTAAATCGATGTTAACTCACCGCACGGGCACACTCACCCTATTTACTACCAAAACAAGATTCATAAAATGTATCCATGAGCACGTTAGCGCTTTCATTCATTGCTGAAATGATAACAAATCATTGTTGCCTCAAAACTTAAAATGCTAATAACTTTAAATTTCACGTATCAAAATAATGAAATAATTGTTTCAATCTAATTATTTTGTTAGAAATCAGTTGGGGTGTATGATGTTTTGCGCTTATTTATTAACACTTTGTATTATCGCCATCTAGTGATTTTTCGTATTACTCTTAATACTAGTCTTGGAAAACGCCTCATTGGGATTGATAATCTATGTGACAAAGTCCACGTTATTTTATTTATTTATCTTCCTGCAGATCCTGGTGAACGTATGTCTGTTGACCGCAGCGGATCGAGGCAGCTTATTTCTAGCAAGAGGGACTCCGCCCAATCGATATCTGCAAGCAAAACTCTTCGATGTTACTAGAGATACAGGTATGTTGTTGCATACATTATAACCGTGTAAATTAGGTAAATGAGTTGTTTCAATCGGGTTCACCACTTTTTTGGTACGTTATCTAGTAAAATATAGGAAATATACGCACATCATGTTAAAAAATTATCATTAAATTTAGTTTTACAAGACGGTACAAAAATAATTTTCATGCATTAATCTAAGTAAGCAGCGTTTGTCAAAATGATGTTTGACTGCCTACATTAAAGAGAATGGAATCACTAGTGGCAATACTGAAGGGTGTAAGAAAAAGTATAATTAACCTTTAAACTACATAATCTACCCATCAAACTGAGCAACTGCTACGGGAGCAAACTAGTCAGCGCAAAAAAAATCAGTTGTGACTCAAAATGTATGAGACAGCTGATTTTTTTTATGCTGTTAGGTATGCTTCCATAGTAAAAGTTGTTCAGTTTGATAGGTAGAGTATGTGGTTTAAAATTGGGTTTAAAGATACATGCATGCATGTATCAGCATAAGTATATGCTCACGACTATATTCCCCGAGGGGGTAGTCAGAGATATTCTGAAACCACAGAACATCCACGTTTCACCAGTAGTACCGAAACACTGTCCAGCAGGACGGGGAGTGAGCCCGTCGCTACTTGTAATGGACGGTACCTACAATACATGCCTCGAAATTGAAGCATGCAGGTTTCCTCACGATGTTTTCCTTCACCGAAAAGCCAGTGGTGATACAAGACGTACATAAATTCCGAAAAACTCATTGGTACGAGTCGATCGGTCGGTTTAAAGATACAATTTTCCTTGTACCCTGAATAACTATTTAGATTAATTTTCTACCTGTACCTGTCAATAGCTTGAAACTGTTTATTTGTTTATAAGTCGCAAGTAAAGTCTTCAATCATCCAGGTTTTTGAAAAAATCACATGTATCTAAAAGGGGCGCTTAAACTGAAACGTTGAATATGGAGCCAACATCAAAAGCGCAAAAAAATAAAAATGCTTTTTTAAACGGAAAGGCATCGACGTGCCAGTCAATCACGTTTCATTTTATTTTACACATCGTGCTGCGTAATTTCCAGACCGTAGTTAATTTCGTTAAAAATATACAGGATGTAAAAAACGCTGTTGGAGCCTTTAGGAGGTGCTTCAGACCATCAAACTAAACAACTTTCACTATGGAGCCAACTTCGAAATCACGAAAAAAAAAACAGCTGTCCCATACAAAACTGCGTACCTATTCGACTCAAATGTATGGGACAGCAGATTTTTTTTTCGCGATTTTGAAGTTGGCTCCATCGTGAAAGTTGTAAAGTTTGATGAGTAGAATACATGCTGAAGTTATCCGCAGTGATATAAAATTTACCCTGCATAATTAATTCGTGAGCATTGTTTATTTTTGGAATTTTAAATAACCATTAAAAGTTTACCTATACATACAAAAAGTTTTTAATCGTCCATTCACTGGCCACTAAAGCCTAAAACCAATCCATTGCGCCATTTAAATAAAGAACTAAATTCCTCTTTGTTTCCTCTGTCGACTTTTATGGCTTTTAAATTTTATTTTTTTGGTTGAAATGGCCAGTCTCTTTTGTCTATCTATTTAAATTTCTTATAGTTGCTTGTTTTTTTTAATCAATAATGAAAAAGAAATACGCCGTTCCATTTCTTTTTGTCATTTGACGTTAAAATAATTACATTAACTGGAATAGTTTTTAGGGCTCCGTAGACAAGAAAGAACCCTTATAGTTTCGCCATGTCCGTCCGTCTGTCCGTCTTTCCGTCTGTCCGCGGATTAGCTCAGAGAAGCTTAGTACTAGAAAGCTGTTATTTAATCACGCCGACAAAGTGGTAAAATAAAAGTGGGTGTGGGAAAGCCATATTTCGATTTAGGGATCCGTTAGCGAAATAAGAAGCTTTAAAGTGAAAATTTTTATTAGAGTCCAGTGTCGTCGTCGTCGTCGTCGTCGTCGTCGTCCCCCTGCCAGCTAAACGGTTGTTTCTGGATACGTGAAAAAATTCACGGCAGGTAGTATTTATAACGAAATTAAAAGGAAAACTATCACCGCTAAGTAGGCTTTACAAGTTAACGAGTAATAGTCGATCAACTTTTAAAATGTATTTTTTGGACTTTATTAGTTTGTGAATGAATTTTTAGAATTGGTTGAGTCATGTATTTCCAGAGATTAGGTAGGTACTCCCTACATACAAACAAGTTTTACCTCTTCATAATACTAGTATCTTATTCTTAGTATAGATTAATAATTGTGTGTGGTCTCTCTATTAGGACTGGGTATTTTAATGACTTCTTGATGACATATTGTTGTGTGCCACAAATGGACTCTATTTACGATGTAAGTACGTACTTATATCTCAATATAAGTTTGCAAAAAAAATGCTATTGTTTGATGCATCTTCAACCAAACGATATTGTAAACGTTACAATGTCACCGTGTTGACATTTGTTTTTCTATTATATTCTATTTTATTATTATATTCGCGCGCGTCAGTCGCATCGGCCGCTGGCATCGGAAGTCCACCTTTATGCTATTAAAACAACGTCATCGTTTACTTATGTGCCACTAATTGTGGTACAAGGTTCATGTGCAGTAGACCGCACATAAGTGGACTAACGCCGGTAGTCCACCGTGCGTGCCCAATGCGGATTAGTGGAATTCGAATACGTATCATTTTATACCGGTCTCTTTCAATTTAACAACCCACAAACGAGTTCTGAGAATTTATAAACGACATAGTTCCAAAAAACTGGGAATAGGACACACCCTGCTTTCTTGGCAATGCATCATTTCTGTTAAGCAAACATCCCCCCACGCTTCCGCGGGGGTGTGGCAGCGCAAACAACTAAAAATAGGACACCCTGTACATCTCTGTCGTTCAATCCTCGGTGATCGGTGTCTTCACAATATAGAGAGAGCTATTTAAATTTTGTTTGCCTAAACTGGAAAGTAACTATAATGGTTATCTATCATTCACTTCTTCATGTCGTGTGGGCAAAGCCCTGGTGTCAGAGTTTTTCCAGACCGCCTTACGGCCTCTGACGTGGTTTTTATGTAACGACTACTGCCACGATAGATAGTAGCCGGGTCCAACAGCTTAACGTGCCATCAGAAACACGGAATCATCTTTCTTTTCAGACAATTAGGTGATTCGGCCTGCAATGTCCTATCCAACTGGGGAAAAACGCACAAAGTCCCCCGTCATTCACTTATTGGTGTGGAATAGTTTTTCCTGTATGTTATTTAAGGTCATTAAATGGTTTGTTTGGCTATCACCACCGATTTAATATTATAAAATAATAACCGTTCAAGTGTGAGTCGGGCTACTCGCGTACCGACGATTCCGTACCATACCAGCAAACCACATTAACTTGGAAAAAAGTTTTGTTTTCTCCGCGTCCTTTATCGCGACATCGTCTCACACTTGGCCGGTTTTTATTATTTGTTGTTATACTATAGATTTCTGTCTGTCTACAATCACACCAAGTTTGACGCTTGTATGTATTACCGTTTTTACGATAGAGCGAGAAGATCTTCAACATCGCTCCTTATTACAAAACCCATTTAAATGCTTCAGACAGGGCATTGACTGACTCAAATTAATTTGTAATGAACATTATGAATAGAAATTAGCTTGAAATAACATTACTTGTACCAGCGGGTTTTTCTCCGGCATTTTGCCAAAATCTTAAGGAAGGTTTAGTTGCGAGTTCAAGAAAGGTCCGTTTTAAAGCCGAAATTTATGTCTGCATTGTTTTCGTTGACATTTTGAGGCACCGTACACCGTCCAAACTCTGTGTCATGACACCAGGCAGACTGACGATCTTCAGGGCTATTCTGTGAGATTTGTTGTACCTGCCTTTTGATGACGCCAGCTGTATCTATCAATATCATGATCCATACGCATAGTCTACCAATAGTACCTAAATAGTCAATAGTAACTCATTCTTAATGTACAATGGTTTTTATGTGAATTTAAATAAATTATTATTATTCATATTATATCCTTTACAAGATCGTCAATGTCCGATTTATGCAGAAGAGACGTGTGGCGGTGGCGGATAGTCAAAGTAACACAATTATAAACCTTATAGTACGTAGCATGGCGTCGTTTGGAGAATTACGCCCTCGCCTCCAGGAGGCGCCTGGAGGCGAGGGAGCGATTCTTCTTTACGACAAAAACGACGCTATGCTACGTACTATAAGGTTTATATTGTGTTACTTGGATTATGCGCCACCGCCACATGTCGCTTCTGTATAAACCGTGGCTATTATGACTGTACTAGGTAATTTTATACAATAGTTTGTTTCTGTAATCATCTTTTTTTTTTGGCATTGGACTACCAGACATTCCCACTGCTGTAAGTCCTGTAAACCAGGATCAACAGCGGCGACCGTTCACAACCCCAGGGGATGACTCTAATCTGTTTTGTCCAATTGCCTGTGATCATCATTTCCATTGTCTAAAAATAATTAACTATTTTATTTATTTTAATACTTTATGTACGGTACACGGAAATATAAATGAAAACAGCATAATAGATAATTACAAAGGGCGAGCTTATCTGTAAAGAGATTTCTTCCAGCAAGCCCGAGACAGAGATAGAGTATTCAAAGTGAGGCAGGCATAGTGTGTAGTTTCAATGCTAGGATTAATTTAAGAATTGTTTGGAAAACTTTGAGCCAAGATAACTTTAAAACTATATATTTTAACGGAAATCTAAAAAATGTAACGCACAGAAATTGGTTTTTAGATAGTGTCTTATAATTTTCATTGACTTTAATTGGTTGATATTGAAAATATTACCAAACTTCATTTGTATGGAGCGCGCTCTTAATTATATCCCCTTAAACTGTCTACTACCAATTAAAACCTGCTGTTGCACCAAATTTCACTTTAAGAATCTTAATCTTAATAGATTAACATGTAAAGTCCTGATTTCAATTAAATTTAGCCTGTCTTTGAGAAAGAACATAGCAAAAACATTAATTGGAAAGGAGCTTTTGAACCTTGTGACGACTTTCCACGACCCGATAATACAATTAAACTTAATTATGGATTCCAGTCATAGAAAGTAAGGATCTATTTCGAGAACGACTTCTTTTATATTCTTTTTCATCTTAAAGTTTAAGGGCTCGGCTTGGATCCAAATCTTTACTTTATTTAGAGGTGTGACAGATTCCGGTATGAGGACAATACCGATATTTATACGAAAATGTATTTGCCAACAACTAAATCATTACTAAAACATAAATAAACAAGCCGGCCCGATAGCACAGTCTGTAGTGAACCTGCCTACTGTGCCGAGGGTCGCGGGTTCGAATCCCGTAAGGGACAAATATTTGTTTGATGCATATGAATATTTGTACCCGCGTCATGGATGTTTGTATCTACCTATATATATATATATATATATTCTGTATCGTTGTCTAATCATCATAATACAATTCCAGGCTAGATTCTGGTACTTTAAATGTGACTAGATAATTTGTGTGACAATGTCCAAGATATTTATTTATTACTTATAAATTAATAAATGTTACGACAGAAGTTACCTGTTTTAATCTCAAGTAGTATCATCATAATCATGCACTAGCTGGCGCATGTTTGTTTCGATTTGAGCCCAAGTTTGGTGTCAAAGAGATTTTAATTATATCTGATAAAAATCTCATAATAAAAACAAAAATAACGAAACCATTAACTTTAATTTCTTCAGGAATCTAAACCCTTAAAACTACATGATAATTGAAAAATACGACATGTCATTTAAAAAAATTACAAAACATACTCAGGCGAGGCGATTTTACAACTGTCTATCAAATTTTTTTTGTTTTATGTTACGTTTATTTACATTTTATTTAAGGTATATTTTTAACTCTTCCTGATACGTTTCAGATAGCCTTATACGAACATAAATAAAAGGTAAATAAATGATAGGTTTCTGATCTATTTATCTATTACATACAATGACAACGTCATGTCACAATATTATAATACCGAAATCACGGAAACTTAATAAAAATATTGAAATATACAGGGTGTAAGTGACAGCCTAGCAAATACTGAAACGGTGAACTCAAACCATCAAACTGAACAACTTTCACAATGGAGCCTACATCAGGAAATGCGAAAACAAATCAGCTGTCTCATACATTTGAGTCGGGTAGGTACAGCAGTTTCGTATGGGACAGCAGATTTTTTTTCGCGTTTCCTGAGGTAGGCTCCATACTACCTATATTTTGATAGACTAATTGAAATATCGATATATCGGCAGAGCCGTATACCTACCGTTGCATCTCTATTTTATTGCCCTTACTAAAACAGATATCGGACAATGGAACTGTCTTTCAGTAAGGGAGGGTCGTGGAATACAAATTAAGTATCTACTCTAGCTTTAAAAAATCTTTATTGGCTTGTGACTGGACCGCAAATTTTTGTAACTTCGAAACAACGTCTCTGATTGTGGTTATTTGAAAACTTTCTTGGACTCTACTATCAAATTATAAGCTGTTTGTTCAGGCTGAAGTTTTTGCTTTAGTTAATACATTGTAGGTACGTTTGGCCGTCTTATGACTAAAATCCGCGAGCTCCTGATTTTACTATAATATGAAAAGATCGATGAAATACGACCCAAAACCTAGAGCGAGTAAAGCGAGCTCGAGATTTCACTGAATTCTAGAGTGAACGAAGCGAGCTCCAGATTTTATTGCAAATAATCTAGTTCCCTATGATACAATCATAGCTAGGAGCGAGCGAAGCGAGCTCGGTATTTTGCTGTAATATTGTGAGATCAATGCAATACGATGTTAATCAAGGAGCGATTGAAGTGAGCTCGAAGTTTAACTGTTTTATAATTAAGTTGCTGCAAATGTGCGATCTATAAATAAATGCTGGAGCTACCAAAGTGAGCACGAGATTTTACTGCATTACTACTAGTTCAAAAACCAGGTGCGATCAAAGTAAGATCGAGACTTACCTGAAATGGGGCCAGGTCGTTGCAATACAATAAATAA
Source organism: Agonopterix alstromeriana (assembly GCA_963924505.1). NCBI lineage: Eukaryota > Metazoa > Arthropoda > Insecta > Lepidoptera > Depressariidae > Agonopterix > Agonopterix alstromeriana. Next base: position 8,020,973 of record OZ004682.1, read on the forward strand.
ATAAAGAATAGCGAGCGAAGCGAGCAAAAGATTTTAAGGCAATATATGCGACCAGTGCAATTTTATTCATAAATAGGAGCGAGCGAAACGAGCTCGAGATTCTGCTGCATAGCAACCCGATTTCCAGCTCATGCCTAAATCAAGGCGATTTATATATTATAAACAAATAGCTGAAAAGGGCTCATAATTTTGCTACATAATAATAAATACATAAGAAATAGAGTTCGAGGACTGGATTGAACGCAGAAAGCTTAACTTCACGCGCAGAACCAAAACCAGAACCATACCTAACCAAACCAAAAAACTTTTCAAGAAAGCGGACACGAAAAACGAAAAACGAAAATATTAATTATTGTGTCTATTTTTGTAGATGTCTCATATTTATTAGTAAGTGATTCTTTTGAATGGGGTGAATGATTTGATGGGGTAGGCCAGAAGGATTCTGGGGTGGGCCGGGCCCTCTTCGGGACGTCTTCTCTTCACTAACCTCACGCAATCTTCCACAGAACTAACAGATGCCCTCCGGATAGCCAGGACGCAGGAGATTAGGATTCCATTCGGAGTAGGAGTGGCCGGCTTGGCAGCACAGACCAAGAACCACATCAACATTCGCAATGCTTATTCGGATCCGAGGTAAAAGTTATTATTGGTCTAATTCTATAATATATATTTTTTTTATCGTAGTCAGTGTATTACATGCCTTATGCCTCAATTTCGAGGCGTGCATTGCATCTAGTATTCATTAAAAGTGGCGACAGGCTCACTTCCTGTCATACCTACTGGACAGAATGTATACACTATAATCCATTCAAAATAGCAACGAAATTTTAAGACTATTTTGCATTACAGAAACATAGATTTGAAACACTTCCTCTCACTTATTCTTAAAACAACTTAAGTAACATCCAAGATATGTCGGATAGTATATGTATCCAATCAATTCATTACATGGTAATCAGAATTGGCCAGAAAGCTAAATAGGAATCGGAAAATCTCGTCGTCCTTATTTGGAATAAAGTATACGTACTAGTAAATGGTACATTTATAATTATATCTGTCTACCTTATTTGGGAAAATAGTCGTGAGCGTATTCTTACTTCGATCAGAAAAATCATTTCTCACTATCTCATCTCATCTCATTAATATTATAAATGTGAATGTTAGGATGTTTAGATGTTTGGCATTCAATCACACATAAACGCCTGAACGGATTTAGATCAAATTTGGCACCCTGATAGAATTTGTTGTGGAACACATAGAAAACTGTTTTAAGATCCTTGCAGACGGAGTCGCGGGCAACAGCTAGTTTTTAATAATTCAACAAAAAATACCTCCGTAAAATCAAACTCTCGAAATCGGTTTGACAGATTTAGCGGTTTAATTTATCCACGAAACTTTTGCTTGAAATTAGTCGTGATACCTTCATTGAAACGAGCACGAACACTCATTGTTATCTAGATATCTGCCTGTCATTGACATTAAGGATTAATTATTCTTAAATTAATAATTGCGTATCATATTTTTCAATAAAATTCATACTTCATCATAATGAAATTAATTTAATCGTAATAAATGTTGATCCCAACCATGGACTTGTAACAAATGGATCCATAACCTCCTTACAAGCATGGAAACACGAAAATTTACTATGGCGTAGTAATCGACCTTCTTTCGTACTTTTTTCGTACGTGTCGGTCGTCGATGTTACTGATTTTACGTTTGTCCCTTTCTATCATGTTTTTTCATTAGATAAAAAGGGACAAAGTTGACGTCAGAAACAACGACGGGAATTTGCAAATGAAGGACGAACATAACACCCGCAATATGTTACATCGCTTGTAAGGCAGTCTGTACTCCAGATATAGACAATACCTATCCAACTTCCTGATCCCAACTATTCGAAAAAAATGCCTTGAAAAGATCGTGGGTCAAGTCCCACTTGCTGCCTAAGTTTTCTCAATGTTTGATCCTGATAGACATTGAGTGTTAAGGGTATATTACTTTTGGCGCGCTCCATACAAACGAAGTCTGGTGATATTTCCAATACTAACCAATTTGACTCAATGAAATTTTGCAGAAACAATCTAGAAACAAATCTCTATGCTTGTATCATGTCAGATTTTCCTTAAAATGTACAGTTTCAAAGTTACAGTACCTCAAAGATTTCCATACAAATCTTAAATTAATCCTAGCATTAAAACTGTATATTTTACGAAAATCGGACACGATACAAGCATAGAGATTTGTTTCTAGATTGTTTCTGCAAAATTTCATTGACTGGAATTGGTTAGTATTGAAAATATCGCCAGACTTCGTATGTATGCAGCGCGCATTTACGCATTCGGAATAAACTTCTCTTAAAAAACAAAATGCCTTTCCTTGTTTTGCTTGCTTTTGTGTTTTGAGCACTCAATGCTCGATGTTGAATGCTTCCGGTGAACACTGGCTTTTGAGATGGACCACAAATACGGATTGGCTTTTGACATTGCGACGAAATCTGTTTTGCCTACGTACCCCAAAGCCAATTTCTCCTGGTTTCGAGCTCAATTTACGTGTCTATCCTTGCCATTCTATCCGTCGCTCAACATTGGACTGCGCTATTTACGCTTAGAAAAGCTTATTCGACATCTCAAATCGGATTTTCCATTTCCACGTTCGAGCTGACGTTTCGATTTTTTGCTGGTGGCAGTCTGAAAGGAAAAATTAGAGATATTTCGACGCTTTCATTCACTGCACTTCGGCAGACTATTTTAAAACTTTTCACTCGATTATTCTCTCAGTCAGTAGTCAGAGTTTTTGATAAGTTTTCATTCAACTTCACTGTAGGAGCTTAGCTTTACGTTTTTTATTTAAAAGTTATATAAGAAGCGAAATAATCCTTTCTGTTTTATGCTCGAAACTAGTTCTACATAGTTTGATTCTTTATTCGTTTTGTTTATTTTATCTTTCTATTTATTTCTTGCTTTCTGCTTGAGACGTTTTGATTGTATTTTCATGGCAAGAGCGATTAATATTTGGAAGTAAACTTTAAATAAAACAAATATTAGGTAGTTAATTGCAAATGTTTTCATTCCTGTCTTATATTGAAGAGTTTATCTGACATTTCATGATATTTATGACCATGATAATTATGATAAGGTCTCCCGGGTAACCCGGGAACACCTAGTGACGAAGATGGTAATAGCAGGTTTATAGAGAAGGCCTTTAAAGTATGTTCTGCATCGAATAAAGACGATTTAGCTAGTCATCTATACTGCATAGAAGTATTTAGCCAGTTACCATCAACCTAACGATTTTATGTCTCTTTCAGATTCAACAGTGAAATAGACGCGCGAACTGGGTACAAAACTGAGCTGATCCTCTGCATGCCAATCTGTAACTACGAAGGTGACGTAGTCGGAGTAGCGCAGATCATCAACAAGACTGATGGTAATTTAGAACTGTTTTTCTCTCATATTGTCGTCCAAGAAAAAGCCCTTAAGACAGGCTTCAGCAAGCACTGAACATTTCAATGTCTGGTTCAGTTAGCGCCTCCTTTAGATTTCCAATTCAATGCCATTTTAGGACTGAAATTAGCGCCTTGCCCTTATTTTCATGATTGGTCTTCGCTGTGCAAGACATAAGTCCTCGCCTCAAGGTGTACATTATTTAGATCTCAGATTTCCAATTATTCATAAAATAGCAAGCCCTTTATTTTCCTCTAGAAGACCATTAAGTATGAGGCATCTAAGATGATTGAATTCAAATAAAATGTTGCTGGAATTCTAGAGAATCAACTCTAAATCCCAAAATTCATCAAACACAGGCTGCAAAGAATTCTCGGGCCGTGACGTGGAAGTCTTCCGACGCTACCTCACGTTTTGCGGCATCGGAATCCAGAACGCCCAACTCTTCGAATCGTCAGTACTCGAGTACCAAAGAAACCAGATCCTCTTGGCTTTGGCCAGGAGTATCTTTGAAGAACAGAGCAATTTGGAGTGCTTGGTTACCAAGATCATGACAGAAGCCCGGGAACTGTTGAAATGTGAACGATGTGCTGTATTTCTGTTGGATACGGATCATTGTGAGTCGGTGAGTGGTTTTAATAAATACTAGTGATCATTGTGAATGTTCAATAAATCCTTCTGTCGAAAATCTTTGCGATAGTAGAAAATCCTTTACTTAGCAATATTGTCAATACTTTTTAACAGTATCTGTGTCTTTTCCTTGTGGTTATTGAGCCATTGACTGTGTGGTGTTCTCATCATCGTCATCAGTCTATATACTTTTAACTCCCACTGCAGGGCGCAGGCCTTACCCTCAAGAGGGTGTATGCACGATAGTCCACCACGCGTGTCCAATGCGGATTGGTTGATTACACATAAGCATCCGAATTTCTTCTTTAGAATAAGCAGGTTTCCTCACGAGGTCTTACTTCACAAAAAAAACTGCTGTTCCCAGTGACCTGCTGTTTCATAAAAACGCAAACGACCCAAATGGAAGCAACAGATGATTTTTAAAAGTTCAAGAATTTCATTTCATTTCATTCAGTTTGATTGATGGTCTGAAGCGCTGAAGCGCGCATATAATATATGTAACGTAAGTGCACATCGTGTATAGACCACTAGACGTGCGAGAACCAGTCTAAACTTCTCATTTTAAATAGGCCCATCTACCTTTTGTGATGTAAATTATGTAATTATCTCATGTAGAATTAATTCTTAACTGTTCTGGAAGTAATATCTCTGTCATCCAGTGCTTCAGTGACTGTATCTCTTTGTAACAAAAGATGAAGGCACCCTAATTTATGATTCTCAAAACTTTCGCCAACAAAGGAACGTTTGACCTTCAAAGTTACACTGCCTAAGAAAGTCAATTAAAATACGTTTATGTCAGAAAATTCTCCTTTTCAATTAAAAGTTTTGTAGCAAAATACTTATTAGCAAGCAGTTTTGTTCAAAAGATTTATTTTGTTGACGAAATTTCATAATTGCCTTCATTAACATTCTCCAATAATCACCTAATAAATTGATCAGGAAAAATATCGTGAGGAAGCCTGTATACGCTGTAGAAGGGTGAATGTCCCAAACAGAAAAATTTCAGGGCGTTGCTGAAAACGGTAGTGCAGAATGCTGATATGTTGTTGTGTTATTTTTTTCTGGATGGTAAATGTAGTCCTCTACCTCGGGCAACATGTACAATTAAGCTAAGAATCTTATTTATACCAGAAAAAAAAATTTAAAGGCCCTTTTTTATCATCACGGTGGCTTGTCCGCAACACTTTTTTGATTATTAATTGTCTTGTAACTTGAAAACTATTTATTATTTAGATGAACGTATACCGTAACTTAATTGACATATAACTATAGTATCAAAAGCAGACATCATTGCTTAGCTAACTATCCTGTAAAAGTTCTGACAAGTATAAATACATCTATCCCGCAACACAATATCATTTCGGTGGACATCAATTTTTTCTAGAATAACTCTGTCCAGAATGCGTTTATGCGTCCCATTCCTCGCTTGCATCTTCGATTAGTCATGCTCAAGAGTTAGGTGCAGACGCACTAGCGGCTTGATATTTATTCACTAGTAATAAGATTGCCGTTGCGAGCAAATGCTCTTCGATACTCTTCTGGTGTTAATTGGCCCTAATGTTGATAGCCAAACTTCACAATACAGGTACAATACGTATCCAGGCATCTTCTTCAAATGAATACAGGGCAGGTTTCCTCACGATGTTTCATCAAAGCAGGTAGCAAATCTAATTTCTAACTAAAATATCTTAACTCCGATTTATTGGACTTCTCAGCATGCAAATTCGATGTGCGTGCGACATCAATCAATTACATTCAATTGTAAACCCTTATCCCATTGGCATAAATGGATTATATTGAGCGGATTAGTGTGATACCACGTCTCGATAGATTTGGGGAGACCCTAAGTGAACATCCAATATATCTCAAGGGATATCCCAAAGGATATATTGGATTATACAGGGTCCTTCTTAATATGCTGACACATTTTTAAAACAGGATGATCAGACCATCAAACTGAATAACTTTCTTTATGGGATCAACATCGAAATCGCGAAAAAAAAGTCAGCTGTCCTATACATTTGGCTCGAGTAGGTTTGCAGTTTTGTATGGAACATCAGATTATTTTTCCCGATTTCGATGTTGGTCCCATAGTGAAAGTTGTTCAGTTTGATGATCTAAACCACCCCCTTACATTTTTATTTGTATTTTTGTAACGCCTTTTATATCTACTGTTCTAAAGGACGATGCCAGCCAGAACTCCATACAACGTTGGTCCTAAAAATTTTTGTTTTACGATACAAGTACCAAAATAGTACTATTTGTTAGATAAACGTATCTTGTTTTGTGTGTAAATTTTCAGAAATTATAGCATAATGCAAACATGAGAAGTAAAGGTTTGAACGTAGTTAGGTCACAGGACATACTGAAACTAACGATTTGCTATGCTTTTAAAACAAAAATCTGATATTAAATTGCGAAGGAATAAAATAGCGTAAGCTTAGAAAAGCCCAGCCATGTCAAGTTTTATAATTATAACAGTTCTCCCGTATTCAATAATAAATATATTTTTCAACATACTTGCTCGTAAAGTGGCTCTTATTGCAACGCTTTTAGGTACATAATGCAGCTTATTTACTCGTATGCGACTCGCGCTGCAATCCCGCCTCGTTTGAAATGACCAACTTTGCTCTCTTGTATCATAATTGACTATTATCTTATCTTTCTCAAAAGTAATATTCTGCAATGCAATTTTTTTGGCATAATTGTCATTGAAGTCTGTAAAGTCAGGCCCATTTTCCGACATGTCCTTTATTACTTGTTTGTTGCCAACTGTTAAAACTTGTCTCCCACAAATGTCGTAAGGAACAAAAGTTTCAAACAAAGCGATATAACCGTGTAGTCTTAGTCTTATGGGAAATAATCTTGTTTCGTAACTTGAACAACTTTTAAGAAGCTGTAAGTCCACTAAAACTATATGGTCGGATAGTCTGACATGTTATAAATAAATATGGTATATTTAGCATAATTATTTCAGTTGTAGCACAAAAAGTTTCCGACTCTATCCAGCGTGACTGATAATCAGCTCTTAGGTTCTGTTATAATATAAAATATCAATGGCTCTTAAACAATTTTCAATGGACAAAGGTCTGGGGCGTCATAATTGAAGACTGCAATTTTTTTTTATTATCATTTTGAAAGGTCAACAACAAAAATATTAAAAATATAATAAAAAGAATGTAAGAATACAAAGGGCGAACTTATCGCTGAAAGAAATTTCTTCCACCATACCATGGAAGAACTTTCCATACTATGGTGGAAGTAATTTCTTAAACATTAATTAATTCTTTAGATCAACTAACTAATGAATGTCATATCAATCCGCAGAGTCATCTCGAGCGTATAGTACAAAGGCCAGGAGGGCAGCGGTCAACAACTCTAGCATTACCACCTCCAGCGCCGACTCGCTTCCACACGTTATTCGAGCTCGGGTCCAAGCAGTCCAAGAGCACACTCACCCCGAGGCACGACAACCAGTCCACGCTGGCTTCAATAGCCCTTGCGGTAAGATCTTGCCATTGTATATATCGAATACCTGGTCGTCCGAGGTATACCAACGAATTTAAACGCTGGATCATCCTTTTCTGACTTTCCTATCGGCGTCTTTCTTTTCTAAACCTTTCAGCGAGATTGAGCTCTGCCGTTCTTAGCATTTTGCAGTTCATATCTTGTCACTAAGGCGTTGGCATTGTTAGCGAAAGGTCATGGTAAGTAAAGGATAAAACCGACTTAAGCCCATCTGACCTGGTCAAAGCTTAACCACAGGCTTAACTCACTGGCTATGGACAAACTGGTACGAAAAAGCTTGAAGTCCACCCCAGACACTTTAGAGGAGTTTCTTAATTCAAGACATAATAAACCAAGAATTCAATCATTGCTCACACTGTTCACACGGCGACATATCAACCTATTATACCTATAGTTTGAACTCTGTGTCCATGAACAAAGAGTTCAACAGGTTGATCTATCACCGTGTGTACACAAGGCGACAGATCAACCTACCCGTAGTTGGACCTTATGTCCATGAACATAGAGTTCAACTATGGGTAGGTTGATCTGTCGCCGTGTGTACATTAAAGAATTCTTGGTTTTGGTGAATCTAGTCCATTCAATTATGTAGAGCAAGAATTTTGATTTTTCACGGTTTACATCAAAAATCTATCGTTTGACTTCAAACTTTAATGTACATTTCTTTCAGGTGGCCCAATCGAACAAATTCCTCAACATATCAGACGTCGACGAATGGAGGAGAGAGAACAAGATGGTGCTCGCTGACGTCACGACGGACGACGCTATCAGTGTCAGGACGATGCTTTGTATGCCTATTGTCAATGCTAACAAGGATGTTATTGGCGTGGCACAGTTGATTAATAAGGTAATTAAAGATCAAATCTAGTAATGCCACTGCCCTGGAAAATTCACTGTCACTTGACACAAATGGGCTCTCCCTGATAAGAAGGGGTAATATACTGAGTGAGTGAGAGTGAGAGGGACTATAGCATTGCCTACTTTCGTTTTCCATCCGTTACTAGCTAGAAATATCTAGCTAGCTTCCGAAATATTATATAAAGCCCTGTAGAGCTGTATACAGCTTTATTTTTATAGTTTTATAGAATAGCACGGCAGTTATCCATCCGACAGTCGATTACGCAATTTCTACAAAATATAACCCCAAAAAATATAGTCCCTAGCTGAAAATCTATAAATTAGGTTATGTATTATATTGTTCTAATTTGTTCTTGCCAATCTCCAACTTCTTTCTGATAAAATTTGTTCCTTCTTGTTCCAGGACAACGGGTCACAATTCACAGACGGTGATATTTCAATATTCGAAGCGTTCGCAATCTTCTGCGGCCTCGGCATTCACAACACACAGATGTACGAGAACGCTTGCAAGTTGATGGCTAAACAAAAGGTGACTTTTAATGATTTTGGTTTCCCGTATTTTTATTCCGGGGGTTGGATGAGGTAGGCAGAGGACAGAGGTGTGTGGTGCGTCAAATAGCTTAAATCTAACATGGAAATTGCGCCATGAGTAATAAAGTGAAGCCTAGGCATCACCACTTGACACGATTTGCATCGACGCCGACGTACCGATGATAGTAATTCGACATTTTACACTGAGATCCTAAAAAGGTTGTAGCATAGCTTTAATGGGTAAAAAGATTCAGATTAGATTTCATCTTCAAATGTCTGTTTCGCAGGTAGCATTAGAATGCCTGTCATACCACGCTACAGCATCTACTGAAGACACGTACAAACTGTGCAATGAGATCATACCTTCAGCCGAGACCTACAACCTTTACAGCTTCCAGTTCCATGGTAAGTTACTGGTTACTAATTATCAGCCATACTCCACTCATTCCCACCACTAAAACTCCTGTAAACCAGGATCAACAGCGGACTACTTACAATACTAGCAATGAAGACTATGAAGTCAAGGAAGCCCTGGGGATGACTCTGTCTATCTTGGAACACGCATCAAATTTAATGAAAGAAGATAAATTATTAAGAAACCCGAAAAACAAATGGAGTTTAGCCCACCCCACTCCCATATTCATAGCTTGGGGGAGCAAGGGGGCAACCCCTCCTAGAAAACTCCGTCTCCCATCCCTCCTAGAAAAAATTTCACATGCGGTTCAAAATGTTGACAATTCCACTGAAACTAGCTTTTCGATATTTAATGTCATCAGTTTTAACGTATAAAGCTTGAGTTAGCTGATCAGCTGGCCAGCTGCCCGTAGTTATGCCAATACTCACTCCCTCACTCTATTCGAGAGAGGAAACCATTGTCCTCCTGTGGGATCCTACAAAAGTAACTTCCAGTGAACTTTATCGTCATATAAATAAAGTGGTTATTGGTGTATGTTTCAGACTTCGACCTATCGGACGAGGATACCTGCAGGGCGACTCTGAGAATGTTTCTCCAGTGCAACCTTGTTGAGCAGTTCCATATTCCTTATGATGTAAGTTTTATTTAGATGTAAGCAAGGAAATTGCCTGTCATTCTATTAATATTTTACGGTTGCGAATTATCAGGAATAATGATTACAAAAGAAAAGTTATAGAGCAATTAAAAAATACATTAAGAATATGGTACTATATACGGTACGGACACTCCCTGACCCCTACTATTTGATACCTCACCTCCTTGAGGAAGACGGGTGGAAGACGACAGTAGGCAATGTTGTAGCCCTCTCTCACTCGCACTCACTCAGTATCGCACGTGCTTACCTCTTCTTGTCAGTGCGAACCCGTTCGTTTGTATGAAGTATCCAGTGTGGTTTCAGCGTGAAATGTTCCACTCCATTTCTTTTAGTAGGTGTCATATGAGGCTACTAAGATATGAGTTCAGATACACCCTGAAATATGTAACACATATTAGTTTACACTCTGTGTGAAAAAATCCGTGAATATTAATGATTCCTTATAAGTAATTACAAAATAATATAGAATATGATAATGCTTTTTCCATTCTTAACTATTATTTTATCAATTTCCAGGTCCTCTGCCGATGGATACTAAGCGTAAAGAAGAACTATAGACCAGTAAAATACCACAACTGGCGACACGCTCTAAACGTAGCCCAAACAATGTTCGCCATGCTGAAAACAGGCAAAATGGACCGCTTCATGTCTGACCTTGAGATCCTAGGTCTTCTCGTAGCTTGTCTATGCCACGACCTGGACCATAGAGGAACAAATAATGCGTTCCAGACGAAAACTGAAAGTCCTCTAGCGATTTTATATTCGACCTCTACTATGGAACATCATCATTTCGATCAGTGCGTCATGATTTTAAATAGTGAGAGTAATAATATATTCCAGGTGAGATTTTGACTTTGACTATGTATTTTTATAAGGGAGACACATTGGGGGAGACAAGGCGAATAGGCTAGAGGAGGAGAGAGGAGGCCTTTGTCCAGCAGTGGGACACATAACAGGCTACATAAAAATTTACTTAAGGTAGTAAATAAGTTATCGACTACCTTATGGTTCGCTGTTTAAAATAAACCAAAACTCTTCTTTTCATGGGAGACGTACAAGGCCAATAAACGATACAGGATATAACTTTAGTATCTATATTAACAAAAAATAAGCCTGTTTATTGAACTTTATGAGTTTGAATTGAATACAATATACAAGAAAAAACTATACAAGAAAAAAAGAGGGGCCTATAATGTAACCTTGTGGTACACACAATTTTAGATCATTCGTCTACGGTAAAAGCCATCAAGTTTCTTCGGTGAATTTTACAATCATGTCTTCTATTGATAATCATCATCATCATCAGCTTTTGTCCACCCACTTCAGAGTATAAAGCCTCCACAACCCATATATTGATAATGATAGGTTAAAATCTAAATGTTATCCGAAGACAGACAAAGGCCATCAAATAAAAAACAGTTTGTTATTAAAATCAATACAAAATGTGTTCCAGGCTCTATCTCCCTGTGACTACAAGGATGTTATGAGAGTTGTCGAAACTGCAATCTTATCGACTGACTTAGCGATGTATTTCAAGAAAAAATCGAAATTCTTGGATTTAGTTGACAACGGTGAATTCGACTGGCAGAGTGAAGAGAAGAAGGAATGTAAGTTTGATAAAATTATATCAACATTGGCACTTGAGTCGATGACAATTATTGATATATTGCAGAAATTAAATTTTTAAGACAAAATAATGGAATTTCAATTATTTGGAGGAAAAAGATAGTAGACAATGTCAGCAACCTTAAACATATTATATAGGAACTAACATACATATTCAAATTTGTCTCCGTTGTCTGTCCTCAACATGACAAAGAAAACCACATATAAATTTATCAGTTGTGTAAATATAAATTTACAAAGATTTAATTCGAATAAAAAGACAATTCTGCCTACCAAAATACACACAAAATTCAGCCCATAGAGAGGTTTCTGGCCCCGTTTTCCTTTCCGACCTGAACTTCTGTCCTTAAGGGTCTCAAACCTTGGGATCAGAAAACGTTTCTGTGAGTGAAAAGATAGCCACCTGTCAGCACTTCTCATGTAATTCCATCATGCAACCTGCATCCCTGAATATTCAGGGGTGCAGGGTGTACTAAAAGGTCTGTAAAAGTGAGCCTGGAGAAAACTGCACTGTCTAAGTTAATGAATTCGACACCGTTTTTTGAAATATTTATTATGGAACAAAATTTGCAGTGCTATGCGGCATGATGATGACAGCATGCGACGTGTCTGCAATAGCCAAGCCTTGGGAGGTGCAACACAAGGTGGCCAAGCTGGTCGCCGACGAGTTCTTCGATCAGGGCGACCTGGAGAAACTTCAGCTCAATCAACAACCTATTGCTATGATGGATAGGTGAGACAGAATTGCAGAAATGGGTTTTAGTAAAGGGACTTTGCTGAAGTGTATGTGATGAATACGTATGATGTGGCAGCGAAAAGTGCATTTTAAATGGCAGTTTCATCAAACTCAAAACTCAGTTTAAAGGTAAAATCTTCTCGAACAATTAGAACATCCTGCTTGATCATAGACCAGCTGTGAATAGGAAGGTAATTAAATTTTTTAGTCGGCGGGTGTAGTAATCGACAAAATCCTTGAGTAGAGTTGTTGTGGATGAGGCCGTTGAGAATGTTGAAGTTGGTAGTGAAGTGAAATTAAAAATCATACTTGTAAAAGAAGATCTGTGCCTTGAAGTGGATCGTATATACGCTGATGATGAAGACGATTTTTCAAAATGAAATTTGAAAAAAAATTATCTCTTAACTAATATCGACCTTATTTACAGAGAGAAAAAAGACGAGCTCCCACACATGCAAGTCGGGTTCATCGACACGATATGTCTCCCGCTATACAGGGTGTTAACGGACACGTTTCCCTGGATACAGCCCCTGTATACAGGCACTATGGAGAACAGGCAGCGGTGGAAGGACCTAGCTGAGAAGGTGGAAATGGGCCTGACGTGGATTGACCATGACACTATTGATAAACCTATTGAGGAATTTACTGGTAAGATAAATTATTCCTTTGACTTTGACTGTTACTTTTAGTTTAGTGGCTAGATTTCGTGGCGTAGAAATTGAAACTTACCAATATTATTTTTACTTTGGACATATCCATTCATTTTATTAATTTTCATCTGAGTAATTAATTTTATTTTCATGTACTTGAGTATAAATTATACAAAAATATGTTTTCTGTTATTCTTTTTTGTCTGCAAATTAATGTCAATCAAAGTTTATTTGTCACAGTAAGATAATTATCCGAGCCTTATCGTGTCATAATCTATCAATCTTAATTAACTCAAATATACAGGGTCCTTCTTAATATGCTGACACTTTTTCAAGGGAATGATCAGACCATAAAATTGAACAACTTTCTCTATGGGAACCATAATGACACTTGTCAGCATATTAAGTTGGACCCTGTATATCAAAAGATTCGCGTATGAACTAGCTAGCCACGAGTCTCCATCATTTTGTATTAACCAGCTCAACTGTGTTTTGTTTTCATAAAACAATCCTTGAGATCATAAAACCCTTTTATCCATCCATCCATCACAGCGCTTGATCAGTCCTTTTTCGGACATAAGACTCTTCCATTTTTTTCCATGACGTTCTGTCCGTTGCCCTCTGTATCCGGTTGGGACCCGCATGTATCCTAATATCATTGACCCATCTTTCTGGTGGGCGGCATCTACCATGCGCGGCATCTCTGGATCTCCACTCGTGTTCTTCTGATCTAACGCTCAGTATCCATACGTGTAACGTGGCCTGCCCATCTCAACTTTCGGCGTTCTATAGGGATTACCACGCCCATGACCTTTGTATTTTGCCGAAACTATGGATAAATTAAAAAAATTACAGTAAATAGATGACTGAAACTCAAATGATCGTTTTCAGCATCAAACGAGCCAATAAAAGACGTAGAGTTCACAGTGACGACGCTGAACTGTACTAAAGCTATCTCTGAAGCTAGCAGCATGGCGCTCGCGCATCCCATCAAGACCAGATTCCATTCCCTAAGGAGGGGGAAGAGTGCCAAAATACCTTCGAGACCGGATAGGAGTAAACTTACCAGGTAAATATTCTGTTACCCTAATTATTAGTTAGACTAGTTTTCACACAATGACTTGTATCCACGATCAAACTATAAATCTATGTAGGTATGTTTGCAGTATTGTAATTATATTGTTAAAAACTTGAGAAAATAAATCGATTTAGGTTACAAACATTTGTTCAAGCCTTGTTTTTTACTTTGTTTGTAACTTTTTTTCTAATTTTTTATTTTGCCAAACTGCAGTACAGTTTGTTGGCTAAAATCAAGAATAAACTTGTTCGTGTCGTCAGTTGATTAAAAAATTAAAAACTTCGCCATGTTGCTGATAAAGTAGGAACTATACATTCTGAGTACCGAAATATTGATGAAAATCTTGGCAAACTTTTATTCACTTAATCATTAAGGAACAGAAATCAAGGAAATGTATCAACCATAGTAAAATAGAAATGTATCAGTCAAGTCGATTACATTTTTACTACGAATAACTAGTGGAATTGGAGTATCCATTAATAAATAAATAAAATAAATAATAAATATTTTGGACATTGTCACACAAATTATCTAGTCACATTTAAAGTACCAGAATCTAGCCTGGACTTATGTTATGATGACTAGACAACGATAGAGAATACATATATAGATACAAATATCCATGACTCGGGTACAAATATTCATATTCATCATACAAATATTTGTCCCTTACGGGATTCGAACCCGCGACCCTCGGCACAGCAGGCAGGTTAACTACAGACTGCGCTATCGGGCCGTCATTGATCTATAATTATTATAGGAACGATACCCTTTACTTTTAATGTTCCTATTTATGTATAATTTTGCTATAATTGGGATGATGACTGCTCCTGGAAATTCATATCTTAAAACGAATTCAAAAATAAGGTCACATTTTAAAACAAAATTTTCAAACGTAATTACAATCGAATAAAAAACAAAAAAGTTACAAGCTATTGAAAAACGTTTTTGATCATCTTCCATATCTTTTATGCAAAACAGGTGTCTGTATGGCACGTCGTCATGATCTGTATGCAAATACGAGGTTATGACGTCACTTCTCTGATACATGCCTCTCGCTCTAATAGTAAATGTAAACACTTAAATTTCAATTATTTTTAAAGATACTCAAAAACTAATTTCACTTTGTTTTAAAAAAGTAATAAATTTTTTCGTCATCTTATTTATCATGAATGTACTATCAATAACTTAAGTTTAACAGTATCTTTGCAATCATCTGATAACATGCATTTTTGTTTTTTCTTTAAAATAGTTATTTAAATCCTAAGTCTTGATTCCGAAAAGGAACAATTTATCTATATAAGACATAAAACAGTTGTAAAATTAAAATAAACAAAAAGTCTATTCCAGATCTCTCTACCACCCAAGCACTCGAGAAGGCGAGAAGGAGAAGGCGATAGTAAAGAAAGCCACGGTAGTGACAGAGACGAATCACACGACCGTAGTGCCGGAGAGTCCCGAGCAGGCGTCCCAGGCAAGCAAGGCAAAACATAAAGGGAGATTATGTCATATGTTGTGACGGTTAAGTTTGAACTGGTAAGGATACAAAATTTTTTTTACAGGATGTAACACACTCTAGTGAAAATATTTAAAGGTTTAGACATTGACTTATCAACTACTTATTGTAGGGTCCAAGCTCAAAAGTGTCCGAACCAAAAGAGAAATAAAAAGACATGAAGAGAAACAATTAGGCGCCAGTCTTCGTTTGATTGACGGACTATGCGCACGTCCGCATGCCGTGCTACTTTGCTGTAAGAATTTGTAAAAAATACGCAAGCGATATAAAAATTTAAATTTCATCTGTTTCAGTGTTTTTAGTTGGATTATATTTTACTAACACGTACTTTCATTTATGTAGGTTAGTCTAGGAAACTTTTTTCGAGAATTTTTATTAGATCCGGCGTTCATAACTTAGGAAGTCAATGGGGTTAGATTATCAAACTGAACAACTTTCACTATCATAAAGCAGTAAACAGTTTCAAATTTTCGATTAAAATTATTCGTAAATAAAATAGGCAGCCGAGCCGAGTAGCCTCGCGAGGCATTTACCGCGCGAAGCAGCTCGGTCTGTGTGGACTCGCCTATTAATGAAATATTTCATTAAAATATGCGTTGGCATCTTTTTCATCATCTTTTCCCTCTTTTTCGTTATAAAGATTTTTTTTAAATGTAAATCTTTATTCGTATTAATAAATATTCGTATATAAATCGAAAACCGTGGCGCCATCTATGGATCCACTAGACAACCACTGGGAAAACGCTCATTTATTCACAAGTTGTAGGTAGCTAATTTGTTTTATTTTTTATTTTTCCCAGGAGTAGCCAGAGCAGTCAGGACAGAGCGGAAAAAAAAGCGGACAGAGTGAAGCCGTCCAAATCTATCGACTAGTTCCGTACACGGATCCTTCTAGTGACGTCAAATTATTTTATAGGGGGTACATACGGGTAATTGTAAATGTACTTTTTGAAATAGAAAATAACTTTTTATATCTTACATGAGAGTCGGAGTCAACTAAATTAGTTAGTATTACATAATATATTGCTCGAAGATAGACAAAACTTTAAAAAAAAGACACAAGTCTTACAATATAATAATTATTAGCTAAATTCATTTCATATCGGTGCAATTTGTATGAACCTAAGATTAGTCGTGGGACAAAAAAACCGACTAATAAACTCGGTCTCATTTAACTGAATTGCATCTTGTGGTGTTATGAATTTTACTGGTAGTGCAAACGGTCGCGCAACAGTATGTGAGCGGCCCGTGAAAGTGGTAGGGATTTTTGCGCATGTTGATGACGCAAAAGGCGACTGATCTGCAAATGGCGCTTACGCGATGACCACCTCCAAGCTTCCCCCCGTCAACTATACCTGAATTTTGATTTCTGCGCATTCAAGGTCAGCGCTCATAAATCATTGCATGACCAAACAATCTAGATCCCAAATTAATGATAGAAAAGTTCAGATACCGAATAGATTTTGAAATCCCAATCTGCCTTATAGCGTTCAAGCGGTAGCTAAAACGCTGTGATAGGTATTGGGACGACATTTCAGAATGCATTATGGCTTTTAATCCTGTTATTGACCTGATTTCAATAGGTATAATTTGACAGAAGCAATACAGTATTGTAATTTGTACCCCTATACAAAAGACGTCACATCAGGGTGGATCATGAGTGGATTAATAAAAATGACAGGTAATCCGAAAACCTTGTGATAGCCGATGGCGTTAGTTGATTTCGCAGATATGTCAGCTATCTTTGTTTATTTTTATGTAGGGACTAAGTACACCGTCACGACACACATTTGCTGCCTATGCTCCTTTTGATGTATTTTGTTTTGCTTAGGTATGCGTGTGCCTTTAATGGAGAAAGAAACTTTCTAATAAAAGGGGACAAAGTACTGCTACAAAAAAAAGTATTTAATTAAATTACAATTTGTTGGTTAACAATGTCGATAGAATTTGGCAAAAAAGAGTAAGGAAAATATTAATAAAACGTCGAAATCATGCATAAACCTGGCAAAACCACCGAACTAAAATAATTAGTTCCACCTGTTACCACATCAAACATAATAAAAGAAACTAACAAAAGTTAAGGTCCGACAAAAGTTAAGGTACGAGGTAATTATAGTACTCTGTGGTACGAGTATTAAACAATAGCTTACCTTCTGTTTTCTCAGTTAATAACTGAAACTTTCAAAAGTATCTGACGGTTACTTTAGCATTTCTATTTATCACTTTAAACTACAGTTACACATTAATGCCGACAGTGTTTATGATTATTTCAAGAACATTATCGTCTCTACATTTTCAAAAATAAACAAAGTTTCAGTTTCCAATGTACTGCTTAGTACAATAAGACAAGTTTGTACGCGACCGTCTCGCGGGGCACAGACGTAGCGGGAGGCGAGGTAGCACGGGCGACTGCCGGTGAGCGACGTGCACTACCCTTCCCCGCTATACCACCCGCCCCCCGCTAACATCTAGATTACCTCGCCTCCTGCAACGTCTACACCCCGCGGGGCGCTCGCGCACTAAATGTCTGTTTTCATTAATTTATTGGGTGATTGTACTCATGATACTGAACAACTTTCCCAAAGGCACATAAGGGAAATTCGCAAAAAAAAGGTGACTTTTCATAAAGTAAACAAGCTCAAAATTATTTTTGGAAGATTCCTATAGGTTTCTTCGGGAAAGTTGTTCAGTCGTGGGTACAATTTCCACTAAAGTAATGCAATTGTTTACCCTAAAACTCTGTAGTTGTCACATCATGAGATGATCTGCGAACACACTAGCGCCATCATGCGGAAATTAAAGCCTGTCATTCCACTAATACATGGTCCTCAAGGTTCAAAGAATCTTCACGAACTAATCGTCGTTTTCTAAACTAGCTATTACTTGTACATTTCTACTATTAGACAACTTCGTATTAAGTAGATAATAATTCACTCGATTGAATAAAATTACGACAAATAGGTAAAGAGTATTAGTTTTTAAGTCGAGGTTTGTTAAAGACAATTTTAAAGTATTTTTGTTGCAGTATTTTTAATCGACATTAAATTTAAAGAACTATTTTATTATTAGGGGTGGAACAACTTTGCTACAACTGTTTTGTAAGGTTGTAACAAGGTTCTTTTTCAGTAGGAATTCAGGAAACTTGGAATAGGATATTTGACAACGAGACAAATCAGGAACTCTTCGGACGTCAAAACGAGCGCTTTATTTTTGAACAATAATGTACCTACTAAATATGAACTTGTGACGTCATTTACATTTCATTACCTACTTTTATAGTTTATCCTGTTATTAAAAATATTAAGTTCGTATAAATGTGAGTTAAGCGTTATTTTCAAACTTGAGTTTTTTACTGAGCAGATAAAAAAAAATATTTTATGCATTCGAATACCCTGTTGTGTATACATTGATTATAGTGATAATTGTGAACAATTTGTTTTATATTTTTATTTATTATTGACAAGTAATTGCTATAGGTATTTAAGTTATTTAGTTATTAAGAATTTTATTCAAGCGAGTGAGATTTTTAGATCAAAAAATAAATGTATTGTAGTATTTTAATCTCCGCGTCATTTTGACGTGAAAAGTGTTTCCTGTAACGAGTATAGGTATTAAATGTTTATCTATTTGTATTGTTTACATAGACTGTGATCTAGTATTACTTCACGAAATTCTATTTTAAAACTATTGACTGATAGACATCACAAAACAAACTTTACTGAACAAAAGCAATCTTTTAATTATTTATTTATTCATAATTTTTGGAAACAGGTTCCTTCTTAATATGCTGACTCTTTTTTAAGGGGATGATCAGACCGTCAAACTGAACAACGTTCTCTATGGAACCAACATCGAAAAAATGTTCCATACACAACTGCAATCCTAGGTACTCGAGCCAAATGTATGGGACAGTAGATTTTTTTTCGCGATTTCGATGTTGGTCCCATAGAGAAAGTTGTTCAGTATGACGGTCTGATCATCCCCTTAAAAAGTGTCAGCATATTAAGAAGGACTCTGTATTGTAAACATCACTATTTTTAAAATAGAATATTCGTCTCTTGGCCTGTGAAAATAAGGATTATGGAGTTACCATTTAATATGGATTTTAAGACATTTTCATAAGTTACAAATTGTTTAAAATTTATTTTTTATCAACGGTTTATTATGGATGATAATGATTTTATTTGTAAAGCTAAAAGTATTATGATGCTAGTCTATTAGATATTGATTTATGATATATGTTTTAACAGTTAAAATACAGAGAAATTACACGCATCCTATTTTACTAGATTTAAAAAATCATGGTATCCAAAGACAGTAAACATGTCACTTAATTTGCCGTTACTTTATAGAAATTGTTACCTACATACAAAATACAAATTAATCAATTTAATGTTTTATTTTATTATTTATTCTGCAGTATCTAAGAGTTAATAACGATGGATAACAATACGTCCATAAAGCTTATGAAGCCTTTATTGTGCAATACTATAGCATATACAGGATCCTTCTTAATATGCTGACACTTTAAGAGCATGATCAGACCATCGAACTGAACAACTTTCTCCATGGGACCAACATTGAAATCGCGAAAAAAAACTGCTTTCCCATACATATGGCTCGAGTAGGTTTGCAGTTTTGTATGCAACAGCAGATTTTTTTTTTCGCTATTTCAACGTTGGTGCCATAGAGAAAGTTGTTCAGTTTGACGGTCTGATCATCTCCTTAAAAAAGTGTCAGCATATTAAGAAGAACCCTATACAACGTGTTAATGAATAAGCGCAAAACCTCATAACCCCAATTTATTTACAACAAAATAATTAGATTGAAACAATAATTTCATTATTTTGATGGTTAAAATTTAAAGTTATTCACATTTTCAGTTTTCAGGCAAAAATGATTAGTTATCATTTCAGCAATGAATGAAAGCGCTAACGTGCTCATAGATACCTTTTAAGAATCTTGTTTTGGTTGTGAGTAGGGTGAGAGTGCCCGAGCGATGGTTTGAGATCGAGTTCAGTAAATTTTAAATTTTACAGACAAATTAGGTAATTATATTTTGAAAAAAATTACCAATGTTGAAATTGAAACCATGATAATTCGAATCTGCTCTCGATTTTAAACAAACTACTTTCTAGTTGTGCGTTAATTCATTAACACGTTGTATCCCTGAAAGCTGATACCTAAACTGCGTCGTATTTTCCCATCTTGATTAAAGTAATTTGTCACCCTACTCCGACACCGGACGAAAATGAATAAGTCGGTCAGCTATTCAGAATTATTTTATATTATTTATTAATATCTGACTGCTATTTTATATAGAATGAACGTTTCTGTTCTCATGTTATTATTTACCTAATTATACATTCCGTACCGCAAAACATCTTTTAATGTATGAGAACGCTTGACTCTCTAAGAAAATAATTGTTTCTATTTATATAAATTCCTAAGATGAAACCAAAAGGGATAAAATATTGTTGTTACTGCACGTAACATGGGCCCTATTTCATAAACATGACACTAGAAATTTACAAAGATAATTCAGGGTACATTACTGGTTATCTATGAGTTTAAAAACATGTGTCCTGACTCTCAGTTAATGTATCTGACATTGTCACTAACAAATCAAATTACAATTATCACGTTTATGAAATAGGCCCCTGTTAAACTGTGTCCGTTAGAAATAAAATATCAAATGAACGTAAAACCAACAGACATTATACTTTGTTTACTAGTGGATCGCAGTTGTGCTCAGCTCAGTTGTGCTATGATATTAATTATGATTTCTCTACTTGCGTGCTACACGGTTTTTTTTTTCATTCTTCTCGCACTCGCTACTCGCTATCTGCGCGTCTAGTATGATTTCTCTATACGCGCGCGACGCGCCTTCGTTGCATAGAAAATAACCCGTCGCCGCGCTTTTCGGAGAGCGAAAGCCGCGCTTGCCGCGACTTGTAGTATGGGAAAAAGCCGAGACGCGCGCAAGTATAGAAATCATGCTAGACGTGCTGACAAGCGCAGGAAGAGGTAATTTCGCGCGCCAGTATAGATATCAAACTAGAGAAGCAGGTCGGCCCTCTTACACATGCAAACTAACACTGAACTTTTGCAATATTGATAATATCTCGCTTGCATGGAGTGTCACTGCCTATTTACGCGGTTTTTTCACTTAATACACGTCTTTGGTTTAGGAGGATAGAAAAGAGTGGAGATATCGTATAGCAATATTTATCTAAGCAAGTATCGCCAAAATGCAGGGACGGGGACAAGACGGGTGCGCAGGTTCTGCCCCTAAAACCGAATCCAGGAACAGCGCACTTCATCGTTTTAGATGTAGGTATGTTATTGACGAAACACCACAGAGCAAAAAGAATGGCAACACTGTGAAGTCATGATTTAATATAATGGAGACGGACCTAATTGCTGTGCGACACCTCTGCTCCTTTCTTTCCTCCGTGGGTTTATGCAATAAGTATAATATGATAATGCTGCATCTTCCTCTTTTCGGTTTCATTTGCGTTGATTACAATGTTATATGGAGTGAAGTTTTAAAAAGCGATGGCTGTTACTAAACTATTCGGTGTCATAAAACTGTGCAATTGTTGCTGTTGTTAAATAGAATAGAGACTATTTTTACACTAGCAGGGTGGATGTTAAAAAATGGATTACCGTAGTACCAGGTTTATAAGTCACATCGATGTACCTGCGCAGTTGAAATTGTATATTGACCAATTAGGATGTGCCACCTTCAATCCCTTGCTACGATTGGCTAATTGTTTTTCGCATTTATCCGACTTTGTACCCTTTGATTACTAAACGACTTCGGGTTTTGTCGTGGGACACTACGCAAACGACGACGATTGACAAGGTGATTTATTTTCCTGGTCGTACTTCTGTACCTACCTACTTGTTTAAAAATTAATTTTTTCTCATCCATAAACTAAACTAGCTTTTTTGCAACGTATAAAAAATGTGATAAAATAACAGATTTAAAAAGAATCCTAAGTAAATAAGATTAAATAAAGCAGTAAGGTATACTCGGATCTTGTTCTTTTCAGTTTTCAGCTCATAAATTTTCCAGATGAAAAGAAAATGAATGTTAATGAAATAAAATAAATAAATAATGAATAAATGGATCCAGTATTTCTCGAACAGTATAATTAGTTAATTATTGAGTAATAAGTAATTATACAACTACAAAGTCTAACTAAAATTTAAAATTTGTATACATTGAAAACAAAGCTCGTGCATTTGCCTTGCTAGTGCAAAAATATCGTTACCTAGATTCAAGATGTTGTGAAAATAGACTATTAATTATTACAAAATGCAGTATTGACAATGATTTTATAATATCATTGAGTATTGTGAACTCTTTACACTAAACTGGATGGAATTACATAACTTTCATAATTATTTACCGTTTCGATTAAGTTCGGATATTACGAGGTAAACCGACCGTAACAATAAACCGATTCTATGTTAATTAATAGTTTACAAATAAATATTATGATTCCAAAGACAATACTTTGTTTTCATCACAAAAACCCTTACCTTATTTACCCTTAAAGTACCGACAGGTGGAGGCCAGAAAGCTGGAAATAGGTATTGGTATTATGCACATTTTTTTTTGTTCAATTCAAGTCAAAGGGTTATATTATATCCCATACAGCCGATGTCTTTAATAAAATTCTCTTATTTATAGCAATTAAAACGTTGGTGTTCGACGTTTTGACGCTTCTTTGGAGTTTTTGGAGACAACCGAAAGACGAAGGAAACGCAGAGAAGTCCACAGAAAAGAGGTGAACCGACCGCTTCGCCGCGCTACAAATGACGGAACACTTTTCCTGTTTCCGACCCATACACCATCATATTTCACAGAACTATATATTGTTCACTTGCACGACACTTTATTACGCAAAACAAAACCAATTTTACGAATCAAAACTCACTATAAACAATAAAAAATCGATGAAATATGAGGACTCCAAACGTAGCTGACAAATTCCCGCCAAAAACCCCTATTATGCACAACTACTACACTGCTGCCACAACTTCGCAACTCTAAGGGTTAAAAATGATTTCTTTGAACCTGGCAACCCTAGAAAGTAAAGGCACTTGCGGCAAGATTTTGCTAGGCAACCCGGCGGCGTTGTATGAACCTCTGTATAAACAATCACATTTCGTTCAGCAAACAAATAGGTGCATAATTTTGCGGTCGGACCTCGTACCATATTGTCTGGTGAACGCATATTTTTCCGCGGCGAAGAGCCGATGGAGGCGAAAGAATGGAATTTGAGAATTCTTTCAAACTGCGCATGTACTAAAAAACGCTCTATAGAGTGCCGGATCTGTGGTAATACCTAAGTTTTTCCAGCTTCCTGTACCGAAACCTGTGGCCTGGTAATAGGGAGTACACAGGAAGCTAGAAATAGGTATTGTAGACAATTGGTATAGAACCTGGAGGGCAGACTGCCTTACCAGCGGTGAAACATGAAAATACTCCTTGGCGGTCGGTAATGTTCAACCTTCTTTCGAACGTTTTCATCTTCGTTGTGTCGTTGTTGGTTTGTCTCTTAATAAAAAATAGTTTTTATTTAATTCTTGTTCTGATAGAAAGGGACAAACCTAAAGTTTAAACATCGACGTACGAAAGAAGGTTGAGCATTACCGACCGCCCTGACCAATTTTCGTGTTTCAATGCTTGTAAGGAGGATTGGTATCCTTTATCATTCTAGTACAAAACAGAATCAAATGTTATCTTTCAACTAGGAATAATCATTGCAGTAAATACTTCATGGCACAATTTACTTCTCTACATAAAAAGCAAATTAAATCTGACACAACAGTAATATCTATCAAAATTAAGAATACAATTTCAAAATGGAAAAGCACAATAATGCATAACTGAACATACTGAATTTCTTCCAATAGAATAATAAATTGCTATTGCAATGATGTATCGGATTTCTTCTTGTGTCTGTAAAATGAGGTGCCTTTTGGTAAGATACCTACTTTAGAAATATAAACAGAACAATTCTCTTGTCTCCAAGGGCTCCAAGCACTGACGTTCTATACTCAAGGACTTCCCATCAGCGCCCTGAACGGGACCGCCGAAAATTGCCTCAAGTAGGTTTGCAGTTTTGTATGGAAGAGCAGATTTTTTTTTCGCGATTTCGATGTTGGTGCCATAGAAAAAGTGTCCCCCTAAAAAAGGGTCAGCATATTAAGAAGAACCTGTATAAGAGATAGTTATTAAAATTAATTCATGTTATGTTGTAGTTTCTGGCGGCATGATGTCGCGAAAAGATTTGACGTTTAATAAGTGGGCTTCAAGCTCCTAAATTGAATAAATTATTTTGAGTTTGAGTGAGTTCCTCTGATGACTGGTGTGTTTTGTTGTTGGAGGCCAAGACCATTTCAGGTCCCTAAGCCAGCACCTAAGTTAGTGAGCCTTTCCTCTTCCAGTACCAATCCAAGCCGATAGAGCTGCCTGTTGCAGCTTTAAGTCGGCATCCACCAAAGAATCAGCATAAGAAGTGGCAGGATCCAGAACGCGAAACATGTCCCAAGCCCAAGGTGGAACCACCGCCACCAAAGGACGATAGCATGTTTTGGGGTGCCTTGGGCCTTTTGGTCATCACTGGTGGATTTGCTGTTTACGCTAAGTATGTCATCTTCTGTCAAGACGATGGCCTGTCTTTGAGATTTGCCAATGTCAGAGGCTTATAGATTGCCTAGGGTGCACCGGATTGTGTATTGCACTCCTAATATTATGTAACGCTGCCTATACGCAGCTGCTCAAAACGGCACAATTCTAGTATCAAGCATGTTGTTCACTAATGTTCCCTGTTACCTGAATTTTTTGATCGGTTCAATTTCTGACCTGCGCCAACTATGCCAATAGGTAGTGTATTTTCTTAGCCGAACCATGCTTCCTTATTTAGTTATGGTAGACAGGCAGACAAGCTTAACATACATACGCAAAGCAAGGGCAACATTAACCTGACATAAAACTAACCTAACCTAACCAGTGGCGTAGAGTGGGATTCTGCGACCCGGGGCACAGACCAATTTTGCCGCCCTCTAATCGTTACAAGAAGACCTACACAAAAAATAACGGAGCGAGCGAAGTGAGTTCGAAATTTTTTTGCAGACCAAGTTGTAGTCAGATATCTGTTGGTTTATCTATGCTAAAATAGAAACTTGAGCGAACGAAGCGAGCTCGACTTTTCTCCTCAATACAAATCGCAGAGATTCATACGTTCAAAACATGTGCAAAGTTACCTAAGTAAAAGCTATGGATTGAGCGAAGCAAGATATTTTGAGCACCACGCGTCTTAGCACAGTCTTTAGGCAGTTAATTAAAACAGAAACTAAGAGAGAGCGAAGCGAGCTCTTTTTTTCTCTGCTCTACGAAAATGGTTATAGACAGAGCTAAATCAATCATATTTTTTCCAGAATCTGCCGCCCCTATTAAAGTGCCGACCGGGGCATTTGCCCCCCCCCCCCCCCCCCTCACCCTACTGAACCTAACCCAATACCATTCCAACACTTTCAGAGGCAACCCAGAAGTGCGCGATTGGCTTTCATTGCACGCACCGTGGTTTGACGAATTCATTGCAATAGCCTACCAGGAGAACATGTCTTACATGGAGTTCGCCATATCATGCGCCGATGACATCAAGAAACGATTGGTCTCATTGGTAGAAACTCCTAAGGAATGTACTCCTAAAGAGGTCATAGTTGGTTAGTCTATTTTGGTGGAGTACCTAACATTTTTATATGGGCTAGATGACTTTCCCCCTGGCGAGGTCAGAGGGTCCTTTTGATTGTAGGTGCATTTCATATGGTTCCTACTAAACCCCATCAAGGCGTGAGGCCTCTTGGAACAAATAAGCAAAACCCTTTATGTATAGCATTAGGATTAATAGAGATCTTAGAATAAGGAGAATAATAGCATAGTGTAATAAAAAGGAACGGGAGGATTTCGTCCCGGCCCCCTCTGCCTGCCCGCGTGGCTCATAGCGAATCCAGTTAGGCAACGTCCGCACACCGCGCGGATAGACCCGCCGCGACTGCTGAGCTTCACCACTATTCGTTTTTTTACAGTATTATAATAGGTACTCTACAATATTTTAATTGAACTATGTTTTTGTCATCAGAAGTTCCAGCTAGCGAGACTGAAGATGGTAAGATTTTACAGTAATACCTACCACAGATTAAGACAGAGTACATAGATATCTACATACATAGTACGTAAACTCTGCCCGCTGCCCAGTTTGACCTCATCTACACTCTTTGGCAAAGAGAGCTGGATGACGTTTATAGTTCTCTCACACTCGCCGTATCGTACTGGAGACCGATTGCGCTAATTTAAAACATCGAAGTTCTATTCTTATCCAATTTCAGTTCTAATCACATTGCAATTCAATTACTATTCATGCATATGCTTACGACTATATTCCCTGAGTCAGAGATATTCTGAAAACTCAGAACATCCACGTTTCAACAGTAGTACCTACCGAAACTCTGTCCGTCTGTGTGACGGGGGGTGAGCCCGTCGCCACTTATAATGGACAGTGGGTACAATACATGCCTCGAAATTGAAGCATGCAGGTTTCCTCACGATGTTTTCCTTCACCGAAAAGCCAGTTACTATTCAAATGTGCTGAATAACTGACATTCGCTGTCAGTTAAAACTAAATTTTTAATTTTTAATTTAAGATGTTGAGTTGAGTATTGGGTGGTCAGTGGGTTTTGGGTGGAGGGTGTAGTAGCGGCAGGTGGTGAGTGGATGTTGTGTGTGGTATTTAGTTGGTGCTTGGGGGGTGAGTAGGTGTTGGGTGGGCAATAGTAAATTTGAACCTTGTCACTGTTCTCACATACTTCTGGAACAGATGAGGATCTGACGAATGAACAATCACCGTGTGATACACTGCCGCCGCCTATCGTCACTAAAGATATCTGTGAGATCGAGGCATGCATGAAGGACCTCGGCGACAGCGCTATTCACAACTACATGACGGCTAGAGACGCTTGTCTTTATTATAATAAGGTAAATGCTTTCGAGGAGCTTGTTTTAAGGGTTCCGTAGTGAAACAAGGAACAAATCTTGGTCTCTTGGTCCATACAAACTAGCACACTGTGTCATCGAGATGACTACATATTTGAAGTATACTCGTACCTGTCATTTGTTTCAACTTATTTTTCCGGTTTGAAATGTTCGCGTAAGGCCTATCCCTTCATTTTACTTTCATCCAATTCCGGGTTTACATGCTTGCGTAAGCTGAGGCAAGTTCGCTGTACATTGACGCTTCTATAAAGTTGAATATTAACAATCACTTTACAGACGAGTCCATGTACAACGAAATTACCTAAGCTTGCGCATGCGTGCGGCATAAGGTTGAGATACATTGACCGACGGTGAACGACGGCGGGTCCAAATAAAAACACTTTTAGTATGGGACACCGTTCGCATCGTCCGCTGGCTGTCGACGCGGCGAACGGCGCCGGACGAGTTACCATACTAATCGTGGTTTATTGTATGGGCCCGCCGCCGTCGATCGCCGTCGGTCAACCTGTATCAACCCTTATACAACGTGTTAATGAACTAACGCCAAACTAGAAAGTAGTTTGTTTAGAATCGGGAGCAGATTCGAATTATCATGGTTTCAACATAGGTAATTTTTTAAAATAATAAATAATTTGTAAAATTTAAAATTTACAGAACTCGATCTCAACCCACCACTCTCACCCTACTTACTACCAAAACAAGATTCTAAAATATATCCATGAGCACGTTAGCGCTTTCGTTCATTGCTGAAATGATAACAAATCATTTTTGCCTCAAAACTTAAAATGTGATTAACTTTAAATTTTAACTATCAAAATAATGAAATTATTGTTTCAATCTAATTATTTTGTTGTTAACCAGTTGGGGTGTATGAGGTTTTGCGCTTATTCATTAACACGTTGCATAGGGTGTTTGGGTAAACAGTTGCATTACTTTAAGAGGCTATGTGAAAAAAATAGGATTCTTCAAAGCATCATATCTCATGAAGTACTTACAGTAGGAGTATGATTTGCGGATATGTGTAAATTGAACATATAATTGAAGTTTTGATTCGAGCCAAAACACGATTAAAACACATTTTCTCGATAGAAAAACAAGCCAAAGTAGCCTCCGTCTTTATCGATAAACGCTTGGAAGTGCTAAACGGTGAATATTAGAAACAAGAGGCTTGATTTAAAAAAAGAGATTGAATTTTATAGATTTTGATTAGAGCAGAATTGAACTTACATAAATAGTACAATTACAATTAAATAAAGTTTGTTTTATGCTTACGTCGTTTCAGGCGCGCGCGCCGCCCTGTCTCTTTCTCTCGCATCAGGCAGTAATATAAGCTATCACACGCCCATTTCGCTTCAATTATTTTTCGACATAGGCCCTTAAGGGGCGATTATACCTATGATACTGAGCAACTTTCCCTAAGAAATCATTAGGAAGTTAACAAACAAAATTTTGAACTTTCCGTACTAAATGCAATCAGCTGTTCAAACTTTTTTTTTCGAATTTCCCTTTGTTCCTTTGGAAAAGTTGTTTAGTATCAAGAGTACAATCAGCTTTTAAATGTAGCTGTCTTAACACAGTAGTTCCTTTCGAATCGAGATGGCATTTCATTGAGTTTGACCCTTAATATGAAACTTTGTGTTCAAGCTTATTCATGACACGATGAATAATTTCACCATCTCCGGCATGAAGAAACTTCGACGTGAAATGGATGATCGGCGAGAACTAGTGAAGACGTCAGTAGAAGACGCCCGAGATAATGTCTCGCAGCTTAGTAAGAAGTTTAAATCCGTATCTCCTGCACATATTTGTTAGCAGACATTATACAGAAACACTATAAAAATGGGCGTGGTCATACATAAAAACAAAACATGTTTTCTCTTCGCCATTTTATATTGTTTCAAACATCAAAATGAGTTCAGGCGAAGAAGACGTTTTTCGATTTCTTTTTACATGTCCAAAGACAAGATGATTACTGCACTTTCAATATCCACAATCATTGCACTCATTGAGGAACCTTCTAAGATATGTATAGGTACTTACACCACATACTCATTTTTTAAAATTTTTTATAATTAATGGACTTCTTGCTTGTGCGTTAGCAGCGCATTTCCACCAGTGTCAAGTGGTTTGAGGGAGTATCTATCCAATCTCGAGGATTGTTTTTGAGTAAGATTGCGGAGCCTCGTGGCAGGCTGAAACGCAAACCGCGCGAACACCACGCAAAATACAAGTGTTCGGGGCAAACCCTGCAACGTGACTCCCACCTAATCATTATTATAACACGATATTCTAATTTTAAAATGATGCACGATCATTATTTAAAATAACATCCAAGAGGACTCGAGCGGTAGTTGTCAAAAAGTGTAGCAAACCTCGCGCGGGGGATGTTTTCCATCGCCGAAGGAAAGCAATAAATGTGTAGTTGTGTGTGGCCACGCCCATTTTTGCTGCACTTCTGCATCGATTCAGTCGCGATACAGCATCAATGAAAACGAGATACAGGTACTACGAAAAACGTTCGTAATATTTGATCAGTTATTAGTTGAAAGCCTTTTTCGCAATGCACACGAGCGACGTGCGCGTGTGCATCGATACAAACGTGCGTGTGCATCGCTTTAATCACGCGTTTAAATCGATACAAACGCCTGTTTATTGCTAGGGTAGCGATGCAGTCACGCGATTGTTC
Source organism: Agonopterix alstromeriana (assembly GCA_963924505.1). Lineage (NCBI taxonomy): Eukaryota > Metazoa > Arthropoda > Insecta > Lepidoptera > Depressariidae > Agonopterix > Agonopterix alstromeriana. The sequence goes on from OZ004682.1 coordinate 8,051,401, forward strand.
GCGCGTTTGTATCGCTGCATAAAGTCGCAGTTTTTAAAGGGGCCTACTTTGACTAGACAGATGACAATTTGGCACTATCATGTGAAATTATAAATTTTTACCAAATTTTGTAACTGCCTCCGTGGTCTAATGGTTAAGAGCATTGGGCTCTTGACACGGAGGTCGTAGGATCAATTCCCACGGAGGACACCTAGTGATACCTAAGTCACTTTGTGAATTTGTCCCCAGTTGGCTAGGACATTGCAGGTTGAATCACCTGATTGTCTGAAAAAAAAGATGATTTCGTGCTTTGGATGGCACGTTAAGCCATCGGTCCCAACGAATATCTCTGGTGGTAATAGTCGTTACATGAAAACCACGTCAGAGGCCGTAAGGCGGTCTAAAAAACAAAAAACCCGACTGCATAAAAAACCTATTAACTGAAAAGAGAAAAACAAGCTCTAAAATCACTAATCAGCTATAACACCTGTATTTGAGCTAATATAATTTGAATGTTATTAGGTAGGTATCGCAAACGGGGACAAAGGAGTTTTTTGGTTAGTTTAGAGCTTGTTTTTCTCTTTTCAGTTAATAGGTTTTTTATGCAGTCGGGTTTTTTGTTTATCTTAATAGTTTAGTTTATTTCATACTTTTTAGTCTTGTGTCGAAACGATAACATAAAAGTACTATAATATGTATATATTTGGAATCGTCTGATCACTAGCTTTCATTTGATACCCATATTGTAATTTTTAACAAAAAAAAATTGTTTATTTCCCCTCTCTTTTTTAATTTGTAGACGCCATCTTGAAATAATATACCCTATGTCACTCTCACGATTTTTACGAATCCAATGACACCCCATACGTTAAAATCCATCAAGCCGTTTAGGCTGTAGGCCGTGCCAAAGAAATAGACATACAAACATACATACATACATACATACATAGATACATACATACATACATACGCTCGAAAAACATAACCCTCCTTCTGTCGCAGTCGGGTAAAAAATCTGACACCAGGGCTTGCTGCCCACACGATAAGAAGACAAAATTTTGTGCCATGAGATTCTGGTATAGTATACCTATACCTACTTGGTATAGTTACATGCAGGGTTCTTATTAATATGCTGACACTTTTTTATGGGGATGATCAGACCATCAAACTGAACAACTTTCTCTATGGCACTAACACAGAAATCGCGAAAAAGAAATCAGCTGTGCCATATAAAACTGCAAACCTACTTTAGCCAAATGTATGGGACAGCAGATTTTTTTTCGTGATTGCGATGTTGGTCCCGTAACGAAAGTTGTTCAGTTTGACGATCTGGTCCCCTTAAGGGAATATAATCGGAGCGCGCTCCATACAAACGTACTATGGTGATATTTTCAATACTAACCAATTAAACTCAATGAAATTTTGCTGAAACAATCTTGAAACAAATATCTATGCTTGTATGGAGTCAGATTTTCGTTAAAATATACAGTTTCAATGCTAGGATTAATTTAAGATTTGTATGGAAATCTTTAAGGCACTGTAACTTAAAAACTATACCTTTTAACGAAAATCTGACTCAATACAAGCATAGAAATTTGTTTTTAGATTGATTCTGATAAATGTTATTGAGTTTAATTGGTTAGTATTGAAAATATCACCATCGTACGTTTGTATGGAGCGCGCTCCGAATTATATCCTCTTAAAAAAGTGTCAACATTAAAAGGAGGACCCTATAAATCTCGTATTATTTATTGCAGATGACCTAACCCGATATTTGGAGTGTGGTGTTGTAAGTGATCAAAAAGAGAAAGTAGATAAAACCAGAGAGATGTTGAATGAATACAAAGACAAGATTAAGGCGATCAACATCGAATATCAATGCGAAAACGCTGTGGCAATCGCATTCGATGCTCAATGGACACAGGTCAAATCCAGTAATCGTGATAGCACTTAGATTAGAATACACCATTTAGTCTAGGAAAAATAAGGTTTGAGATTGCATTAAAGACACTTCAGTTAATTGTGTTTGAAATAATATTACTGTTAGTTCATAACATTTTTGTCGAGATTTCGTGATTAACCAGAGAAATACCTTAAAATCGATATTAATGTACAAAGGGCAAGCTTATTTCGAAAGATATTTCTTCCAGCATACTAACAAAAGAGACAGTTAATTATCAACAGGCAAATTTAATGTGTAAAAACAAACAGTCAATAATTTAGTTTTGAGGTTATAATTTTTGAAGACTTACAAAATATTAAATATCTACCCAAATTAACGATATTAACCGTGGATTATTATTGTTATAAGTAAAACGTATTGAACGAAGCCATCCTGTACAAAATCACCAGTTTTCCATTTTTTGTTCACACCTAAATTTAATGTTTTGTAAATGTCTTAATTATTCAATAATACAACATAAAAAATCGGGGATTATTGAGAATTTATGTTTTTCAGGTATGTATCTACTATATTCCAAATTTTCACCAAAAGTGCAATTAATGCAACCTACTCCATACAAAAATCCGTAGATTTCCCCGACTAATTGGAATTGATTGATAACATCTGCGGGGATGCTTTTAGGGGATAGCGCAGGGGGAGGACAATTGCCTTTTGGCGGGTTTTTTTTAAATATATCTTGGACATTGTCACACAAATTATCTAGTCACATTTAAAGTACCAGAATCTAGCCTGGACTTGTATTATGACGACTAGACAACGATATAGAATACATATAGTATAGATACAAACATCCAAACATCCATTACTCGTTTACAAATATTAATATTCATCATACAAATATACGAACCCTCGAGGCACAGCAGGCAGGTTCACTACAGACTGTGCTATCGGGCCGTCCGTTTTTCCGATGCAGTTTTCATAGAAAGTCCCGGAGCCTCCAGTATTATTATGTTTGTTTGTTTTTAGTTATAGAACAGGAAATAATGTTTTATTGCCTTTACAGTTAGAAGCTTTAATGGACGACTACACGTTCGAGAATCAATCCGTATACCCCACGTTAGACTACGAAGAAAATAAACTGAACATAAGCGGGGACGCTGATTTCTTGATCCTTCATACACGTAGATATGTTAGTACACAGTCCTAAATCAGCTAAGGGTTTTTCGTACAACTCTACTAGGTTCCTGGGACCTTAATCTAGACTTTTATAAAACTGTAATAGAAGTATGTCTGTACATTGAAGATATTTACAAGAAAAAGATTACAATATGGTTTTAGGTTAGAGCCGTGGTGGTCCAGTGGCGAGTAACCTTGCCTGCCGTGCAGGAGGTAATCGTTCGATCCCCGTCCAGGCCGACTCGTACCAATGAGTTTTTCGAAATTTATGTACGGTTTGAAACACCACTGGCTTTTCGGTGAAAGACTAATTCGTTACATGTCCCATTGGAGGACTAATTTGCTACATGACTGATTCGAAAAGGACTAATTCGTTACATGCCAGATTCGATAAAGGACTAACTCTTGTAATAAAAATATTAGTTTTTTACTTTTAACTGAAATTTCAATTAACAGGTAAATAAATTACAAGAAGATGTAAAGGACTCAATGGAAATAATGACTAATAGGATCGATCGAGGCTTAGAAAGTACGTACTTTGTTTTACTTTCGAACTGGGTTACACCCTGTATTTCGGCAGTGTTGTACGTACCTATCTAGTTGAGCTGTTGTATATAAAGTCCAACAAAATTAGCTGAAACTATTTTAAGGGGATGATCAGACCATCAAACTGAACAACTTTCTCTATGGGACCAACATCAAATTCGCGAAAAAAAATCAGCCGTCCCACAGGGAAAACAGATTTTTTTTCTCGATTTCTATGTTGGTGCCATAGAGAAAGTTGTCTGATCATCCCCTTCAAATAGTTTCAGCAAATTTTGTTAGACCCTATATTTTGCCTATTACGTGTATGAGCAATAGGTATAGGTACTAAGCTGTTCAAACATTAATTTAAAAACCCAAGATGCACCTTACTAATGTTAATAATAATAACCCAGATTTCCCGGTCCACCCAGTTCACCCCCATAACCCAAGTAATTTTCTATCCTTTCTGCAATAGTCTCTGCACCGAACGTGGTTTGTCTTCTGGTGCATTTGCATAATGTATTTGGATATAGACTACGCTTGGTGCATCCCCTCACATTTAGATAAAAGTGTCTCAAAGGGGCCTCTACGTGTTGGATCTGTGTCCCCACGCAAGCCTTCCAAAAGTCCGGGCTATGGGCTGTGAAATACCGTAAGAGATACAATAATAATAAATTCGTTTATTACCATAAAAATGTTACAAATTAAAAGTTTCCTGGCGGACCCCGCATAAGGCAGCAAAGGCCCGATTTGTGGCGGCCCAGATTTACAGAATATAGTTATTACTAGTACACAGAAAACAGATACGGATTAAATTATACATTATTTACACAGATGATATTATACAGTTACACAGCTACAGATTACATTATGCAGTTACACATATACAAATCATAATTATTAAACAAAGAAGGTCCAATTTTTTGGTTTTTTGCTTACATCTCGAAATCTATAAGTTGTATCGAAAAGTTTTTAAATAAAAATTTAACCTGATAAAATTTATTACAAAACAAGTTATAGGTATATACTTTTGTCATAGGACTAAACGATTGAGAGATACAGGGCCGAGAAAGTAACAGCATTTTAAAAATTATGAAATTTGTAAGTTGAAGATAAAAAGAAAATGATTTCATATTCTTAATAAGCTACCCCGATAATTACTACAAATTTTCAGTCGATTCGGCGAACCTTTAAAAGCTGCTTTGGCATTTGAAATTTCCATGGCAGCCATCTTGGATTTTGCTATTTTGTTTTTTTTTGTTGCCAACAAAATCAGACCAGGGTCCTCTATGACATTTTTTCGGGGTCCATAACCCTGTCATAATTGGTTCTGCGAGCCGTTGACCTCATCCGTCAGGAGTCGACCTTCTGAGGATTTTACTGGAGCATTTTTCCGCTAAATATGTATCCTTACATTGTGACCACTTTATCAATCATTTTTTTCAGTTTTACCTCAAGAAGGGAAAGAAAAGATAAAAAGAGATAACAAATTATCTGCTCTTTACAAAAAAAGAAAAGCTGAACTGGATAAAGAGTATGCTAACCGGGTATAGTAATACGTTTTACAGGATGTAATGAAAAATAAATTTAACGTTTAAACCAAATACCCATCAAACTGAACAACTTTTAATGAGAGCAAACCGATCAGAACAACAACAAAATCAGCTGTCCCTTACATTAGAGTCGTGTCGGTGTTTTTTTTTTGGATTCAGATTGGTTTGCTCCTATAGTAAAAGTTGTTCAGTTTGATGGGTTTGTTTTGTTTGGTTTAATGGTAAATGATACTTTTCTTTACACCTGTATAAAACAAAGTCGGATTAGTTGTTAGTTACACCATTTATAACTCAAGAACGGCTGGACCGATTTTTTTGATCTTTGATTTTTGAATTTGTTTCTGCCCCGAATAGCAGAATAACTAATTGAAACATGGGAAAAAGTCAAGATTTGATTAATGATTTCTTATATATTTTCTCATAACTGTTGTTTGGTACTGCATTTTTCATGAAATCTCGAAAACGGTTCTCATACATTTTGTATGGAACGGCTATGCAAAGTGAGAATCTGACTATCCAAAGTGAGAAAAGTGGAGAATATTGCTAATCTCAAGGATTGTTAATTTAAGATTAAAATACCCGTTAGCGCGCTTCAAACAACGTAGTTTATTGAATTATTTGTTATATTGTTGCATACATAATATACATCGATGTAAATGCGATACAGTATCGATGCCAACGCGATACAGCCACGACGCAAAACGTTCGTAATATTTGACCAATCATTTGTCGACAGCCTTTGTCGCAATGCACACGCGCGTCTGCATCGGTACGAATGTGTATGTGCATCGCGTTTGAATCGATACAAACGCCTGTTAATTATTAAAGTCGTAGCGATGAAGTCACGCGATTGACAAATGAGCGTTTTTATAGCTGCGAAAAGTCGCAGTCTTGCATGCACACCGCGCAAGCAAAGACTCGCCGCGACCGATAAGCTTAACCACTATCCAACTTTATTACACTATGCCCGAGAACCCAATCAGTGGCATTGACTTGATTTTGGCCTATAAAGTGAGCGGTGTAGCGTGTGTCTAGACCTCAGGCACAGTATGAGATAGGGGATGCCCTGTATTACAACCTACCAGAATCTCAAGGCATAATAAAGTAAAAAAAAACATAGATTTTTTACATGGTAATGTTAAACTGCCATCTGTTTAGTCAAAAAAGGCCCTTTAGCCTTTTCTGACTAAACAGGATTACAGGAGATTCTGGTAGACCTGTAATACAGGGCATCCCCTATCTCATACTGTGCCTGAGGTCTAGACACACGCTACACCGCTCACTTTATAGGCCAAAATCAAGTCAATGCCACTGATTGGGTTCTCGGGCATAGTGTAATAAAGTTGGATAGTGGTTAAGCTTATCGGTCGCGGCGAGTCTTTGCTCGCGCGGTGTGCATGCTCGTACCCTAATTGAATTCGCTTTGAGAGCACTGGCAGAAGGGACCGAAATGCGCTTCTGACGACCCCCGCTCACCCCTCTCTATTGACCTGTCGCGACCGCAGGAGACCGCAAGAGCAGAAGGGTATTAAAATGGAATATATTGCTCAACAGTTATGCCAATTGAAGGCAGCGAACGACAAGGCGACTAAGGAGGCTTTACAGGAGCAGAAAAAGAAACACGAACAAGATGTAGTTTACAGACAGAAAAAAAAAGAAGAAGAAGTAAGTCCAAAGAGATTATAACTAATAGAGTGAGCCATACCAATTGTAAAGTGTCCACTTTTTTTTGACGTTTAGGTTTGAATGTGTGGTGTCAAGTAGTATGGACAAAAGGCACCAAGTTACATATGGCCTTATGTTTACGGTCACTTTTCACACACACTAGCTCAAAAAAAAGTGGACAGCCGCTTAAACAAATATCTATAGTTCCATCTCCTTCTACTATTAAAGGTACGTCATAAGACAAAAGAGACTAACTACAATCGTAAATTTATGCGGACTCTATGGAGATCCTTCCTCTGAGAGTAAGTCTTACAACTAACCTTTCGACAGGACACTTAGCTGTCATTTCATCCAAATGGGAAAAATTTTAAAGAAGACGTATGCATGTGCGATACTGAGTGAGTGCGAGCGAGACAGGAATACGCCATTGCCTACATTTTACGCCACGCTTCCTACCTACCTAGAGGGGATGAGGCTAAAATTGGGGTCAGGGAGTGTCTGTATGTACACGTACTCTTTCTTATAATGTGCTTTCGGCAATTACAATGTTTTGTCTTTCGAGGCGGCGTGGCGGCGGTTCGATTCTTGGCTCTAAGTTCTCTACCCGATAGTTAAAAACCAGCCAAGTGTGAGTCGGGATTCGGGCAATTAGTATTCCGTGCTAACATTGGTTTTTAATGGGTCATAGGTGAAAACCACTATAAACTGACACTAAGTATTGAGTCACATAGTAACTGAAGATCATTTTACACTGGTGGTAGTTTTTAGATTTAGAAATAAAAATATTCATGTTAGTATCAACCTGTTAATTTTAAGGCATATATGGCGGGAAAATTATCAAGTCGGTACTTGGATAGTTTTACTTATACAAGGTGTTAATGAATTAACGCAAAACTAGAAAGTAGTTTGTTTAGAATCGAGAGCAGAATCGTATTATCATGGTTTCAACATAGGTATTTTTTTTCAAAATATTTAATAATTTGTTTGTAATATTTAAAATTTACTAAACTCGATCTCAAACCACCGCTCGGGTACTCTCAGCCTACTTACTACCAAAACAAGAGTCTTAAAATGTATCCATGAGCACGTTAGCGCTTTCATTCATTGCTGAAATGATAACAAATCATTTTTGCCTCAAAACTTAAAATGTGAATAACTTTAAATTTTAACTATCAAAATAATAAAATTATTGTTTCAATCTAATTATTTTGTTGTAAATCAGTTGGGGTGTATGAGGTTTTGCGCTTATTCATTAACACGTTGTATATAAAAAAAAAATACCACCAATATAAAATTATCTTAGTTAGGTGACTCAATACTTAGTACGCGGTTAGACTGTCTGGGTAGCTTTAAAAAAAATTTGACGTTTGATAAGTGTGCTTCAAGCTCCTATATTGAATAAATTATATTGACTTTGACTTTGTCCCGACTCCCACTTGGCTGTTTATTTTTTTAAATTAATTTCAAATCCACCTAACTTCATGGCCCACCCTGTTGATACTGAATATTTGTCACAGGTTATGAAGACATTCCACAAAATCGTGGCGGAGAGGGTGGCCGCTCAGAAGAGACTATTCGCTGGCCAGCTAGATAACATGAAAAGGAAGCTGTCTATCGTTGAGAGCAGACTGAATGGTAAATCGTACGTTATACAAAGTGTTAGAGTAGACAGTTGCATAACTTTAAAGGGTGATTGTACCCATGACACTGAACAAAACGAAATCTAGTTCAATGAGCAAAAAAATAATTGGACGTTCCATAAAAAATCAGCTGATTCCCCTTTCGAAGAGCGAATTTCCCTTTATTCCCTTGGGAAAGTTGTTCAGTATCATGGATACAATCACCCCTTAAAATAATGCAACTGTTTACCCTATCACCCTGAATACTATTGTCCTAAGACTTATAACAAAATCTAATTTCACGGATCAAAACGACGTTCTACAACTCTACATTATTAAAGTTCTTTTAATTGTTTTACACTACTTCTAATTATAATTTAATGGTTCTTTAATTTGCCATCTGTCACAAAAAAAAAACAATATTGATTTAGATATTATAAAGGAACACACATAAAAATCACAAGTAAGTCAACCTCAATGACGCTGCGACGCGTGCTATCTCGCCCCCGCCTACGTCTATACCACTAGGGTGCACCGTTCATGAAGGTGACGGCGTATAGTGTAGCGATGCAGTCACGTAATCGACCAACGCGCGTTTATATCGCTGCAAAAAGTCAGTTTGTAAAGGGCCTACTTTGACTAGACAGGTGACAGTTTGTCATTACCTTTTTTTTGTATTCCATGAGATTCTGGTAATCCATCTGGTAATACTGGTGGTTCATAGTAACTATTAAAAATAGGTTGTGCCCGGAGCTCAAGATTGAGTTTCCATACCTTCGCAACGTGCCACCGACGCTCTTTTACAGAATTTTACCATAACGTTTAAAGGAATCTTATTTTATTGACGATAAATAACAATTTGTTTCCTCAGCACGTCTGAAAGCTGACCGTGAGACTAAGAGATCGCAAGACCTCTGGTCAGCTGGGGCGTCTCTTCTGGCAGCTACGAAAAAAGGGGATCCATATATACCGGTCAGCAAGAAGTTAAGGGCTATTGAAAGGGCATCTGGTTAGTGGTGGTCATATCTGGATTCTCAAATTAGAGAATATGAGAATTGGATAATTTCCGAATTGGACAAGTTGAGAATAGGGCAAAGAAGAGAGATCCCTCCGTTCACCCCAAGCGTATATAGATACCTGTTCTGCGCTTCGATGTGCCAGTTTTGACTTTGAGTTTTGTCTAGGTTTACCTCGAGGTCGATTTCGTTTTAGGCCCAGACCGGCCCAGTTGATGATAGTTTTAATTCAAAGGTCATCTGACATGCGGCAAACAATATGCCCAGTCCAATCCCACTTTAGATTGGCAGCTTTGGTAAATTGATTGATTAGATTTGATTTGAGTTCTTGAACGCAAACTGTACTCCTATAGCTCAATGACAAACCTTGAGGCTGGACTTCTACCCGTTCGTCAAAATATAAATAACGAAGTTAAATAAAAGACAATGCGGGTTTTGTATGGAAGGTTGGCGCCTTATTTATCGACGTTGTTTTTAGCGCGGCCATCAACCAAACTTGAATATTTAGTTCAGAATTAAGTAACAAATTAAATAACTTGTTTTTACATAAATATCCCTAAAGTCAGTCTGAACGGAGAAACAAAGGCTTGAAATTGAAAATATATTAATTACGTTTACTTCAAGCCATCCTCGTTCGGACTGAGTTTAGAGATATACTTGTTTTATAAGAGGCGAAAAGAAAAGTCGCCATTTTAAGTCATTGGCTTTTGCAGGTAACGATGACAAGCTAGTGTTAACAGTGTTGAATTCAATACCGCAGTCTGTCTGGGATAAGGGCGTCGTTCCAGAAAGCGTTCTCCGCGAGAAATATCATTCGGTATACAATATGCACATTATAATTAAGTTATAGTGTAATTAAACTAGTGGTTGCGCTTGGCGGTCGCGACAGGTCAATCGTGCGCGGTGAGCGGGGGCCGGGGGGAGCGTGTCCCAGTACCGACCTACCTGCGCGCGGTAGTGCGAGCGTGACAGGAATACACCATTACCAGAATATTCTACCAAGCTTCCTACCAACAGGGGGTGAGGTTAAATTAGGTAGGAGTGTCCGTACTGTATGTAGTAGGTACTACCATTGACCAAGAAATTCAGCTTACGGTAGAGTACTACATGGTATGAACACGACAGAAGAAACACGACTCTCTATTAATTAGCTTTGAAATTGAGGCGAAATTGCTGAGAAATTATTTGTAAGAAGGGTTTTTGTTTGTACAGATGGAGAAAGTGGCATTGAAGGTGGCGCTAGTGGAACAAGATGGTGCACCGTTACCAATTTACTTCATGTCATGGCTCCAGTCCGCATTATTATTTATGAAGGTATTCTTATTTTAATAATATAGGTCTACCATTATCTCATGGCATACAATGTTCTTGCATATGTTTAGTCAAAGTATGCCCTTTACAAACTGAGACGATTTGCAGCTATAAAAACGCGCTATTGTCAATCGCCTGGTCGTTCTCTACAGGCGTTTGTATCGATTCAAACTCGTGATTGTAGCGATGTATTTCGACAAAGTCTGTCGAGAAATGACTGACCAAATATTACGAACGTTTTGCGTCGTGGCTGTATCGCGTTTGCATCGATGACAGCATCGATGCAGCATCTCGACTGAATCGATGCAGAAAGTCGCAGTGTGTAAGGGCCCTTATCCAATTACCCCAGTGTTGCTTACACTAAAATGTTATTTCCTCATTTGCCATCAGATTCTGGTAGACCTATACTTACTTTAATTTTTACATTCTGCAGCGCTACAACTCTTGATGGGTCCTGGCCTCTTCTACAATTCAATTCCATCTGTCAAGATCCCTGGTATTCCTTCTTCAGATGGTAAAATTTCCCATGGCCTTCAGATCTTCCACAACACAGTCGATACATATCGATTTCGGTCTTCCGCGTGGCCTTTTCTGCTGCGGTTTTCAATGCGTCAATGTTTTGGGCGATCTATTCTCCATTCTTTCAATGTGTCCGGCCCATCCTAGACGCTGCGACTTAATAAATCTTACTAATATCTCCTGTTCCATGAGGTTATTCAGTTCATGATTATCCATATCCGAAATCTGCTACCATCTCTGACAGGCCCGAACCATTTACCTCAGCTTTCCTCTCAACATGGCGAGTCTTTGCTGCTCTCTCCCACACGAGGCAGGTAACTGGGAGCAACTGGATGATGAAGGCCGAAGGCAGCTTATGCCGGCTCATGTTCAGCAATGGATGATGGCAAGCGGATGATTAGGATAAATAACGCTCTCAGGCACATACATTGTAATGAGCCCAAACGTAAGCAAAGTGGGTCTTGAATGAGAGAGCGCTGCTTTTCCCAATCCTGCGCAACTTTTCGCCAATAGCAGGCTTGAAGCTAGCTCGAGCAGCGTAGGTCGTTCCACTACGTCGTTCCAGCTATTCCTGTGGTGAACCACTGGATGTCGACCATTTGATCCACCCAGATATGTTCTCCAGATATATTGACTTATGTTACTGATTCAGCGGAGGCGTTGTGGCTTTGTCCCGCCAATGATGAGTTTTTACAATTGTATTTTATCGTAGTATCTTGAAGTATCCTATGTTTTGTACCTATGTATTTTATTATTCTTCTTAATTTATTGTATGCCTTAATTGTTACAGTTACATTCAATGCCACAAATCGAGTTAGACAACCCACCGAAAGAGCCGTATAATTTCAAACATTTAGATACGTTTGATTTATTACAACGAGCCAGGTAATTCGATATAATATTACTATTTCAAAAATCGGAATCAATTAGTTTTCCTTTATCTTTTACACGATTTTTTTCAGTATTAGTTTAAGATAGGGGTTGGTTATAAACAGGGGTAAGAATATATAGGCCGATTGCCCCCAAATTATTAAGCCTTTAATCAAAGGTAATCCTATCCACGATACTTTCGATTCCTATACTTAATATACTGACACTTTTTTAAGGGGATGATCAGACCATCAAACTAAACAACTTTCTCTATGGGACCAATGTCGAAATCGCGAAAAAAAAAATCTGCTGTTCCATACTAAACTGAAATCTTACTCGACCCAATTCTATGGGACAGCAGATTTTTGTTCTCTTTTTCGACAATGGTCCTATAGAGAAATTTGTTCAGTTTGATGGTCTGATTATCCTATTAAAAAACTGTCAGCATATTAAGTTGAACCCTGTATACGATTTCTATTCATTAATATGCATATTATGAATCGTGGGTATTGCAGCTGTAGAATAATTTTAGCAGACTGTTACAGTAAATACCATCGACGTCTTACTGATGTACTTGCGCAGTTCACAAATAAAGTTAAAGTTTCCACATATTGACGAATGTGCCTCGTTCGCGCGCCTTAGATCCTTTGATATATGAAAAAAGTTTTCCCGCACTTGTCGCCGGCAAAGATGAGCGAGAGGGCGGTGGTAGATCGGGATAGAAAAAGATTTAGTAGTACCCGATTTTGCACCGTTTGACTATCGCACTGATTAATTTTTAATTACTAAATGATTTCAAAGAAAGATTGACGAGCGGACTATTTTTTCTGGTCGTACTGTTGTAAAGTATGTAAACTGGATGTGGTTGTAAAAAGTGTGCTTACTAGTGTAAGAGTAGATGCACAATTCGGAACGTAGTGTACGGGATTATAAAGTAGGGATGACAGATATAAAAAAGACGGAATTAATGTGTTATTGTCTAAGAGTGAAAAAGATGCAATAAAGTGAGATTCGAAGATGGATAAGGGTGCGTTTCCACTAAAGCGGAGCGGAGCAGAGCGGATCGGATCCTATGGAATTACTCTATTTTCCTCCCTTGTCAGCTATTTTATTAGTTCACTTTACTCATCTCCGTTTCGCTCCGCTTCAGTGGAAACGCACCCTCACATAGGATTTCATTACGTTTCCTTATGTTGTAATTCTTACCCCTGTTAGTACTAGCCCCGGTTTCACCTACCCTGATAAAAGTGGTAGTTAGTGGGTATAGGATCAAATCTAATGTGAACGTTTTAAGGTACTTTATCGAACGTGGGAACATCGCAGCTGCCGTCCGGTACGTGAGTGCACTAGAAGGCGCCTCCCGGTCAGCCGCCAGCACGTGGTACGAGGCGGCGCGGGCGCACCTCGAGACCAGGCAGGCAGCCGAGGCCGTCCTAGCCCACGCCGCTGCTATTGGGCTACAATATGTTTAGATGTAAGTGTATACGTAGGCCTTGTCCAGGGAGACGCGGTGTATTGCGCGGCTTGGTGTGCAACCAAATCAAACATAAGGTTCCCATCTGTCTGCACGGAATCGCATTTTTTCACGCTCTATCATTATCTTTCGCTCAGGAACGTTATTTGTGAAAAAAAATAGCGTTTAGTGCTATCGCGTGCGGCGGCATCGGCGATGCTGCAATTTTTTAGCAAATTTTAGCAAATGACATTCCTAGCTGGCTGGGGGCTGGAAAAGACTCCAAAGTGGAGCTGTATAAATCAACAGTGAGCCATTGAGTGTATCCTAAGGCCTTGAGGCCGTCCTAGCTAACGCCGCTGCCATTGGGCTACAACATGTTTAGATGTGAGTGTATCCTTGGTACTTAGACCACCCTAGCCCTCGCCGCTGCCATTGGGCTACAATAGATTTAGATGTGAGTGTATAATTAGTCCTTTAGGCTGTCCTAGCCCACGCCGCTGCCATTGGGCTACAATATATTTAGATTTTAGTGTATCCTTAGGCCTTGAGGCCGTCCTAGCCCACGCCGCTGCCATTGGGCTACAATATATTTAGATGTCAGTGTATCCTAATGCCTTGAAGCCGTCCTAGCCCACGCCACTGCCAAAATGTGGTAAAATGTTAAATATGTGTGAGCTTAGGGCGAACACATTAGACCAGCAGTGGTCGCAGTGTAACATAACGAACCTTGCTTGCAATAGACCAGCCAACAATAATAGACCTTGTCCAGGGAGACAAGGCGCGTAGCGCAGCCAAATCAAACATAATGTTACGAGCGACGGGTTCCGGGATTGGAGTGAAACGCCAAGTCCAAATTTACAGAGTTTATTTGGGTTTCTCTTACTTAAGGTTATCCGCGCAGGGATTCCCCTTACACCACTGTTCACTGTTCACTATGTCACTACTAAAACGCACTAACACTGTCACTTAACTGTTCACTTTGCACTTGTCACTATTCACTTTTACTTTTCTTCCTCTCGTTTAGCACTTTTCACTGTTATACTCAATACTGCCCTGTGGCCGCAAACTCGCCGGTTTATATACCCCTTAGAATGTTCTAGACAATTTGAATTTCGATCGTCTTTTCGTTATTCCTTTGTTCCCTTCCAAACGCTTCTACTCCCTTCCTGAACATTCCTGAACACGACTGTCTTTTTGTTATTTTCTGTTTCTTTCTAAATATTCCTTCTCCCTCTCTCTTCTAGAACATTCCTAAACAACATTAAAATCTAAAAATGTTTTCATCGGGGTGAGGTCTTGAACCCACGACTCTCGGCTTAAGTGTCAACAACAATCCATGCGTCGACCGCTGAGCCACGGAGACAGTTAATAAACCGTCCGAATTTTTGAATGCCTTTTTACGTTCGACGTTTGGCAGCATCCGTGACAATAATTACGAAAAAAAAACTAAAGTATGTAATCTAATTATTTTGTTATAAATCAGTTGGGGTTTTGCGCTTATTCATTAACACGTTGTATAAGTTTAAACCCTGTATAACTTCTTATTCCTTCATCTTCCTCTAATTTGGTTTTACTTTTCGTCTTCAGGTACGAAGAAAAAAACTGTGATTTAGAAGGAATTTGATACTTCGTTTTGTGTTTTTGACTAAATTTTGTGTTTTTCAATAAGAAATTTACATTAATTAAAAAAAATATATTAGTAAATATCATTTTGAATTTTTAAACTGTGTTTTATTTGTACTGTCTTGCTATCCTGTAGGACTAGCACACCACAAAGCGACTAAACGAAAAAACCTTCATGCGCGCTCGCGCAAATTAACAAAGACAGATGCACGTCTCGATTTTTTGTGTTTTCTCAGGGGTATGCTGGGCCCCTGGCCCTGGTATCAACGTAATTAAACTCGGATTTAGAATGGGATATGTTTTTATCATAAAATTACTATACGTTTATGGGGATCTTATCGCAGCGTAAAAATTCGGTTTCTATGAATAATTGTGAATTTAAAGTGAAATCATAGATAAGTTTGTGAAATATACTATCACTATTTTATTAAATTATCCACGATTTCACTTTAGATTAAGAATTACACACAGAGCTCGAAATTTTACCCTACCGATAATCTCCTGAAAACCTCCAAAAACGGTTTTATTTGTCAACTCGTGTCAGTTCCTCTACTCCTGTAAAGTTTAATAACTTTATGGTTTTTATACTCCATAAATTATAATTAATTATTTGATTGTTATCTTCTCAGTATTTGGAAATAGGTACCGCTAAACTCACAATATGCGAATTTTGGGGGATCCTGACGAACTAATGAGGTTCAGAGGGATCCCCTGGGGATCGGGTTAGGGGATCCTGGTGGTCGAACCCCATTTTCAGTAGGTAAAGTGGGTAAAATGTAGATGAAGTCATAAATGCTGTATTCGGTACAAACATTTGTTTTGACATCCGATACCTAAGGGGAAGGATCTCTTTCTCTTTCCTCTTAGTCCGATACTGATTGGTAGAGGATGACGGTGAGAGGATGACTGTTGGTTTGGTCGCCAAATTATAAATATTACTAGCGTAAATAATAAAGTTTATGAGTTGACCCCATAATGAAAGCTTGAAATGAACAACTTTGATTGAAATTAATACCTATTTAAAGTGGTGGTTTAGATTCTAAGCCACCCCTTATTCGTCAGTCGTCACCATCCATCATCATCACAGCCTATATTATACCGGCAAAGAGTACTTTATTATACCGAAAAGCTGCCCTCAGGGAGGGTGTATGGGCGTTAGTCAACCACGCGGGCCCAATGCGGATGGGTAGACTTCACATACGCATCGGAATTTGTTCATCAGCGTATACAGGTTTCCTCAATTAAATTCAATACTTTATTACATTCATGTTGTACATTACTAGGGTATTTTGTTACACCCTGTATACACTTATGAAATGTAAGAGCTCCTATAAAACCGTTAACTATATTTTAAATATCACTGACCGTAACTTCGTCACCTTGCTCTCACTAAAATGACCTTAAATCTGCTTGGCATCCTGGGTGTTCGTGAAATTACTCCATAATTGAGTCAACAATTAATTATCCTTCATAATGTACAATACAGCTTTTTAAATACCCGACGTACGCAATGACATGATAAATTTTCTTTAACTCAAGGCCTTGCATGCCACACACGACAAAGCGACAAAACGAAAAAACTGTCATGCTCGCTTTCACATACGCAAAGTAACAAGCCACCCTAGACAGACTGTTGGCGTCGACGCTAGTAGAAACGGACAAAATGTATAGATTTGACATTGGTGATCGAAACATTTTGACGTTTGTTTTCGTCACCATACGTCAATTCCATACATTTTTTATGCTTTCTACTATCGTTAAAGCAAAACGAAATTACTTTGTCTAGGGGCCAAGGACAGAGGCACGTCTCGATTCTTATCGTTCGCGATTATGGCATGCTACATATAACACGTCTAACATGATTTCTCTTCTTGCGCGCGACTCGGCTTTATTCCATACTACTTGTCGCGGTAAAGCGCGGCTTGCGCTCTCCGAAAAGCGCGGGAACAGCCTACTTTCTATGGAGCAAAGGCGTGTCGCGCGCGTGTAGAGAAATCATACTATACGTGCAGGTCATGCTTGGAGATAAAGATTTTTTTTGCATTTTGGGCTCTGAATAAAAATGTTTCATCTTTCGAAAAACTGAAATGCCTAGTCGACTCAAATGTATGCAGCAGGTGATTTTTTTTAGCTCCGATCTGTTTACAGCGATAGTAAAAGATGTTCAGTTTGATGGGTAGACTCTTAGTTTAAAAGGATGCTAATGATAATGATATCAATTTCACCCTGTAGATAGAAGAAAGAATAGATAGATAGAAGAAGAAGATATACAGGGTGTTTCTTAATATGGCAGCAAACAGAAAAAAAATCCGCTACTGCATACATTTGAGTCGAGTAGGCATTGCAGTTTGATATGGAACAGCTGGACTAAGGCAATATCAGAGTGGTAGCCAAGAGAGGGACGGTGGTCAGTGGGCAAAAGGGAGGCCAATGTCCATCAGTTGGTTGATGTGGGCGGATTTGATTCATTGATTGATGGAACAGCAAATTTTTTTTTACAGGGTCCTTCTTTATATGCTGACACTTTATTAAGGGGATGATCAGATCAGATCCGCTGTCCCATACATTTGGCTTAAGTAGGTTTGCAGTTTTGTATGGAAGAGCAGTTTTTTTTTTCGCGAGTTCTATGTTGGTGCCATAGAGAAAGTTGTTCAGTTTGACGGTCTTATCATCCCCTTAAAAAGTGTCAGCATATTAAGAAGGACCCTGTACACTAAAACTTGTTTATTTTGATGGGTAGACTCTTAGTTTAAAAGGATGCTAATGATATCAATTTCACCCTGTATACATAAATTGTAAATTTTGCGTTACATCCACGCCATTAGAGATATTTGTAAAAAATGTATTAGGGGTTTTTAGAATATGTAAGACTATTTTTCGAATTTTTGTCTGTTTGTTTGAGCACGCATCACTTAAAAAACAACTAAACCGATTTGGCTGGGGTTTAGACAAAAGTATAGGAATAGTTTGGATTAACGTTCAGGCTTGTTTCATCGCAATCGGTTAACTGAATCATATGTTATGAGGATTTAAAGTCAGTGGCCTGCACGTACGGAGTCGCGGGCGCCGCTAGTTATATACCTAATAAAATAGAACGTTAGTAGAACTAGTACCTAAGTTTTAATTTAAAAATTATGCTGATAATAAATATTATATGTTTTGACCTAGGAAACCGTTACAAAGAGCCAGTTCCAGTTTAAACCTACTCCAGCCTTACATTGACCAGTAATTTAAAACAGCAAAAAAAACTCATTTATCATCAATTTAACAATTTTAAACTTTTTTCCGTAAAACATTCGCGCTTGGGCGTGACTACCTTCGCGCCGCTCTTTGACTTCCGGCCCTTTTTAATATAAACTCATTCCATTTCACCGCTCCATTTACTTGCGAAGACAGAATTATTCGGGAAAGACCATTTTTTTAGCATTCTCTCAAAATGTTAGTGCTATTTTTAATAGTGGTTCTGTACTGTGTATACGCAATTTGGTCGAGGCAGAAAAGGTGGATGGTGAGTTGTGGTCCACCGTTGCTGCCCGACTCATTGCCTATTATTGGCCATGCTCCTGTGTTTCCTTTGGATGACAATCGTAAGTACATCAAAATAAGCATAGATTAGCATCTATATGCTCACGACTATATTCCCCGAGTCGTAGTCAGAGATATTCTGAAACCTCAGAACATCGACGTTTCACTAGTAGTATCGAAACTCTGTCCAGTGTGGCGGGGAGTGAGCCCGTCGCCACTTATAATGGACAGTGGGTACAATACATGCCTCGAAATTGAAGCATGCAGCTTTCCTCACGATGTTTTCCTTCACTGAATAGCCAGTGGTGTTGCAAATCGTACGTAAATAAAATTCCGGAAAAATCATTGGTACGAGTCGGCCTGGACAGGGATCAAACCATCACCTGCACGGCAGGCAAGGTTCGCCACTGGACCACCACGGCTATTGGCTAACAATATCTTTAAAATCATTAGTACAGAAGTAAGAGAAGTCAGTCAGGATCGTAGCAGGTGACGTCGAGTTGTCTGTGCCTAACCCAATAGGTGATATGCGTCAGAATATGTATGTATGTACACACGGCGACACAACAAGCTACGCAAAACAAACATAAGCTGGCCGCACGACGTTATACTTTACTCTACCTACGCTCGGCCAGTTTATTTTGGTTTTGCGTAGCTTGATGTGTCGCCGTGTGTACCTATGTAAAGAAGAGAGGCGGATGCGCATGTTATTTCGGTCTCAATCTTAATGGGACCGTACTCAAATAAACTTAGCAATACGTGTAGAGTGAAATAAAACTATCAAAAAAGTAAATTCGTTGTAACCGTAGAAGTTGGGTTAAAGATGGTTCTCCTTATGATACGTTTTGAATCATGTGTGTTAATGTCAAGTGTCAAGTCTAAACTTTCTCGGATTCAGATCCGTAGAATTCCATGTAGTGCACGGCCTAATGGTAACCACTCTGGGCTGTCAAACCAGAGGTCCTGGGTTCGAATCCCAGTTCAAGGATATTATGTTGGTGTCGTTGTAGTCTGATTTCCGTTATAAAAGTAGCTTAAACACTTTTGTTTTTAATGTTCTTATGTCTTATATTATTACCTACTTCTGTCTGTGTACAAATGTAAAGACAAATAAATGTTTTTTAATTTAATTTGATTTAATTTAGCCATGTAGCTTCTGTTTGACATCAGAACAATGTATGTGAGTCAAATTAAAGATTGAAAAATTAAGTCTCCGGCGGGACTTGAACCTTGAACTGCGAACTTGAACCCCTTAAGACGCAATAGATTGAAAATTTCATTCTCTGTGTAGTTGGCTCGGTGGCGAAATTGGATAACGCAATTGCGGTTTGGAAGAGTGCGGATAGACATGATGGCATGTTATTGGGTTTGACTTGCCTTGATGTTGAAAAGATTTGTCAATCAGCAAGGCTACATATTCTTATGTTGGAATGTTATATGACCGTAACACGTTGATTTATCTTTCAGAACTGTGGAAGCTTGCCGAGAGAATATCATACGACAGCATAAAAGCTAACGGTGTGGTCACTATGTTTCTAGGTCCACGGACTATATACGGTAATTAACAATTGTATTTACTCTATTACAGTAGGTACCTACCTAGTTTAAAAGTGTGAAAACGCGAGACACTTTGCTACAGCTGGCAGATAATCTTTTAGCGTCCAGTTATAGTAACGTTCACTATTAGCTTATCTAGAGTTTCAGAATGGAGTGAAATATCAGTTCATTGTCAGGTTCTTTACTGCCGTAAAATACATGAATTTTATTAGCATTCTTTTTTTTCGGTAATTTATGTATAGTAAGAAATCTGACTAACCACAGACAAAGATTGTATTTAAAAAAATGCATTGACTTTTATCGGTTAGTATTAAAAATAATATAATCAAACTTCGTTTGTATGAAGCGCGTTTCAAGGACTATCCTCTTAACAATAAAATATTGGACGCGCTCAATCAAGCGGTGATTTCTCTCGGTCACGGAAAAATAGGGTGATATATTTCAAAGTACACGTCTATTCATAGCATAGCATATGCTCACGACTATATTCCCAGAAGGGGTAGTCATAGATGTTCTGAACTCTCAGAACATCCACGTTTCACTAGTATCAAAACTCTGTCTAGTGTTGCGGGGGGTGAGCCCGTCGCCACTTATAGTGGACAGTGGGTACAATACATGCCTAGAAATTGAAATATGCAGCTTCCCTCACGATGTTTTTTCTTCACCGAAAAGCCAGCCACGTGTGAAATAAATAAAGCTCCGCAAATAACATACATACCTAAAGCAAAGGAATATGTGAAAGGCATAAAACTAAAGCCAGCGACCCGAAAGTACTGTTTGACCTTATGATACAAGAAGACGTCATCAGCATACTGTATTGTGTAGGTATGACCAAGCATCCGATAATACAGAGAACACAATCGTTTTAACTTTCTATCAGTTTTTATTTGTTTATTTAAACAATAAGCATTTTTTGCATTAAGAGAAGTTTATTCCGTCAAAAACACAAACGACAAAATTCCGTCCTAGTTTCAATATTTACCAATCAAAGTCAATGAAATTTTTAGACAAACTAGAAACCAATATCTGTTCTTTACATTTGTTAGATTGAAAAAAAAAGGTTAAAATATATAGTTTCAATGGTATATATGTTTCAATGCTAGGATTAATTTAAGATTTGTATTGAAAACTTTGAGCCATGATAATTTGGAAACTATATATTGTAACGTATATCTGACAAATGTAAAGCACAGATACCTATTGGTTTCTAGATGAAGTCTAAAATACTTTAAAATTTAATTGATTAATATCCATAATATAATCAAACTTCGTTTGTATGGAGCGCGCTAAAACGGTAATATCCTTATGATTCAATAACACGCTTGAGCAAGCAGGCAAGTCCGCTGTACATCGACTCGTCTGTAAAGTCATTTTTACTATTTAACTTTATTGTTTGAGTCAGCGAACGTGCCTAAGCTTGCACAAGCGTGTGAATGAAGCATTAAACTGACATATTTCTTGACTCAGAAGAATTCTCAGAAGTAACAAAAATCTTTTTCAAATTTGAGGTTGTTACTCATACACTTGTGTGTAGGTACTATATTGTTATAACTTGTTCATGTTTCAGTTCTGACGGATCCTGAGGATTGCCTCACGGCTGCCAACACTTGTTTGGAGAAAAGTGAATTTTATGAATTCGCTAAACCTTGGATTGGACAAGGACTTATCTCCGCTGACGGTATGTACGAGTACGTAGAAATATGCAGGGTCGTATCTGTATCGAGGGCAGCGCAGGATCCGAGGGTGCCATGCCTAACGAAACATTTTGTCGTAGTGTAATACTTTCAAAGATATTTATTTTATCTGCCTAAAATTATTGCACACAACTGATCAGTGGCATATCTTCCCAATGAAGTAATGGAAAAGATTCTGCGGCCACCCGTTGGCTGTAAAGTTCGAGCTCGCTTCACTACCAGATGTTTAAGAATAGATGAGCTGGCGAACTCGTGTCAAAAGTGCCTATAGTGTCATTAATTTATTAAATAATCATATTCTTAGTAGACCACTCCCGAACATAAATTCTGGCAACACCCGGACGGCTTCCATCTTCTCCTGGGTCCGACCGACGTCGGCAACCGTTTTGTGTTCACCCTTTCTGTGGCCACCTTGGTCCACCTCTCCGGGTACAATGATGGCAGATCGTCTATTTCTAATGAGTGCTAATATCAAGATATGATTTCTTCTAGCCTCGACATGGAAACACCATCGAAAGTTGTTAAACCCAGCCTTCAGTCAACATGTTCTGGACGGATTCCTTGGAGTGATCAACACCCAAGCCCAGCGTCTAGTCGACAGTCTGACCATAGAAGTAGGCAAGGGGGAGTTTGACCATCTCCCGTATTTGGCGCTCAATGGTTTAGAAACTATTTGCTGTAAGTATTACAATTAATGCTACTTATCACATTAAAGATTGAAAACGTCTTAGGCGGGACTTGAACCCGCAATCTTCCAAACCGGGGAATTGCTTTTTCCAATTTAGCTACTGAGCCACTACGCCAGAGAACGAAATTTATCAACCTATTGCGTCTTTAATTTGTTCGTTCTCTGGCGTGGCTCAGTAGCTAAATTGCGACCACAGCGCACGAGCCGAGCGAGCGCAGCGAGCGTTCCGAGGCACCGGCCAGCGTCTGCAAGAATCGAATTGCTACTGCTTACTCAGTCGACTCGAAAATATAATTTTGACTGTTTATGAGTTTTATTATTATATTCCGTATGGTAATATGACATGAGGTACCGCACAGAAAACCCCATTATAGACATATTAGACGTTGATAATAATGACCATACACACAGTTTTTTTCTCCCAGCCTAAAAAGTTTGTAAAATAAGTCAATTATTTCACTCTCATGAATTTCTCTCTTTCATTGCATTATTTCGGAATGCTTAAAATGTAACCTTAAGGTCGACTTCATATCAAAAAGAAACGATACTATCCATACATGGCATAATGATGGATACAAGATTAAAAGAATGATCTTAAATTACTTTTGACACGAACTGTGCAATAATTGAAGTCAACTTAAATAAGCACGGAATTCCGTTTAACAACGAAGTTATGCGAACGAGGTGACTTTTATATTTATTGTCAGTTTCATTTCCGTTATCGAGTTAAAAATAAACGTGTATATAAGTGGGTTATTTATGTGATGTTATCGATCGATATGAGTGGTCTTGTTTTCGATTTCATCGGTGACCGCATCGATAGGGCTAGCATGCTAAACAACAGCCCGACAAAGCGACAAAACGTGAAAACCGTCATGCGCTCTCGCTTTATATTGCGTCAAATTCGCAAAGTAACAAAGACGGAAGCACGTCTGTACTTTTGTCGTTTATTCGAGGGTGGCATGCTAGGCCCTATGTTTTATGCCTTAACCATTGAACTCCCACACGGTATTATTGAACCTTTGTTTATCTATTGTTATCTTAAAGCCGGGTTGCGAGAGGTTAAGCACGACTTAAACCTTTCCATACTAGAAAAATCTGTTGTTCCATACAAAACTGCAATCCCGCTGGACTCAAATCTACGAAACAGCTAGTCAGCTGATAATTGAGATTTCTATTATAGTCCATAGTGAGAGTTGTTCAGTTGAACGACATGCCATGTACCTATACATACGGTGACACATCAAGCTACGCTAAAACAAAATAAGCTGGCTGCGTGTAGGTAGAGTAATGTATAACGTCGCGCGGCCAGCTTATGTTTGTTTTGTGTAGCTTGATCGTGATCCTGATCATCGGGGAATATAGTCGTGAGCATGCTATAGAGCATGCATGCTTTAGTTGTGTCTAAAGATCACTCAGCATCTCTTGAAAACTATCGTACATTAAAGAGAGAGATAGAGTGAGAGATAGAGTGATTAGAGATCGATGTCAATTGAAAGAAGACGTTGTGACAAGAATAGAGAAAGGTTTGCTTCGTTGGTTTGGGTATGTGGAGAGGATGAGTGATAGCAGATGTACGAAAGAGATATATGGAGCTAAAGTGAGTGGAAGTGTCGGCAGAGGGCGCCCTCGTAGGACGTATTCTGATCAAATCGGTTGCGTCCTAAAAAAAGGGGAGGTGCGGAGTACTCGAAACCGACGGGCATGTATGAAGAGATGTATGGATGTGAATGAGGCAAAAGAGGTATGTAAGGATCGTAGTATATGGCGCGCTCTGGTCTCTGCCTACCCCACTGGGAAAGAGGCGTGACGTTATAGATAGATAGATCGTACATTAAAAAGCAAAATTTCCTCTGTTTTTGACAATCTAAAACCTTAACCCTCCTTGCCGTGCCGTAGTCGGGTAAAGTAAACAATAGTGCCGTTTTTCCTTAATGTCAAACATCCTTATTGCTTCGAGAAATGCGAGTGGCATTGAACTTTTTGATATATCTTTTCTTTTCACTCACAAATGTTATTGTTCGATCCATGATGATGTTTTTATTTCCTTATTATCATTGCTCTTGACAATTTCATTATTATATTATCACATATTGTAATATAATACCTTTGTTAAAAATATAAGGTGAAATGTGGCTACTTTGCCATCAGCTACGTGCATTCATAAAATCAGATTAATTTAGTCCAAATTGAACTTTTAATTTAACCTTCTATTAAAAATTATATTATTATTTTTAATTTCTTTCTTATTTCTATTAGTGGCGACGGGCTCACCCCCGTCACACTGGACCGAGTTTCGGTACTACTGGTGAAACGTGGATGTTCTGAGGTTTCAGAATATCTCTAACTACCCCCTCGGAGAATATAGTCGTGAGCATATGCTATGTATGTTCTGTTAAAAGTGGCACAGCTTTAATAAAGTTAAATTTGAACTAAGTTAATCAGATTTTATGAATGCACGTAACTGATGGCAACGTAACACATTTCACGTAAATATATTTGAAACGGATAAGTCTGGTAAGTTTGAGAGTAGCTCGCGAATATTGGGTTCCGTACATTTAATAATTATTCTGAAAAAGAAAATGTTAATAAATAAGCGCAAAACCGGTGTCCACCATGCCCATTCAGGGTGTCATAGACAAATCAATAATCAATATCAATAAATTATAAAATGTACTAAAAAATTATTTAAAAATTAATAAAAGAAATCTATAACATGATTATTCATAATTCGTTCCCGACCTATTGGTGTTCGACTAATTATCTTTCGGTGTTGTGTACTAAACCAGTTACCACCACCATGTTACCTTGATAAACCGTTTCTAGTCTCGATTCTAAACGTTTTGGGCTTATTCGCATTAACACGTTGTATTTACCTTGTATGTTTTGTCTTCAATTAAGCAAATAGCCCATAGATAAGCAAATCAAAAGTCTTAGGCCCCATTTGAATCCATTACGGAATCCTAAAATATCACAGATAAGTCAAAATGACTGGACTTTAAAACTACCTCTTCCTCTTGAATATTCAACATAATTCAAAGGAAATATTGAAGGACCTTACCTAACCTATTTAACCTTTTTTTCTTTAATTCTTTTTTTTTTAATTGAGGCTTTCAACCCTGAGGTTATGCCCAGCCCTTTATATTTAACCTTGAATTCCATATTTACCAATTTCACGGTAAACACTCATGAAATGAAATCTTTAATCTTATTCATTTCCTTTTCTTTTATTTTTTTATTTTTGATTTAATAATATTTTTTTTTATTTTTTTTTAATTTTTTTTATTATTTTATCTTTGGCCATCCAGAGGGGCAATGCGGCCAGTATCTTTGGGACCTTTGAGCCGGGGTTGCGAAGGGCCGTGCCTTTAGATTAGTTAGTGATAGTCTGACGAAGCTTGCATGCGGATTTTATCTTGTGTGCTGCCATTGACGAAGCTTGTAGCGGATATGGATGTATGTGATTAAGATTTGACGAAGCCTGCGTTGCGGATTAGATTATTTTTGTTATATTGTTTTGAATTTGAAATGCATAAATAAATAAAAAATAATAATTGCACAAACTGAAGGTCTTTTAATACATGTATGAAAGTATTTTGGTTAAGCGTATTCCACCCTGTCATGTTACAACACCGAAACCTTTATGTACTAAAATAAACCAAGCTACATCTGCCCAAAGGATGTACCTGATTTTGAATACAGGGTGTAAATTAAAATGCGGTACTCATTAAAGAGGTGCTTCAGACCATCAAACTGAACAACTTTCACTTTGAAATCTACAAAAAATTCATCTGTTCCATAGAAAACGTCAGCGACTACTAGCCGCAACTGTAAGGGACAGCTGATTATTTTTTCGTGATTTCGATGTTGAACCCATAGTGAAAGTGGTTCAGCTTGATGGTCTGAAGTACTCCCTTTAACGTGTAACGCCCTTTATAATGGAGCGATTCGTCATATACAGTATGTAAAATAACTAAACTATTTTCTTTGACGAAGCCGGTTGTGGATACGCACTTTGCACTTTTTCAATTAAGTTATTATCTAAAAATAAACTAAGGCAAGGCAAACCTTTAAACCACGCACTCTACCCATCAACCTGAACAACTTTTACTATAGGAGCAAACCTTGTCATAACAAAAAAAATATCTGCCGTTTCCTAAGGCCGTTTCATACGTTCGATCCCCGTCCAAGCCGACTCGTACCAATGAGTTTTTTGGAATTTATGTACGATTTGTAACACCACTGGCTTTTCGGTGAAGGAAAACATCGTGAGGAAACCTGCATTCTTCAGTTTCGAGGCATGTATTGTACCCACTGTCCATTATAAGTGGTGACGGGCTCACCCCCGGACAGAGTTTCGGTACTACTGGTGAAACGTGGATGTTCTGAAGTTTCAGAATATCTCTGACTACCCCCTCGGGGAATATAGTCGTAAGCATATGCTGTTTCATACGTTTAAGTCGTGTAGGAATTGCTGTTTAGTACCTATATGTATAGTCGAGTTTCAGGTTAGGTTTTACGAAATTTACGAATACTATTTTTACAGTAACTATAATGGGTCACGAAATAAGTGAAGAAGAAGACTTGCAGCTCAACAACCAATACTTCCACGCACTTAGTGAAATGTTCGACATACTGATCGAGAGATTCACTAAAGTATGGCTTCATAGTGATCATGTGTTCAGGATGACGGCGCTGAAGAAACGGCAGGACGAGCTTATTAAGATTTTGCATAAAATGTCCAATACGGTAAGTCAAGCTTAACTTAACAAAACGAATAATCAAAACGCAAAAAAAACAAAAAAATACTTAACAGAATTTAATATAGGGAACTCAAGGTCTGAAACTAGTGTATCTTAAAATCAAAATTCATGTTTTTAAGTGACTGTTTGTTTCTTCAATAAATAAATAAATAAAATAAAGTGAAGTGAAATATTTGTACAAAGAAACAAATTTTCGAGCTTTTGTAATCAGGAGTGCGATTTTTGAAACTCACAGATTTGAAAACAGTAGTAGGAAATGACCTAAACGGTATAAAGTTTGTGCAGTCATTCGGTCATGATTTTGAATCTCAAGGTTTCAAATAGCTTTTCTGAGCTTTCATTGGTTGATTGATGAATTTGAGCTTTCAAACAAAAAAAGTTTCATCAAAATCGGTTCAGCAGTTTTTGCGTGATGCTCGAACAAACAAATAAACGTTCAGACAAAAAATATAAACATCTAAAAACCATATCGTAATCTTTATCTTGTACAGTATCATCAATGCACAGACACACTTACGTTACAATACAGTTTTATAATAGTTTAGATAAATTCTATTACTTTATATCCGTTCCATAAGTACATATACAATAAAGTCTCCACTACCTTTAAAACAAAAAATAAATTTTTGCAAAGTTCTGTCTTCAACGATGAACTCTTGACCTATGACGAATTCGATGGTCATTGAGATCCAGTTAAAGGCAGGTACCTAGCGATGTACTGATATATTCGCACCATTAAAGTAATAAACAACGAGTAACTGATCGACACAGAAACTGTCAGTGGACAGGTTTAAATTGAACTATAAATCAGTTATCTTAAAGCTTTCGTATGGAGACAAATTATGTAGATAAGACTATTTACGACTGTATTATTTTTCGTTTTTTCGATGAAAGGTGGACGTGTTTTGTTTTCATAAATGTTGTTAAGTGCTGTTGTTTTCAAGGTTTACTGCATTATTAAGAGTTGCATGATGGATGGGCATGTCAAGTGAGGAAAAGAGTGAATTAAGGTTTAATGGTCCCTTTGTTTTCTCGTACAGAAATATAGCGTTATTATAAAGCCGAAAAACATATTACGAAAACAAAAAAGGTAGATAGTTTTAGCAAAAGAAAAGACTACCCGGAATGGGAATGCTGTTGTGAATTTAGTGACACACAAAACTTTTCATTCAAATTGGGCCTATCAAATATCGTCTTGAGTTTGTGCGAATATTTAAAAAAACATCATTGGTGTTTAATACATTTTTGGTCCAAATTTTAAAGTGCCGGCCAACAAAAACTAACGCTATATTCTGTTAGTAATTTTCCGTCTAAAAAAGTATTGTTATGGAACGAAATCTGTAGCTGTTAGTTTTATTTCATCAAAAATGTATGAAAAGGCAGATTTTTCAAACCTTAAAAAACCAAGGAAAATGGTGCCATACTAAAAAATGCTGAGACGGACTAGTTCTAACAGAATATAGCCTTAGCTAATTTAATCGAATATTTATGAAAGGGCAGGTTTTTCGAACCCAAATAAAACAAAGGGCAATGGACCTACAGCTTTGGTGCCATAATAATAAATATGTAAACGGGCAACTCCTAACAGAATACCGCTTTTTTTTGGCCGGCACTTTCACATTTTGGACCAAATCCGATTATGTCCTTTCTAACTGCAAACCCATTATATATATATTAGGTTTAAAGGTTTTCGATTCATGTTAAAATGCAGTTACTGAAAATCATTGCCTAAAAATTATACACGTCAATAATACATTAAGGGCCTGTTTCACCACTTCTGAGCAAGTTCTTGTTAGCTTATCCGACATAACAAGAACTTACTAGGAAGTGGTGAAACAGGCCCTTAATATTAAAATCTCATCTTCTACAGAATCGATGGCAGATCATTCTAATTTTTTCCAGCCCAGTATTTTGCCAATTACCACGACACGGTTAGCACTAGGTACCGGTTGCGTCCACAAGCTCATTATTTTGTCTATGTTTCCGATTATATAGTTTATAAGATCCGTAACGTATTAAGTACGACTATGCCATGTCGATTGGATACCAATTGAATCGTGTAGTTACACAATAAGACCTCAGGAGACCAATCGCGCTAAATAAATCTCCACTGAACCGTGATTGAACCACCTGTCGACCACAAATTTTAACATTCCGTATCGCACTAATCATTTGACATCCGTTAACCGTTATGATAGATCGCTCAGACATTAAAGGCTGTTAATCACATAGTAAATAAGTCAAGTTTAGCGCGATACGGAATTCAGCACAGTTGAATAGTAGTTGGATTGCAATGTGATTAGAACTGAAATTGGATTTTTATTGAAATACGATGCTCACATTACGATGGGCGGGCTCGGACAGGCGCGAAAGTTGCAATGTAAAATAATATCAAAGAGAAAGCTACGTCCTCCGCCCGTGGGGCTCGTATGGGCGTTATCTTTTGGAATTTTATCGGTATTGAAATAGGTATTATTTTACACTGCACCCTCCGTGTCTGTCCGCGCCCATCCATCGTAATGTGAATAGACCTTTAAACTAACACGATCGGAGCCCAGTTCGCCAATCTCATAATAATCATGTTTCAGGTAATCCGCAGGCGCAAGGAAGAGCTATCAGACAACAATAACACCCACGACTGTAAAGACGATCTAGGCGGTAAATACAAGCCTTTCCTCGACCGGCTCATAGAACTGGCTACTGACAAGGGAGAGTTCTCTGATCAACAGATCAGGGAGGAAATTGATAGCATGATAGTAGCCGGACACGATACTTCCGCTACTTCCATAATGTTCACGATGTTGCTACTTGGCTCTCATACCGATATACAGGAGAAACTTTACCAAGAGTATGTATTTTTTAAATTTGTTTCTGTTTTCCTACTAAAATGTTGAGTTTCGTGATAGAAATAATTTACGAATGACCACCGCTTTTAGAATCGAGGCTACAATCACACAAACTACCTTTTTAGTACGCAGGTTCGATCAAGGTTCGGTTTTCGGTGGCTGGCCCGCAATAATACTGCAAAATGCACCTTATTTCTTCATCTACAAGGTGTAACAAAACACCCTTGTAATATTTTAAGGGGTCAAACTGAACAACTTTTAATGAAATGAAATGAAATGAAAATTATTTATTCGTAAGATTTTTGGTGATGCTAAGGTGTTAGTTTTACAAAGTCCCACAAAAATCTGTCGTTTATGGCGTACAAATATTTAGTCAACAGGTAAGTATACTTACTTACCTGTTGATAATACTGTTGACTTACCTGTTTACAAGGTGTTACAAAAATACAAATAAACATTTAAGGAGGTGGTTTAGACCATCAAACTGAACAACTTTCACCATGGGACCAACATCGGAATCACGAAAAAAAAAATTGATGTTCCATACTAAACTACAAATCTACTCGAGCTGTATGGGACAGCAGATTTTTTTTTTCCCGATTTCGATGTTGGTCCCATAGTGAAAGTTGTTCAGTTTGATGCTCTAAGCAACCCCCTTCAAAGTTTCAAATGTTTATTGTTACTTTTGTAACACCTTGTATATCAATGATTACAAATCAATTCATATTAGTATTTATACTATTACATTATAATTGTTCTGATGTCACATCCCTTTAAGAATCTTATGTAAGTATTACCTTTTTTAATTAATATATTGTAAATTAAATAGCACGATACAAATCATTAACACAATAATTTTTAATCCATTGTTTAAGAGTCACAGTAATGTCTAATTAGGAATTGTTATGATTCGATTCAAGAAACTCATTTACGGTGTAGAAACACGTTTTACAACGGAGCCAACATCGAAATCATGAAAACAAGTCTGCATATAAAACTACAGTATCAACACTACATATTCAACTCAAATGTATGGGAAAGCTGCCTTTTATAATATTTTTCGACGTTATCTCTAAAGTGAAAATTGGACAGTTTGGTGGTCTAATCTAAACCCTAAGACAGGATATAATTTCTCTGTGGTCTAAACCACCCCTTTGAATGTGTTTAGGATGTTTAGTACAGGGTGAAATTGATATCATTAGCATCATTTTAAACTAAGAGTCTACCTATCAAACTGAACAACTTTAAGTATAGGAGCAAACTGAATGGAGCAACAAAAAATCGCAGTTCCATACTAAACTGCAATGCCTACTCGAATCAAATGTGTGCAACAGGTGATTTTTTTTTTGCTCCGATCGGGTTGCTCCCATAGTAAAGTTGTTCAGTTTGATGGGTAGACTTTTAGTTTAAAAGGATGCTAATGATATCAATTTGACCCTAGTAAGCAAATGGAATAAAGGGAAATTTTTTGTAAAGAGTTTAGAAATGAATTGTTATTTGTTTTCGCAACATTATGTATTTGTAGTTGTATGTTGTTGAAGTATCGGAACCTTAATTGTTATTTCTATCCTCTTTAGATTGGAAGACGTACTTCAAGGGTTGGGTCCAGATGGGCATTTGGATAAACATGACTTATCGAAGTTGGTCTACATGGAAGCTGTCTTAAAAGAGAGCGTGAGACTCTTCCCTGTCTTCCCCATGGTGTCGCGACGTGTCGATAAAGATTTCAAACTTAGTGAGTTGAATTAACGACTGCTTATTTGTTTTAGTACCCATTTAAATGACTATCACTTTTTTTAACTACTATTAAATTTTTTGTTTTTTGTTATTCTTATTTTTTTGTTTAATTGCTTGATTTATAGTATTGTAACGATTCTCTACATTCCGAAAAGACTAACTCATCCACAAATAAGGCTTAAGTCTAGCTTTGTTTTTCGAATAATGCTATTTTGATAGACTATAAATAAAAGATAATAATAAATAAATAATAAAAAAGCAGTCTTAAGGATTGTATTATGAGCAAAAACACATATGAGACAAGCCTCGTGGAAAACTTAAACCCGAACGACCGCGCGTGACGTTACTTGCAACGTGACCCATCCTTTATTGTTAGCATGTCAATTGTATGGTATGTTTTATCATTCTAACCCACCATCCCAATTTCCAGAAAACTACATATTAAACGCTGGAGCGGACTGCTTGATCATGCTGCATGGCATCCACCGGCACCCGATGTGGGGCCCCGACGCGGAGCAGTTCAGGCCGGAGAGATGGCTTGACCCCGCCACGTTGCCGGACCACCCCGCCGCGTTTTCAGGCTTCAGTCTCGGCAGAAGGGCCTGTATAGGTATGTTTCCACCATGGGCATAAGGTGGCGCATGGGGCATTAGAAAACACATTGCCTGCCCTAGGAAAATCTATTGAATGAAGTGGCTTGACCCCGCCACGCTGCCCGAGTACCCCACCGAGTTCTCCAGCTTCAGTCTCGTCAGGAGGGCCTGTATAGGTATGTTTCCACCATGGGCATAAGGTGGCGCATGGGGCATTAGAAAACACATTGCCTGCCCTAGGAAAATCTATTGAATGAAGTGGCTTGACCCCGCCACGCTGCCCGAGTACCCCACCGAGTTCTCCAGCTTCAGTCTCGTCAGGAGGGCCTGTATAGGTATGTTTCCACCATGGGCATAAGGTGGCGCATGGGGCATTAGAAAACACATTGCCTGCCCTAGGAAAATCTATTGAATGAAGTGGCTTGACCCCGCCACGCTGCCCGAGTACCCCACCGAGTTCTCCAGCTTCAGTCTCGTCAGGAGGGCCTGTATAGGTATGTTTCCACCATGGGCATAAGGTGGCGCATGGGGCATTAGAAAACGCATTGCCTGCCCTAGGAAAATCTATTGAATGAGGTGGTTTGACCCCACCACGTTGCCCGGGAACCCCACGGAGTTCTCCAGCTTCAGTCTCGTCAGGAGGGCTGTGTAGGTATGTGTCCACCATGAGCGTAAGGGGTCATCGGGGCACTAGAAAACTCATTGTTCCTCCCCCCTCCCTCTCCCCCTCAGCTTGAAAAATCTATGGAATCTCATATGCACTGGTTCAAAAGAAGGGTGGCAAATTTGAACCTTTTTACGAAAACTAAAATGGGAAACCAGGCTGCAGGTTCAATAACCAGAATCATAAGAATTATCTGCATTTATACAATATCACAGATGATGTTTAATTCGACAAAGTTCAAAAGCAAACTCCAGCAACCCGAATGTCAAAACTAATTAAGTCCTTAATAAAAAAAGTTATTTAAATTCAGCTTGGTCGACATATATATAATCTTTGCTGCCAAATTCTTGGTCAATGTAGATACACTTCCCTTGTTTTCCTATCAATAATTTGTAGTAAGTATAGGTACGGGCTACGCTTTCCGCGTCAATTGTCTCCTAAATAACTGTCTTTATTAACTACATGAATAACTTGTCAAGAAGAAACAAGACGGTCAAATCAAAAGCAACTTTAAATGACATGTAACACTTTTTACTTAACCTTAAATCTAACCTTGCTTTTCTCTCGAAATGGCTAAAATCATTTTTAAAAAAACCGGCCAAGTGCGTGTCGGGCTACGCACAGGGTAGGGTTCCGTAGTTATCCGTCACAATATACGGACTTAGAAGGGGGCTTTTTGTTTTATACTACGGTTTAACGGCCAATAAAGTCCAAAAAGTACATTTTACAAGTTGGTCGACTATTACTCGTTAATTTGTAAAGCCTACTCAGCAGTGATAGTTTTCCTTTTAGATTCGTTATATACACTACTGCTGTGAATTTTTTTACGTATCCAGAAACAACCGTTTAGCTGGCAAGGGGGCGGGGGGGACACTTGACTCTAACAAAAATTTTCAGTTTAAAGCTTAATATTTCGCTAACGGATCCCTAAATCGAAAAATGGTTTTCTCCACCCAAAATATTTTTTTAAAGACTTATCCAACGATACCCGACACCATGGGATAGACGAGAAAATAATTTGTATCCCCACTTTTCGTGTAGAGGAGGTACCCTAAAAAAAAAATTTCAAGATTTATTTTACCACTTTGTCGGCGTAATAAATATGTATACCCATATCAAATTACAGCTTTCTAGTACTGAGCGTCTCGGAGCTAGGCCGCGGACAGACTGATGGGCATGGCGAAATTATAAGGGTTCCTTGTTGACTACGGAACCCTAAAAAAGGTTCAAGGAATAACCTGCTTCAAAGAATTCATATTATTGATATCGAATTGGTTATTTAATGTCAATCACAATGAGCTTTACTTACTAATGAGAGTACTTAATTATTAACGTAATTTCTAATAAAGAAAGAGTAATTATGCGTTTTTTCTTGAAAATTTATATCGAAAGGTTATAGTATATATAATATCTCCTAGAGGAAGAAGTTGTATTCTCACTTACTTCCTTTATATTTCACCTCGAAACTAATATTATATTATAATATAAACTACGATCATAATTATAAGACATAAAGTACAATACAGGGTGTAAGTGACAGCCTAGCAAATACTGAAACAGTGAACTCAGACCATCAAACTGAACAACTTTCACTATGGAGCCTACCCAGGAAACGCGAAAAAAATCAGCTGTCCCATACATTTGAGTCAGGTAGGTGCAGCAGTTTTGTATGGGACGGCTGATTTTTTTTCGCGTTTCAAAAGGTAGGCTCCAATTTGATGGTCTGAGTTCACTGTTCAGGTCGTAAGTTTCACTTCTTTTAATTTTTCACACAGCCCGCTACTTACATCCGCCATATTCCATTTTGTAAAACAAAAAAACCCTCCCCTCTATCCACCGACACTCCTACGTTCCGATCTCTTCATCATTTGTTTCCCTCCACATCCGGCCTGTCCTCAGACATTCAGTTAAGGTTACAAAGAATTGGCATAAATCAAAAATTTAAGACTGTCAAAAGATCTATAACATTGTACATTAACTCAAAATGTTTATAACGTAGGCTCGTTTTACTACAAAATTTATTGCCATTCTCAATAGAATCATTTTCGTCTTTGATTGGAGGCCCGATAGCTGTCGGTAATTCATTTAAATTCAGTTCAATAGTCCAGTAGCCAGAAAATCTGAACCTTGGACATAGTCAGTCCGTTACAGGCCGCGTTGATGTCTTTTCTAACACGCTTTGGCACATGACGCGGACGTGTCGAGTATCTTGCCAAGGAAAGGACATCAACGCATTAACTTATCATGTAGAGGTAAAGATTTACAAAATTTTCGATGCTTCGTCCGCGTGCAATTAGAATATTTAAAAATCTTAGGCTCGGAGGAGTGTACGTCAAATTAGATTTAATAAGAATTGATAAAATATTCATTCGTAATTTCTCACACTATTTATTAATTACAGAACTTCGTAATTGTTTTATTATCGAAGATAAAGACATTGTTTTTCTTTCTCTAAGTATAAAAAGCTTCCCAACCGATCCCGGGATCATTATGGAATTGCAAATTACTTAATATTTATTATATAACGGATCCAGAAAACAGGAAAAATCACAATTAAAATGTAGGTAATTTCGCATGGTAGAATTGCAAACCACGAACTTTCTATAAACCTTTTCCTTTGCCATTTTAATAATTGGCATTACATACTATTATTTCCATATAGTTTCATATGTGAACACTGGTGGCCTAAGTTTCTTTGGAAACCTGGCATTGTCTTTTCATGATTCTATCTTATTTTATGTGCCTAGGTGGACTTTAAAACTAATTTATAGCACAGTGTGACCTAAACCCGCACTTTACGCACGCTTTTCCGGGACCTAAGTTGTCTATTTCTGCACGGTGCGTAAATGAATCGACTACCTTCACATATGTAAAAAAAATTAAACAAACCTTTTTGAAATGTCGTTTGAAGCTTGGAAATGCACAGGAAACAAATGACAAGAAGGGGATAGGTTAGCGATTCTCCTGCAAGAACCTTCCTGTTGTAGAAAAATTTACAGCGACGAAATCAAAGAAAAAAGCTGACTTAGTTCGTTTCG
This sequence comes from Agonopterix alstromeriana, assembly GCA_963924505.1. Classification (NCBI taxonomy): domain Eukaryota; kingdom Metazoa; phylum Arthropoda; class Insecta; order Lepidoptera; family Depressariidae; genus Agonopterix; species Agonopterix alstromeriana. Next base: position 8,087,721 of record OZ004682.1, read on the forward strand.
CGAAAATTGTAACTTTCAACAAATCGTTTCTAAATCAAAATAATTTCAATGTTCCTTTTTGAATGTTTTCAATGTTTGATCCAATGAATGATCCAATGTTTCAATGATTTCAATGTTTGATGATCCAATGACTGGTTTCAATGTTTTTTTTCAATAAATCAATTCGAAATCAAAATCATTTCAATGTTTCTTTTAAAATAGCAATTTGATCCCTCGGGGGGGGGACCCCCCTGCTGCCCCCCCCCTGCCATCCGTCCGGGGCGGGTTTAGGTCACTTGTGCTATAAAATAGTATACGATACTCGCGACCAAACTTGCCTATTAATGCACGGCGTTTAGCACCCTCGCTGCGCTCGGGCGCTAACTTCACGCCGTGCAATAATGGGCAACTTAGGTCACTCGTATCGTAATGTACTATTCTATTTCAGGTAAAAACTACGCAATGATGTCAATGAAGGTCACTCTTGCGCATCTGATGAGGAAGTTCAAAGTGTCAGGAGATATCTCCAAGATGAAACTCAAGCTTGGAGTCATAATGAAGCCCGCATCTGGTCACCACATTGCTATAGAAATGAGAGGGTAGATGGAATAAACTATACGTAATTATAGAACTGTTTGCGTGTTTCTATATGGACAATATTTGCAAAAAAGAGAATTGCATTGAGCTCTTTGACTAATTATTATAAGGACTTGCCTTGCGGTAGCATTTCCCCTCTGCCACGGTATAAGCACAATTGATCTTGTGCATTTACATTCAATTTTACATCTTATCACTAAACGATACAGCCTATAATTGCGAAATAATAACTTCGAACTTGGAACGTTTGGGGTTCACACGAGACTACTTTTCATGATTTTTAACATTCAAAATTAGAATCTAAAGTTATGGGGAATAAAATCCAAAGTTGCGGATTTCATGTTACATCGCCCCCCGCAAAAAGTGGCAATGGAAATGTTTGTTAGTAGAACTACACGCGTAACCAGTCAACATATAAATAGTAAAAGGGTAGATGGAATAAACTATACGTAATTATAGAACTGTTTGCGTGTTTCTATATGGACCATATTTGCAAAAAAGTGAATAGGGGACATTGAGCTATTATTTGACAGAATAATTCTGTTAGACCGCAATGTGTCATTTTGTGTTTTTTGTGTGACATGTGGTTTCTATGAAAGGGCTTGTCTATCGTTAAAGTGTAGGTTAAATAATTACTATTACTACTATAACTAGGTATTACTATTCTTCTCGGCCCCATCGGCCATCGGTTCTGCGAGCAATGTGCCCCGCCCACTGCCACTTTAGTTCAGTAATTCTTTGGGCTATGTCAGCTACTCTGGTTCTTCGCGGATCTCTTCATTTCTGATTCGATCTCGTAGGGATAAAAATCGTGCTGATAAAAATGTACTTAGTCATAATTGTATTGTGTCTACTGTAGTTGATACAATAGTTTTATTAACTTGTAAGAATATTGTACTAATGTTGAAATAAAATGGTATACTTATATTTGAAAAGTACTTATTTGTTATTTTTAATTACAACTGTCATGCACCATTTATTTTACTAGCAATAACGTACCTACAAATATTTTAGGATTCCGTAAGCGATACAGACTTCGATTCGTTTGTGCAGACTAATTTATATTTTATTAGTATTTAGATTTAATATGATTTTTACTGCATGTTCTATTTGGCGAGCCTGACAACATCAGGTGTAGCTGTATTTAGGCCTAAAAAAGGCCTAGGCCTAGGCTTAAGGCCTAAATAAAGTACAGATTTATGTCTCGTAAAATGCGGCCTTCGACATTGTTTATGAAACTGTCTGGTTTATAATGGTCGACAGAAATATTTAGAAATATTAAGTACTTCAGTCGGTACTTTATTGACACCTAAAATATTTCTTTCGACCATTATAAACTAGACAGTTTCATAAACAATGTTTCCCGAACCGCAGATCCCGAAATAGAACCATCCCGAAGCGCAGCTCAAATTTTAAGCACAAGATTAACTTTATCTTTTTCAGAAGATTTTAATGAGCCAGCTAAATTAAATCAAATGTTTTTACGAGACTATAACTACAAAAGCGTCCGAGCGCGCTGCATACAAACGAAGTTCTGTCCTATGAATTTTCTTAATCACTGTGTCGGGATTTCGTCAGATTTCCCTTAGGTAAATAATATAGAAATCTGACTAGGTACCCACACAGATATTGGTTTTAGATTGTGTTAACAATATTTTTTTTACTGGAATTACCAAATGTTAAAACGTAGGACATAGCTTCGTTTTGTATTGGAGCGCTTTATCAGGACGACGCTACATCCTCTTAAAATACAGAACCCTCCGATCGAAACGCGAATCGAACCATCTCGATTTCATACTTGCACGCCTGAATGCATTTACGCTTCGCATGTGATAATGAGAATGTGCATAAAAAAATAAAGATACCACGGCACTGTTCAAAGCAATGCGAACTGCGGTCTTATTTCTAGATAATTGATTACTTTATTTTCCAAGCGCTTAGTAATATCGGCCTAACCCTTTCTCGAGGATGTGTAATGTTCTTAGTTAGGTAACCTAAGCACTAGTATCCGCATTGGGTACGCGTGGTGGACTAAGGCCTATACACCCTTCCGGAGAGTAGGCCCGTAGTAAATACCCGGATTAGAACCGGCCACCCTCGGCTCAGCATGCAGGTTCACTGTCGACTAAGCCTTCAAAACATGTTATTGGCAGGTTGTTTAATTTCTTCGGTAATAAAAGCGACCGCGTCGAGACATCTGCCGCAAACCGTGTTGGTTTCATTACATCTTTACAATTTACTATCTAATTTGAATCTGCAATGTAAACTTCAGTTTTAATAAGATAGTTATCTGCTTAGTTAGCTAGGTTGTTAAGTGTATGGTTTATTGAAGATGTTTATCTATCTAGTTATTGAAATCAACATTTATTACCTCTAGCTGACCCAGAAATTATTTCGTATCTGCACCTGCATAGGTAGCATGGCACCGTGATATAGCGCTATCACACCTTCGCTCTCTTTCTATTTGCGTACGAACGAACGAGATAAAAGACGTGATACAGCCGTATCACGTGTAACATGCTACGCAGGCTGGTTACAGATCCGCAAAATATACAGGGTGTAAGGAACAGCCCTCCGCAAACTAAAACAGTGAACTCAGACCATCAAACTGAACAACTTTCACTATGGAGCCTACCTCAGGAAACGCAAAAAAAAAATCAGCTGTCCCATACAAAACTTCTGTACCTACCCGACTCAATGTATGAGACAGCTGATATTTTTTCGCTTTTCCTGAGGTAGGCTCCATGGTCAAAGTTGTTCAGTTTGATGGTCTGAGTTCACCGTTTCAGTATTTGCTAGGCTGTCGCTTACACCTTGTACAATTATAATATTGTGTTTACTTTCTGCGATGGAAAGTACAGATAAAACCGAGGACGTAACGCACTAACACTGCGCACTAACCCAGAAAAAGCCTATTAAACTCTTGTTTTAAAAATATCCTGATTGTAGTTAATATGTGGCATAGACAGTGTAGGGAATCGTTATGAAAGCATTTTGACAAACTAATTTTGATTAATTTTGGCATAGAGATAGCTAATCACCTAGATTAACATTTTCTCATAGGTATTCTACTCTAAATTAGTCCGTAGTAGCGTCTACCTAAGAAAAACTAGTCAATTATTTCCAATACAATTTCAATAATAGCTGCTCTGTGTTGAACTTTAAAAATCAATAAAGCGGCTAAAACGAATAACTTTGCATGTTTAATGACTGTTAACGGTACAAAATGTTAATTTAAGATAAAAGACAATTAATAATGAACAATGGAACATTAATTTAAAAAAAATGATAGAGTTAAACAAGTACCTACCTTGTAACAGTTACCACGTTCAAAACATCCACTGTTTGATAATGTTTGGCCTGGACATCAGGTCTCATCAGCCAAGAGAAGGGTTAGTTTCGAACAAAGTAAGAGGCAGATGCTGATGATGATGATGGGTAATGCGAAGATAACCGGAAGGACTTTGACACTATTTTTGTTCTTCCATACATCTTGTTTTTTCAAAATTGATATCAGTAGCATCCTTTTAAACTAAGAGTTGAACAACTTTTACTATGGGACCAAACCGATCGGAACAAAAAAAACAGCTGTTCCATCAAACAAATCAACCCACATCAACCCAATGCTGGGCATAGGCATCCTTTTTATGACGCTACTCCTCACGGTCCTGTGCCAATCTGATCCATGTCCTACCCGCAATCCTTACAATGTCCTCTGACCAACGCATTGGTGGTCTACCCAAGGACATCCAGAAGGAAGCTGTTCCATACTAAACTGCAATTTCTACTCGACTAGACTAGACTGTATGAAACAGCTGTTTTTTACGCTCCGATCCGTTTGTTCCCATATTAAAAGTTGTTCCGTTTGATGGGTAGTTAGTTTAAAAGAATGCAATTGATAATCAATTTCACACTGTATATTATGTCACATATCGCCATGTTTAATGTAACTATAGATTATTTTCGCGTTTTCTATATTGCTCCAATCTAAACCAACCCTGAAAAGGGAAGAGATTCAAATTGTTTCCCTATAGAAGACTACCATACCAGTGCTTGTACCTACAACGAAGGCAAAACTTTTTTAAAAGTCTCGCCATCCCAAAAACATTAACTTTAACTATAATTGAAGCTACTATTGATCTGTTCAAGTCGTGGTAGCTATTGGTCATTGACCAAGCCCTTAGAATCAAATAATAAACTATAATTGATAGAATCTTTTGAATTTAACAATATTGTCTATTTTGTGCCGATATGAAATTAATAAAGATTAAGATAGACTTTGTATGAATACATTTTTAGTCAAAGAATCTTTTTTGGCACGTAACTTAGACACGATTCGTGTTATCGATCCCTTTTGCAAAACACTGTCATATCGTAATGAATGAACTAAGAATGTTGTAAATTACAGTAATCTGATATACATTTGTAAAGCAGTAACTAGTACCGTAGTAGTAACACATTCATCGAATTACATAGAGGCAAAACAAATGATAATACTTGCTATAGGTACTGAGAGTGATAAGCAAATTATAGAGAATTAACATTTTGAGCCTAGAAGCGAAAGCCACGGTTTATACAGAAGAGACGTGTGGCGGTGGCGGATAATCTAAGTAACACAATATAAACCTTATAGTACGTAGCATAGCGTCGTTTTTGTCGTAAAGGAGAATCGCGCCCGCGCCTCCAGAAACGTCGCCTGGAGGCGCGGGCGTAATTCTCCAAACGAAGCTATGCTACGTACTATAAGGTTTATAATTGTGTTACTTTGACTATCCGCCTATTCCTCACGATGTTTTCCTTCACCGAAAAGCCAGTGGTGTTGCAAATCGTACATAAATTCCGAAAAACTCATTGGTAGAGTCGGTCTGGACGGAGATCAAACCTTATCGCTTTCTGCACGGCAGGCAATGTTACTCGCCACTTGAGCTATTTAGCTTAGAGCTTGAACACTTTTTGTGTAATTTAGTATCCTTGAGTATAAAAATACTCAAGGATACTAAATTACACAAAAAAATATACTATCACCGCGGAGTACTAATCACTGCTGGATATAGCTTCGCCCAATGATTTCTAAATTAATAAAATCGATAAATTCAGATATCAAGAGTTCTTCTTTTTAATTTCACTCATCCTGATTCGTAAAAGAACATAGTTTGTGTCACTTTCGAATATGAATTAGGATGTGTAAAATCAAAAATAACCTCCTGCGTCTACCAATTTTCACAAGGCTGAAGACCTTTCGATTCGAGGAGAAAACCTTAAAAACAAATTAATTGCACTTCGATCACATACCTACCACTGAAAATCTAATAAATATAGTTTCTTTCCTAACATGCTGACGGTTTTTAAGGATAAGATCAGACCATCATACTGAACAACTTTCTCCATAAGATTTCCTCGAAATATCGAAAAAAAACAGCTGTTCCCTACAAAACTGCAATCCTACTCGAACCAAATTTATGAGACGACTGATTTGTTTTTCATGATTTCGATGTAGGTCCCATTGAAAAAAAAACTGTTTTAAGATCTGACCTTCCCTTAAAAACCATTAGCATATTAAAAAGGACCCTGTATAATCAAGATCTTAAACAAGAAGTACGAATTCACACAAAACAAATATTACCTACAGCACTGAAATATCGTACTAATGTAAACTACAAATTGTGGTTTACCTTTACACTGAAAACCCTGAAACAATGATGAAATATCAACAAAAACAGTGAAATACATGCATTAGTAGCAGTTAATCAATATTTGATTATAGAATCGCGGAAATGTCTTCACTATTTAAAGTTTTGATCGGAAATTGCAATAAAATGAACAATGCGCAAACGCAAGAGAGTTGCTAATGTAATGCCCTTTTATTTATAGGCGGCAAGCGTTTTTAGGTGTTAGTTTATTCGTGCACCCCTACAGCCTCTCAAGAATATATACTGGGTCCTTCTTAATATGCTAACAATTTTTAAGCTGATGATCAGACAGTCAAACTGAACAACTTTCTATATGGCACCAGCATCGAAATCGCCAAAAAAAAATTTGCAATCCTACTCGAGCCAAATGTATGAGACAGCTTATTTTTTTCGCGTTTCCGATGTTGGTCCCACAGAGAAAGTTGTTCAGTTTGGTGATCTGATCATCTTCATAAAAAACTGTCAGCATATTAAGTTGGATCCTGTATACAGTAAGTAGACTTAAAGTGGTGAATTAGACCTTAAAACTGAACAGCTATCAATATGGAGCAATGTCGTAAAAAAATAAAAATTCTGCTGTCCCATTTTAGTCGAGTAGGTTCATTTTTATTTGAAACAGCAGTTTGTTTTATTTTTTTTCTATGTTGGCTCCATACTGAAAGATGTTCAGTTGTGAGTCTGAATCATCCCATTAAATATTACTAGGGTGTTTTGTTACACTTGTATATCGTTTATTCGACACTTATAAAAAAACAAGTTTTATAAGAGTCGAATAAATGTTATAACCAATTGTTTAAACATTTACGAGTATTTCGTATCATTATCTGGACTGTATTTATGGTATGATCAAAACTTTGCTTTGATATTGCTGGTTGGCTAGTTGTAGAAATTAACATTAATTATGTTTGAGGCCGTGATTTAGGAAACTAAGGAAACTGTGTAACTTAGGTAATAATGGGTTGGAAAATCGTTCTATAATGAAATGACCCATTAATCAAATTATTGGCTACATTGTTTATGCGCTAGTGGCTTTGAAAGCATTCATTTAGTTTAATAGAATTTCTACAAATCTTAGGTACGCAAGTACCTAAGTAATATAACCATAAATCTCCGTTTGTGTGTCTGGTTGTTCCCTTCTAAAACAGTACTGACTTTATTTCTGTGAATGTGCCTTTATGATGGAAAAGAGTAATTTTATAGTGCATTAGAATTAGCACGAAATAAAGCATCATTTCATATAAATTTTGCCACTAATGATAATTTCAGAGCTATGTATGGATATGATTACCTTAAATTTGCAACCGATTTGGACCTACATTAAACAGCGGCCCAAAGCTTTTTTTAAACCGACTTCAAAAAAGGAGAAGGTTCTACAATTATTATACCCTAAAAATTAATTAAACACTACTTTTTTGTATATTTTATGTATTTTAGATTAAGGTATGTATTCTATGGGTCTGTTAAAATATTTTTTTTTTTTTTTTTAGGTACTTATGTTCAACGATATTTCAGACAGTCTAGGAGAAATAAGGTTTGAGATTGCATTAAAGACACTTTAGTAAATTGTATTTGAAATAATGTTACTGTTAGTTTATAACACTTATGTCGAGATTTCGTGGTTATATTGACTCAGGAACCTGAGAAATACCTTAAAATCTATATAAATGTACAAAGGGCAAGCTTATTTTGAAAGATATTTCTTCCAACATACTAGCAAAAGAGACAGTTAATTATCACAAGGCAAATTTAATGTGTACAAACAAACAGTAAATAATTTCGTTTTGAGGTTATAATTTTTGAAGACTTACAAAATATTAAATATCTACTCAAATTTACGATATTAACCGGGGATTATTATTGTTATAAGTAAAACGTATTGAATGAAGCCATCCTGTATAAAATCACCAGTTTTCCATTTTTTTTTCATACCTAAATTTAATGATTTGTAAATGTCTTAATTATTCAATAATACACAATAAAAAATCGGGGATTATTGAGAATTTATGTTTTTCAGGTATTTATCTACTATATTCCAAATTATCACCAAAAGTGCAATAAATGCAACCTTCTCCACACAAAAATCCGTAGATTTCCCCGACTAACAATTGTGTACCAATTTATAAATCTTTTTTTGCTTGCATATTTTTAATAATAATACAAAGAAGTATGATAATGTGATATTGATGAAGATGAATTGAAATCGAATAGTTATAGTTTATGCAGGGTTTTTCAGGGTTAATAAATGACGATTTTTTAAGGGAACCAACCAGACCATCATACTAAACAACTTTCTCAATGACACCAAATATAAAAACGCGAAAAAAAAATCTACTTTCCATACAAAACTGCAAACCTACTCGAGCCAAGAAGGACTCTACACATAGAATAATTGTATTCTGCGTATTTTAGAATATTATTTTTATTTATGTAGTATGGCCCACTCCCTCTCACCCTTATTCGTGAGAGGCCTTTGCCCAGCAGTGGGAGCCTTCTTTACTTTTTTGTACTTACCTATTCTAATTTAGTTCAACCTTGTTTTCTAAGGACACCTGATTCGTCTGCAATATACAAACACGCCAATGACGAAAGTGAATTTTTTATTCGTTCACATTCGTTCAAAATATCACCCGATAAAAATACCTAAGCATCTGCATAGAAACGAATATAACAGATTATTTTCCCATGGCAAAACAAAATTCCAGCAAGCGTAGCAGCAGGCAAATTTAATAGAATTCATCGCTCAAAGCCTATGCTATGCACCATACCTTTCTTAGTCCTCTTTCGAGGTCCAGACTCGGATAGCGTGCTAGCATGCATCCGTTCAAATATAAAGAAAACTCACAGGATTTTCGCGTCCTGTTCACTTTTGTCCGTCGATTGGTTTACACTTTATTTGGAATTCGCGTGTGACCTAATTTTTTTATTACACAGTAAGTGTCTATTACAATATTGGCCTGGTTTTAGTGATTTGCATATAACATAGATTCAGTGCAAAGGTATAAATGATATACCTAAAGTTTTTGATTTAGAAAGGACTTCTGATACCTACTTAACCTAACAGGAGTAACTGTGTATAATAATTTGGACGGTGAACATTTTTTTTTTCCTTTTTTAAAACCTGTTTGATATCTGAAACACTTCAGTGAAATTAATTTTTGAATATCTTTAAAATTAACTGAAATATAAGTGTTTAAAATTAACGATTAGAGCGAGAGGGATTTACAGGGTGAAATTGATATAATTAGCATCCTTTTGAGGCATTGCAGTTTAGTATGGAACAGCTGATTTCTTTTTGCTCACATAGTAAAAGTGGTTTAGTTTGATGGGTAGACTTTTAGCTTAAAAGGATTCTAATGATATCAATTTCACCCCGTATCAGAGAAGTGACGTCATAACCTCGTATTTGCATACAAATCATGACGACGACGTGTCAAACAAACCCCTGTTTTGCATTGAAGAGATAGAGATTATAAAAAACGTTTTTCAATCGCTTTGTAACTTTTTTGTTTTCAATTTGATTGTAATTTCGTTTGAACATTTTGTTATTAAGTTTAGCCTTTTAAGATATGAATTTCCAGGATCAGTCATCATCCTAATTATCATTCCATTTGTTATTTTCAAATAACGACGAGATTTTCCGATTCCTATTTAGCTTTCTGGCCAATTCTGATTACCAAATGTAATTAATTTATTGGATACATATACTATCCGACATATCTTGGACGTTACTAAAGCTGTTTTAAGAATAAGCTAGAGGAAGTGTTTCAAATCTGTTTCTGTAATGCAAAATAGCCTTAAAATTTCGTTGCTTGTTTGAATGGAGTATAGTTAGCCCTTAGGTAGTCCTAACGCTGGATAGAGCTTGGATATTTCTAGAGAAATGAGGAAATCTCTACCTAGGAGTAATACTATTGTGATCGTGAAAATGCCTCTATTTTCTGTACTTTCGTTTAGTTGCACGGTATTTTGTTTAAAACTTTCAGATAAATAGTAAAATAAATGTTGACGAAGTTTCGTCTCAATTATAATATTCTCTGATATGATTAATGTGCCAATTCGGTGAAGGAAAACATCGTAGCGAAACCTGCATGCTTCAATTTCGAGGCATGTATTGTACCTACTGTCCATTACAAGTGGCGACGGGCTCACTCCCCGTCACACTACACAGTTTCGGTACTACTAGTGAAACGTGGATGTTCTGAGGTTTCAGAATATGTCTGACTACCCCCTCGGGGAATATAGTCGTGAGCATATGATGATGATATGATGATTAATGTGCCTGAGTGTACTATTTCTTAATTTGATCTTTTGGGATAGGCATAATTATATCTCGTATGGAACTAATAGGAATTGGATCGGACTCTATAGTGCATAAACTTAAATGCGTTAGGTCAAAGTCAAAGTCAATATCATTTATTCAATATAGGAGCTTGCAGCACACTTATCAAACGTCAAATCTTTTTTAAAGCTACCACCGCGTCGGAACGTGTTGTCGCTGTAGAGAAGATGCGGCCAGAAACTCTACAACATAACACGACTTAATAACTATTACAATATAAATTCTTAAGCTAAAGTTATGTATACAATAATACATAGTCTATTTAATAAAATAATTGTTACTATACAATAAAGTAAATAAACTATAAGCTAGTGAGGTTAGGTACATTAGGCACGTTAGGTAAATACTTAACGGCGTGCTACAGATTATACAGGGTGGAATTAATATCATTAGCATCCTTTTAATCTAACAGTCTACCCATCGAACTGAACAACTTTTACTATGGGAGCAAACCTGTCAAAACAAACAAAAATTCTGCTGTCCCATAACTTAGGTCCACTTTCACTACGGGACCAACAGCTTTCACTATGGGACCAATCAATGGGAAAAATCTGGTGTCCCATACATTTAGCTCGAGTAGATTTGTAGTTTAGTATGGAACATCCGATTTTGTTTCGCGATTTCTATATTGGTCCCTATAGTGAAAGTTGTCCAGTTTGATGGTCTGAAGCACCCCCGTCAGTATAAAACTCGGTTGTTCGTGTTCCATGGACTAAAAATATATTTTCTTCTTGCGGCGAACGAGCCGAAGGAGGCAAAAGAATCGAATTTTTTATAATTCTTTGTATGAAATTCTATGACACCTCGCACACTTATCCGCGGCGAATCGGACGAATTGTCAGAAGAATTAAAAGTAAATTCGTTACGTTCACCTCTTTCGGCTCCTTCGCCGCGGATAGATATGCGTCCACCCTTAATACCAACAACCAACAAAAAGTGCGTTAACTCACGTTCCTATTTTGATACAAAAACTTTAACAGTAACGCATGTAAGGTTACACCCTGTATAATGACAAACGCTATTTTCCAGGAGGATTCCTTATGATAGAGAATGATAGGCCTGGCGTTATTCTGGGTCATATGTCTCCTGTACGCGTATTGGCTATGGCGACAGCATTCTACCACCAGCTCTGACAACGAGCCCCCTGCATGCGCCGGCGCATTGCCTCTGATCGGGCATGCGCATCTGCTTATTGGAGACAGTGTTTGTAAGTTTACTTGAATACTTGATAAACCTTTCATATTAAGCACGTATTCAGACTGGTTTCAGGGGGGACATTCATTGAAAAAACAATTAACAGTAATCGTTATTTTTATGTACAAATCTTCCCATTTCGAGGGGGGGTTTTAAATCCTGCCTATACAAGGTGTTATAAAAATACAAATAAACGTTTAAGCGGGTGGTTTAGATCATCAAACTGAACAACTTTCGCTATGGGACCAATATCGAAATCGCCAAAAAAAAATGGTTTTTCCATACTAAACTACAAACCTACTCGAGTTTTTTTTTTGTGTGCTGGCCTTGGTGACATAGTTTTTTCAGACCGCCTTACGGCCTCCAACGTGGTGGAATCATCTTTCTTTTCAGAACTAAAAAGCCGCTTCATTAAAATTCTTACATTGAAAGAACGTGTTTCTCGTTTCAGATTTATGGAAAGCAATGCAGGATTTGACAGAAGAGAGTATCCAAATAGGTGGTGCCATATCTGCATACATAGGTCCTCGTACCATTTATGGTATGTACCAATTCTTCTTCTTATCGTGTGTCAGAGTTATGTACCACACTGAAAAACAAATGCTACGTATACGTAGCCCTTCGCAGCTTACGTACCACGTAGCTTACGACGCGATACTGATTACGAGTGTTGCATCAGTATTTAAGTTGTCTCGTACTTCATAATGAAGCTTCATTGTGAAGTACGAGAGTACGGGCTACGTATAAGCTGCGACGGGCTACGTATACGTAGCATTTTTTCTCAGTGCAATAGTAATCTTATTATTAATTAAATTTTGGTGTGAAACTTTCAAATCGGAAGCCAACCATACCCGTCAAATGCCTCCGGAAAGAAAGGCAAAGATAACCGTGGGTCTCAAAGGTCCCCATCACCTGATGCTGGACTGCAAGTTGCGTACAATTTTCCAACATTGCGATGTAGGTAAAGAGCGTCGGTGGCGCGTTGCAGAGAGATATGGAAACCCAATCTTGAGGTCCGGCTTCGAATCCGCACGAACGACATACCATGTACTAATGAGTTTTTCTAACTTATGTACGTAATACCGACTCAAACGGTGAAGGAAAACATCGTGAGGAAACCTGCATACGCTGAAGAAAAGTCTGGTAATGGTGTGAAGTTTACCAATCCACATTGGACTCGCGTGGTGGATTAACACCCATACACCCTCCCTGAGGGTAGGCCTGTGCCCTGCAGTGGTACGTATAAAGGCAGATGATGATGTAAAGAAGAGTTCTTTAATATTCGTCCTTGTTGGTCCTTGCAATATGAACGTCTCTGGTTGGTTTAATATACCAAAGGAGGTATAGAATATTATCGTACTAACTATTCTTCACTCACTGTTACTAATAAATTATCAATTATTATTATGAGTATGATTTTTCCCCGCAGTGTTGACAGATCCTGACGATGGTATGACGGTAGCAAACACTTGCTTGGAAAAAGATGGATTTTACGAATTCGCCAAACCTTGGCTTGGCGAAGGACTCGTCACAGGAAAATGTAAGTTTTTACAATCTTTATGAAGAGAAGAAGATCCCTTTGTACTTACTTTAAGTTCTGAAAACTATACTGACACTTTTTTAAGGGGATGATCAGACCATCAAACTGAACAACTTTCTATATGGGACCAATACTATGAGTATGGGACAGCAGATTTTTTTTCCCAATTTCGATGTTGGTGCCGTATAGAAAGTTGTTCGGTATACGGACTCTATATACTAGGTACCATTTAATAATCGAAATCCTTGAAAAGAAACTCTCCCCATGAAAAAAGAAGATTTTCCTCTCAGCTAGGTGATGGCATCAGATTAATCGTGATCAAAAAGTTGTTTAAAGATCTCACCATGCTCCTTTAAATTGAAATAGAATAGACCTCATAATCAAGAGTACAGAAAAAGAGCAAAGATAGGCCAGTAGTAGAACTAATCCAGAGACAATTATCGAAACTTCTTTCTTTATCTGGAGGCCATACATTCTGTTTTCTCTTTTAACCAGTATCAATATGGAGGAACCATCGAAAGCTATTGAATCCGGCATTCAGTCAGCTAGTCCTGGACGGATTTCTAGATGTATTCAACAAGCAAGCCAGGCGTCTGGTGAAGGATTTAGCAGAAGAAGTAGGAAAGGGGCCGTTCGACCACTGGGTTTACACCAGACACAATGCTCTGGAGACTATTTGCTGTAAGTGTAAACTTTTACCTCCTACTCAAGAAATTTAGCTAGACGAACTACGTACTGGTAAATAGTTACTAGATTCCTTTTCACGAAAGGAAGATTATGGAAATAACAGGTTTCACGAATACAGGTACAAGATTCGGTAATGGGCTCATTCATGGAAAACATCGTCAGGAAACCAGCATACACTGAAGAAGAAATTCTAATGAGTTCTGTGTAGTCAAATAATCCGCATTTGGCAAGCATGGCGAACTAATATCCTCCTTGTGATTTGGCCTTTAAACTGTAGTGGAACGTTTATAGGCTGATGATGACATGACATTTTCTTCTTTATAACATCAACTCCAGGTAAAATGCACAAAATTCTTAGTTCCTCTATTTATCATTTCAGTGACAGCATTAGGCGTGGACTTCACAGACCATACGTTACTCAACAGTCAATACGTGCAAGCTACTGAAGAGATGTTCAATATCTTAGTGGAGAGATTCCAGAATGTCCTTATGCATAACCACTGGATGTACAGCTGGACTGGATTGAAAAAGAAACAGGATGCTTGTCTCAAGATACTGCATAATATGGCTTATACGGTAACGTCTTGAAATACTCTAACAACAGATTGACCACTAACTTACAATCATGCAACCCTGTAGCATCGAGTAAGAAAATATCCTTCGAATCGAGTAAGGAAATGGTTCATCTTCATCATCATCACAGCCACCGAAAGACGTCCACTGCTGGACATAGGCATCCCCCAAGGATCACCACAACGACCGGCCCTGCATTTCCCTCATCCAGCCCGTGCGCGTTCTCGCCGCCTTCACCAAGTCAGCGGTCCACCTTGTGGTAAAATATTTGCCTTTATCCAACTTCTGTTTCAGGTGCTCCAAAGAAGAAGATCAGAGATGAACGGAAACGTCATAGAGCATCTTACTGAAAAGAAATTGGGTCTGTTTTTCTCTATTCATATTGAATCTTTTTACTTAAGTGCCATAACCATGTTTACTAATCCTCTCAAATTTCCAGGTAGCAAATTCAAGGCATTTCTGGATCTACTGCTAGAACTGACCGTTGAAAAGGGTGCGTTCACTGACCAGGAGATCAGGGAGCAGGTGGACACAATGATTGTGGGTGGACACGATACATCTGCCAGTGTTCTTATGTACACTCTTGTTATGGTTGGCTCATATCCCGATGTGCAGGAACGGATATTTAAAGAGTAAGTAATCAGATCTTCTATCCCCTTTCAAGCAGCAAATATATAAGCTCACTTTTAACATTTCTATATTTCATGTTTTAGACTGGAAGAAGTATTCGGTGATTCAGACAGGGACGCTGAGAAGCACGACTTGTGCAAGCTTGTCTACTTGGAGGCTGTGATAAAGGAGACCATGAGGGTTATTCCTATCGTGCCCATAGTTGCAAGGCGGTTGGACAGGAATATTAAACTTAGTAAGTTTTTCTATCTAAAATATTTGAATTGTGATTGTGATCTATCTAAAATTTTAGAATATTATTTGAATATTTGACCAACATTATTTCTCAATTTTCTTCTAAGAAATTTTTGATCTTCAAGTGACTTTTAAAAATCTTAAATACCTACCTGGTAAGACATTTAAAATTTGCTTACAGATTTCTTGTTGCGCAGGAACTGCTGTGATCTGAAATAGGCTTGTCTCTGTTCACAAATCACTTAAAATACCAATGGTAGATTGGAAAGAGAGTCTATTCTGTTCTGTTCTAATTTCATCATCGGTGCCCTTATCTCATTATTTAGGGTTGTCAGTGCAATAACTCATCTTCTTCCATTCATTTCTTTTAGTTACCATTTCAGCACTCACAATTTTCGTGTTTTTCCAAATTTCCAGAAAACTACACCCTATCGGCCGGTAGAACCTGTTTCATATTCCTGTACGGGATCAACCGTCACCCGATATGGGGTGAAGACGCGCAGGTGTTCAAACCCGACCGTTGGCTGGACCCTGCCACTATGCCAGACCATCCGACCGCTTTTGCTGGCTTCAGTATGGGCAGAAGGCATTGCATAGGTAAAATAAATATACCGTTCTATATGTGTATTGACCCGCTGTATAAAATAGTATACGTAAGATGGCTGAATAGCCTAGTGAAAGACTTGACTGATTTGCAAAAACCTGTGCTCTATCTAGACAACGAATCAGCTATAAAGCTTTCTCACAATCCTAAATATGAGCACCATAAGCGGACCAAACACATCAAGTTGAAGCATCTGTTTGTACGTGAATGCGTAACCAATGGTGAACTTGAAGTAAAACAAGTCCCATCCATGCGACAGCTGGCGGATATGCTGACAAAGCCTCTTTTTGGTCCAAGATTGGAAGAATTAAGTGGAAAAATTGGATTAAAGAAAATCTCCAAATTTTAAAAGTTCCGTGGGTGTGAAGAGATTGTATATATCTCTATAATCTATCATTATGTACTATGGTTAAGGTTGCTATAGAGACACTTGACTGTTATCTCTCTGTCAACTATTATATTTCTCTAACGTATATTTTCCATTATATATTAAAACTATTATTTGCTTTGACCAAGTTATTATTTATTTGTCATACTTATATACACACAGTATAAAAGTTAATACATATTTTCTGTGGCGATATCGATTTCGAAAATTCTGTGTATGGTGGTATGTATTAACATCGCTTTCGGTTTGAGAGACAGTATTTATTACATCTCTTTTCTCGTTACTTTTCTCATTTGTCTTTCATCTCCCTTTTTCTTCTTGTTTCTTCTCCATGGAGTTTGCTCAACAAGAAATTACACAATCTCTATTTTTTTGGTTCTTGGACAATGTCACTTCTCATACAAATTTTGTTACAGGGAAAGCGTACGCGTTAATGTCGATGAAAACCACTCTTGCCCATGTCCTCCGAAAGTATAGAGTAAAAGGAGATTACACTAAGATGGAACTCAAGCTGGACGTGATGCTCAAACCAGTGTCAGGTCACCATATTACTATTGAACGTAGAGATTAATTTAGGTATTAAATGTATTTATTCACTAGCTGTTTTTTCTTTCTAACCAATACACAAGGTCACCTAAATGAGTCTAAGGTGGTTAATAAACTCATCACAAGCGTTTGCAAGCTCTGAAGATTGGGGGTGCTTAAAAACGCAGGATGGATACCGGGGAAAAGCCGTATCCGTGTTTATAAATGTACTAAAAGGGCACTTTAGAGCACTTAGATAAGCATGTTAGAGTCTTTGACTATTTATATGTGGACTGGTTACGCGTGTAATTCTACTAACAAACATTTCTGCGACTTTTTGCAGGGGGCGAGGTAACATGAAATCCGCAACTTTGGATTTTATTCCCCATAACTTTAGATTATAATTTTGAATGTTAAAAATCATGAAAAGTAGTCTCGTGTGAACCCCAAACGTTCTAAGTTCGAAGTTTTTATTTCGCAGTTATAGGCTGCCTCGTTTAGTGATCAGGTGTAAAATTGAATGTAAATGCACAAGATTAATTGTGCTTATACCGTGGCAGAGTGGAAACTTAATCGAATATAATGCTTCTGCATTATATTCGATTAAGTTTCTATGGGAGTTTTGTTTTATTGGAGACCACCTCACTCGACTGAAAAAAAAAATATTTTTTCCAACCCGTCTTTCGTTGTATGGGATTGTTATGACCATATACTTAGTGTCCATTTATAGTTGTAGTCAACGACCCATGTTAACTGATAGTACGGAACACTAGTTGCCCGAGTCCCGACTCGCACTTGGCGGGTTTTTTATATGAATCTATTGCTTTTTTCTTCATAACTTCTACATTTCTGTTTTTGGGTTACCGTTCATCATGCCGTGCGTCATTCGTTGGGCATCTTCATGCCAAATTTCGATTCAATAGGTTCAAAAATGAGCGAGTTGTTGAGACGAGGCATACGGACAGACTGACAAACAGAATGGACGAAAGTATAAAGGTTCCTTGTTTGACTACGGAACCCTAATAAATAAATTAAAAACACCTTGATATAGGCACCGAAAAAATTCAAACAAGCATATGGAAAAAAATCATTCTTTAATTTAAATTACATTTTACAATATTTTTTTCATATTTACATAAATAACTAAAATTAAAACCTTCGCTTTGAACTTATAAGCTGGCACAATTTCGCTTTAACGAAAACCGATTGGGAGGAAATAAATGCAGACACATTTTGTGCAAGAAACAAAAAATATACAAAAAAAACAATATGGTGGATCTTTAGATCTATAACAGAACTGAAAAAATTTTACCAGCGAAATTAGTTCTCTTATGCAAATTTTAAGGCTATATTTTCACATGTCGTTTACATTCCGTCTGCCATCTTTGCAATAAAAGGTAATTTACCTTTTATTACACTTACATTTTTTTATTTGGTTCCCCTTATATGAAATACTTTAATAGGAAATACTTTTATATTTTGCGGTTTTTTTTTAGTTTTTAGACTTTTTTAAACAAATTTAATGGCAGAAAGATAAGTGTCTCCATAATTTTATATATTATGCTAGATCATGTCAACTTTTGAAGCCTTTATTTAACTTTAAGTTATAGCTGTTAAAATTACCTTTAAACCTTGCTTTTCGTCATTTAATTCGTGGAATTTCTAAATTGAAACAGAATTAACTACAATTTAATTAAAGCAAGGTAAAGATTAAAACCTTACCAAAGTTCACGATCGGTCGTCAAAAGTTTGACCACATTTTCTGTGTTTTTCTATGTAGTAACAAGATCTACACGACAACGATTTTCGAACGCATTAAAGGCTAAAAAATCCTGTACATCCTGAAAATGTTAACGTTCACTACTTAAATATGATCCGCGTTATGTTTACAAGTAAAGTAAGCCGGAAAGTGATGCGTGCGCCATGACAGTTTCGGCTGCCTGTTTAATTTCAAGATGGCGGCGCGCGGCTTCCGCCCAGCAATGAGCTGCCGCCCTCGGGGCACCTTGTAGGAGGTTCACGTAGCGCAGGGCGATGGCTAGGTTGCCATGGTCCATGTAGTATCTGGGGAAAGAAATTTGGGTTTGAAGATCATTCCACCCACAGAAAAGAGAATCATTCGAAATAGCATGAGGACTGTTTAGTTCGAGAACTAGCGTGACCAAAAAAAAAACAAAAAACTATTCAAAGTAGGGGATTATCGGGACCTATTATTCGGAAGATTTGATCCGGTCAAAAAGATTATACCTAATAGAGTGAGCCATACCAATTGTAAAGTGTCCACTTTTTTTGACGTTAAGGTTTGAGTGTGTGGTGTCAAGTAGTATGGACAAAAGGCACCAAGTGACATATGGCCTTATGTTTACGGTCACTTTTCACACACACTAGCTCAAAAAAAGTGGACAGCCGCATAAACAAATATCTATAGTTCCATCTCCTTCTACTATTAAAGGTACGTCATAAGACAAAAGAGACTAACTACAATCGTAAATTTATGCGGACTCTATGGAGATCCTTCCTCTGAGGATCCGGTCTAGATTTATTAATGGAAAATTCTAGACTTGTATTTTTTTTTCAGATTTTATTTAAAGTTCCCTTTATACGCAGACGGGTTTTTTGATTTCTTAAATTTACTTTTTTATTTTACACTTTTTGTTATTTCAACTTTAAATCGTTATAGAACCTAAATGGTCTTTCGAAATGAAAAATGGTAAGAACCTGGTGAATAATGATAAGTAAGAACGTAAGTAAACGTAAGGCCGCCGAAACCTAAATATGATTTTCAAATACCTATTCAATGATACCCCACTCGACATAGTGCAACTTTCATTTTTTAATTTTTCCCAATATGGAGTCTGGTAGTCGCTATATTGCATTTTGATTACTGTCATGTCTTCCGTGACACTCGCAAGATTAAGACAAATCGATGGAAGTAAGAATCATCAAAATCGGCCCACGCGTTTGGTCTCTAGTGTGCTAAAAAGGAACACACTTACATACAAACATACATACATAGGCTGATAAACACATTACCCTTCCTTTGCGTCGCGCAGTCAGGTAATAAAAGACAACGTGGTTTAGGTAACTCACCTCGCCCTCTGGATGATGTCAAAGGTATCTAATTTGCTAAAATCTGTAGGCAGGTTGTCCAGTTCATCTTTAGGAATTTCCGCGAACTGAAACAAATAATTCCATGAAGATAAGTTATAGCCTGTTAGGATCCCACTGCAGGGCAAAGGCCTCTTACAAATAGAGAGGGAGTGGGCCATACTGCACCAAGCTGGCCCAGAGCAGATTGGTGGAGGCAAGTTAGTGGTTAACTTGCTGGTTAACATGAATAACAAATAAAGGAGTCCATATTTTTAGGCCCACAAACGGTAACGTTTATTGATGGTATTACACTCTAATAGCATAATTTAATTAAAATAAACGGACGAAAGATTTTGTAAAATGTATCCGGAATCCGCGAGTTTCCAACTAGTCAAATTAACAACTCTTTATCAAACGACAAAACGCGTGCTTTGTATGAAATATTGTATTAAAAATTTAATAGTGTCGTCGTTGTTTTTCGTCGTCGTTTTGATACTTTTTATAGTTTATCCAGTTATTAAAAATAGTATTCAAGCAAGCATTACTCAAAATGTGAGCTTAGCATTATTTTCAAACGGTTTATTTACTGAGCAGTTAAAACTAAATTATATTTTATGTAGTCAACTCCCCTCCCTTCCTATTATGAAATCAATATAAAAATGCACCGTTCTGACTTTTTTGCTAAGATTCTTTTTTCCTGTTAAAACGTCACATGTAAAACAATGCGGGTATAGGAACGTCTTAGATGTTCATACGAAAATAAAAAACCAACGTATTTTACCAAGATAAGATGTGCGCCAACTGCGATTACGCGACACTCCGTTTAGATGAGGTACAGCTAATATTACCACTATAATCTAGAGATTATGAGAAATAAATCGACATGAGTTCCATAACTATACGTCAACTATACGCTTACATTTTTTGGTGGTCTATTTCCCACAGTGATGAAAATATATCTTTTACAGTCATAGCACAGTCCATATTATCATCATCAAACACAAGACGTCCGCGGTACAGTCCATATCATTAATATCATCATCAAACACAAGTCCACAGCTGGGCATGGACCTCCCATCATAAAGATAATATTTGAATTCGCATTGGCAATTACAGTTAGAGCCAAGCCACACAATGCCTTTCGGCGAAGTAGTAGCGGATTTTTTGTATGTAGAACGACGAGATGTAAAGGTGTTTTCACACCAAAGTCGCCGACTCCTCAGCGGTTTCAGTATGGATAAGACTGGGTCGCTAGATAGACCGTGCGGTGCATGTATCCGCAATGCCTAATCTATGGCAACGTTGTCTATGTGTCGGCGACTTTCGTGTGTAGGTAGACACCCTTAGTGCGCTTTCGCACTGCGGCCGATCCGAATCCATTTATAACCATATACAACGCGTTAATGAATTAACGCAAAACTAGAAAGTAGTTTGTTTTGAATCAAGAGCAGAATCCAATTATCATGTTTTCAACATAGGTAATTTTTTTCAAAATAATAAATAATTTGTGGGTAAAATTTAAAATTTACTTAACTCGATCTTAACCCAACGCTCGGGCACTCTCACGCTACTTACTAACAAAATAAGATTCTTAAAATGTATCCACAAGCACGCTAGCGCTTTCATTCATTGCTAAAATGATAACAAATCTTTTTTTCCTCAAAACTTAAAATGCGGATAACATTAAATTTTAACTATCAAACTAATGAAATTATTATTTCAAACTAATTATTTTGTTATAAATCAGTTGGGGTCTATGAGGTTTTGCGCTTATTCATTAACACATTGTATATAGATATAAAACACGGATCATCGAAAACTGTATGGATTTTGACCGTCACATCCGTAATTTCATTCTCGGAAGTAATTGTAAAATCCATGCATTTGTTAACCGTCAGTGAAGTGTTATAAATAAATACTTTCAACTGTTAATACCTTCTGAAAGAGAACCTGCGACTGCAGCCACGAGATGAAGTACATGGGCAAGGAGGCTCCCTCGCGTCCGATCAGAGCCACTTTCATCGCAGTCTTCTCCATCTATAACAAACAACATACACTTATCAATACAAATATAATTTAAGTGTATGAGGAATCCTGTTTATTTTTAATTTTTGTTTAACTTTTGACGAAGCGTGTTGCAGATTTACAGTTTGTATTTTTTATATCTAATAAAGTTTATCCTATTTAAATGTCAAATCTGACTTCGGTATATTCGATTTATGACGACATTGCGCCCTATGAATTTAATGGACAAAATAGTAACAGTACTTTAACCACAGTATAAGAAAGAGTATCTAGTATTACCCGTACAGAAGAATCACTTCAAAAACAATGATTTCAATTGTACCCTGTGGTATACAGTACTTGCAATCACCCCTAAAAGTAATGCAACTGTTTACCCTAGCACCCTCTAGATCCCACCCGGGCGAAGGTGGGGCGTGTCGCTAGTCAACTGTATGAAGAGAAAATGTCATTATAAGAATCGAATAATGTATAGCCATACCTTCTCGAACCTATCGCGTAGCGTGGTCTCGGTGACGATGCCCTTGTCACGCACGTCCTTCGGGATGCCGTTCAGTACTATTTGTACCAACATGTCGTCTTTGCCTGCGGGCAATAAATTCATATAAAAAACCGGCCAAGTGCAAGTCGGGACTCGGGACTTAGTGTTCTGTACTACCAGTTGTTTAACGTCGTTGACAACAACTATAAACGGACACTAAGTATATGGTCACATAGTAACTGAATATCATTTTACACGTGGTCGTTTTTTGGGTATAGAAATATCCAAGTTAGTGCCAGCCTGATAATTTTCCCGCCATCTACACGTTATTTCGAATGTTCATGATTTTTTCAGATTTTATATGGCAATATTTTTGAAATAGAGGTGCGAAACAACAGTTTTTCTGTGTTAGTTAAAAATTCGTTAAACAAAGTTTATAAAAAAATGTGAAAAATATATTTTTAGATTCGCTTTTTCATAAGCTTTCAATTGATAGGCCACACGATATTGTTAAAAACAAATTTCCTTTCAACCTCTCAAAATTGCAATAGCAACATAGAAATCACGAAAAATAAAACAGCTGTTCCATACTAAACTGCAATCCTACTCGACCCAAATGTATGGGACAGCAGATTTTTTATCGCAATTTGGAAGTTAGTGCCATAGAGAAAGTTGTTCAGTTTGATGGTCTAATCTTCCTTTTAAAAACCGTCAGCATATTAAGTTGCATAAGCATAAGCTCACGACTATATTCCCCTGTTGGCGTAGTCAGTCTGAAAACTCAGAACATTCACGTATCACTAGTAGTACCGAAACTCTGTCCAGTATGCCGGGGAGTGAGCCCGTCGCCGTTTGTAATGGACAGTGGGTACAATACATGCCTCGAAAATGAATCATGCAGGTTTCCTCACGATGTTTTCCGTCACCGAAAAGCCAGTGGTGTTACAATTCGTACATACATTTCGAAAAACTCATACCACACACACACTCGTGCTCATATTAAGTTGGATCCTGTATAAATAGGTACCGGCTTTCTCCAAGGCCTTGAGTTCGTTCTCTATCTTGGTCTCGGCGCAGGGTCGCCTGGTGGCAGCCAGCAGAGCCTCCGCGGCGGCCCACAGGGACTGCGACCTACGGGCTTCCTTCTCCGCCTTCGCTCTCTCTGCAACAGCGTAATATAAATATAAGAAAACTCAAAATCTTTTATTCAAAATGATATCACATGGATAGCTTTCTGACGTCATTTTTGACTCTACTACCACGTCGGAAGGCGTTCCGTTGTAGAGAAGATGCGGACAGAAACTTTACAACACACATCTTTTAAAAAAATATATACAAAGTACACTTACAAATACAATATTAAATTACATAGTGTAACATTGTCAAGACCAGACATTTTGGTCATTCATATAATCATTGAGCTTATAGTAACCTTTTTTACAGAGGACTTGAAACTTTTTGTCTGGCAAGTCTAGAATATCCTCTGGTATCTTATTATAATAGCGTATACATATATTATTTACAATATTTTGCATGGTCTAGAGGAGGTACCTACACTAGTCTTAGACCATAATTATAACTAGGGACCAGCCTCGCTTTAGCATTCCCCTCTGCCAAGTTACAAGATCAAATTGATCATGCGCCTTTACATACAACTTTTTACCTTATCACTAAACGAGACAGCCTATACTTGCGGAACCATAACTTCAAACTAGTCTTGTTTGGGGTTCACACGAGACTATTTTATTTAACAATCGAAGTTAGAATCTAAAGTAATGGAATAAAATTTAAAGATGCCGATTTCATGCTACCTCGTCCTCCGCAAAAAGTGGCAGAAAAGTTTTTAGTAGAATTACACGGGTAATTCGGCCATAGCCGCGAGCTCCTTTTTGAACAGCACCCTCTCATTCTCCACCTGGTGACACCGCGCGGCTCACTCTTATTATCTATAGTGTGCTAATTTGTACTCGCACCTGAGAGTATGCTCGAAGACCTTAACCTTGCCGGCCATAGCCGCGTGCTCCATAAACAGCATCCTCTCTTTCTCCACCTGGTGACACAGCGCGGTTCACTCTTATTATCTATACTGTGCTAATTTGTACTCGCGCCTGAGAGTATGCTCGACGACCTTAACCTTTCCGGCCATAGCCGCGTGCTACTTAAACAGCACCCTCTCTTTCTCCACCTGGTGACACCGCGCGGCTCACTCTTATTATCTATAGTGTGCTAATTTGTACTCGCGCCTGAGAGTATGCTCGACGACCTTAACCTTGCCGGCCATAGCCGCGTGCTCCTTAAACAGCACCCTCTCTTTCTCCACCTGGTGACACCGCGCGGTTCACTCTTATTATCTATACTGTGCTACGTTGTACTCACGACTGAGAGTCTGCTCGATGGCCTTAAGCTTGCCGGCCATAGCCGCGAGCTCCTTGAATAGCACCCTCTCTTTCTCCACCTGGTGACACCGCGCTGTTCACTCTCATTATCTATTCTATACTGTGCTGTACTCACGCCCGAGAGTATGCTCGACGACTTTAACCTTGCCGGCCATAGCCGCGTGCTCCTTAAACAGCACACTCTCTTTCTCCACCTGGTGACACCGCGCGGTTCACTCTTATTATCTATTCTATATTGTGCTGTACTCTCGCCCGAGAGTATGCTCGATGGCCTTAAACTTGTGGTCCATAGCCGCGAGCTCCTTGAACAGCACCCTCTCTTTCTCCACCTGGTGACACCGAGCGGCTCACTCTTATTATCTATTCTGTGCTACGTTATACTCACGCCTGAGAGTCTGCTCGATGGCCTTGAGCTTGCCGGCCATAGCCGCGAGCTCCTTCTTGAACAGCACCCTCTCTTTCTCCACCTGCTCTGACACTGCGCGGTTCAGTCTTCCTAGAAGCTGCAATCAAATACACAATTCTTTCTTAATATCATCATCATCGTACCACTAATCTCCGCTAGAAAGTTGTTCAGTTTGATGGTCTGATCATCCCCTTCGATTCGTCCCTTTCCTTTCGATCCCCCATCCGATTTAGCCATCTGCCAGCATAGTCAGTCTTATTTGACTCTTAATACCGCGTAATTGTACTTTGTATACTGTTTTGTTTAAAAGTGTTCTTTGTAGAGTTTTTAGCCGCATCTTAACGGAAAACCTTCCGACGCGGTGTTAAGAGTCAAAAAAAAATCGTCAAAAAGCTATCTATGTGATGTTACTTTGAATAAGAAATATTACGTTTTGAGTTTCTATGAGCCTAGCGTGCCACCCCAGAGAAACGACAAAAATCGGGAGATACTCCTATCTTTGTTACTTTGCGTATGGGAAAGGGACCGCGCATGAAGGTTTTTTCGTTTTGTCGTGCGTGGCGAGATTCTAGAGTGATTCTTCTGTATGAAATACTATTCTGCATTCTGTGTTATATACCACTAGATTTTAATTAGTAAATTTTAAGGGTTTATTCAGATTCAGACAATGAAACATGGGTCGAAAAACGAGAAGTTTTTGGATCTCCCAAACAAAAGAGCGGATCAGCAGATCGATTTTCTAAGGGAGGTCAAAATCAAATTTCGATTTTCCTTTCGACTCTGTTCCTAGGGAAAGTGGTTTCATTTCAGTATCTGACTACACCTATAATAAAAACTAGGGGTGTATTTATTTAATAAAGAGCACTTTCACCTCCATACCTCGGTTTCTTTCTTTTTCAGTTTGTCCGCCATTATCTCCTGTTGTATTTCCATCTGCTTCTTCAGCTGCTCCTTCATGTTTCTTTGCGCCTGGACATTTATTTCCAAAGCCTAGAAAAAAAGAGTCTTATTAAAGTATAAGTATAAATAATACGTGTTAATGAATTAACGCAAAACTAGAAAGTAGTTTGTTTAGAATCGAGAGCAGAATCGAATTATCATGGTTTCAACATAGGTAATCTTTTTCAAAATATTAAATAATTTGATTGTAAAATTTAAAATTTACTGAACTCGATCTCAACCCACCACACTCACCCTACTTACTACCGAAACAAGATTCTTAAAATGTATCCATGAGCACACTAGCGCTTTTATTCATTGCTGAAATGATAACAGATCATTTTTGCCTCAAAACATAAAATGCGAATAACTTTAAATTTTAACTATCAAAATAATGAAATTATTTGTTGAACCTAATTATTTTGTTGTAAATCAGTTGGGGTGTATGAGGTTTTGCGCTTATATATTAACACGTTGAATAGGGTCCTTCTTAATATCCTGACACTTTTTTAAGGAGATGATCAGACCATCAAACTGAACAACTTTCACTTTGGGACCAATATCGAATTCGCGAAAAAAAAAGTCGGATGTTCCATACTAAACTACAAATTTACTCGAGTTAAATGTATGGGACAGCTGATTTCTTTTTCTTGATTTCGATGTTGGTCCCACAGTGGAAGTTGTTCAGTTTGATGGTCTAAGAAACCCCCTTAAAAGTTTTAAATGTTTATTTTTATTTCTATGTTGGTCCAATAGATAAAGAAGTTCAGTTTGATGGTTAAAAGCATTGGGCTCTTTAAACGGAGGTCGTGGGTTCGATTCCCGAGGGGGATACCTAGGGGTATATCACTTAATGCGTTTTTCCCCAGTTGGTTAGCACATTGCAGGCCGAATCACCTGATTGTCTGAAAAGAAAGATGATTCCGTGCTTCGGATGACACGTTAAGCCGTTGGTCCCGGCTACTATCTCTCGTAGTTGTTAAATAAAAACCACGTCAGAGGCCGTAAGGCGGTCTGAAAAAACTCTGACACCACGGCTTGCCCACACGATAAGAAGTTTGATAGTCTGATCATCCTCTTAAAAACCGCCAGCCTTTGACTAATTATTATAAGGACTAGCCTTGCGGTAGCGTTTCCCCTCTGCCACGGTATAAGCATAATTGATCTTGTGCATTTACATTCAATTTTATACCTTATCACTAAACGAGACAGCCTATAATTGCGAAATAAAAACTTCGAACTTAGAACGTTTGGGGTTCACACGAGACTACTTTTCATGATTTTTATCATTCAAAATTAGAATCTAAAGTTATGGGGAATAAAATCCAAAGTTACGGATTTCATGTTACCTCGCCCCCCGCAAAAAGTGGCAGAAATGTTTGTTAGTAGAATTACACGCGTAACCAGTCCACATATAAATAGTCAAACCCGCCAGCATATTAAGAAGGAACCTGTATTTTATGTTGCTATGATGACGGGGGATTTTACAACAATGCGGATGAAGTCGCGGTCAAAAACTAGTGTATTATAAAAATACATACTATACCTTCTTTTCAAACTCCAGCTGTTTCGTGATTCTTTCCTTGGCTATCATATCCTCTACCTTCGCCTCTATCAACGCTTTCTCATCGTGGCCTGCAAATATAATAATAGTAAAGCAAACAAAAAAGGAACCCTTATACTTTCGTCGGTTCTGTCTGTCTGTCTGTATGCCCCACCTCAATAACTCGCTCATTTTTGCACCTATTGAATCGAAATTTGGCATGAAGACAGATAACAGTAGCCCAGAAACAGAAATGTAGTAGTTATGAAGAAAAACTTTATTTCGTAGAATACTTTACAGAATATAGCTTTCGGTAAGTACTTTCAGTGAAAATTATAACGGATGCTGTAGCCCAACCAGTTTCTGAAATAACCTGTAATATAAATTTATTTTCTAATTACAAACTAGATGGCGCTACAGGAAATTAAATCGCGCTATCGTTAAGTTCCCCTTTTTTTAAAGTAAGAAAATCGACATTACTACTTTTTCTAATTCTACTATGGAATGGCTACGGAACCCAATCATGGGGGAGTCCGACACGCTCTTGGCCAGTTTTGTACTCTCCTCTGTCTGTTATCTGTCCTCTTGCCAAATTTCAATTTAATAGGTGCAAAGATGAGCGTATTATTGAGGCGGGGCATACAGATAGACAGACAGAAAGAACGAAAGTATAAGGGTTAGGTACCCTAAAAATCAATAAATAATTCAATATAGTACTAACACTCGATGGCTCTGTTGATTTTCAGCTCCCTAATAGTTTGCAACTCAGCTAAAGCGTTCTGCAGGAATTGCACCTGGAATTACAAAAATATTTTTAATAATCAATATTCGAATCTTAAGTAATGGAATAAAATCCAAAGTTGCGGATTTCATGCTCCGTCGTCCCCCGCAAAAAGAGGCAGAAAAGTTTGTTAGTAGAATTACACGCGTAGCTCGTCCATAGTTATATTGTCTAAGTAGATTTTATATGGACTAATCACTATTGATATTATGAACTAAATGAAAATTGACACAAATCAGACCATATTCACCCACTACGCGCATAGGCTTCTCAATTTTTCATTCGCTTTCGCAATCACGTTGAAAGTTCATAATCAAATAAAGCATGCTTGCCTAGCATGTTAAAGTAAAGAGGGCAGCGCAATAAGCATTTTCAGGACTAAGCCGTGCTTCAATTTCGAAGCGTGTATTGTACCCTCGTAATGGACAGGGGGAACAATACTTACCTCGAACTTGAATCATGCAGGTTTTCTCACGATGTTTTACGATGTTTTCCTTCACCGAAAAGCCAGTGGTGTTACAAATCGTACATAAATTTCGAAAAACTCATTGGTACGAGTCGGCCTGGACGGGGATCTAACCATCGCCTCCTGCACGGCTGGCAAGGTTACTCGCCACTGGACGACCACGGCGATATGCGATATGGATTTTAAAAAACCTTACCTGTTTCAAAGTATAAATGAGTAACATGTCAGTATCGCCTTTGATGTCAAGCTGTCGCGCGCACATGTCGATACCGGGGAACAATAGCTCCAACTCTTGTTTATACATCACCCTGGCCGCTTCCACCTGCAGGTTATAGATAGGGGTGAGAGGGACGCATCATACTCGCTGTCGTAAAACATCCTAATCTAACAGGTAGATGACACGATTGTGTCGAGACCTCCGCTTCTAAATACCTAGTAGACAAAGTTGTATTACGTTATGCAATACAACCTGCCCAAAAAATAATTTCTACTCTACACGTGTTTCGCTCCTCCAAGGAGCATCTTCAGGAGTTTCGAACGTTCGTCAGTCTAACTCCTGAGGATGCTCCTTGGTGGAGCGAAACACGGGTAGAGTAAAAATTATTCAAAGTCAAAAAGTCAATATAATTTATTCAATATAGGAGCTTGCAGCACACTTATCAAACGTCAAATCTTTTTTAAAGCTACCACCGCGTCGGAACGTGTTGTCGCTGTAGAGAAGATGCGGCCAGAAACTCTACAACATAACACGACTTAATAACTATTACAATATAAATTCTTAAGCTAAAGTTATGTATACAATAATACATAGTCTATTTAATAAAATAATTGATACTATACAGTAAAGTAAGTATTTGGTGGGCAGGTTGTATTGTATAACGTAATCAACTTTGTCTACTAGGTATTTAGAAGCGGTGGTCTCGACACAATCGTGTCATCTACCTGTTAGTCATGGATTTCCGCAAAGTAACGCCTGATTCAATTAATTACATACTAATCTATTTACAGGGATTAGATAAGGCGCCACAAGAGAAAATCAAAAAGTACAAAATAATAAGTAAAGCATCGTGTTTTAAATTCCCATCTACACGGTAACAAAACACCCTAGTAATTTTTAAATGGGTGGTTTAGATTAGACTATCAAATTGTACAACTTTCACTAGTGAGATAAAGTCTAAAAAATTATAAAAATATCTGTTGTACATTCTTGTAGAGTAGGTACTCAGAAAGCTGGCATAGGCAGGCCTGTCTCACTCCACAGCTCGTCTCACTTGACAGCCGATCCCCACCGAGCGGTGAAGGGCAATAGGTTCGGTATACCGTAAACTTCTTGGTCAAATCTCATTAGGCTTGCCGCCATTTTGTGAGTGTCAATGCGAGATTTAAAAACCCTAGCGATGCCACGCTGCCAGCTCATGAAAGAATAAAAGAGGGAGACTATGTAAAGGAAGCTTTCATGCCTAATGACTCGGTTCATTTTTGTTTGCACGTGCACCGTTGTGACGTTTTGTAGGTTATTCGCGAATTGTACGATAGGACGGGTGCGAATAACTTTGGACCTTATAGCCGTGCAGAGAGAGTAGCTATTTATTTAAATCTGTTTTCGAAGTAATCCTTCTGTACGGGTAGGTACTAGTATTTATTCTGTGGCATAGGTATGGAGAACAGACTGCCTGACAACCGGTGAAACATGAAAATAGGCCATGGCGGTTGGTAATGGTCGTCCCTGTTTCCAACGTGTTTACACTAGCATCATCATCACCTTGCTCCAGTACTTGTCGCTGAGTACAGCCTTGTCGAGCTCCGCGTTGCAGGCGCTCTCGACGGCGCTGAGGTCGGCTCGGAACTGCTTTATGTAGCGTAATGTCATCGCCACGTTCTCCGGCGGGGCGGCTACGTTGGACGACTTTATCATGCGGTCGAGGGTTTCTGATTACAAACAACATAAATAATAATTAGTTGTTATGCAAGGCTGCAAAGTTGTTTTTGGGCGCGAGTACTTCTATTGAAACCTGAGCAAGCGAAGGATTGAATTCAAATATCTAATCTTGAGCGTAGCGAGGGTTTCAAAGGTACGAGACGCAGAGTAACTTTGCTGCTGAGCGAAAGACACAACTTTTCACTTCACTACAGCGAGGAAAATGCTAGGTAAAAGAAAAATAGCTTACATCAGTTTTTTTTTTCATGCTATCGCGACAGCATTTAGTCGTGCTGGCCAGTGCGATTATTATAAAAATAAGGTTGGCGCAATGACATGAAATAGTTATGAATGCATTTTCAGTGGAGTCAATTTTAAAAACCTTTTCCACGCTAACGGATCAAATTAACTTTTGTACTCGGATTTCCAATGATAAACAAGCTGGTAAAAAAAATATAAATTGAAGACGTTTAAGATACGTAATGCAATGTATTGTACATTTTTAGAATTTTTGTCTGTTTCAGACAACGTACAGCCTAAATAGAAACCTAAAAGCCTAAGAAGAAAGATAGAAACATGAAATTTGGATTCAATATAATTCGGAAGATGTAGGCGTGCACAAAGAAAGGATTTTTCGATATTCTAATAAAATACTACAAATTTATACGGCAAGTAAAATAATACATACCGATAGCGCACTTTGCCTTAGCGGAAGCATCTTGAGCCTTCTTGATGACATTGTCTCTCTCAGTGCGAGTTCCCTTCAGCAGAGTGAAGAATCTCTTCTCCAATGACTCTAGAGGCTGTTCCACTATCTGCAAATGAATGTTTCATAACTATTAATGCAATCTTCACTTTTATTTTTACAAAGGAGGTCACAAACAACAATTGAGAAGTAAGAAAGAAGTGTAGTTCCATTCAATTCATGTGTGTTTTGTTCCCGTCGTCACGAAACCCTAAAAACGACCTCCAAAGGGCCTACTCTTGGCAGAGTACCTAGGAGGCTGGCAGTGTTGCCTCTTTGGATCGCTTGGCTGATCCTTTGTGCGAAATAGCTGAAATCCCTTCTGTCAACTGTAGTCTCGAATAGGCGCTTTGATAGGCTTTTAACGAATTGTTTCGCCTCAGGACCATAAAGTAGATAAAAGCGAGCTCACGTTGAAAAGCGTCTTGTTGTAGCTCTGGCAGAGTTTCAACGCGATCTTGTAGTTGTCTATGGCAATCTTCGTGTTTTCGTGCATCTCGTGCTCGAGGGTCACTAAGTCTTTAGTGATGTTCACCGTCACTGGCTGCTGTGGTTCACATTTGTCCGTCTGGACGAGGGTTGCTGCAATTTTTACAGAATAATTACACTGAATCGAATCGAATGACACTGATGATGGAGCTTAGAGTGGATAGATTTGATGTGGGCATATTTCATAAGAGTCTATCATCACCAGGCTCTGATGCCCTTCACTCACTCAACCTTCATCACCTTTGCAAACTCATCAGGTAAATTAGAATAACTAAGTTAGAGAAGGAAAAATCTACAAATAAGGTACGACGGGACTGATAGTATAAAAGTCCTTAAAAAAACAAAAAGGATTAAAAAAAACTGGTGAATGCACTGCAATGCAAGCACTTTGCCGCTATATCACTATATCGCTCTTCAACGCATATAAAAGGAGTGAAATAGGCAAATATGCAACCAAAACATCCCCTGGGATCCACGTT
Source organism: Agonopterix alstromeriana (assembly GCA_963924505.1). Classification (NCBI taxonomy): domain Eukaryota; kingdom Metazoa; phylum Arthropoda; class Insecta; order Lepidoptera; family Depressariidae; genus Agonopterix; species Agonopterix alstromeriana. The sequence continues at coordinate 8,120,456 of OZ004682.1, forward strand.
TTCGCATTTTCATTGCCCATTTTCACGTAGAAAAATATCATGCGTGATATTTTCCAAATAAGCCATGTGAAGTGCCAAAACCATACAAACACCACACACGCTCTTCGGCGTAGTGGAGCTACGGTATTAAAAACTATCACCAAAGATCACAAGCAACTCACAGCGGTTTAATATTGTACCTAACACCTTTCTTAATCTACCTGTGAATCACAATAAATATCTTCGACTTTGAAGATAACCAGATGGAGAACAGAACTAGTTTATTGTATCATCATCATCATCAGCCTATCATCGTCCGCTGCTGAACATAGGCCTCTCCCAAGGCGCGCCACAAAACTCTGTCCTCGGCCTTCCTCATCCAGTCGCTACCAGCTACCTTTCTTAGATCGTCTGTCCAGAGGGCAGCAGGGCGTCCCACACTACGCCTGCCAGTTCGTGATCTCCACTCTAGAACTCTGACACCTCATCGGTTGTCAATTCTTCGGCAGATATGACCAGCCCTTTGGTGGTAGACAGCCCTAGATATGACCTATGGTGCGGAAACGTGGACCCAGTCGATAGGACTAGTTCATCAATTCAAGGTCTCTCAGCGAGCTAGGGAGAGATATGCTCGCTGTTTCTCTGAGAAATCACATCTCAGTACGTCAGAGAACTAAAGTGATTGACATAGCTTAGAAAATAAGCAAGCCGGTTTCTTGTATGGTGTCTTGGGGACCCTCAATTCCTTTTTTAAAAGTATTTGTTAGAAAATCGTGGAGGCCAAGTTATTGGCTGTAAGAATGTACTAAAAATAATGACGTACCTTTTGTGTCAACATCAGGAGTCTCGATCTTCGTCTCTTCGACATATAAAGGTTCGAATGTCGGCGGTGGTACTGTTACAAACACATGTTAGTTAAAAACAATGATTTCATTATTATGATATTGTTAAACAGAACATAAAAAGCAGTGCAGTATCATAATGTAAAATTTTTTTGTTATTCGAAATATTATCACACTAACAACTTTATTTAGGAAGTCCCTTTTGGTATTATCAGTGATCAGTTTAGGCAGTGATTTGTCATGCTTGCAATGGTTTCAAAATATGGAGATGACTTTTGAAGTTATTCTACTGTTGGCGCGTTAGGCGAAACAGATCTGCCCCCCTAGACAAAGTGACATTGTATGTTACAAAAACATTTTTGTTCCTTTTGACTTATGCTATTTTTTATCAATGCAACTGATTTCTCTAGGCATTCTCGATAATTTTATAATGTGATCGTTTTGGATTGATTACTTTTATCTTGACATGTTATTTTGTTCTACCAATTTGTAATCGAATAATGCAAGATGAATCATCGAATGCATGCAGACTAGGCATGAAAATTATTAATAATCTAAAACTAGTGTAACATACATTCATATTCCTTTTTAGCAAAACCAATTTCAGCATCCTTTTCGAGGTTTTGTTTGGATCGCTGTTGGAAATCCATAGGGGATACTCCCTCCTGAAATATATAAGAATTTACATATATAAAATAACGATAGGTAAGCATACATGTCCTTCTTAATATGCTCATGGTTTTTTAAGGTGATCATACCATCAAACTGAACAACTTTCTCTATGGGACAAGAGTCGAAATCGCGAAACAAAAATGTTTGATGGTATGATCGTCCCCTTAAAAACCGACAGCATATTAAGTTGGACCCTGTATAGTCAATGACTTGGGTACAAATATTCATATTTATCATCGTCCTGCTCAGCCCGATTCCACCCACTGCTGGGTATTGTATCCACCTTCCTCTGTATTGAGCATCTCACATCCACATAGCACCAGTTGCCTTTTCTAATAATTGTCAACCCATCAAAATATGAATATTTTGATTGAGATTCGCCCATTGACCTCGCATAATCTGACCATTACAAGTGGCGATGGGCTTACTCCCCGTCACACTAGACAGAGTTTCGGTACTAGTGAAGTGTGGATGTTCTGAGGTTTCAGAATATCTCTGACTACCCCCTCAGGGAATACAGTTGTGAGCATAAGCTTGCTCTTAATATAAAAGACCACCCCAGTCTCATATAAAATTTTAGCAAATGTTTGTCCAAATTGACACAGATTTTTATGTGTCAACCGACTGTTCTGAAGATTGGCGAATTTTTATTTTATTTATAGCAGTTGAAAGAATGAAATAAATAAATTTTTAAACTAAACTCACTCTCGAGATTCGAACCAGCAGTCACCCTCGACTCAGCAGGCAGGTTCACTACCAGAGTACCAAATGAGCTACCAGACAATCTTATTGAATTACTTATGAACAAACCTTACCTTGCCAAAAGCAAAATCGCTGAGAGACCTTGTGATCTTATTGAACTGGTTGACAGAGAACTGCCAGTAGGTTATGTTCTCCTGGTAGACAAGGGCTACGAGACTGTTAGCCCAAGGGACATTTGATTCCAGCCAGTTTCGCGTATCAGGACTATTTCTGCAAAAAACAATATTTTCGGTTCATTTTATAGATCAAATCAGCGCAAATGAAACCCACTGCTGGGTATAGGATCAGAATAGGTAATGGTATATAGTTCTCCATACAGAACGGCCACTCCCCGCCCCTCTCTGCCTCCAGATACCCAACCTCAGCTCACACTTCTTGGGCACACTGTAGGGGAGCCGAGCAAGGGAATGCAGTCAGGCACGCGCACCAGTAGTATTTGACTACCTTAAATTGTGATTCAATTCAATTTTTGTTTAGTGGCATCCGATGTGTTATCACAATTCAGCCAATGTCGCGTTATGTGGATAGTAAAAAATAAAATAAAAAAATAAAAATAAAAAAAAAATAAAAATAAAAAAGCCTTTATTCTACTACATTGAACAATTCATTAAGTATTGCATGCAGAAATCACATTTTCTTCTAACATTTGATTTTAATAACAAAAACAATAGTATTAACAATAACTCATTCATAACATTTAATTAAACATTCAATATTTTATTTTCATAATTTGGTATTGTCCTGGCACGTATGTGATCAGCTCTCTTCCGTAGCAGTCGCTTCTTTAGCGTAGGCCTCCCCCCATTTCTTCCAGTATTGTCTTACTCTAGCTTTCCTCATCCAGTCTGGGCCACATCTTTGAACAAATATATCGGCCCATCTCATTTTTGGTCTTCCTCTTTTCCTCTGACTGTCACGTGGTATCCATTCTATTGCCCTCTTAGTCCACCTGGCGCTGTCCATTCTGCAGATGTGTCCTGCCCAATTCCACTTTAGCGATCTTATTCTTTCTACAATATCAAAAATTTTTGTTTTCTCTCTTATTTTAGCATTATTTATCTTATCCATTAGTCTAATTCCCAGCATACTTCTTTCCATCTTTCTCTGACATATTTGTAGTTTTTCCTCATCTTGTTTCCTTAGGGCCCATGTTTGGCACCCATAGGTGAGGCAAGGTAGTATTGCTACTTCGTATAACTTGCTTTTTATTTGTATACTTATTTGTTTGTTTTTCATTATTTCTTTCAATCCCCAGTATTTCTTCCACGCTATCGCTATCCGTCTCTCTATCTCCTTTCCTGTGTGATCATTGAATGTGATTGATTGACCCAGATAGGTGTAACTCTCCACAAATTCTATCATTTCTCCTTCAACTTTAATGGTACTAATATCTACGTCGTTCGTAAGGATTTTTGTTTTTAATGGATTAAGAGACAATCCTACACTTTTGCTCTTTTCGGCCAAATCGTTCAACATTTCCTCCAGTGCATGAGCCGTTCTGGCGAAGACAACAATGTCGTCTGCGAATCGCAGGTGGCTTAGGTGTTCACCATCTATTTCGATACCTTTCTTTTCCCAGTCTAGGTTTCTACAAACCATTTCCAGTACTGCGGAGAAAATCTTTGGCGATAGCGGGTCTCCCTGTCTTACACCCTTTCTGATCGGGAATTCTGGTCCTTCTTTTTCAAGTTTTATTCTTGCTGTGCTCTTAGAATAGATGTTATGAAGCAGATTTAGGTATTTTTTGCTTGTGCCTTGTTGCGCTAAAGCTTTCCAGATAGCATTATGATCGAGCGAATCAAATGCCTTGGTAAAGTCTATGAACCCAAGGTATATGGTTCTATCATACTCTTTACTTTTCTCTATTATCTGTACTACTACCTGAATATGGTCACATGTGGAATAGTTTTTACGGAATCCCGCTTGTTCTCGAGGCTGGTTCTCGTCGAGTGTTCGTGTGAGTCTGTTTAGCAAAATTTTTGAGAATATTTTGTAAATATTAGACATTAAACTTATAGGTCTATAGTTCCCTAGATCGCTTCTATCTCCTTTCTTGTGTAGAAGTGTAGTTGTGGATTTGGACCATTGCTCTGGTGTTTGTTCGGTCTCCAAGATGTTGTTAAATAATGCTTGTAGAGGGGCTACCAGAGGTTCTGACAAGCATTTCAGCAATTCGTTGGTGATGTTATCTTTACCTGGTGCTTTATCATTTTTTTGTGTTTCTATGGCTCGTTTTATTTCACATTTGAGTATGCTGCATTGGTCGTTAGATATGGTTGACTCATTTAGCTCCTCTTCGTGATTCAGTGTTGAGACTTGGTCAGATGCATAAAGATCTCTGTAGAAGTTTGTTGCTTCCGTGATAATGTCAGGTCGTTTAGTAATTAGGTTACCTGTCTTGTTTTTCAGGTTTGCGGCCCATTCCGTTTTAGTTCTAAGATCCTTGTATGCTTTTTTAATTGCTCCTGATTTTTTAATATATTTTTCAAATGTTGTCTGTCTCTTGAGTTTCTTGTCTCTTGCAAGGTTTCTATTTATTTCTTTGCTCAATGATGTTATTTTTGATTTCACTTCTCTTGTTCTTCTTGTCTTGTATAGTTTTTTCCTTTCTTCTAGAAGTTGTTGTTGTGGATAGTATATGAAGGAAAATGATCAGTAGTATTTATTAAGTCTAGAGTGGCAGTTTTGCCAATGTAAGTAGTTTATAATCTCAAGTGATTTTTTTAAGGTTAAAACATTAAAGAGTTCACAAAATGGTGGAGCCACGTGCAAGCCCAACGCGCCGATACGCACGCGTCCGTACTCCGCCAGACTTACAGTACGACTCCACCTTAAATTGTGTCTGTTCAGTGCATAAAAAACATTGAAAAATAAAGCTAAATTCACATTTTCAGTAATTCTTTAGCTCAAATACTATTTTTGATAACAGAACTACCAATAAAAAGTAAAGAAATGTAGATGATGTTCATATAACCCTACACGGGTCAAGGACAATTTGCACCAAGTCATGTGCGAACACCAGTTGTTTGAAGTGCCAGACCTGTGGTTTAGGTCTCCTCTTTATTGCACCATTACTCTATTTTCCTACATTATAAGATTTCTTTACTCGCAAGCAACGCACCTTCACTGAAAAAAAAAAACCTTTTCCCATGCTATTCAGAGAATTGCGCTTGCCGCAAGCGCAATTCTTGCTCTCTGTTAGTATGGAAAAAAGCATAGTCACACGAAATCATACCAGAGGGACTGGCCTGCTTATAAACCTCCTTGTCATGAAATAAAACCTAAATATTAATCTAAAGTAAGCCCTTTGCCTCTGTTCTCTGTTTGCCCTATTCAACTCGCTTAAGAAGTCTTTAAGGTATAAATGCCCAAAAGGGGAGACAAAATTCTTAAATGGTCTCAATGCATTCCGTATGCTAAACGCCCCCTAAAATTGTTGCAATATTTTTTTTATATGTATACAACATGTTAATGAATAAGAGCAAAACCTCATACACCCAAACTGATTTATAACAAAATAATAAGATTGAAATAATAATTTAATTATTTTGATAGTTAAAATTTAAAGTTATTCACATTTTAAGTTTTGAGGCAAAAAAGAATTGTTATCATTTCAGCAATGAATGAAAGCGCTAATGTGCTCATGGATACATTTTAAGAATCTTGTTTTAGTGGTAAGTAGGGTGATTGTGCCCTTGCGGTGGATTGAGATCGAGTTCAGTAAATTTTAAACAAATTATGTAATATTTTGAAACCATGATAATTAGATTTTGCTCTCGATTCTAAACAAACTACTTTCTAGTTTTGCGTTAATTCATTAACACATTGTTGATAGGGTTAAATTGATATCATTAGCATCCTTTTAAACTAAGAGTCCACCCATCAAACTGAACAACTTTTACTATGGGAGCAACCCGATCAGAGCAAGATAAAATCAGCTGTTGCATACATTGGAGTTGAGTAAGCATTGCAGTTTAGTATGGAACGGCAGATTTTTTTTTCTCTGATTGATTTGCTCCTATAGTAAAAGTTGATAATGATATCAATTTCACCCTGTAGACAAGGAAAAAGCATACTTAGCATATACAACTGCAGCTCCAGTCAATACAGTTGCGCCGATCGTTCCCCACAGCATTTTCCGGCTTTTTGGTGGCGGACTCGTCTCGTGGAACTGATCTTTTGCGTACCGCCGCACCGGCGCACGCATTACTATTAGCGCTGCGCATGATCCGTCACCTAACTGTTTTCTAACCTGTAAAATTAAAATAGAGGTTGAATAAATGTTAAAAAGCTGTGGTGGTCAAGTTGCGAGTAGCCTTGCCTGCCGTGCAGGAGGCGATGGTTCGCTCCCCGTCCAGGCCGACTCGTACCGAGTTTTTCGGAATTTATGTACGATTTGTAACACCACTGGCTTTTTGGTGAAGGAAAACATCGTGAGGAAACCTGCATGCTTCAATTTCAAGGCATGTATTGTACCCACTGTCCATTAGTAGTGGCAACGGGCTCACCCCCAGTCACACTGGACAGAGTTTCGGTACTACTGGTGAAACGTGGATGTTCTGAGGTTTCAGAATATCTCTGACTACCCTCCCAGGGAATATAGTCGTGAGCATATGCATACATGCATTGAGTAAATGTTGTACTTTGCATTCTTTAGTGATATGTACATGTTAGACCCTTCGTACTTTATGTCTAGATTTTATGACAATATTAATATGCACGAGTTATGCTTGTAATTCTATTATCAAACTTTTCTGACACTTTTTGCGGGGAACGAGGTAGCATGAAATCCGCAACTTAGGATTTTATTCCATTACTTTAGATTTGAATTTTGATTGTTAAAAAGAGTCTCGTGTGAACCCGGAACGCGACTAGTTTGAAGTTATTGTTCAGCAATTATAGGCTGTCTTGTTTAGTGATAAAGTATAAAATTGTTTGTAAATGCACATGATCAATTGATCTTGTAACGTGGCAGAGGGGAAATGCGTAAGGCTGGAGCCTAGTTATATGGTCTAAGATTCTAACTTAGTTATTCTAATTTACTTATCCACGTTTCACCAGTACTGAAACTCTGTCCAGTGTGACGGAGGGTGAGCCCGTCGCCACATAATGAACAGTGGGTACAATACATACCTCGAAATTGAAGCGTGCAGGTTAGAGATACATTCTTTAAAATAAACTGACCATCTTATAGGTACCTATTTATTTATATTTATGTTGTCATGGCTGTTTGAAACTGTTCAAGGCCAATTGAATTAGAACTCTATTGGTATGGGTTAATTACTACAACGGTACGGTACAGTTGGCGACTTGGCAACTAATATACATAATCCAATATTTGAAATTTTTGTAGGTTATTGAGAAAATGACGTCCATCGATTGTTATGTAAGGGATAACAATATCAAAGTTTATGTTTACCTTCGTAAGAAGGGCTAGAACTAGGAGTATTCAGAAAGTAATAAAGTACAGTTTTTACCTATTTTTAGCCCAAAACATATAGTAAAATCATCAAAACACACGATCAAGAGGCAACTTTCGCGAACGTTATTCTCAAGTCCTAGGTAAAAATTTTAGCGGTTCTCTGATATAAAATGAATAACGAATAAAAACCTAAGTGAATACATACCAAAACTAAATTTGAATTCTTTATAGTGTTTGTAAATTTATACATTTTTAACACGAATCCCTTTCCACTTGGGCTGTCAAAATCCAGAGACTGAAGAGCGAGAGGCATAGACTAAAGACATGATATCCCTAGTGCTTGCCTCTTGAATGAACCAAAGACAAGAGTAATCCGTAAAGACTACTTTCTGCACTGAAAAATAAAAAATAAAGGCAGTTAAGAACTCTTAGTAACCGTGATATGATAACAAGAAAACATATTATGTTAGAATATATATTTTAGAACCTTCTATAACATAAAATCGTAAAAATTTTCGGACAAAAAGTAAATTGACTTTGTTAATCCGAATCCAGTACAGCACTATCAACTTAAGAAACGTCAAAAAAATAAATTCGCTAAAAATGTTTCGCTGTGCGATTTCTGGTAAATATTCCACTGTAAATATTCTTAGTAAATCAATTTAAAGCTCTTTTTAAATTAATCGGAACGGATACAATTATTACTACTATTTAACCGATTAGGTTAAAATTTTTTGACTGTTGGTTTTGAGGTTATTACTTTATTTTTCAGCTGTCCGAAATATACGGCCTCTGGCGATTCCGTATTACAATGCTGCCAGGATCATTTCCAACAATTTAAAAAGTTATTCAACGCTGAACAATGTCGGTTGCAAAATCCCTAATTTGGGTTTCTCAAATTCCTTTCTCAATAACAAACAAATATTGGATATTTCTAGCACCTTAGTTCAACCAGTAAGAACGGTAACAAAGTTCAGTTTAAAGTCTGGTAAAAGGAAGACAGTGAAGGCTGTAACTCGAAGATTCTTTAGACTACATTGGGGTATTTGGATCCGACCTATAGTGGGTCGACACAAGAAATTGTGGAAAAAGTCGCCACCACAGAAAAGACGTCTAAGACAGCATGTATTTGTGAATTCTACTCAAACGACCTTATTGGATAAAATGGTGACAAAATTCTGGAAGAAACCGAAGCATTATGTAGATGATCCATATGCATCGTACCATACGAGAGAAGAGTTCCAAATTACTAGAAAGAAGCCTTTATAAAATGTACCTAGCTCTGTACCTCCTATAATTCGTTTGTTGTAGCCTACTTATAGATTAACTTAACAAAATAAATGTTTTATTCATTAACCTTTTGTGAAGCAAATTCCCGCTCTGGGACAAAATTTTATGTTTAAATATGGTGGTGTCCATTTTGCTAATTTTGGCGCGTCTGGCAGCTTGGAGTGTGTCCAGGGTCTGTCTTTGTACAATGATCTCACATTATTAGGTGCTAGAGCAAGGCAGAACTAGTTTTACATGGTGAAATTGACATATCCTAAATATCATCCCGCTCCGGGAGAATGCCAGACGCCCCATTATTTTGGCTGAAAGGAGATGGAGTTTGCTGTCTACCATCCCGCACCAGGAGACTGGCAGATCACCTTTTTTTGTTGTGGGAGTTTGCCACATCAGCAGAAATGAAGTGGCAAAGGAAATGGCGGCTGGTAAATGAAAGGTTTCTAAAATTCAGTCAATTTGGGATTTAGTTATATTGACATTTTGTATAACTTGGAATTAGATTGTATTGTACCGGAACACTATACAGGGTGTAACAAAACACCCTAGTAATACTTAAGGGGGTGCTTTAGACCATCAAACTAAACAACTTTCACTATGGAGCCAATGTCGTGAAAAAATAAAAAAATTCTGTGGTCTCATACATTTGAGTCGAGATGGTACTGCAGTTTTGTATGAAAGAGCGGTTTTTTTTCGCGATATCGATGTTGGCTCGATAGGGAAAGTTGTTCAGTTTGATGGTCCGAAGCACCCCCTTAAGTATTACTAGGCTGTTTTGTTACACCCTGTATAAATCGCACTACAGGGCTTAGGCCTACACTCATATAGGATAGGATATGTGCTTGAGTAAACTTCATCATATTTATGTATCAGAATTCAGAATTTCTTCAGCACATGCAGGTTTCCTCACGATGTTTTTCTTCACTGTTTGAGTGCAGTCTGCATACGGTTTCGAACCCGGACCCTCATGACAGAGGCCGAGATTCAGAGACGATTTGTATTCATAGTTCGGACTCCCGTATGTCAAAATCCATACATTTTCGCCACGCTTAGCTCGAGCTAAGACCAAAAAAATCGTCTCTGAATCTCGGCCTGAGTGTGTCTAAGGGTACGTCTCCGCGACGCGCCATCGACCGTCGTCCGACCGCTGGTACAGGCAGGCATTGAGCTGCTTAGACATGCTACGTAATCTAAAAACAAAAACTTTTAATATATTACGTAACCTGCGTTTGTTACCCCCACAATAGTTTTTTAATACCTGTGCCGCCAGTTTCCTAGTTTTTTGGGGCTGGGCTAAAAGCCTCCCGACCATGCCAAATAATTAAATCTGAAAAATATACGGATAACAGCTGTCAAGTTTCAGGGCTGCCATTTTAACGCATTCAACCTTACTTCTAGCCCTTTTTGTTTAATTTGTGGAGCGCAATATTTATCTGAGAATCATAATACAATACACTACGCAATAATATTATGCATATTGTGTAGAGTCCGGAAGATTAAAATAACAGACCTTAAAGAGTGTCGCATTCCCACAAATTTTCTACGACCACATAGGCCGAGATATTTTATTAGTCTTAGTTCGAACTAAGTAGGGCAAAAATGTATGGATTTTGACATACGGGAGTTTTAACTATAACTTAAAAATCGTCTCTGAATCTCGGACTAAGACTTATAAAACGTCTCTGAATCTCAGCCATAGTCTTCGTCTAAAGTGCTCTCATTTTACTACAGAACGGACCTATGGCTAGAACTGATTAGAATTCGGACTTACTCCTAAGAATAGATTATTTAGAGATTTAATTTAATTCAACCCTCACCTCACTCATTTTATTAAATAAAACTAAATTTCTTCCAACCCCGCTTTCGTTGTATGGGAGGGGATCGAAAAAAATGTGTTTCTTCAAAATTACAAAAGTTGGGTTACTGTTATCTGTCTTCATGCCAAATTTCAATTCAACAAGTGCAAAAATGAGCAAGATAATGAGGCGGGGCATACAGACAGACAGAATGGACGAAAGTATAAGGGATCCTTGTTTGACTTCGGAACCCTAAAAAGTGGCGTAAATTATGGAGACCGTAGAAAGGCTTGAGACCAGACACACGCTTTTTTTAGTTTTAGCGCTCAACGGATTATCTATCTGGCAACATTTCAACGTTTCTACGCTCTGAAACTGATATGAATAGGTAAATTTTATCCAAAATATAAAACGTTGTTTTTAAGTTTTTACATTGTAAATCATAATTATAACAAATACAAAGTATAGGTATGTTCATGTAGATTATGAGTAAAATATAAAAATTTTACGTTTCTTTTAATGATTCTTCCTCTCGTTATTCTTTTTTCGAATATTTTATTATCCTAGGGAAAACAACGGCAAAACAGAAGTTTCAGAACGCAACTCTTGAAAAAAATCAAAAAATAAACAAACATTCTTTATCAGCTGTTTCACAGATTCTCCGCTATATCTTGTAATTTATCTGTAACTATCATTTGAAATTCTTCCTTAACTGCTTAATAATAATCTCCAAAACATTAACAAACCAAAACCGGCACCTGTTACGTAACAACCGCTGGAAATATTTACGTAATTCCACATAGAAATCGTGACGTATTTTCGCCTTGACAATGAGTGGATCATTGCTCGCCCGCCGCGCGATAACGCACTTAAAAACTAACTTTTCACCAAAGGACTCATTCAATAACAGTAAAACATTTGGTGCGGTAAGATACTTTTCGGTTAGTAAAAGTAGAAAAATGAAGTTTGTTCAGTTTGTTTACAACGGGCAGCCGGGCGAGATCAGAGTTGGTTATGTCGATGGAGATAATGTCGTAGATATAAATAAGGCGGATTCATCGTTACCTACTACGCTTTTGAGTATTCTGAGAAATGGGGACGTTGAGAAGGTCAAAAAGTAAGTTTTGGATCATAATTCTAATATGAATGTGTTCTTGTTTATTTTGTATGTTTTCGATAAATTAACCTACTAATATAGACTTGACAATTCCCTGACAGTTAGTTGACCACTAACTTGCCTCCACCAACACGCAATGGCCCGCGTGGTGGAGTATGGCCCACTCCCTCTCACCATTATTCGTGAGAGGAGGCCTTTGCCCTGCAGTGGGATTCTACAGGCTATAACTTTCTTTTAGTATAGACTACTCATATAGCGCAGCGTGGGTAGGCCTCCCACACGGTGGAACGACGACCTGGTGAAGGTGACGGGCCGTTGGATGAGGGCAGCGCAGGACCGGTCGTTGTGGCGATCCTTGGGGGAGGCCTATGTCCAGCAGTGGACGTCCATTGGCTGAGTTGTTAATTGATGTTGAATATAGTCGATGAGATTGTCTATCCTAGCCATTTCATGTTTAGTTCTTTAGGTACATAAAAACCACTGCCCAAAATGTCCCTTTAGGTAAATAAGTGGGAATCCACTATTGGTGCTCACTCAATCATAGTTGACCAGGTTCGAATCCGTACGGGCGACATGCTGTGTACAAAGGAGTTTTTCTACATGTATGTAATATTGACTGCTCTCAAACCGTGAAGGAAAACATTGTGAGGAAATCTGCTCATGCTGAAGAAGACATTCTGATGCATATTCCGATACACCCTCCCTGAGGGCAGGCCTGTGCACTGCAGCTGATCATGATGATTTGGAAAATTGATGTAAATTAAAAAAAAATTTAAACTTGCAGTCAAGCTAATTATATGTTTACTTTCCACCAATATCAACTTGTTGTTCTTACTTATTCAAATATTTCAATTCCACAATCAAATGTCAGCTCATTTGTAATTCTTATTAACTTTCTTAATGACTTTGTTCTGTTGTTCAAACTGATATAGTAATTGCTTAAAAGTAAAGCTTATCTTCAACAATATTTTTGTGTTCAATCCCCTAGTTGACAACTATTAAAATCAATATCAAACATTTCACAACTTTCATATTTTTCAAAACCACAATGTATCTGCTTATGTTTTCAGCATGCATAAGCATATGCACGTGACTATATTCCCAGAGGGGGTAGTCAAGATATTCTTAAAACTCAGAACATCCATGTTTCACTAGTTGTACCGAAACTCTGTCCAGTGAGACGGGTTGTGAGCCCGTCGCCATCGTCGTCAGTACATTAGAAACAGTACAATAGTGTACAGTACATACAGTTTAGAAATTATTAGGGTTTTTGTACTCCGGGTAGGCAAAAAGACAGTGAACCCAATAATTTCTAAACTGAAAGCATTTTTTTAAGGCTAGTAGTCTAGCAGTGTTAAGGCTAGCCACCTCTTACCACTTGACACGTTATTACAACCTGAAACTTGAATTTCTAAACGTGAGTTTTGTTTTGAAATAGCCGTGGTGGTCCAATGGCGAGTAACCTTGCCTGCCGTGCAGGAGGCGATGGTTCGATCCCCGTCCAGGCCGACTCGTACTAATGAGTTTTTCGGAATTTATGTACGATTTGTAACACCTCAGGCTTTTCAGTGAAGGAAAACCTCGTGAGGAAACCTGCATGTTTCTATTTCGAGGCATGTATTGTACCCATTGTCCATTATAAGTGGCGACGGGCTTACCTCCGTCACACTGGATAGAGTTTCGGTACTACTGGTGAATCGTGGATATTCGGAGGTTTCAGAATATCTCTGACTACCCCCTCAGGGAATATAGTCCTGAGCATATGCATGCATGTATGCATGAGTTTTGCTACAACTACATTCTTAAACAGAAAGTTGGTAGTTGTAGCAAAGTTTCTGATCACCCCGAAAGGGATTACGGTCGTGAGTTTATGTATGTTTGTATTGTATATCTTATAAAATAACATCTCACAGATGACAATCTCGAAACTCTATCTAGGTATGCTTCTGAGATAAAAAGATTTATCGAATATCTTGACATGTATGTGTTACATGGAACAGTTTCCAGCAAAAGTCGCTCTGCCTTTGCTTGCACTATATTCACTACAGTATTCCTGATCTTATGCCAAAAAGGGATGACCATTCAATTTCAAAAGGAGTAACATACACAATATAGAATTTCAAAAATTAGAAACATAATTATCGCTTTAATATTCAAATCACGTCAAAATCTACCAACCTACCAACTTTTTCAGTTGCCATACTCAAGTGTCAATGGTTGGGACACATGTTGCTGTTGCTCGTAGAGCAGATAGCCGACGGTGTCGACGGTGCCGGGGTATCGTAAGGCGCAGCATAGGTAGGTCCCAAGGTTGACCGGCGACCTGCTGAAGGGGGCTGGGACCCGTTGAATGAAGGCAGCACAGGAGTGGTGATCTTTGGGGGTTGCCTGTGTTATGGCACAAGCGGCCCACGATGATCGCGCCCCTCAGTCCTGAGGTTACGACTAAGAAGATATACAGCAGTGAAAAACTCTTATTATCCATTACTTTCTAGATTAAAATCATCGAACCCGCCATCAGTCCCCCTATCGACAGTAACGCTCAAGGCGCCGATCCACGGCGTCGACAAGGTTCTCTGCGTGGGCCTGAACTATAAGGATCACTGCGCCGAACAGAAGCTGACGCCGCCTGAGGTGCCGATGATCTTCAGCAAGTTCGCCAGCTGCATTGTGGGCCCTAACGACGCTGTCAGGTTAAGGACGGATGTTACGCAGGTCAGCATCAAAAGTTTAACACATACACATTTACATTTAAGAGAATAAGGTTTAGAAGTAATCATCATTAGCCTAGCCCACTGCCGCAGATTAGCCTGCTTGTCGATCTTCTACAGATTGTACTTCGGTGATTGTGCCCAAGAGCTACATGAGCTTATTCCGCCTTTCCCCTTCCACTAACGGACATCCAGGCGCACCGCGGGATATCACCCCTACTTGGTTGACATCCCACATATTCGCACGAAGCGCCTTTCAGCATCTTTTATAATGCGCACGGGGTGGAATGCCCTGCCTGCGTCAGTTTTTCCGAGCGCTTATAACCCAAATTCCTTTAAAGTACGAGTGAATAGGCTTCTTCTGGGTAAGCTCCCTACATCGTCGATCCCTTCCTTGTCCTGAGGACTGGATTGAGGTCGAGAGCAAACCCAACTGTAATAAAAAAATCTTTATTCAGGCCTTTGATCTGGCGTCCCTTCTCCTGGCTTTGGCGGAATCCACCAAAAGCAGAAATGGGCGGAGGGTAGAAGAAATATGATGTCGTAAACAACCAATAGGATTTCGTTATTTGCACATGTTTCCGCTTAGCTTCAGTGTACACGGTTCAAGCGGAGAGGAGAGATTTCTCACGTTTGTTTGGGGCAATCGAAGCAGAGATGTGAAAGGTTTCTTGCGAACAGACGGGGCGGCGCACAGTGGAAGCGAGATATGACGCTAGCTCATGATCGCTCGTCGCACGCAGCTTCGCCCGCTCGAGCCAGCATACATCTCCGCTCAGCTTTAGTGGATACACCCTAGCCGCAAAGCATCTCGTGTCCTCTGGCCCACCCATTGGCGTTTTAGTGGATACCGGGCCTTACAATTACGTATCATCATCATCAGCCTATATACATCCCACGGCAGGGCACAGGCCTTCCCTCAGGGAGGGTGCATGGGCGTTAGCGTACCACACGTGCCCAGTGCGGATTTGAAGACTTAATATACGCATCGTAATTTTTTCTTCAGGGAATGCAGGTTTCTTTACGATGTTTCCTTCACCGTTTGAGAGCAGTCGGTATTACGTACATAAGTTAGTAAAACTCATTGGTACATGGCATGTCATCTGTGCGAATTCGAACCCAGACCTCAAGATTAAGTTTCCATACCTCACTGCAACGCTACACTCGATTCAGGAGATTCCTAATTAAATATCATTTACAAAACGTCAATGCTTCCAACAATCTCAATCCTTTAATAGGTATTTGAAGTCCCTAGATGGTTACCCAGATTACGTACGGGGTCAGAAATGTTCAGTGAATCAGAGGTCCTTACCGACCGGCGCAAATTGGGGTCAATTATTGTAACAAATTGAGTCTCGCGTAGGTGGGAGGATGGAATAATTTGATGCGGCTCTATGAGTTTACGACGTTTGTCCTAGACTTTTATAAGTCCTAAATTATTAGTCTGGTTTATGTTTGGACATTAAACTTGTTAAATTTTAGGTGGGTGTAGATGTTTAACACTGATTTCTTTTAACTGAATGAGTACAATAGTTTAATAGATTGAGATTTTAGCTTAGTGTCCACTCTCCATTCGTTCGCATATACAAGGAAGGACTCAAATTTTATATGAGGTCTTGGCACCGCTATAAATTCCACAAACATTTAACTATACAAAATATACAACCTATTTTCAATTAATTCAGATATTGAAACTAAACAACTTTCCCTAAGGAACATGGGTCGAACATTATAATTTTTGGGACTTTTTATTGAAAATCGATCGGCTGATCCGCATTTTTGTATGAAAGGTCCAAAACATTTTCTCGTTCGGGGGTTAAGGTGAAAATTGATGGGCGACAGGGAGTGTCCGTACCTACTGTACGTAGGTATTGGAACTCTTTCTTATACTGTGCCACAAGGCACATACAACACATAAAACTATTAATATTATTATCTATACGTACACGTGTTAATGAATAAGCGCAAAACCTCATACACCCCAACTGATTTACAACAAAATAATTCGATTGAAACAATAATTTCATTATTTGTAGTTAAAATTTTAAGTTTTCAGGCAAAAATGATTTGGGATCATTTCAGCAGTGAATGAAAGCGCTAACGTGCTCGTGGATACATTTTAAGAATCTTGTTTTGGTAGTAAGTAGGGTGAGTGTGTCCTTGTGGTGGGTTGAGATCGAGTTCAGTTAATATTAAATTTTACATACGAATTATTAAATATTTTGAAAAAAATTACCTATGATGTAAACATGATAATTCGATTCTGCTCTCGATTCTAAACAAACTACTTTATAGTTTTGCGTTAATTCATTAACACGTTGTAAAATAAAATCGCAAACGCAAGTCTGTTTGAATGCACATCAGGCAAAAACCACTGAACGGATTTAGATGAAATTTGGCACACCGATAGAATATGATCTGGATTAACATACAGGATACTTTTTTAAGGTCTACGCAGACTGAGTCGCGGGCAACAGATAGTTATTAAATAAATAATTAACACAGATATAATACGGTATTCTGATCCTAAACTCAAGCTACTTGGCTTTTATTTTAAAAACTAGATTACATTAGCACAAACATGAACAGACCGCATTGATATTTTATATAAAACTGTACTAGATTCACAATCAACGTTCGAAAAATGGCAGAACCAAAAGAGCTCATAAGATCTCTTTTTTGTACTATCTCGTCAATGCCAGACCGGTATTAGAAGGTTTACCACGCTGGACTGCCAATCAAGAGGTCCAGGACCAGGTACTCATGCTACCAAAATCCTAAAAAAATACATATTTTAATCTTCTTAAGCCGTGGTGGTCCAGTGGCGAGTAACCTTGCCTGCCGTGCAGGAGGCGATGGTTCGATCCTCGTCCAGACCGACTCGACCAATGAGTTTTTCGGAATTTATGTACGATTTGTAACACCACTGGCTTTTCGGTGAAGGAAAACATCGTGAGGAAACCGGCATGCTTCAATTTCGAGGCACTGTCCTTTATAAGTAGCGACGGGCTCAGTCCCCGTCACACTGGACAGAGTTTCGGTACTACTGGTGAAACGTGGATGTTCTGAGGTTTCAGAATATCTCTGACTACCCCCTCGGGGAACATACTCGTGAGCATATGCTATGCATGCTAATCTTCTAACCAATAAACAGGCAGTAGACTACGAGATCGAATGGACGGCAGTGATCGGCAAAAAGGCTAGCCGGGTGAAAGCGGCTGACGCGTATGATTACGTGTTCGGATACACTATAGCCCAGGATATCTGCGACAGACAGTGGCAGAATATGAACGGTGGACAACTTCTGCTTGGAAAGGTTTGCTTTTAGATGCCAGGGTTGGTTTAGTTCATGGAATATAAAATGGAAGGGGCAAGTGAGAGGAGACAGAGTTTCTAATACAGGGTGATAGGGTAAACAGTTGCATTACTTTAAGGGGCGATTCTACCCATAATAAAGAAACCTATAGGAAATTCGCAAAAAAAATTTCGACTTTTCATACAAACTTTCGATTAGCTGATTGAATTTAGTAGGGGAAGTACAACAATTTTTTTGCGAATTTCCTATAGGTTTCTGAGGGAAAGTTGTTCAGTATCATGGGTACAATTACCCCTTAAAGTAACACAACTGTTTACCCTAACACCCTGTAGTTGCGTAGCTACTAAAAAACTAGAAAATTATAATAAGGGGTGGATCAAACCATCAAATTGAAGAATTTTCTCTAAGGGACCAACAACGAAATCGCGAAATAAAATTTACTATTCCATAATAAACTGCATACCGACGACTCTACCCATGTATGTGACAGCTGATTTATTTTTCGCGATTACGATGTCGGTCCCATAAAGAAAGTTGGTCAGTTTGATGGTCTCATCTATCCCTTGAAAACCGTCAACATATAGGACCCGATAAACAGAGTTCAAACATTTTACGGGCTGCTTCAGACCATCAAACTGAATTTACTGAATAACTTTTAATATGGAGCCTGAGTAAAGTTTTATGGATTTACGCAATTGTTTCTCAGTACTTCTTGTCCGTCTTGTATTTTATATTCCGTGATATAATTCTTGTATCTCGCGACTGCGTGTGAAGTTTTCATGTACCTATACTCCATTCAAAATAGCAACGAAATTTTAAGGCTATTTTGCATTACAGAATTTGAAACACTTCCTCTTACTTATTCTTAGAACAGCTTATGTATCCAATAAATTAAAAACACTTTCGCAATCAGAATTGGCCAGAAGCTAAATAGGAATCGGAAAATCTCGTCGTCCTTATTTGGAATGAAGTGATACTTAATATTACTGATAGGCACTGCTTTTGAGTGCGTTACGCCCACCGTCTTATTGTCACGCACGTGCATGTATGTACTTTTGAAGTGAATTGTTTCTGCAAAGAGTCGAAACTTAATACAGCAATGTTATTTCAAACTTTCAAACGCACACGAACGTGTGTGACTGTGGGGTAATCGCATTTAAGGCGTGCTTCTATTACAACGTGTACGATTACGATACACGATCCAGAGGCTCTATTTTTGAATTGCACGCCACGTAATTAGTATATTATGCGATTTACGCAATATTCGTAAAAGAACAAATGTATGAAATTAAAAATAGCACTCCTGGAAGGTTCACATGCAGGCGTGAAATGAAAGGAACTTGGAATTGAGGTTTTTTTTTACACTTTTAGCTAAATTTTTCTATCCTTGTATTTGTGATCACTCTTTTAAATTCTTCTGAAAAAATGTTCTGCCAAAACCTATGCAATCTGTTTAATTTCTCAATCTATGGGACGATTATTTTCAGTTTTGTTAGAGACTATGGTAAAAGGATTTTGGATGTTTAATGTTTTGGTTTTCAAAGTGAAGTTCTTCATTAATAAAGGAAGGTCTTTGCTTCTGCCACCGAGTAGATATCCTACAGAGAAACAGCTTCAAACAAGCGCGCGGCGGCTGTACACCACTAAACGCGCAGCTATGTTTCTACCAAGCTCGTATGTTTTCACGTACGACAGGGAGCGTCAGAATTAGTAATAAATAAATAAATAAATATCTTGGACATTGTCACACAAATTATCTAGTCACATTTAAAGTACCAGAATCTAGCCTGGACTTGTATTGTGATGACTAGACAACGATATAGAATACATATATAGATACAAACATCCATGACTCGGGTACAAATATTCATATTCATCATACAAATATTTGTCCCTTACGGGATTCGAACCCGCGACCCTCGGCACAGCAGGCAGGTTCACTACCGACTGTGCTATCGGGCCGTCAAGTAGTGTGCTTGTAGTGGTGTACCACCGGCGCTATCGCGAGCTTGTATGAAGTTTTTCCCTGTAGAATATCTACTCGGTGCCTCTACATTACATTTACTTTAACAAAATGCAATAATAATCTTCCGATTCGTAATTTAGTCATATTTCCTGAAATTATGTTAATAATCGTTATTAATGTTTACTGTTTAGCGAAATAAGGAAGTGCGCACAATAAGATGAATTCAGTTTACACAAAATATTCCTGCCTCTCAAAATCAAACTATCTGGGTAAGAAATAGTCCCATTTTACTTTGTCAACCTCTGTCGCTGATGTCCTTTTAGCACTGAAATAGAATTAAACGTATAACAACAGAATTGCAGCTTCGCGCATTGACATTAGAAAAGTCTGTGTTAAGTTGTCAATATAAACATCAAGTTTTTGAATGATTTCCATTGAGCTATTGTGTTCTTGTTAACACAAGCGTGGGTGGGTGAAAGGAGAATCTAGCGATTTACTGATTTAGGAGCGGTGACACAGCCGCACTTGACTGGTACAGCGTAATGAAGTGCAGTGTCTCCTCTAGTACATGATAGCTCAATGACGATTTCATGTTTTAGCCGATCACTACAGTCTTCGAATCGCAGTCTACTGTCTTTTTGAAGGGTTTGTAAGTACTTCGTTTTCTATCTTCTTACTATTTTTAAACTAAGAATTTCTTCACAATCGAATATTAAACAAGCATCAACAGTAAATGCAGCAAAAGGGGTATAGTTACCATTTTAGCCGGCGAAAACCTAAAACGAAGGAGATTAGGTGCATAGAATGTCCAGCAGTAGGCTAAGAAGAGCAATCAATTCTCTTAGTACATCATCCACGTTTCGAGCTCGCCGTATGCACTTTTGCACTGAAAATGTATGAAAAATCGTGAAAAATTTCAACATAGTTAAACAAAAATGCCGTATACGCAGAAATGGACTAACAACATCGATTCTATCTCGCTCACTATGCAATTAGCGTAGGTATAAGCCAGACATGCGAATACGCTATTCTCTTTCTACGGTTATAGGTCGTTGGTAATAAGTTATTTTAAAATATGAAACTTTACCTTCTAACTATTCTTCTTCTCTTCCTCTCTTCGCAAAACAGAAAGTAGACTGGGAGGTGGAGCTCTGCGTAGTGATCGGCAAGAAAGCTTCATTCGTGACAGCGGCTGATGCGAACAAATACATTGTCGGCTGCACGGTCGCCCAGGACATCAGTGCGAGGGATTGGCAGAAGAATAAGAATGCCGGGCAGTTCTTACTTGGCAAGGTTCGTAATTTTGTTTATTAATATTATCAAACGATATCTTTGAAGCTGTGTACCTATCTACAGGGTGAAATTGATATCATTGTCATCCTTTTAAACTAAGAGTCTACCCATCTGACTAGTTTTTTCTTATACTGTCTCCCGTTTGGAATGGAGGGAAGTCGGATATTTGTCTTTCCTACTCCTCCTGATTAAATTCATCGCGGGTTCCAAGACAGATTAGAGTCATCAGACTATGTATTATTGTATACATAACGTTAGCTTAAGAATTTATATTGTAATAGTTATTAAGTCGTGTTATGTTGTAGAGTTTCTGTCCGCATCTTCTCTACAGCGACAACACGTTCCGACGCGGTGGTAGCTTTAAAAAGATTTGACGTTTGATAAGTGTGCTGCAAGCTCCTATATTGAATAAATTATATTGACTTTGACTTCATCCTCCGGGCTCGTTGGACTTCAATGTCTAGTGTTGTGAATGGTCGCCGCTGCTGATCCTGGTTTACAGGAGTTACAGCGGTTGGAATGTGTTGTGGGCCCATACCCATCAAATTAAACTGCAATGCCTACTCGACTCAAATGTATGCAACAGCAGATTTTTTTGTTGCTCTGATTAGTGTGCTCCCATAGTAAAAGTTGTTTAGTTTGATAAGTAGAATCTTAGTGAACGTACGTGCAACTAACCGATGTAAACTAAAAAGTTAAAGATAAGTTTGGTGTGGAATACTTTCTAAACAAACCTTGCACTAAACAAATAGGTTCCTTCTTAATATGCTGACACTTTTTAAGGGGATGATCAGACCGTCAAACTGAACAACTTTCTCTATGGCACCAACATCGAAATCGCGAAAAAAATCTGCTGTTCTATCCAAAACTGGAAACCTACTGGATCCAAATGTGTGGGACAGCTGATTTTTTTTCGCAATTTCGATGTTGGTCCCATAGAAAAAGTTGTTTAGTTTGACGGTCTGATCATCCCCTTAAATAAGTGTCAGCATATTAAGAAGGACCCTGTACATAAAAATAACGATCTTGCTTTAGATTACCTTAATATTTTATGTTTATACCTTTTTAGTGCAAGGTTTTTTTGTTGAAATTATTTCATACTTAGGTAAAATTAGTAAACGGACGATGTAAATTGATTGATACCTATTGTACAGTATAATGACAAAAATTTTAATTTCATATCAAAATATTCTTAATTTTTAACAAGTAATCGAATCATTTATGTAACAAAGCATAAGTTTTATCACAAAGATATCATTGATAACCTGTTCCAAGATTACTGAATGCAGATGTGTCAAAGACGTTAAATTCTACGATAATGTCAACAAATAACCATTGTGTATATCTAAGATTAGATTGTAAGTCAAAGTCAATATAATTTATTCAATATAGGAGCTTGCAGCACACTTATCAAACGTCAAATCTTTTTAAAGCTACCACCGCGTCGGAACGTGTTGTCGCTGTAGAGAAGATGCGGCCAGAAACTCTACAACATAACACGACTTAATAACTATTACAATATACATTTTTAAGCTAAAGTTATGTATACAATAATACATAGTCTACGTTATGTATACAATAATACATAAGCACCTACTGTTTGTCTTCATGGAGTCGTGTAAAGCAATAGCATAATATTAACAGTATACAGGGTCCTTCTTAATACGCTGAGTTTCAAGAGGATGATCAGACCATCAAACTGAACAACTTTCTCAATGGGACCAACATTTAAACCCGAAAAAAAATCTGCTATCTAAATTATTATATAACTGTAACAGAAGTCTGTACATTGAAGATATTTACAAGAAAAAGATTACCATATGGTTTTTAGGTGTCTATGAGTCCAAATCAACCTTTTTTAGATTTCTTTTAGAAATTCTAAAAATCTTCATCACGCAAAATCTACTGAACCGATTTTGATGCAACTTTTTTTTGTTTGATATCTTATGATTTGACTTAAAATCTAGTATATAATTTGTGCGGCCGAAGTCGCAGGTAAACTCTAGTTCCTTATAAAACCGTAATCCTACTCGACCCAAACGCACACCTGCTGTTTTTCTCGCGGTTTCGGTGTTGGTCCCATTAAAACAGTTGTTTAGTTTGATGGTCTGATTATCCTCATAAACACCTTCAGCATATTAAGAAGGACCATGTATAATCCTGACGACGACAATCTAAGACAGGTTGCTGGCAGTGACTGGATGAGGAAGCCCCATGATGAACTGGGTGGAATTGATATCATTAGCATTTAGTATGGAAAAGCCGTGGTGGTCCACTGGCGAGTAACCTTGCCTGCCATGCAGGAGGCGATGGTTCGATCCCCGTCCAGGCCAACTCGTACCAATGAGTTTTTCGGAATTTATGTGCGATTTGCAACACCACTGGCTTTTCGGTGAAGGAAAACATCGTGAGGAAACCTGCATGCTTCAATTTCGAGGCATGTATTGTACCCACTGTCCATTATAAGTGGCGACGGGCTCACCCCCCGTCACACTGGACAGAGTTTCGGTACTACTGGTGAAACGTGGATGTTCTGAGGTTTCAGAATATCTCTGACTACCCCCTCGGGGAATATAGTCGTGAGCATATGCTAGTATGGAACAGCTGATTATTTTTTGCTCTGATTGGTTTGCTCCCGTAGTAAAAATTTTTCAGTTTGATGAACAATGATATAATGATATCAATTTCATCCTGTATTATTGTGGCGTGGCTTAAAAATGTTTAAAATTGGTAGGTAAAAAATGTTTTGATCTAGTATCCATTATCCAGGGAGGAAACAGGGGAAGACGTTTGTATGGAAAAACCGGCACTCGCCTATCCTCTTAATATACTAACTTGTGATCTTATTGTAACTTGTAATAAACTGGTAAAAGTACCTTGGTGGTTGGTGTACCATTGATGTTCTTCTGCTTATTCTTCTTTTCCTTTTAGAATATGGTATTTATGGTTAAATTAAACTGGCTGAAGAAATCTTTGCTTTTCAGTTATATGTACAAATTGTTAAATGAACGCAAAATATTTTAACCGCTTGCATTTTATCTAGTAATCTACCAAATTTGAATATGCTACCTTTAGAAACTCGTAATTTCCTTTCCCAATTTTCTACAAATCCTTCAGCTATTTAATAAGTTTGAAGCGTTTTCCGCTTTGCGTTCATTTATTTACACCTTTTCGTTGTGCAAAAAGTTTTAATAAAACTTAAAATTCCCAGGTCATTTTAAATAATAAAATAACACAATGTAATCGCAGGCAATGGACACCTTCTGCCCTATCGGTCCCTGGATCGTGACGTCCGACGAACTCGGAGACCCTGAGACCTTGGACATAAAGTGCAGCGTCAACGGAGTCCAGAAGCAAAGCAGCAACACCAACCAGCTTGTCCACAAGATACCAGCTGTCATTGAGAGGCTTACCAAGTGAGTTTGTTCTTTAATGCTACTTTACCAGCTTGTCCACAACACGTCAGTTCGTCGCTCGTCGTTGTTAGCAAATCCGACATAATAACACACCGTGTAAATGTCAACGGTCTATACTTCATTCCATTTAAGGACGACACGATTTTCCGATTCCTGTTTAGCTTTCTGGCCAATTTCGATTAGCAAATATAATTTATTTATCAAGAAAGAAATACTATCCGACATATATTAGACGTTACCAAAGCTTTTGTAAGAATAAGTTAGAGTAAGTGGTTTATGAAATGGATCTATTTGGAATGGAGTATAGCTGGAATGTAGTTCAAATGCTACAGCCCTTTATTAAGGTAAGACAGACAGACAGACATGCACACAGACGGACGGACGGACAGCTTAGGCTTATGCATAGGGTCCCGTTGGCACCGTTTGGGTACGGAACCCTCAAAATCATCATTTAAGAGCTAACGCTCTTGTCGGTGGAGTATTCGCTATATATAATTTTTTTTCTTTTTTGTAAGTGTTTTGAGTTCCTGATACGACCCGACATCAACCTTTTTTTTATCTGTGCTAGATAACTCTGTCTAGGTCTTCCTCTTCCTTTCTTCTCTCTATGTTTCTATTCAATATCTAAACTATTATAAAACTGTAACAGAAGTGTGTGTGTACTCACGGCGACACATCAAGCTATAAAAAGTATCATAAGCGTTACTAGATCTATGCGCGGCCAGCTTATTTTGGTTTTTATAGTTTGATCTGTAAGATATTTACAAGAAGACGACTACAAAATGGTTTTTAGGTGTCTCTGACTCCAAATCACCCATTTTTATTAGATTTTTGTCAGTCTGTTTGTTTGTTCGAGCATCACGCAAAAACTACAGAACCGAATTTGATGAAACTTTTTTGTCCGAAAGCTTATGATTTGCCTTAAAATTGTTCACAGAGTAATGACACTGCTCCCCGGCGACATAATCCTGACGGGAACACCGGGAGGAGTAGGGATGTACCGCTCACCTCCAGAGTATCTCCAGCCTGGAGACACTGTCGTGAGCGAGATCAAGGGCATCGGCGCTCTCACCACCAAGATCGACAAGTTTTAGACTCTATCCTTTGGAGATAAGATTCATAATTGTGAGCGAAGTTAGCTCGTCCATCGTTAATCTTGGAAGGTTCTTCTGAATTTTTTATCATCGGTGTTTTAAAAAACATAAGTATGCAGGGTGTTGGGGTAAACAGTTGCATTACTTTAAGGGGTGATTGTACCCATGATACTGAAAAACTTTCCCAAAGAAACCTAAAGGAAATTCGGAAAAAATTTTTTTGGACTTTTCATACAAGCGTTCGATCAGCTGATTGCATTTAATATGGAAAGTCCAACATTTTTTTTGCGAATTTCCTTTAGGTTTTTTAGGGAAAGTTGTTCAGTAGCACGGGTACAATCACCCATTAAAGTAATGCTACTGTTTACCCTAACACCCTGCACACATAATGTAGCTTAAGAGGATATAATTCGGAGCGCGCTCCATACAAACGTACTATGGTGATATTTTCAATACTAACCAATTAAACTCAATTACATTTTTCAGAATCAATCTAGAAACAAATTTCTATGCTTGTATAGAATTAGATTTTCATTAAAATGTATAGTTTTTAAGTTACAGTGCCTCAAAGATTTCCATAAAAATCTTAAATTAATCCTAGCATTGAAACTGTATATTTTAACAAAAATCTGACTCCATACAAGCTTAGATATTTATTTCAAGATTGTTTCAGCAAAATTTCATTGACTTTAATTGGTTAGTATTGAAAATATCACCATAGTACGTTTGTATGGAG
Organism: Agonopterix alstromeriana; assembly: GCA_963924505.1. Lineage (NCBI taxonomy): Eukaryota > Metazoa > Arthropoda > Insecta > Lepidoptera > Depressariidae > Agonopterix > Agonopterix alstromeriana. Next base: position 8,146,862 of record OZ004682.1, read on the forward strand.
CGCGCTCCGAATTTTATCCCCTTAAGCAAAAATTTCCTTTATAGTTTGCCGTTTATGGAACATGGAGTCGAAATCAATAATGTATCATGAGAATTAAGAATCCGCCTCCTCTGTCGAACACTACTATTGTCGTCTAGCTTTGTCGCTATATGCTTTGAAGTTATAGCGATCGAAACTTTTCGTCACCGATACTTTTTACAACTGTACTTCCATACAAAGCGAGGAGGAGGGAAGACATGGAATTCGATTTCGTATCAAAAACGGATTAATTTGGAACAGAAATATTTCCTATACAATAAGGAATCGATTACAGTTAAAAAATATTTGTATGCTAAGATTAACTCTGCCAAAAAGAGCCCGTAATGTTTGTCGATTTCGGATAGTTTTCAAAAACATATACAGGGTGTAAAAAACATCCTAGCAATTCTTAAAGACGACTTCTAAATTAAGAAAAAAAAATCTGTTGTCCCGTACATTTTAGTCGAGTCGGTACTGCAGTTTTGTACGGAAAAGATGATTTTTTTTGCGATTTCGAAGTTGGCTGCATACTAAAAGTTGTTCAGTGTTACTCTTCACCCTATGAATACTGAATCAGCCTTGCCGCTGATGATAGCGAAAAGTACGTCTATCTCTTATACTATGAACTCTGATTATGTTGACGATGATGCCTTAAGGAATAATACAATGCCCTTCTGGGTTGGTGCTATTCTAAAACATACTTTAATGTATAGTGCGTACAGTTGCCAATGTATTTGTAGATATCACATCCATTAAACACACATATTGCGGATGAAATATGAACTAATAATATGCCTATACTTCATTCCAAATAAGGATGATAAGATTTTCCGATTCCTATTTTGCTTCCTGGCCAATTCTGATTGTAAAATATAATATATTTATCAAAAAGATACACTATCCGAAATATCTTGGACACTACTAAAGATATTCTAAGAATAAGGTGAGCATAAGTGTTTGAAATCTCTGTTTCTGTAATTTAAAATAGACTTAAAATTTCGTTGCTATTTGGAATGGGGTATAGAGTTTAATATTATGTCTAAAGTTTATAATCGAATTTATTTGGTATTTCTCTGTCCATTACAATTTACTTATTATTATTGTACATTAAGATTGTTAATCTTGTATATATTCAATTTTTACTTAAGCATTTATATTACTTGTTAAGAATATATTATATTTAATGTTTATTACAATGTTTTATTTACAACTTAGATTAATATATCGATAAATTAGTTTGGGTATGCTTTGCGTCTAGTGAAAACATACCTTTAAACGTTGTACCTAATGAACGCAAAACAGAATATCAATTTCTCCAGAATCCAAAAGTGATCTAAATTCGTTGCGTCCTCGTTTAGGTAAAAGTTTTTTTAAACTTGGAAAGACATTTTTAGTTCATACTTTTTATAAAAATCGGTTCTTGCATTTGATAAAAAAATATGGAATTAAGTCTATGACACAATAGCAATATAGCCGTGGTGGTCCAGTTGCGAGTAACCTTGCTTGCCGTGCAGGAGGCGATGGTTCGATCCTCGTCCAGGCCGACTCGTACCAATGAGTTTTTCGGAATTTATGTACGATTTGTAACACCACTGGCTTTTCGGTGAAGAAAAACATCGTGAGGAATCCTGCTTGCTTCAATTTCGAGGCATGTATTGTACCCACCGTCAATTACAAGTGGCGACGGGCTCACTCCCCGTCACACTGGACAGAGTTTCCGTACTAGTGAAACGTGGATGTTCTGTAGTTTTAGAATATCTCCGACTACCCCCTCGGGGAATATAATCGTAAGCATATGCTTATGCTAACGTTATGAAAGCAATTTTGATGATTTTACGCATATTGTTATACGCTGCTGTAAACAAAATGTCCGTCGTCTGCTCAGCGCCTTATCTGAAACAAAGTGCATATAAACTAAAAACACGAAAATATGTTACGAAACGTAACCACCTCAAGATTCAAATTACCTAGACAATCCTGGACGCTGATTGGTGAATGGGCTCAGCAATTGAGCCAATCGCCGTCTTCCTGTATCCACAGGATGAGCCGTTTATGCGTCCCTTTCATAGACTATTAAATTTAACGAGCCAAGGGGAGTTAGATTGAGTTAAGTGGCATACGGGCTTATAGTTGCTATGTCTAGTTTAGATTGAGCTCTCTCACTTTGGATTCATAATAATGCTAATTCGATTTTGGTTCTGTCTATTTTTAGCTAAATATAAACTGATAGTAGAATATAGGAACTTAATTTATATAGAATAAGGTAATAACTAATGGGGGATATTCTGAAAGCCAATGAGGCATTTTCCTAGACTAGTAAAACGAAAAATCACTAGATGGCGATATTATAATTAGAAAAAATCCTGTCACATTGATTGACGTGGATGTTCTGAGGTTTCAGAATATCTCTGACTACCCCCTCGGGGAATATAGTCGTGAGCATATGCATGCATGCATGCACATTGATTGTAAAAAAAGGCTTTTTGTGTTTAGTTTGTGTTATCACATAGTCATCTTGACAGCTCTGTGTTGCCTATGGATAAACTTTTCACTTCCAATAACTCCGAAAATGTTAGTCTGTTTGTACATAAACGAACATTCTTCTTATCGTGTGGGCAGGAAGCCCTGGTGTCAGAGTTTTTTTCGGACCGCCTTACGGCCTCTGACGTGGTTTTATGTAACGACTACTACCACCAGAGATAGTAGCCAGGGCCAACGGCTTAACGTGCCAAACAAAGGCCTAAAAGCTATTTTTATACAATACCTAGGTACTTTTATAGGTTTGAAACATTCCACTTTTAATAAAATCGAAATAAATTGTAGTGGTACTTAAGTAATTTTCTTTTCTTCGTTAAAATATGTTTAATTAAAACTATCAAAATAGCTAAAATAGCTTTTAGGCTTTTGTAGTAAGTTGGAGTTGAACATTTTTATTTCATAAAATTGTAATAATTTATTAACATATTCTCCAAAAATTACAATCATCATAAACAACGAAACATCCCATATGATAAACATTGTAACTCACTTTCTAGTGTTAAATTAACGAATTCAAAAGTTAATTAGATCTACAATTAGAATCTGGAATCATCAATTAATCATTTATGTGCTTTAAATGTGGTACATACAAGTCAATAAACAATTGAATATTTGACGATCTCTCCAGCAAAATAAGTTACGATGTTATTCCTTGGGATTGTCGACCAACACGAAACCAAGCTATCAGTAACAGCTCAAAATAAGCTGGTGATATACCATACAATAAATTTACAAGCCCGCAGATTCTAAATTTGTCTATTCTAAACGGATATACATCGTTACAAAACACGACTATGATCTCTTATTGTTGAATAGACATGCAATTTTCTATTTGATGCAATTGCACTCTGATTTATAGCAAATTGATTCTTAAATTGATATCAATAGGGTGTCTTTTGTAGTGTTATTCGTCTAATTCGGTCAAGATTGTACAGGATGTAGTGTTAAAATATATCCATCTCTATTAAAGTGACAATAGTAATTTATTAAAGGAATCATGCTGTTTATTTTAAAATAGGTTAAGAGTCTGGGAACTCAATTTGCCTTTGAGTTTATCTTATACAACGTGTTAAGAACTGCATACTAAGGGATTTTCCAAAAGCAAACGCAACGAGAAACTATAACAATGGAAAATCCCTCATTACAATACAATATTATTTATTTGCACACAGAAAACATACAAAACTAACAGATGGGTTGAAAGTTATAGTAGCTCAAAGACTTATACAACGTGTTAATACACAAGCGCAAAACCTCATACACCCCAACTGATTTATAACAAAATAATCATATTGAAACAATAATTTCATTATTTTTATAGTTAAAATTTAAATTTGAACGTATTTTAAGTTTTCAGGAAAAAATCATTTGTTATCATTTCAGCAATGAATGAAAGCGCTAGCGGGCTCGTGGATACATTTAAAAAAACTTGTTTTTGTAATAAGTAGTGTGCCCGTGCGGTGGGTTGAGATCAAGTTAAGTAAATTTTAAATTTTACAAATAAATTATTTAATATTTTGAAAATAATTACCTATATTGAAAACATGATAATTCGATTCAGCTCTGGATTCTGAACAAACTACTTTCTAGTTTTGAGTTAATTAATTAAATCTTAAATAAATCCTAGTATTTAAATTAAAACTTAGGATAAAGGGAATCTAAAAAACCGCAGATACAGAAATTAGTTTGTGAATCGTGTTTAAAAATGACATTTTCTGTTTAGTGTTTTTTTTAAATTTACTTCCTAAAAAACTCAAAAGATGGCATGTTCATCGCTCCATAGTTTGCGAGATCATGTCAACATTATGTCAAGAATCTGCCTGCCTGTTTATTCAAGCCCAAGGGATCGAACCCATATAGCCATATATGTCAGACGTATCCAGTTTCAAATTTTCGACTATCTTTCGATTATCTTAAATGAAATATTCCATTATAAGATGCGTTGGAAACCTTTTGATAATCTTTTTCCTCATTATCATTTTAAAGAAACACATTTTGGTTAGACATTTATTCGCGCAGACCGTAGCGCCATCTATCGGTCCCCACCACAGGAAAAACGATCATTGGATAAAATAAGATCAAACTTCGGTAGTTACGTTCTGGTATAGGATTTAGACACATTTACCCGACGGCGGGCCCATACAAAAATGTAATTTAGTATGGGAAGCGTCCGCCGTCGACGCGGCGTCGTATGCAATTGGCTCTTATACTTGATACTAACTTTGATAATTAATATCTCTGGACGGAATTTACTTCTGACTGTGAAATTATAGTATAATGTGTTACTGGTTGTACCAATGTTAACGCGAGTATTTTTTCGAAGACAATTATCTACACCTAAAAGTGAAAAATTGATCACTGGCGCCGTCGGGTAATGTTTCTCAAACTGTCTCAACCTTGGACTATTTATATGTGGACTGGTTACGCGTGTAATTCTACTAACAAACATTTCTGCCACTTTTTGCGGGGGGCGAGGTAACTTGAAATCCGCAACTTTGGATTTTTTTCCCCATAACCCCCCATTTAGATTCTAATTTTGAATGTTAAAAATCATGAACAGTAGTCTCGTGTGAACCCCAAACGTTCTAAGTTCGAAGTTATTATTTCGAAATTATAGGCTGTCTCGTTTAGTGATAAGGTGTAAAATTGAATGTAAATGCACAAGATCAATTGTGCTTATACCGTGGCAGAGGGGAAATGCTACCGCAAGGCTAGTCCTTATTATAATTAGTCAAAGGTCTCAACACATATCCTCTTAAAATCTAGCTATGTATCTTTTATTTCAATCCTCTGATTTTAACCCAAAATTAATCTTACTTCCCCGTTATAAAGTTTCTTCTTCATAATCTTCCACATCTTCCTTTCGAGTCGTGTCACTAAACACTCATTGATAAGCACTTAAGCAGCAGGAGATAGACAAAAACACTCCTGCGGCACTAGTACTTAGGAAAGAGATTTAGTTTTCTTCTCTCTTCTCTTCTTTTCTCTTCGGACGACAAAGGAAGAAATTTTGTGACAGTCGTTTTAATAATCCACCCTTTAAATCTAAAAGTTGACCATGAAGACGTTGACACTATACAGGATGTAACAAAACACCCTAGAAAGAAAACCTTAAATTAAGAAGTACGTATAACAACTTACTACAAAAGCTTAGAAACTATTATTATACCCAACTTAATATACTTACAGTTTTTAAGGAGATAATCAGACCATCAAACTGAACAAAATTCACTATCCAACCAACAACATCCATCGGAATAGCGAAAAAAAAACAGTTGTCCCATACATTTGGGTCGTTTACGTTTGCAGTTTTGTATGGAACAGCAGATTTTTTTTTTGGTTTTAGACGCTGGTATACAAAAAATCTGCTCTCCCATACATTTTGATCGTGTACGTTTGTAGTTTTTTACGCAACAGCAGATTTTTTTGGGATTTAGATGCTGGTATACAATACTTTAATAGGTTCAACACATTTTCATTTAAAAAAAAATATAGTTAAAGTAAAAAAAAGGAAAAAGGTTGTATTGTTTTATTTTCTTGAAATATGTTTAAACCTATAAAACTATTCTAAATTTGAGTTGCACTTTTTTACGGCTTTCTGATAACTATCACTAAACGGTAAATGGCCTCTTAACATAGAAGAAAGAATTTTCTTAAATTGCCAATTTTTTTAAAGTTTTAATTAATTCTTGCTTGTGCGTTAGCACTGCATTTCCGCCAGTGTCAGGTAGTTTGTGGGAGTATCTATCCAAATCTTACGCGTTGTTTTTGAGAAAAGCACGTCTGACAAGAGATTGAGGAGCCTCGTGGCAAGCTAAACGCGAACCGCGCGAACACCACGCGAAAGACAACCGCGGCAAAACTTGCAACGTGACTCTTATTTAATATTATTGTTACACGAGTGAAATATAATTGCCACTCATAACAAACAAAACAGCTGATCGGTCGACGGTCGATACAACCTAATAATACACTATGAAAAAAATGCTACGTGTACGTAGCCCATCGCAGCTTATACGTAGCCCGTCACAGCTTACATACCACGTGTAAATATACCATAATGAAGCTTAATTGTGAAGTACGAGACAACTTAAATACTGATGCAACACTTGTAATCAGTATCGCGTAGTAAGCTACGTGGTACGTAAGCTGCGACGGGCTACGTATAAGCTGCGACGGGCTACGTACACGAAGCATTTTTTTCTTAGTGTATTATTAGGTTGTATCGACCGTCGACCGATCAGCTGTTTTGTTTGTTATGAGTGGCAATTATATTTCACTCGTGTAACAATAATATTAAATAAGAGTCACGTTGCAAGTTTTGCTGCGGTTGTCTTTCGCGTGGTGTTCGCGCGGTTCGCGTTTTTAACCTTTTTTTCTCAGTGGATGTTGCAAACGAACAATGAAAAAAACGATTATTCAAAGTCTCCTGACTCACTAAACGAATCATAAACCGACCACCATGAGAATTCCAGCAGATAAAAATACCGCAGCACCAGTTGGATAGCAAATTAAGTCGTCTGGATTAACAATTAACTCTTTGTGTGTCACAGTCACTTTACTAATGAACGGGAAATGTAAAGCAACTCTTGCGATGAAATGAAAGTCTGCTCAGAATGGATCACCCCATTTCTTCTCGAGGTTTACTCAAGAGTCCTTTTACGCGTTCAGTGGCGTCCTTATCACAATATTTATGATTTCTCAACCGTCAAAGCCTAAATTCTTCTTATCGTGTGGTCAGCAAGAACTGGTGTCAGAGTTCAACAGAGAGACAGTGAACAACCAGACAATAGTAGCCGGGATTAACGGCATAACGTGCCATCCGAAGCACGGAATCATCTTTCTTTTCAGAAAATCAGGTGATTCAGCTTGCAAAGTCCTAACCAACTGGGGAAAAACGCACAAAGTGACATATCATTATACTCCATTTAAAATAGCTACGAAATTTAAGGCTATTTTGTGTTACAGAAACATACCTAGATTCGAAACACTTACTCTCACTTATTCTTAGAACAGCTTCTGTACCGTCCAAGATATGGCGATAGTATATGTATCCAATAAATTAATTACATTTGGTAATCTGAATTGGCCAGAAAGCTAAATAGGAATCTGAAAATCTTGTCGTCCTTATTTGGAATGCAGTATAGTAATCTTTAAAGGGGTGAGAATAAAATGCCCGACGACGTAGGACTACTTAATTTCCTAAACAATTAGTGGTTAAGGGAATATAATTTTTTCATTATATTCCCTATCATTTTTTGAAGACAAATCGTTTGTCATAAGAACCATCAAAATCGGCCCACGCGTTTGGCCTCTAGTGTGCCACGAAGGAACAAACTTACATACAAACATACATAGGCTGATAAACACATTAACGTACCTTTGCATCGCGCAGTCGGGTAAAAAAAACTTATTTGCAAGAAAATGTTCAAAACGCACCGCAATTGAATATCTCCAGTAATTGCTCAATTGGAAGCATCCGTGGCCATAGAGCTGACAGACGTATAGAACTGGCTATATCCGGCTTAGCACCAATCACTTCAATTCTTACTAATTCAATCAATTGTCGTTTGGTGTGATTTAAACGGTCCTATTGTGAAGATCAAATCGGTCTATTGATTTTAGCTTTGGTTCGTGGGAATATCTGTTTTATCACGTAGCACGTGTACAGGAGGCCGATTGCGCTAATTTAAAACATCGAAGTTCTATTCTCATCCAATTTCAGTTCTAATCACATTGCAATCCAATTACTATTCAACTGTGCTGAATTCCGCGCTAAACTCAATGTAACTGACAGCCTTTAACGTCTGAGCGATCTGTCAAAACGGATCTAACGGCTGTCATGAGCTGTACCGCGATTAGCGCAATACCAAATGTGTCAAAAGTTATGGTTCTTACGTAGTCCAGTCACGGTTCAATCACCGAATATTTACCGCGATTGCAGCCCTGTGCAGATATCGAAGGAGGTTCAATCGGGGTCCTTGATTACAGCAAGCCCGAAAAGCAGAAAACATCGTTAATAAAGGTTCAGATGCAAGCCCTAGGACATCTAGGATCTTTTTATACTCGTATAAGAAAGAGTTCCCAGGGGGATAGTGAAATAAGATTTGATCATTTTTGAGTGCAATACGCGTAGCCGCAGGCAAGATGCATTAATCTTGCATTATGATGGAACAGCCGCCATCAGATATATCGTAGCATACAAGGTGTTTAAATATTTTCTGAGCAGTGCTAATTTTCAATAAATTCATTATACATAACCAATCAAAAATATCTGAGTGCCTAGAACATCAAATGTATATACGCAATATAACATTTACACGTTACCAATTATATCTAACCGTGTATTTTGTCATAAATATTGGAACAACTTATTTTCAATTATTTCTTTACTATATTCTTTAAAATTGAAATCTATAACAACGGAGTAAGGTATTTTTTCCTAAACTGCTCAGATGTTTATGATCACCTGACTGCGTATATATATTTGATGTTCTGGGCACTCAGATATTTTAGATTGGTTATGTGTAAAGAAATTATTGAAAATTAGAACTGCTTAGAAATATTTGACCATCTTGTTTGCTATGATATATCTGATGGCGACTGAACAAAAAGACGCATTAAAATTGTTATGCAAATAATGCACGTGTCAATTCTAACTCATAATAGTCTAGATGGCTGCGTGAGCGCCCATGTGGCTGCGGGATGAATGACCAGGGCGTTTCGGGAGCGCCCGCGCCGGTCGTTCGTAATTTAAAATTTAAAAACTAAACATTCTTTTTAATTACTCTGCCAGTGATAGCTAACCGGCCAGTAGCACTTGCGATGAAATAGGTCGTATATTTCTTAGGGTTCCGTACCCAAAGAGTGATAACGGGACCCTATTCATAAAACTAGGCTGTCCGGCGGTCCGTCTGTCTGTCTGCCCTACCAATAAAGGGTGGTAGATATTGAACCGTAGGCAATATCTAGGCGGTTCAAATTTTCACATAATGTGCGTTATTATGGCGGATTTGCTAACAAATAATAAAAAAAAACAAAAGGAACAAATTTATGAGGGTACAACTTTTTCAAAGTTTTTTGTCATCGTAAAAACGGTAATACATAAAAGTGTCATAGTACATTCTCTGAGGAAAAACAACAAATTAAAATCAGTCAAAAGTGTTTCGGACTCGCGCCAAAGGATCCCGGAGAAAAACATTTTTACTATTATTCTATGGTGGTACAGAACCCTCTGACCGCAAGTCCGACTCGCACCTGGCCGGTTTTTTATGGTTTTAAGACGTACTATACTTAATCAATAATTAACTACTTTACAAATTTCGTAACTCATAAAGCTAGTGGGATCATTGGATGATAGTAAAATTGAAATTGAGTTCAATTTGAACTGCCGGCTATAAAACTAACCACCATTAATGATTTAACGATTTTCAGTGAAAGTATTTTGGTGATGATGATGATTCTACCTACTTTAGTTAGGTACACCAAAAACATGTTTTTGTTTAAAGGTTAATGATACTTTTCCTTACACCCTGTAGAATAGATATTTATTAGGAATAGGCACTTGCTTTCATTGTAGCTTTATAAACGATAAGTATTACCGTAGAGTTTCAGTACAACTGGTGAAACGTGGACGTTCTGAGGTTTCAGAATATCTCTGACTACCCCCTCGGGGAATATAGTCGTGAGCATATGCTAAGTATTATCGTATGGTTTTGTTACTTCTTAGACATTATATTGTCTAAGCTGAAGAAGTACAAAGGCGTAAAAATTCCCAATATTTTGTACTAGAATAAGGGTTGCCAGATGTAGAAAATTTTACCTGTTACAAAAGCAAGAAAAAATCTCGTACTTTGCCTATTAAACCTCGTACATTAGTCTACAATGCGAAAAAACTAAGAATTAGTCATATAACACAATTTAATTTTAGACGTTTCATAGGGCAATAAAATTATGTTGTAAATGAGATAAGAAAAGTAAGATAATAGCAACTACTACAAGGAACAAATTGAAGCGGGGATGGGTTTCTTTTCCCGGCAAACTACAAACTTACCATTAACATCATTAATATTTAAAATGTTCATTTATTCTACAAAACAACACCTGCAATGGAAAATCATGTCATAATTTCCCTAAAAGTCAAAACCTCGTACATATTTGTACGAGGCTGACAGCACCCTCGTGCCTCGTACGAGAGACCCCAAATCTCGTATTTGTACGTCCTCATACGTCTGGCAACCCTGACCAGAATAGTTTCTAGTCTAGGTAATAACACAGTTTTATACACTATTATTCAGCAATTCTTCTTCATTTCGTACCTGTGTCTCTACAATGCTGTTTCTATATTGTATTAGCCAGGCACTCGGTAAGCCTGCATAATTGATGCAATAGAACGAGACGTGTACAGACACTATTTATTTCTCAAAGAAAACCGTTCATCCAACAACCATTTACTTAAGTTCATCACACTGTCAGTCTGTCGCGTTAAAATTATCACTAGCTGTATATAAACTTGTCTTAAACTTTTGCCCTTTGCTATCTCCCAGTAGAGTTGCCACCCCGTTTTATCTCTCAACGCCGCGTGAACAGTGTGTTTTCTTTGAAACAGTCATGTTTGTCCATTGACAGTTTAAATAATGGCGCTTATTTTTGAATATGGCACGCTGTTTATTATTGACTGTTCATTCATTTGTTTGTGACAAAAGACAGAGGGATTATTGCGTTTAGTTGAAGCCTTTAGGACGCTATAATGGTCCTATAATATTTTATAAACTGTACCAAATGGCGACTAATAAAATATACAGGGTTATGTAGAACTATAAAGTATTACCTATTCTGTGACAGGGTGTGACAGCCTGGCAAATACTGAAACGGTGAACTCGGACCATCGAACTGAACAACTTTTGAAACTTAGTTAATTAATTGTAGTACTGTCAGCTCTCTGTACCTGTGACCAAATTTTTGTAACATTTCTCAGGTTTATAGCTGATGTCAATAGCAAAGGTTGTACCTGCCTTTCGATGATGTCAGCTGTATCTATCAATATTACGAATTACGATCCATTCGCATAGCCTACCAGTACCTAAATAGTCAATAGTACCGAATTCATATTGTAAAATGGTTTTTACGTGAATTTAATAAATAAGCCCCACTTGTGTCATCCTGGGCTAGCAATAAACTCCAGGTTAAGTTGGTAACCCATGATTTTTTGTACAGGAAAACTATTGAGAGAGCTATTTTACCCGGAGTTAATTGCTTACCCAGGTTGACGCAAGTGGGGCTTATAATATTATTATTATATTATAACTCTGTTTTGGCTCAACTTGACTTACTTGGTTTTTTTTTTTTTTTTTTTTCGGTTGACGTATACAGCGTTGCTCAGGGAGCATTTACTGCTTTTTATTTTTACTGCGGACTATTGGAGGGACCAGAAGGGTCACCGAGCCAATTGAATGAATTTAAGTTACCGACCTAGGGGCACCCCAGGGTGGTACGGACCTCGGCATAGGACGTTGCTGGGGCTACGCGGCGGATTGGGTAGCTGGGATCGGTGAGAGACTTACTTGCTATGTGATTGACAGCTGAAACGTTTGAGCGATGTCAAACCGCTGTTAAATAATTACCGCAAGTGTAAAAAGTTGAACTTCGCACGTTGCGCAAAGCGCAATTGGGCCCAGGTCTTTAATTCATAGGTATATTTGTCTTTTCTTTCTTTAAAAATGGAACACTTTTGCTATTAAGTATATTATTCATCATTATCATCACTGATAGTTACTTTATGACTCATCAGTATGACTGACTGCAGGTCACAGGTCTTCCCTCGTAATAAGTTAGGGAGCGGGGCTTGCTTATTACGGATTGGTGGAAGCAAGTTAGTGGTCAACTCGCTGTCTGAGTATTTTATGCCTATAGTATGAAGAACTATACAGGGTGTAAGTGACAGCCTACCTCAGGAAACGTAAAACAAAATCAGCTGTCCCATACATTTGAGTCGGTTTTTTTTTTTTTTGAATGGCGTATACAGCGTTGCTCAGGGAGCATTTACTGCTTTTTACTGCGGACTATTTGAGGGACCAGAAGGGCCACCGAGCCAATTGAATGAACTTAAGCAACCGACCTAGGGGCACCCCAGGGGGTACGGACCTCGGCATAGGACGTTGCTGGGGCTACGCGGCGGATTGGGTAGCTGGGATCGGTGAGAATCGGCCTGGTATGTGCCTGTAGCGTCTGTAGACGCCAGAAGTGAGAGCAGTGGGCAGAGGTCGCGACTGTCCCCGCCGGGGGGGACGTTGATTACTGTGTCGACGCAGTGTTGAGTGTTGTTGAGAACTTGCGATTGTGAGTCGTGTCTGTTGGGCCGCCTGTAGGGCAACCGTGATCGCATCGTCTGGATCGTCGAGGACGTTTCACGGTCGTCGACGGTTAGGCCTATTAGTCCTACAGGGGTAGGTGGTTGAGTCGGGTAGGTACAGCAGTTTTGTATGGGACATCTGTTTTTTTTTGCGTTTCCTGAGGTAGGCTCCATAGTGAAAGTTGTTCAGTTTAATGGTCTGAGTTCACCGTTTCAGTATTTGCTAGGCTGTCACTTACACCCTGTATACTATTATCGATTCTGTTCCAATATAGCTCACACTACCTTTCTATATCTCCTTGGTTTACAGAATGAAGCTAATAATAAAAATAATTCACATTTGGCAAAGTCATCTATCAATGATACATTGAATAATCAACGTTAACACTCAGCAATAAGCTTCAATGTATCTTTTAGAGATACATTGAAGCACACCAAGAAATAGTTCCATATTAGAATGACTTTGTTTTTATCAATAAATACTAAGTTAGTTTTATAAAATGACAATATTATTACTCCAAAGAAGTCATATCTTATAATATTAAAGTCTCAAAGGCAATAGGTATTCCTCTCTTGACGGAAGCATTTGTTTATGAACTTTGAGCATTCATGAGCTTTGGATCCAGAATCTAAACATATCTGAGCTTTAGATCCAGAATTTAGATTTGAGCATTTCTGAGCTTTAGATCCAGAATGCAGATCTAGCGTACCGCAGCGCAATAAAATCAGCCTTCTTTTTATTGCGCTATTACTCACGGTCCTGTGCTAATCTGATCCATTTCTGACTGGTGACCCTTACAATGTCGTCCGACCAACATATTTTGTCGTCTACCTAAGCCTATTGACCTCCATCCCTCCCTTGACCACCATTCTAATACTTCTTTGGTCCACTGGCCATCTTCCCTTCTAGCCAAGAAGCCATTCTCCACTTTAACTTTGTAATCCAATTACTAACATCTTCGACCTATTCTACGTCGCCTGATCTATGTTCTTCTTTGTTCTATTTTTAACCTCCGACGTAAAAAGAGTCTGGAGTGTCGGTCTGTCTGTCTGTTTGTCTATCTATTTATCTGTGGCATCGTAGCTCCCAAACGCGTGGACCGATTTAGATGCGGTTTTTTAAATAGAAAGTTAATTTTTGCGAGAGTGTTCTTAGCTTTGTTTCATGAAAATCGGTTCAATAGTTTTCATGTAACTTTAAGAATTATGAAATAACATTTACAAATTTAAAAATCCACAACGCCATAAACAAACATTTAAAAAGAAAAAATTATTCGGTCACCTATTATTTTTTATGTAAGCAAATGTATGTTTTACTTCTTAACTCTCTTAAAGATATTTTAGGTCAATTAATGCGTAGGGGACCGCTAAAAAATGCCTATTGATTTTTTTACTATCACTTGCGGTCCCCGACACATTAATTGGCCTAAAATATCTTTTAGAGAGTTAAGAAGTGAAACATATATTTGCTTACATCAAAAATAATAGGTACTTAAACGAATTATATTTTTCTTTTTAAATGTTGGTTTTCTGTTATTGTGCAGTACATTCAATATCTGTCTAGCACTTAAAAAAACCTGCCATAAAGCTGACATGGGATATAATCTACAGGGTACTTCTTAATATGCTGACACTTTTTAAGGCGATGATCAGACCATCAAACTGAACAACTTTCTCTGTGGCACCAACATCGAAATCATGTGTCAGCATATTAAGAAGGACCCTTTATAGTCTTCTGTTTACTCACATTTTCAAACACTCCTACAAAAATAAAATTTGTTGATGAATCCACAGCATAAAAACGTAATTGACCAATGATTCACAGTGAGATGTGTCTACTAAAGTTCTAAACGATCACGTCATACGTCACACACATACAAACTAGCCATACAAAGTCATACACACATTTAAACACTAATAAATGGCAATCAACTACAGTTGAATGGACGTCATTTTATCCTTATACCTATTTTTTCCTCTTTGAACGGTTATTTTGTAATAAATAAGTCATTTATACCGAGGGCAATGAAAGCTGTTAACAAAATACAATGTGTTTCTTGTTTATATCTCGAGCATTATGCATTTTACGAAATTACTTGTGGTGATGGTGTATAAATAATACCATCTTATTCTTCTTCTGTCGAATCGATAGTGTGTTATTGAGTTTGACTTGCGACTTGCCATCGTGATGAAGAGATTTGCCAACTAGCGATAGGGGCTTGCAAAATTCCCATAGAGCACCCCGTGAACAAAAAAACCTCCCCTCCCCGAGTGATCGAGAGCTACTTAGTATTTTAAGCCCCACTTGCGTCAACCTGTGTTAGAAAATAACTCCATGTTAAGTATGTAATCTATGATTTTTAGTAGAGCAGAAAATCCGGTTAGCTATTTAACCCAGAGTTAATTGTTAACCCAGGTTGGCGCAAGTGGGGCTAACAGACTTAAAAAGGGAGGGTTATCAATTCGTCAGATTTATTTTTGTCAATTTGCTCCAGTCCAATCTAGCATTAGTTTAGTATTTATATTAATCTTAGACCTAAGCTTTAATGACAGTCAAAAGTCAAAGTCAAAGTCAAAGTCAATATAATTTATTCAATATAGGACCTTGCAGCACACTTATCAAACGTCAAATCTTTTTTAAAGCTATCACCGCGTCGAAACGTATTGTCGCTGTAGAGAAGATGCAGCCAGAAACTCTACAACATAACACGACTTAATAACTATTACAATATACATTTTTAAGCTAAAGTTATGTATATAATAATACATAGTCTATTTAATAAAATAATTGATACTATACAGTAAAGTAAATAAACTATATCCTCAGACCCAAACATTTTGATCATTTAAATATTTAAATAATAAACGAAATTAAAATTTAACAGTTTTAATTTCATTTGAAGCTCCACTACGAAACAAGGGACCCGAAAAATACATACAGGCCAAATGTCGATCGACTGATTGGTAGCTTACAATAAACCAATGGGTAGGGTTAGGGTTACCGCATGTCGCCTCTAAGGCGGAGATTCAGAGACGATTTGTAAGTCATAGTTCGGACTCCCGTATGTCAAAATCCATTTTCGCCACGCTTAGCTCGAGCTTAGACCAAAAAAATCGTCTCTGAATCTCGGCCTGAGTCTACTCTATGAAACGATTCGAAAGGAACCATTTAAATGCCATTTTTATAGTCGTATTACATTAGGTACTTGTAATCGAAGTTATACTACGATACGAGGGCCTTGGAAAACATAAAAATAATTTATAGGCCCAATCAATCGACGATTGGAAATTTACAACAACCCCTTAAGAGGATATGTGAAAAAAATAGGATTCTTCAAAGCATCATATATCATGAAGTACTAAAAGTAGGAGTATGATTTGCGGATATGTGTAAATTGAACATATAATTGAAGTTTTGATTAGAGCCAAAACACGACAGAGCCAAACCAATTAAGAGACATTTTCTCGATAGAAAAATAAGCCAAAGTAGCCTGCGTCTTTATCGATAAACGCTTGGAACTGCTAAACGGTGAATAATTGAAACACGAGACTTGATTTTAAAAAAAGATACTGATATTTTATAAAGTTTGATTAGAGCAGAAATGAACTTAAATAAATAGTACAATCACAATTAAATAAATTTTGTTTTACGCTTGCGTCGTTTCAGGCGCGCGCTACGCCCCATCTCTTTCTCTCGCATCAGGCAGTAATATAAGCTATCACACGCCCATTTCGCTTCTATTATTTTTCGACATAGGCCCTTAAAGGTTTACCGATTGTAACCCTAACCTCTGAATCCAGTCAAATGTTTGATTCGATACCATCTTGGTGTCAGTCTTTCGCGAGGTATAATTTTTGTAACATATTTATTGAAACATTTATAGTCAAGATGTTTACAATAAAAGTAATCTATGTTTTCTGTATTTATCAGCAGCAAGACAAAATAATGTTATTTATACTTAATATGAAATAATCAATAAACATTAATTATAGTTAACGACTTTATAAGTGTTTTCTTAGCTTCCTAAGGACTTCACTTCGTAGAAACATCAAAAATGGTGTTTCAAAATTAATATAGCAATAAAAATTATTTTAAAAACAAGCTTGAATTATATTACGTAGTGAGTGCGATTTTTGAAACTCATACTTTGAACTCACCAGTTGAAAATGTCAATATTACTATGGAGATATGCATCTTTCTACTGCTGATTTGACTTTGCGATTTTTGAATGTCAAATCAGCAGTAGAAAGATGCAAATCTCTATAGTAATATTGAAATTTTCAACTAGTGAGTACAAAGTATGAGTTTCAAAAATCGCACTCCTGGTGTCTAATCTATTGAATTGATCCTTGAATTATATTCGGACATTGCACTGACTTCTATGAAGTCTGGTGATATTTTCTATACATTTTAACGAAAATCTGACTTCATACATGTATAGAGATTAGTTACTAGACTGTTTCTGGAAAATGTCATTGACTTTAATTAGTTAGTATTGAAAATATCACCAGACTTCGTTTGTATGGAGCACGCTCCGAATTATGTTCCCTTAACCACTCGCAACCCGGCTTTAAGATAACATAAGATAAACAATGGTTCAATAATATCGCGTCCGTGGAAGTTCAAGGGTTAAAAGACAAGGACCCGAATGTTTTTGAAATGGGATGAGATAATGTGGAGGTAGAGCTTGTGGTGGGTGTTAAAAACATGTTTAAACTCACGACCGACCTCCCTTTCGGGGTTATTAGAAACTTTCCTACAACTAGTGACAATTTCATTTCAGTAACAATGTTCCCTTTATAATTTTTATGTTGCGCGATGGATTTGCGTCTGAAATCTTGCTTTACGAAAACACTTTGACAAAGCATTATCCCTTAGTCGCCTCGTGAAGCTACTGGAGGAGCCTATAAAACCGTTAATATATAGTTTATAACCTTATTTTGTCCAAATTATCAGAATCCAACAAGTAATGTATATAGGTTCCCTATATTATATATATTAGATAGGTCAATACATAAAATAAAGAGTCAATCTAACTCACTCAATTTAATGAGTTAGGTAACGCAAACATATGAGAAATGTAAATTATATATATAACCTAACCACACCAAAACGATTTGCCAGAACTTACCAAATAAATCTTCTCAAATAATATCCATTTACAAAGGTCACTGCTTCATGTCAAACTGAACACTTGACCGTCGCGTTCGAATTTTGAAATAAAACTGCTACAAAATCCAACATGGCGGCGCGGACGTCGCGTCGATCAGCGTCTGCGCATACGAACTGACTACTCCTTAACTAAGTTTGATTAGGTTTAAATAGTGGTGCCCATATTATCTACTTATTTCATTGAGTTGGCGCGGGGCGGGTGAGGGACTCCCTTTATTTCGTTGAAGAATGCTAAAGCTTTATAACGAAGCTACTTCAATGTGATTACTTGCATTTTCTGTTATGAGCTATACTTTAGGTTTAGTAGATTAAATATGTGGTTTCTATCGAATTGTTTTCGTAATCAATGCTTATAAGTAAACTGTTCTCGACTCGGATGTCGGATGACATAAGTGCGAAAGACAAAATTTCAATCAACTGTTCTCTCTCCATGAGAAATCTAAACTATAATAAAACTGTAAATAGTTGTTTGTTTGTTTGTAACAGCATCATGCAAAAACTACTGAACCGATTTCAAACAAAACTTTTTTGTTTTATAGCTTATGATTTTACTTAAAATCTGGCACATAATTTGTGCGACGAATTTGGTAAACTCTAGTACTTACCTAATAAGCGCCAAGCTTGAGTAATTAAAGATATGTTCTAATAAACTCATTAAAAGCTGTAAGTTCAATTTAGGTGAGAGCAAATGCCTGCTGCTAACGTCCATGTTCTTTCCACTCCTGTGAAGATCGGAGACTGTGCTCGCTGTTGTTGATGATTTTGGTATAACTAGGGCTAACTGTCCTGTTAGGTAGGTCCAACATCGAGAAAGAGGTCGACCGTCGAATTCAACTCAGCTGGGCAGTGTTCGGGAAGCTATGTACCTATAGTATCTTTTCGTCCCAAATACCGCAGTATCTCAAGACGAAAGTCTGTGTGTTTTGCCAGTGAATGCGGAACTAAGACGTGGTCGCTTAGTAAAGGCCTCACAAAATGGCTAAAAGTCAGTCAAATGGCGATGAAGAGGGATAATATGTTCAGAGTTTCTCTGCGAGATTGAATCCGAAATGAAGAGATTCGCAAAAGAACCAATGTAGCCGACATAGCCCTAAGAATTACCTTCTAAAGTACGACCTGGTGAATGACCTGTAATTGACTATTTTTTAAAGTCAACGAGAACAAAGTTGCGGGTAACCGCTAGTAGTGTTATAAGGTCAATAGAGTTTTCAAATCGATAACTTCGATCTCATCATCAATCGATCACGATAACTTCAATCGATTTGAACACGAAGTAGTCGGGTTATAATAATTAAGTCGTCGCGTCGGTGAATGCATTTGATACTTTTATAACATTTTGTCGACTGTCACAAAGCTTCAATTTTAGTACAAATTGATACTACTTGGTGTTACATTTTATTCTTCTCCAATTTAAAGTACCTAAGTATACTTAGATACTTTATGCTGCAGTACCAACACGTAAAGACTTCGAATCGCGTAGATTTTTGAGTGTATAATGAAAAGTACATTCATCCTGAAACCTACAATTTCAGGATTTTATTTTGGAAAAATCCTTTCTTAATGTATGCCGTGGTGGTCTAGTGGCGAGTAACTATGCCTGCCGTACAGGAGGCGAGAATTCGATCCCCGTTCAAGCCGACTAGGTAGCCGACGTAGGGGCCAATGAGTTTTGCGGAATTTATGTACGATTTGTTACCTGCATGCTTTCATTTCGAGACGTGTACTGTACCCACTGTCTATTATAAGTGGCGACTTGCTCACTCCCCGTCACAATCACTCCCCGGACAGAGTTTCAGCGCTACTAGTGAAACGTGGATGTTTTGAGTTTTCAGAAGATCTCTTGGTTGGCTACCCCCTCGGGGAATATAGTCTTGATCAAAACACCCTAGTAATACTTAAAGGAGTACTTCAGACCATCAAACTGAACAACTTTCACAATGGAGGCAACATCGAGTTCGCGAAAAAAATTCCGCTCTTTCATACAAAACTGCAGTACCGTCTCGATTCAATTGTATGCATGGGACAGCAGATTTTTTATTTTTTCTCGATTTTGGCTCCATCCCCATAGTGATAGTTTTTCAGTTTTGATAGTCTGAAGCATAGATTTAGTATATACTGCGTTAGATCGTTATCCAAGGCGAGACCAAAAAAACCAGAGATTTTGGAAAAAAAGCGGGATTCGTTCCGTTATTCACAACTGACGCTAGGTCCATACAGGCTCATAGCGTGTTCGCAAATGGTCCCGTCTATCTATCTCGCTCTCACAAACGTTAATGCTATGCCCTTTCTCTTTCGCATTTCCGATCTAACGTAGTATTTACTAAATATATGGTATGAAACACCCCCTTAAGTATTACTAGGGTGTTTTGTTACACTCTGTATTTAAAATTACTTATTTCTATTTTCAGTGGTTTAGGCTCTACGTTATCTATCAGTCAGTCATGCATCACTCATGAACTGTTTTAATATGTATAGATTTGCTATATTATTCTTAACTACTGTTCCATTATTCAAAATAGTCATGCACGAATCATACATGACTACATTTAAAATTAGTCATAGTCACTTGAAATGTCAAATAGATTTAAATTTGATTAAAATGAAACTTCCTCGTTTCCTTCATATCCGCCGGAAACGGGAGCTTATTCTTAGAAATTGAATTATATTCAATTGACCCCTATTACTGCAGTGGATTGAGAGCTTTTAAATTTACCTCTAGTCTGGTTCCTATGAAGTAGGTATACCAATTTTCACTTCATTTAAGAGGATATGTGAAAAAAATAGGATTCTTCAAAGCATCGTACATCATGAAGTACTAAGAGAAGGAGTATGATTTGCGGATATGTGTAAACTGAACATATAATTGAAGTTTTAATTACAGCCAAAACACGATTAAGAGACATTTTCTCAATAGAAAAATAAGCCAAAGTAGCCACCGTCTTTTTCGCTAACGCTTGGAACTGCTAAACGGTGAATAATAGAAACACGAGACTTGATTTAAAAAAAGAGATTGATATTTTATTAAGTTTAATTAGAGCAGAAATGAACTTACATAAATAGTACAGTCACAATTAAATAAAGTTTGTTTTACGCTTGCGTCGTTTCAGGCGCGCGCGCCACCCATCTCTTTCTCTCGCATCAGGCATTAATATAAGCTATCACACGCCCATTTCGCTTCAATAATTTTTCGACATAGGCCCTTAAATATCTATGTATTTCAACGAATCATTGAATTGAATCTACGCGAATTGGTAGTTTCATACAGGGTCCTTCTTAATATGCTCACACTATTTTAAGGGGATGATCAGACTGTCAAACTGAACAACTTTCTCTATGAGACCAAAATGGAAATCGAGAAAAAAAATCTACTGTTCTATACAAAACTGCAAACCTACTCGAGCCTGGTATCATGGGCACAATTTCCCATTAAAGTATTGCAACTGTCTACCCTAACACCCTGTATAGAGCGATGTTACTCCATTAGACTCGGTGCACAGTAAGTGATCATTTCCTCATTGCGGCCCGTCTGCCGCCTTTGTGATTTGATGCAATCACACCGACGATCCTTCGATGGAACGTTCTGCCTCTGGAAGTGTAGGCAAAATAGGTAGGCATCTAATACAGGGCGTAACTAGGTATTGGCTATGTGCGAAGTGGTGATGGGAACTGACAAATCGATCACAAATCGGGTGGCAGAAATGTGTACTTTTGTCGGACAAGCTGTGTAAAATATGCTTGAATCTATGCAAATCCACACACTAACTCAACATGAAATCTCCAAAACTGTAAAGACTACAAACTTAAAATTTGGCATGGAAGTTTCTATTGGCATCTAGGTGCCCACTAAAAAGGGTTTTTTTGAAATTTTATCTCGAAAGGTGTGAAAACCGGGATAAAAGTTTGAACGGAAATTGGCGCTGCAAATATCGTGGATTCTAGCAAATAGGTATTTTAAAATTTTTAATATCGATAATGTTGCTAAGTTCTTTAGTTTTTACATTATTTTATTATAAAAATAAAACATACATACTTGTTTGGCCGTAAACTTTAAAGTTTTTAGTTTTATGAATTTATAATAGATGGCGCCACGTGTCGATTACATCGCGCTATTGTTTAGTTCCTACGAGTTGATGTTATAAGGTGTTGGGTTTGTATCGGGGTGTGTAAAATATATAAGTGAAGTATTCAACAGTGTTTAATTAACCATTAGTGGTCCTTCGAGCCGGATTGTAAGTATAGTGCAAGTGAAAAGTGACAAAGTGTTGGTAAAAGGACTTAGAATAATTTGCAAGTTTTTCTGTGGACTTAGAAAAATTTGAACAAAAAAAAGACTTGTAAAATTTTACAAATTTTAAAAGACTTAGAAAAATTTCAAATATTTTGGACTTGTAAAATTTTACACTATTCTCAGAACTTAGATAATTTGTGCAGTGAAATTTAAGGACTTGTAAATTTTTCCGAATATTCGTGGACTCTTCATTTCATTAAGGTGTAAGCAAGTAGAACATTAACTTTGCATTGAAATACCGATATTCGATTACATTATGGCGGAAACTATAGACACTTTAATTTTAGCAATAAAGGACAGCTCAAATAAGATCATCAAATTGTTGACTAATACAAAAAAATGTGCAAAGGCTAAAATAACTAGAGGCTATCTAGAAACAAGAATTGAAACTTTAAGTAATTATTGGGCGTCATATTCAAAACAATATGATTACTTGATAGCAAAGTTTAAGGCTGCCGAATTTAAAGCATATGGATTTGATCCCGAGTTAAACTACGACATTACTGAAGAGGCATACATGGATCTTAATACATTAGTAAAAGACAATTTATATGAGATTAAGAAAACGGAACAAACTACGCCTCCGCCTAATGTCATCGCGAATGAATCGGTGAAGTTGAGACCTAAACTCCCACCGATTTCGATCCCTACGTTCTCGGGGGATTATGTCAACTGGATGAGCTTTAGAGACATGTTCACTACTCTTATACACAATGAAGATAATCTTACAAAAATTGAAAAACATCACTATTTGAGATCTTGTTTATCTGGAGAAGCGGAACAACTATTGAAGCATTTTGCTCTTACCGAAGCTAATTATGAAGAAGCATGGCAAACACTTGGGAATCGATACAACAATAAACGAATAATTGTAAATAATATACTCAATCGTTTTTTAAACCAAAAGAAATTGGCATCCGAATCTGCAGAAGGTGTTAAAGAATTATTGGATACTTCCAAGGAATGCCTCAACTCTTTAAACAATCTGGAAATAGACACTTCAAAATGGGATGCAATTGTAGTTCATTTGATAGTTTCCAAGTTAGACATAGAATCACACCGACTTTGGGAACATTCACTCGGTTCTTCGACTAATATTCCCACTTTCAAGGAATTAGCTTCGCATCTGGAAGGTAGATTTAGATCAATGGAAATGATTAAGGCTTCATACACGAAAGATAAGTCCATCCCGACTAAACAAAAACCACACACTTTTAGAACCTTTATGTCAGAGGTTGATAGCACTTGCACCTACTGCACTCAGAATCATTATGTTTGCCACTGTAAGGATTTTGCTGCTCTGAAAATTGAAGAACGACAAGATTTTGTCAAGAAAAACAACATCTGCTTTAACTGTCTTATTAAGGGACATGCTGTTAATTATTGTCGTCAAAGCACATCTTGCCGAAAATGCGGTAGACGGCATCACACGTTGTTACACTACACAAATCCTAATAAGCCAGACGAACCATCATCTGACCATAATTCTGAGGGAAGTGTTAGTATGAAGACAGAAACACAAAACGAACAAGTCATTCTGGCTACGGCTCAAATCGCTGCCAAATCGAAAAATGGAAGACTAATGGTCCTCAGAGCGTTGATCGATCCAGGGTCTCAGGCGTCGTTCGTCACTGAAGCAGCCGCTCAATTGCTTAATCTTGATCGTATCTCGGTGAATGGCAAAATAACTGGAATCTCAAATACATCAGTGGTTACTACAAAATCTATGGTTACATTGAACTTTCATTCTATTAAAGATCGCTCCTCACAAATCGAAGTCAATGCTTACGTACTCAGAAAACTCACCTCTTTGTTACCTTCACAAGAGTTTCCTGCAGATGTCTGGCCTTTATCCAAAGGTCTGGATCTTGCTGATCCAGAATTTCACAAGCCAGGTTCTATTGACGTATTACTCGGTGCCGACGTGCATGCCCACATAATCCTGGAAGGATTACAAAAACAAGGATCCCTGATAGCGCTCAACTCAAGTCTGGGCTGGTTGATATCTGGAAGAGTCACACAAACTGCTTCGCATAAACACAACGTAGTAGTCTCACATGTTAAGCTAGAGGTTGATCAGTTGCTTCGTCAGTTTTGGGAAGTAGAAGAGTACTTACCTTTCAAGAGACCAATGACCCCTTTAGAGATAAAATGCGAGGAACATTATAAGAACACCCACGCTAGAACTAGCGCTGGTCAATACGTAGTCAGCTTACCGTTTAAAGACGATCCTACCATGACGCTTGGAGACTCCAGACCTCTAGCAGTTAAACGTTTAATACAAATGGAGAAGCGCTTTGCACATAAATCAGAATTTAAGGAAGAATACTGTGAATTCATGCGACAGTATAAAGCACAGGGTCACATGGAGAAGCTAACTGAAAAAGAAGAAAGGGATACAACCAAGGGATATTACTTACCTCACCACGCTGTCCTTAGGCCATCTAGCCTAAGTACCAAGCTTAGAGTAGTCTTTGACGGAAGCGCTGCACCCACAACAGGAAAATCCTTAAATGAAGAATTAATGATTGGCCCGTCACTACAACAAGATATGCGAGAACTAATAACTAGATGGAGACAGCACAAATTTTGTTTAGTAGCAGACGTTCAAAAGATGTATAGGCAAATCTTGGTAAAAAGTAATGACTGCGACTATCAACGCATTGTCTGGCGTGAAACACCTTACGTGCCAATTGAAGAATATCGTCTACTCACTGTTACATATGGTACTTCATGTGCCCCATTCTTGGCTATCCGAACATTACGCCAACTCGCGGAAGATGAACGTGAAGAGTTTCCAAGAGAAGCGGAGATCCTCCAGACTGATCTATATATGGACGATTTGATGACCGGCGCAGCCACTGAGGAGGACGCGGTTTTACTTCAGAAACGTTTAACAGAGCTTTTAGCTCGTGGCAGCTTCCCACTTCACAAGTGGGCTTCCAACAGTGAATCAGTGTTGTGTCAAATCCCCGATAATGACAAAGATTCCCAAGGTGCAGTGAATATAAAGGTGAAAGACACTATGAAGGCGTTAGGTGTGACATGGAATTCCCAGACTGACAATTTTGAATTGAACACTAATTTAAATTGTTTACCTGGTGTTGTAACGAAAAGAAATGTACTATCTACAATAGCTAAAACCTTTGACCCTCTTGGTTGGCTAGCTCCTGCTATCATTATTCTTAAACTATTCATGCAAAAGCTGTGGCTGGCTGGCTTAGAATGGGATGATGAACTACCTGAACCCTTAAAATGTGAATGGCATACTTACCTCAGAAATTTTGATGAAATGAAGCATGTGACACTACCGCGATGGCTCGGTGTTTCTGATAATGTAACGAAAATTGAATTGCATGGCTTTTGTGATGCCTCGTGTTTAGCCTACGCAGGTGTAGTGTATCTCAGAGTGTCGGACGGCAACGACGTTAAAGTAAGTCTAATAATGGCAAAAACGAAGGTTGCTCCCGTAAAACAAGTGTCGTTACCGCGACTCGAGCTCTGCGGTGCAGTACTACTGGCGAGAATGTTAACCGACTTAAAGACTGTTCTGAAAATACAGGATAATCACGTAAAGGCATGGACAGATTCCACCATAGTTTTGGCATGGCTGCGTAAAACCCCTGGTACATGGACGACATTCGTAGCTAATCGTACCTCGGAAATCTTAACAAGTATGAATAGTAGTCAATGGCATCACGTAGAGTCTTCTAATAACTCAGCAGATCCTGCCACTCGTGGTTTGTTCCCTAAGGAGTTGCAGGAATCACAACTATGGTGGGAAGGGCCTGGTTTTTTGAGAGATCCGGAGATTTCTTTTAAAATCACAACAATACCGGAAACCGGTTTAGAATCCAAAAAGAAAATTGTAGTCACACATATTTGCAGTGATAATGATTTCAAATCGGATATTTTGAAGAGATTTTCGGGTCTGTTGAAATTGATTCGTGTTACTGCATACTGTCTAAGATTTTTAAGAAATTGTAAAGATAAAATTGTAAATAGCCCAATCACGAAGAACACTGCAGCTTCCCATTTAACGGCAAACGAGTTGAAAATCGCATTTAATACTTGTATCCGTATGTCACAATCATTGAGCTTTGGACAGGAATTGAATTTACTGTCTCAGGGAAAAAATGTCTCCAAAGGAAGTAAAATCTATGCTTTGAATCCGTACATCGATAATGATAAAATAATTCGAGTTGGTGGACGTCTAGTCAATGCTCAAATTTCAGATTACCTGAAATACCCTATACTGTTAATGCATGACTGCCCTCTCTCTGAATTGATACTTGTTGATGCACACTTGAAAACATTGCACGGTGGCCACCAGCTTACCTTGAATTACGTTCGTCAAAAGTTTTGGATAGTGCGTGTAAAAAACTTGGTTAAAAAGGTGATTAGAAGATGTATTCCATGTTTTAAACAACGAGCGAACCCTATAGCTCCATTTATGGGTAACTTACCTGAATTCAGAGTCAAGCCAAGTCGTCCTTTTCGTACAAGCGGCGTCGATTTTGCTGGACCATTTACCCTAAAGCTGTATTCGGGTAGATGCAATAGAACTTACAAGGCTTATGTATGTTTATTTGTTTGTACAGTCACAAAGGCCATTCATTTGGAGGTGGTCAGCGATCTCACATCGTCAGCCTTCATAGCCGCCTTTAAGCGATTTACATCACGTCGTGGTCACTGTGCTGATATCTGGAGTGACTGCGGTACTAATTTCGTAGGTGCTTCCCGAGAATTAGACATGGCTTTCAAACATTTAAATTCCCAGTTAGTTGTGGAAATCTCGGACCTTCTATCAAATGATCAAACAACCTGGCATTTTATCCCTCCAGGGGCTCCACACTTTGGTGGTCTTTGGGAGTCCGGTGTAAAATCGGTAAAGGGACATCTCAAACGGGTTATAGGACAAATTGTTCTCACTTTTGAAGAGTTTGTTACTCTTTTAACTCAAGTGGAAGCATGCGTTAACTCCCGACCTCTTACTTTAATTAATTCTTTTCCCGATGAACCGCCTCTGACTCCGGGACATTTTTTAATTGGAGAGCCTCCAATCTCGGTTCCCGAAGAGAGCTATTTGGAGACCAAACTTAGTCCTTTAGACCGTTGGCATATTGTCCAACGAATTGTACAAACGTTGTGGAAGCGCTGGCAAATTGAATATTTATCTAGCTTGCAACAACGTTATAAATGGTCTAAAAATCTGCCAGATATTCCATTGGGGACTGTGGTGTTAGTCAAGGACGATCGATTACCTCCTGGTAAGTGGCTTTTGGGACGAGTTATTGATAAGCATCCTGGCTCTGATGGTATAACTAGGGTTGTCACTCTACAGTACAAAAACAATGTTTTTAAGAGACCAGTCACTAAACTGTGTCCCCTGCCCATTGATGCTGATAGAACTTAAGTTATCGTTTACATGTAACCTTTCAATGTGTTTATTTTTTCATTTTTTTTTGTATTGAAGGACCATATGGTCCTTGGGCCCCAGGATGTTTGGCCGTAAACTTTAAAGTTTTTAGTTTTATGAATTTATAATAGATGGCGCCACGTGTCGATTACATCGCGCTATTGTTTAGTTCCTACGAGTTGATGTTATAAGGTGTTGGGTTTGTATCGGGGTGTGTAAAATATATAAGTGAAGTATTCAACAGTGTTTAATTAACCAATACTTCTAACTAACATATTACTTGAAATAATTCTCGGCGGTCCGACACCGCTTCGGGGCGCTAATGTCGTGCACATAGCCAATAAAGAGGGTACTAATATTTTTTGGGGAGGTTTAATTGTCAAACTGAACAACGTTTACTATCGAGCCAACATCGAAAGGAAATAACAAAATCTACTGTTGCATACATTGGAATTGAGTCGGTATGCAGTTTTGTGTGAAAAAGAAGATTTTTTATTTTAAGTTTAAAACAACTTGCTTTAGACTTAAAAAAAGTGTACTGTTTGTCCTTTTAAAAAAGTTGTTCATTTTGCTGGTCTGATCATCACCTTAAAAGACCGAAGGACCTTATAATATAACAGAAGGATATTCATAGGAACAGAAATTTCTACCGATTGATAAATCGAAATAACAAAAATCCTTTGAAAATTAAAGCATTTATTTTCATATCAAATAAACAAAACTGTGCGGACTAAAGTAACGTTAACATATAAATGTGGTACTGTGTGGTAAATAATAAACAAAATACTTAATACATATACCCCATTTCAAATAACAACGAACTTTAAAGCTATTTTGAAATACAAAAATAGAGATTTGAAACACTTCCTCTCACTTATTCTTAGAACAGCTTTAGTAACGTCCAAGATAGGATGTCGGACATAATATATCTTTCTGATACTTAAATAAATTATATTTGCAAATCTGAATTGGCCGGAAAGCTATTTAGGAATCGGAAAATCTTGTCGTCCTTATTTGAAATGAAGAGCTTTGAAACTGTATGAAACAGTAGATTTTTTTTCTCGAGTTTTATACTACAAGTAGTGATATTACACGTAGGTTTTCTTTGGTACAAATTCAAGTAGGATAAGGTCGACTTTAATAGAAAAAAGCCGGACGAAACCTACTTAAATTCGTACAAAAGTTATTCACCAGCGCAGCCGTAACCAATTTCTTAATCACTTATCATTATCACAGTTTCAAGTTTGATTAAAAAAATATATATACACAAAAAAAACTGCATAAAATTGTATGTTCTAAAATGAATTAATGTAGGGTGCTGTTCTTTGCTGCTGGCGATATTATCAGTAGTTTATTTCAGCACAGTATCAAGTAGGATAAGGCCGACTTGAAGTGAAAAAAAGCCGGACGAAACCTACTTAAAATCGTACCATCAAATGCCGGATACAATTCGTAGTGTGTACCTATAGATATTTTTAAGGTCAACAAAAATTATAAAGAGCGAGCAATATCATCAGTATAACGTTCTACCACAGTATGAAGTAGGATGAGGCCGACTAAATGAAAGAAAAACAGGATGAAGCCTGCTTAAAATTGTACCATCAAATGCCGGATACTATTCTTAGTAGGTTATAGGATATTTTTAAGGTTAACTAAAATTACGTTTTCTTTGCGGGCAATATCATCAGTAGATTGTTTTAGCACAGTATCAAGTAGGATGAGGCCGACTTTAAATGAAAAAAAAAAGCCGGACGAAACCTACTTAAAATCGTACCATCAAATGCCGGATACTGTTCTTAGTAGGTATTATAGGATATAGGATATTTTTAAGGTATACTAATATTACAAAGTTACAATGATTTCTCTGGTGGCAATATCATCAGTAGAATGTTTTAGTACTGTACCAAGTAGGATGAGGCCGACTAAATGAAAATAAAAGCCGGATGAAGCCTACTTAAAAGTTTTTCTGATGCTTTTCAGAGAGGACGTTGACGATATAGGGCGTTCCATCTGGGTGAGATTTTCACAGGACCGGGAAGAATGATAATTATGGCTGGCAGTGTAGGATACAGGCTAAATACGATGACGCACTTGTGTTTTGTATTGAAGCTAATAAAAACTAGGAGTCATTGTAGAGACATGATAAATCCAATAATGTGAAGAATGATATTTAGCACAACTTACAGTAGGATTACGTGGACTTCATATTTAACAGAAAGTCGGACGAAACCTACTTAAAATCGTACTAAAATAATACCTTTAATATGTGTACTTTATACTATAAAAAATCACAAATAAAAAAAAAACACAGCAAAAGAATGTTAAGATATCAAAACACATATACTTATAATAGAGCTTTTAAGTCGATCTCCAGCTACAATCTCGCTGTTATGTTTTGAAGTAGATAAAAGTAGGATATGTACGACTTAATAATAGGAATAAGTCGGACGAAACCTACTTAGATTCACAACAAAACATCTTGAAAATTTTCAGATACCGCTAGATTATCTACCTAGACTCAATTGTAGTTTCAAAATCATGTGCAGAGACTGGAGTACACATAGGTAATCACACAAATTAGTATGTGTCCCTTCGCCGCCAACTATACTCCATTTCAAATAGCAACAACAGTTTAAAACCTTTTTGAATTTTAGAAACAGATATTTGAAATACTTCCTCTCACTTATCCTTAGAACAGCTGTAGTAACGTCCAATATATGTCGGATAGTATATCTTTCTGATAAATAAATCATATTTTGCAAATCAGGATTGACCAGGAAGCTATATAGGAATCGGAAAATCGTTTCGTCCCTATTTGAAATGAAGTATAGGTAGGCTTACGGCCGAAGTGTTGGTGACGATGGCAAATCTAAGTACAAATTGGTAGCAGTTAGTTTACAGAAAATTTAAGTAAAATTGATCGTCTTTGCAGTATAAAAGAACCGGAAAATTCTACTTAAAGTCTCTACAAAACAATAAGAACTTTAAGAAGTTGATGACGAATTAAATTGATCAGAAAGCTGTCAGAAATAGTGACGATGGAAGATATGCACTCGAACTCACTCGACGTACATTTTTGAAGTTAGTTCAAGTAGAATTTGTACGGCTTTGATAAAGAAAAAGCCGGACGAAAGCTACTTAAAAACACAACAAAATTATTTATTTCGGAAACAGCGAAACATGTGAAGCAATTTTTGATGTAAGTTCGAGTAGAATTTTTACGGCTTTAGCAACAAAAAAGCCGATTAAAATCTACTTAAACATACGACAAAACTAATGTTCAATCAGCTCCTAAAGATTTTAAAACTTTTAAATAGTTTTAAACACACAATGATAACTTTTAGTTAGGAAAGAGTGTGTGATTTTACCCATCGAATCAACAAACTTTTTTGTTTTTCTATACAAAATAATTGTTATCGGCGACGACGCGTAAATTAGGTAGGTACTTATTTCTAAATTTACTTATCGTCGTTGCGACTTTAAGATCTCCTATGTGACACTTTTTTCGAAATTCACTTTTTTATGTTAATGCATAATTTATGATGTCCTCCATAGAATGCAATAACTCCCAAGACAAAATAACAATAATTTCACGGCTATTCTACAGTTAGAAAAATACTCTTATGTGCGTAGTCATGAAAAGATGCCAATTTAAAATCTCAATTTCCCAACACTTGCATTTTGCACATAGGAGATCTTAAAGTCGCAACGACGTTATGTTTATTTCAGTATTGGTCGCGATCATTAATTTACAGGGTCCTTCTTAATATTCTGACCCTTTTTTAAGGGAATGATCAGACCGCCAAACTGAACAACTATCTCTATGGCACCAACATAATCGAAATCGCGAAAAAAATATCTCCTGTTCCATACATAATAGCAAACCTACTCGGGCCAAATGTATGGTACAGTAGATTTTATTTTCGCGATTTCGACGCTGGTCCCAAAGTTGTTCAGTTTGACGGTCTGGATCATCCGCTTAAAAAAGGGTCAGCATATTAAGAAGGACCCTGTATTTATTAATGTATGAATGTAGAGCTTTTCTATGTTAATGTTTAGCCTTAATTTAAGTTTGTCATAATTCATTGTAGAAAGTCATTCCAAACAAGACTATAAGGAATTTTATAAACAAATCGATATAATATCATCACAAATTTTTATCGTATAAATAAAGTATTTTATAAAAATTGCTCTAAGGCTTTTGTAATAAATTACAGTAGCACTTTTTAAATTTAGGTTCTCTTGATTGAGAATTCGTTAATATTGTTATTAGGGCGCCACTGAACAGTAAAAAGACACTTAATGAACGTGATTGTAGGTAGAGTTATTTAATGAGTAAAATCACACAGCCTCCGCTCCAATACCCTTATTACAAAGTAACACCCGTGATTAATTCGAACACTACACTGTAAAAATTGGTTTCAAACTAACACTTATTATTCAAATTGATCTTCACTGCACTCTACGTGAAACTAAACTGATAAAATGACTTTAAAACCAAAACGTTTTATAATAAACTCTGCAAAGGATCCCCTAATTAGTGTACACAGTAACATATTGTTTACTAACAAACTAATAGATTTGTTTAGATTCTCATTAACAATCCTTGTAATTGTTTAATAGTTGTTTTTGAGAGTTATTCGAGTTATGCTTGCTTATTTATAAAATTTCAAAAAAATATTTTCAACGTGACTATAATAGATAGGTCTTTGAAAAGAATTGATAAATAAGATTCTAATACCTGTTTAGAAATTGCCGTGAAACCGTGAACGTGAAGCCGTAGTGGTCCAGTGGCGAGTAACCTTGCCTGCCGTGCAGGAGGCGATGGTTCGATCCCCGTCCAGACCGACTCGTACCAATGCGTTTTTTCGGAATTTATGTACGATTTGTGAACCACTATGGCTTTTCGGTGAAGGAAAACATCGTGAGGAAACCTGCATGCTTCAATTTCGAGGCATGTATTGTACCCACTGTCCATTATAAGTGGGCTACGGGCTCACTCCCCGTCACACTGGACAGAGTTTCGGTACTACTGGTGAAACGTGGATGTTCTGAGATTTCAGAATATCTAAAACTACCCCCTCGGGGAATATAGTCGTGAGCATATGCTATGCTATGCTTAGAAATAACTTGCAGCAATAAGGAGAAAATAAAAAACGATATTTGCTTTTCTTTTTATTTAAAATATGGCTAAAAAGAATTATTTTGTTGTAGAAACCAGACAGTATTTTCAGTTTGGGTGGTAATAAAACTTTTTGGTAACGAGTTATCAAAGAAGTTTAGATTCTAAATTATAAATATGATCTCCATGGTTAATATTTATCAAATACTTAAAATAAATCTCCTTGTTTCGTTGCCTATCACCAAAAAGTTTACTACCTATTACAAACCTTTTATGATCATAGTAATTTGATAGAAATAGGAAGTACTATTATGATGGGAGTAAGAGAGAGTATCTAATCCTATACAGTACGGACACTCCCCCCTACCAATTTTAACCTCAGCCCCTCTGGCAGGAAGCGTGGCGGAAAATGTTGGCAATGGAGTATTCCTGTCTCGCTCGCACTGTCTCAGTATCGCACATGCCTACCTCTTCTTTTCAGCTAAGTGTCCAAGGTACGCTTAAGAGAAGTTTATTTCGAATGCGCATTTAGCGCGCTGCATACAAACGAAGTCTGGTGATATTTTCAATACTAACCAATTTAAGTCAATGACAGTTTTCAGAAACAATCTAGAAAATAATGTCTACGCTTGTATGAAGTCAGATTTTCCTTATAATATACAGTTTTAGTGCTAGGATTAATTTAAGATTTGTATTCAAATCTTTGAGGCACTGTAACTTTAAAACTATACCTACTATATTAGTTTCTAGATTGTGCCTGAAAAAATTCATTGACTTTAATTGGTAAGCATTGAACATATAACCAGACTTCGTTTGTATGGAGCGCGCCAACGGTAATAATTATACCCTTAAGGTGACTGTAAGGTGTGAGGGCTAGTAGTCTTGGAAATAATTCGGAGCGCGCTCCGTACAAAAGAAGTCTGGTGATATTTTCAATACTAACCAATTAAAGTCAATGAATTTTTTCAGAAAGAATCTATAAACTAATCTCTATGTTTGTATGAAGTCAGATTTTCGTTAAAATTTATAGTTTGAAAGTTTTAGTGCCTGAAAGATTTCCATACAAATCTAAAATTAATCCTAACACTGAAACTGTACATTTTAACGAAAATCGGGCAAGATACAAGCATAGAGATTTGTTTCTAGATTGTTTCAGCAAAATTTCATTGACTTTAATTGGTTACCTAGAATTGGAAATATCACCAGACTTTGTTTATATGCATTCGTAATAATAATAATAATAAGCCCGCAGGGCAGCTTGTGGGCCCGCAGGGCAGCTTGTAAGCCCGCAGGGCAGCTTGTGGCGAGCTGTTGGTGAGTGGCGACACCACGGACCCGATTCTCCAGAGGGCCCGGATTGATTTGGCCCTCGCCTCCTGTCTTGCCTTAACCGGCCGGCCAGGAGTGGAGTTGCAAGAGCGGAACCTATGCTCCAGGTTGGAAGTGTAAAATGTCATAACGCCGGGACCTGCTGACTGGTGCGCTTAGCACCGGGAATCGGCGCCCGCAGACTCACCTCTCTACAACCTTAGCCGCTCAGTAGATGTTGCCGCCTTGTCGCTCCTTGCGAGCGGCGTTTTTGGGGGGCCCATTAAATGAGTTGGCAAGTCACCGTCTGCCATTTTTGACAAACTAGAGACATTTGTTACGGCAGGCGTCCCGAGTCTCTCCGCAATAACCCAGATTTCCCGGTCCATCCAGTTCACCCCCATAACCCGAGTAATTTTCTATCCTTTCTGCAATAGTCTCTGCACCGAACGTGGTTTGTCTTCTGGTGCATTTGCATAATGTATTCGGATATAGACTACGCTTGGTGCATCCCCTCACATTTAGATAAAAGTGTCTCAAAGGGGCCTCTACGTGTTGGACCTGTGTCCCCACGCAAGCCTTCCAAAGGTCCGGGCTACGGCCCGTGAAATACCGTTAGAGATACAATAATAATAATAGGAAATTTATTTATCAGCAAGTAAATAAGTACAGACACAAAAGTGATCTTAAATACTAAATTACATGCTATGATGAATAGGCATGAGCCTCAGCATTACTGCTGTTTTTCAGTCTCTGCCTTGAGATGACACTCATCTCCTCATTGCCAAAACTTAATCTAATTAACAAAAAATTAACAAAGATTTCGGATCTTACTTATCATAGTAATAAAAGTTACTGTTTAAACTTATTTGGTACTGAATAAACTTCTCTTAGTAAAAAGACAAAGGAAATTTTGTTTTGTGTTACTCTTTATTTAGTCGGTGTATCTATCAAATAATTGGTTTGAGCTTTATTCCACGTTCATCCTTAAACCTTCAAATCTGCAGAGGCAAATTACTATAAGAGTATAGCAGAGGAAACTAATCTAGGGAGTTGAAAACATATATAATATTCGAATCGATTTCAAAAACAACTTTGCTATTTTATTTCAATGAAGTCAGTGCTTCGAGATAGAGGTTCTACTAGATAGATTAAAAAATCGGAACCTCCTTTTTAAAGTAATAAAATGAACAAAGCTATTTTTGATTTGAGGTTTTGATATCTTTTTTGTACCTATGGATTTTTTTATCGGAATTTTATGTTGTAACAAAAGCATAGAAAGTCCTTTCTATACTTTCAACTCGAAATTTTGGGATTAGTTGAGGTAGGCGCCTACCTACTTAGAATCTCGACAAGAAAATTACTTTTAAACGGGCAAGACGCGGATCTAGAGTACCTATAGAATCTTTGAAAATTATAAATGTCAAGATTTTTGCTCTAGTGTCATTATCCAGGGAGGAAACAGGGAAATACGTTTGTATCTTTGACTAATTATTATAAGGACTTGAATTGCCGTAGCATTTCCCCTCTGCCACGGTATAAGCACAATTGATCTTGTGCATTTACATTCAATTTTACACCTTATCACTAAACGAGACAGCCTATAATTGTGAAATAATAACTTCGAACTTAGAACGTTTGGGGTTCACACGAGACTAATTTTCATGATTTTTAACATTCAAAATTAGAATCTAAAGTTATGGGGAATAAAATACAAAGTTGCGGATTGCATGTTACCTCGCCCCCCGCAAAAAGTGGCAGAAATGTTTGTTAGTAGAATTACACGCGTAACCAGTCCATATAATAATTAGTCAAAGGTTTGTATGGACTAAACGGTACTAGTCTATCCTCATAATCCCAGATACTACTGGGATTCGGATCAGAGAGTGTCGGAGGCGATCTTGTTCACTCCTCGGGATACTTAGGTAACTAAATGATGGATGATACAATGAAACAAATGCTTATATTCATCTCTCTTTTATTTAACTTTCTCCATCTTACACTCTTGATCTTTGTTTCCTAAAAACGTGTTAAATTATCACAACTTTACAACTATACTGCCAAGTGTTTGTAAAGGTGTATCGGAGGTCGGGGGGTCGATTCCTACGGGGCACACATAGTGATATGTCACTTTGTACGTTTTTCCCAGTTGGTTAGGACATTACAGGCTGAATCACCAGTTTGTCTGAAAAGGAAAATGATTCCGTGCTTCGGATGGCACGTTAAGCCGTTGGTCCCGGCTACTGTCTCTCGTGGCAGTAGTCGTTACATAAAAACCACGTCAGTGGCCGTAAGGCGGTCTGAAAAAACTCTGACACCAGGGCTTTGTCCACACGATAGGAAGATGGTGTCTATACACCGAAACCGCCGACAAGCTGCCGGCACAGCCGTATCAGACAATTTGTATTTCGGGCTGTGTCGGCGGGTTCGGTATACATGTAAAAATGTCATTAATGTTACAATTATACGTTCTTTTTACTCGAATACCCAACACCCAAAGTGTAGCAAAATAACCTAGTAATATTTAAAGTGGTTGTTTAAACCATTAAACTAATCAACTTTTAGTATCAAACAAAATGAAAAAAAACATTTGTAATTTGTGCCGGTCGAGTAGGTACTTAGACCTTATAATTATAACAATTCTCTAAGGTCGACTAACGAGTAGGTTTGAATAAAACAGCAGATTTTTTATTTTGGCTTGTTGAAAGTTGTTTAGTTTGATGGTCTAAACGGTGTTTTGTTACATCCTCTACAACGTGTTAATGAATTAACGCAAAACTAGAAAGCAGTTTGTTTAGAATCGAGAGCAGAATCGAATTATCATGGTTTCAACATTGGTAATTTTTTTCAAAATAATTAATAATTTGTTTTTAAATTTAAAATTTACTTAAATCGATCTCAAACCACCGCACAGGCACACTCACTTAACTTACTACCTAAGCAAGATTCTTAAAATGTATCCATGAGAACGTTAGCGCTTTCATTCATTGCTGAAATGATAACAAATAATTTTTGTCTCAAAACTTAAAATGCGAATAACTTTAAATTGTAACTATCAAAATAATGAAATTATTGTTTTAATCTAATTATTTTGTTATAAATCAGTTGGGGTGTATGAGGTTTTGCGCTTATTCATTAACACGTTGTATAAGAAAGAAAATCATAGTATTTAATGCACTGTGATATTTTCATGATGATGTCATACTTTTAAGAGCTTTTACACCTATGGCTTTAATATAGGTCTGTATATGGTACCTGACTACCCTGGCCCTGAGGACATTTTTCCTAACCAATTTATTCTAAAACAAAACAAAGTTTAAAAACGATTAGAACTAAAATAAATCTTGAATTCTTCATAGATCTTCTCCAAATTCTCGACCCACGTAGAATATAGTCAAGCGAGTTCATTTTGCGATCGTCAAAACGAGCAAATATTTGTATCACTGCCCGTTAGTGACGGTCACAAACCAACTTCGCTTAACAACATCGCTGAAGTAAATCTTCTCTATTCGCTCCAAATCTTTTCTATTCTTAAAAATGCTGAGTATTTCTTCTCTGTTCTCCATGTGAATTCTTCTTAAATTTTCACACCGACTTCGGTCGTCTGAAGAAATCTGGAGAAGAAAAAAAACTAATTTTATTTGAAAATTGCTGTCAGTGTGGAGGTAAACAGTTACTTACTGAGTGTACTCATAATACTAAACAATGTCCCCCAAGAAAACTAAGGGAAATTTGTAACTTCCACTTTCTAACCGACTGCAAAAAAGGAGGTTCTATGCTGTGTGTATTATTATACAGAGCCCTTCTTAATATGCTTACACTTTTTAAAGGGATGATCAGACCATCAAATTGAACAACTTTCTCTATGGGACCAAAATTAAAATCGCGAAAAAAAATCTGCTGCTCCATACAAAACTGCAAACCGACTCGAGCCAAATGTATGGGACAGCTGATTTTTATTTTGCGATTTCGGTGTTCAGTTTGATGGTCTAATCATCCTTTTAAAACACTGTCAGCATATTAAGTTGGACCCTGTATATTTTATACAAACGTTCAATCAGCTGATTGCGGTTAGTATGGCAAGCCCAATTTTTTTGCTATTTTCCTATAGGTTCCTTGGGGAAAGTTGTCCAGTATAATGCATACAATCCCCCTTTCAGTTACTACAATAGCATTAACTGTCTACACTACGCTTACACCATGTAAAGTATCCCTGGAAAATAAATGCATACATATATACTCTTACATAAGTCTGTATGGGGTCAACCGAGGTCGAGAAGAGGTCGAGGTATTAGAACTCTGTGAAAACACAAAATTAAATTCCCATACATTTAGTAGTGAAATAACAAAATCACCTAGTTGTGATTTTGTAAACACTCCAAATTTTTAAGGGCCATACTTTCTGTCCAGGTCCAACTAACTGAACAACTTTTACTATAGGAGCAAACTTGAATAATTAGCAAAAATAAATTGCTGTTCCATACTAAACTGTAAAGCCTACTAAACTCTAATTTATCAGAGCATTTTTTTTTTGCGTTTTAATATTTGTTCCCATAGTCAATTTTGTTCAGTTTGATAGTCTGAACCACCCCTGAATAAATGTTCTCAAAATCATAAAGGTGATTTTGTTATTTCACTACTATATAGTACACACTTAAAAGAAATACGAATATTTTATCAAACAACAAAATGGTGATGTTGAAAGACCTAAAGAAGCAGTGGTGTGCACATGTGGTTCGTCTTTAAAATCATTCTGTCATCAAACACTGACATAAGTGTCTGGAATTTTTATAAAATGATCACGGTCCGAAAAGGCTTCATGGTCCTGCTTCTGTGATCTTCTTTTTTTCGGCTTTATCTCTTTTTTTCGCAAAATTAAATTCCCGTACACTTATACTATAAGTTGACATATTGAATTTAATTTTGCGTTTTCTAAGAGTTCTAATACCTCGACCTCGGTTGACCCAATATAGACTTATGTTCCTTATGAGTAAGAGGTCGAATAAAATAAAAAAAAAGTACAGTTATTCTCGA
The DNA here is from genome assembly GCA_963924505.1 of Agonopterix alstromeriana. Classification (NCBI taxonomy): domain Eukaryota; kingdom Metazoa; phylum Arthropoda; class Insecta; order Lepidoptera; family Depressariidae; genus Agonopterix; species Agonopterix alstromeriana. The sequence goes on from OZ004682.1 coordinate 8,186,113, forward strand.
AGACTGTACATTTTTTCCAAAATCTGTGAATGCAGAAGTAATATACTCCAAAACTTAGGATTAGTCTCCTAAGAACGTTTTCTTGTATAATGCCTCTGGTAGCTGCCCATCTCAACTTTCCAACCTGTACACTTATTAACTATACAAAATATTGCTCGTATGGATTTTGAAGGGGGCAATTGTAGCAAGGTTGACTCTTCTAAATTATTCGAGTTTTCAGGATAAAATGAATTATGTAACCGTGGTGGTCCAGTGGTGAGAAACCTTGCCTGCCGTGCAGGAGGCGATAGTTCGATCCCCGTCGAGGCTGACTCGTACCAATGGATTTTTCGGAATTAATGTACGATTTGTAACACCACTGGCTTTTCGGTGAAAGAACATCGTGAAGAAACTTGCATGCTTCAATTTCGAGGCATGTATTGTACCCACTGTCCATTATAAGTGGCGACGGGCTCACTCCCCGTCACACTAGACAGTTTCGGTACTACTAGTGAAACGTGGATGTTCTGAGGTTTCAGAATATCTCTGACTACCTCCTCGGGGAATATAGTCGTAACCATATGCTTATGAATTATGAATGGATATTTTCACCGTGCTTGGTAAACCAAATGGTGATAAAAAGGTTAAATGAAGGGTTACCAACGGGATACCACAACTTTCTTCTGGTTGAAAAATTTACTTTGACTCAAAGTCGCAATCCAGGCAGCAACTGAAATAGAAAAGGGAATAATAAATAGGAAGAAAAATTAATAGTAATGTAGGTCGAGTATGAGTTTTCTAAGGTACCAGTGTACCTACTTCGCAAGTAATCTTGACTGCTAGATGAAAATTTTCGTATTTAATGGGTGACTATTCAGAGCGTTTGAACGCCCTAATTTATCTCGCCATATATTTTCATCTTGTGATAAGAAATGGCATGCAATTTTATAGCGCCGTTATAAACCAGGAGTGTTATCCAGGAGTGCGACTTTTGAAAGTCAAATCAGCAGTAGAAAGATTCATATCTCCATAGTAATTTTGACATTTTCAATTGCTGAGTTCAAAGAATGTGTTTCAAAAATCGCACTCCAGCTTTGAAATTGTATGCCTTTTCCTATAAACAAGATGAAAATTAGGGCGTTCAAACGCTCTGAATATTCACCCTGATATGTAGTGTAGTGTAGTGTTGTTATGTAGTGTAACTACGTGCCAATGGATATATACAACATACAATACATTTGTATATAATTTAGGAAGAAATTCACATTTATTTTATTTCTTTAGGTACATCTTAAGTTTGTTCTTTTTTTAAATAGAGTGTAGTTTATGCTTTAAAAACACCTTTATTTTGACTTTTCTATTATCTAGAGTTCAACAAAACAAATAATTGAATAGAAATAATATTTCTCGGACCTCATTAGGGCGACAAACTCAATGTAAAATATTGTAAACATCCAACTTAAAGTAATGGAGATAAGCAATAATTATAAACAATAGAGACCTTATCAATAGGTGATTAAGATACCTACCTAAATCTGTTTTTTTTTTGTGACAAGATTTAATTAACAAAATTTATGTTCCATTTAATTAACAAAATAGAAGCCGTGGTAGGTTGTCAATCGATGAATTTCAGATGACGGCGATGGTGATCGTGTAAATAGTCGATTAGACATAAAAACAAGGATAGAAACATTATCCTAAGAGAAGAATTTCTAGCCCTCCCATTGAAAATCGAACAGCAACCCGGCGCCAAAATCGGCATCGGGTGTCCAAAAAATTTTCTCGTTTTTCGACCTAATTCGAAATAATATCACATGCATAGCTTTCTGACGTCATTTTAAGACTCTACTACCGCGTCGGAAGGTGTTCCGTTGTAGAGAAGATGCGGCCAGAAACTCTACATCTAGTGGTGTAAAGATAAATAAAATAACGGAAAAACATTCTGAGACATTTTTAAAATTAATAGTTTTCCGTGTGTTCTCTACAACCTATGAAGCCTCGATTTCATCTTTATTTGCAGTTGCAACTGTAAAGGCAATTCCATATCTTTTCCAAATAAAAAGACCTACGTCAGAACTCTTCCACCCATTGTCATAAAGACGAAAATGGCTCGTTTCTCGTTACCTCAGAGACGAGACTATCAGAAACAATGTCCCAACACCTGTACAAACAAAAGCTTCAATCGAAATTATTGTAAATTCCGCTCTTCTTGCTACATTTACATATTTAAGGTTAATGTTGCGTAATTTTAAGTCGGTCTAGGACATATTTTAGCTTGCTTGAATGTCGATTTTTAAATACATAATAATTCACCCGCAGAGCATCTTGTGGCGAGTGGCGACACTACGGACCCGATTCTCCAGAGGGCCCGTATTGGTTAGGCCCTCACCTCCTGTCTTGCCTTAACCGACCGGCCAGGAGCGGAGTTTCATGAGCGAAACCTAAGCTCCAAGTTGCAAGAGTAGAATATCATAACGCAGGGAGCCTGCTGACTAGACTGACTGCAGACTCACCTCTTAACAACCTTAGCCGCTAACCATAGGCGTACCACCCAGTCCACCCCCATAACCCAAGTAAAATTCTGTCCTTAACACAATAGTCTTTGCGTCAAGCGTGTCAAGCTACCTATGAGTGTAATTGTTGTGTTGGATTTAGCACTATATAACCTCGAAATAGTTACTCAATAGTGATGAGAAGAGAGTTTAATCTTGAAAGAGAAAAGGTTTTCCGGACGTCGGTCTGCTGTCACACGAATAGACAAAAGAATTCTTACATGAGTAAAGACTAAAGTTCTGGATAGACTCATGCGGATTGTGTTTAATATAGGGGTATAGGTATTTCTATTGGTTATTACTATGGATAATTGGAGAGGATCTCTGGTCGGATAGCGAAGGTTTGGCGGAGTCAAATAAGGTATGTAAAAAACCAGTGCCAGCCAGCGTATTGGCACCCAGGTTCCAGGAGGTTGTACCCTTTTGTTAGGGTGTAATGACCCAACAGTGGAATTGAGGTCGATCAGACAGGGTAATTTTGGAGATAGATAGTTTGAGGGATAGTGAACGCAATTAGTACTTTGGTGTCTTTCGAAGGGATGCAGTTATGTCGCAGTTACTCCAGCCGGCCATTGTCAAAAAGCCCGACAGACCTCAAACCATTTATCAGTCACCAGTATAAATATGGGAATTCTAGCGAATGCAGCAACATAATTTCTTAATTGTCTACTTTTAAGAAAATTATTAATTATTTTCTTTGCATTTGTACGTTGTTCAAAAATGTATTATACCTATTCAGTATAGTGGATAATCCTCCGCTTTTGCTCCTTTTCTCCTGCCTCTTGTCTCGTAGGAATCAAACAATTTTTGGCTCTATTACAGTTTTCTTGTGCAACGTCATCTTTTCGAATGTCTAAAAAAACACAATGAAAACTTTAAGTTCGATTTAGAATAAGAAAATGCTGTTATAGTAGATATATGGTCTTATTATGCTGACGGTTTGTAAGGGAATGTTCTGACTATCAAACTGAATAACTTTCTCTATGGGACCATCATCATCGCGATAAATAACAATCTGCCATTCCCTGGGTATTCCATACAACTATACAGGGTCCAACTTAATATGCTGACAGTTTTTTAAGAGGATGGTCAGAGTTTCACACTGAAGAACTTTCTCTATGGGACCAACAACGAAATCACGAAAAAAATCTGCGGTCCCATTCATTTGGCTCGAGTAGGTTTCCAGTTTTGTATGGAACAGCTGATATTTTTTTCGCGATTTCGATGTTGGTGCCATAGAGAAAGTTGTTCAGTTTGATGGTCTGATCATCCCCTTATAAAAGTGTCAGCATATTAAGAAGGACCCTATGTATGTGACAGCTGATTTTTCGTCGTTGGTCATCCCTTTTGTATGTATTAGACTACGATAGCTTTCGTACTTCACCTAACCACGTTGCAGGGTAGGGAACCTGAAAACAACTTGAACTAAAATCTGTTACATCTTACCTGTATGTCACCAGAAGCACTGTTAAGTATTTAAATCAAAAACTGTAATAATTGTAATTAATGATAATTACAAGTGAGATCTGTATCGGAAGGTGATCGGAGGTGAACTGAGCTTGGTATCGGCTGTGGTGATACAATGTACCTCTTGTGAACTACATCGTACAGCCTTCGCAGTACAGGGATGGATTTAGTCTCGGAAAACTATTTTTAAAGAGCAACTCGTTGAAATTTTTAAATGTAAGTATTTTAAAATACGTATCTATTATTTTTTCTTAGCCTACACCGCCCCAATACTGAGCAAAAGCCTACCCTTTAATTCTCCAAACATTTCTATCCTGGGCATGCTCTGGCCACTTGTCACCGAAAGAATCCAGATCGCCCCTCCACCTCTTCCTGGGTGGACTTATGTTATCTATCTTCTCTTCTGTTATATTTTTGTTAAAACAGAACTTCAGTTGCGTCGAAGATATACCATTCGGTTCAGTGATTTAGTTAGTTTTTTACAAAACTTTCTTATTCTAGATTTACAGTAGCGGGAAGCCGATTGCGATGTAATAAAAACTAAATGTCACTCCCGAGATGACAGAAAGAGGGGCGGGGAGTGGCCGTTCTGTATATAGATCTATATACTCTTACCTAGCTTTGACAAGCCACGGGTTTTGTGCGAGAGCTGGGCATGAGGCTTGTTGAGAGCGGGAACGATCCCCGCCCAGATTCGTATCTGGTCCAAAGGATTTCTCTAGCTAGGAATGCTGCTAGTATGATGAGTTCCTTTGAGCCGGGTGGGCATTTAAGTTGGTTTTTATTTTATTGCTAACGAAGCGTGAGGAGGATTTTAGTTTGGTAAGTTGACGAAGCATGTCACGGATCTCTAACTGCTTATTTAATGTTTTGACGAAGCATGTTGCTGAAAACCGCCTGTTGCATTATTATTGACGAAGCTTGTGCTGACTGCTTGTTTTGTGTAGACATTAACGAATTAATATTATTAATAAATTTTCCCTTTTTTTACTCAGGCTCTTACCTACTGTGCTTTTGGTCAAATTATTATAATTTCATAACTGGCTACAGCCCTGCGGTCGTGTGGTTTCGTGTGTGTTCAAGTGTCCCCTATATTTGTTCTAATTCCTGCGTAAGTATTACTCGTACAACATCATTTAATTTAATTTTTTTCTATTGTGACCCTTATTGTTAAGGAAATGTACGATTTTGTAGACATTTTCGTTATTTGTGACTCATACATTTCTTTAAATACAAGACGTAGAAATCTACCTATATAATAACTAGCTGGACACGTGCATCCATACAAATTTCTCATACTTTCTACCTCGATTTATACAAAAGGGATCGAAATAAAAAAATCTGTATTTACTTAACAATTAGATACGATCTACGTAAGAGAAACAAACGTGCTGAATTTCCAGTTTGTAGGCCTTTTAGATCTCAGCTAGTTGAAAAATTCGTGGTTGTCTAGTGGCTAGTAGTACCACCTCTTTCGCAGAGGGTGGCGGTTCAATCTCTGCCTGAATCAGACTGACCAATGAGTTTTTAAGAATTTTCCAACGGTCTGTTCACCACTTGTCCCCTTTCTTGTCTCCTATTTTTCATCGTCCATACAGATTGTAGATTTCGCCCCTTTATAGAATCCTATAATTTTTATTCGTTCTAAATGGGCGACCATTTTAGTTTTTTGCCCCCTGTAGCGAAATAATAGCGCCTATTCGAGGCTATGGGACACAAAGGGTCAGCCTAGTGATCCAAAGAAGCAAAGCTGCCAGCCAGGTGCCTAGGAAGGCACTCTGCCTCGAGTAGGCGCTTTAGAGAGCATTTTTCATTTATAGGGTCCAACTTAATATGACGGTTTGACGGTTTCTTAAGAAGATGATCAGAACATCAAACTGAACAACTTTCTATATGGGACCAATGTCAAAATCGCGAAAAAAATCTGCTGTTCCTTACAAAACTGCTATGATACTCCACCCAAATGTATGGGACAGCTGATTGTTTTTCGCGATTTCTGAAAGTTGTTCAGTTTGATGGTCTGATCATCCCCTTAAAAAAACGTTAGCATTTTTAAGGGGATGCTTTTATTAACTAGGTTAATAATAATAAGAAAGTGTTAAAAACTTTTTCACACTTTCCAAATTTTCAGGGGTGGCTCAGACTATCAAACTGAACAAAATTTGCCTTGGGAGCAAACTGGAAATCTTTAAGAAAAGTCTATCTAATCTAGTAGACTTAAATGTTTCTTACATTTTAAGTCTACTAGCACTTACCTGGGGTTTGCAGTTTAGTACGGAACGGTATATATTTTTTTTTCGCCCATAGTTAAGAGAAGTTTATTCCGAATACGTAAATGTGCGCTGCATACAAACGAAGTCTGGTGATATTTTTAATACTAACCAATTAAAGTCAGTGAAATTTTTCAGAAACAATCTAGAAACTAATATCTATGCTTGTATGAAGTCAGATTTTCGTACAGTTTTAGTGCTAGGATTAATTTAAGATTTGTATGGAAATCTTTGAGGCACTGTAACATTAAAACTTTATATTTTAACGAAAATCGGACTTCATACAAGCATAGAGATAAGTTACTAGATTATTTCTGAAAATTTTCAGTTACTTTAATTGGTTAGTATTGAAAATATCACCAGACTTCGTTTGTATGGAGCGCGCTCCGAATTATATTCCCTTAAATGTTCCTCCGTTTGATAGTCTACCCAAAAAAAATTGGAAAGTGTTTACAAAATTACCTAGTATCGTTACAATTATATTGTTTTTCTATACTGTGAATTATTATCTGTCTTTGTAAAGTATTATGTTTGTAGAAATATAATCCAGATTATCCACTAAACGGATAGAAAGAGACTTTACTAACATGATCTAGGTCATACATACAAAACTAAATAACTCGAACATAAATCGATTATTGTAACATGCAGAATAGGTACCTAACATGAGTCCAATTGTACAAATAAGTATTTCGGCATGTTTACCCAAAGACTGGCCCCATTCGACACCAAGGACCGCTTTTGTTAATTTTAATTTATTTCTTGATAAAGTTTCGTAGGTACCTAGTTAACGACAAAAGAAATTAATTGTTCTTGTAGCAAATAGTTCGTTGGAATAAGGTTTTAGACTATGTAGATGTAGATGATGGATATATCTACGAAGGCGGAGTTTAACTGCTGGTTAATCTTAACTATTATAAAACTGTAACAGAAGTGTGTCTGTACATTAAAGATATTTATATGAAAAAGATTACGATATGGCTTTAAGGTATCCCGGACTCCAAATCAACCTTTTTTAGAATTTTTGTCAGTCTGTTTCTTTGTTTGTATGTTTGTAACAGCATCACGAAAACCTACTGAAACTATTTTGATGAAACTTTTTTGTTTGATAGCTTATGATCTGAATTAAAGTCTGGTATATTATTTGTGCGGACGAAGTCGCAGGTTAACTCTAGTAAATAATAAATAAATATCTTGGACATTGTCACACAAATTGTCTAGTCACATTTAAAGTACCAGAATCTAGCTTGAACTTGTATTATGATGACTAGACAACGATATAGAATACATATATAGATACAAACATCCATGACTCGGGTACAAATATTCATCATACAAATATTTGTCCCTTCCGGGATTCGAACCCGCAACCCACGGCACAGCAGGCAGGTTCACTACCGACTGCGCTATCGGGCCGTCAAGTTGCACATACTTTCATTAAAGTTAATCCTCCATTAAATCTCCTGCTGTCACTTTTTGTCTTTTTGATGTAGTAAAAGCTGGCCACAGATTCAAGGATGTAAAATTTAATGCGTTACATAATTAAGGAATGTTCTGAGTTTCAGAATGTCTTTGACTACCATTTCGGGAATATAGTCGTGAGCATATGCTATGCTTACATTAAAAAGATTTAGATTTATCAACATAAATAGGTACATAGGGAATGTTTTTATACACTGAAAAGACTAAATTTTATGTAGTCAAATACTATGGGTATGTTTTATACACTGAAAAGACTAAATTTTATGTAGTCAAATACTATGGGTATGTTTTATACACTGAAAAGACTAAATTTTATGTAGTCAAATACTATGGGTGCCTGACTGCATTCCCTTGCTCGGCTTCCCTCAAGTTTTCCAAAAAGTGTGAGGTGAGGTGGGATGTCTGAAGTCAGAGAAGGTGGGCAATGGCCGTTCTGTACTATTACCTATTCTGTGCCTACGTGTAAAAACTGGCATGTAATAGTTTCATTATATTTTGCGGACTTGTGTTAACTATCATAACGCCGTATATCTGTACCTAAAGCCGATAGTCCATGCTTCTTGCATTACGCGGTTTGACATGACCGCAGGCCGGCGCGAACTAGATTGCGCATCTACACACTATTTCTGATTAAGGGGCTATAGATTCAGACGAATATTTTCTATGACAAACGCGATTGCGAGAAAAATGTTTTTTCCAGAAATGCCAACAAATTTTAACTATAACTCTTAGCACAGGTCCGGCACTTCAAACAACGATGATGACGTTCTTACATGCGCACTTGGTGCAAATTGTCTTTGACTTACCACGCATCATATGAACATCATCTACATTTCGTTACTATTAAAAAATAAAATAGTGTTTGAGCTAAAGAATTACTGAAAATGAGAAGTTAGTGTTATTTTTCAACGTTTTTATGCACTGAAAAGACTCAATTTTATGTAGTCAAATCCAACGGGTGCGCGCGCCTGACGGCATTTCCTTGCTCGGCTTGATCAAGTTTCCCAGAAAGTGTGAGGTGAGGTGGAGTATCTGAAGTTAGAGGGGGGCGGGGAGTGGCCGTACTGTATGTAGAACTATATACTATTACCTATTCTGTGCTCTTAGGTTGTTTTTCCACCAGAGATGAGCGAGGTAGCCAGGCGGTGAGCGAGGAAAAAATGGGCCAATGAGAGTGCTTCAAATTTCCCAATGACGTGATCGAGCGATCGCGCTATTGGCGGATTGATTCGTCTCTCGCATATCTCTGGTGGAAAAGCAGCCTTAGCATTAATTCTTCAACACATTAATTGTATAGCAAACGTCATGTGGTCGTAAATTATTAATCTTATCAAAACAAATAAACTTGAACGAAATTAACACTAGCGAGTAGTGTTTCAACGAAAGCGAACATGCATTTGTAAGTTTAACTTTTATTTATATTAAGATAATGTAAGATAATATTTACCTACTGCATACATAATTCTAGGGTCCTTCTTAATATGCTGACACTTTTTAAGGGGATGATCAGACCATCAAACTGAATAACTTTCTCTATGGCACCAACATCGAAATCGCGAAAAAAAAATCACCTCTTCCATACAAAACTGCAAACCTACTTGTGCCAAATGTATGGGACAGCAGATTTTTTTTCGCGATTTCGATGTTGGTGCCATAGAGAAAGTTGTACAGTTTGAAGATCTGATCATCCCCTTAAAAAAGTGTCAGCATATTAAGAAGGACCCTGTATAAATCCCCCAGGGTAATTGGAATTATGGGACGATTTCAACTATGGAGCAATGGGGAACTTGCACAGTTTTATAGTTTTAGTGTATCATAAAGATTTAACGCTTACATAAAAATACCAAAAACAAAAATGGTAAAATTTGCACAATTCATTTATTTATTTCAAATCAAAAGTATTTTTTTTAAATTCTGCGCCAAAACGCTCACTGTCATGACGGTACGTCACTCCTTTTCATGACGCGTGAAGCTCATCACAAATCATCCGCTATAATATGTTGCCGTATTCTTCTAACGTACACTAGTTGCTAATCGCATCGTCACTTTGCGCTGATTGGTGTTTGAAATTACTTTCCGATGCACGTAACTTAGAATTGAAATATTTCGTAATAAATAAAAGCTTTAGAATAAATCTTTCAGTCATGATCTATTCATAACATTACTTAGGTACATATAAGAATTATGATTCAGTTCTTCTCTTTATACCAACACCTGCCTTCTAGATGACTATTAGAAGGAAAACCTTACAAGTGAGCGAAGTTGGTCATTATAGCTGAGGCGGGATTGCAGCACGAGCCGCAGGCGAGTGCTGTATAATACGAGCCGAGGGTATAATGACCAACGCTCACGCGATTCAAACGACGTTTTTCAACACACTTGCGAGGTAAAAGTAATAAAATTTAGTAAATCACAAGTGGAAGAAGATGCAATGGCTTAATTGACATTCAACCAACGACATTTTGATGCAAACAACCTCTAATATACAAAATATAATAATCTAAATATTTATATATTTATAACTCAAATTATGTAGTTAATTTGTTGACAAGAATAAATAGTTTCATGAAATTTGACGTAATTTATATAATAAGTAAGTAATGTATTTTTTTTTATTTTTGCCAATAAATTAAATACATGAATATTCAGTTAATTACATTTAATATTAGGTTAGTCACAACAAAGTGTCGTTGGTTAAATATCGGCTTAGTCATTGCCAATGCCAAACAAAAACCCCGCGTCATTTTCCACAAACATTGGTTTAAAATAGTGGTGTTTTACAAATTTTTATTTCTTTATCCTTGAAAGTGTGCCTCGCCTGTGGCTGCGTGCTGCAATCCCTACTATAATGAATGACCAACTTGGGTCACTTGTATCATAATATACTATTAATAGACTTTTCCTCAATAATGTAGTATATCAAACTATCAGAGCGGTTCGGATTTGCGTATGCGCGACGCGCGGGGAGCGAAGGAAGTGGCGATGGCGTCTGTCTTGGCAATTTCATATTGCAGCCGAAGGGCGATCCATATAGCAAGGAGTCCGAAAAAAACACATTTCCTCTCAATTGCCCCATAGCATACTTGCAATTTCTAATGTCTTTCGTTACGGTACCTTCTCATTAGCCTGCTTAAAGTATACCTAATAAGTGAATCAATTAGTTTTAATACGCTGGATCGACGACCTGATGAAGGTAACGGGGAGCAACTGGATAAGGAAGGCCGAGGATAGAGTATTGTAGCGCGCCTTGGGATATATCTTCAGTAGTAGTCGATAATATAGGCTGATGATGATTTATCAATTAAGGGGATATTACTATTGGCGCGCTCCATACAAACGAAGTCTGGTTATATTTTCAATACTAACCAATTAAACTCAATGAAATTTTTCAGAAACAATCTAGTAAATATATAGTTTTAAAGTTACAGTGCCTCAAAGATTTCCATACAAATCTTAAATTAATCCTAGCATTGAAACTGTATATTTTACCGAAAATCGGACAAGATACAAGCATAGAGATTTGTTTCTAGATTGTTTCTGCAAAATTTCATTGACTTTAATTGGTTAGTATTGAAAATATCATCAGACTTCGTTTGTATGCAGCGCGCATTTACGCATTCGGGATAAACTTCTCTTAATTGTGTCATCCACGTTTCACCAGTAGTACCGAAACTCTGTCCAGTGTGACGGGGGGGTGTTCTGAGATTTCAGAATATCTCTGACTACCCCCTCGGGCAATATAGTCGTGAGCATATGCTTAATTTTGTCATTCGTAATTAGCTGACAGATTTTTACAACTATTCCCCAATGTATATAGCATAAATGCGATAAGAGAAAACTGACAAAATTGCAGCGACGCGACGGACTCACTACCTGTAAAACTTGTCAGTTTGGAAATGAAAGGAAAATAAAATGATTTATTGTATGCGGGCACAATACCTACTTCATTCCATATAAGGACGATTTTCCGATTTCTATTTAGCTTTTCGGACAATTCTGATTAGCAAATATAATTTATTTTTCAGAAAGATATACCTATACTATCTGATATCTAACAGTAAGGGCCCGTTTCACCAATTCTGGATAAGTCATTGTTAGCTTATCCGACAGCTCATTTGACATATTCTTCATTCAAAATAAATGTCAAATGAGCTGTCGGATAAGCTAACAAGAACTTATCCAAAAGTGGTGAAACAGGCCCTAAGCGATCTAAATCTGTTTCTATAATTCAGAATAGCCTTAAAATTCCGTTGCTATTTGGAATGGAGTATAGGTACCACTAGTAAAATGTGGACATTCTGAATATGTTATACTTACTTAACATCAAATCGTCATTATTTTAAAATCTAAATGTGTTTTGTCTTTTATCACTTGCATCATCTTCGTGCCCTCGGGTCGGCGCAATACCTATGACGTCTTCCTCCTTGTCTATTACAACTTTATAAGAAAACAAATTCTTTCTTCTTCACAGCAGCTGCGTTCACTTTCTTCTTTTGCTAATGTTACGGCCATCTTCAAGCAGTACTTTAGACAAATAGTGAGTTGTGCACATTCCATTTGTGCTTTGGAGTGCGATTTTTGAAAGTCATGGTACTTTGAACTCAGCAGTTGAAAATGTCAATATGGAGATATGAATATTTCTACTGCTGATTTGACTTTCAAAAATCATACTTCAGGAGTACGATTTTGGAAAATCAAATCAGCAGTAGAAAGACGCATATCTCCATAGTAATTTTTGACATTTTCAACTGCTGAGTTCAACGTAGAAGTTTCAAAAATCGTACTCCTGAAGTGTTATTACCGAATTTCACACGTTTAAAATTCATATTCTTATAGTATGATATAGGGTATTTGACAGGTTTTTAAAAACTGTTCTACGTTATTCACTGATGTCTAAAAACTCTAAAAAAATGTATATTTTACGTTCCATTACATATAGTGCAAGAAAAAACGAAAACAAAAAACGTTATTTAAGCTACAAGCAGGTGACGTCACGATGACGTAAACTTTGTACGACACTCACACTCTACACGCAACTGTTTACAAGCAGTTGACGTCATCAACCATTCGGCCAGTCACAGTCGTTTACGATCACGTGACTAAAGTAGACAAAAGTAGGTTTTCTTTGTCGATTTTCTCTTAAAATATCCAGTATTTTTCTTAACTGACTAAATAGTTAGTTTCCAAAATTCATAATCAATACGGATGCCATCAATAGATCCTTTATTTTACATGCTGTCAAATACCCTATTTAGGTATTTGAATAGTGAAATTCAACAATAGCATTTATGTAATGTAACTAATGTAGAGTTCTATCCATACTAACAACAAAAACCTCATTAAAGCGAATATTGAATTCCAATTACTAATTTCAGCATCACTTCATCAAATCAATTCGCATCTCTGCTGCATGCGTTTCTCATCCGTCCCTTTTGTAAATCAGAACAACAATCTTTTTACAATAACCAATAACATTTTTTTTTATCACCAAATATCCCACATCACGATAAGCGACTACTCAAAATAATAATGTTATCCACAGCGAACCAACAAAAATAAGGACATTTCCAAAATGGTTCAAATTCGGAGTTGCAACAGCGGCATACCAAATCGAAGGGGGATGGAATGCTGCGGGTATGCATTATTATTTATAATTGTAATTTTCTTATCATTGTGTAGTATATTACGTGTTGATTTATTTTGTTATTAGATTGGTATAATAGTTATACGGGATCGAAGCTTAGACTATATAACTAGGGACCAGCCTTGCGGTAGCATTTCCCCTTTGCCACGTTATAAAATAAATTGATCAAGTGCATTGGAATACAATTTTATACCTTATCACTAAACGAGACAGCATATAATTGCGGAAGAATAACTTCAAACTCACGAGACTATTTTTAACATTCAAAATTAGAATGTAAAGTAATGGAATAAAATTCAAAGTGGCGAATGTCTTCCTTCCTCCTCCTCGTCCCCCGCAAAAAGTGGCAGAAAAGTTTTTTAGTTGAATTACACGCGTAACTCGTCCATAGTTATAGTGTCTAAGGATCGAAGGGAAGAATTTAAAAAACTGGACAAGTACGTGTAGGACTTGCGCTCTGAGGGTTCCATACAAACATAATTATGTAATGTAGATAACACAAAAAAAACTTTTTATCTTAGTTTTATAACTACACATAAACGATTTTTTCCTTTTCTTCTGCTGTGAGACCTTGCTTCTTTCCAAAGGACAATGCCCATGTGCAGTATCGCTAGTTGTGTCACAAGTTTAAACTGTTTTTATTAAAAAGATTACATGTCCGTGACTTCTCCGGATAAAAACTATACCTAAATATATATTTTTCTTTGTTATTTTTCACTACCTGCAGACAATAAAGTGCCTTAAGTGAACGCGAGATGCAAGAATTCATGACCTTACTCTCGAGGGATACGGAGAATTATTATTCAATAATTAATTATGGCTCAAGATAAGGATGCATGTAGGATAAAGTGGGAGGCCTTTGCACAGCAGTGGGATGAAATAGGCTAAAAAAATCTTTTTAAAATCGTAAAACCGCACTTAATGTTAAGGTACCATACATTGTGACACAATTATGATACCGACACTATACTCCATTCAAAATAGCAACGAAATTTTAAGGCGATTTTGCATTACAGAAACAGAGATTTGGAACACTTCCTCCTTTGAATAATTATTATAAGGACTAGCCTTGCTTTAGCATTTCTCCTCTGCCACGGTATAAGCACAATTGATCTTGTGCATTTACATTAAATTTCACACCTTATCACTAAACGAGACAGCCTATAATTGCGAAATAATAACCTCGAACTTAGAACGTTTGGGGTTCACACGAGACTACATTTCATGATTTTTAACATTCAAAATTAGAATCTAAAGTTATGGGGAATAACATCCAAAGTTGCGGGTTTCATGTTACCTCGCCCCCCGCAAAAAGTGGCAGAAATGTTTGTTAGTAGAATTACACGCGTAACCAGTCCACATATAAATATTCAAAGACTTCCTCTCACTTATTCTTAAAACAGCTTTAGTAACGTCCAAGATATGTCGGATAGTATATGTATCCAATAAATTAATTACATTTGGTAATCAGAATTGGCCAGAAAGCTAAATAGGAATCGGAAAATCTCGTCGTCCTTTTTTGGAATGAAGTATAGGTCTCATAGTCATTTGGGCATTCACCTTTCATGGTTCTAGGTCAACTGGAAGTTCCGCATTTTGATCAGTGAGCTTGCAAGTATCAAAATAAGTATGAAATGGCTGTATCTTTTGATTGTGTTGGTTGACTTGAATTTTTTACACCTCCAAAGGACCGTAAACCTACCTATTTGTTGATATTAATTCCTGGGACACGGGTCTTGACAGACGGACAGACCGACAGAAAGCAAAGTGAGGGTTTTTCCTTTTGAGATACAGAATCTTAAAAACATGCGGGAATTGTCGTATTATAATGCAGTTGTGCAGATTAACCAGAACTTACCTCGACTTATACCTATATCGATTTACTGTTCCTTTTCGCGGTTTTCTTCGGGACTTTGTCCTGACATAATTTTGTCTATACATTCCTGAACTATGCCGCTGGTCATGCCGTTTAGAGCCTTTAGGCTCAGTGCCAACGAGCCACCGGCCACAGCCACCGGTGGCACCACGTGAGGCCGCCACTAGCTACAGGAGTGTCTGCGACCGTGACAGCCACCAGTGGTTGCGGTGGTGTGTATGTGCCAAGCCTTAAGGTCATCATAAAAATCGTATGTCTAATTTCCAGACAAAACACCCCACATCTGGGACACTTTCTCCCAAAACCCTGCGAACATCAAAGATCAAACCACTGGCAATGACGCCTGCAAATCGCACCAATACTACAAACGAGACATCAAAATGCTAAAATTCCTCGGCGTTGACTTCTACAGATTCTCCATATCATGGTCTAGATTGTTACCCGATGGATTCTCTAATAAGATCAGTCAATACGGGGCTGATTATTACAATAAATTAATAAACGAGTTGCTAATGAACGGCATAGAACCTGTAGTGACGATGTACCATTGGGATCTGCCGCAAAGACTTCAAGATTTAGGAGGATGGATGAACCCTTTGATAACCGAATGGTTTGAGGATTACTCAAGGGTTTTGTACCAGCTGTTTGGAGACAGGGTTAAGACGTGGGTGACTATTAATGAGCCGAAGCAAATAGGCCTGTTTGGGTATGACAGTAATAGATTTGCTCCGGGGATCAATGCTCAAGGTTTTGGTGTGTATTTGGTTGCGAAGAATATTGTTATGGCGCATGCTAGGGCATGGAGGCTGTATGATAAAGAGTTCAGGGAGCAACAGAAAGGTAAGCAATTCATTTTTATTTAAAAAAACATTTTTCTCTCTTATAGTTACGACAATATTTGATGACATGTTTAATTTAAGCAACTGTATTGTATAAAATACAAGTACCTATGAGAGAGAAAAACCTCGAAGTATTACGTTCTAAATTTTATAACTACCTGGAGACCACAAACTCTGCACATCTAGAATGATTTCTCTATACTGACGCTATGCGCCTTCGCTATATAGAAAAAAACAGTTCCCGAAAAAAAAAAAATTACAAAACATACCTATTTGTTGGTTATTGGTTTGTGGGGACAATACCTACCTAATAACAACATTCAAATTATATTTGCTCAAACAATGTTGGTATAGCTGATTAATGATTTTAGAGCTTTTTTCTCTCTTTTCAGTTAAAATTTGTTTAGTGTTTCTGGTAGGATATCTATTCGGTCCCTTCGATACGTCAGGTGCACCTTGAGCAGCCAGCCTATAATGCTGATTGGCAAATCTCATCACCACGATAGCAAACTCTATGGCATGCCTTCGACTCGACAGATGGAGTTTATTTTAAATAAGTATAAATCTAAAATCTTTACATTCGAGCCAAAGATAACAATGTTATTACATGCTTTACATGTACACAGATTAATTTAATACATCTTAATAAACTACTTAGAAATCTTCTTGTTTGTCATGAGTTTAATGCCAGACAAAGACCTTACTGATATCAACAACAATATACTTAAGTAATTGAATAACAATGCATATTAAATTAACTGTACCATCTTAGTGAGTCATTCATTAATCTAATGCCCTAGTTTATCTTAATACAGCCGAGTAGATATTCTACAAACAACATTTTAGACCTGCCGCCACACACATACGGAATATCGATCCGAAATTCCGAATCAGAAATTACGATTTCATATGGATATTTCCCCTCCAGAATTCCGTTCAGAAACCGTGTGCTGCAGTCTCTGCTGGGCCGTAGGCGCATCATCCTGCGCGCGTTGGGAGACAGATGGGACTCCCCAATGCTGCAGCGCTGCAGCCCCAACATCATCCTGCGCGCGTTGGGAGACAGATGGGACTCCCCAATGCTGCAGCGCTGCAGCCCCAACATCATCCTGCGCGCGTTGGGAGACAGATGGGACTCCCCAATGCTGCAGCGCTGCAGCCCCAACATCATCCTGCGCGCGTTGGGAGACAGATGGGACTCCCCAATGCTGCAGCGCTGCAGCCCCAACATCATCCTGCGTGCATTGGGAGACAGATGGGACTCCCCAATGCTGCAGCGCTGCAGCCCCAAAATCATCCTGCGCGCGTTGGGAGACAGATGGGACTCCCCAATGCTGCAGCGCTGCAGCCCCAACATCATCCTGCGCGCGTTGGGAGACAGATGGGACTCCCCAATGCTGCAGCGCTGCAGCCCCAACATCATCCTGCGCGCGTTGGGAGACAGATGGGACTCCCCAATGCTGCAGCGCTGCAGCCCCAACATCATCCTGCGCGCGTTGGGAGACAGATGGGACTCCCCAATGCTGCAGCGCTGCAGCCCCAACATCATCCTGCGCGCGTTGGGAGACAGATGGGACTCCCCAATGCTGCAGCGCTGCAGCCCCAACATCATCCTGCGCGCTTTGGGAGAAAGATGGGACTCCCCAATGCTGCTGACTACCTGTTTTTGTTTTTATAACTAACATAGTTTTTAAGATCATTGTTACTAACATAATATGAATCGGAGTCATCTGAGCAATAAATGATTAAATTTAATTTCTACAAAATCACAATTTTTTCGGATTCCGTCTTCCGGATCAGAATTTCGTATGTGTGTGGCAGGTCTTTACTTCGGAATTCTTGTGTACACATGAAAGGAATCAGGGTAGGCTTTAGTGCTAATAAATAGTGCCTGATAATTATAGTGCTTCGGTCAAATAAATAGTGCCACTGTACTTTACGAGATTTCGATCTTTTTATCTGGTACGCTAGCTTGACGTCATGGTAGCGTACCTTACCTAAACATGTTCAGTGGCAAAACGGCTTGCATTACAGCAACGATTTAACATACAAAAATAGAGCTCAAATAGTGCGCTAGGGCATCCAAAATCTCACGATGCAGACGTGCGCGTAGTTCGTCAATCAAACGAAGACTGGCACGTAATTGTTTCTTCTTTATGTGTATTGTTTCTCTTTTGGTTTACCAACTAATGGACCCTATGTCCTGTAGTTGGTAAATCAATTCTATACCTAACTAATTAAATTATTAATAATCGCAAAATTTCAGGAAAATGTGGAATAACAATAGCAACAGACTTTCGAGAAGGTGTCAGTAATTCCACCAGCGATATCGAAGCGGGACTGGACGCCTTAGAATTCGAAGTGGGTCTGTACAGCCATCCGATATTCTCGGAGAAAGGCGGCTTCCCCGACAGAGTGGTAAAGATCGTGGACGCAAAGAGTGCCGAGCAAGGGTTTCTGAGGAGTAGACTACCGGAGTTCACAGAAGAAGAGATTGAGTTTGTTAGAGGTGAGATTTAGTTTGCATTATTAGGTACCTACATAGAATACCGATAGTCGTATACAGGGGACCGTGAATGCAGACCATCAAACTAAACAACTTTTACTATGGAGCCACCCTCAGAAATATGGAAACATCCGCTGACCGAGGAAAGCCCTTAGGTCGAGTATATCAGGCGCTTTGAGAGGTCTTTAATAAGCGCCTGCGCGTTAGGTCCCCCCGGGCCGAAGGTTTCGACACCAAATGCCATAAATTTGGATTGGAACACAGAATAAGTACTAGTACTACCCGTACAGAAGAATAACTTCGAAGACAGATTTAAATAAATAGCGACTCTCTCTGCACGGCAATAAGGTGCAAAGTTATTCGCAACCGTCCTATCGTACAATTCGCGAATAAACTACCAACCATCACAACGGCGGCGGCGCGCGTGCACACAAAAATGAACCGAGTCATTACACATTGAAAGCTTCATTTATATAATCTCCCTCTTTTATTCTTTCACGTGCTGGCAGCGTGACATCGCTAGGGTTTTCAAGTCTCACATTGACTACTCACAAAATGGCGTCAAGTCTAATGAGATTTGACCAAGAAGTTTACACGGTATACCTAACCTATTGCCATTCACCTCTCGGTGGGGATCGGCCGTCAACCGTACCTGAGCTGTGGAGTGAGACAGGCCTAATTGGGTGCCGATATTCTTGTACAGTACGACCAGGAACATAATTCCGCTCGTCAATCTTCGTTTGCGCGGAGCAGACCCGAGTCCCCGTCAAAACCCGAAGTCATTTGGTAATCAAAGGGTGCAAAGTGGTATAGCATAGAAAAGGGTGCGAAAACAATCTGCCAATAGTGTCAAGGTATTAAAGGTGGCACATCCTGAGTGGTCAATATAAATTCGACCGCTATTAAAATTTGTCAACTGCACAGGTTCATCGGTAAGACTTATAAACTGAGTACCTGGACTTGGTGGAATGATGATGTACTTCATCATCATTCTCTTGCCCATTTCCCGATATCCCTGTACTTGATGGCCTTAGAACTAGTCAGTATACATATTGTTCAATGTTATCCAGGAACAAGCGATTTCTTCGGGTTCAACCACTATTCGACGAAGTTTTACACAAGGGACAACTTCGTGCCTGGTCAATATCCTGTGCCTTCGTATGACGACGACTTGGGAGCTGTAGGAACATACTTGGATTACGAGAGAGGCGCTGTTATTCACTGCTCTGTAAGTTTATAACTTTATCTCAAGAAGGAAGGCTATGAGACGAGGTATGCTTAGGTGGTTCGGTCACGTACAGAGGATGAATGAGAGTAGACTCACTAGTAGAGTAGAGAGTGGAACAGTCGAGAGAGGGCGTTCGAGTAGAACTTACCACGGCCAAATAAATGGTTTTCTCCGAAAAGGACAAGTGTATAGCACCCTCAACTGACGGAAGTTCATGAAGAGATGCATGAAAGTGGATGAGGTGAGAGAAGTATGTCAGAATCGTAGTGTGTGGCAAGCCGTAGAATTTGCCTACCCCTGTGGGATAGTGGCGTGAAATTGTGGAAACTTTTAGTTGGCTATGTTGTTTTATAAAAATTTTGATACCCTGCTATCCTGTACTTAATAAAGCATCATTTCCAAGGCAAAGAAAATTTGGTTGCTAATCTATAGGGTGTTAGAGTAGACAGGTTGCATAACTTTAATTGGTGATTGTACTCATGATACTGAACAACTTTCCCAAAGGAACAAATTTATTAGAAAAAAAAATTTTCATACAAACGTTAGTATTTTTTACTAACATCAGAACACCTTATACAGGGTGAAATTGATATCATTATCATCCTTTTAAACTAAGAGTCTACCTATCAAACTGAACAACTTTCACTATGGGAGCAAATCGATCGGAGAAAAAAAATCTGCTATTGCATACATTTGAGTCGAGAACGAGAAGTCATTGCAGTTTAGTATGGAACAGCAGATTTTTTTGCTCCGATCGGTTTGCACCCGTAGTAAAAGTTGTTTAGTTTGATGGGTAGACTCTTAGTTTAAGAGAAGTCTATTCCGAATGCGTAAATGCGCGCTGCATACAAACGAAGTCTGGTAATAATTACAATTAATCCATTTAAAGTCAATGATATTTTTCAGAAACAATCTAGAAACTAATCTCTATGCTTGTATGAAGTCAGATTTTCGATAAAATGTATAGTTTTAAACTATATATTTTATCGAAAATCTGACTTTTGTAACTTTAAAACTAAACATTTTAACGATAATCTGACTTCATACAAGCATAGAGATTCGTTTCTAGATTTTTTTCAGAAAAAAAAACATTGACTTTAATTGGTTAGTATTGAAAATATGACCAGACTTCTTTTGTATGGAGTTAAAAGGTGTGTTAAAGTCCGGCCGCTGAAAGATTGCGTTTGGCAGTTACCATAAAATTGTAAAAAACTGAATGAAAATATTGTTTACCTGTGACTCTAGTACACAGGATCGGCATTTATAGTTTTCATTCAGTTTTTTACAATTTCATGGTAACTGTCAAACGCAATCTTTCAGCGGCCGGACTTTAATGATATCAATTTCACCCTGTAGATCAGCGCTAAACAGAATAACTGATTTCTGCACTATTGCTATTCCAGTTATATAAGGCTCAATAAAAAGTCAAATTTCCATTACAGGTTATCCCCCAAGGTATCAGAAAAGCTCTTAAATGGGTTAAAGAATCATACAATAACCCTCCAATCATGATAACGGAAAATGGCTTCGGTACTTTTGGCGGAATGGATGATGAAGACAGAATAGGCTACTTTAGAAAATATCTCAATGCTGTCGCTGATGCTATAGAAGAAGACGAGTGTAATGTGATTGCATATACAGCTTGGAGTCTCATGGATAATTTTGAATGGGATAGTGGGCTCAGGTAATGTTTGAATATTATTTTTAGTACAGCTAAAACCCGTTTTTGGTCAAACTAGTTTTGACTGAGGCAAAACTAGAATTAACAAGTGAAAACTAGAATTTTATCGTTAGTTAAATCAAGTTTTAACATACGTGTGTTAGGTTTTCATTTTATTGTTGTGTAGTCTCAAGGTTAAGGCACGATGGGGCTGGCATAACTTCAGGGTTAAAAGCCACTATAAAAAAAAAAAAAATTGAGTAAAAAAAAAATCATTCGTGTCAGTTTAAACTAGCTTTAACTAACAGTGAGTGTTAGTTAAACCTTAGTTTTAGGATTTTTACCCTAGCTGCTAGGGTAACCTGTTAAAACTTAGTTTAAAGATTAAGATCTTGGGGGATAGGTGGTGGTGGGTGTTGGATCTTAGGCGGTGGGTGTTGAGCGGTATGTATAGAGCGGTGGGTGTTGGATGGTTGGTGGTGGGTGGATGTTTGGTGTGTGGTATTTGGTAGGTGTTTGGGGGGTGGGTGGGTGTGTGTCTCCACCCAGTCGAATTGCCAGTAAAATATAGTTTTAACTGACGCCCTTAGTGAAAACTATTTTTAACGTGTTTTAACTAAAACATTTAGCTACATTGCTGATAATAAAACTGTCTGAAACACCTATTACTTCCCTAATAGGACTTATTATTATAATTTGGTTGGACAACAATATGCGGATCGTAAATACAGAGTCCAACGTAATATGCTGACTGTTTTTAAGATGATGATCAGACCATCAAACTGAACAACTTTCTATATGGGACCAAAGTCGAAATCGCGTAAAAAAATCAGCGGTTCCATACATTTGACTCGAGAAGGTTTGCAATTTTGTATGGAACATCAGATTTTTCTTTCGCGATTTCGATATTGGTCCCATAGGAAAAGTTTTAGATTGATGGTCTGATCATCCCCTTAAAAAAGTGTCAGCATATTAAAAAACACCCTGTATATGTCAACGGATTTCCCAATGGAAGCCAACGGAAAATGCTACTAGGGTTGTTAACGTATTTATAAAGTGCTACGTAGTTATCAGACGTGGTAAATTCCGTATTGTGGACTACTGGTCATTTGGAAACAATTTCAGCCGTCTGCGCAGCGCCTTACCTGTAGATGAAATAATTTGAAGATTAATGAATTTTCATTGCGCACATAGAATGGGCAGGCGCTTTGTATAGACAGCCCTGCGCAAACTGAAACGATGAACTTCAGACCATCAAACTGAACAACTTTCACTATCATCAGCTGTCCAATACATTTGAGTCGGGTAAGTACAGCAGTTTTGTATGGGACAGCAGATTTTTTTTTGCGTCTCCGGAAGTTGGCTCCATAGTGAAAGATGTAAATGAGTAATGGTAAATGAGTGCACTCTGCGCCGTTTCCCCGGTGGAATTGAAGAACTCCATAGGTTAACCCCGGCAGCGTAAGACTGGCTAAAACATCTTGACCTCGAAATTTAAATCTCCTCGGATCCAAGCAGGAAGACAAAAAATGCCATACGATATGATGATGAGTGAAAGTTGTTCAGTTTCATGGTCTGAGTTCACCGCTTCAGTTTACGAAGGACTATCCCTTACACCCTGTAGAACATTCTGGAATAAAATTGAATTTTAAAGATTATATTTTTAATTGTTGAGAGCTGACACTAATTATTTACAAAATATATAAGCATAAGCGTAAGCATAGCTAGGGGTAGTCAGAGATCTTCTGAAATCTCAGAACATCCACGTTTCACCATTAGTGCCGAAACTCAGTCCAGTGTGACGGGGGTGAGCCCGTCGCCACTTGTAATGGACAGTGGGTACAACACATGCCTCGAAATTGAAGCATGCAGATTTCCTCACGATGTTTTCCTTCACCGAAAATCCAGTGGTGTTACAAATCGTACATAAATTCCGAAAAACAAATAAAGCTAAATTAGTTTTTCTGTTTTCAGTGTGAAATTCGGCCTTTTCCATACGGATTACGAAGATGATCAAAGAAGGAGAACGGCAAGACTATCAGCTTTTTGGTATCGTGGTTTGGTAGCCACGAAGAATTTGGATCCAAATTTCAAACCAGTACTAGAAGATGTTTCTTTTTAAAATAAATGTGTAAAATAGTAACTCGTTAAATTTGTAGTAAATAAACACCCATTAGATTCTTTATCTATCCTAAATCCGGCCAAGAGCGTGTCAGAATCGCCCATGATAATGTTCCGTAGCCATTGTATTAGTAGAATAAGAAGAAAAGTAATAATCCTGTTTATCTTACCTAAGGGACATTCTTACGTAGGGGTACTTCCTTTGACTTTTTTAACTTTGAGCGCAGATATCTCGAGACAGAACCATTATATCGATTTAGTTTCTATGGGAGTTTTGTTCTATTGGACAAGACCTATCCAACGACACCTAACTCAAATTATTTAAAAAAAAAAGATTTTTCTTCATGAGGTACCTAGTACCTCATTTCTGTTTCTGTGTTACTGTTACTGACTGTAATGGGAAATGAAAAGTATAAAGGTTCCTTGTTTGACTACGGAACCCTAAAAAGTAAGTAAGTAGTACATTTTATTTTATGAGCTTTATTTGTAAATGAACGAGCGAGATATGACACTCTTAATTAATACTAATAATACCGATGTTATGTTCGATTACTCATTACGTCATCCAGAGAAAACCCCAGCTCCTCCCCTCCCCCGTCCCTATCTCCCGCCCCTTCTTTCCCCCTCACCCTCGCCCGTGGCCACGCCTCTGTGGAACTAATTCGTCTTAAACGTCAAAGTCACGTTTCCCTTTCGGCGATAAGCGGGGTGCTTTTCTTTATCTATATAAACTCAGTTAGTTTTCAACAAGTGTTTGTGGCCAGTGTTTGTGAGTGGAAATTTAAAAAAACCCGACTGCTTAAAAAACCTATTAACTGAAAAGAGAAAAACAAGCTCTGTAATCACTAATTAGCTATAACAACTTTATTTTTGCAAATATAATTTGATTCTTATTGGGTAGGTATTGCAAACGGAGACAAAAACAATTTTTGGTTGGTTATTGATTGGTTTGTCCCCGCCTGCAATACCTACCCAATAAGAATCAAATTATATTTGCTCAAACAAAGTTGTTATAGCTATTTTCTATTTTCAGTTAATAGCTTTTTTAAGCAGTCGGGTTTTTTATTATCTTAATAATTTAGTTTATTTCATACTTTTTAGTCTTGTGTCGAAACGGTAACATAAAAGTACTATAATATTTATATTTTTGGAATCGTCTGATTACTAGCTTTCATTTGATACCCATATTGTAATTTTTAACAAAAAAAAATTGTTGATTCCCCCTCTCTTTTTTAATTCGTAGACGCCATCTTGAAATAATATACCCTATACCACTCTCACGATTTTTACGAATCCAGTGACACCTCACACGTTAAAATCCATCAAGCCGTTTAGGCTGTAGGCCGTGCAAAAGAAATAGACATACAAACATACATACATACATACGCTCGAAAAACATAACCCTCCTTCTGGCGCAGTCGGGTAAAAAATGGTACTCAATGGCCAAACTGACCCAATGTATATCTACCAATTACCTATCGACGTAAATACAGAACTATGCAGACTGTTGGACATCGACGATCGTTGGAGGGTTTTGGCTGGCACTCACATGTGTTATCCATCTGAGACTATAACTGTAAGTTTATTTTAAAAAAACCGGTCAAGTGCGAGTCGGACTCGCCCACGGTGGGTTCCGTACTACAGGTCAATATCACACAAAAACAATTTCTCCCGTATCCTTAGCACGAGCCCGACACACACTTGACCGGTTTTTATTATTTGTTGTCTTACCTTAGAATATGCACTATAATCACACTAAGTTTGACGCTTGTATGTATTACCGTTTTTACGGTAGGCTGAGAAAAATAAACGTTGAGAACAACTAGTATCTTGTATGAGGACCTCTATAGATTTTTTTTTTTATTATTTGTAATCAAATCCAATACAACAATACATAAACTTCACCGCGCTACCTATTACGGTTCAGAAGATACAGCCCTCTGAAGCTAGGACGGACGGACAGCGTAGGGCTTATGACTTTTTTCATCGGTATTCAAACAACCCCCTCTTCCCCCGAAAATGAATGTCCCCTATACATCTTGGTCCTTCGTGATTCGAATAGAGAAAGTTGTTCAGTTTGGTCTGATCATAACCGTCGGCATAGTAATAAGGACCGTATACAAACAGGAAATAGAAAAAGCCGCTCGTCACCACAACAAGTCGCCCACCAACGACCTGTTAACAAGATGGGGGCAACTGAACCACAATGTTCTGGAACTCTGCAAGCTTCTCTACGACATGAAGCACCTGCCAGCCTTGCAATGCTTGGAGATGCAGGTCGAAGACCGGAGGCTGTTGAGGGCGTTGGAGAAGCAATATGAAAAAAAACGTAAGTTACTATCAGGGTGTATTTTAGTTTGCTGCAGTGTGTACTGATTCCACCCAAATCACCCAAAGATCGAATCAGAAATGAAGAGATTCCAAGAAGAACCAGAGTAGCCGACATAGCCCAAAGAATTGCTTAACTAAAGTGGCAATGGGTGGGCATATTGCTCGCAGAACCGATGCCTGTTGGGGCCGAAGAGTTCTTGAGTGGCGACCGCGTACCAGAAAGCGCAGCGTGGGTAGGGCCCCACAATATGGACCGACGATCTGGTGAAGGCGGCGGAAACCCGTTGGATGAGTGCAGGACCAGTCGTTGTGTTGTCCACTCTGCTACTGGACATAGGCCTCCCTCAAGGATTTCCACAACGACCGGTCCTGAGCTGCCCTCATCCAACGGGTTCTCACCGCCTTCACCAGGTCGTACCCATGCTGCGCTTTCCAGTTCGCGGTCGCCACTCGAGACCTCTTCAGCCCCATCGGCCATCCGTCCTGCGAGCAATGAGCTCCCTGCCCGTTTCCACTTTAGTTCTTTAGGCTACGTCGGCTACTCTGGTTCTTCTGCGAATTTCCTCACTTCTAATTCGATCTCACAGGGAAACTCCGAGCATAGCCGTCTCCGTTACCCATTGGTCAGAAATATTAAAAGTAAATTTACTTATCTCTTTTAGAACTTGACAAACGACCTACCAGGCGAGAGAACAGCACAGTTCAGGTGGATCTCCTTAAACAGGTTTATACTTTTTGAATTTCCCTAAATAGATTACTTTTATCTACAGGAAAAATTACTCAGCAGTAGTTAAAAGTTAAGTAGGAATATAAAAAGTAAACGCTATCTTCTACATATTCAACTTTATGACCATTGACCTTTATTATCAAAATTGCATCATTCGAATCCGGTAATTTTTGTAGATACTACCTACCTACTGTTTTGTACAATGATAAAAATATGGTACTTAAAATAGTTTAACTAAAACCGATTATTTCAACGGTATAATTTTGTTGCACAAACGAGACTCTTGAATTTAAATATTATGGACATTTTTGCATTTTTGTTCTAAAACAACCTACACTAGTAATACCTAAGGGAGTTCTTCAGACCATCCAACTGAATAACTTTCCGTATGGAGCCAAAACCAACGTCGAGAAAAAATCAGCTGTCTCATTCGAGTCGAGACGGTACTGCAGTTTTGTATGAAAGAGCGGATTTTTTCAGTATTATAGTCTGAAGCAGCCCCTTAGGTATCACTAGGGAGTTTTGTTACACCCTTAGCAAAAAAATTATCAGAAAGATATACTATCCGACATATCTTGGACGTGACTAAAGGCTGTTCTAAGAATATGTGAGAGTTAGTTAAATGTTTCTAATCTCTGTTTCTGTAATTCAAAGTAGCCTTAAAATTTCGTTGCTATTTCTAATATTAGTAGGTACATAATATTATGACGTCAATATTACACATCACGTCATACTTTTTAAGGTTCTGTACCCAAAGGGTGCACACGGGAGTCCAGGCTGAATCTTATGAACCCTATTATTTTCTTTATTTTTTCAGAAAGACGACAGCGATATCGTTAGACAGCGTGCCCCGGGCCTTCCAAAAATTCCGTATGGGGACCTCACCATAGCCACGAATAACTGGAGCATAGAAAACCGGATTGGAAGCGGCGGGTTCGGGACCGTTTATAAAGGTATGCTATGGGTCAGTGTTGTCAACCTCAAATTTTAATATTCCCCAGACTATTCTAGACTAGACCAGCGGTTCCCGAATTGTTTTGGCTACGGAACCCTTTTTGGTTCAAAGTTTTTGGGCGGAACCCTATCTAAAGTAAGAAGTAAACTAACTGTAACATTACTACTGTGGCTTTATGGCTTGGTGTTCACATCTTGTATGTATAGTTTAACATTAAAAAAAGGACTTTTTACCATTGGCTTAGAACTTCTTTTTACATACTTTTTAAGATAAAAAATGACAGTCCGTCGTCCGTCAGACCTTGCTACCCGACGCGAACTCGTACTTACACTCGAGATCGGTACCTACATAGGTACCTAAACGCAATTTCGGAATACAACATTTAAAAATAAGATAATTTGAAACTGAATAATAATTACGTCCATTTATAAAACCTTACCTAAATATATCAAAGGTGAAGCGATTTACAATATCTAGCTAGACTAGAACAAAAACATCAAAACTTCGGGAACCGCTGGACTAGACCTTTCAGAAATTACACTTAGGTAATGACAATTTTGGGACTAATTAAAAAAAAATGTTTCACCGTCAAAACCAATGTAGAATAATTTGCATATTTATCTGTTTTATCATTTAACTTGGTTGTAACCTATTTCTCGTCTGTGTTTTGTGGGATCTGAGACATTTCAAAGATTTTCTTCCCCTAAAATTATTTTTAATCAAAATGGCGCTATGCATGACTTTTTGTATTACCCTTTTTAGGGTTCCGTATCCAAAGGGCGAAAACGGGACCCTATTCATAAGCCTACGCTGTCCGTCCCTCCGTCCGCCCGTCTGTCTGTCTGTCCTACCTATTTAGGGCTGTAAACTGTAGGCTGTTGAACTGTAATAACCAGACACTTCAAATTTTCACAGAATATGCGTTATTATGGCGCATTTGCCAACAAATAATAAAAACTGTCAAACCATTAAAAATAAAGACAAGACCAGAGACTAGTTTTATCGACGTTTTTTCTTCTCGCTTTATCGTAAAAACGGGAACACATACGAGCGTCAAATTTGGTGTGATAATAGAGCAAACTCTACAGTATAACAAAAAATAAAAAAACCGGCCAAGTTTGAGTTGGCCTCGCGCTAAAGGTCCTGGAGAAAACAAAAGTTTTTTAAGGTAATAACCCTCGGTGCGCGAGTACCCCGACACGGACTTGACCGGTTTTATTTCATCTCCCCCCCCACTTCCTACGTACCGTACCAATGAAAAATTTATGATATTTTTGACAGGTCGATGGAAAGAACTGGACATAGCGATAAAGCGGCTGAATTCTAGAAACAGCCTAAACGAAGGGCTTGTTAGAGAACTCTGGCCCAATCAATATCGGCATGATAATTTAGTTGCGATCTACGGATACAGTTTGACTGGTAAAGTAGACGTTCTGCATAGGTAGCATGGTACCGTGATATAGCGCTATCACACCTTCGCTCTCTTTCTATTTGCGTACGAACGAACGAGATAAAAGACGTGATACAGCCGTATCACGTGTAACATGCTACGGCTTCTGCTACAAGATCCGACCCTAAGAGGAAGGATCTCTCTTTAAGACTAGAGTGAGCCATACCAATTGTAAAGTGTCCACTTTTTTGACGTTTAGGTTTGAGTGTGTGGTGTCAAGTAGTATGGACAAAAGGCACCGAGTGACATATGGCCTTATGTTTACGGTCACTTTTCACACACACTAGCTCAAAAAAAAGTGGACAGCCGCATAAACAAATATCTATGGTTCCATCTCCTTCTACTAATAAAGGTATGTCATAAGACAAAAGAGACCAACTACAATCGTAAATTTATGCGGACTCTATGGAGATCCTTCCTCTTACGCTGCGTCCCGATTTACGCCGACAGCGCTGTGAGCGCGATAAATGTCGTTCCGATTTGACGTGAGCGCGTCCACAATCGAAAACGTGACGTCATTCATGACGTCACTACCGACGCCATCTTGCAATAACAGTGCTCACGGTTCGTGGCGTTAGCACTGTGAGCGAGTTGTCAAAAGTGACGTTTGATAGTTTTGTTCTAGTACATTTTTGAGCGAATTTTCAAAAGTGACGCTTGACAGTTTTGCTGTCCTATATTTTTGGTTTGTTTAGGTCTCGATTTAGGTTTCTTTAGTAGTACTGGGTTTGATTATGTTCTAAAAAAGACGAATAAAAGTTTAATAACGATTAGTGATGAAGAGAATAATGTGAATATTTGCGCTGCGTCCCGAATTACGCCGACAGCGCTGTGAGCGCGATAAATGTCGTTCCGATTTGACGTGAGCGCGTCCACAATCGAAAACGTGACGTCATTCATGACGTCACTACCGACACCATCTTGCAATAACAGTGCTCACGGTTCATGGCGTTAGCACTGTGAGCGAGTTGTCAAAAGTGACGTTTGATAGTTTTGTTCTAGTAAATTTTTGAGCGAATTTTCAAAAGTGACGCTTGACAGTTTTACTGTCCTATATTTTTGGTTTGTTTAGGTCTCGATTTAGGTTTCTTTAGTAGTACTGGGTTTGATTATGTTCTAAAAAAGACGAATAAAAATTTAATAACGATTAGTGATGAAGAAAATAATGTGAATATTTGAATGTTGTGGTGTGAACGGTGTGAGCGCGATATCTAGCGTTCCGAATTGGTAGAACGCTATCAGCGCTGTCGGCGCGCTAACGCAAATGAAACGGGTTTTAGCGCTGTAATCGATCACAGCACTGTTTTTATGAATCGGAACACACCGTTGAATGTTGTGGTGTGAACGGTGTGAGCGCGATATCTAGCGTTCCGAATTGGTAGAACGCTATCAGCGCTGTCGGCGCGCTAACGCAAATGAAACGGGTTTTAGCGCTGTAATCGATCACAGCACTGTTTTTATGAATCGGAACACACCGTTAGATGGTATCATTTTTTCCACCGATCTGTTAGGGAAGTAAATGAGGTGCCATCTGAAGCCAGGTTTTTCTTTTTATATTAAGCATAGGTTTTTCTCCATGCAGTTCGAATGATTTTATCGCGATTACTTTAGCGTTTAGAGATTACAAATTATATTAACTCAAAAATTAAATTTATATTGATAATCTTGATGAATCGCAAAAAAAAATAATTTAAGTAGTTTCTTAATTATGTCTACCGTAAAAAATATAAAATCAATACCAAAAAAAGTACATGACATAGGTACCGAATTGTGAAGACTGTGGGGCCACATTTTCCGCCACACTTCCTGCCAGAGGGGGTGAGGTTAAAATTGGTAGGGGGCAGGGAGTGTCCGTACTGTATATGGTACTAGATACTCTTTCTTACACTGTGGCTAGACCAGGAAGCTGGCATAGGCATTGTCTATAAGTACCTGGAGAACAGACTGCCTTACAAGCGGTGCCTTACTTTTTCTTTTTCCGTCCATATTTCCAACGTGTTAACGTTGTCCCTTTCTATCATGCGTAAAACCAAAAAGGAAGGAAATTGCGTCTTTGGATAGAAAGGGACAAAGTAAACACGTTGGAAACATCGACGGAAACGAAAGAAGGACGAACATTACCGATCACCATGGCCAATTTTCGTGTTTCGGTTCTTGTAAGGAGGATTGGCATCCATTGGCTCGACGGACGTCACATCTGCCAAAATAGGCCTCTTTACTGGGCTGATCATAATAATGCAGTGTTTTGGATATTATAGGTGAAGAACAATGTTTGGTGTATCAATTGATGTCGGGAGGGAATCTCTCGGAGAGGTTGCACAATAAAACAGATCACCCTGCACTGACATGGACACAACGCATTAGGATTGCGCACGGTTCTGCCAGGTAAGTTAATTTCAATAAAAGTAAGTACAGTAGTATCAGGTTTATAAGATCCCCCGATGTACCTGCGCAGTTGACAAATTTTAGTAACGCGCGAAATTATATTGACCAATCAGGATGTGCCATCTTCATTCTCTTGACACGATTGGCTAATTGTTTTCGCGCCCTTTTTGCTGCTATCTGACTTTGCATTACTTACTTTTGATTACTAAACGACTTCTGATTTTGTCGGGGGACTCTGCGCAAACGAAGATTGAAGAGGTACTTGAGTCACATTGCAAAATAGACATTGTGAAGTAAACCTTTCGCGAATGGTAGACATTTTTCGAAGTGGTAATTTTGCACGCGAATCCATTCGATCTGTACCAGAAAATCTTTAGCTATTTCGAAAAAGCGTTAAGCGATATAGGATTCATTCGATCGGCAATCTCGCGTTAATCGAACAGTTAAGTTCGATGTCTCGTACGGGAATCTGAGGGCAGCTAAGCCTAAGAACAGGACCTGTCGTTCTTGTGATCCTTGGGGGAGGCCTATAAATAAAAATAAAAAAATAAAAAAAAAGTGGACCTCTATCGGCTGATATCATGAAGATGACTAACGTAACAAGATACTGCACTCTCCCGATTTCGCATGCATTTGAATGTCAATGCATGACAGCCTGTATCGTGTGCGATACGAGGCGCCGTATTTCTATCTCAGCCGTCAAAGGTCAAACTTTGATTGATCAGTGTCATCTAAGTATTTAGCACAAATAGATCTGAAGGCGAGACCTGACTAGATCGATTTCGTGACCCAAAAATCTATAAACATAAAAATTATGAGAGCAGGTTTCAAGACATAAACAAGAATAGCTCGCTTAGGGTGCCTTCCTCGTATAACCAGAGCTGTGCAAGGGAGCTGAGCTGTGCGAGAATGCGGATACTGCATCATTATCATCAGCCTGCATATGTCCCACTGAAGGGAGGGTGTATGGGCGATAGTCCACCGCTCGTGCTCCATGGGGATTGGTAGACTTCACACACGCCTCGTAATTTCTTCTTTAGCGTAGTCAGGTTTCCTCACGATGTTTTCCTTCACCGTTTGCGAGTGTATAGCAGGCACTACACTCTCGCGAGAACTTCTCGGCGAGAATTTACCAGAACAATGAAGGGCATCCACACTCTCGTTCTCGTTCTCAGTCTTTCTCGTCTGTTCTCGGCGGTTCTCGAGAATGAAGTGCCTGCTTATTACGTAACTACATAAGTTAGAAAAACTCATTGGTACACGCCGTACCAACTTCGCTCTACTAATTCCTTTGCCACCAGAACTGCGTGTGTCGGGATAAGAAAATGAAGCAATGCTAATAATGGATTTTCCTCACACATAGACTTTCTTCCTCCAATGATATTGTACCAAAAAGAAGGTTCCTCGCACAGCTCTTAGTATAATAGACCTTATTGCCTGTTTCAGTGGTCTACAATATCTTCACGAGATGAAAAAGCCGGCGCTTATACATGGAGATATAAAGCCGTCAAACATTTTATTGGACCAGTATACGATGCCCAAAATTGGCGACTTTGGGCTTGCTAGGGAAGGTGATTTTGACTCGAAAAATATGACTCATTTGATAGTTAAAGACAGGTAATAAACTTGGAAAATTATCAGTGTTTTACACGGTATATTCTTATTCGTCAGGCAGTCCCGTTTAGTGTGTCTGTTATCGGAAATCTATGTGATCCGTTACTATAAATATGTACTCTGCATTGAATTTTTCATAATATACAAATTGAAAACTTCATAAAATGTGAAAGATAAATATATTTTTCAACATCATTATTGCACCGCTTTTAGACGCGTGCGAAAATGATTATATTACAGCACTAGTACGGTAATGTAACTTTTTCTTAACTCAGCAAAGAGTTTTTACGTAAAAAAAAACTTTTCCTGAATAAATTAATCTGTGTTCATTAAAATATCCATCATGAAATTCAAGAAATCTCGTTTGTACGACAAATTTTATCGTTGAAATATAAAGTAATATGTTTATGTAAACTACTTATTACCATATTTTATAGCGCCGCACATAACATTCAGTAGTACAAAAATGGCCCGTTTTGGAGGATGTCTTTTCAAAATGTCTCTTAAAAATAATAAAGAGGGATAAGATGATCCAAAAGATAGGCAATAAAATACAGGAATGTTTTACTATTTACGAATCGTTTTAATCGAAAACTTGAAACTGTTTACGTCTGACATGGCTGTATGGGCTCGATAACATGGACTTTAAAAAAGGCAGTTACAGTCTTGACTTGATCTCGCAGCCTCCGTCGCTGGAGACGTTATGGAGCAATGAACATGCCATCTGTTGGGTTTTTCAGTAATAAATTAAAAAAAAACGCTTATTATAATCAAATAAATCTGTGCGCATATTTACATAAACTGTGCTTTTATAAATACTAGGTACAGTCTACAGATAAAGTTTTTTTTTAAATTTTTTTAAATTTAAAACTTTAGCTAGCGTATGTAGAAGTTGCAGTGGTGGCTAAGTTTCATCGAAATCGGTTCAGTAGTTTTTCCGTGATACTCGAACAAACAATCAGACGGACAAAAATTATAATAAAGGTTGATTTGGAATCAGGGACACAAAACCATATCGTTATCTTTTTCTTGTAAATATCTTCAATGTACAGGAGACCGATTGCGCAAATTTAAAACATCGAAGTTATATTCTTATCCAATTTCAGTTCTAATTACATTGCAATCCTATTACTATTCAACCGTGCTGAATTCTGCATCGCGCTAAACTCTATGTTACTGACAACCTTTAACGTCTGAGAGATCTGTCAAAACGGCTCTAACGGCTGTCATGAGCTGTACCGCGATCAGCGCAATACTCCAAAATGTCCAGTCCTCCAAGTGTCCAAAGTTATGGTTCGTACGTAGTCCAGTCACGGTTCAATCACCAAATATTTCCCGCGATTGCACTCTTCTGTTACAGTTTCATAAATAGTTAAGACTAAGATTAAGATAATTAAGATGAGATTAAGTTAAGATAAGATTAAGATGAAATAAAGATATTATGATTAAGATAAGATTAAGATAATATTATGATAATGTTAAGATTAAGATGAGATTAAGTTAAGATCATATAAAGATACGATTAAGATAAGATTACAATAAGATAGAGATAATATGCTTTTTTTCGTTTACAGTCGCCAAGGCACGGGAGCTTACTTACCAATTGAATACCGATGGAAAGGCATCTTATCATGCGCACTTGACGTCTTCAGCTTCGGAGTTGTCTTGATGGAGATGGCTACAAGGCTGCCTGCCAAGCAATCAAAGATGACACTAAGGAAATATATTATCCTCAAACAGAGCCAAGGATCCGACTTAGGTAAGAATATGTATACTAAGAATATCATCGCATCAGTAGCGCGTTGCGGAGAGGTTAGGAAGCTCAATCTTGATTTGAGGTCCGGGTTCGAACGGAAGACATGCCATGTACCTATGAGTTTTTCAAACTTATTTACGTAATACCGACTGCTCTCAAATGATGAAGGAAAACATCGTAAAGAAACCTGCATACGCTGAAGAACAAATACCGATGCGTATGTAAAGTTTACCAATCCGCATTGGGCACGCGTGGTGGACCAACCTATACACTCTATCTGAGGGTAGGCTTGTGCACTGCAGTGAGACGTATATAGGCTGATGATGATGTACAGTAATACCAGGATTATAAGTCTTAAGTACCTACCCTTTAGGCGCGGTTTATACAGAAGAGACGTGCGTGTGGCGGTGGCGGATAGTCAAAGTAACACAATTATAAACCTTATAGTTCGTAGCATAGCGTCGTTTGGAGAATGATGCGTATTCTAATACTAGTAAATCGAAAAGTCAGTAGATGGCATTATTAAATGTTCAGAAAAACCTGTCACATTGACAGTAAAAAGGGATTTTGCTCTATGGTTTGCATCATTCAAATGACGTTTGGTAGTGGTGGTGTTGCCAATGGATAATTCTTCACTACCAATAAATACGCAATAGCACCAAACATTTTCGTTTGTTTTACATAAACGAACATTTACTGCACAAAAAGTTAATCAATTTGAGGTATCAAAACGTATCTCATATTAAAACCATAATAACTTTGAATATTCGTTAAAGTAAAACATATTCAATAAAACTATTTTAAAAGACAAACATAAACCACCTCTGCTTTCTCCCATACTACCTACTTGTCACTGTAAGCGCGACTTTCACTCTCTGAAAAGCGCGGGAAGAGATAATTTTCTATGCAGTGAAGGCACGTCGCGCGCAAGTAGAGATATCATACTAGAGGGGTTAATTTCGAATTTAGCCTCGTCTCGCTTCTTTCTTGCAAAAAACACTTTGATTAAACTAAAAAGAAAAGACATTTCCGATTTGGTCCAAAATCTTAAAGAGCCGGCCAAATTAAAAATGCGATGCCTATACTGTTAGGACTTGCCCGTCTAAACATTTATTATTATGCAGAGGCGTAGCGTGGGTTTCTGCCGCCCGGGGCACTGACCGGGGGTCAGACATCTTTTGGTTTATCCATGCAAAAATAGAAACTGAGAGCGAGCGAAGCGAGCTCGACTTTTCTCCTCAATACGAATCGGTTAAAGCCGAAAGTAACCTAAGTAAAAGCTATGGATCGAGCGAAGCAAGATCGAAATTTTTAGCACTACGACTTAGCTGTGGTCAGAACTCTTTAGGATTATGTGTAGGCACAGTAATTAAAACAGAAAACTAGAGCGAGCGAAGCGATCTCGACTTTTTTCTGCTCTACGAATTGGTTATAGACAGAGCTCAATAAAACTGTTTATCTATTTATTTTTCCCGAATTTGCCGCCCCTAGTAAAGTGCCACCCGGGGCATTTGCGCCCCGTGGAAGAGCGTGAATTAGTTTTATATAACGCACATGGACAAAAATGGCCACGTACTTTGGCAGAGGGTAAGCCCATTGTTAACAGCTCCATTTGCTATATCCTCAAAGGCCTTACGTGTATTGTATTGTTTATTTTACTTTTTCAGCCGACCTAGAAGATAAAAAAGTTCCAAAAAGAAACCCAGACCTATGCCGCGCATTCATATCTCTAGGACTACGTTGTACTACAGTGGATAGAAGCAAACGACCGACCATGCTTGAAGTGTACAGGGAATTAGATAAAATGAATGTTCCGTGTAACGATTTCTAGTGTGTTACCTGTGGTGTTACTAGGTATAGATGTAAAAAAAACGATTTAAACCAAATTTTGCGATTTTAAACCCCAAATAAATCATTTTAAACCGCTTAAAACTCACCTACAAAAATATAAGAACTGTGTTTTACACTTCATTGTGGGTGATTTTTGGTCACCTGACGTTATGTTTCGTTTGAATTAGTTTATAGAAAGTACGTACCTACATTACCAATCATCAACACCAACCGTTTTAAACCGAAAAAAAGGGTTTATTTCGGTTTTAAACGTTTTTTTTAATTTTTAAACGCATTGGTTTAATTGGCTTTAAACCGGCCTTACGTGTTACTAACCAAATTGTGGTCGCAGTTGGTCGAAAATAAAGTTTTATATTCTACTCTTTTCTATAAATGACTAAGCCTATGCCAGGGCTGGCGAACCAATGCCACGCGAGCCGAAGGTGGCACACGACTGAAAATTATGGGCACGGTGAGGCCCCGGTGGCATTCAGATATTTTAGATCACAGATACCTATAAAAATAGCCAATTTCTTTGCGTCTTTTTTCACTTACATATCACTGATTGTAAAGAAACACTTTTTAGTAGGTATCAAATTATTCATCAAGTTATCATTGAGACTGCACTTGTGTAAAGATTATTTGTTAAATGCTGAAAAAAATGGAAACTTGATGTAATTTTCATTAGTAAATCTCACACTACCTTGATTTCTATTGCATCTTGGCACGTCATGGCCAAATTTAAATTGTTTGATCCATCATTGGCACGTAGATATAAAGAAAGGTTCGCCATCCCTGGCCGTCCGTCCGTCCCATCCTAACTCTAACGCCTGGAACATATAAGAAGTTCATGTACACACGGTGACACATAAAGCTACGCAAAACCAACAAAAGCTGGCCGCGCGACGTTATACATTACTCTACCTACGCACGGCCAGCTTATTATGGTTTTGCGTAGCTTGATAATTATGTCACCGTATGTATACCCAGCTACCTAAGGAATTATTCCGAACGGAATTACTATTTCATATGTATTTTAAATTCCGTTCGGAATTTTGGAGGGAGAAAATCCATACAAAATCCTACAATACATTTGGAATTCTGTATGTGTGCAGGCGTAAAGAGCTTTATCTTTTAGTTAGTTAAATCTAACAAGTTGTAAATTAAATCTACCAAGTAGCTAGTTATATCTACCGTGTAGTTAAATCTACGATTTAGTTAGCAAAATCTAACAAGTAGTTAGTTAAATCTACCAAGTGGTATGTTAAATCTACTATGATGTAAGTTAAATCTATCAAGTAGTTAGTTAAATCTATGATGTTGTTAGTTAAATCTACTGTATAGTTAGTTAAATCTACCAAATAGCTAGTTAGTTAAATCTACGATGTAGTTAGTTAAATCTACCAAGTAGTTAGTTAAATCTATGATCTAGTTAGTTAAATCTATGATGTAGTTAGTTAAATCTATGATGTTGTTAGTTAAATCTACTGTATAGTTAGTTAAATCTACCAAATAGCTAGTTAGTTAAATCTACGATGTAGTTAGTTAAATCTACCAAGTAGTTAGTTAAATCTATGATCTAGTTAGTTAAATCTATGATGTAGTTAGTTAAATCTATGATGTAGTTAGTTAAATCTACTATATTGTTGGTTAAATCTACCAAGTAGTTAGTTAAATCTACGATGTAGTTAGTTAAAATTACTCTGTAGTTAGTTAAATCTAGCAAGTAGTTAGTTTAATCTACCAATTAGTAAAATCTATGATGTAAAGTTAAATCTACCAAGTATTTAGTTAAATCTACCAAGTAGTTAGTTAAGTCTATGATGTAGTTAGTTAAATCTACTATATAGTTAGTTAAAAACTTAATCTGGAACTTAAAATGTAAAACGCTACTGGATTTTTTATATTTCTGTAAGTTAATACAACCAACATCTGTCTATAAATTTTGGATACCCTATTACTGGAAAAAAATATTAATGGTTACTTTTCACACCAAAAGGTTATTTTTTTCTTCTATTTCCGGTTACTTTTGACAAAATCTGGCTGGCAACACTGTCAGTCAGTCACAGTGCCACCTGAGTTTGCTTGGCGCCATTGCTCTTACTGTGTTTCGTGTTGTTTGAAATTCGTAAAAAATTGGTTGTAGTGATATTTGTGACATAATTTCGTGCGGATTGTGTACCAAACAGTTGCGTAAAGCGACCGATGTAACAGGAATCGCAAATAAATACGATAACAGAAAATAAGTTTTGGTTCAAGTTAACTCGTACATGGTCATTTTGGCGGCAACGCGCGAGCTTACGAAATCGACCACAGATTCATCGTCATCAATCATCCCCTCATCAAAAAATAAAGAATATAAAGAAAAAATAACGAATGGCTCAAAAGGACTAGTATCCAGAGCCGTTAAAGAAATTTTATAAAAAAAAAACAGTGCCACCTGAGTTTGCTTGGCGCCATTGCTCTTGCTGTGTTTCGTGTTATTTGAAATTCGTAAAAAATTGGTTTTAGTGATATTTGTGACATAATTTCGTGCGGATTGTGTACCAAACAGTTGCGTAAAGCGATCGACGTAATAGGAATCTCAAATAAATACGATAACAGAACATAAGTTTTGGTTCAAGTTAACTCGTACATGGTCATTTTGGCGGCAACGCGCGAGTTTACGAAATCGACCACAGATTCATCGTCATCTATCATCCCATCATTAAACTAAAGAATATAAAAAAAAATAACGAATGGCTCAAAAGGACTAGTATCCAGAGCCGTTAAAGACATTATAAAAAAAAAACAGTGCCACCTTAGCGCTTTCGACGCTAGATCTAGCGCTTTTTTGGTATGTTTAGCGCCTTATCTCAGAATTTAGCGCCTAGCTGAGAATCTAGTTTCGGAAACACTGATGTCTATTTAGAGCACTCTAAAGGACTATATTTTTATATGATAAAAATTTAGCGCCGAATTTAGCGCTATTTAAACCTCGAAAATATTGGAATTTAACGCTTTTTTCACAGATTTAGCGCCCAATCAATTTTTTGAGGTGGCAGCCTTTGTTCAGTCTGTCACAGTGTGACCATTTATAGCAGGATCCTGCGATTTTAGCAGGATTGGGCGCCCAAATTAGGATGTTGTCGCAGGATTGAAAAATTTAGCAGTTTTTGCTAAAAACTGATCGCTTAAAGCCTTAGTAAGAATTTAGCATGATTCAGCATTTACCCAGTAAACTGGGTTATTTACATGAGGAACACTTACAACTATTTAGGTACCTGCCATTTTCAATAAATGTTTTATCTTTTTTATACTGGTAACTCTTTATTACCATTCTAGAAGCGTAAAATTCTTGGTCAATGGTTCTAGATGAATTCCCCATGTTAGAACTTTTTTTTAATGTGCATCTGTCAACGTCCTAATTTTTTAGCATGGTGGTATTGGAAGTGCAAGCAGATTGTACGAAACTGATTGATGAATATTAAAACCACGGTCACCATGGAATCGGAAGTGATCCATGACACGGATTTTATCACAGACTTAAGTTCCTACCTATTACAATAACCTAAGTCTGTTAATTTATATAATTTTTCATTGGTAATGGTAATTTTTAATTGATTTACGAAAGTAGTTATTAATAAATATTTTTTTTTCTGTGTACCTAATAAATATTAACTATTATTTATCGATTTTAGCATTTTTATAAATTTTTTTAGCGGGATTTAGCAGTTTTTGGCAAACAGCCTAGCAAAATCATCAATTTAAAAATGGTCACACTGGTCAGTCAGTCACGCACGTCAGTCAGCAGTCAGTTTTCATTTCTACAGGTGTTTGTGGTCAGTGTTTGTGCGTTTTAATGATTCTTTGAGTGGAAATAAAAGTAATGGTAGCCCCAATGTATATCTACCACCTACCTTTCGAGATAAATAGAGAGTTATGCAGACTGTTGGACATCGACGACCTTTGGAAGGATTTGGCAGGCATTCACATGCGTTATTCGCCTTCGATAATAACTGTAAGTTTAAAAAACAAAATATACGCCATCTTTCAAGTCGAGTGCGTGAACTTTAGGTGAACGAGCTAAGGTTTAAATTTCTTTGTAAGAAAAGTTTGGTTAAATCTGGGATTTTCCCTTTTGCAGGATGAACTCTAGAATTTCCTTTTGAGAATCAATGGTTCCATTTCATCTTTCCTTTAATTCCTGAATACAAATATTTAGCTCAATGAAACATTTTATATATTTAAATGTGATATTTTCCTTATTGATATTATGTTTTAGATTGTTTGTATCAATACTTCAAGATAACAAGAAATTCTTTGTTTTTGTGTCAAATTTTAGTATAAAACATACATGATTTATGTTTGTTAGTAACAGTTTAAAAACGTTACATAAATCAATTTAGAACTCTAAATAAACAGTTTTCTATTTTCATAATTTTCTAGAGTATTTAAATTAGTCACTGTGGAAATAAAAACCATGACATGGTTGATTGTAGTCAAACTGAACAACTTTCACCATGGAGCTAATGTCAAAATGGTGAAGAAAATATGTCTGCATTGGTCGCTACACTTTCTTGGTAAACGCTATCTCTTTCACCTGCCTGAGCTCGTCGTTCCCTCATGTGGCGCATTACGTCTGTTTGTCGTCTTAGTTCTTGTAAATGTAGGTACTTTGATAATATTTGCAAAAAATTAATTGGCCCCCTTAGAAAAAGTATATGTCTAGAATGATTTCCATGACGGCCCGATAGCATAGTCGGTAGTGAACCTGCCTGCTGTGCCGAGGGTCGCGGGTTCGAATCCCGTAAGGGACAAATTTGTATGATGAATATGAATATTTTGTACCCGAGTCATGGATGTTTGTATCTATATATGTATTCTACATCGTTGTCTAGTCATCATAATACAAGTCCAAGCTAGATTCTGGTACTTTAAATGTGACTAGATAATTTGTGTGACAATGTCCAAGATATTTATTATGAGCCTAACACTTCTACCGTATAAAACAAAATGGGCCAACTTTCTTAGGTAGGTGTGCGTGAGGCGTCATACAAATGTCTGTGTGCGTGTATATGGATTGGGTTTAGAGGCCAGTACTGTTTGAAAATTTTTTGATGCTTTCTTAGCTTCGCCTGTCAATCTTGACACTTAACTTATCCAAGTTGGGCGAATTCAAATAGGCCCCTTTGAGACACTTTTATCTAAATGCTTTAACTAAATTATTATAAGGACTAGCCTTGCGGTAGCATTTCCCCTCTGCCACGGTATAAGCACAATTGATCTTGTGCATTTACATTCAATTTTACACCTTATAACTAAACGAGACAGCCAATAATTGCGAAATAATAACTTCGATCTTAGAACGTTTGGGGTTCACACGAGACTAATTTTCATGATTTCTAACATTCAAAATTAGAATCTAAAGTTATGGGGAATAAAATCCAAAGTTGCGGATTTCATGTTACCTCGCCCCCGCAAAAAGTGGCAGAAATGTTTGTTAGTAGAATTACATGCGTAACCAGACCACATATAAATAGTCAAAGTCTAAATGTGATGTGATTCACCAAGCATGGCCTATCTCAGAATACATTATTTAAATGGACACATAGACATACCACATTCGGTGCAGAGACCATTGTGTACTTTTATTTAGGTAACCAAATTGATTAAAAAATCATGGGCAGAATAAATAAAATAACTTAATGTGTTACAAGTTCATAACTTCAATAATTCATCATCATCATCGGCCTATACAGGGTGTAACAAACCACCCTAGTAATGCTTAAGGGAGTGGTTTAGACCATCAAACTGAACATCTTTTACTATGGCAGCAAACCGATCACAGCAACAAAAAAATCTGCTGTTCCATACT
Source organism: Agonopterix alstromeriana (assembly GCA_963924505.1). Taxonomy (NCBI): domain Eukaryota; kingdom Metazoa; phylum Arthropoda; class Insecta; order Lepidoptera; family Depressariidae; genus Agonopterix; species Agonopterix alstromeriana. The sequence continues at coordinate 8,228,642 of OZ004682.1, forward strand.
CGACTCAAATGTATGGGTCAACAGATGCTCCAATACTAAAACTTGTTCAGTTTGATGGGTAGAGTATGTGGTTTAAAGGTTACAGGGTGTAAGTGACAGCCTACCTGACTGAAACCGTGAATTCAGACCATCAAATTGAACAACTTTCACTATGGAGCCACCCTCAGGCAACGCGCAAAAAAATAAACTGTTTCATACAGTTGATTTGATTAGGTAAAGCTGTTTTGTATGGAGCAGCTGATGAATGATTGACATGAACATGATGGATGATGAACATATGTAAATCTAACAGGAAATAGAGCAAGTAGCTCGTCACCACCACACATCGCCCACCAATGAACTGTTAACAAGATGGGGGCAGCTGAATCATAAAGTTCCGGAACTCTTTATGCTCCTGTATCATATGAAGCATGTGCCCGCTCTGCAATGTTTGGAGATGCAGGTCGACCCTTCGGTCCGGAGGCTGTTGAGGGCGTTGGAGAGGAGGAATGGAGTCAGACGGTCTACTGTTGATGGTACGTATAAATAGCAGAGTTGGAAAAAAATCATGACTTTTTAATTTTAATCATTTTATCAATGATTTAAAAAATGTATACGGTACAATTAAATGCGTTACATACTTACACATAACGGGGGGGGGGGGGGGGGCTCCAGACCTTCAAACTGAACAACTTTTACTACAACTACAACTTTTCTCAACTCGAACCAAATATAAGGAACAGCTGATTTTTATTTCGCGGTTTAAATGTTGATCCCATAGCGAACAGTTTTTCGTTTTGATGATCTGAAGCACCCCCTGAAGTATACATATAACACATTTCATTTTACACCCTGTATGCCAAAATACAGCTTTCTAGTAACCTAAGTCTCTGAGCTAAACCGCGGACAGACAGACAGAGAGACGGAAGGACATGTGCGAAACTATACCGGTTCCTTGTTGACTATGGAACCCTAAAAATAATAATTTTAGGTTTTTCCATTTTTTATTTTAATTATTATATTTCATAGTTTAAAAGCTGAAAACATTAAAATGCATGGTAAGATGTGAATTTAGGGTTGTATTTTAGCATAACACTGTGCTCCCACTGCTCTAGGACTCAGAATTTGATTTTTGTAACTTTTGGGGTTCTCCATGACCCCCACTCTCATAGAAGATCATTCATTAAAATTAAGTCACAGTTAATAACTAGGTATATTTTATATTCCCTGAAATGAAAACCTCGCAAGATACTAAATTAGATTTATCTCTTTTAGAAAATGGCAACCGACCTACCAGGCGAGAAAACGGTAGTGGATCATCTGTACCAGTGCAGGTGGAGCTTCTTGAACAGGTATGTTCCTTTTATTATATTTTAATTTTAAAATGGCAACCAACTTACTATACTAGAGAATAATATTGAAACATATGTACCAGTGATGCTTCGTAAACAGTTTATTTATTTTAATTTTAAAATGGCCTCCGACTAAGGGCAACTCCAATTGGGTATTTGAATACATACAATATATTTTATTCTTATCTTCTCAATAAAAAAAGATTAGAAAATATGCTAAACTCCCATTTTAATTGAGTTTTTAGCTTGAATACTATTTTTAATAACAAGATAAACTTTAAAAAGTAATGAAATGTTGATGACGTCACAACTCAGAATTGAGTACAAATTTCATACAAAGCGCACGTTTTGACGTCTGATAAAGAGTAGCTGATTTGACTAGTTGTCAAGTAGCCTATTCTGGATAAATCATTGTTAGCTTATTTTACAGATCGTTTGACATATTTCGTATGAACGTTATGTCAAATTATCTGTCATATAAGCCACCAAAAACTTATCCAGAAGTGGTGGAAAAAGCCCTAAACAATTTGTAAGATAATAAGATTCACAAACTTTATACAGTAATGATTAATGACGTAATGTAGGTCAATAACCGGCATAATTAATAAATTATGAGTAATTTGAACATACTTCTAGGCAAGTTTTTAGAAATATCATTGTTAATCGATTATTAAGTATTACAATTATAATGACGTCATTTTAATAATTCTTTTGTTTCTTTCTATCTAACGAACATGATGTTAATACCAAAGTGTGTTTGTGTGTGTTTCTTGCGTCTTTTTTAACGTCTTACTTCGCAAACTGCTTTGACTAATTATTATAAGGACTAGCCTTGCGGTAGCATTTCCCCTCTGCCACGGTATAAGCACAATTGATCTTGTGCATTTACATTCAATTTTACACCTTATCACTAAACGAGACAGCCTATAATTGCGAAATAATAACTTCGAACTGAGAACGTTTGGGGTTCACACGAGACTACTTTTCATGATTTTTAACATTCAAAATTAGAATCAAAAATTATGGGGAATAAAATCCAAAGTTGCGGATTTCATGTTACCTCGCCCCCCGCAAAAAGTGGCAGAAATATTTGTTAGTAGAATTACACGCGTAACCAGTCCACATATAATTAGTCAAAGGCAAACTGTTATCAATGTTATTCAGGGGCCATAGAGTCAGGCGAATATTTTCTATGAGAAACGCGATTGCCCAGCCCTCCGAAAAGTCCGTGCGTGTGCCTTATTTTCGATTAAAAAGAATTAATAAAAGAACTTTTATTATATTTTTTTTATGATTTCACTCGATCAACTAATGGTGAATATGTGAGTAATATGCAGTAATTATAAACGGTTGCAAGTTATTCTAGTTTGAGAAAATAATGTTAAAATGCGTTATTTTCTTAACTTTTCGAAAAGAATTTCTATCGAGTGAAGTAATTTCAATCGTGTATTCAATTTATGATTTCACTAGATAAAATAAGATATCCAAGAATACTGTGTATTTTTTTGGCTCGAGTAGGTGTGCAGTTTTTTTTTGCTATTTCTATGTTGGTGCCATAGAGAAAGTTATGCAGTTTCATGGTCTGATCATCTCCTTAAAAAGTGTCAGCATATTAAGACGAATTGAGAACCTCCTCCTTTATTTTAAAGTAGGTTAAAAATATCGACTAAACTAAAACAAAAACTCGTCTAGAATTAAAACTAACTCGCAGTAGGTAAATTTTCTTTACCCTTAGAGCCTTAGAGAAGGCCGTAATGATTAAAACAAAGAAAACATACTTTAATTTAACCAAAGTCCATACCATAACTATAGTAAATGGTAGTAGTAAAGAAATGAGTCATAAAGAAACGAGAAATTCCTTGAATAGTCCATCAAGAAACTGAGGAAACCGCATGAAAAATTCCTAGTAAAAGAGTTGTATTGCAATCAAATAAACGGATATACAAACATATTTTGAGGTCGTTAATTTATTAAAACCAATCTCCAAAAAAATCATCAATAGTCCTCTATACAGCGTGTAAACTTAAATGCGTTACAAACTTCAGACCATCAAACTTCAAAAGTGCTTCAGACCCATCGAACTGAACAACTTTCACTATGGGACCAACGTTGAAATCGCGAAAAAAAGACATGCTATTCGATAGAAAATGTCTATCGCTGCTCGACCCAAATTTCAGTGTTGGTCCTATAGACCACTATCCTTTGACTAATTATTATAAGGACTAGCCTTGCGGTAGCATTTCCCCTCTGCCACGGTATAAGCACAATTGATCTTGTGTATTTACATTAAATTTTACACCTTATCACTAAACGAGACAGCCTATAATTGCGAAATAATAAATTCGAACTTAGAACGTTTGGGGTTCACACGAGACTACTTTTCATGATTTTTAACATTCAAAATTAGAATCTAAAGTAATGGGGAGTAAAATCCAAAGTTGCGGATTTCATGTTACCTCGCCCCCCGCAAAAAGTGGCAGAAATGTTTGTTAGTAGAATTACACGCGTAACCAGTCCATATAATAATTAGTCAAAGCCACTATCGGAATAAAAACAATAAAAACGCGGTAAGAACCCGTTAAAATGATTAACTTTAGCTTAATTAATAACCGTGTTACTCTCAAAAATTGTCTGAATAGAAATTCAGGCAACTTCTAATGTACTGATTCTTTTGGCTTTGTCATTCTTTTCGACATTAGTCGCCTAAATCCTTTAATACATAAGTTCGCCGATTACTAGTTTGGTAAGGGGATTGCGAAGATTGTTTGCGATTATAAAGGTGTTTTTGTCGACTCCAATAAACTCTCTTACAACGGAACGTAAAAATCCCCGTAACAAACCGGTTTGAAGACTTACATAATAATGCAGGTCACTGGTTTTATGTCTTATGCTCTTTATTATAAAGTTCAAAACGTCTGAATTTACTGGCAGCTACTTTGCCAATTTTGTTTTAATGACACTCTGAGTAAATGACGTCAAATGATGAGTCATATTTGGTCAATGAGGTAATGAGAACTAGCGAGGAATACATATTTTTATTGACTTTCATATATTTCATTACATTATAGTCACAAATTAAATTTCTATCGACTGAGCTATTAGACATTATATTTTACTGGGAATAAACCCTAATAATATCGTCTAGCTTACTGTTTGGCTTCATATTGAAAAATCAAGTTACAGCAAAAGAAGGAAAAATCCCATAATTTTTTTTATGAAATACTTAAATCAGATGTTCAGTACTTAAATTTTTTTTCAATTTCGTAATACCAGAAAGTTGGAATCGTTGTAAATCCATTCATAAGTAATACATATTATTAATGTCACTGCGGCAATTAAAAATTTCACCTCAATGAGATGAAATGTTTTTTGTTACGTAACTATATATTTTTTTGTATGTGTTTACTACCTCTCGCACTTTTAAGGCACTTTTCATAGTGAAGCCAGCCAGACCAAATTTTAAGAGTTTATTGCCAGTGAAATAAAGAAGTTTTAACCCGCGACCCTCGAATCAGCAGGCAGGTTCACTACCAACTGAGCTATCGGGCCGTATACGAATATGTATGTGTCTGTATAATCTGTATAATTCGGTATTCTATACAATACCTAGGCATTTAATAGAATACCTAAAACGTATAGGTAATGTATGAATTATTATTTATTTTATACTTCGCCTAGGTATTCTATGCAGTACCGAATGCGCAGTCGGTAATTTGTGTAAAAGACGACAGCAAGTAAGCAAGCAAGCATGCAAGCACGCTTGTTGATGCTCCGCTCGCATCGCTCGCTCCGTTTAGCGTGATACATATTCCAGCCAAACCTCCAGTTTGGTTTTCTGAGGCAGGGGGCATCTGCCTCCCGCAATCCCTTCGCGGGCTTCTATTTACTTTACCTATTGCCGGTGGCCCAGCCGGCACTCTATACAATCCCTGGGAATTGTATACATTACCTAGGTAAAGTATGTAATGGATCATATGCATAAGCATAGCATAGCTATGCTTATGCATATGATCTGTGATATTGATATTCTGAAACTTCAGAATATCCACATTTCACCAGTAGTACCGAAACTCTGTCCAGTTTGACGGGGGGTGAGCCCGTCGCCATTTATAATGGACGGTCGGTACAATACATGCCTCGAAATTGAAGCATGCAGGTTTCCTCACGATGTTTTCCTTCACCGAAAAGCCAGTGGTGTTACAAATCGTTCATAAATTCCGAAAAACTCATTGGTACGAGTCGGCTTGGACGGGGATCGAACCATCGCCTCCTGCACGGCAGGCAAGGTTACTCGCCACTGGACCACCACGACTATTTTTGTAAATAATTGTTTTTTTTAAAAGTATGTAATGGACAATAATATTAATAATATTCCATACATTGCCTGGACGCCCCAGGTATTCTATACATTGCCTTGGTATTGTATAGAATACCTGAATTATACAGATTGCCGGTATCATATGTAATTGTAAAGTGTAATAAAGATTTGTTTTTTTCAGGGTATTGAACCCATCTACAGTCCTGCTTATTTGGCGAGTACCCAGACTGACACCAGTAGTAATGTAAGTTTTTTGACTAGTTTCTCTTTTGTTAAAGTTTTCTTACAAACATATACCCCTCTAGTTCTGTCATAATTGTATTTTTTGTTCAAAATTAGAATATAAACTAATGGAATAAAATTCAAAGTTGCGTATCTCGTGCTACCTCGTCCCCCGCAAAAAGTGGCAGAAAAGTTTGTTAGTAGAATTACACGCGTAACTTGTCCTCATATAAATTTTAATAGCCTTAGGATTATGGTCATGAGATTATGTTTGTAAATAAATATTTAAAGTTAACGCGAATGTAGAAGTTGAACAAAAGTTGAGCTTGGTTTTTTTTGTTACGTAATCATACCGGTTTTTACGAAACGGTATAAGGATGATTCATGTCTTGGCAGAGCAACGATTATTTGATTTATCTCGATATCGTGTCTTGACGAATTAAAACATATTATCTATTCGTTCGATATCAAATCGACATGGTGTTTTTGAAAGTTTTTGTCGATAGCTTATTCCGAATGCGTAAATGCGTGCTGCATACAAACGAAGTCTGGTGATATTTTCATTAGTAAACAATTAAAATCAATGAAATTTTACAGAAACAATCTAGGAACAAATATCTATGCTTGTATCGTGTCCGATTTTCGTTAAAATATAGTTTCAATGCTAGGATTAATTTAAGATTTGTATGGAAATCTTTGAGGCACTGTAACTTTAAAACTGTACATTTTAAGGAAAATCTGACACGATTTGTTTCGAGATTGTTTCTGTAAAATTTCATTGAGTTTAATCGGTTAGTATTGAAAATATCACCAGACTTCGTTTGTATGGAGCGCGCCAACAGTAATATATCCTTAAGAGGATAGTCCCTGCAAAGCGCCCGAGCGTAATACAAACGTAGTTAGATCCTATTTTTCTTCTTTTTCTACTTACACAATGGCTACGGAACCCTATCATGGGCGAGTCCGACACGCTCTTGGCTGGTTTTTATCTTTAAGTGTTTAAGTGTACCTGTACTGTTTTATTGTTATCACTATAGATTTTTAAGTTATGCTTACTTAAATTATTCAGTTAACGTCGGAAAGCGAAAGCGAGCGAACCCGCGAGCGCAGAGCAAGCGAAGACTGTATAAAACAGCATGCGTCGGCCATACCAATGCTTTCGTATGAAGAGCTCACGGAAGCCACGAACAATTGGAGCCCGGATAACCTACTTGGAAAAGGCGGGTTCGGAAAGGTTTATAGAGGTATGCTAATTATCATGATAATAATGTTCCTACAATACCAGATTTTTTATCAGCAGGATAATTAAGCGATCAGTGGCCAAAGTTCGTCAAATCATCATCAGCTTATTATGCGTCCCACTGCGGGCACAGATAGTATCCTCTGAGCGGGTATACAGGATCCTTCTTATATGCTGACACTTTTGACGGGGATGATCAGACCATCCAACTGAACAACTTTCTCTATGGCACCAACATCGAAATCGCGAAAAAAATCAGCTCTTCCATACAAAACTACAAACCTACTTGAGCCACATGTATGGGACGGCAGATTTTTTTTTCGCGATTTTGATGTTGGTCCCATAGAAAAAGTTGTTCAGTTTGATGGTCTGATCATGCCAGCACTCTAACCATCCATCCATAAATCCATCCATGCTACCAATGCGGATTGGTAGACTTCACATACGCATCAGAATTTCTTCTGCAGGTTTCTTCACGATGTTTGCTTTCACCGTTGGGAGCTTCGCATAGCATATGCTCACGACTATATTCCCCGAGGGGGTAGTCAGAGATATTCTGAAACCACAGAACATCCACGTTTCACTAGTACCGAAACTCTATCCAGTGCGACGGGGTGTGAACCCGTCGGCACTTGTAATGGACAGTGGGTACAATATATGCCTCGAAATCGAAGCATGCCGGTTTCCTCACGATGTCGGCTTGGACGGGGATCGAACCATCGCCTCCTGCACGGCAGGCAAAGTTACTCGCCAACCACGTTTGAGAGCAGGCCTATATAATATGGTTTGGCGTATGCCTTGGCCACCAATCTGATAATGTCTTGGCCACGCCCATAGAACGTCGTACTGCACCTGACTGCTTTTGTAAATTGTAAGCTTGTAACTGGGCAAGTCAATGCAGTCGAAATCGACTATGTACTAATTTGAAATGAATAACATTTTCCAGGTCAATGGAAGCTACTGGACATAGCGGTAAAACGGCTGAATTCTAAAGACAATCTAAACAAAGAGTTTATTAGAGAATTGTTTCTCAATCAATATCGGCACGTTAACTTAGTTCAGCTCTATGGATACAGTTTGGGAGGTAAATATGTGCATATTTGTGAAAAGTTTAAAAAACCGGCCAAGAGCGTGTCAGTCTCGCCCATGACAGGTACAAGTAGGATAAGCCATTGTACAAGTACGATAAGAAGAAAAGTAATCAACTTCTTTATCTTACCTAGATACATTTTTTAGTCATAACAATAGCGCGATTTAACTTCGTGCAACGCCATCTAGTTTGTTATTAAAAATTCAAGAAATTCAATCTATTTTACTGTTTTTTAGGGTTCCGTAGTCAAACAAGGAACCCTCATACTTTCGTCCATTCTGTCTGTATGCCGCACCTCGATTACTCGCTCACTTTTGCACCTATTGAATCGAAATTTCGCATGACGACAGATAATAGTAACCTAAAAACAGAAATGAGGTAGTCGTGAAGAAACTAATTTTTTCGACACTCCTCCCATACAACGAAGAGGAGTTCTTTAATAAATCGAGCGAGGTGTCGTTGGATAGGTCTTGTCCAATGGAACAAAGCTCCCATAGAAACTAAATCGTTTTAATGCTTCTGTCTCGAGATATCTGCGCATAAAGTATACATTTGCAAAAATTATTTGAACTTGTCATGTTGTCAAACTAAATGTAATCAGCGGATCGAAAATTTCCTTGCTCTAAGTATGAGAGGTATAAAAGTGTTTTTGTAGATGATTGTGAATCTATTTCTTTAAAAAAAGTGGGTTGTAGAGTTTCTGGCCGCATCTTCCCTACAACGAAACACCTTCCGACGCGGTGTTAGAGTAGAGAATAGAGATATAATTTTGAATTGTCAACTAGATTCAATAATATTTTTATTATTATAGGTCCAGAGGCATGTTTGGTGTATGAATTGATGACGGGAGGCACACTGGCGCAAAGGTTGTACAAAACAACGTATGCCCCACTGACATGGCCACAACGCCATAAGATTGCGCACGGTGTTACGAAGTAAGTTGATTAAGAAAATTTAATTCCAATTGAGTAAATGAGCGCTGCATACAAACGAAGTCTGGTGACATGATATGGTGGTTTTCGGAGGACTTTTGTTAAAAAAACCGCGACCGAGAATTTTAGATATCTTAACTATTATAAAACTGTAACAGAAGTGTGTCTGTACATTAAAGATATTTACATGAAAAATATTACGATATGGTTTTTAGGTATCCCGGACTCCAAATCAACCTTTTTTAGAATGTTTGTCTGTCTGTTTGTTTGTATGTTTGTAACAGCATCACGCAAACACTACTGAACCGATTTGGATGAATTTTTTTTGATTGATAGCTTATGATCTGACTTAGAATCTGGTATATAATTTGTGCGGACGAAGTCGCGGGTAAACTCTAGTTAATTTTAATAGAAAAGATAAGCCATTCCAAGCGATACAATTCATTGTGGTAAACAATATTTCTTCAACTATAAAAACTTAGGATGCGCGGGGATGCATGTTCATTCCTTAAAACAAAGATTATAATATTGAACCTTATTGCTTATTTCAGAGGTCTACAATTCCTTCACACGATGAGAGAGACGCCGCTTATTCATGGAGATATAAAGCCGGCGAATATTTTACTGGACCAGTGCGCGGTGCCCAAGATTGGGGACTTCGGCTTGGCTAGGAAAGGTGCTTTTGGCGCTGATAGAACGCATTTGAAAGTTTCTAGGTAATTATATTCACTGTTTCTGTCATTACTTATGTTTCCGTAGCCATAGGATTCGGCTGTCGGGTAAAATCGGTTATATTCGTATAATAGGATAGACGCAATTTTTTTTGCTTACGCTAGTAGAAAGAATGTCCGTTTAACCGCGAAAAGTCGAAGCCGAAAGTCGTAAAATCCTATACAATTTATAAGAAGTGACATGTCGGAGTCAGGTGGCCGTGGAATATTCCTTGGCCGTAGCCTGAGAGGAAGGATCTCTCAGTAAGCCATACCAATTGTAAGGTGTCCACTTTTTTTGACGTTTAGGTTTGAGTGTGTGGTGTCAAGTAATATGGACAAAAGGCACCAAGTGACATATGGCCTTATGTTTACGGTCACTTTTCACACACACTAGCTGAAAAAAAAGTGGACAGCCGCATAAACAAATATCTATAGTTCCATCTCCTTCTACTATTAAAGGTACGTCATAAGACAAAAGAGACCAACTACAATCGTAAATTTATGCGGACTCTATGGAGATCCTCCCTCTTAGGCCGTAGCCCAAAAAAGTTGTTACGTCGATAAGGACAGCAATAATATCTTTTATAACTGGAGCGAATTTGCTATGTGCATCTCTTATTGAGTGAATATTACAAAACACGTTCCGACCTATATTACTTCTTCCTCTATGTATAATAGACAAGAACATGAATTAATTAATTATAACACTAACACTTTTTTATAACATTGTATATGATAATAGATAAGATTGCTGCCAATGACAATCTTTTTGCACTCTGTAATTTTTTTTTGAATACTGCCCAAATACGAATAAAACCAATTTTACCCGACAACCGAATCTCTCTCTTCTATGGTGAGAGCGATCTCACCCTTATTCGTGAGAGGAGGCTTTTGCCCTGCAGGTTATAACATTTTTGATGTCAAACATCTATTAGCGCGCCTTGGCCGTAAAACCGACTCGTATGCCGTGACGGAAATGGCATGATACGCTGCATCTAGCGCGCCTTGGCCATAAAGCCAACTAGTATGCCGTGAAAGATATGGATGATACGCTCTTCTTCTGTTTCACATCTGGCGGACGTCCCGCAAAGTTCGAAAGAAGAAATCGTGCGATATCGGGAAACTGCGGTATTTCGATGTTTCACATCTACCGGTCCTACGATGGCTCAGGGTCTACAGACAAAAGTATCTTTCGATTAGCGTTAACGACTTTCTGTAAAGCGAACATTATATGAAAACTATCATTCTTGGAGACAGACATTATAATCTGACACTTTGAGAAGCTGACATTATGCAAAAGTCGTGCAGACGTTATGGAAAAGCAGGCATTTTGGGAACACTGAAATTTCAGGCCTTAACCCCTGCGACGGCCACTTTTATAACCATGTAAATTTTTCCTTCTCAGCCTCCAAGGCACGGAAGGTTACTTACCCTATGAATACCTATCGTCTCGCTTCCTGTCTCCCGCACTCGACGTGTTCAGCTTCGGTGTTGTCCTGATGGAGATGGCTACAGTGCAGCCCGCGTTGAAATCTGACCGGCCGGGTTTGCGACTAAGGGATTATATACTCAATCAGAGCCAGGGACGCGATTTAGGTATGTATTATTGAAATATACTTTACGAACGTTTACCAGCGACTTCGTCCGTATAAATTATTCAGGGTCCTTCTTAATATACTGACGCTTTATTAAGAGGATGATTAGACCGTCAAGCTGAACAACTTACTCTATGGGACCAACATTGAAATCGGGAAAAAAAATCAGCTGTCCCATACATTTGACTCTATAATTCATTCCAAATAAGGACGACGAGATTTTCCGATTCCTATTTCGCTTTCTGGCCAATTCTGATTACCAAATGTAATTAATTTATTGGATACATATACTATCCGACATATCTTGGACGTTACTAAAGCTGTTCTAAGAATAAGTGAGAGGAAGTGTTTCAAATCTCTGTTTCTGTAATGCAAAATAGCCTTAAAATTTCGTTGCTATTTTAAATGGAGTATGTACATCTGATTTTTCTTTCGCGATTTCGATGTTGGTGCCATAGAGAAAGTTGTTCAGTTTGACGGTCGGATCATCCCCTTAAAAAAGTGGTTCGTCGTGGAGAGGTATGGAAACTCAACCTTGATGTCCGGGTTCCAATCCGCACGGACGAAATGCCATGTACCTATGAGTTTTTCTAACTTATGTACGTAATACGGTCTGCTTTCAAACGGTGAAGGAAAACATCATGAGGAAACCTGCATACGCTGAAGAAGAAATTCTGATGCGTATGTGAAGTCTACCAATCCGCATTGGGCACGAGTAGTGGACTTTCGCCCATACAGCCTCCTGATGGCAGGCCTGTGCACAGAGTGTAAGTGACAGCCTAGCAAATAGGTACTGAAACGGTGAATACAGACCATCAAACTGAACAACTTTCACTACGGATTCGGAGCCACCCTCAGGAAATGTGAAAAAAAATCTGCTGTTTCATACATTTAAGTCGAGTAGGTAATGCTGCAGCCGATTTTTACTCACGTTTCCTGAGGGTGGCTCCATAATGAAAGTTGTTCAGTTTGATGGTCTGAATTCACTGTTTCAATATTTGCTAAGCTGTCACTTACACCCTGTATAAGCTGATGACGAGTAAAACGTAGATGTTCTGAGATATAATATCGTTAGCATTATGCTTATGCAGTTCCCAAGTATGTTTTGTATTTTTTAATAAATTGTATATTTCTCTTTTCAGCCGCTCTAGAAGATCGATTGATCTTTGGAACCAACTACTCAAACCCAAACCTATGCCGCGCGTTCATAACTTTAGGACTACGCTGTACAGAGTTGAAGAGACACGATCGACCCACCATGCTTGACGTGTACAAAGAACTGGAAGCTATGAATGTTCCGAGCTGTCCTCAATTTTAAATTAACGCGGATAGAGATCAAACTCCGTTGTACTGAGATAGTGCCGCTGAATAGGAATTATATTTCTTCTGTTAATATGATAAGCTTACAGATAAATTTGTACACAGTCACTATACCGAATATGATTGAAGTGTACAAAGATTTGGATGTAATTCATGTACTGGGCTGAAAAATTTGTCTCTAGCTAAAATTTCGATCGAAATAAAAGGAAAATAGTAGAGGTAATGAGAAAAAATAACACCGCTCCCATCTAAACCATGTGCAAAATTTTCCGGTGTGTGATTTTACCTCATTACTACAATGAGGTACAGTACGACCGGGGCTGCAATCGCGTTAAATATTCGGTGATTGAACCGTGATTGGACTACTTACGAACCATAACTTTTGACACAGTTGGTATTGCGCTAATCGCGGTACTGCTCTTGACAGCCGTTAGAGCCGTTTTGACAGATCGCTCAGAAGTTAAGGGCTGTCAGTTACATAGAGTTTAGCGCGACGCGGAATTCAGCACAGTTGAATAGTAATTGGATTGCAATGTGATTGGAACTGTATTGGATAAGAATAGAACTTCGATGTTTTAACTTAGCGCAATCGGGCTCCTGAGCTGTCCTAAATTTTAAATTAACGCGGATAGAGATCAAACTCCGTTGAACTGACATGGTGCTGCTGAATATTAATTATATTACGTATGTTGATATGATAAGGTTACAAATCAAATCTTTTGTACACATACACTATACCCAATATGCTTGAGAAGTTTACAGTCGCCATCAGATATACACGGTGGTCAATTATTTCTGAGCGGTGCTAATTTTCAATAAATTCACTACAGTAAATGTTACCAAATTAATCCAAACGTGTATTGTGTCATAAATACCTGAACAGCTAATTCTCAATCATTTCTTTACAATGTTTTTTTTAAATTGAAATGACGCAAACGATACTAATAACTATGATAACGGAAGGTCTTTTTTCCTTCGCTGCTCAGATGTTTATGATCACGCTGACTGCGCAGATGATGTTCTAGGCGTTCAGATATTTTTGATTGGTTATGTGTAAAGAAATTATTGAAAATAAAAACTGCTTAGAAATATTGGACCACCTGGTTTGCTATGATATATCTGATAGTGACGGTACTGGAGAGCTATAGCGCTAAATAAATCGCAATTGAACCATGATTAGACCGCGTGCTAACCACAACTTTTAACACATTCGGTATTGCGCTATTCATTTGACAGCCGTTAGAGCCGTTTTGACGGATCGCTCAGACGTCAAAGGCTGTCAGTCACATAGCAAATAAGTCAAGTTTAGCGCGATGCGGAATTCAGCACAGTTGAATAGTAATTGGATTGCAATGTGATTAAAACTGAAATTGGATTGGGATTGAACTTGGATATTATAATAACCACTCTGGTGTTTTAAAAAAGAATGAAGTAATGGTGCATAGTTAATTCAATTAAAGATTGAAAAAGTCGGGCGGCGAGCGGGATTCCAACCCACGACCTGCCTATCCGGGGCATGCTGCACTTCATCTCTCTGCATCACAAAGACGATGATGATATAGATTGAAAATATCGTCGTGGCCTGCGGGGCGCCGACAGCTCCGTTGGAGTGGAGCATGGATAGGCAGATCGTGGGTTCGAATCCCGCTCGCCGCCCGACTTTTTCAATCTTTAGTATGATTAAGCTAACATGGCATATGTAGAATCAATAAATTCCATAGTTAATTGGTTATACAGAATGTTCCAGAAAGTATTGATCAAACGAATCAGGGCAAAGGATAGTAATTTCCAAACATTCAAACATTGTAATGCCAATGTTGTTATTAGTTAAGTATATTAATGCTAATGATATAATCGTCTGCGATATTTTTGATATTGTATTTTACGCAATGTTTGTGTACAATTTACTTTTATAAATAAATCATTATACAATATTTTTCAATACATTCTAATAAAGATTTGTATGACTGTATGAAGATTGGTCTTTTCTTTATCCCATTCACTGAGAATAAAATACAGAAATTCATTCAAAATATCCCTTTATTCACTCACTTTCATATCATACAATAACACACTGAAAATTCAATAATAAACTATTGTCATATTACAATAAGAACGAAAATTTCCATTCACAGGCGAATTACGGTCTCACCAAAATTATCGACGTGAAATCGCTATAAACCGCTGCTGCAATTGTTGCGTAAATATAAAACAACACATTCATATTATTTTAAATGATTATTTTTGATGTTAGAACATAACTACCAGAATGGTAGCAAAGGGATCTTCCAGAGTGACGTACGGAACGGAAACCCTGTTATAGCGGAGTACCTGAAGGGATTTATTTCGGAACCCGTTAAAACTATTCCGAATTGGATGTCTTTTTAATATAGGTAATTTAAAATAATACAACCTTTACAGTTTTTACTCAAAGAACGATTGTATGATAGGTCGAGGAAGCTGGCATAGGTATTGCATAGGTCTCATCCGTCAGTTGCAGAAACGCTCATTAAAGTTAATCCTCCATTAAATATATTGCCGTCTCTTTGTCTTGTTGACGTAGTAAAAGCTAGCAAGAGATTTAATAGAGGATTAACTTTAATGAGCGCTTCTGCAACTGAGTGTAAGTGTGATGACACATTTCCCGACGCAATTTACGCGTCTACTACGAAAAAGGCCGCGTAATAGTGTGTCGCTGGTATAGGGAAGAACATTGTCCGCGTATTTTACGTCACGTAAATAAGGCAGTTGTGTCATGAACTTTGACAATAACGCCTATTGGCAAATCTCTTTTCTATGATCGCAATTTAAACTCTATGAGATGCTATAGACTCGGCAGAATAAGGCTTTGTGCGATTTAGCGTCGATAGATTTGGGGAGCACCTAAGGGCATACGCACCGAAAAGTGCTAGAAATTCATGGTATAGAAATATGAACATTCACTCGCTAGGAATAAAATCGTAACTCACTTTTGTAGATAGTTGTGTCTAATCAAGGAATTCCAAAGTTAAATAGCACGCATATGCTCACGACTATATTCCCCGAGAGTAGTCAGAGATATTCTGAAACCTCAGAACATCAACATTTCACCTAGTACTGAAACTGTCCAGAGTGATGGGGAGTGAGTACGTCGCCAAGTTAGATAGACACAATATTCGATTCAGGAATAATCAATCCATCATTTACTTAATAATGGTCAATCCAGGATCGTTTTAGGTCCAGGTCAATAGATAAATAAAACCGGTCAAGTGCGAGTCGGGTTACTCGCGCACAGAGGGTTCCGTACCACACTGCCACACAATATATTCACTTACAAATTTTGTTTTCTCTGGGACTTGCGCGAGACCGACTCACACTTGACCGGTTTTATCATTTGTTGTTATACTGTAGATTTTGGTCTCCCGTCTCAAGCCAATGATCAAACAAGTCCGATTCTTAATATAAGCCTTAATGCATAGGAGTTACAGTTCATATATCTATGCCACGATAATACCGACGCACGAGTGGGAATAACGCCTTAGTCACTAAACTATATCCATTATTGTATGTTTATTAAAAATACATCTATCACGACTTCAACAACTATAGAGATTTAGAGTTATAAAGTTAGTTCAATACAATCTCAGTCCATGAAATACATTAATATTATAATAATTAAAAAAAAAAACATCAAGATTAAGGCGACCACGTAAGCCGAATACTAGATTTGTCTTAGATAAAACAAAAAAGGGAAGAAGCGAAGATACAGGTGAGTATATTTCGAAAATCATTTTTTTTAGCAAACATTTGGCTGAAATATACTATTAACATACTATTGTTTTTAGATTTAGCTGATGAACCTCTTACATTTGATGACACGAGTCTTCAGAAAAAAAATACAAAAAGCAGATGACGTCACAAAATTCTTTTGGACCACAAAACTTGCCGGCAACATCAAAACTTTACGTGCTTGTGACCCCAAAAATACATTATAAAAGTCTAACCGCGGTACGCATATTCTGCAAATAAAATCCGGCATGGCGCCTGCTCTAATGCCTTCATTAGGGTTCGAATCCATACGGAAGAATGACTCCGTAACAACAAACCTACAAGATTGAACGAATTAAGGTCATATCTTATTTACACGACACCGCTTCCGCACGGTAAAAGAATGAACATTCAAATATAGGGTTAACGTCATGCTCGGTAGATACACTTTACAATGACAACTTTAATGGTTGACAGATTGCCGCGCGATGTTTTTCAATCGTATGTTGTCATTGTAAAGCACAGGGTCCAACTTAATATGCTGACACTTTTTTAAAAAAAATGATCAGACCATCAAACTGAACAACTTTCACTATAGGATAAACATCGAAATCGCGAAAAAAAAATCAACTGTCCCAAACAATTGGCTAAAGTAGGTTTGCAGTTTTGTATGGAGCAGTTGATTTTTTTTCGCGATTTCGATATTCCCATAGAGAAAGTTGTTCAGTTTGATGGTCAGATCATCCCCTTAAAAAGTGTCAGCATATTAAGGACCCTGTATATCTGTACAGAGCACGGCCTATATTCGGATGTTCATTCTTTTAACGTGCAAGAACGGTGTCGTATAAATGAGCTATGATCTTTATTCAACAGTATATATCCCAACAAACAATTTCAGCAAATTATTTAAAAACAACAATGGGATTTAACAAAAAATTCAATATATACTTAGTCGAAACTATACAATCGTTAGCAATAGTTTTACATAGTTCGGAAAATTTCGACACCGAAGGCGCTTTTAAGCTTATAGTTCCGGTAGCCTCTTTACAATCTAGACAATTTATTTCATAGCCATGTATCCGCAATTCCATAGTACCTATATTGTAAGATTCTGGGTCATTTTTGAGAACACCTCTAAAGCGAATTTTGTCGTCCCCTCGTAGCAATCTGGTGTAATTAGTGAAGTGATGGTCGAATTCTACCGATATTTCCGCGTGCCGCTTTAGAAGACCACCGCTCGTTTCCATTATTAGTTTCATTTCGTATGTATATCTGAAAAGAGTAAAAATAATGAATATGACAATGACATGCTATCGATTTCGCGGGGAACTTGCAGTTTTATATTTTTCGTGTATCTCAAAGATTTAAGGCTTACATAAAAATACCAAAAACAAAAATGGTAAAATATGCACAAATCATTTATTTATTAAAATCAGAAGTTGACTCTTCAAATTCCGCGCCAAAACGCTCACTGCCTAATGGCAGTGGCATGGTGTGAGTGACGTGACGTCACTCCTTTTCATGACGCGTGAAGCTCATCAAAAATCACCGCTATAATATGTTGCCGTACTCTTCTAACGCACGCAAGTTGCTAATAGCTTCGTCACTAAAGTGATAGTGTATTGTATATATAAAAAAAAAAAGGATTAAGAAAACAAATTCTTGGTTAATTAATGGTAAGTTTAGGGATCTACCGAAAGGAAAAATATACAACGTGTTAATGAATTAACGCAAAACTAGAAAGTAGTTTGTTTAGAATCGAGAGCTGAATCAAATTATCATGGTTTCAACATAGGTTTTTTTTTTCAAGTTATTAAATAATTTGTTTGTAATATTTAAAATTTACTGAACTCGATCTCAACCCACCACTCGGGCACTCTCACCCTACTTACTACCAAAACTAGATTGTTAAAATGTATCCATGAGTATGTTAGCGCTTTCATTCATTGCTGAAATGGTAACAAATCATTTTTGCCTCAAAACTTAAAATGCGAATAACTTTAAATTTTAATAATCAAAATAATTAAATTATTGTTTCAATCTAATTATTTTGTTATAAATCAGTTGGGGTGTATGAGGGTTTGCGCTTATTCAGTAACACGTTGTATGTTAAGAGATTTTTAAGGGACACCAAAACGGCATTTTTCGTTCACCTCAATCTACTGAAACCAGACTATTTTTTTGGGAACGTAGCCCCTGATCCTCAAAAAACTGAATTTACTGGACATTTTTAGAAAAAACTGACTTTTACTGACCTTAGCCAAAAAAACGGACTCTTACTGACTTTACTGACAGATTATTGCCTAATTGTCTATTATGCTGTTTTCATATATATTTCCGTGTGTACAATAAAGAGTTAAAATAAATAAATAAATAATTAAATCCAAAGTGTCCAAAACTTAAAAACCTTTGAAAGCAAAACGTTTTTTAAAGGTTTTCCCTCCCTCCTATAATATAATATAATTATCGATAAATCTAAAGGAAGGTGGGTAATAAATATACTTACTCATTCAAGTTATTCAAGTGGCAACTCTTCCCGCTCTGCCTCGCAACACTCCTCACAAACTCGCACTCCTTATCCGAAATTACACCTTCATCACTCCGACATAAGCTCGAATATTCTTCTCCATAATAACACTTGAAATACTCCTGCAAAATAGCCGGTAGCCACGCCACAAAATCGTTCCATATATTCTTGACACTTTTCAATTTAACATCCTTAATGTAACCTTCCCAATTAATGTTCGCTCCTTCAAGGACAGAACATTTTATTTGAGTCGCTGCCGTGTTATAATCCGACCAAGATGGAGAGTTGCATTGGCTGTAATAATCCTCCCAGTTTATGTGGTAAGTGTTATCTTCATAGTCGGATATGAATTCGTTCTTCAGTAAGTTTTTGATGCTAGACTTTTCTTCTCCTATAAGGTCGATTATGCTGGAGGGGAGACCGTCGTCTTGAACATTGATTACGAATTGATTTCCAAAGTAGATTAGGGTTATAAGACCGATTGAGAGCTGTGGAAAAAATATGCATTAGGTTATCATCTTTACTAGCCTTGCGGTAGCATTTCCCCTCTGCCACGGTATAAGCACAATTGATCTTGTGCATTTACATTCAATTTTACACCTTATCACTAAACGAGACAGCCTATAATTGCGAAATAACTTCGAACTTAGAACGATTGGGGTTCACACGAGACTACTTTTCATGATTGTTAACATTCAAAAGTTATGGGGAATAAAATCCAAAGTTGCGGATTTCATGTTACCTCGCCCCCCGCAAAAACTGGCAGAAATGTTTGCTAGTAGAATTACACGCGTAACCAGTCCACATATAAATAGTCAAAGGTTATCATCATTACATCTTATAAATTTAAGAACCCGGCGCGTCTTTCGTTCTGTCAAAATTAAATGCGTTCCATATCAAAGGGGGTGCTTCAGACCATTGAACTGAACCACTTTCACTATGGAGCCAACATCGAAGTTGCGAAAAAAGATCTGCTGTTCCATAGAAAACGTGACGCTCGAACAAGAAAACAGACAGGCAGACACAAAAATAAATCTGAGATTTGGGGTCAGGGACGGCTAAACACCATGCAAATATTTCAAAAATTATTGATTATAAACATGCATAAGCCATGTTTTGTAATTTCAAATCAAATAACGCAACGAAAACGCAATTCCCTGGATTGGAAGAGTTCAAGTCCCACCCGATACTTAATTTTTCAATCTTTAATTTGACCATGCAAATATCTTTAATGAAAGACTTAAGACATACATAATAAAACCCACGGTTTTACCCGAATAAAAAATCTGCTGTCCCATACATTTTAGTCAAGTCGGTACTGCAGTTTTGCTGATTTTTTTAAATTTTTTCTCTATGTTGGCTCCATAGTGAAAGTTGTTCAGTTTGATGGTCTGAAGCACCCCCTTAAGGATTACTACGGTGTTTTGTTACACCCTGTAGAATGTCATTGACTGAGAATAATAAAGTAACTTAAAGTCGGGCCAATTTAATACGTCACATTTGACATCTATTGATATTTCATCAAAGGTAACTTTGTAACGCGCATAGAATAATATTTATTTTTTCGAAGTTAGGACTGCAAAATTGCTTTACTCTTTTTAATTACGACTGCATATTTATTGTAATAATGACCAAAAAAGGTAATTTTACGATTTACTTTCACTAATAAACTATTCTAAACATAATAAACAATTTCTGTTCTAAAGAACTGAATGTCGTTACAATGTTGCGTCAGTGAACCCTTTTTCTTTTTGTAAACCAAAAAAATCGAAGTAAAACGTAGTCCCACAAACCGCGGTATTCACATATAATTCGATTCACGTTTGTTTGAAATCGGTATCGATTCATTCACTTTAATCGATGTTTTTAAGCAGGTTACCTAACTACGAAGCTAAAACTGACAGATGTCAAATGTGACCTATTAAATTGGCCCGACTTTAGCTATACATACCTGAAACGGAGTAACGAACTTTTTAGTACCCTCAGACTTCGCCAAAACGCAGGTTACAGTCAAACTTAGCGCCAAACCAGCCACCATAGTCAACGTGTAAAACAACCTCGACAGACTAACGTACTGCAGACACGCAAACATTGGCAAAGTCACCGTTATAACCCCGATCAGAGGCAGAAACAGAAAACTGCAAACTAAACCTAATGTCCCTCTAATAAGACCGTAAGTCGTACAACCGTGGGAGCACATTATGAACATTTGCAACCAACTAAGGGTAACGCAATGTGGAAGAGTGGATTTAAAGAAACCTTGCCAATTACTTCTTCTTGCCATTGAGATCAAAATTATTGGGATCAGTAAAGAGAAAAATACTCGAGCGTTCAAGCAAAATTCGATGCTATTCCCAAGTATGTAAGACGGATAATTGGATATGTGCAAATCTAAAAATCTCCATCCTTGATGGACCACCGTGTCTTTTTCATAAGGGTATTTAGCGAGAACGTTTATAGCGAAAGATACCAAAGCAAGGAAGTCGGGATAAGAGTTACCACCAAAAGAGAACAGAGTTAAAAACATCAAAAAGAAAGACAAAACACAGAATTCCGAAAAAGGAACCCACTGGGTCGCAATGAAGGGATACAAAAATAAATTAATGAAGAGAGCTAAAAAAAATTGAACGAACGGCCCCAAATTGTTCCGAACGAAAAGATTTTCCGATTCGTCCGGATGCAAATTCCCGTCGCTGTATCTCAAAAACAAGCCTGACCATTTCCGAAAATCAATAAACTGTTTTTTCGCGTGCAACATTTTGAACGTACAAATGACCATGGCCACTAAACTAACGTAGTACATTACTAATGGCACCAAATGGTAAAGACTTTCTGTGTGGACAGATAAATAGGCGACTAGAAGTAAAGATAATTCTATATTTGATAATCTAAACGAGAAAGAACCGAAGTAGTATAATAATTTGAGATATAACACTTGAATGAAGACGAGGGGATGCAAGAACGCTTGATGTAAAATAGGTATGTGATCTAAAGATTTGATGCTGGGATCAGTTAAGGTAAGCTCGTAGCTGACTAGGGGTAATTCCCCTTGGCAATAATCAACGGCGGCTGAGACTAAATTATCGACTGTTAGGTTACGTATCTCTTCGTTTCGACCCGCGTCTGGATATTCTGCGAACAAAAAAATAAAAGTTGAATGACCTGAAACTCATTTATATTAACATCTGTTTAAATAGTGCGATATATGTCGCAATAAGTCAAAATGTTTTCAAAATCTATGTTTAAAATTGTAAAGTAGCTATCATCACTTAGTAGTCATCATCATCTCAGCCGATGGACGTCCACTACTGGACATAGGCCTCCCCCAAGAATCATTACAACGACCGGTCCTGCGCTGCCCTCATCTACGGGACCCGCCGCCTTCACCAGATCGTCGGTCAACCTTGCCTACCCACTCTGCGCTTTCCGGTACGCCATCGCCATTCGAGAACTCTTCGGCCGCATCGGCCACCGGTTCTGCGAGCAATGTATCCTGCCCATTGCCACTTTAGTTTATTTTTTGGGCTATGTCAGATAGCTGACACTTTTGCGGATCTCTTAATTTCTGATTCGATCATGCAGAGAAACTCCGAGCATAGCCCTCTCCATTGCTATTTGGGTGACTTTCAGCCTTTTTATGAGGTCTTGAGAGAGCGACCATCTCTATTCCATATGTACTGGCATAGAAGTATATAGCCGCCATACTGCCATAGTACTGGCAACACACCCGCGCGGGCTACCCGGCGACAATGTCGGCGACTTTGGTGTTTAGACACCTTAATGTTGATGTCGTTGTTTCCATCATAACTCTGGTCTGGTGGCAACTAAAATTTATACATTGATGATAATAATATTACCTTCTTCCGAAGTATGAGTAGGACGGATGGTGCCATTGCTGTGTATCCGATCACCGGCTTCTAGAGACGGTTCCAAGGCTTGACCGTCGTCCAGTGCTGGAGCTTCCTCTAAAAATATTATTATCAGTTACCTTACACCAGTATCATCAAAACGGGGTAATGGGAAAAGTGAGCGAGGAGCTTGTTCGATCAATAAATGAAAAATACACATTTAAGGTTAAAGTTAATAATTTTAACGGGTTCTTCTCGCGTTTTTTATTGTTTTGGTGTTCCCGTTATTTCGGCAGTGTGCAGGGGGTTTAGATTGTTATTACGTAAGATCGCAAAAGTAACCAAAAAATCTTAGTTTTTATATTTGAATGGCGTCGCGATATTGTGTATATTTTGTTTTGCTACTAACCTGGGGAATCATCGTCTGGTGTATCGCTGTCCTCTTCCTTCCTGAGCGTAGTGTTGCATATTTCTCGGATGCGCCGCTCTAGCTGCGCTGTCGTTATATACTGTTCTCCGTTTGATAGGCTACACAACAAATAATATTCAAATAAGCTCATGCTATGGTAAATCTCATACTGTAATAAAACGGATATTCTTCTAAACTTATTTCTTGAAACTATTATACAGTGTGTAAGAAAAAGTATCATTAACCTTTAAACCACATACTCTACCCATCAAACTGAACAACTTTTACTATGGGAGCAAACCTGTCAGAACAAAAAAAATCAGCTGTCCCATACTAAACTGCAATACCTACTCGATTCAAACGTATGGGAAAGCTGATATTTTTTTTGTTCTGACAGGTTTGCTCCCATAGTAAACGTTGATCAGTTTGATAGGTGGAGTATGTGGTTTAAAGGTTAATGATAATTTTCCTTACACCCTGTATAGGTATTATAACATCATAATCCCTTTCGGGTAAACAGAAAGGCCATAAAAATTTTGATAGATTTTGAGGCCACCGGAAAAAGGATCGGTAAAAGTAATAAGAGGCATGAAAACCAAACTAAAATACATTTTGGTGCGTACTATCTCCTAAAACCCACAAATCAGCCAACCGTTGGGTAAAGGCCTCCTTTAATATCGCTATTCCTCATGGTCCTGTGTTAATGTGATCCATTTCTGACCTGTGAACCTTACAATGTCGTCCGAGATGTGCCTACTCTTTACCTTTTCCCATCGCTGCTCATCATCATCAGTTTACATAAGTCCCACTGCAGTGCACAGGCCTACCCTCAGTCAGTCTCCCGTCAGTCCACCACGCGTACCCCTTGCGGTTTGGTCTCGGAAGAAAGGTGTTGGTAGACTTCACATATGCATCAGAATTTCTTCTTCAGCGTATGCAGGTTTCCTCACGATGTTTTCCTTCACTGTCGAGAGGCCGGTATTCGTATCGGTGATTGAGGGAGGGAGGGAGGGAGATGTGTAAAATCAACCAATCGTATTGCTCAATTTTCCTCGCTCGACTCCGCTTGATGGAATCAAGCTATTTTATTGGTTGATTAAAACCATCACTGCTAAGAATCTCAAAGAGAATTAGCAGTATTTCGTTCTCACCTGGCAAATAGGTCTCTGGCCGCTTTCCTAGCGACAGTCTCTTGACGGCTGGCAGCTAAGCACGACTTGGCGCGAACTATGGCGGCGCTGTGCTCGTCTATCACCCCACTTCGTATGCACCTGGCGAAGGAAAATACTTGGTTATTTTGAGCTTTCAAATCTTCTTCGTTCCTTCACTGTTGGGAATATAGTGGGTGGAACATAACTACCCACTTTCCCGATAAAAGCAAAATGTTGTTGCATTTGTAGTCTATTCTTCTCACAAGTTACTAAATAGCCAATGATAATATTGTTTTTTTTTTCTAGCACTAGTAGCGGTCACTACTGGCTACCATTTTGGTGTGTTATTAAGGCATTCCTAATTAGTTTTTGGTAATATTTTCTTGTATTTATGTTGCTGTTGTACCGGATTATAAACTAGGTTTATATTTATATTGGTTTTCAAGACATGGTTTCTGTTTCTGACCACCTCAAAAACAAAACTATTTTCATTATCAATATCCATAACACTGAACTTCCTTCATCGTGAGGATGTTAAATATCGTAAATTCCAAGCCTTCTACGAATTCTTCTTCAAAGGAAATCAAAACGATATTAGATGGCTCTGACTGGGTCTTCGAGAGGTTGTCATTTTGAAAAGTTGACATAAAGCAGGCGTTTTACGACTGGTTGGCATTTCGTGAAGTTGGCATTATGAGCTAAATGATGTCAAAGTTTGACTTTTTAAAAATTTTGGTATGGCATCCAACTGCTACCAACGGCAAAACCTTTATTTTCCCAAAAACCGTTTTTGGAATAGAAAATGAAACCACTTACATAGATAGACACAAATAAATATTAATTCTTTCACTGATCAAATCAAATTAAAGATTAAAAATTAAGTATTGGCACAGATTATTTAATAGTTACTACCGTAACAGATAGTTCACTCAAACCGATTTTTCGAATTTCGAACTTTGCGCATCAGGAACGGAAACTAAAATGTGCCCTTATGTCAATGAGCGACCACTCACCCCTCGGTGGGGACCGGCCGTCAAACATACCTGAGCTGTGGAGTGAGACAGGCCTGGTCTTGGACGGGACTTGAGCCCGTTACCTGCCAAACCGGGGCTTTGCTTTCAGCTTATTAAGCTACCGACCGTCGTCAAAGAACGAAATTCTTCAACCATCTGAAGGGATGTTTCAATCTTTAATTTGATTTCAAATATCACAACATGGCTATAACATGTTAATAAACAATAATCTCACACTGATCGTCGCAATTCATCCCGTACTCTGTCCCATTTTATTTTCCAGGTTGCAAAATCGTTTACAGGACTAGATTCATTCATTGGATTCAACACTGTCACATTAAAATTGTATGAGAACGTTGAAAATTGTATCTGACGCATCAACGGTCTTGACATATCACTTTTCACTACTTATTATTAAAATTTATTAGTTTTTTTTATATTATACAATTCTTTTAGTTAACTTTTATTTCATTTTCCTATTTAGTAAGTCAAGGCCGAGGCGATCGATCCTAAAACGAGGGAGCATCAAATACACAACTTTGGATTTTATTCCGTTACCTTAGATTCGAATTTTGATTGTTTATAACCGCAAAAACTACTGAACCGATTTTGACAAAACTTTTTTGTTTGATAGCTTATGATCTGACTTAAAATCTGGTATATAACTTGTGCGGATGAAGTCGCGGGTAAACTCTAGTTAATCTATACATACAAAACAGTTCCGTGACTGCCTGACTGATATACGACGCACAGCTTTAACCACTTAAGATATAAACTTGAAAATTTGAATACATGTACATATTCTACAGAGGACGTACAGGTGCACTAAGAAAGGATTTTTCGAAAATCAACCCCTAAAGTGTGGAACGGGATGCTGAAGTTTTCCGAAATTCGGACGAAGTCGCCGGCAAAAGCTAGTTATGTTGTTATTTATACTATAATAAAAACTACGTTCTTGTCACGATTCGAAACACGATAGTACGACCAACACGACACCGACTTTATTTTCTTCTGGGTTACTTCTGTGAACAACCACAATATACAGAAAAGCAACGGCGACGCAAAATGCACTGTCCATTTTTCACACAAACAAGCAATCGACGTGATTCGTGTTTACGGAGAAATGAATGCAAATATTTTCACTAAAACAATGGCAGATATTTCATAACAGATTACCTCATTCTTGCATTATTATCCAGAAAAATCAAAGGGCCATTCAATTTTACGGTCGTAGTCATAGTCGATTTGTTTTCTGTAAAATGTTGTCGAATTTTCAGTTTTATTTTGCTAATACATATTTTAGATGGACAGATTTGTTTTGTCTGTTTGACATTAAAAAGTTGCATTGGCCAGTATTAAACTTGAAGTTGCGAAAGAAGATTAAATACCTATATTTAATCTTCGTTGCTGTAGGTCTGTTATTATTATGGTTGGTCCACAGAATATTATAAGAGGGGTTAGAAGTGCAAAGTAGGCGTGGAACGTGTCGCCACAGGTTATGCAATGATTTGCATAACACCATATGGCGCGGGGCGTGGTGCGAGCGAGAGGGCATGAGTAATTGTAGCAGCGTGAGCGGGAAGACAAGTGGCGACGCCGTCTCCGAAGCAAAAGCGCTACTTTGCATTTCTAACCCCTCTTATAATGTTCTGTTTGTTGGTCGGTGTCGACTGTCTCTCTCCAGCCTACAACGAAGCTCCAATAAGAGACCCCCACACTAGTATCTTTCGAGCGTCGTCGTACAGCGCTGCGCGGACGCAGCGCGACGCGGCACCCAAAGGTGCATGAATTGTATGTCATGTTGATCGCCGTGTAAGGTACAATAGCTCACGTGAGCACCAGCCCTTCAGTTTCAAGAAAATGTACTTTAAGTGTTTTCTCCCATACAAAAAAATACAAAACTTTTTTTTTCTCACGCATGGAGCTACTTATACACTCCATACTCTAATATTAAATAAGGAGAGGTATACCAGAGGCATTCCAGTTTTTTTTTTTAATTCCTGTAATGAAGTTTCTATGAGTATGGAGCTCGATTTTCAGACCACTGTGCGGCGTTCGGCATGCGGCCAGCGCTGGCGCCGCGTCAACGTCGCGTCGACGCGGCGCGGACGCTGGCACGACGACGACGCTCGAAAGATGGTCTCTAAAATTGTATGGTGGCTAAAGATTTTTTCTCAAAAAATAACTCTTGGAGTCACCGAATATTTAAAACCTTACAACGTCATACACTTTTCATATTTAAACTAGACATTGGCAAAATCATGAACACTAAGATGGACGCCACAATTTTAGAATAAAAAACCGGCCAAGAGCGTGTCGGACTCGCCCATGATAGGGTTCCGTATTCATTTTATGTAAACCATTTTTTGATATAGCTTATATAACTTAAGGAATCTTCAAAAGCAACCAATAGCGAGAATTTATTTCGTTGAACGCCATCTATCGACAGCCGTCGACCGCCGATTATTAATAAGTATTTATGTTATAGGTTTTTATTCATATTTTCCGGCACTGATTGTTATAATTTTCATTGAAAGTACTTACCTAGAGCTATATTGTAGAAGTTTCCGAATTTTTTACTCCAGCATTTTAAAAGTTGGTGAAGATGGGCACACTCTGTTGTTTACTAAAAGCGCATATATCTCGAGATACAAGCATTGTAACGACTTAGTTTATATGAGAGTTTTGTTCCACGTTAGAGCTATCCAACGATACCTCACACGATTTATTTAGAAAAAAAAATTGTTGTTCAACCCACTTTTCGAAAATCGAAAAAAAAAATATTTTTAAACTAACAATTTATATGAAGTGACATTTTGGAGTCAGGTGGCCATAGTACAAAAAAGTGGTTTGTCGAAAAGGCAGCAATAAGATATAGCGATCTCCTTTTTCAACTAAAGCGAATTTGCTATGTGCATCTCTTATTGAGTGAATAGGACAAAACACGTTCCGACCTCTATTACTTCTCCCTCTACGACTACAGATAACTTATTACCTGACTGCATCAAAGTAGGAAAGAGTTACAAACCTTCGCAACATTCTCCTAGCCTCCGGGTGAGCCTGTTCAGTAGCACAGATCAGCCATTCCAATGCTTGTTTGAAGTTTGATATTTTATCCGCTTCTAATTCTGCAACAATAAACAATATTCACACAATCGTCTTTGACCATAGTTTTTATTAGAACAAGAAATTATCTCAGACAGCTGATATTTCCTTTGCGATTTCAATATTAGTCTCATCGTTCAGTTTGATGGTCTGATCATCCCCTTAAATAGTTTCGGATTCGTGAGACCTTAATACAGGGTTGGTGTGACAAAACAACCTTCTAATAATTCAAGTTCAGTGGATACACTTTAGTTGCTATAGTGCATCTAAGATAGCTTGGTGATTTTGACCGATTGTTTTCGATTATTTAACTTTCTGAAAATGTTTCGAGTCGTATAAAACCTTTAATTTTAATCTTGTATACGTTTAGTGTATTATAAAGCATTGACGGCTCAAACAACTTTGTAAAGTAAAATGAAATCTTTAAAACCGCCTGTCAAAATCGTGGACGTGTTGTCTCGTTATCTCGGTTTGAGTTGCTTAATAAAATTGGACGCTGCAAGCCGAAGTTTTATTCCTGCGTCTTCCACTGATGCACTATAAGCATCTCCCCTCCTCTTATAGTTGTGTATGAGCGAGACAATATAGTTTTTCGGTACTAGTGAAACGTGGATGTTCTGAGGTTTCAGAATATCTCTGACTACCCCTTGAGGAATATAGTCATGAGCATATGCATGCTTGCATGCACGTTATCGCCGTGACATCGCGGGGCTGTTGCCAGCGATATCACGGCTATGTCGCAGCGATGTCGTTGACGATAACCGTCAAAGCCTACGCTCAGAAATAGCTTGTGTGCTATTTCTATGGGCTTTATACACCATGGTTCATGGTCTAAATACTCCCTTAAAGTTATGTTAGTAATTAAAAACTAGTGGTGTATAAAATGATGTATAGGTATCTTGTAACTGAAGCAGAAACAGACGTACCACATTTCTCCTCCAGCAGCTGTTTAGCGAGTACAACTTGTGATTCCGCGCATCCATCCTCGGCGAGCTGATTGCGCAACCGTCGCAGAGATCCTTGTGGCCCATCTGGAGCAAAATGTTTTAAAAAAAGTATACAATCTATCAATGATACTTGTGATATTTCAATATGCAACTTCAAACTTTCCCGCCTTTAGAACGAATGGGGCTGATCGGATCATCAAACTGAACAACTTTCTCTATGGCACCAAGGTCGAAATCGCGAAAAATTCAGCTGTTTCATATAAAACTGCAATCCGACTTGACCAAAATGTATGGGAGATCAGCATTTTTATTCGCGATTTCGATGTTGGTCCCATAGATGATGTTGCTCAGTTGGATGGTCTGATCATCGCCTAAAAAAACTGTCAGAATCAATGGGAATGGTTTGACACTATGACAAAATTTAAAAGTTAAAAATAATTTGGACAACTATTATTTTTGATGTAAGCAAATGTATGTTTTACTTCTTAACTCTCTTTAAGATATTTTAAATCAATTAATATGTCGGGGACCGCAAGTGTAAAAAAATTAATGGTCATTTCATAGCGGTCCGACACATTAATTGACCTAATATATCTCATTGAGTGTATCCCAATGATAGGTGACCACATATTTTTAACTTTTTAAATGTTTGTTTTTGGCATTGAAGGTTTTTTAAATTTGAAATTTAATGTTATTTCATAATTTTTAAAGTTACATGAAAACTACTGAACTGATTTTCATGAGACAAAGCTAAGAACACTCTCACAAAAATGAGCTTTCTATTTCGATTTCTATCGAAATCGGTCCACCTGTTCTATGGGGAGAGCTACGATGCCACAGACAGACAGGCAGACACACAGACATTACGTGAAAATTTTTGGGAAATCCAATGGGAAAAATAATCACATCATTGATTCACTGATGAATAGAGATCGGATAATCGGATGCATATTTACGAAAAGTTGTGGAGTTGGCTATTATGGATTGCACTTTTGTATCGAAATTTTTGTTTTATTTTTCATTTTATATATTTTTTAAATCGCCTCCATACTATGTATACAAGTAGTTATGCATTCCCGAACTTCCTGACATCCCGAAATTTATTTTACACTTAAAACATTCAAATAAAAGATGATACATATCCTCTACCACATACGCCTCACAATTTGGGGAGTCAGCCTTTTTCATAAGAAATGTGAACTTTTTCAATGGCATGTGTCCAGATCGATGTCTGTGTCACTAGAGATTTGACATTCGGATGCATATTTACCTAAAGTTGAGGGGTTGGCTATTATGGAGTGCACTTCTGTATCGAAAAAAAAATGTTTTTTGTCTAATTTTATAATGTTAAGAATCTATCTATTCTATCTAGTCTATTCTATCCTATGCATCCGATTTATTATGCATTCCCAGACTTACTGCCATCCCGAAATTTAATTTAGATAAAAAATAATTTTTTGTTTTTAATTTTACAGTTTTAAGAAGTTGCTTCCATACTATGCATCCGATTAGTTATGCATTCCCGGATTTTCTGGCAACCCAAAAGTATTTGAAAAAGGATAATTTTAAGAAGCCACTTCCATAATTTTATAGCTTAAAATGAACTTTACGTAAATATGCATCCGAATATACGATCTCTAGCGATCACTATAAACTTCCTTCCCATTTTAGCATTAGTAAACCATGGTATGAGACGTGGCAGATTCTGGATAGACTTTTACAATATTCCTTTATCTTTGCATATTTCATTAACCTCTCGTCTGTGGAGATTCCAGAAACAAAAGATTTGTTATTGTATTAGTCACGGATCCGTGACATCCACGGACGAAGGGTTAAAAGATTCCTGAACTGAAGATCTGAACTATAATAATAGGTACCTATATCCAAATAAGGACGACAACATTTTCCGATTCCTATTTAGCTTTCTGGCCAATTCTGATTACCAAAATGTAATTAATTTATTGGATACATTGAAATCGCGAAAAATATATCAGCTATCCCATACATTTGGCTCCACTAGGTTTACAGTTTTGTATGGAACTGATGTTTTTTTTTCGTGATTTCGATGTTGGTGCCATAGAGAAAGTTGTTCAGTTTGACGGTCTGATCAACCCCTTAAAAAAGTGTCAGCATATTAAGAAGGACCCTGTATACTATCCGTCATATCTTGGATGCTACTAAAGCTGTTCTAAGAATAATTGAGAGGAAGTGTTCAAATTTATGTTTCTGCAATGCAAAATAGCCTTAAAATTTCGTTGCTATTTTGAATGGAGTATACCTACCTACTTCATTTCATTTAGCGTAAGGTCAATAAGAAAACAAATATTAAAATTATCGCCTACATTTTGACTTTCCGTAATTTTATGTAGTACATGAAAATTTTATAAATTCCGTTTCGAAAAAGAATTAACAGCAGTAACGCTAATTTATTGAATAATAAATGTGTAAACTGTTTAGACTCACCATGAAGATTCCAACGTTTTCTTCCGACCATATTATTATTTAAAAGCAGGTAACTAATGCTGAAATGATTTAACAGTAATCTAAAGAAATTATTTATATCAATTCACTATAATTATCACAATAAACAAAATAAACCAAAAATGTTTTCATTGCCCGACCGACGATGGATACGGACATTCGCAAATTGGCAGCCAAACTGACGTTTATGCAAACCGCATTTGCAAAACGCAAAAAAATATTTTGCAAAAATGTTATCGTGCTTATAAACCTTTGTGTTTTTAAATGCTTCCTATTGAAAAAGTTGTCTTAAAAATGAATATGATTTTGCTGTAATATCTACTATGAAGTGAAAGGTAGTTTACGCCTACAAACTTTACTATGAGCTGCAACTGCAACCCACGCACGTTTACTGCCCACGCTCAATCAATACGTTTCCGAAAATAAATATCCTATTGTAAAGATTTAAAAGCGTTGGGCAGGATGTTATTCCTTGTGAGGATTTCCCGAGTTTATTTTGGGAATAATAACTTTGCGTGTGGTATTTGAAATCTGAAATTCTTTTCTTTAATTTCGTGTAGACACAAATGCAGTAACATAACGCACGAACAGAGTGATGATTTTATTGCGGACAAAATGCTGTTGTGATATTGGAAGAGCGAAACATACGATGAAGTTAGTATTGCACTGTCTCTTTCATCGCTTCCAAAAATGCTATTTCGTTTTAAAAAAAATCAGACTTTGACAGATGCCAACGTGGTGCGTTTTTTCATCACAAAAGAGGCTTAAAACGAGTCGAATGAATATTATAGCAAGAATAAGTTTGTATGGCGCTAATGCTTTCGTTCATATTATTAGCGTTACAGATGTTCAACAAAACCAAACAAATCTTCCATACTTTGTTGCGGCTGCACGAGACGAATTTTATTTTTACAAATTCATTGGAAATTAATCAATAAACTGAATTTTTCTGACAGTGTTATGTGCATCTAACACCAAGATGTTGACTCCGAGGTTCAAGATTTCCCAAGACGAGGACCACATTTACATAAATGTGCATGCGCCATACACAAACATCGGGGAAACTGAAATAGACGTAGAAGGTGAGAATTTCCTTTTTGTATCCAGTCCTTACTTCTTGCGACTGCGCCTTCCCGGCAGGATCGTAGAAAACGACCGATCTAAAGGTTCCTACACATGCGATTCCGGTGATTTTAACCTAACTTTTGATAAAGAAAATGTTGGAGAACATTTTGAGAATTTGGACATGATTACGAGCCTGCTAGCTCCTCGAGATATACCTGACATGAATCCAAATTTAGTAGAAATGCTGGAAGAGGACGGCATTACTATTGAGCAGAAGGAGACAGCTGATGATACTGATACAAAGTATACTTATGGTTTTGCAAATAAAATTACAACAGAGTTTAGAGACATAGGCAGCGAATTCCCCCAAATATTTGAGTTGAGAGTCCCGGAGAATGTTGAGGTCAACGAACGTAATGCTTTACGAATAGAATACGAAAATGAGAAATTCTCATCCGATCACTATTTGGCAGATCTTTTTGATGACGAACTTATTGAACCTTATTTATCTGCAAAGATGTCGTGGGATAGCCCTGAATTTAACAAAGAAATAGATTTTACCGAAGAAGAAGTTGGTATACTGAAGGAATTGCCTAACAAACACTATCTTTTGAGTCAGGATGAATACAGGCAGGTTTTGCTTGGCCTTGTCGATATTATCTATGGATATTGCTATGATAAGAGAACTACGTTGAATGAGAGTACTGTGGAGTCAAGTTGGACCATAAACAAACTTTCTTCTACATTGAGCTGGTTTTGCATTTTTAAAGACATAAAACAAGTCCTAATAGCATCATATCGCAGAGCACTTATATACCCAATATTCAGAAACTTCGACCTTTGTGTTAAAGTTAAAAATGATCTGGTCTCCCTTTTACGTAAGGGAAAAAAATTTGTCATAAAATGTATTATTGAAATCCATCAAATGTTCAATAAAAGCAATGATGCGAGGTACATTTTAAATCAACTGTACATAAAAGACTATTTAGTCTTTCTCCAGAAATGCAGGAACGAGGAACTTGATGAATTATGCAATAACATCGCAAACATAGAAATTTTGAAAAGCGATTTAGATTTAGAGCTGGAAGAACTTGAGGAAGCTGCCGAAATAGTACAAAAAGAGGAAACGGAAATAATGGAAAACGAAATGGCAATCAGAATGGCTTCTATGTCTCTTCTTCCAGGCATAACGAAAAGCAACGGACCCTATATTGTGGAAAGCGAGGATGAAAGTGATTCATCATCAAGCAGCGATTCTTCTGACTTAGACTCCTCAGACTTGGACTCATCGGACTTGGATTCTGATGATGACCCATCTTGACAGTACGTGGATGATTTATAGGAGATATCCGGTAAAGGCTTGTGAATTGTTGAAGACTGACTAAGCTAGACACGATCTGGAGTGAAGAACGCTGAAATGTTCAGTTTAATGAGGACTTTTTAACACAAACCGATGATACAATCATTGCTGTAATCAATATTATAATTGCTTTTACAGATTATACCAGCTGTTAAAAACAATTATATGTATCCATAAAAGTTTATGATAATTTTAGGCCATTTTTACATAGTCATCACAACTTTAGTGAAAGTCACTTATTGCAGAATCATTGTATTTCAAATGCACTCTGATGACATTATACCATAAAGTTACTATACCTTACCAGAAATAGAGGAACAGACATGAGGTGTCAAATGAAGCTGTTGGGAACTGTTTGACAGCTTGTCGGCACGGTAAAAATTCGAGCTCTTAATAATTGTGAATCTAACGTGAAACTGTCGATAAATTTGTGAAATAGTGTTAGAATTATTTCAAAAATGTATTCACCATTTCACATTAGATTCACAATTATTTACAGAGCTCGAATTTTCACCGTGTTGACAAGCTGTCACAGTTCCAAATACCGTTCTATTGCATCGCGTCACCTATCTCTTTCGTGGTGCAGTTAGGTAAATCTCAATCTCACTCTCTCAGTCGTCTGTTTCTCTATTCCTGGTACACAGGTTACTTTATGCCTTAATCATAAAAATATTTCTTTGACTAATTATTATAAGGACTAGCCTTGCAGTAGCATTTCCCCTCTGCCACGGTATTAAGCACAATTGATCTTGTGCATTTACATTCAATTTTAAACCTTATCACTAAACGGGACAGCCTATAATTGCGAAATAATAACTTAGAACTTAGAACGTTTGGGGTTCACACGAGACTAATTTTCATGAGTTAAAAATCATTGAATGTTAAAAAAATTCAAAATTAGAATCTAAAGTTATGAGGAATAAAATCCAAAGTTGCCGATTTCATGTTACCTCGCCCCCCGCAAAAAGTGTCAGAATTGTTTGTTAGTAGAATTACACGCGTAACCAGTCCACATATAAATAGTCAAAGAAATATTTGCATACAGACTGACAAAAAAATTTGGCAACTAACCTTGCATCAGGGAAGTTTACGCGGTTTATTCAGAAGAGACGTGTGGCGATGGCGCATAGTCAAAGTAACACAATTATAAATCTTATTGACATTTGATGACATTAATTATCTGACATCTCTTCTGTATAAACCGTGGTTAAAAGGTGCCCAGTGACAATAAATAATGTACTAAGACCTTAAAAGGGGATGACTGAGGCTTATATTAATATACCAAACTCGTCATTTTGTTTATAAGGGCCTAACATTTGTTGAATGTGACCATTTTTGCGACCACCTTAATTTTTCTCTCATATTGATACACTGAACAACATATAATGATCACTTATTAATATCAGAAAAATTTTAGCTAATTTGTGTATTAAAATCATTCAATAATACTTTATTTTGCAC
This sequence comes from Agonopterix alstromeriana, assembly GCA_963924505.1. Lineage (NCBI taxonomy): Eukaryota > Metazoa > Arthropoda > Insecta > Lepidoptera > Depressariidae > Agonopterix > Agonopterix alstromeriana. The sequence continues at coordinate 8,264,517 of OZ004682.1, forward strand.
CAAAAACATAGTACACATTGTAAAAGTATGGACATATTTTCGCTAAAATGATTTCTTCTAGACAACCTTCGGTAAATGAAAAAAAAGGTGGTGTCATGTTTTTGCATTAATTTGTTGTCATATTTTTAATTATTTGACATTTAATCAATGACGTTATTCAAATTGTTATGTGTTCTGTTTATTAGACATTCTTTGAGTTTATAACTATGAAAAGACGACAAAAATTATTAGGATTATCAAAAACTGATGTAAATCAAGGATTTTTTCAGTTATGGATTGTACAGTAGTTACAAACAATTTTCATGTGATATGTTATAAACTGATATATAACTAGTGTCCACAATAAAGTTGAGCAATATGTGACAGTAAGGGCGCAAACGAGCCACCGATGACCAGCGATCGACAAATAGTTGACACGCTTTTTCATACATTTTGTAGAGACTTGTCGCACACGTTTAGCTGGTGGCCTCCCCTCGCTTCAGCGGTGTGTGTGGCTGGTGGCTGTGGCCGGTGTCTCGTTTGCACCGAGCCTTATAGTCGGGGAAATCTACGGATTTTTGTATGGAGTAGGTTGCATTAATTGCACTTTTGGTGAATATTTGGAATATAGTAGATACCTGAAAAACATAAATTCTCTATAATCCCCGATTTTTTATGTTGTATTATTGAATAATTAAGACATTTACAAAACATTAAATTTGGTATGAACAAAAAATGGAAAACTGGTGATTTTGTACAGGATGGCTTCATTCAATACGTTTTACTTATAACAATAATAATCCACGGTTAATATCGTTAATTTGGGTAGATATTTAATATTTTGTAAGTCTTCAAAAATTATAACCTAAAAACTGAATTATTTACTGTTTGTTTTTACACATTAAATTTGCCTTTTGATAATTAACTGTCTCTGTTGCTGGTATGCTGGTCGAAATATTTTTAGAAATAAGCTTGCCATTTGTACATTAATATCGATTTTAAGATATTTCTCAGGTTTCTGAGCCTATATAACCACGAAATCTCGACAAAAGTGTTATAAACTAACAGTAATATTATTTCAAACACAATTTACTAAGGTGTCTTTAATGCAATCTCAAACCTTATTTTTCCTAGACTATTAGGTACATCAAGTGTACAATGTTAAAGTACCCGGCAAACAACCTGAAAAACGGGCGGGGGTGGAATTGGGGTGAGGGATAGCGCACTAGCGCTTTCGCCTACAAATTTTTATTCTGTGTAGTTAAGGTCTTGCTCAAGGTTTTTGTCAGCTATTATACTGTGGATTTGTGACTTACATGGGTTGGTTGCTGAATTTTTCGCTCTGCATTATCAGTATACAGGATGTAAGGAACAGTATCATTAACCTTTAAACCACATACTCTACCCAACAACTTTTACTATGGGAGCAAAAATGTCAGAACAAAAAAAAAATCTGCTGTCCCAAACATTTGAATCGATTAGGGATTGCAGTTTAGTATGAGACAGCTGATATATTTTATTTTCTGATCGGTTTCCATAGTAAAAGTTGTTCAGTTTGATGGGTAGATTATGTGATTTAAAGGTTAATGATACTTTTCCTTACACCCTGCATATGTTTGGGCTATGGAACAATATAATACATGATTGTATTAACGTATCTAAATGTCTATATTACTGTAGAATTTAGCTTTAAGGTGTAATAACAAAACCGTATAGGTACTTATAACAAATTGATGTTACTGTTTAGTTGAATACAAATAATAAAGGTATTCAGAATAATGAAAAAAAAAAATTTTCTTTTGTTTTATACAGGGTCCAACTTAATATGCTGACAGTTTTTTAAGAGGATGATCAGACCATCATACTGAACAACTTTCACTATAGGACCAACCGACCGACCGAATTTCTCTATGGGACACACACCGAAATCGCGAAAAAAAATCTGCTCTCCCATACAGTTGGCTAGAGTAGGTTTGCAGTTTTGTCACAAAGCCTTTAGCTCTCACTACTAAGTGAGAGGGAGTGGGCCATACTCCACCGCGCGGGCCCAGTGCGGTGCCGGTGCATCAACTTGCTGTCAGATAATTTGCAAGCCGCCTTAATTGGCTATGTGCACGACACTAGCGCCCCTAGCGGTGTCGGACCGCCGTGAATTATTTCAAGTAACATGTTAGTTAAAAGTTTGTTGTTAAATAATGTTTGTTTGTTTATAATAATACAATGTAAAAACTAAAGAAATTAGTAACATTATCCATATTAAAAATTTTTATAATACCTGTTTGCTAGAATCCACGATATTTTGCAGTGCCAATTTTCGTACAAACTTTTATCCCGGTTTTCACACCTTTCGAGATAAAATTTCAAAAAACCCTTTTTAGTGAGCATCTAGATGCCAATAGAAACTTCCATGCCAAATTTTAAGTTTGTAGTCTTTACAGTTTTGGAGATTTCGTGTTGAGTTAGTGCGTGGATTTGCATAGATTCAAGCATATTTTACACAGCTTGACCAACAAAAGTACACATTTCTGCCACCCCGGGCGCTGCGATCGATTTGTCAGTTGCCATCACCACTTCGCACATAGCCAGTTTAGGCCTCTGACCTGTAGGCCTCGCATGCCACCCCCGAGAAAACGATAAAACTCGAGATGTGCCTCCATCCTTATTATTTTACGTATACCAAAAAGAGCGCGCATGACGTTTTTCTCGTTTAAACGCTTTGTCGTGGGTGGCATGCTAGCCATGCTGGCTTAACGAATCAACAGCAACGCCATCTGACGGAACTATTAGCACCTAGTACATAGTAGGTATATATTATAATTAGAACTTAGTAGGGTATCAGTAGGCTTAATATTCATTCGGCGAAAGAGGCGAAATCGTCCTAAATACTTCGCTGTCTTCTGCCGAGTCGATTGCATTACATTAAGTTTGACTTGCCACCATGGTGAAGAGATTTGCCATGCAACATAGAGGTTTGCTGCAGCGTTCGGGAAACTACGTAGCATCTTCTAGTCCTAAATACTGCAGTATCTCAAGACGAAAGTCTTTGGCCAGTGAGTTCAGCCAGTGATGACATATGGAACTGAGACTTGGTCGCTCACTCATGACCTCCTAAATAGGCTGAAAGTCACCTAATGGAGAGGGCTGTGCTCGGAGTTTCCCTGCAAGATCGAATCCGAAATGAACAGATTCGCAGAAGAACAGTGGCGGCTAGATATTAGGAGCGGCCAATTGTGACAAAAAATGCACTGATAGTAACAAGAAATAACTCATAGTATACCTAAATAATGCTCGCGCACATTACGGCGGGCCGCACTGCACATAATATAACAATAATTTTCTTAAATCACTTTCGTACATTTAAATGTGCAATTATCCCTGAAACCTCGGACAATGTTACAAATTAGCAGCTATTATAGTTAACTAAATTACTAAATCGGTTTCTATAAATGTTGGCAATCAAGTAAATTCATTATGTTGTCTATACGAGTACGATCGGTGCTGTAGTGAGAAAGGGGCGGCTGGTATTTACTACACTGCAAATCCGCCACTGCAGAAGAACCAGAGTAGCCAGCATATTTCAAAGATTTGCTATACCTACTAAAGTGGTAATGGACACATTACCGGGGCGGTAGAGTTCTTGAGTGGCGACCGCGTACCGGAAAGCGCAGCGTGGGTCCTAACATCAGGCTGCATCTAACCTACCTATCTATTTCTAATGTTTTCCTTCACCGAAAAGTCAGTGGTGCTAAGTTTTGAGTCGACCTGTGGCCGTAGTATCGCAGCGTGATATACAGCGGGAGGGACGAAGTCTGCCTGCATACGAGTAACTCCAGTAGGTTTAGGAGTTACAGCCGTTCAAAGGTCTGGTATGGTTGCTAAAAATGAATATGCAGGTATTATTGTAATATGCACTGTAGCTATGCGAACAGTACAAAAACTGGCATGGTCTATCAGTCGGTTTAGTTAGGACATATAGCCGTACTTTACACAGAGCTATAGTGCATATTGCAATAATATCCTGTGATCAGCCTTGCAGCTGCTCGTTCATTTGATACAGACCTTTGAACGGCTTTAACTTCTAAACCGACTGGAGTTATCCAGGCAGACCTGGTCCATCCCCATCACAGAGATGCTCTACACCTTATAATTACTGAATCAGCCTTGCAGCTGATGGTTACCAAAATTCCTCTGGTATCTCTTATATTCTACGTTTATTTTGACTTAGTTCGAACTCTCGTATGTCAAAATTCATACATTTTCGCCTCTACCTAGACGCCTAGTCTAGTCACGTTCAAAAGACGTCTTTGATTCTCGGCCTGAAACTCCATAAAATATAGTTAAGTAAGAATACACTATTAACCGTTGCGTGCCAAAATTAAATCAGCTGTGTCATTACGTTGATTTAACATTGGAATTCTGTACGTCCTTCACAGGATAGGCTTCTTATGAACCACATCACGACTACGTACATCCGTTTTGTACATACAGACGGACTGCGGACATCTTTCACTTGATTGTGTGACCAGAATTGTAAAAACAAGTTAGAGTCGGATTAGAGTTAACGTGTTCCGTAGGTATCATCAATTTATTGTTAGAATTAAGAAATTTAACTTACTAAGGAGTATTAGGACAAGCTTACACCAAATAAATCGAATGAGAAACCTACCTAAGTAGGTGTTCGATTATTTTTTTGCGTTCTTTCTCTTTCCCATTTCGTAGCCTCCTAGATCCATCCATTCGTCCATCCAGTATCTATCACTCCTTGACACATCATCCATTGTAAACCAACTAGTAGGTACCTACTAAACTAAGCGTTAACTTATAGGTGATTATAGTTAGGTAAATGCTAATAGGGCACTGTTTCGTTATATCTACCTAGTCTGTGGAGTGAATCTTGTTTTTTTAAGAACATAAAACTAATAAAGGAATATTAAAAATAAACGAAAAATATTAAGTTTGTGTCGCGCTGGGAGGGCAGCTAAGCTGCCGGCAGCGTTTCCTCGATGAACGGCTAAACTGATCCGTTGAGCGAGGAAGAGGAAAGCGCCAGCCCTTGGATCCCCGGTCGAGTCTTGTTTTCAACGTTGGGCTTCGAGAAAATTAATTTCACACAAAAAAAAACAATTATATTCCTTCTGCTTTTTTTCAACGTCATCTATGTTTTGAATGCAGTAGGCTGAAATTATATGCAGAATGCAAGCTGGCTGTAAAGCCTGTTTTTTTTTTATTGTTTATGGATTTTCTCAAGAATGAAACAATTATCTACACTATATTCCAAATTTAGCAATAATTTAGCAACGAAGTTTTAAGGCTATTTGGAATTACAGAAACCGAGATTTGAAACACTTGCTCGGCCTGTGGCCTCGCTTCGCTGGCAAATTAAACCCCGGAGACCAGGTCTACCAGGTTCCAGGGGGGGACCTGGAACCTGGTGGACCTACGCGTAGCTCGGCCTGTTAACTACCTACTTTAATTATTCTTACAACAGCTTTTAGTAAAGTCCAAGATAAATGTCGGATAGTACCTATATCTTTCCGATAAGTAAATTACATTTACTAATCAGGAATCGAAATTCCGCAAGTTTTCAAAATTAGCAAAATTCCTTGCTCATCTTTGAGAGGTAAATAACTTACGGGTTTCTAATTTCGTTACGGAACCCTAATAATTAAAATGTGTGCCTATTACGTAAGGAATGCGATCGCTTTGTTACCTGTTCTTATTTTGTTGGTGTCACTTTCTTTTATAATAGTTGTAGGTTAATGGGTGTCACTTTTATGGCAGGTAACGTGTAGGTAACGAAATTCATAATTTGATATGGGCTTCCTATTGTTGAAAGAGCAATATTTCCATCAAATTACCGCGACGATCTGCGCAAGATGGATGTAACTTGAAGGGACTGGATGCAGGGGCGTATTCTCTTAAGGGGAAAATGGCCAAGTGCTAAGTGGCCAGTACATGGGGCCATACACATGGGTAGGAAATTGTTACAAGGATTATACAGATTAACAGTTTTCTGGCTACAGCCAGACTTATTATGAGAAAATTTCGAGCTCACTTCGCTCGCTTTTGTTTTTTTATATTTATTATACTGCTGCACGCATAGAACGACAAAGTTACAATCACAGCTAAGCCGCACTGCGGAAAATTTCAAGCTCGCTTCGATCGCTCTGGTTTCGCTCGAAAATTTTCAACACTACATCTTGGCTATGATCAGAACTCTGTCTATTTGTATTTTTATCACTGTACGCATAGACGCTTATAGTACTAAAATTACAAATACATAGATGATCATAGATTAATTACATAACCAAGTGTTGTTGTGTAATGTTGCCAAATTTCGAGCTCCCTTCACTCGCAATGGTGTCTGATAAGAGTTCTTCAGCCAAGTCACAGAAAAATCTCGACAACTGCTCCATCAACTCAGCGGATGGACGTCCACTGCTGGACAGCGGCGGCATCAGCGGATTATTAGTAAATAATTCTGTGCTCGTACAAATATGTATATTTCGGCGCCCCAGAGTACCTAGGCATACCTTTAAAACTGTAGGCTGCTCATGAACCAGGATTCGTTGTCGGCAGCAGAAAAAATTCTCAGCTGAAATGCGATGATTGTTTCATCAAACAAAAAACGATCGGTGTCGGTTACTACATAGGGCCGGATCGTCAAGAATGGATACAGATATCAGATACGCCTTTGCATGTAAGCGAGCCAAAGCGGCCTATCTAACTACCATATCGGGCTGACATAAGCTCAGGGTTAAAAGCCCTAATATAAAAACAAAGAATTAAAAAAACTACAATATCAGCTGGGTCTCCAGGGTAGTACCCCGGCGTCTTACATACCTATAGGCCAGTGGCGTGCACTCAGGGTAGACACAAAGATTGTAAAACCCTAATAATTGCTAAACTAAAAGCATTTTGTTACCCACTGCCACTGCTATAGGCTAGTGCAGCGTTGGTTATATAAAACCTACAACAAAACCTATCCGAAACAAACCAAAAAAATTATTGAAGTACGTGTAGGGTTGAAGGAACGATTTAACTTTTTGTATGGCAATTGGCAGCTACAGTACACAGTTTTCTTTATACCTCTTGAGGCGAAGTAGGCCATAGTAGGTAATAGATTATTTTAAAGAGAACTGAGAGAGAAAAAAGCCTGGTTCACAATCGAATGCACACGATATATCTATTTGTTGAAGAATACCATCACTCTTTGCCTATCGGATCTTCGTAATTATCCATAATCAAAACTATTCTAAGTCCGCGCATTTTGTTATCTTCCATTCAATATTTATACATAAAGAATGCACCATATCAAGACCAAGTAATTAAGACACACTAAAAGAAAACATAAGTATCTCTTTAGTCGCCTCGTACGATCCTTCGGGATGGAATTGGGTATTCTCATGTTCTTAGCTCGACTTCTTTCGAAACGACACGGCACCAAATATTATAATTATTGTTTCGAATTTGATGAGATGACGATACCCAAGAAAATTAATACTTTAGCTAACTACTAGACCTTAGTCCTCACCTAATTAAAGGGACATCACGTCGCAAGCAACAAAGTGATAGTTTTCCAATACACGGACACCTCTCACAAACACAATTAAAATGTACCACAGGCTTACGATCGCGCATGCGCCGTCGAGGATACCTCCGTAGCGCATTCTAACACCACATCACGTATTAATGCTAGTATATAAACCAAGCCCTGGACATCACTGGCATACATTGTGATCCCAAATCGGACGGCAGCAAGTCGCCTGTGCCGTCAGAAAAATAATTGTGAAGTGCATCATGGCAAAATTAATAGTGCTATTAACGATAGCTGCTTCGGCAAGTGCCCACTATTCAGCTTCGAATCTAGTCAAAAACATTTACAACGAATGTCTCAGTCAATATTCGGTGGAATGTGTGAAGCCTAGAGCCCTGCAGTGGATTTCCCTTGTCTCCAACGAAGATGAGATCAAGATTACGGAAGATCTCGCTATTGTGAAGACTGGAAGCATTGAGAGTGAAGTCGTTGATCCTAGACTGGCAAAAGACCCTGCTTATGCGATCTTTGATCAAGTAGACCGCTTTCTCCAGACCCATTCTATTAGAGTGAAAGTGCCTCAGGAGTTGACGAACAGTGCTGCCTCGGAATATGTCCCAAGGGGTCTGCTTACTGACCTTCCTTCTGAGTTGGATATGCCTTTGGATGGAGAAGAGGACCCAGAAATTTTCGAAGGCAGACGCAAGAAGATCAAGCTGCCTAAGCCTTTGAGGATTAAGAGCAGTATGTGCAATATGTTTTTAATACAGCGTACCTACAGTCATTTTACAGCTCGATTTTATTCTGATCGATACTGAACCTGCTTGCGAATTCGAGGATTGCGGGTTCGAATCCTGCTGGGGTAAATATTTGTGTGATGATTACGATGACTTTTATACATGACTGTCATTGACGTTTGATACTGAACAATCAGCAATCAGCTGATCGAATTGAAGTCTACGGCATCATAATACAAGTCTAGAGCAGGTTTACTTCGATTGTGGACTAGATAATCTGTGTCGTTGTCCAAGACATTTATTTTTACACGTTTTGTTTTCCAGAACACGGTTTCATCAAGAAGGTGCTCCTACCTTTCCTCTTGGGTCTTAAGTTCAAAGCTTCCGTTCTGGTTCCCTTGGCACTCGCCCTCATAGCTCTGAAGACCTGGAAAGCACTTACTCTCGGACTCATCTCCCTTGTACTATCTGGTAAGGATTTTAAATCGAACTAATAAGACAATAGCCGTGTGATTCCGGCTTAGAATGTACCACCTCAATTAAAGAATTGCACGGAAAGCCTTGGGTGTCGTGTCGTACGGGTGCGACATTCAAGGTTTCTTATGCAGAGGTAGTGGGTTCGATTCCTACGGGGGACACCTAGTGATATGTCACTTTGTGCATTTTTCCCCAGTTGGTTAGGACATTGCAGGTGGAATCACCTGATTGTCTCAAAAGGAAGATGAATCCGTGCTTCGGATGGTACGTTTAAGATGTTGGTCCCGGCTACAATCTCAGGTGGTAAGTAGTCGGTGCATTGAAAAACCACGTCAGATGCCGTAAGACGGTTTGAAAAAAGAAAAAAACCAGGGCTTGCTACCCACACGATAATAGAAATGGGACCATACAATTTGTGTGATATTTATTGTTCATAACATCCACAGGAGCCATGGTCATCTTCAAGTTCACGAAGCCCAAGGTGGTCAACTACGAGGTGATCCACTACCCGCAGCATCACGTGGAACATCATGTGGACCACCACGCCCCAACCTGGGACTCCCACGGCCCATACCAGGCCAGGTCTTACGAAGACGCCCACGACATTGCGTATTCTGGCCAAATTTAAAGACCAAAGACCTTAATGATAAATACGGACATCAGACTTAATTTATTATTTATTTATTTATTAAACTATTGTAAATAAAATCTTTATGGAGTAAGTTTCAAATCATTGATAAGTGTTTGTTAATCATTCTATCCTGAAATCCTTAAGGTGTACCTATACACACTGACCGCAGCATGCGCATCTGTTCAGTTTGTACCAAGAGAAAATAGCAAAAATAATCCCACCTATCGTAGGTATCCCACCTTAGATACGCGCATACCTGTGACGTTACTACCTACTTAATTTGTTCGGATTTACATGAAAAATCGAAGACTATTAGCAATGGGATTCTACAACGTGTTAATGAATAAGCGCAAAACGTCATACACCCCAATTGATTTATAACAAAATAATTAGATTGCAATAATAATTTCAAGTTATTCGCATTTTAAATTTTGAGGCAAAAATAATTTTTTATCATTTTCAGCAATGAATGAAAGCGCTAACGTGCCCATGGATACATTTTAAGAATCTTGTTTTGGTAGTAAGTAGGATGAGAGTGCCCGAGCGGTGGGTTGAGATCGACTTCAGTATATTTTAAATTTTTTAAACAAATTATTTAATATTTTGAAAAAAAAAAAACCTAACTATGTGAAACCATGATAATTCGATTCTGCTCTCCAAACCAAACAAACTACTTTCTAGTTTTGCGTTAATTCATTAACACGTTGTATAAACAAAAAGTTCGCATCAGTGCGCTATTAACGGGACCGCTAAGTTATGCCTAGTTGCTTTACATTACTGTTTTGTGACCGAATACATTTGAAAGATTTGAAAGGACTGGAATGTCAGAGGCAATGTATGACAGCCGGACATAACTGATGCATACTAAGGTAACATTAGAGACATGTGCCATTTTTTGGTTTTGTTATTGTATGACGTGGTTGGTCCTGTTTATAGTATGTCATTGATTATTAGTGTTAGTAAGGCTGATTTTTTTATTATGAAAATCAGTTTAATTTTAGAAAAAACCCGACAAATTATTGGTTAGCCATTATTGCTGGAGTCCCCTGGGTATTCCGCGAGGGTTGGGAACCCTAGAAGACCTGTACTCTGCAGTGGGACGGTCTTATAGTGGGAAGTATGAGAAGTCTATACCTCAATCAAAACAACACACACACGACCTTAGCGTCACAGATTAATAATAGCTTCCGCATCTGTCAGTTCAATGAGGCTGGAAACCGCTGAAGGAAGTCTGGTTATATTTTCAATAGTAAACATTTTTCAGACACGATCTAGAAACCAATATCAGTGTCAGATTTCCGTTAAAATATATGGTTTCAATGTTATCGTTGCTCAAAGTTTTTCATACCGTTCTTAAATTAATCCTAGCATTGAAACTATTTATATTTTAACAGAAATATGACAAATTTAAAGCAGACAGATATTGACTTAATGAAACATACATCATACACTTTTTGGTTAGTATTGAAAATATAACCAGACTTCGTTTGTATGGAGCGCGCAGCAAAAACTATCCTCTTTAGGCTCACACTCTTTAGGCTCGCATAACAATATTCTCTATAAAGAAAGTCAAAATTGAAAAGTGCTACTCCAGTAAACTAGCCTTAACACTTTTTATACAACACTTTTATCGGTTCTAAACTCTCCACTTTTAAGAATAGGTATCATTGTAAATGTAAAAGGGGCCTTTTTTTCTTTATTCAAATTTTTCTGTTTAAACTTATTAAAACCTATAAAATTACAGTACAAAAATAGCTTTTGTAGTTTATTTTTAACGTAGGTTTTCTTTATTGAGAAATCTTTACAATTGTGATGAGAGGCGCTCTCATTGAACTGTAAAAATACTCTTAAACATACGCCAAATAACTCGTGATAACCTAATATCTATACAGGGTCCTTCTTAACATGCTGACACTTTTTTTAAGGGGATGATCAGACCGTCAAACTGAACAACTTTCTGAATGGGACCGACGTCAAAATCGCAAAAAAAAATCTGATGTCCAAACATTTGGCTCTAGTAGGTTTGCGGTTTTGTATGGAACAGCTAATTTTTTTTGTGATTTCGATGCTGGTCCAATAGATAAAGTTGTTCAGTTTCATGGTCTAATCATCCCCTTTAAAAAAGTGTCAGCATAATAGGAATGACCCTAAATCACGGTAATAAAATCATTTTTTAACTATTTTCATTTACAAAATTGCTTTCAATACTAGGCGATTTTATAAACACTTTCCAAATTTTAAGGGTGGTTCAGACCATCAAACTGAATAGATTTTTTTTTGCGAATTCTGCTTTGTTTCCATGGTTAAAGTTATCCAGTTTGATGGTCTGAACTGAAAATTTGAAAAGTATCAAAAAACCACCCTAGTAATAGTAAAAATCCCAAAAGTAGTACAGAATAAAAACAAACTAATAGTAGGTAGGTAAATACTAAGTAATTCTTTTTTAAATTTATTTACTTCAATGGGTATGTTTTAAAAATTACTACGCCAAACTGAAATAAAGTTTGTCAAACTCAAAATAAAAGAGAAAACAATTTTTTTTAAAGTTCTATTCATAATCAGTTAAGGTTTCATTTTAATTCTACCGCATAACTACAACGCTAGCATCACCAAAATCACTATCCCTCGACTCATTTCCTTCATTCAAACTGAAAAGCGATTCATGTTTCTCTTGAAGATCTTCAAAATCTTCACGATCTTGTCTACGTTTAGATTTCAAAACACTTTTACCAACTGTCTTCTCATCTCTGCCATCTTTCCTTTGAATATTAACAAAATTTGCATAATCCAAGGATTCCTTTTTGAAATTTTCTGGCTTGTTATTATTACGAGCAATATTATAATCTGGGCTGACCATATGTATAACTAGAGGTGTACGCGTGACATGTATAGTGTCGTCGATCAATTGGAATTTCACCATGGCATCCTCGTTGTTTACACTTTCACCCGATTCAAAATGCGCAGCGGCGTCCGAAGCCTGATTTCCGTTGAATAGGATGCCACTTGAAAATTTCTTAAATACTTTAGATCTTCTTAGTGGGTTCATTCTGTAAAGATCCAGCAATACTTTGAAGTTATCTTCGTTGTCACGTTTTGGTCTGCCAGCTGAGACTTTATTAGTCATCTGAAAGTTTTTAAACTGCATTTATTATCTACAGGGTGTTAGGGTAAACCACAGAATATTATAAGAGGGATTAGAAGTGCAAACGCGTGCCACAGGTTATGCAATGATTTGCATAACACCATAAGGCGCGTGCCGTGGTGCGAGTGAGAGGGCATGAGTAGTTGTACCAGCGTGAGCGGGAAGACAAGTGGTGACAGTCGGCTCCGAAAGAAAAGCGCTACTTTGCATTTCTAACCCCTCTTATAATATTCTGTGGAGTAAACAGTTGAATTACTTTAAGGTGTGATTGTACTCATGATACTGCACAAATTTCCCAAAGAAACTTAAAGGAAATTCGCAAAAGATTTTTCGACTTTCCATAGCAAATGCAATCAGCTGATCGAACGTTTGTATGAAAAGTTGAACTTCTTTTTTGTGAATTTGCTATAGGTATCTTAGTGAAAGTTGTTCAGTATCATGGGTACAATCACCCCTTAAAGTAATGCAACTGTTTACCCTAACACTCTGTATGCATCTTCAAAGTGTTACAAAAATACAACTAAACATTTAAGTGGGTGGTTTAGACCATGAAACTGAACAACAACAAAAATCGGATGATCCATGGAAGAGTGCATCATCAAAATCTGACTCTATACAAGTATAGAAATTTGTTTTTAGATTGATTCTGAAAAATTTCATTGAGTTTAATTGGTTAGTATTGAAAATATCACCATAGTACGTTTGTATGGAGCGCGCTCCGAATTATATCCTCTTAACAAAATAACTTTAACAAAAATCGGACTTCATACAAACATAGAGATTAGTTTCTAGATTGTTTCTGAAAAATGTCATTTACTTTAATTGGTTAGTATTGAAAATAGCACCAGACTTCGTTTGTATGCTGCGCACTCCGAATTATATTCCCTTAAAACTCTATTTCGATTCATGTATTAAACAAATAACTGAAACGAGCTTGTGATTTTGCTACATAATTATTCGATTGTAGAGCTATTAATATAGTATATATTCGTGTATGGAAAAAAAATTGAGTTCCCCCTTGCTACGCCTTTTTAGTGGACATCTATTGGCTGAGATGATGATGATGTCATAATACGTTACCGATCATGTTTACGGTATTAGCGGAAACTTACACAATAGCCCTCTGTTAGCCACGGTTTATACAGAAGAGACGTGTGGCGGTGGCGGATAATCTAAGTAACACAATGTAAACCTTATAATACGTAGCATAGCGTCGTTTTTGTCGTAAAGAAGAAACGCGCCCGTAAGGCGTAATTCTCCAAACGACGCTATGTTACGTCCTATAAGGTTTATAATTGCGTTACTTTGACTATCAGCCACCGCCACACGTCTCTTCTGTATAAAACGCGCATTAGATGTTGACGATTGAGCGGCGTCTCATCACTACACCCGTCTGGTAAGTACAGTACCTAATATTCTTACCATTGAAATAATGCCGATAATACAGAAGAAACTATTCATTTTAACACTAAACTCACTAAATTTCAGTTTCGAACTGTTTCCCATATCGCAGGTTATTGCTAGCTATATTTACAAAACATAGGTCAGGGATGTAGAACCTTTTTTTCTATCTACATGCCAATGATGGTTCAAAAAATCTTAATGGGGAACTTGCACCAAAATTATAAAGATAAATTTGGTATCTCAATAATTCAATAATAATAGTTGTGAATAGAACATTACTGAAAGATTTATTTTTAAGTGTTTATTTTTTACGAAATATTTAAATTATAAGTTACGTGGATCGGAACGTAATTTCAAACACCAATCAGCGCAAAAGTGACGAAGCGATTAGCAACTTGCGTGCGCGAATGATTTGTGATGAGCTTCACGCGTCATAAAAAGGAGTGACATCACGTCATGGTTTGGGCACGGAATTTGAAAAGTCAACTTTTGATTTGGAATAAATAAATGATTTATCGTGCATACTTTACCTTTTTTTTGTTATTTTTATATAAGCCTTAAATCTTTACGATACATTAAAATTAAAAGAGCCGTGGTGGTCCAGTGGCGAGTAACCTTGCCTGCCGTGCAGGAGGCGATGGTTCGATCCCCGTCCAGGCCGACTCGTACCAATGAGTTTTTCGGAATTTATGTACGATTTGTAACATCACTGGCTTTTCGGTGAAGGAAAACATCGTGAGGAAACCTGCATGCTTCAATTTCGAGGCATGTATTGTACCCACTGTCCATTATAAGTGGCGACGGGCTCACCCCCCGTCACACTAACAGAGTTTCGGTACTACTGGTGAAATGTGGACGTTCTGAGGTTTCAGAATATCTCTGACTACCCCCTCGGGGAATATAGTCGTGAGTATATGCTATGCTATGCATGCTATGCTATGCTATGCATGCTATGCATGCTATACATTAAAATAGAATACTGTGCAAGTTCCCCATTCGGCCATGACGTGCAAAAAAGCAATAGAAATTGCAAAAAAGTATTTTACTATTAAAAAAAACAAAAAAATATATATCCTAATACCACCGGGGCACTGTGCCTTTAATTTTCAGTCGCGTGCCACCTTCCGCACGCATGCCATTGGTTCGCCATCCCTGACATAGGTCTTACTCTCATTTGCTATTTCAGTAATATCGTAGTCGTTTTCTCCGGAAAAATACTGTCGGTTTCGGACAGATTACACTTGACTCTAACAAAAATTTTCGCTTGAAAGCGAAATAATTCGCTAATGGTTTTTTTTTTTTGGTAAATAAGTAGGTAATTAAGGGTCGGCACTCCAAAATCGGGTAAAACAGGGTTCGGCATTCCGACTTTAGATGAATACGAATTTTCCTATTTTGTTAATTTTTTCAAACACACACTCTCTAATCATCAAACTGAACAACTTTTTCTATAGGAGAAAACAGATCGGATCAAAAAAAATCTGATGTTGCAGACATTTGAGTCGGGTAGGCACTGGAGTTTAATATGGAACAGCTGACGGCATGGATGGATGGATTTCGAAGCATGTATTGTACCCACTGTCCATTATAAGTGGCAACGGGCTCACTCCCCGTCACACCGGACAGAGTTTCGGTACTGCTGGTGAAACGTGAATGTTCTGAGGTTTCAGAATATCTCTGACTACCCCCTCGGGGAAATAGTCGTGAGCATAATGCTTATGATTTGTTTTCTTTTTCCTTTTACTTTTCCTGTTATTAGAAATAGTTTTCAGGCTTAAAAATAAAAAATGCCAGTGTTGCGTTATTTTCATACATTTTATTTTAATGAGAACGTAACAATGAAATAATTATATTTCATTAACTGTAAGTATGCAAATACATAATTGATTATATAACTATTCATAAAATATTGCTTAGTTAAGTATGTAGGTGTTTAGTTAGACCATCAAACTGAACAACTTTCACTATGGGACCAACATCGAAAACGCGAAAAATTATCTACTGTCCCATACATTTAGCTCTAGCAGATTTTTAGTTTAATATGGAATCACAGATTTTTTTTCGCGATTTTGATATTGGTCCCATGTTGAAAGTTGTTCAGTTTGATGGTCTAACAACCCCCTTAAATGTTTATTTGTAGGTATGTATTCATTTTAGTATGAGCACTGCCTTAGGGTGCGTCCACATCTGGCGATGCGCAGCTCGTGAGCCGCTTGTGAGCGTTTCGTGAGCTGGGCCACTAGACAAAGTACTTTCGATTAGCGTTAACGACAGTAGAAAGCATAAAAAATGTATGGACTTGAAGTATGGTGACGAAAACAAACGTCAAAATAAAATAATAAATATAAATAAATATCTTGGACGTTGTCACACAAATTATCTAGTCACATTTAAAGTACCAGAATCTAGCCTGGACTTGTGTTATGATGACCAGACAACGATATAGAATACATATATAGATACAAACATCAATGACTCGGGTACAAATATTTATATTCATCATACAAATATTTGTCCCTTACGGGATTCGAACCCGCGACCCTCGGCACAGCAAGCAGGTTCACTACAGACTGTGCTATCGGGCCGTCAAAATGTTTCGATCGCCAATGTCAAATTCATACATTTTGTCCGTTTCTACTAGCGTCGACGCCAATAGAATGTCACTTTGCACGCGTACCGTTACTGTAACTCTTTAGCGCAACTCATGAATGGCTTGTAAAGCGGCTCGCGCGCTTACAGTTCTGTTTGCTTTCATACTGTGAGCCTTAGATGTTAGGGAAGTCTGCGCCGATAGCGGGACGCACCCTTACACCCTGCATTCATGTTTAAATAAACAGTTAATGTTAGGTTTGAGTCCGAATGATGGACAAAAGGACCGTTGTTTAGGCAGCGTTCCAGTCTGGCAATTGCCGTCTAGAGAAACCTTTCGCTATTTATATGTGGACTGGTTACGCGTGTAATTCTACTAACAAACATTTCTGCCACTTTTTGCGGGGGGCGAGGTAACATGAAATCCGCATCTTTGGATTTTATTCCCCATAACTTTAGATTCTAATTTTGAATGTTAAAAATCATGAAAAGTGGTCTCGTGTGAACCCCAAACGTTCTAAGTTCGAAGTTATTATTTCGTAATTATAGGCTGTCTCGTTTAGTGTTAAGGTGTAAAATTGAATGTAAATGCACATGATCAATTGTGCTTATACCGTGGCAGAGGGGAAATGCTACCGCAAGGCTAGTCCTTATAATAATTAGTCAAAGAGAGAAACAGATGTGTCAATTTAGTCGAAAAAGGAATAAAAAAGAAAATAAACCGTATCAAGTGAAGCACAGTATTTCATTGGTTCCCAGGGATCCTGATATGGATGGAGTATCCTTACAGTTAAATCTATAGCATTTTCTTTATTTAGCCCACGGTATTTTTCCTTCATATCTATATTCTACCCCTTTAGGATGTTCTATAGGGATCCAAAGCCACGGCTTCAAACGGGGTGCATTAAATTGTGTATCTCGAAACCTAATGTCCAACCATCTATACTTTTGTCTGCCCATATAAGCGGCGTAAAGCCAATCTAAAACACAATATCTATCTAATACAGTGAAATAGTTAACTAATTGCAATGATCGAAGCTTCATAGATACTGCGTTGGTGCCAACGAGTCCGCTGTAGCGGTAATCCGCTCCCTCATTTGAGATAAAGTTTAAGCCTCCCAAATCTAATCCCAGTTTTCCCCACTCTCGCATTTCTACGCAGTGGTACCAGCCCCATTCAATCTGAAATATAAGATTTTAGTTTTAAGAGGATATGTGAAAAAAATAGGATTCTTCAAAGCATCATATATCACGAAGTACTAACAGTAGGAGTATGATTTACGGATATGTGTAAATTGAACATATAATTGAAGTTTTGATTAGAGCCAAAACACGATTAAGACTAAGAGACATTTTCTCGATAGAAAAATAAGCCAAAGTAGCCTCTGTCTTTATCGATAAACGCTTGGAACTGCTAAACGGTGAATAATATAAACACGAGGCTTGATTTAAATAAAAGATATTGAAATTTTATAAAGTTTGATTAGAGCAGATATGAACTTACATAAATAGTAAAATCACAATTAAATAAAGTTTGTTTTACGCTTGCGTCTTTTCAGTCGCGCGCGCCGCCCCATCTCTTTCTCTCGCATCAGGTAGTAATATAAGCTATCACACGCCCATTTCGCTTCAATTATTTTTTGACATAGGCCCTTAAGCATAAGGATAGTTTAACGGTCTGCAAGTGGAGCACGCTCCCATACAAACGGAGTCTTGTTATATTTTCAATACTAACCATTTAAAGTCAATGTCATTTTTCAGAAACCATCTGGGAAGTAATATCTATGCTTGTATGTTGTCAGATTTTTAAGATGCTAGGATTAATTTAAGATTTGTATAGAAATTTTTGAGCCACTGTAACTTTAAAACTATAAATTTTAACTAAAATCTGACAAGATACAAGCATAGAGATTACTTTCTAGATTGTTTCTGAAAAATGTCTTTGAATTTAATTGGTTAGTATTGAAAATATAACCAGACTTCGTAAGTATGGAGCGCGCCAACAGTAATATACCCTTAAGTAAGAAACATACGTACCTTAGGACATGGGTTAAGTTCTCCAGATCTTGTTCTTACCAAGTATTTGTGGAACGGGGATGGTACTTTGTTACTGTACCATATGAATTGGTATCCAACTATATGCATTAAATCCATCCAATGCAACGTCGTCGACGAGTAATGCCAGCTGGAATACGAAGCTAAATTGTAGTGAAGCCATTGACTTACCAACTACCTGGACGTCGGGTCCGCTCTGAAAAGTGTCCGAACCAAAAGTGTAACAATGACGCGCTTGTCTTTGTTTGATTGACGGACTCCAACCACGCACGTCTACAGGGTCCAACTTAATATGCTGACAGTTTTTTAAGAGGATGATCAGACCATCAAACGCGAAAAAGAAATCAGCTGTTCCATACTAAACTGAAATCTTACTTGACCCAATTGTATGGGACAGCTGATTTCTTTTTCGCGTTTGATGGTCTGATCATCCTCTTAAAAATTGTCAGCATATTAAGTTGGACAGTGGTCCCATAGAGAAAGTTGTTCAATTTGATGGTCTGTTTAAAAAAGTGTCTGCATATAAGATCCAAATTATACTTTACTTTTTAAATGTTTGTTTTTGGAGTTGGGGGTTTTTGTTATAAATCTGTGGGGGTGTATGAGGTTTTGCGCATATTCATTAACATGTTGTATATGGTGGAGGAAGTAAGGTATCCCGTTATGTTCATCCAACGCGCTCGAGTTAACCCCAAAATCCCCTCTTCTGCTTCCCTACAACTAATGTTTGACCACGTTTACGCGAACGAAGAATGACGAAATAAAAAATGAACGCACTGTACCTGCTTGAAACTCCTCTCTGGCAGAAAACTGCCTTTTCTGAATTTGTGCTAGAATCCCCTATAACGTTATAAGTTGTCGCAAGTATGGCTAAGTCGAAAATGCAAGGTAGTGGATGCGACACATTCGTTCGGTCAGGCCAGTTGTACTGTAAAACATTTGCGTTAGGTTAGTATTTTGATCAAATCATTGTGATCAACCTCTATCTATCCACTGCTGGGGTAAAATAGGTACCCAACCCTCATATCATGTTGAAATAAGTAGTAAGTATGTTGAAAACCGTCGTATGAAACGCGTGAGCGTTGGTCATTACAACCTTGGCTAGTATACAGCACTCGCCTCACGGCTCGTGCTGCAATCCCGCCTCGGCTGTGATGACCAACTTTGTTCACTTGTATCATAATGTACTATTTCAACGGAGAGCAAAGCAATGAATACCTGTGTAGGGACACACCTGCTAAACGTTCGGCGACGAACCTTTTTACCCTGTGTTTGTTTGTCTATAAAATACTTTTTATTTGAATAAGCTATCATTCTTAGTTTCCGAGATATTAAGGTTTATGTAGTTGGTGACCCGTATTCATTGCTCTCCAGTGTATATGTCTGGGACTTTGATTAAATTAAACAGGAAGGTAAGTGACTGGCCTACAGCGTATAAACCGCATAAGTTGAGCCCCCGTCGCCTAATTTCCTTAGTTGCAATACGAGCGGCATTCCGTGATTGAGTTACTTTTTAATTTTAGGCGGAATAAAGGTACCACAATGCTTTATTCATTGTACAAATCATTCAAAAAGAAAAAACAATTCATACTACTTTACTTTTCATTCGTAAGATGCATGAAAAGCAGGTCCATTTTTCGAGTATGTAATGCAAGAATGTCACATATCTTCCTATTTTAATTTAATCAAAGGCCTGGAATAAGTACCGTGTGTACATACCCTGGGATGATAATGGATTCTCGCTATGGACGCATAATAAGACGAATTGTATTTGTACCAACCACTGGCTTCGTACCAGACGCCCAGAATGTTTTCCAGAGTCTTTTTGTGACCATATTTCTGTAGTACAGTTTCTGTGGCGGTGGCACTAGTCAGCATATGTCTTGTAGTCAGGACACCACAAGTTGAAACTGGAATGTGTCTTTTGAATGTAACACAACATCCGCATCCCAGCAAATACACGTGTTCCTTTAAAACAAAGTAATTTTGTTACTTTACCTAATTTTTTTTTTTAACACAAAAATATAGCGGTCAGCACAAGCAAATTCAAATTCAAATTCAAATTCAAAATTGTTTATTCAAAATAATATCACATAGATAACTTTTTGACGTCATGTTTTTGAATCTACCACCGCGTCGGAAGGTGTTCCGTTGTAGAGAAGATGCGGCCAGAAACTCTACAACACACTTCTTTTAAACAAAACAAAATATACAAAGTACAATTACATAAATTCAATATTAAATTACATAGTGTAACATTGTCAAGACCAGACATGAATAAGACAGATACACAAATAAACAGACATAAATCAGCAACAAGCTTCGTCAAAACATTGAAAAACACGCTCAGTCAAATAACCCGCCCCTTGTCGAACCTGGCGCAAAGGAGCCTGGTGTTTTACCTAATAGAATGTTGTGATCTTTAAGCAGTGAGTTAAGTTGTGATGCATATATCATAATCGATTATAAACATAATTGGTTGCAATCGATTATAATTCATAATCCATCGATTATTAGGAAAGTGTCAGTCACTAGTAATATTTTAAGTAATCTTATGGGGAGAATCCCAAAATTTGTTTTATTTTTTAATACTTATTAAATATTGTCCAAAACTGGCTAGTTGACTAATTTGAGAAGGTACTGACTAATACCAAAGCAAATACTTACCTTTTATTCAGAATGCCTAGACGTGAGACTTACGTGAGATAATGAGATTTGCGTTACATTTTTGTAATTTTTTTCCTATTTAAATAATCGAAAAAAATCGAATAATAATCGATCAATGATCGATTAAGATTATTTTCATAATCGATTCATAGATTAGCAAAATAATCGAATCGGCACATCACTATCCTTAAGAGAAGTTTATTCCGAATGCGTAGATGCGCGTTGCATAGCATAGGTACAGACGAAGTCTTGTGATATTTTCAATACCAACCAATTAAAGTCAATGAAATTTTGCAGAAATAATCTAGAAACAAATTTCTATGATTGTATCTTATGCGATTTTCGTTAAAATATACAGTTTCAATGCTAGTATTAATTTAAGATTTGTATGAAAATCTTTGAGGCACTGTAACTTGAAATCTATACATTTTAACGAAAACCTGACAAGATACAAGCGTAGAGATTACTTTCTAAATTGTTTCTGAAAAATTTCACTTACTTTAATTGGTTAGTATTGAAAATATAACCAGACTTCGTATGTATGGAGCGCGCCAACAGTAATATACCCTTAAGTAAACTATTGAATAATCAGTGATAATATGTACACACGGCGACACATCAAGCTATACAAAACCAACATAAGCTGGCCGCGCGTAGGTCGAGTAATGCATAACATCGTGCGGCCAGCTTATTTTGGTTTTGTATAACTTGATGTGTCGCCGTGTGTACTTACCTGTATAATTTGTTTGTTAAACTTCTGTAGCATGGGTATAAACGGATTTAGACGATATGGTCTATTCGACTCCTTATAGAAATCATCTTTGAATGCAGCAAAAGGAGGTTCCGGGATCCTATAGTCCGGTGATTCCCAGTATCCGGGTATGTAGAAACCTGAACCATTTATCTCCCTTTCAGGACCGTAAGTCGCTTTTGAGGGATCGTGGTGAAGTTCATGCATAGGTATCCATCCATATGGTCTGTAGTAAACATTGGACCAGCCCTCCTGACTCCTTGTTAATTTTGGGTACGTTAGTACCACTAAAATGAATGGACGCCTGAAAATTAAAAATTTACGTATGTAGGTTTCCTTCAGATCGCACCTCAATTACTTCCCAAACAGATAAGTGGAAATATTGGTACCATAAATCATCATGGTAAGGGCACTTGCAGAAAGATTTTGCTAGACAACCCGGTGGCGTTGTATGAACCTCTGTATAACAGTCACTTAAGGTGGTTGCAGAGTTGTCAATTTCATACAAAAGTTCGACGCGTAATACGCGTTGAAGTAATATTTTATATATGGAAAAATAGTTAAAGTAAATCTAGATGCCGCGTATCAAATAACATTTGAATTTATAAAATAAATAAATATCTTGTACATTATCACACAAATTATCTAGTCACATTTAAAGTACCAGAATCTAGCCTGGACTTGTATTATGATGACTAGACAACGATGTAGAATACATAAATAGATAGAAACGTCCATGACTCGGGTACAAATATTCATATTCATCATACAAATATTTGTCCCTTACGGGATTCGAACCCGCGACCCTCGGCACAGCAGGCAGGTTCACTATCGACTGTGCTATCGGGCCGTCATAATATAATTATGAAGATATAAAGCTTTGAACGTATCCATAGAAAATTTCAAAGCTTTTTATCTTCGTATCAGCATCGATGGCCGATGGGGCCGAAAAGTTTTCGAGTGGCGACCGCGTGCCGGAAAGCGCAGCGTGGGTAAGCCCCCAAGAAGGTGGACTGACGACCTGGTGAAGGCGGCGGGACCCGTTGGATGAGAGCAGCGCAGGACCGGTCGTTGTGGCGATCCTTGGGGGAGACCTATGACCAGCAGTGGACCATCGGATGAGATGATGATGACCCAAAGGGTCAAGCGGGATCCTATTACTAAGCCTACGCTGTCCGTCCGTCTGTCCTAACTTTATAGGCCTAATACAGGGTACAACTTAATATGCTGACCGTTTTTTAAGGAGATGATCAGACCATAAAACTGAACCACTTTCTCTATAGGACCAACATCGAAATCTATCGCTCTATCTAGCTACAATGTATTTAGTTCGAGTATATTTGTACTTTAGTATGGAACTACCCCCTTAAAAGTTTATTTGTATTTTTGTAACACCTTGTATTGTGTGGTGGTAGGTACGGAACCCTCGGTGCGCGAGTAGCCCGACTCGCACTTGGCCGGATTTTCCCTTTTTTGGTACGGTTCCCTAAAAACAACAAACTATAATTAAATTAGGGGTTCTCACCACATGTTGCCTCCAGGCACCCAATAAATGACACGTGGTACCGACTAACTAAACACCCAAACGGTACTGTCTTCTCTCTAAACAGAACATTGATTTCCATCGCTTTTATAACACATTTCGAATTGTATACTTACTGAAAAGAGTTACCAACACACAAAAAAAAAATTAAGAGAAGTTTATTCCGAATTCGTAAATGCGCGCTGCATCCAAACGAAGTCTGGTGATATTTTCAATATATATACAGTTCTAATGCTAGGATGCTAATTTAAGATTTGTATAGAAATCTTTGAGGCACTGTAACTTTAAAACTATACATTTTAACGAAAATCTGACTTCATACAAGCATAGAGATTAGTTTCTAGATAGTTTCAGAAAAAAATCATTGACTTTAATTGGTTAGAATTCAAAATATCACCAGACTACGTTTGCATGGAGCACGAACATTAAAAATTACTGAGATTAAGTTGTTAGTTGTATAAAACCTAAAATATAGGGTCCTTCTTAATATGCTGACAACTTTTTAAGGGGATGATCGGACCATCATACTTAACAACTTATGTCGAAATCGCGAAAAAGAAA
Source organism: Agonopterix alstromeriana (assembly GCA_963924505.1). NCBI lineage: Eukaryota > Metazoa > Arthropoda > Insecta > Lepidoptera > Depressariidae > Agonopterix > Agonopterix alstromeriana. The sequence continues at coordinate 8,288,590 of OZ004682.1, forward strand.
TCATCACTAAATCTAAGAAGTCGAGCAAGATTTCAGTTTAGTGTGAAACAGCAAATTTTATTTTCGCGAGTTCGATATTGGTCCCATTGAGAAAGTTGTTCAGTATGCGGTCTGGTCATCCCCATAAAAAAGTGTCACCATATTAAGAAGGACCCTATATAATGAATATAATTGACTCTTAGTTTTCTTTGTTGTGTTTTTTAGGATACATTTTGTCCGAGTAATTTTCAGAATGAAATAACAAATGCCCCCATGCATGGTTTACTTTTTGATAAAACCCTAATTCAGAATGAAATTAAAGATTGAAAAATTTGTCTCGGGCGGGACTTGAACCCGCACTCTTCCAAATCGGGGAAGTGCGTTATCCAATTTCACTACCGAGTCCACTAGCCAGAGAACAATCTATTGCGTCTTAAGGGGACGTGAGCGCCATCTACTGGAAGTTATTACAAACTAACCAACACGTAAGACGAACATTACAAATTGAATTCATATGATATACAACGTGTTAATGAATTAACGCAAAACTAGAAAGTAGTTTGTTTAGAATCGAGAGCAGAATCGAATTATTATGTTTTCAACATAGGTAATTTTTTTCAAAATAATAAATAATTTGTTTGTAAAATTTAAAATTTACTGAACTCGATCTCAACTCACCGCACAGGCACATTCACCCTACTTACTACCAAAACAAGGTTCTTAAAATGTATCCATGAGCATGCTAGCCCTTTCATTCATTGCTGAAATGATAACAACTCATTTTTGCATGAAAACTTAAAATGCGAATAACTTTAAATTTTAACTATCAAAATAATGAAATTATTGTTTCAATCTAATTATTTTGTTATAAATCAGTTGGGGTGTATGAGGTTTTGCGCTTATTAACACCTTGTAGATTGCGAGATTGGATAACGCACTTCCCCGGTTTGGAAGAGTGCGGGTTCAAGTCCCGCCCGAGACAAATTTTTCAATCTTTAATTTGATTCGAAATAGCACAACATGGCTTAAACATGTTTATAATCAATAATAGTCCTAATTCAGAATTTACTCAGTAATTTGGCACAATTTAAAGATTTACAAACTGGCAACACAGTTGGAACATTTGTTTTTTTCCGGTTCAAATGTTTGCTTTGAATTCTTTGTTCATCTTCCAAGAGAAATTTTTAAAATACTAATGACAATCAACTGAAAGACAATTAGGGGAAATGTGTGCGAGATGATCCCCTTAAGGGGATATAATTCGGAGCGCGCTCCATAGAAACGTACTATGGTGATATTTTCAATACTAACCAATGAAAGTCAATGAAATTTTGCTGAAACAATCTTGAAACAAATATCTATGCTTGTATGGAGTAAAATTTTCGTTAAAATATACAGTTTCAATGCTAGGATTAATTTAAGATTTGTATGGAAATCTTTGAGGCACTGTAACTTTAAAACTGCATATTTTAACGAAAATCTGACTCTATACAAGCATAGATATTTGTTTCAAGATTGTATCAGCAAAATTTCATTGAGTTTAATTGGTTAGTATTGAAAATATCACCATAGTACGTTTGTATGGAGCGCGCTCCGAATTATATCCTCTTAATGCTCGTAGTAAAAATAATTTTACTTTCGCCATACCAGCGCACCGTAATTATACTGGGCTATAATCCGCCACTACAGCCAGACAGACAGAATGGACGAAAGTATACTTAAGAGAAGTTTATTCCGGATGCGTAAATGCGCGCTGCATACAAACGAAGTCTGCAGATATTTTCAATACTAACTAATTAAACTCAATGACTTTTTGCAGAAACAATCTAGGAATACATCTCTATGCTTGTATCGTGTCCAATTTTCGTTAAAATGTACAGTTTCAATGCTAGGATTAATTTAAGATTTCTATGGAAATCTTTTAGGCACTGTAACTTTAAAACTGAACATTTTAAGGAAAATCTGACACGATACAAGCATAGAGATTTGTTTCTAGATTGTTTCTGCAAAATTTCATAGAGTTTAATCGGTTAGTATTGTAAATATCACCAGACTTCGTTTGTATGGAGCGCGCCAACAGTAATACACCCTTAATGGTTTCTTGTTTCACTACGGAACCCTAAAAAAGTGATGATGATGATAAAATAAATAAATCAGAATAAAAAAGTCGGTTACTTTATTTTATAGTAAGTGTAATTTTCAGTGACTATTTTCTAATGTAAATAAATACTTAATTCTAATTTCAATAAATATAAACAATATTATGCTACTTTCCTAAGTTTTGGACATAGCTGTAAAACGAGCTGAATTACCTAAAATTTACCTAAAAATAAATAGTTTTTTAAATGCAAGCTGGATTCAATCCTAAAGGTAGATTTCCGATCGTGTAAAATGAAACCGTCATAGAAAATGGCTCGTAAAATTGTGCCGCAAAACAGCCGTCTCGCTCGTAACATTGTTTGACGCGGAATATTGCAAGAAGACCCAATTGGGTCGTTTTCGAGCCTTCACTTTAGGCGCGCCACTAACTTTCTGCTTCTTTTTGGTGTAATATCGTTGGTAAAGACCTTAGACGATTTATATAGGGACCCGTCTCCCCTCTGCCAACGTAGGTACCGACAAGATCAAAAAATCTTACGCATTTACATACAATTTTATACTTTATTACTAAACGCGACAGCCTATAATTTCAGAACAATAATTTCGAACTTATCACGTTTGGGGTTCACACGACACTGTTTTTTATGATTTTTAACATTCAAAATAAGAATCTAAACTAATGGAATAAAATTCAATGTTGCGTGCTACCTCGCCCCCCGCAAAAGTGGCAGAATAGTTTGTTAGTAGAATTACACGCGTAGGTAACTTGTCCTTATCTAATGTCAAGACAGAATCAGCTATAATAAATATAACGCTGATGAAAGAGACTTTATTTCTGTCTCGTTATCCCGTATTAATAAAGAAATCCCAAACTCTCGTGGACTCTCAAGCTCACGTTACCTACGCGTTAAGGCTCATTTTACCGTTCAGTGGTGCCTATAGTGTTGGCTCGAAAACGACTCAATTGGGTCTTATTTCAATAGTCCGCGTTAACCAATGCTACGAGCGAGGCGACTGTTGCGCGGCACAATTTTACGCGCCATTTTCTATGAAGCATATCTTTTGTAAAATATAAATAGAATTAGTATTGACACGGCGATCGGAAGATTACCTTAACATTTTAAATAAGCTACGTTAAGTTTGAGCGACTTTCTTATAACAAAAAAATAGGTCCAAATAATCCGCTAGATGGCAATAAGTGAAATTCAAAGCACAGTTTTTTTTTTAAATTGTCTCATTTAAACAAAAAAGTTAACTACCAACAAATAAGCTCAATGCAACGCCATCTATATTTTTATGTCAACAAACATTTATGAAAAATATATTGTAGCTATCTGGATAATCGCTCGTAGCCGAAATAATAAATAGTTTTAAAAACAAAACAAAAAAATTATATTGACACTGGAATATACGTACAAACATATACTCACGACCGTAAATTTCGGGGTTGACAGAAACTACCAAAAACATCCAACTGGATTATAATTGCAAGGGCCTGTTTCACCACTTCTGGATAAGTCATTGTTAGCTTATTTGACAGATCGTTTGACATATTTCGTATGAAAGATATGTTAGTTTATCTGTCATATTAGCTAATAAGAACTTATCCAGAAGTGGTGAAACATTCCCTAAGTATACAAGCAGTGGGGTAATAATGACTTTAAGGCCGGATTCGACCAAACTTTGATTTATCCTAGTTAGAGTAACTATACAAGGAATAATACCTAAAGGAAGAGGTCTTTTTATCCGTAATTATTGCAATGTGAAGTTATACATTTTTAATTTGTTAGGTTTATACGTCACTTGTGGTTTTAAACAGTAGCGGAGCGAGGAAAAGGGGGGAGGGGGGGAGGGCAAATGCCCCGGGCGGCACTTTACTAGGGGCGGCAAATTCGTAAAAAAATATAAGATTGAGCTCTATCTATAACCACTTCGTTGAGCAGAGAAAAGTCGAGCTCGCTTCGCTGGCTCTTAGTTTTTGTTTTAATTACTATTTCTACACATAATCCTAAAGAGGTCTGACCACAGCTGCTACGTGGTGCTAAAAATTTCGAGCTTGCTTCACTCGATCCATAGTTTTTACTTAGGTTACTTTGCACGTGTTTTGTATGTAAAAAGCTCTAGCTCTAACAGATTCGTATTAAGGAGAAAAGTGGAGCTCGCTTCAATAGCTCTAAGTTTCAGTTTTTGCATGTATAAACCAAAAAATGTCTGACGAGAACCCGAATAGATGATCAAAAAAATTTCGAACTCGCTTCGCTCGCTCCGTTATTTTGTGTGTAGGTCTTCTTATAAAGATAAGGGAGCGGCAAAATCGGTATGTGCCCCGGGCGGCAGAAACCCACGCTACGCCACTGGTTTTTTTTTTGATTTATAATTAATGGACTTTTTGCTTGTGCGTTAGCACCGCATTTCCGCCAATGTCAAGTAGTTTGTGGAAGTATCTATCCCAATCTCAGGGATTGTTTTTGATAAAGAACAAGAAGAGATTAAGGAATGCGGAGCCTCGTGGCAGGCAAAGACGCGACGCGCGAACAACACGCGAGACAAGTTCTCGGGTCAGAACCTGCAACGTGACTCGCCACTGGTTTTAAAATCAAATCAACACAAGTGACACTAGGAAAGTGACATGACAAGGACGGACTTAATCTAAGAATATTATATACAATGTTCTCGAAGAATATTTACTCGCGTTTGATCGAATCCGGCCTAAGTCGGACGTAGGGGCCTATTAAACCACTAGAGCGATATAAAATCGCCCCTTTTGATTTAGGTTAGGTTCTAGGGAGTTCCTTTTCTGACAAAATTGACTACCCTATACAATGTTTAGTAACATAAAAAAACACAAAAAACCTTTGACTAATTATTATATGGACTGATTACGCGTGTAATTCTACTAACAAACATTTCTGCCACTTTTTGCGGGGGGCGAGGTAACATGAAATCCGCAACTTTGGATTTTACTCCCCATAACTTTAGATTCTAATTTTGAATGTTAAAAATCATGAAAAGTAGTCTCGTGTGAACCCCAAACGTTCTAAGTTCGAATTTATTATTTCGCAATTATAGGCTGTCTCGTTTAGTGATAAGGTGTAAAATTGAATGTAAATGCACAAGATCAAATGTGCTTATACCGTGGCAGAGGGGAAATGCTACCGCAAGGCTAGTCCTTATAATAATTAGTCAAAGCAAAAAACTGATAACTATTTGATTCGTTTAAATTACCTATACTCCATTTCAAATAACAACGAAATTTTAAGGCTATTTTGAATTACAGAAACAGTGATTTGAAACACTTCCTCTCACTTATTCTTAGAACAGCTTTAGTAACGTCCAAGATATGTCGGATAGTATATCTTTCTGTTAAATAAATTATATTTGCAAATCCGAATTGGCCAGCAAGCCATAGCTTGCTAAAGATATAGTAATCAGAAAATCTTTTCGCCCTTATTTGAATTTGAAAAGTAAATATCAATTTGACTTTTTGTTCGTTCTTTGACTAATCGGTGTTTAAATATTGCACAGTTATTGATTCTGTTCTGCACAAAAGATCTTCAGGTCTTGTGTTCACATGTTGTTCACTTGTGTTGACACCTTGCGTAGATTGATGAACTTATTTCTTATTATATTCAATATTGCAGTTAGGGTACAATGTGATACAGTCTTTTTGCTCCTGGCCGTCTCGTGCAGCCTGGACATACACGTAGTAACGAAGAGCCATTTTGCTGTCAGCTGGCGGTAGGAGTTCATTGGAGTCTCTGTGGAAAAAAAAGGTTTTTTTCATTGACGTATAATACAACGGACGCCGGGTCTAGGACAAAATTCTCGAGAAAAGTGTCCGAGACTAAACTACACAAACATAAGTACGTGTAGTAATATAAACCAACTAAAAACATTGAAAATGCTGAAATTCTTTTCTATCCCACCCACTAAACATAACCCTCCTTCTGGCGTAGTCGGGTAAAAACAAGCTCTATAATCATTAATCAGCTCTAACAACATTTATGTGCAAACATAATGAAGTTTATTTCATACTATTTAGTCTTGTGCCAAAATGGTAGCATAAAAGTACTATAATAATAAGTATTCAAGGTGTTAATGAATTAACGCAAAATTAGAAAGTAGTTTGTTTAGAATCATGAGCAGAATCGATTTATCATGGTTTCAACATAGGAAATTTTTTTCAAAATATTAAATATATTTTTTTTAAAATTTAAAATTTACTGATCTTGATCTCAACCCACCGCACGGGCACACTCACCCTACTTACTACCAAAACAAGATTTTTAAAATGTATCCATGGGCACGCTAGCGCTTTCATTCATTGCTTAAATGATAACTAATCATTTTTGGCTGAAAACTTAAAATGCGAATAACTTTAAATTTTACGTATCAAAATAATGAAATTATTGTTCCAATCTAATTATTTTGTTATAAATCAGTTAGGGTGTATGAGGTTTTGCGCTTATTCATTAACACGTTGTATATATATTTGGAATCTGCTGTTTTAGTATTGTAATTTTTTACAATTAATTAATTTAATAGAATTAAATATTACTGACTTGCTAAGCTCGTTAGAGACTAAGTTGCTATATGGGACATGTTTGAAGGGTTCCCGGTAGAGGGCGCATATTGCCCTCTCATTGCATCCAGGGTCCGATGCGCCAATAGACGATAATATCTGGTCAACCTTCGCTAGGAGTGCCCCGTAAAACTTGTCTGCTGCTATCGTATCCTGAAACAATTTAAAACTTTTTACAGGATGTTAGGATAAACAGTTGCATTACTATAAGGGTTGATTGTACCCACGATACCGATCAATGTTCCCTAAGAAACCCATAGAACGAAAAGTTTTACCGTGTATGTTGCCAGATTTTCTCAGTCTCTATACGTCCCACTGCAGGGCACTGGCCAAGCAGGGAAGGCAAGGTGTATGAGAAGGTGTATGGGCGTTAATCCACCACGCGTGCCCAATACGTATTGGTAGACTTCACATACGCATCGATATTTCTTCTTTAGCGTATGCAGGTTTCCTTACGATGTTTTCCTTCACCATTTTCTCACTTTCGTTAAAATACACTGTTTCAATTCTGGGATTAATTTAAGATTTGTATTTATATCGTTGAGGCACTTTGCCTTTAAAACTGTACATTTTAACAAAAATACCTAATTAGTTTCTAAATTGTTTCTGAAAAAGTTTATTCTTCTTATCGTGTGGGCAGCAAGCCCTGGTGTCAGAGTTTTTTCAGACCGCTTTACGGCCTCTGACGTGGTTTTTATGTAACGACTACTACCACGAGAGATAGTAGCCGGGACCAACGGCTTAACGGGCCATCCGAAGTACGGAATCATCATTCATTCAAAAAGTTCATTGAATTGGTTAGTATTGAAAATATAACCAAACTTCATTTGTACGAAGCGCGAGTTCAAAAAGAACCCGAGCGCGCCCGCATACAAACACAGTGTTATAAATCTTACGTAAATTCCGAAAGAGTCATTGGTATGAGTCGGCCTGGACGGCGATCGAACCATCGCCTCTAGGCACGGAATCTAAATACTTACTGGATCCTGCGATTGCATTTGCTGCCTCACGAGGTCCTCGGCCTTCAATCTGTTGCTTTCAGAAAGCTTGGCCGCTGATACTCGCAGTATTTCGTCTCGGACCGCCGACGGTGGCGCCCTCGCTGCTAGCGCCGCAGCTCTTATCTGCGTAAAATTCGGAGGGATATGTTAATAACCGGGTCAAAACGAGCAGCCTCACTAGGCCACCTCTCATACCCACGACAAAACGAGAAAACGAGAAAAACTTCACACATGCTCTTTTTGCCGCATGCCACATCACATAGTTGTTAGTGAGATTGTGAATCTAGCAGTCTCTCTACAAATAAAAGCCAGCCAAGTGCGAGTCGGGCCACGCGCAGGGTTGTTTCCCGTCATAATATACGGACTTAGAATGGGGATATTTGTTTTATACTACGGTTTAACGGCTAATAAAGTCTAAAAAGTACATTTTACAAGTTAGTCGACTATTACTCGTTAACTTGTAAAGCCTACTTAGCGGTGATAGTTTTCCTTTTAACTTCGTTATCGTTATACCTACACTACTGCCGTGATTTTTTTCATGTATCCAGAAACAACCGTTTAGCTGGCAGAGGTATTATATTGTATGAGGGGGGACCATTGACTCTAACAAAAATTTTCACTTTAAAGCTTAATATTTCGCATAAATCGAAAAATAGTTTCTAAAATATTACAAAATTTTAAATGACCTATCCAACGATACCCCACACCCTGGGACATACGAGAAAAAAAATTGCATCCCCACTTTTATTTTACCACTTCGTCGGCGTGATAAATGTCCCATGTCATATTAGCATAGTTTTCTAGTACTAAGCGTTTCTGAGCTAAGCCGCGGACAGACGGACAGACGGACGGACATGGCGAAACTATAAGGGTTCCTTGTTGACTACAATAAGCAACTCTAGTGCCACTTTTGGACTACTAACCTAACAAAGTACCCTTGGTCTCATTTTTAATGAGTCCTCAAAATGGGAGACTATACACTACGTGTAAGCGATCAGGAATATAATTGCGCTCGTCAATCTACGTTTGCGCAGAGTAAACCCGAGTCTCGATAAAAACTCGAATTCAATTATAGTAATTAAAAATCAACCATGTTCGGTAGTCAAAGGGTGCTATATTGGGAGCTACTAAATTCTCTCTATCTCGCTTCAAATCGAAATGTAGTCTAATGGGCGCATGGGCAGCGAAAAGGGGGCGAAGGGCTTGATTGTCCGAAAAGAAAGATGATTCCGTGCTTCGGATGACACGTTAAGCCGTTGGTCTTGGCTACTATCTCTGGTGGTAGTGGTCGTTACATAAAAATCACGTCAGAGGCCGTAAGGTAGTCTGAAAAAACTCTGACTGAGAAACAAATGCTACGTATACTTATGTAGCCCGTCGCAGCTTGCGTCCCACGTAGCTTACGACGCGATACTGATTACGAGTGTTGCATTCATAGCTTTTATAGCTACTGCGAGACTGGTGTACTTCAGCTACTTCCATAGTATCATGTCTTATGGTATTTTGCTGTGGGGGCGTGCTACAGATGTTGAGTCTGTCTTTATCCTTCAAAAGCGGGCAACTCGAGCCATTTATAATCTGCGTTGTCGAGATTCACTACGAGATCTTTTCAAAGATATCAATATTCTGACTTTCTACAGTCAATATATTTACGAATATATTTTAAACGTTCGCAAAAATTTGTCTCTCTTTCCCAAAAACAGTGACGTTCATAATTACAATACAAGAAATAAAAATAAATTAGTATTCCCACATTTTCGACTTAGTAAGGTCAACACATCTTTCATGGGGCACTGTATACGTTATTATAATAAGATACCAAAGAATATACTTAACTTGACGGACAAAAAGTTTAAGTCCCATGTTAAACAAGTCCTCTGTAAAAAAGGTTACTATAAACTCGATGATTATTTGAATGACCAAAATGTCTGGTCTTGACAATGTTACACTATGTAATTTAATATTGAATTTATGTAATTGTACTTTGTATATTTTGTTTTGTTTAAAAGAAGTGTGTTGTAGAGTTTCTGGCCGCATCTTCTCTACAACGGAACACCTTCCGACGCGGTGGTAGATTCAGAAACATGACGTCGAGAAAACTTAAATACTGATGCAACACTCGTAATCAGTATCGCGTCGTAAGCTACGTGGTACGTAAGCTGCGACGGGCTACGTATAAGCTGCGACGGGCTACGTATAAGCTGCGACGGGCTACGTATACGTAGCATTTTTTTCTCAGTGCTGACACCAGGGCTTGCTGCCCATACGATAAGAAGGGGGCGAAAACAATTAGTCAATAGCGGCAAAAGATTTCAGGTGCATGAAGGATACTAATTGGTATCTAAAATTTTTCAACATGCGCAGGTACATCGGCAAGACTTATAATCCTGGTTTTACTGTTAAAACAGAATTTTATAATCTTACCAGGGCATCTTTTTCAGCTTGCAATGGATCTTGTGACGTATTCTTTTTATTTCTATACGGGTTCGGTGGTCCAACAGGCCTAGAAAATGAAGATAATATAATATTTAGAAAATAAAATTTAGCAGTAAAACGAAAAAACCGGTCAAGTGCCAGTCTAACTCGCGCACCGAGGGTTCCGTACCAAAGATGCTAAAAAAAAGTTTTCTTCTATACTTAGCGCGAGCCCGACACACATTTGACCGGATTTTTGGTTTGTTGTTTTGCCGCTTGTATATCTAAAACCATTTTTACGACAGAACAAAAACAAAAACAAAATGTATTTGTATCAAAGATTTAGGTAGTCTTCTAAGGCCAGGTTCGATCTAACGCGAGTAAATTTTATTCTTAGATTAAGTCCGTCCTTGTCATGTTACTTGTGTTGATTTACCACAAGTGACGTATAAATTAAAAATCTATAACCTTAGCCACGGTTTATACAGACGAGACGTGTGGCGGTGGCGGATAATCTAAGTAACATAATATAAACCTTATAGTACGTAGCATAGTGTCGTTTTTGTCGTAAAGGAGAATCGCGCCCGCGCCTCCACGTGAGACGTCGCCCGGAGGCGCGGGCGTAATTCTCCAAACGACGCTATGTTACGTACTATAAGGTTTATAATTGTAACATTCTAACATTGCAATAAGTACGGGTACATCGACCTCTTTCTTTAGGTATTATTCCTTGTAGTTAGTTACTCTTCTTGGAAAAATGAAAGTTTGGTCGAATCCGGCCAATGATCAAATAAAATCTTTGATTTGTATTAATAAACTTTTCATTCAACTGTATTTCCTGTTTTTCTATTTTCAAAGACTATCATAGCACTGTAGCCCCGGGACTTTTTAATTACCAAACAGATTACCGATTGCCGTTTAGATATTTTTGTAAGGTACGAAATTCGGTATGTCATGTTTTTTTGGACTTCATTTTATATTTTTTACGGATAGAAGACATAATTTTAAGAAACATATTTAATTTTTATGGTGATTCATCGAGTTTATCAATATTTTTGGGCAATTTTAAAATTACTTTAATCTGTAATCTCTAATGCAAAAATGGTGGAGAGAAAATAATTTGAACTCCATGGAGAAAAACTACTGACTGCTTTATTAAAGAAAAAAAATCCTGCCTTCTCTTTCTAACTCTATGCTGGAAACAGAAACGGCAACATCAAATGTCTAATTCTGACATTGTGAATGTAGTTTTTTTAAGGCCTTTTAAGTTTCCCAGGGAGTTCACAGGTTTTCCAGTGACGTCACTGGATGGACCGAAAAACGACGTTATTATTATTTTTCTCACGGCCGGTTGTGATCTGTAAGACTTAGGTTTTTATATTAGTAATTTCGTACCTCAGAACAATATCTAAACGGCAATCGGTAATCTTTTTGGTAATTAAAATGTCCTGGGGCTACAGTACTATCAGGCCAATCATGGCTAGTCAATCCCAGATTGATCATTACCGTCCAGCATTCCCGAAAGGTATTTTGTTTCCAGGCGGCTGCGCCACCGTCGGTGCATTGTTACTGCTACTGTATTCTCCAACATTCATCGATTGACCTGAAAAGTTAAACATAAAAATAGTTTTATATCGAGATGCGACACTAGATGTTTTCTTTATTAACTGAAGCAAAAAAAAATCTGCTGTTCCATACTAAATGGCAATGCTTACTCGACTCAAATGTATGCAACAGCCGATTTTTTTTGCTCCGATCGTTTTGCTCCCATAGTAAAAGTAGTTCAGTTTGATGGGTAGACCCTTAGTTTAAAAGGATGCTAATGATATCAATTTCACCCTGTACAGGGTCCTTCTTAATATGCTGAAACTTTTTTGAGGGGATGATAGCCCGTCAAACTGAACAATATTCACAATGGGACCAATATCGAAATCGCGAAATAAAAATCGGTTGTTCTATACTAAACTACGAATCTACTCGATTTTTTTCGCGATTTCGATGTTGGTCCAATAGTGAAAGTTGTTCAGTTTTATGGTCTTAACAACCCCCTTAAAAGATTTATATATTTATTTTTTACTTTTGTGACACCGTATTTAGGGTCTTTCTTATTATGCTGACACTTATTTAAGGGCATGATCAGCCCGTTAAACTGAACAACTTTCTCTATGGCACCAACATAAAAAAATCACGAAAAAAATCAGCTACTCCATACAAAACTACAAACCTACTTAAGCCAAATATGGGACAATGTTGTTAATGACAATGTTGTTGTTGTCCCATAGAGAAATTTGTTCAGTTTGATGGACTGATCATCCCCGTCAAAAAGAGTCAGCATATTAAGAAGGACCCTGTATTGTATGATATGTAAACAGTAAATATTACCTGGTGGTAGACCAAGGCCCCAGGCGTTGATATCGTTGGCATCGTTCATGTCAGGCTTGAAGGTCGCTATGGCGTTACGATGTATACCTGATGCTATATACCTACACAATTAGAAAAAGTTAGTTATAGTCTGTAGCAGTGTTGGGCAAAATGTAGTTAATCACTAATTATAAATTGTAATTGTTAATTGTAATTACTCAATTACTTTTTTGGTTACATTTATAGATGTATGCTTTTCGAAAGTAAAGGTCGATTGCATTAGCCATATGTTATAATATTATTTGTAATTATAAAGAAGGATTCTTTACTTTCTTACATTTATGCATGCATGCATGCATATGCTCACGATTTTATTCCCCGAGGTCGTCCCGGATGTTCTGAAAACTCAGAACATCCACGTTTCACCAGTAGTACCGAAACTGTGTCCAGTGTGACGGAGGGTGAGCCCGTCGCCACTTATAATGGACAGTGGGTACAATACATGCCTCGAAATTGAAGCATGCAGGTTTCCTCACGATGTGTTCCTTCTCCGAAAAGCCAGTGGTGTTCTGGTGTTACAAATCGTACATCAATTCCGAAAAACTGATTAGTACGAGTCAGCCTAGACGGGGTTCAAACCATCGCTTCCTGCACGGCCGGCAAGATTACTCGCCACTGGACCACCACGGCTATAACAAACCAAAACTAAGAAATGTATTAATTTAATTGAAGAAGTAATAAATAGTCTACAAACTACTTTTTATATGAATAGCTATCATCCTTAGTTTCCGAGATATTAAGGTATGTTGGTGACCCGGATTCATTGCTCTAGAGTGTATTCAAATTTCGCTTTCATTTAAGTAAAAAGTCACTCACTCATTGCCAAGCCCAGGTCCAGAAAGCTCCCAATCTTGAGGATAGTGCTCGAAGGATGGCGGTGGACCCGCAGAATGAGGTCTCACCACCACTGTAGACGATGGGTGGTAAGGCTGGTGTGAGTGGTAAGCTGGTGCATGGTGATGGGGCGTCTGGAATGTTTCAAGGTTTATAAGATCATTGTTGCCCCTGCTATGTGCGGATAACGGATACGAGTAAGTCGAAAAAAGCAAAGGGGGGTAAAAGGGACAGGTGCCTCCCTCTAGTGATGTCTGAGTCGAACTAATATATTTCACCACTGAAAATTATGCAACAAGAAACGTTTTACAACAAATTTAAACCGAGTTCAAAACTATATAAAAACCGGTTAAGGGCTACTCGGTTGGTACCACACTTATTAAATTACAAAAAGTTTTGTTTTCTACGGGACCTTTAGCGCGAGACCGACTCACACTTGGCCGTTTTTTTTTGTTATACTGTAGTTTAGCTAGCTCTACAAAAAAAAAATGTTGATGAAAAAAATGCGGATGTTTAAAAACATCAGAAAGCGAAGTAACAAACCTTATGGTGATGTGTAATCTGGTGATGATGATGATGGAACTTAGTCGTGTGATAGTTCTGGTGATACCACGAGCACAACTTGAAGATATGACTTAGTGCTGGGAACAGGAACAGAAGCAGCTTCAGGAACATTTTCTTTGCTGTCGTTACACCCAGAATGAGCGGTAGCACGAATATCAACTTTAAGGCTATTAGTTTAACGACTAATATTATTGCTAGTGCTGCCATTAGTAGCTTCTTCTTGATGTATTTTTCTGTAAATAGAGACAAAAATATGGTAAGATAAATTTAGGATAAGTACATATTCAAATACATTAACATACGTACATTACATTAATGATTGATTGATATTCATCTCATCACTATACTAGGTGAAAGTGTAACAAAACATCCTACCATCCTATACTTCATTGCAAATAAGGACGACGAGATTTTCCGATTCCTAATAAGCTTTCTGGCCAATTCTGAATACCAAATGTACGAGTAATTAATTTATTGGATACACATACTATCCGACATATTGATCTCCGAATCCGAGTTGGACGTTACTAAAGCTGTTCTAAGAATAAGTGAGAAGAAGTGTTTCAAATCTCTGTTTCTGTAATTCAAAATAGCCTTAAAATTTCGTTCCTATTTTGAATGCAGTATAGTAATCTTTAAAGGGGTGCGAATAAAATGCCCGACGACGTGGGACTTCCTAAACAATTAGTGGTTAAGGGAATATAAATTGGAGCGCGCTCCATACAAACGAAGTCTGGTGATATTTTCAATACTAACTAATTAAAGTTAATGACATTTTTCTTTGACAATCTAGAAACTAATCTCTATGCTTGTATGAAGTCAGATTTTCTTTAAAATGTATAGTTTAAAAGGCCACAAAGATTTCCACAAATTCTAAATTAATCCAAGCACTAAAACTGTATAAATTTTAACGAAAATTTTACTTCATACAAGCATAGAGATTAGTTTCTAGATAGTTTCTAACTTTTTCTAAAAAAAAATCATTGACTTTAATTGGTTAGTATTGAAAATATCACCAGGCTTCGTTTGTATGCAGCGCGCATTTACGCATTCGGAACAAAATTCTCTTAAGAGAACCATAAAATATAATAGCTTTCAGACAACGTCGGTACTAAAAAAACTCAGCTGTCCCATATATTTGAATCAAGTAGTAAATAAGCTTTCCGATATAAAAGCTTAATTAAAATCGTTCCAGTAGTTTTTGCGTGATGCATTGTAGAGAAGATGCGGCCAGAAACTAACTTACTTATCTTATTGAAGAACAGCCTTCCTTCCCCGTTAGTTCCATCAGGTTCCAAGTCTATATGTACCAATGCTCCGGTCTTCGTCAGGGCTCTCGGAGACACCTTCAGGGTGGCTCCGTGGAAGAACAGCTCAGGTAGCTTGAGCTTCATGTCGTGGGTAACGAGGAATTTGACTCCTCGATCGTAGAGGGAATCTGTTACTTCCTCTAGTGGTGTTTCTGGAATAGAATAGAAGGGATTTGTTATAGGATTGTTAGGTACCTTATCCGATAAAAGTGAACCTTAAAATCATCCGGTATGGGGATGATTTTTTTCACCGGTCCATAACTTTCAGGGGTGGTTCAGACCATCAAACTAAACAACTTTTGCTATATAGAGTCCTTCTTTATATGCTGTCATTTTTTTTAGAGGATGATCAAACCAGTCGATCTAGCCCAGACTTCTAAGATGACCAGACAACGATATTCTACTTACAATGCCTGCAAATCCATGACTTGAGTAAGTAGGTACTTAAATATTCGTATACCCCATACAATATAGGGTCCTTCTTAATTTACTGACAATTTCCTAAGGGGATGATCAGACCATCGAACTGAACAACTTTCTCTATGGCACAGACAACGAAACCGGAAAAAAAATCGACTGTCCCTTACAAAAATGCAAATCTACTCTAACTAAATATATGAGACAGCTGATATTTTTTTCACGATTTCTATGATGGTTCCATAGAGAAAGTTGTTCAGTTTCACGGTTTGATCATCCTCTTAAAAAAGTGTAGGCATATTAAGAAGTACCCTGTAGAACCCTGAGTTTTTCGGAATTTATGTACGATTTGTAACACCACTGGCTTTTCGGTGAAGGAAAAGATCGTGAGGAAACCTGCATGCTTCAATTTCGAGGCATGTATTGTACCCACTGTCCATTATGTGGTGACGGGCTCACCCCCCGTCACACAGGACTGAGTTTCGGTACTACTGGTAAATCGTGGATGTTCTGAGGTTTCAGAATATCTCTGACTCCCCCTCGGGAAATATAGTCGTGAGCATATGCTGTAGAAGCACAAACTGAGATCGTAAAAAAAACTCTTTTTCAGAGGCTATTTTAAACGAAAACATTCAATTCAATAGGGACTTTCTCTGAAGTAATGCATGCGAAAAAACTTTTCCATTTTCTATACTGAAGGTGTAAGTCAGTTTCTTCAACACCATCATTGTTTATTAAATACTTCCTACCTTCCACGTTCTAGATTTAGTTATTGATCTATGAATTTCTCCTTTCTAACGTTATGTACGTTATTACAGACAATCACGTCAGGTTTCTATTACAAAATCGTGTGTGAGTCAGAGTTGAAACAATTTTAGAAAAAAGTGATGTTCTTAATGTGCGGAAATTGAATGTTTTGAGTCGGAGATGTATGATTTATTGTTTTATTTTATTGATGTAATATGTAATTATAATTAGGTAGAAGTTGTTTCCTCTTTTAACAGTTCATTAAGTGTGTTATATACACTCTATATACAACGTGTTAATGAATAAGCGCAAAACCTCATATACCCCAACTAATTTATAACTAAATAACTAAATTCAAACAAACATTTCATTATTTTGATAATTAAAAATTCAAAGTTATTCGCATTTTAAGTTTTCAGGCAAAAATGATTTGCTATCATTTAAGCAATTAATGAAAGCGCTAGCGTGCTCGTAAATACATTTTAAGAATCTTGTCTTGGTATTAATTAGGGTGAGTGTGCCCGTGCGGTGGTTTGAGATCGAGTTCAGTAAATTTTAAATTTTACTAACTAATTATTTAAAAATTACATATGTTGAAAAAATGATAATTCGATTCTGCTCTCGATTCTGAACAAACTACTTTCTAGTTTTGCGTTAATTCATTAACACGGTGTATACCCTCTTTCATTTATGTATCTTACTGTGTTGCAAAATTGTTCCAAACCCTCTATGTCCTAAGTTGTTTTTATTAAAATCTGCATATTCTTTGGATATCTACAGACGTTTTACTGTAATCTTTGATAAAGACCTGTAACTAACCGAAACCTACAATCTTGGTAGAGAATACCTTTTCATGCTGCTTGTAATAGTATAAATAACCTACGCTGTAACCAGACCAACGGAATGCATTTTAGTTAGGTTATGTGAACTTCTTACTCTTTTTATGTCTAGGGGAAGACCGAAAGATGGTCAGATGAAATAAACATAATAGCTGGAAAGAGCTGGATTTAAATGCAAACGATAGAAACATTTTGAGAAATAAGGAGGATGCTTTTACTCTGTGACTGTGTTATCTAAATTAATTTTCATTCATCCATTTTTTGCATGCCTGAAATGTAATATAATTAATATTTTTATTCATAGTAATTAAATTGGGAAACTTGATGATAAGGAAAAAAATGGCTACCTGTAATAATATTATAATAATGTATTATAGAGGGTTTACAAATAGGCACAAAACTTGAAAATGAAAGTATTCAACTTTGTGAAGTCGCAATTCGTACGAATTCGAAAACCGACTAAACTTTTTTTATTATAGCGTAAATTTTCCTATCCTATCTTCATCATCCAAGCGCTCTTTGGCGTAGTGTAGCTTCGGTATTGGAAACGATCACCGAAGTTAAGCAACATCAAGTCCGGTCAGTCTTTGGAAGGGTGACCGTTTAGTGGTATTTCATCTCGAGCATTTCCGTGCTTCCGAAGGCACGTTAAGCAGTTGGTCTCGTATAGTTCCGTCAGCTGCCGTTGTAACTATTCGTTAAGCCAGGTCAGAGGCCTATTAAGGCGGCTTGAAAATTCTCTGACAGCAAGTTGACGACTAACTTGCCTCCAACACGCACGGGGCCCGCGTGGTGTAGTATGGCCCACTCCCTCTCACCTTTATTCGTGAGAGGAGGACTTTGTCATGCAGTAGGATTCTACAGGCTATAACTAATCTTCATTTAGCATTTCCTCTATCCATAGCTTCAGGAAGAAATCGTTTTTACCCGGCTGCGCCAGAAGGAGGGTTATGTTTTTCGAGCGTATGTATGTATGTATGTTTGTATGTCTATTTCTTTGGCACGGGCTACAGCCTAAACGGCTTAATGGATTTTAACGTTTGAGGTATCATTAGATTTGTAAAAATCGTGAGAGTGACATTGGTTATATTATTTCAAGATGGCGTCTACGAATTAAAAAAGAGAGGGGAAATAAAAAATTTTTTTTTGTTAAAAATTACAATATGGGTATCAAATGAAAGCTATTAATCAGACGATTCCAAATATGTAAACATTATAGTACTTTAATGTTACCGTTTCGACACAAGACTAAAAAGTATGAAATAAAACTAAATTGTTAAGATAAACAAAAAACCCGACTGCATAAAAAACTCTTATTAGGTAGGTATCGCAAACGGGGACAAAGAAAATTTTTGGTTGGTTATTGATTGGTTTGACCCCGCCTGCAATACCTACCTAAAAGAATCAAATTATATTTGCTCAAACAATGTTGTTATAGCTGATTAGTAATTATAGAGCTTGTTTTTCTCTTTTCAGTTAATAAGTTTTTATGCAGTCGGGTTTTTTGTTTATCTTAATAATTTAGTTTATTTCCCAATAACTACTAGAAAATAGGCGAGTCTAATTTACCATTGTGGTTTGCTTTTATCAAAATAACCGTAGAACGTCGGTTGTTTAACCTTTATTTAAAAGTCCCTTTGCGGTTTACCCATAAAGTGGTAGTTCTCCCATAAATATGGTAGTTTCTGTAGGTTGGAGTGCGGTTAGCCTAGTCTCGCATTTATTGGTTAGGTCTAGAAACTTAGTTACTATTGTTGTAATCTAAACTCAGATCTCGGAACTAGGTATTATAATATGGCCTGAGTGAAAATCTAGGTCACTCCGAAGAATGACTTGTCATCATTTCATCACGTGTCAAGTCAAAGGTCGAGGCCCAGTCGGTAGTGAACCTACCTGCCATACCGAGGGTCGCGGGTTCGTATCCCGTAAGGAACAAATGTTTGTATGGTGAATATGAATATTTGTACCCGAGTCATGGATGTTTCTATTTATACAGGGTCCAACTTAATATGCCGACAGTTTTTTAAGAGGATGATCAGCCCATCAAACTGAACAACTTTCTCTATGGGGCCAATGTCGAAATCGCGAAAAAAAATCCGCTGTCCCATACAATTGGTTCGAGTAAGATTTCAGTTTACTATGGAACAGCTGATTTTTTTTTCGTGATTTCGACATTTGTCCCATATATCAGTTTGATGGTCTGATCATCCCCTTAAAAAGTGTCAGCATATTAAGAAGGACCCTATATAATAATGTATTTTTATATCGTTGTCAAGTCAACACAATAATTATAATACCATTCCATGTTAGATTCTGGTACTTTGAATGTGACTATACTCCATTTCAAATAGCAGCGAAATTTTAAGGCTATTTTGAATTACCTACATAAACAGGAAAATTAAGTGACTATTTTAGCATACTATACTGTTAAAATAATTCAGAATCACAACAACTGGTACACTTTCACCGATAACATTTCTATTAATAGATTTGGTAACAAACTCAGAACCAAAAACGAAAGTATATTAAAGATCTAAAAACGAAAGTGATAATACGCGTCTATTTCTATGATAAATGTTTCAAAATAATCGTTTTAATTTGTACGTAGAATTCTAGAATTCTGAGTAGCCAACTCAAAAACGACTGAAATTACGAGTGCCATATATTTTTTGTAGAGTTCCGTACTATCTTAGCTGTCCGCCGTCCGTCTGTCTGTCCTCTGTAATTTTTATAATTTAAAGTCGTTGTGGGTGGCTGAAGAATTTTTAATAATTGTTGATTATAAATAAATAACTTTATTAAAGCACTCAAAATCAAACTCCACGAACATAATAAATGTACATACAGGCAGAGAGTTACAGAAGCTGCAATTTGCAAAAACTAAAAAACATAAAGTAATTGGCAGGCAGGACCGTTGAATTTTTTTGATCCTTATAAGAAACAATACGAGACATAAAAAAACGTTTTTGCTAATTTCCCATTTTCTTGCTAACGGTATTTTCTTCAAAATCTGCGAATGCATTAATGCAATTTCTAAATGGTTCAAAAAGTTAAGTATAGACACTGTTTACGCTATTATAATAAGATACCAGAAGATATTCTTATCTTGCCAGAGAAAAACTTTAAGTCCCATGTTAAGTCGTCTGTATAAAAAGGTTACTATAAGCTGTATGATTATTTGAATGACGAAAATGTCTGGTCTTGACAATTTTACACTATGTAATTCAATATTTTACCTATATGTAATTGTAATTTGTATAATTTGTTTTGTTTAAAAGATGTGTGTTGTAGAGTTTCTAGCCGCGAGTCAAAAAATGACATCGAAAAGCTATCAATGTGATATTTTAGGAAATAAGAAATTTTGATTAGATTTAATTTATCTGATAGTCTTCTAAGTCACGGTTTATACAGAAGAGAAGTGTGGCGGTGGCGGATAGTCAAAGTAACACAATTATAAACCTTATAGTACGTAGCATAGCGTCGTTTGGAAAATTACTCGATTACGAATACTAATTACGTGATTCTCCTTTGCGACAAAAACGACGCTATGCTACGTACTTTAAGGTTTATATCGTGTTACTTAGATTATCCGCCACCGCCACACGTCTCTTCTGTGTAAACCGTGGCTTAAAACGTTATCCTTACCCTATTGGCCTGTCCACCGTGTATATCTCGGCCCCGTTATTACTTAGCTATAGTGTGCCCCATAGTAAGTTTATTTCCTATCCATCCATCCATAAAAATTTCACTACTTCCATCAGAGGCCGCGAAAGTAAAAAAACGACGCCAACTTTACTCAAACCCCTTTCGTCAAATGTAATAAAGCATGCTGCAAGGTCATCGAGTTTAAAACATAAGTTAACATTTGCTCCGTTTTAATGTTACCGTTATTTTTCTACGCGAAAGACCGTGCCAATGGACCATCACGGCTTCTATACAGGGTATAAGAAAAAGTTTCATTAACCTTTAAACGACTACCTTTAAACGACTAACATACTCTACCCATCAAACTGAACAACTTTTACTATGGGAGCAAACCTGTCAGAACAAAAAAAAATCTTCTCTCTAATACATTTGAGTCGTGTAGGTATTGCAGTTTAGTATGGAACAGCTGATTTTTTTTTGCGCTCACAGGTTTGCTCCCATAGTAAAAGTTTTTCAGTTTGATGGGTAGAGTATGTGGTGTAAAGTTTAATGATACTTTTCCTTAAACCCTGTATAAACTTAAATTCCAACAAAAAACAATTTTTATTTCTTGTTTACAACACCTACTTTATTTGGGACTAAAGTTCTTTTTTTTCTATTTTAGTAGGTACCTTCATCTCGAGCGATTCCGTGCTTCGGAAGGCACGTTAAGCAGTTGATCTCGGATAGGTCCTTCAGATGGCGTTGTAACTATTCGTTAAGGCCTATTAAGGCGGCTTGAAAATTCTCTGACAGCAAGTTGACCACTTACTTGCCTCCACCAACACGCACTGGGCCCGCGTCGTGGCGTATAGCCCACTCCCTCTCACCCTTATTAGGGAGATGAGACCTTTGCCCTGCAGTGGGATTCTACAGGCTATAACTTACTTACTTTTAGTAGGTACCTACTTTACTTGGGACTACTGCGAGAGTGCGATAGTTCCAGATACTTATTGAAAAACCTCTTTACAGAATCCTTACACGTAAACCAATGCTAACAAAACTATCTTTAAACCCAAACGCGTTTATGTTAAACAAACAGATAAAAGCTAACCTTTGACAAAAGGCCTTTGTAAGATCAACAATGAAGAATAATATGAGTCGAATACATTAGAAGCTCATTAGAATCTTGTACGCTTGTAAGCGACATCTTTCTACTTTCGTTTACATTTTTAAATGACGTTTGACATGTGTAAGAGAAAATCGTGAAAAGACTACCTCCAAATAGGGCCATTTTTGTACTACCTAATGTTATGTGCGGCGTTATAAAAATATGTTAATAATAGTTTGCATAAACATATTAAACATGTACTTTATATATGAACTTTATATATGTCAACGATATATTTTGTCGTACAAACGAGATTTCTTGAATTTCATGATGAATGTTTTTGACCAAATTGTGCAAAAATGTCGGAAAAAAATTTGATCGGATTTAGTGGATAGATCGTTTTTTTGTATCGCTAACTGCGCTATTTTTAATTACTTCGAGTGGTCATAATATTAATTTGAATATTTTGTTACACAAAACTACTTTATTTTGAGCTATTTTTGCAATTGGACTTCTATCATATTCGTATATATTATAATGCGTATAACAAAGCTATCACATGCATATCACAATTTAGCCGAACGGTCCATACACAGGCGCATATTGTCATTTATAGGCAGAGATTTGCAACACGCATCGTTAACATAGATACCTATCTAGTAATTTAAAAAAAAACACAGCGGTCTAATTTAAGCCTGAACTTGATCAGACAAATAACTCGCCCCTTGTTGGTCCCTTGAGGTTTAAATTGTACACGCGAGGTTCTAATTTAGAATATACGCGCTTCGTTTCTTCCTGTGGGTGTTATACGATGGACAAGGTTGCCTTAAGAAAAGTTTATTCCGAAACCGCTAATGCGCGCTGCATACAAACGAAGTCTGTTGATATCTTCAATACTAATCAATTAAAACAATCTAGAAACGAATCTCTATGCTTGTATGAAGTCAGATTTTCGTTAAAATATACAGTTTTAATGCTAGGATTAATTTAAGATTTCTATGGAAATCTTTGAGGCACTGTAACTTTAAAACTATACATTTGAACGAAAATCTGAATTCATATAAGCATAGAGATTAGTTTCTAGATTGTTCCTGAAAAATATCATTTACTTTAATGGGTTAGTATTGAAAATATCACCAGACTTCGTTTGTATGGAGCGCGCTCCGAATTCTATTCCCTTAAGAATCAAAATGTAGCTCAGTAGACGACGACAAACAGTTTTCTGGTTTTCCCTTCATTTGTGAATACTTTGTAGAGTTGCTTGATATCAGGAAAATGAATTGAGTCCAAGTTTCTTTACGGATACGGCTTGACATATAAGGCTCGAGCTGCTCGACTCATTTGAGTGACATGGAATGCCTCATTGTTTAAACTTTGTTCATTTACACAACTTGCATATCCATGGTTTTGAAGTAGGTAAGTACTACACTTTCCTTTTGCATAGTAGGAACATGGTTGTGGAAATGTTATGGAAATATCCTGAAGATAAGATGGACTCAAAATGCTTTAAAAAGTAGGATATCGAGTTCAGTGGAATTTTACCAAAGGAAACTTATACAAAAGAATTTTGCATTATTCTAGAAAATTAGTTTTCTTCAATAAAAATTGAAATCGGTCGGTCCATACGTTTGGGACCTACGATGGTACAGACGGACAGATATAGGGTTCAAACTTATAACACCCCTCTTTTTGCGCTAGGGATTAAAAATGGCTGTAAGGATTTCTATACCAAAAATTATGGGATTTTGAGGGCAAACAATTTATCAAAAATTGATGAAAATCTTTAGAAATACTGGTTTTTAACATCGCTAAATCGAACTGCAACAAGCAGTGGTCCGTTTGCGGTAATTAAAAACATCGAAGTTCTATTCTTATACAATTTCAGTTCTAATCACATTGTAATCCAATTACTATTCAACTGTGCTGAATTTCGCATCGCGCTAAACTCTATATAACTGACAGCCCCTAGCGTCTGAGCAGATCTGAGCTATCTGTCAAAACGGCTCTAACGGCTATCAAGAGCAGTACTGCGATTAGCGCAATATGAAATCTTTCAAAAGTTATGTTTCGTACGTAGTCCAATCACTATTCAATCACCGATTATTTTCCGCGATTGCGGATAGCAGATGTCGGATTGGGCGACCGACATCTGCTAGTCGCAAGTCGATTTTGCGCTCACTTTTAAATGAGTAATGAGATAAAGACTTAAGAAAGGATGAATTTTGTGAAAGATGATAATAATTATAGAGAATGAAGATAAAGAAGTAGAGATAAACATATAAAACATGGCCCGCATTCATACTGGTAGTAATGATGAGCCAATTAGTGACACCATTAGTCGAACAACAAATCCATGTAAGTATTCGCAAAACTTATTTTTTTAAACGTCCATCGCAGCACGCACCCATAAATGTGTTTTGGAAACATTTGAAAATCTTTAGGAGGCGCGGCCCACTACTGAAATAACGACTAAGAGAGATAAATTCTGGATGTTAAGTTTTTTTTGGTCTTCATTTTATATTTTATACGGATAGAAGACATAATTATAAGAAACCAATTTAATTTTTGTAGCGATTCATCGAGTTTATCAATATAAATTAAATTTTAAATAACTTTGATCTTGTAATCTCTAAATGCAAAAATGGTGGAGTGAAAATAATTCGAACTCCTTGGAGAAAAACTACTGCATTATTAAAAAAATAAAAGAAAATCCTGCCTTCTCTTTCTAACTCTATGCAGGAAACAGATGCGGCAACATCAAATGTCAAATTCTGACATTGTGAATGTATTTTTTTCTTAATGGCCAGTTATATTATGTTGATGTTAAGTTTACCAAGGAGTTCACAGGTTTTCCAGTGACGTCACTGGACGGGCCGAAAAACGACGTTATTTTGTTAAAAATATCTGTAATCCTTTCATTTTAATATCTCTTACATAGACAATATTATCATTGAGACAAATGTCTTTAAATGGTTTTCGATTCAGCCCTCCAAAAAAAACTTGACAAATTATTTTGAAAATTAAAATTTAAAGTTATTGGCATTTTAAGTTTTCAGGCAAACATTATTTGTTATCATTTCAGCAATGAATGAAAGCGTTAACGTGCTCATGGATACATTTTAAGAATCTTGTTAAGGTGAGAGTGCTCAAGCGGTGGGTTGATATCGAGTTCAGTAAAATTTAAATTTTACAAACAAGTCATTTAATATTTTGAAAAAAAAAATTCCTATGTTGAAACCATGATAATTCGATTCTAATCTCTGTTCTAAACAAACTACTTTCTAGTTTTGCGTTAATTCATTAACACGTTGTATATTACGCCGATCCTTAATATCGTAGTAGGAGATAAGGTCAAGAGAATGACATTCTAACCGTATTTTCAGAGCTCACTACTTTCTTACAAACGTAAACAATGATGATTGTGAATGAGTTTCTTTTCATTGTTATAATAATAATGTTATTGCACTTTCTTGTTCTCGAAATAAATATCTGGGTATTCAAAGTTCATTAATTTGTTTGAGAATGTTCGAGCTTCATTGCTTCGCTTACAGTGGTCTAATATATTTATTACGTTAAACAATCTGTCAACGATAGATAAAAATCTAGTGATTTATTTGTAAATTTGGTTTTTTGCATACCGGAAATGGTCACGGTATAACGAAAAGTTCGGTTTACCTGACGATGGTCTGATCATCCTTTTAAAAAACTGTCGGCATTTTAAGTTGGACCCTGTATATTACTTACGAAATGTGGTTTTGTTTAACTAAATGAAATAGTAAAAAGTGTCAACTCACCTGATTCTTCGTCATCGTCTATTTCGTTCTCCTCATCCAACGACCTCTCCTCATTTTGATCCTTGCTGCCCGTGAGATAAATCACATTCGCTTCTTTACTATACTTGTTAATGTCCACATTATTTTTCTTAAAGCACACACTACCACCAACATTCACATCTCCATCGAATTCTAGACTCTTGTCCAAGTAAGAATAAACGTTATTTTGCAAGCAACTCACTGAAGGTTTCACTGTACACTTGTTCAATAAATTATCCCATAAAGAATTTCCAGTCCTAAAAGTTCCATTGGAATAAACGTCACTTAAAAATCCTCTTCCAGCTATGGCCTCTATGACTCTTATTTGTTTCGGTAATTTATTATCGATTTCATTTTCACTAGAATTGACTAATTTGACATTCGTTGCTAGTAGAATTACTAAAGCTAATTTAGCTATATCGATTATTTTAATCGTTTTTCCTCGCTTTATTCGAAATGTATATTTAGCGCATATGCGCAAATAACGGTAGAGCGCAGCCATCGTCACAGCATCACTGATTGAAACAGTAGCTTTGGTATGCTTAAATATATTTTTCTTATACACAAAGGGCCTTGTTACAAGCAGTCATGTATGAATGTATTAATTCCATTCTTCTTGTGTAAACATGAATTTTTAATGTTCGAAAGTGTGTCGTGTATGTCTATTGTCGTATCTTCGTATTTTCGTTGACATGCGTCTTGGTGGAAAATTGGATTCATGCGGATTCGTCTTGTCATCTCATCTGGAATAGAATAAGAATAGTTTTACGTTAGGAAGAGTAAATAAGACAATTGTTAGGATGTGTGGGCTTTATTATACAGTATCAATACAGTTGGAAAATAATACGGGATACATTTTTTTGTCATTAGGTTAGGTGCGCATTATTTCCTCTAAATTTTATCAATGGTTTTTCATATATAGATATTTCAATTAATAGGTAAATAACAAGGGTAAAAAATATAACGAATAAATTAAATAAACACCCTATAAACCTTGGGGCACCGCACTCAGGAGGCTGGCAGCATTCCCCCTTTGGATTGCTAGGCTTATCCGTTTTATCAATACAACCTTGAAATCCAAAAAAAAGTACAGCAAAATGGAAACTAACCAAAAGAAAACAAAAACTGTAAAGTCATTAATCTCTGACAATTTTATCGAAGTTTCAGTAATAATCGAATGCGATTTGGGTGTGAACAAAGTGTTTTTCATAGATTTAATTAATATCAGAGATCTTCGAATCAGCTTTCGTCTACGCTCTGCAGGGTATTAGCGTCTTCCCCATTATGCTACTCTTTTCTCTCCTGTGCCAGTGACATCCAAGACTTTCCTGCTGCCTTCGCCATATCATAAGCCCACCAGCTGGACGACCCACTCCTCTCTTGCCTGATTGAGATCAGGTAGGCTTAAGCAGTTTGTTTCCGAACCAACAAAAACTTGATCTATAATGATTGGTTGCCCAAGCGTAGTCAGATGGAAAGAATTCAATGTAAAAAACAAACGCAAAGATAGAGATTGATCTGCTTCATAAATGAGTTTTGTGTGCATAAGACTGTTGCATCTCAGTACGTGTATTATTTTTGAATTACAAACACTAGTCTAATCCTCAAATACTGAAAAAAATACAAAACAATTATCTGTCATTTTCGTATGCGAACTTGAATTCAAAGTAACACTCCACTCGGGTCTCTATTGAGTGCATCTTTGAGATTTCTTGTGAATAGGACTTTTTTGTCGACATTTTGATGATTTGGTTTCATGAATACATTTGGATTTGGCTGCATAGATTGCCAGCGGACTTCATACCTATGTTTTCATTTCATACCTTGAAGATATGCCATAAATGTTGGCATGAAAGCCTTTTCAAATCAATGGTAATTTTGAGGTCAGTAAAACCAATAGGCTTGCTTTATTTTCCTTTTGGACAGAATACAATAGTCATTTATTTTGGGTTGAATTACTTACGACGTTATTAGGGTAGTGAGAAATTTTGCTGCAACTAGAAAATAAAATTTAAATAAACTTGTTTTTTCAATTTTCTATACAGATGTAGAAACAGCATACAAAACTATGTCATGAAACCATTATGGTGGAAAGGCCTATTTGTTGGCATCTGACTGAAGACCAGGCCATACCTATTCGTCAGTAATTATTATGTATGCCCCGTACAATAAAATGGACAAGACCTGACAAAACAATGAAGCGAAAGTTATTGTAAATTTTCCTTTGTTATTTTCTTAGCTTTCCTAAGAACAACGAAACATAATCGTATTTTAGAGTTTAGGCTTTAAATTTAGTTTGCATGACCTGTTTTAGTTTAGTAGTCTTGGCTTTAAGTAGGTGTTTGTTTAATTGTTTACTTAACCTATGGCAAAGAAACTACACTCTAACGACCTTCAGCCTATGATATAGTATGGATTGTTCAACATTGCTCTTCACTTGGTACAAAGTTGCTAACTTAAGTATATAAGGTCCTTCTTATTATGCTAACACTTTTTTAAGGAGATGATCAGACCATCAAACTGAACAACTTTCTTTATGGGTCCCATACATTTGACTTAAGTTGGTTAGTCAGTTTAATATGGAACAGCAGATTTTTTTTGCTATTTTCATGTTGGTGCCATAGAGAAAGTTGGTCAGTTTGACGGTCTGATCATCCCCTTAAAAATGTGTCAGTATATTAAGAAGAACCCTGTATAGCGAAAAAAAAATCTGCTATTCCATACAAAGTTGTAAACCTACTCGACCCCAATGTATGGGACACCTGATTTTTTTCGAGATTTCGATGTTGGTCACATACAGAAAGTTGTTCAGTTTGACGGTCTGATCATACCTTTAAAAAAGTGTCAGCATATTAAGAAGGACCCTGTATAACTGGTACTAGTTGTGATGTATGCGTCGTGGTGGTCTAGTAATCATGCCTGCCGCGTAGAAGGCGATGGTTTGATCCTCGTCCAGGCCGACTCGTACCAATGAGTATTTCGGGATTTATTATACGTTTTGTAACACCAATGGCTTTTCGGTGAAGGAAAACATCGTGAGGAAACCTGCATTCTTCAATTTCGAGGCATGTATTGTACCCACTGTCCGTTATAAGTTGCGACGGTCTAACCGTCACACTAGAGAGTTTCGGTACTAGTGAACGTGGATGTTCTGTTTTCAGAATATATCTGACTACCCCCTCGGGGAATATAGTCGTGAGCATATGCTGTATTACAATTTATTTGTATTTTATTAATTCATCAAACCCTTAAATAATAGACACAGTATTACAATAATAGACACAGTTCACAGAAATGTATCTATCTCATTAGATATCTCAGACGGAATAGAATCGTCGTTTATGCAATTTTTTAGGAAAAAACAAAAAAACCCGACTGCATAAAAAACCTATTAACTGAAAAGAGAAAAACATGCTATATAATCACTAATAAACTATAACAGCTTTATTCGGGCGAATATAATTTGAATGTTATTAGGTAGGTATCGCAAACTGGGACACAGACTATTTTTGGTTGGTTATTGGTTTGTCCTACCTTTGTTTACCTAATAACATTCAAATTATATTCGCTCAAATAAAGCTGTTATAGTTTATTAGTGATTATATAGCTTGTTTTTCTCTTTTCAGTTAATAGGTTTTTTATGCAGTCGGGTTTTTTTTGTTTATCTGAATAATTTAGTTTATTTCATACTTTTTAGTCTTGTGTCGAAACGGTAACATAAAAGTACTATAATATTTATATTTTTGGAATTGTCAAACCACTAACTTTCATTTGATACCCATATTGTAATTTTAAAGAAAAAAAAATAGTTTATTCTCCCTCTTTTTTATTTCGCAGACGCCATATTAAAATAATATAGCCTATGTCACTCTCACAATTTTTACAAATCTAATGACACCTCAAACGTTAAAATCCATCAAGCTGTTTAGGCTGTAGGCCGTGCCAAAGAAATAGACATACAAACATACATACATACATACGCTCGAAAAACATAACCCTCCTTCTGGCGCAGTCGGGTAAAAAAGACTCATATCAATTCTTTGCAAAAGTGTAAACCAAATTTTCTTTTACACAAAGACAATTAGATTCTTTGAAAGAATTGTCCTCGAGTAAAACTAGCTAAACTCCTATAAAACTATGCTAGTTAAGTATGTCGGTTGGTCATCTGCTAACCAGTCTTGTACAGATATAATTTACTTGCCGAGATGAAAGAAATGTGGACACGGTTGATTAGGCTTCTTAATAGACTTGTTGGAAAAATGGATGAATTTGGTTTGAATTAGAGCTAATATAAATAACAAAATTTTTGAACTAACAGTTTTAAAGTTATACTGCATTGACATACAAAATAATGAACGTCGGGTTTAGTGCAAAAAAATTCTCGAAAAAAGTGTCCGAAACTAATCTACACAAAACTAAGCACGTGTATAATAAATCATTAGACTTTAAGCCACACACTATACCAAACTGAAAAACTTTTACTACGGGAGCAAACCTCAGTCAGTGCAAAAAGAAAATCTGCTGTTCCATACTAAAC
The DNA here is from genome assembly GCA_963924505.1 of Agonopterix alstromeriana. Lineage (NCBI taxonomy): Eukaryota > Metazoa > Arthropoda > Insecta > Lepidoptera > Depressariidae > Agonopterix > Agonopterix alstromeriana. Next base: position 8,318,883 of record OZ004682.1, read on the forward strand.
TGCAATACCTACTGGACTAAAATGTATGGAGCAGCAGATTTATCACTGACAGGTTAGCTCCTATCCCGCTGCTTCGGATGGCACGTTAAGCCGTTGGTCCCGGCTACTATCTCTCGTGGTAGTAGTCGTTACATAAAAATCACGTCAGAGGCCATAAGGCGGTCTGAAAAAACTCTGACACTAGGGCTTGCCCTATAGTAAAAGTTGTTCAGTTTGATGGGTAGAGTATGTGGTTTAAAGGTTAATGATTCTTCTCCTTACGCTCTATACACAAGTTAGATGCTTAGTGCTTAGGTATCGGATAGTGTTAACATAAAAAATTTGAAACCAATTTTAAAAAATTATTATAATTTCAAATAATAATAAATTTTACTTTCTTTTTATCAAATATAAAAAAAGTGTACCTAACTAAAACTCGCCGTTAGGATCCTCCCGATAAAATAAAAAAATTGCTAGGTTTCTTTATTAACTTCAACGCATACTCCATTTCAAATAGCAACGAAATTTTAAGGCTATTTTGAATTACAGAAATATAGGGTCCTTCTTAATATACTGACAGTTTTTTAAGGGGATGATCAGACCGTCAAACTGAACAACTTTCTCTATGGCACCAATATCGAAATCGCGAAAAAAATAATCAGATGTTCTATACAAAACTGCAAACCTTCTAGAGCCAAATGTATGGGACAGCAGTTTTTTTTTTTCGCGATTTTGATGTTGGTCCCATAGAGAAAGTTGTTCAGTATTATGGTCTGGTCATCCCCTCAAAAAAGTGTCAGCATATTAAGAAGGACCCTGTATAGGAATCCGATTTTTTTCGTTCTGATTTGAAATGAAGTATAGTCAAAGATAAATGTGACATCTCAAATGCTACAGTAACTCCATGTTCGCCTTCTTAATCCCAATAATGTGGTCCACTCATTGAAACGTGTTTATTGACAAGGGAACTAATACAACCGGTTAACTTTGAACATGTTCCGGCGGCTTAACTTCCATACATAAACTTACGACTATATCCCTTTCAAGATTTTCAGAAGCTTTGCTATAACTACAGAGTTAAATTATGGATTAACAAATTTTTGGAGTAATTTTTTTTCTACTTTTTAGTCATAGTGGGCCTGACTCATGGTGAAAGCTCAATTTTTCCCCATACAGTAATCATCTTCATGATTAGTAGATTGATCCCTTAAAGATTGACAAATTATTTCAATACCATGTACTTAACTACCTGGTTCGTAACCTACGAGTACGTACATTCTTTTAAATAGCCTCGTGTTTTTTTTGTGGAAAATCTTATTTAATTTCACACACATTATTTCATTTCGTTTTTGCGTTTTGCTTATTCTCATTTCGTTGCCGATTCGAATATTCTGAAAATGTTATGGTTTTATAGTAAATTGTAAGTTTAGTATTTTATACAGGGTGTAAGTGACAGCCTAGCGAATACTGAAACGGTGAACTCGGACCATCAAACTGAACAACTTTCACTATGGAGCCTATCTAAGGAATCGCGAAAAAAATCAGCTGTCCCATGCATTTGAGTCGGGTAGGTACAGCAATTTTGTATGGGACAGCTGATTTTTTTTCGCGATTAATGAGCGTGTAGTGATGTTCAGTTTGATGGTCTGAGTTCACCGTTTCAGTATTTGCTAGGCTGTCACTTACATCCTATTTTAAAGTAACTTTTGTGTAGGTTTTCATTTTCTCTTTAGATAAATTGTGCTCATGACATTTCAAATCTCTATAATCAGGTGATATGGTGAAATTATTAATCTTACGTTATTTGCTGGCCGTACTTTTAATATCAAGTGTATTAGAAATTTCACTTTTATGCATCAATCTTATCGGAGAGTGCAGGGTTAAAAAGCTATTTATCCAGAGAAAGTGATAACTTTCGATATGATGCGCTATCTTCTTGTACGGTAAAAACTAAATATTCAAATGATATATAATCTACATTCATAACAGTATGTCTGTGTTTATCTTAAGGCGCTCACAGTAGTGACACAGTATAAGAAACAATACAGTACGGACACTCCCTGCCCCCCATACATTTTAACCTTACTCGCGCTTGTTAGGAAGCGTGGTGGAAAATGTAAACAATGGCGTATTCCTTCTTCTTCTTCTTAATCTGTGGGCAGCAAACACTTGCGTCGAAGTTTTTTCAGACCTACTTACGACCTCTGACGTGGTTTTTATGTAACGACTACTACCACCATAGATAGTAGCCGGGGCTAACGTCTTAACGTGCCATCCGAAGCACGGAATCATCGTTCTTTTCAGACAATCAGATGATTCAGCCTGCAATGTCCTAGCCAACTGGGGAAAATGTACAAAGTGACATATCACTAGGTGGAACCTAAACAAAGTGACATATCACTAGGCGTGACATATCACGTAGGCCCCCGTGGGAATCGAACCCACGACCTCCATGTCAAAAGCCCAATGCTCTTAACCATTACACCATGGAGGCGTATTCCTGTATTGTGAGTATTCCTTTCTTAATTACAAAAAAATACATTGTTATACATTGCTCTAAATGTTTTAAATAATAAACATGTACGGTTTTAAGCTCTTTATTACGTTATTATTTATAGGGCAATAAAGTTATAAGATAAAATGGGTTCTGTATTCTAATAAAAAAAAACAAGCTCTAAAGTCGTTGCAGTTGGCGACTTAAGAACGCAATGCGTGTTTAATAAACAACACATTTTATGTTTTATTATAATATACTTGATGTTGTAAATTTCAGTATCAAAGAAATATATGCGTGTATAAATAAATTACTTAGTTACTGTATAATTACTGATCCGTTAACTATTATACGATGACATCTAAATCACCTAATACCTACCAAACTCTAACAGTAATTTTACCACTTCCAATCCTCTCGCTACCATTTCTAATTATTTTTCTTACTGGTGTCGTATACATTATACTTATTTATTTGTATTTGTGTGTTCATTGATGTTAGGCGCGGTTTATACAGAATAGACGTGTGGCGGTGGCGGATTGTTAAAGTAACACAATTATAAACCTTATAGTACCTAGCATAGCGTTGTTTGGAGAATTACGCCCGCGCCTCCAGGCGACGTCATCTGGAGGCGCGGGCGCGATTCTCCTTTACGACAAAAACGACGCTATGCCACGTACTATAAGTTTATATTGTGTACTTAGATTATCCGCCACCGCCACACGTCTCTTCTGTATAACCGTGGCTTTAGCTAAACGATATTTCAAGCTTAGTGAGAGATTTTATGCAGTACTTTATACCTCTTTTTGGAAGCTTTTGGTAATGAGAATATGTCAGCCCGAGTGGAATGATACAAGCCTTTAAGAGTGCTATACAAGATGTACTGGGACAGATACAGATTTTATATCAAGGGCGCCATCGAACGGCAAAAGACCTCTTAACAAAGTGGTATAGTTGTTAGCAATTCGGAGAGAGTTTTTGTTGACATCTTCTTTTCTATCAGAAAATACTACGGGTAATATAACACCAAAACAACTAACACGCAATTTATACTTAAGCAGTCGCAACACGCATGCGTTTGAAAGCAAGAAGCGCTTTCTTTAAAAGAATGATGGCATGGAGATGCATAAAACTGTCCAAAATATTACGTGAAATCTACACGATAGAGAACTCGCGACGTTTTCGTGATAGGTTTTAGAGATTACTGAATTATTTACGTTTTGAAAGTCTGCTTTAGTAACTGTTAAATAATCTGTGTTTTTGAGTTGAATTTTAATGTATCTTTTTAAAGTTGAATTTAAAATAAAAGTAGCTTCGTATTGACAATAAATATGCTATTAATTATATAAGTATACTTTCTAATTTACAATATTAAGTTAGAGCCATATCACACAAGCCATTTTTTGAATTAATTTAGCAACTGCATCGCTGCGCCATCGCAACGGAATCACCGCTATTTTTACCCGACTGCGCCAGAATGAGGGTTATGTTTTTCGAGTATACAACGTGTTAATGAATTAACGCAAAACTAGAAAGTAGTTTGTTTAGAATCGAGAGCAGAATCGAATTATCATGGTTTCAACATAGGTTTCATTTTTCAAAATATTAAATAATTTGCTCGTATAATTTAAAATTTTCTGAACTCGATGCCAACCTACCGCATAGGCACACTCACTCTACTTACTACCAAAACAAGATTCTTAAAATGTGTCCACGAGCACGCTAGCACTTTCATTAATTGCTGAAATGATAACAAATAATTTTTGCCTGAAAACTTAAAATGCGAATAACTTCAAATTTTAACTAATTTCAATCTCTTTATTTTGTTATAAATCAGTTGGGGTGTATGAGGTTTTGCGCGTATTAATTAACAGGTTGTATAGGGTCCTTCTTAATATGCTGACACTTTTTTAAGGGGATGATCAGACCGTCAAACTGAACAACTTTCTCTACGGCACCAACATCGAAATCGCGAAAAAAAAATCTGCTGTCCCATATAAAAGTACAAACCTACTCGAGCCAAATGAATGGGATAGCTGACTTTTTTTTCGCGATTCCGATGTTGGTCCCATAGAGAAAGTTGTTCAGTTTTATGGTCTGAACATCCTCTTAAAAAACTGTCAGCATATTAAGTTGGACCCTGTAATGTTCGTAAGTATGTCTACTTCTTTGGCACAACTTACAGCAATACTAACCAATTAAAGTCAATGAAATTTTGCTGAAACAATCTTGAAACAAATATCTAAGCTTGTATCGTGCCCGATTTTCGTTAAAATATACAGTTTCAATGCTAGGATTAATTTAAGATTTGTATGGAAATCTTTGGGGCACTGTAACTTTAAAACTGTACATTTTAATGAAAATCTGACACGATACAAGCATAGAGATTTGTTTCTAGATTGTTTCTTCAAAATTTCATTGAGTATTGAAAATATCACCAGACTTCGTTTGTATGGAGCACGTCAGCAGTAATATACCCTTAATAATTCATACCCGTGCTCACGGTTCATACTCGATTAGGCGCGCGCTGTTATAGCTTGATTATACTCTAAGAACCCACCCCATTTATATCTATAAAATAAAACCGGTCAAGTGCGAGTCGGGCTGCTCGCGCACCGAGGGTTCCGTACCACAGCACCACACAACTTTCGACAAAAACGATTTTTTTCTCCGGGACCTTTAGCGCGAGACCGACTCACAATTGGCCGGTTTTTATTATTTGTAGTTATACTGTAGAGCTTGCTCTATAATCAAACCAAGTTTGACGTTTGTATGCATTACCGTTTTTACGATAGAGCGAGATGATAAAACCTGGACAAAAACTAGTTTCTTATATGAGGACCCCCCTTAATTGCTAACTTTTTTAAATTTTTATTATTTGTTTGCAAATCCATAATATAATCATAATCTGTGAAAATTTCAACTGTCTAGCTATTACGGTTCAAAAGTTACAAGCCTAAATTGGTAGGACGGACGGGCAAAGTAAGCTTAGTAATAGGGTCCCGTTTCACCCTTTGGGTACGGAACCCTAAAAACAAAAGCGCATCTTACACACCTCAATGATCAGAACTCGGGAATCCAATGCTTCGTCACGCTTTCGAACGGACGCGTGCTGGGTGCGCGCTCAGATTTTATAAATGAACTGGATGCGTTGTAATGATCTGCATTATACTTGGAGATTTTGTTTCCGTCAGGAGTGTTTAGTATTATGAGATTGACTGGCTTTTCATTGTTTTCCTTCAAACATCGTGAGAAATCCTTCATGCTTCAATTTCGAAGCTTAGGCCGCGTTCAGACGACTCGCACCCGCCCCGCACCCGCGCCCGCGCACGCCTCTCTCGCGGCACCCGCATCTTACCCGCATGAAAAATACATTGCTCATGATTCTGAGGCCGAGATTCAGAGACAATTTTTATGGTCTTAGCTCGAGCTAAGCGTGGCGAAAATGTGTGGATTTTGACATAAGGGAGTCCGAACTAGGACTTACAAATCGTCTCTGAATCTCGGCCTGAGTCTTATAACTATGACACATTATGGTGGACGCGGAGCGGGTGCGGGTCGTCTGAACGCGGCCTTACTTATTGTATGTTCACTATAAGGCATCGGGCACGTTACCTGTCAAATCAGACAGAGTTTTCAGTTCAGCAGTGTTATATGCCATGGCTATATAGACCTATGGTATCCACAGATCAATAGCACTGCTGAATCAGTCCAGTGTCTTATAAATAATGGACCGATATTATCAATGTGGATGCTATCAAGTGTGGCCTGAACTGTCTTCAGATCCTCAATATTGTCTGGAAATAATATCCGACGGATCGATGAAATGATTCATGTATAATTACCGTCCTCATTATTATACTATACGTTTAGCTTGATAGGATAATCCATATTTATATATCGAATCACGCATTTGTCGGGCTTAGTAAAGCGAATCTAAAAGTCTAAATATTTCCGGACTTCATCTCTGAGTTTACAATCGAGTCGTCATATCGCAATCGCATGTGTCATTTACACCCTTATTTTTAATTTAATTACTAGAAAAAATGTAATGTGTATTCAGATAATAAAACTAAACAACTTTCTATAAGGAGTATGGGTCGAAAAGCTATAAAAATGTTTGGACCACCCATAGAAAATCGATCGACAGATCCACACTTTTGAGGTGCACAAATTTTTATCGTTTTTCGACCCATGTTCCTCAGTTAAAGTTGTCTAGTTTAATTATCTGAATACACCTTTATATTTTTTCTAGTAGGTGATCAAAAAATAGTTACCAACGTATGCGTTTTAAAAAATTTTGAGACTGTGGATTCTACGTAGGTATGAAGGCAACGATGGAATGTAAGGTATGACCTACCGACTGGTTCAAAATGATTGTATGCAATTTTACCTGACTGCGCCAGAAGGAGTTTAACGTTTTTAGTCTTTAATTTTAGTTTGATTTGTGTAATTCCCAATACTTTTTAATAACTCTTATGAGGCTTTGCTTTAAAAAAAGTTTGTCCTACGTTAGCGGTCTATGCTGAAAACGCAAAAGTTACAAACACAGTAACAGCCTATTAAAATGTTTAACTTTAGTTTCATTGTAGCATGTGGCATAAACAATGTATACAGAGTGTAAGGGATAGCCCTCCGCAAACAAAAACGGTGAACTCAGACCATTAAACTGAACAACTTTCACTATGGAGCCTACCTCCGGAAACGCGAAAAAAAATCAGCTGTCCCATATAAAACTGCTGTATCTCCCCGACTCAAATGTATGGAACAGAAGATTTTTTTTTATCTGACATGTTTGTTCCCATAGTTGTTTAGTTTGGTGGGTAGGATCATAATTAGCCTATTTACTTCTCACTGCAGAGCACTGGCCCTCTAAGCCACATTGGGATTGGAAGATTTTACATAAGGACGCATTCAAATTTTTTCTTCAGCGTGCAGATTTTCTCAGTTGGCCCCGTTGGATGAGGGCAGCGTGAGACCGGTCGTAGTGGCGATCCTTGGGGGAGGCCTATGTCCAGCAGTGGACATCCATTGATTGACATAATGATGATAATATGTTCTTTAGTTTTAATAGTATAACTACGTCTCAAAGAATGAAACTTTAGTAACAGGTAGATGACACGATATTGTGTCAAGACCTCCGCTTCTAAATACCTAGTAGACAAAGTTGTATTACGTTATGCAATACAACCTGCCCACCAAATAATTTCTACTCTGCACGTGTTTCGCTCCACCAAGGAGTATCCTCTGGAGTAAACCGACGAACGTCGAAACAGAGTTATTACTCCGCCGAGCGTCCGACACCGACCGATGGATTTCCGCAAAGTAACGCCTGATTCAATTCATTAGAAACTTTAGTACTCTATTCTGTATTCTACGATATCACAGAATAATTACTAATAATACACATAATATTGGTAGTATTCCTGACCACCCCAAAAGGGATTTCCGTCGTGAGTTTATGTGTTTGTATACAATGTCTTGTTTCTTTATACTGGTCACATCTAGTATTATAAACCAGAGTTTCTATATGCATGTTCGCGTGAACAAACCGATTGACTTTTGATTTCGAGTGCATACTCCGGTGAAATTAAAATGTTTTCGAACGGACGCATGCGGTTTCTGTTTTTTTTAGCGTAATTATAAATTGTCTCGGAGAGTATAACCATATTGTTGCGGTTTGGTGGTTTTTTTTGTGTATGTGTGAAAATAAATGATTGTAAAATCTGCGGTTCCATACAAAATTGCGAACCTACTCGAGCAAAATTTATGGGACAGCAGATTTTATTTTCGCGATTTCCATGTCGGTCTCATAGAGACAGTTGTTCAGTTTAATGGTCTGATCAGCCCCTTAAAAAAGTGTCAGCATATTAAGAAGGACCCTGTATAAAGTGAGCCTTGCTGTAACGTACCAAATATGCTAACGGTTTGTTAAGGCGATGATCAGACCATCATTTTATTTCATTTTATTCATGAAATCCGAAGTGATCGAAGCCAATAGCTTATATTACTAAAATAAAACTTAAACACTTAACGTTAAATACTTTCTCTGATTTAAAAATATGCAGAAACCTACAAGCAATTAGAAACAACACCTGCATTTTCATTTCCAAATTAACATAGTGCCTTCATAGTAAACTTCTACGAAACACAATTCTTATTCCCGTTGTTTTAAAGTTCAAAATTGTTCAAATAAGTATGCGTATGCTCACTTAGCAGGAAATTGTTAATGGAATACTAAACAAAGTCAAAAGAAAGGGTATGAATGTTTGTACAAAAGCATTTAACTTTCTTATCTTCTAGTAGATAAGACTCAAAATACCGTAAGTTTGCAGTAAACAAATCTGAAAAACTCATGTCTGCACTCAAAGATGTGAAATGTCGCTACTTTGTTCAACATCCGCAAAAGAATAAGGGACCTAAACGCTTAGAGTTCATTGTTTAGTATGCAAAAAGCCGTGGTGGTCCAGTGGCGAGTAACCTTGCCTGCCGTGACCGACTCGTACCAATGAGTTTTTCGGAATTTATGTACGATTTATAACACCACTGGCTTTTCGGTGAAGGAAAACATCGTGAGGAAACCTGCATGCTTCAATTTCGAGGCATGTATTGTACCCACTGTCCACTATAAGTAGCGACGGGCTCACCCCCCGTCACACTGGACAGAGTTTCGGTACTACTGGTGAAACGTGGATGTTCTGAGGTTTCAGAATATCTCTGACTACCCCCTCGGGGAATATAGTCGTGAGCATAATTATGTTTAGTATGCTTATAGTTGATTTCGACACCTAACTGCTCCTGGTGTCGAGAAATGGAAACTCACAAACGAAATTTTGCAAAAAGTGATAGTCGCACACATACCCATGGAGCCTGCTGTGCTTGCCCTTATTCTAACTTAGTACTTCCTATCTCTATGTTCTCAATGTGGAAAGAAAGGAGCCGCTACGATCAAAGAAGAGATCGAATGACACAATAGTCATCAACATTTAAGGGTATAAGATACGATAAAGATAAATATTATTTATTTGCACACCAAAATACACAAAAAACAACAACAATATACACGAACAAGAAGGGTACAAAAGGCGGCCTTATCACTAAAAGTGATTTCTTCCAGACAACCAGTAATTTTCGTTAGTGGCGTCATCAACGTCATATGGAAAAAAATCTGAACAAGTAGAGTTTTGCAGTTGTCAGAGGATGTCAAGAGAGTGAATTTGTACGCCATTTTTTATGGTAATCAGACTGTTTGATTTTTACTAAAATGTTTTCAAAAAGTAGATTTATTGTTTTTTACAAATCTTCTAAAAATTTTCATACAGTAGCCTCATTTTAAGGAATTTTTAGACAAACAGTGTCTGGATTTTACGCGATTGCTTAATAAACTATATGAAATATACAAAAAAACGATTCATTTGATTTTTAGTTAAAGGCAGGTCTTTTATAATAAATACTGGACATGTAATAGTATATCACTGAAAACAATGTTCCTGAAAGTTGGGGTTTTAGAAAATATACCCTTAATGTCAAATCTTTTTTTGAAGCTACCACCGCGTCAGAAGATGTTGTTGCTATAGAGAACATGCGGCCAGAACCTCTATGAAACTGCTCTTGGAAAACAGTTCATTATAATGGGCCATCCATGCGAATTCACATGACCCTTTAGGGCAAGGATTTATCAGTGTATACTTTGTTCGTTGCTGTGTTGGGCATCAATCAAGAATGATATGTATTTGTTATACGTCAATATGGCACATAGTCCATCATCAATCATGATATTGTAAGACGAATGAATTAGTAATTAATCATCTGCTCATCTGTCTGTTTGTAAAACTAGGGAAAGGCCTGTGCGTTTTCAAAACATCTTTATCTACATAAGGTACAAAATTAATATAATTATACTAGCGTAAAATAATAAGTTAATGAGTCAAGTTGTTTCCAGCCTTCTAGGAAAAGTACCACAGGGCGATGTTTTGGTAGATGTCTTCTTATTGTTGGATGTTTTTGTAAATATTTTGATTACGTTTTTCACACTTTATTTGTTTTTATTACGTATAACGTATATACATAAACTCAAGAACGTAACCCACTTCGTGGTGGTCAGAAACATTTCTAGAATTACCAACTTTCTGTTTTAGAATGCATTTGTAGCAATGTTCATATTTGAGTTTCAGGATGTAATGATGTGACGTTGTTTTTATTTTTGCCATAATATAAATACCCCATACAGAATGTGGATTCTGTTCAAGGTGAGAGTAAATAGAGGTCATGGACGAGTGTGCGTCATCTCGACAGCGTTACTTTCCATCTGTGAGGAGGTTAATAGCCTGTCCAGTCATGACACGGCTACGATATTGTAGTAGAGTAAAATCAATGTTGTTTTGTGACTGACTTGATTCATAACTTTGTAAGTGCTTAGGACAGTTTGCATTTTGGTCAACGGTGATTATTTTCTTCATTTTGATAGACTGTACATACTTAGCTATTATATGACTATTATAAAGTATATAATAGTCATATAATAGCTAAGTATATACTTATTAATATAACGTAAGAGTAGGTACCTTATTATGAAAAACAATGTTGGTATGGAATTTAGCGGGCAAGGCAACCAATCAATCAAATCAATTTTTTCTATAGACGACTTTCTGAAGACATTTCAGTGATTCTACCATCGTCGGAAGGTGTTATCGTAAAGAAGATGCAGCCAGAAACTCTACATCTTAATTTGAAACAAAATAAACAGAGTAAACGTGTGACATTGAATTACATAAAGTAAAATAGTCAAGAACAGACATTTTGGTCATTTAAATAATCGTCAAGTATATAATTAGCTTATTTACACAAAACTTTTTTTGTCAGATATATTTAAAACTATAAACAGATTTTTTCAATTTCAAATTCTGAGCTATTTGGAATTGACAAAATAGTTTTTATTTAAATAAATATTTTATGACTACCGTATTTCCATAATTACGGTAATTAGTGTAAACGATTTTACAACTACCAAATGTGCAGTTTTAGCAAGTTAGTATAAAGATCATAATAATTATGTCACCAAGAGGTGTTCGATTTTTAGCCATCTGCTTATAAAAACTGCTAAGAAGACAATAAGTATAAAAAATACTTAATTGATTATATGCCTTAGTTGCGTCGTACGCCAATTAAGGAAATGTGACAATCTTTTATAGACAAAAACCTCATGACAAGCAACTGTTTAAAAAGTCACGTGTAACTGACATGTGGCATCTACTATAGCTTTCCTAAAGCACTTATAAAACCTTTAAGTGACCTTATTACAGCCGGTTTTTTGTTTTCCCCCAAAATTTCATCCGGCATGACCATATCCGAGAAGCATCGATATGAGATTCCGAACGAAACGAGTAAATAAACTTTCACTGCCAGAGAGAATGCTTTCCGTTTATTATGTTTTGTTATTAGCATTTAGTTTTCTTGCTCATTTTACATGGGGTTTAAGTGTTGGTAAACATTTTATCTCTCTTTCACTCCCGTTGAATTCTCCGATTTAGAATACAGCGAACGCTTTATTGGAAAAACTAATTGTTTTTGCGCACCCCAAAAGAGATAATGGTCGTGTTTTTATTTATGTATATACAGGCTTCTTCTTAATATGCTGACACTTTTTTAAGGGGATGATCAGACCGTTAAACTGAACAACTTTCTCTATGGGACCAATGTCGAAATCGCGAAAAAAAAATCAGCTGTCCCATACATTTGGCTAGAGCAGGTTTGCAGTTTTGTATGGGGCAGCAAATTTTTTTTTCGCGATATCGTTGTTGGTCTCATAGAGCAAGTTGTTCAGTTGGATGGTCTAGTGAACGCTTTATTGGAAAAACTAGTTGTAGCAATGTTTCTGCGCACCTCAAAAGAGATTATGGTCGTGTTTTTATTTATGTATGTATGCATGATATTTTTAATGGAATGCGTGTCAAGTGATGATAGGTAGCTAGCTATTCGCCCACTGAATTACTGCTTCAGAAACCTCAACCCTTAGTCGTCTCATACGACACCCACGGAAAAAAATAGGGTGGTTCTAAGCTGAATCACACGGCCACTACGCTTTTTTGTACATGAATGCATCGAATAATATAGGGGCCTTCTAAATATGCTGACACTTTTTTAAGAGGATGATCAGACCGTCACACTAGACAACGTTCTCTATGGCACCAACACTGAAATTGTGAATAAAGAATCTGCTGTTCCATACAAAACTGCAAACCTACTCGAATTTAATACTAATTTCGATGTTGGTTCCATAGAGAAAGTTGTTCAATGTGACGGTCTGATCATCGCCTTAAGAAAGTGTCAGCATGTTAAAAAGGTTCTTAATATGCTGACACTTTTTAAGGGGTTGATCAGACCATCAAACTGAACAACTTTCTCTATGGGACCAACATCGAAATCGCGAAAAAAGTCAGCTGTCCCATACATTTGGCTCGAGTAGGTTTACAGTTTTGTATGGAAGAGCAGATTTTTTTTTGTGATCTCGATGTTGGTCCCATAGAGACAGTTGTTCAGTTTGACGGTCTGATCATCCCCTTAAAAGTGTCAGTATATTAAGAAGGACCCTGTATAAGTATTTGGCTGATATAACCTCAGCGTTAAAAAAATAATTTAGGTATTGATGCATTTCTAAAACCTCTTATTTACGACTTTATCAATAAGTACGTTTAAACATCATAATCGTGTCCAACGAAATTAGTTGAATAGCCCTTGAGAAATTTAAGTAGGCAAGTATTCTATTCACTTTAACAAAAATCTAAAAACAGAAGTTGACCTTTGCTGCAATATAAACTTTATGGCCATGTAAATACAGTATTTCTCTTTGACGACAGTTTCGTGTCTTTTTCCAAATTGATCAACAATTTGAGAGTAATGATGTGAACAACAGTACCTGATGACACAGATGATATAAATATCTGTGTAAGTTACTGTTCAAATGCAATTGAATTATTAAAATTAAAAAATTATTAGTACATCACAGTTACAGTTACAATCATTATGCACTTACACAGGTACATAAACAAACAAACAAAAAATTGGGATACAAAAGAAAATGTTTTGTGACCTAAGGCAAAAGGTGAGTGACGTCAGCTGTGCTGTTCCGAAACCGTAGGCTCGGCCAGCGCTGTTTTTCAGCCACCACCTTCTCCCTGAGATGATATGCGGGAGACAGGTTTGATATGAGAGGGCTGGACGGTCTACTAAGAACTAAAATAGAGCAACAGTAGGCTCAACAATAAATTTATTGAAAAGTTGATGGATGTTTTTAATTCCATTAATAGCGATCCTTTTGTTGTTGAGTTCGACAAGCGGTATACAGATAATATTATTAGCATTCTTTTAAACTAAAAGTCTACTCATCAAACTGAAGAACTTTTATTATGTGAGATTTTTTTTTGCTCCGATCGGTTTGCTCCCTTAGTAAAAGTTGTTTAGTTTGATTGGTAGACTCTTAGTTTAAAAGGATGCTAATGATATCAATGTCACCCAGTTTGATAATCTGATCATTATTATAACACTTTATTGTACACAAAGACATAATAATATACAAAGTTGAGAAAACATATACAAAGGGCGAGCTTATCTCTGAAGAGATTTCTTCCAGCAGACCCGCAAAAGAGACAGTTAATAATTACAAGGCAAACTTATTGTGTACACAAACAATAAATACATTATACAATATATACCTACAAAATACAATATATATAATTATGTGTATACATATATATACAACGTGTTAATGAATAAGCGCAAAACCTCATACACCCCAACTGATTTATAACAAAGTAATTAGATTGAAACAATAATTTCATTATTTTGATAGTTAAAATTTAAAGTTATTCGCATTTTAAGTTTTGAGGCAAAAATTATTTGTTATCATTTCAGCAATGAATGAAAGCGCTAACGTGCTCATAGATACATTTTAGGAATCTTGTTTTGGTACTAAGTAAGGTGAGAGTGCCCGAGCGGTGGGTTGAGATCATGTTCAATAATTTTAAAATTTACATACAAATAATTTAATATTTTGAAAAAAAAATACCTATGTTGATAACATGATAATTCGATTCTGCTCTCGATTCTAAACAAACTACTTTCTAGTTTTGCGTTAATTCATTAACACGTTGTATATCACTTATGGTAGAGAGAGATAGTGCTCTTTCGTTCTCTTTTTAAATATAGAAATAGACTCAGAATCGCGAATGTCGGCGGATCATCCCCTTAACAATAATCAGTATATTAATATATATTAAGTTGAAATGAACCCAGTATAGGAGACTGTGAGTTTCTTGTAACTATTTCTATCCAGAAAGTGATTATGCTTCAGACTATTGTTACTCCTTTTAACCAGAATCAACAGGGGCTACCACTCACAACACTAGCTTGGGGATGACTACGATCTGTAACGGATCCCGCAATGAATCTAATCAAAGAATATAGAAGTGCTAATAATAAATATTCGACTGCTCTACTTTGCAAACGGGAGACGGCGAAAAGAATTGCTATGGATCTTTGACTAATTATTATAAGGACTAGCCTTGCGGTAGCATTTCCCCTCTGCCACGGTATAAGCACAATTGATCTTGTGCATTTACATTAAATTTTACACCTTATCACTAAACGAGACAGCCTATAATTGCGAAATAATAACTTCCAACTTAGAACGTTTGGGGTTCACACGAGACTACTTTTCATGATTTTTAACATTCAAAATTAGAATCTAAAGTTATGGGGAATAAAATCCAAAGTTGCGGATTTCATGTTACCTCGCCCCCCGCAAAAAGTGGTAGAAATGTTTGTTAGTAGAATTACACGCGTAACCAGTCCACATATAAATAGTCAAAGCTATGGATATTAGTAAGCCAACTCCAGAGATAATTTATGGCAGACAAAAGCACCAATAAAATACGAGTAGCATTAAAGAAACAAAAGTAACGTAAATACTTAAAGTATGACCTAGTTTGCTTCCACTAGTTATCCTTTCTTGTCTTGTCCTTTCTACAATCAGAGGTGAGTTCAGTTACAGGGAATTTAGCCGGTAGCTACGCTGTGTGAGCTTGAAGACTGATGTCGACGATGCCTAAAGGGATAAGTCGCCTCCACAAACCAGAAATAGTCTGTGGTCGCCATCCCGTACTAACATATTGAAAGTCAGCTTAAGATTAAAAGTGTTCAAAAATTCGTGGAACTTTTGATTTTCATAAGAGCAGGTTCTAATAATCTGAGATCGGAAGTGAATGAGTTTACAAACATGCGTGCCAATGGATTTTTCCAAATTAAATGTATTGAATACATCGATTTAAAAAATGTTGGTCACCGTTTTACGTGGCTACCTTTCTACATTATGATCTTATGTCAATGCATGAAGGTTCATATTTGTGTGAACTTGACCTTGAGTCAAGAAAGGCTTTGGAAAGATATTATACCTACTAGTTTTACATCGAAAGCTTTTATAACCGGTTTCCATTTTGTTTAAACTAAGTTCTAATATTGTGTATGTCTATTGACAAACGAGCTAATTCCCTTCGGGGTGGCCAGAAACATTACTACAGCAGCCATCAGCCAGTGGTATTTTTAAAGTTCCGTACCCAATGGGTTACAACGGGACTCTATTACTAAGCCTACGTTGTCCGTCCGTTCGTCCGTCCTACCTATTTAGGGCTGTAACTTTTGAACTGGACCTATAATAGCTAGACAGTTGAAATTTTCACAAAATACGCGTTATTACGGCGGGTTTGTTAACAAATAATAAAAATCTCGAGTAAAAAAATATCAAAGTTTTTTCTTCTCGCTCTATCGTAAAAACGGTAATACCTCCAAGCGTCAAACTTGGTGTGATTATAGTGCATATTCTATGGTAAGATTGCAAATAATAAAAACCGGTCAAGTGTGTGTCGGTTTCGCGCTAAAGGTCCCTAAGAAAAAAAAAATGTTTGTATATTAATTGACCGGATTGAATTTTATTTATTTCAGGTTAGTGGCTAATCTTTCACCCACATAAGCGATGAATACGACACCCACGGCAAGAATGGGTGCGGAGTTTTCAGGAGAGAAAACAGGAACCACACGCAACATTAAGAAGTATATATTTTTCTATAAATAACACGTAAAGCCTTACCCATGGGTAAAATTAGGCAGGAGATTGGGTTGTCCAGCAGCTAGGTTGGCTACTGACAAATTGTGAAGTACTTGTATGCAATTAGATCAAAAAGAAGGGCATGATATTTTTACCTATTTAATGGGCTTAGGTATTCAGGCCTGGAGTGGGCGGAGGTAGAATATGTAGGGGAAGCATAGAAGTAATATTCTTCAAGACTGAATACTTTTTTTTGACTTATTGGCAGTAAAATAAGTAGTACTAAAAGCAAACCATATTACAGTATCAGTGATCGAAAAAAAGGACTTATTCACTTTCTATTAAAGCTATTAATCACATGCAACGCAGTTCTGACGTGTATTGACCGACGATAGAATACAATCTCTACAAATACGTTGGATATAAGACTAAGTGATGTTAGCGATAGAAAGTGAATTAGTGGAGATGATAGACGTTGTAATGTAATAGAATATTACCTATGTCATAAGTAACAGTAATCTTATGAATCCTATGTTAAATATTATGTTAGAAATTGGCTGCAATATCACGAATGGACCACAAATGCTTGTTAAGGTACAAGGTGTCTTAACCGCAAATTGTTGAAACTGTTTTGTTGATAAAAAAAATAACTGGCTATGTGCGAAGTGGTGATGGGAACTGATAAATCGATCGCAGCGTCCGGGGTGGCAGAAATGTGTACTTTTGTTGGACAAGCTGTGTAAAATATGTTTGAATCTACGCAAATCCACACACTAACTCAACACGAAATCTCCAAAACTGAAAAGACCACAAACTTAAAATTTGGCAAGGAAGTATCTATTGGAATCTAGGTGCTCACTAAAAAGGGTTTTTGAAATGTTTTTTTTTTTTTTTTTTTTCTCTTTATTATTTTTATTTTGAGAGGGTTTTTCCTTACAAGAAAATGTCACCCCCATAATATCTATATCTAAAGCCCTTACAGCTACTACAGACAATTTGTAAACGTATAGGTAGGTACATTATTAGTCAACTAAGGGTCTTCGCCTCATCCCCACCTGAACCATTTTGTAAAGTAGTCTGGCTGTGCCCGATGTGGGCTCAGCCAAAACACTATTACAATAGCCTACCTCTAAATTGAAGTTGCTACAGTATAGAAACTGTGACCTCTCTGCTTCGTTCCGGACACACTCCATGAGAATATGGTAAACATCCTCAAGGACTCCGCACTCGCTACATTCTGGTGATGCTACCTTGCCCATTAAGTAGCCAAAACTATTCAGAGGAATGTGCCCCGAACGGAGCCTAAAAGCCGTGATAATATCCTTCCTGCTCATATCGGCTCCACATATCCAAGGGACGCTAGGTAGGTCAGATTGAATGGTCTTATACCAAATACCTTTGCTAAGTGATCTTTCATCAAAGGATTCCTTCCAAAGTTTGGAGCAACGGTTTTTCACAATATGAAGAAGGTCAGTGAAGTATGGTACACATACAAATAAATCTCCTTCTACCGATGCCTGTTTTGCAAGCAAGTCTACTTGCTCGTTTCCCGCTAAGCCGATATGGGCAGGAATCCATTGTAAAACAACATTTTTATTTTTTAATGACAGTTTATAGATGGCATCCACAATTGAGTAGGCAATCGGTGTTCCTCGAAAACTCGAGGTACAGCGAGCCACATGTTGCAGTGCACTTTTCGAGTCAGACATGATCACAAAGTTCTCAGAATCTATGGTTTCAATATATGCTAAGGCTTCTGCAATAGCTATTAACTCCACGTACATAATACATATTTTAGAAGTAATTTTTAATTTGCAATGGACATTTGTCTGAGGATCGAAAAATGCTGCGCCTATACCACATTCGTCTTTGGAGCCATCCGTAAATATTTTATAAAAATTTGCGAAACTTTGATTTATAAATAAACTGCAGGAATCTCTTAAATTAGAAGTTGAATAACAATGTTTACCTTTATCAACAACATCTATGTTCGCCTTAATTGATTTAGCCAGATCCATATTGCTTACCCACGTGTCTAGCGTAAACATCTCAAGCTGTACACTTCTATGTATAGGTATGTCACTAAGATAGTCGTGAATGTTACATAACAAAGGCATTGCTTTGCGGCGCCAATATAGGCCTCGGCATAGCATTTTTAACTTGTCCAACAAGTTTATAATCTCACCATTCTTAATTGACTTACATTTTAGCCAAAACTTAGCAGCCAAATAATGCCTCCTTATGTGCAACGGTGGTAGACATAATTCGTTTTCCATGACGTGAATAGGCGTCGTTTTGATGAAACCCCCTATTACTCTCATGCATTGATTTTGTACTCTGTCGAGCTTAATTAGATGTGTTTTACAACTGGAATCATAAAGAAAACTTGCATAGTCCAATCTACTACGTATAATAGCTATGTATAGCCGTCTCAAATGTGTAGGGTGCACGCCCCAACCAGGACCGGTCAGCATTTTTAAAATATTAACAAATTTCATTGTTTTGTCCCTAATTTCGTTTATGTGTTTTGACCATCTCAGTGAGCGATCGAGCCATAGACCTAAATACTTCACATGGTCCACTTCTTCCAAATATCGATTATCAATTTTAAGGTGGGCACGTTCTCTTTTAAAACCCCGTTTAAAAATGCAAACTTTGGATTTTGCGGGAGATATATCCAGGCCTAATTCTAACAGTAATTTAACCATCGTCTCTAGTGCATCCTGTAATTTTAGTGTACCTTCTCGTATATTAGTGCAGGTGGTATATACTACAAAGTCATCCGCGTATTGGGACACACAAACGTCATTAATTTGTTTGCAAATATTAACAGTTGTAATATTAAACAGTAAAGGTGATAACGGGTCACCCTGCGCTAAGCCACGGTTGGTACTTCTAACAATAAATGAGTTATCTGTTTGTATTTTAAGGTTTCTATATTTAAGAAAATTCCACAGATATATACAAAGTTTTGAGCCCGCCCCTAGTCGATCCAAAATAGCTAACAGAGATGGAATGTCCACATTATTGTAGGCGTTATCTATGTCTAAAAAACACCCTATAGTCATCTTATTTTCGGAGAAGCCTGTCAAAATTCTAGTAACTAGACTCCCTAGGTTGTCAAGACTGGACCGCGCTTTTCTAAAACCCACAGTATTATTAGAGAATATTAATTTCTTTTCACAGAACCATTCTAGTCTCTTTTGTAGCATCGAATGAAAAACTTTACACAAACATGATATCATTGATATCGGCCGGAGTGATGACACATGATTAGGATCCCTTCCGGGTTTTGGGATAGCTACAATAGCGATCTCCCTCCATTGTTTCGGCACAAAACCTGTCTCATAAAATCTATTGTATAACCACAATAAAATTAGCTTTCCGCTAATTGGAAGATTTTTTATCATAAGATAAGAAATGCCATCGCATCCAGGAGCAGTATTTTTTACATGTATGCTGCATTCCAATTCTGACATAGATACAGTAGAATCCATCTGAGAATTATAAGATATGAACGAGGGAGTATCGGTCGAAACATAATCAGGTGTTAAGTTATGTAACAGCTCATTTGCCTTATCTTTGTCAACATAGTGAGGAGGTGATTTATAACCTTTTACCCATCGCATTTTATGCCATAACTCACTCAATGATGAAGACTGATTTAAAGACGAACAAAAGTTATGCCAACTCTCACTTTTAGCTTTGCGTATTAAACACTGTGCGATACGAATTTTTTCTTTGAGAATGTCTGAGTTGTGTGGAGTAGGGTTACGGCGAAAAATTGATAATGCAAGCCGTCGTTCGGCCACCGCTTTAGACAAGGTTTGATTCCAATAGGGCTTAGGGATAAATTTACTACTAGGATTTTGGTTATATTTTATGAAGGGGATAGATAATTCTGCTGCTAGATTAATATAGTCTTCGAAAGTGTTATATGCCTTCTGAGGGTTATCAGTGAAACAAAACTCCGCGCAAAGCTTTTCTAATATCTTTTTGTAGATAATCCAATCTGCCTTTTTGAAATCTCGTCTTGCCAACTGTTTCGTAGAGTGACTTATAAGGGTTGTTAATTTTACCCCTCTATGGTCACTTCCTAAAGTTTCGTTTAAAACATGGTAGCTAACTCTAAACGCAATATCAGAAGAGGCAATAGATACATCTGGCGAATACTGTTGCAGCACTCCGTCCACCAGTTTAACCCTGGTTGGTGTGCAATCATTTAGTGTAACTAAATCATTTACCAATAAAGCATCAAGAATTTTAATACCTCTCGAGTCTGTCTTCCGAGACCAATTTGTGTGGTGTCCGTTGAGGTCCCCAACAATTAAAGCTTTAATACTCACCAGAGAGAAGACACGCTCCCAATCCTGTACACTGGTTTGAACAGAAGATGGGCAATACACCGAGACTATATTCTCAATTTCACTGCAATTGAATAGCTTTACATGCACTATTTGGATTCCAGGGTTGCCACCTAGTACCCTACACATTTGAGCTTTTATAGATTTATGAATAAGAACTGCAATACCTCCATACGAATCATCACGATCACATCTAAAAATGTTGTAATCTTTGATCTTCAGATAACTGTCGGGCTCCAGCCACGTCTCACATATGGAAGCAATATGGATCTTTTCTTGAAACAATAAGCTTTCTAATGCCAACATCTTAGGTCTTAAGCTTTGAGCATTCCACTGTAGAATGTTCAAACTTTTATTACCCATTAAGATAACTTAACACTATTTTCAACATTGGCCATTCAGCCATATTATCCACTACGACTAAGGACAACCACTCTAGACAGCACCTCACTGCACTTTGCACTTTAGCTTGAATCGTTGCCCCCTTTAGAAAGAGAATGTCTTTCAATCTTGCCAGTAGCTCCCCAAAAGAGATTTCTCTACCTCGCGGACTATGGTCGTCCTTACCTGATGCATCGTCTGACCTGTCCTGCCAATGGTTTTCTGGTGTATCGGTGAACCCTGAAGCACCCGGCCCCCCTTCTTGATTCTTCTTCAAATGACTTACCATCTCAGTCTTAGTATTACGAATACGCGTAGTCGTATCTTTTTTCCCCTTACCCTTAAGGACTTCGGCAAACGAAGCTTCATGCTTACTTGCAACTGTCTTAGTGTGGAGGTAATCAGTGAGTTTGTTTTTATCCTCATAAGGTGTTCGTGGTGGATTGATTGTTTTATTGTCGATATAAGGGCCAGGACTATCCTCCTCCCACTTTGAATAGTCCTGCTCATCAGACTGTGGAATGTACACGTCTCGTGCTTTTTTATACGTGCAATTGAATTCGGACATGATCTCCCGAATCCTTTTTTCTTTGAGAAAAGCTGGACACGTTTTCTCTAGCGCCATGTGATTACCCCCACAGTTGACACACTCGAAATACTTTGTGTCACAGTTAGCGTGGTTGTTGCCACATTTCGGACATATTATCTTGTCCGACGGGCATCTCCTTGCTGCATGTCCTAGCTTCCAGCAGCGTGAGCACTGTGAGACCGGAAATACGTACGGGTCTACCTTGATGCGCAGATCATCTACATAAACATTAGGAGGCAGATAAGATCCCCTGAAGCTCAGCCGAACGGTTTCACTTGGCACCCACTCCCCATCCTTATAATAACGTTTCAGGCGGCTTACAGATGACAGGACTGCTGGACTGACGCACGAAATGCTTTTCATGATCTCCTCTTCTGATAGATTTAAATCCACATCTCTGATAATACCATGCGAGAAATTAACTTCCATATCTCTCTGGAATCTCCATCCTTTTTCAATGAGCTCCTGACATGCAATCATCTTCTCTCTATAAATTTCGCTTTCAAACTGCACTCTTATTTTGTATGGGCTGAGATACTTAATTTTTATTACCTGTGAAATTCCATGCTGCTTCAACAATTTGGCTAAGGCAAATTGTTTAGGTAGTTTGTCCCTGCACGCAACATATAATTCAATATTTTCATTAGCATTTTTTTTAATTTTCTTGTCCTTTACGACCTGAGTCCAACTACTCTCTTCTTCTTCCTCCTCTTCTCTATTTCTTTTTATAGGTCTTTCTTTAATCTCTTCCATCTCTTCTGCTTTTGAATATCCGCCTTCCTCTATTTTACTACTTATTGAATTTTGTATTATTCTCCTATAGTACTCATCCAAATCATCTTCAACATCCTCAACATCCTCTTCATCTCCAGGTTTCTGCTTATTATCATCCATCTAGTACGCTTAAATAACGTACATACCGATAGATGACAATTATTACGATAAATAACGCTAAACACTTAGCTAATCACTTAGGCGACCGGACCGGTCCGGTCGATAGGTATTAGACTCCCGTTGCAACAATACGAAGACTATTAATGCATCCGAATGCACAATAAACACGCGACCGCCTCGCACGAGTGCCGCAGAGGGAATCGTTTTTGAAATGTTATCTCCAAAGGTGTGAAAACCGGGATAAAAGTATGTACGGAAATTGGCACTGCAAATATCATGTATATATAATGTTGCTAATATCTATAGTTTTTACATTATTTTATTATAAAAATAACAAACATTTAACTAACATGTTACTTGAAATAATTCACGGCGGTCCGACACAGCTAGGGGCGCTAGTGTCGTGCACATAGCCAAATTAAAAAGAAAACATCGTGAAGAAACAAACATGCTTCAATTTGGAACATGAACTCAATATTACTAGATTTGGGGGCATGTTATACTAACTGTCTTGCACAAAATAAAGTAATTCTAATATCGATTCAGAAATATTTTAATAAAAGTTTAAATTATGAAGTAAATTTCTAGAGAGTTGAAAAAGCAACATAATTTACTTAGCACAGCTGTTCGGTTTTGCGAAAATGAAATGAAATTTCTCTCTATTTATAACCGGTGAAAAGGTAATAGGATAATTGACCACTTAGGTATTTATGTTTTTTAGTTAAGTTTGTTTATTTTAAGATGTTTCTACAAAACGAGACGTAAACTTTAGAATAGGCAATTTCAATGTTCGCTTTTTCCCCACATGTCATCTTTCAAACCATCCATCCAACTTGTGATTAGTCTTTTTCTCCTCATCTACCCTTAACACCATTCTTATAACGGCTGTCTCCACTTATCTACCCGCTTACGCTGCTACAATTACTCATGCTCTCTCGCTCGCACCACGCCGCGCGCCTTATGGTGTTATGCAAGTCATTTCATAACCTGTGGCGACACGTTCCACGCCTACTTTGCACTTCTAACCCCTCTGTTCTGTGGATGTCATGCTGTCAGTACGTAGAAGAATTAAAGAGGGAGACTATGTTAAGGAAGCTTTCATGTTTAATGACTCGGTTCATTTTTGTTTGCACGCGCGCGGTTGTGACATTTAGTAGGTTATTCGCGAATTGTACGATAGGACGGGTGCGAATAACTTTGCACCCTATTGCCGCGCAGAGAGTGTCGCTATTTATTTAAATCTGTTTTCGATGATTCTTCTGTACGGGTAGTACTAGTATTCGTATTTATTCTGTGCTCTCGTCTCGTAACATGACACTCGTCTCTCCGCACCACATTCCGCCCATCACATTTCCATCACTGCTCATTTATTCTATCAAATCTGTACTTAGCACTCTATAATGTCTTAAAAATAAGTAATAACCAACAACACCCACATTGTAACCATAACTATCCAAAACTACATATTTACAACTAAATCTACTTACCGTAAATCGTTTCTGATTACAGACTCAAGTGAAAGCGAACCAGACGGCATTATTGAAATGAAAATAAAAGTGTATCAAAAATCGTTCGGAAGTAGGTACTCTACGCCAAGTATTTATAAGAGAGGTGAACGGAAATTAACTATAAAATTTCCCATGGCGATGTTATTATCAGAGCTACTTATATGAGGACAAGTTACGCGTGTAAAAACTTTTCTGCCACTTTTTGCGGGGGCGAGGTAGCACGAGATACGCAACTTTGAATTTTATTCCATTCGTATTCTAATTTTGAATGTTAAAAATCATGAAAAACAGTGTCATGTAAACCTCAAAGTGTCGTGTCGTCTTAAGTTCGAAATTATTGTTCAGCAATTATAGGCTGTCGCGTTTAGTGATAAGGTATAAAATTGTATGTAAATGCGTAAGATTTTTTGATCTTGTATGTTGGCAGAGGGGAAATGCTATGGGGAGGCGGGTCCCTATATAAATCGTGTAAGTATCAGAGTGAATAAATTAATATGCATGGGTTTTAAAGTAATTCTAAAGAGAAGGATGTTCTACATGTGACTGTTTTTAGGGTTCCGTAACGCTAACGGGATCCTATTCATAAGCGTACGCTGTCTGTGCATCCGTCCGTCCAACATTTATAGGGTTGTATCTTTTGTACCATAATAGCTAGACGGTTGAAATTTTCACAGAACATGCGTTATAAAGGCGCATTTGCGAACAAATATTGAAAAAAAAATCAATAAATTAAGGGGATACAAGAAAATAATATTTTTCATAGTTTTATTCTTGCTCTATCGTAAAAACGTTAATACATACATGCGTCAATCTTGGTGTGGTTATAGTGCAAACTCTACAATATATCTATAAATAATAAAAACTGGTCAAGTGTGAGGCGGTCTCACGTTAAGGGACCCGGAAAAAACTTTCTTTTTTAGTTCGAATAGGTGCCAATTTACTTCTCTAATCTTTTGAATGGTGATGGTGGTGATTTTGAGTGGTGAGTATTCGACTTGGAATAACTTATTCAGTTGCTCTGTAATGCTACCTCCATACTTAGGCGATCTCGCTATACATAGTCTCCTCTATAAATTAATTTTGTATGAAAAAGCAGATTTTTTTTGCGATTTTGAAGTTGGCTCCATAGTGAAAGTTGTTAAGTTTCATGATCTAAACCACCCCATAGTAACTAACTATAAATAGGGTATTTTGTTACACCCTGTAGAAGAGTAGATGTTAAGGATCACACAAGCGTGTGGACGTAGCGTTGTTGCCGATAATGTAATAAATAGGATGAGGGCTGGAGAGTTGCTTCGTTTGGGACTTGATAATCTTAGTGATAATGTCCATGATTATTGTGTAAGGTTGGATTTTAATAATCATAGAGTTAACCCGCGACTTCGTCCGCACAAATTATATACCTACCAGATTTTAAATCAGATGATAAGTTATCAAACAAAAAAAGTGTCATAAAAATCGGTTTAATAGTTTTCGCGTGATGCTCGCACAAAAAAACACACAAATAGACAAACAGACAGACAAAAATTCTAAAAAAGGTTGTTTTGGAGTCAGGGACACCTACAAACCATATCGTCATCCTATTTTGCAAATATCTTCAATGTACACACAGCGACACATCAAGCTACGCAAAACCAAAATAAGCTGGCAGCGCGACGTTATACGTTATTCACCCTACGCGCGGCCAGCTTATGTTGGTTTTGCATAGCTTGATGTGTCGCCGTGTGTAAAGACCTTTGACTATTTATATGTGAACTGGTTACGCGTGTAATTCTACTATTGTTAGTAGATACATTTCTGCCACTTTTTGCGGGGGACGAGGAACATGAAATCCGCAACTTTGGATTTTATTCCCCATAACTTTAGATTCTAATTTGAATGTTAAAAATCATGAAAAGTAGTCTCGTGTGAACCCCAAACGTTCTAAGTTCGAAGTTATTATTTCGCAATTATAGGCTGTCTCGTTTAGTGATAAGGTGTAAAATTGAATGTAAATGCACAAGATCAATTGTGCTTATACCGTGGCAGAGGGGAAATGGTACCGCAAGGCTAGTCCTTCTAATAATTAGTCAAAGGTACAGACAAATTTCTGTTACAGTTTTATAATACTTAAGATAATGTGGTTTCTCCTTCACCTATGTGGTTTATTATTTGATAATGATAATCAGAAGTAGTTTCCATTGAGTGGTGGGTCGTTCAAATCTAGACTTTAGCACCAATGTACACGGTGCGAATTGGCAAAGCTTTCGACTTAAGAGATGATGCTCTTAACTTATTATGCGAAAACGAATTAGTAAAAGCTAAAATAGAGATTGTAGAGAAATAAATATCTACTAATGAATCAAATCTGAAATCACGGAATCTATTTATAACTTCTATTTATACATGCCAATTTGATAAAATTCACACTTTCACATTTAAAAATAAACGTTAATAATTTTGTTGTATTAAAGTTAGTGAACGTTTTTGGTAAATTTCGAAATGTAATAATAATTTTTGTCCAATTAACGATTCTGAGCAAAAGATTTACTGGTTCAGCGTCCAACTTGTTGTATTCTTATGAATTTTGCCTTTCATAAGCATATGCTCACGACTATATTCCCCGAGGGGATAGTCAGAGATATTCTGAAACCTCCAAATATCCATGCAGTTTTCCTTTAAATCTTCTTCTTATTGTGTGGGCAAGACCTGGTGTCAGAGTATTTCAGACCACCTTACAGCCTCTGACGTGGTTTTTATGTAACGACTACTACCACCAGAGATAGTAGCCGGGACCAACGGCTTATCGTGCCATCCGAAGCACGGAATCATCTTTCTTTTCAGACAATCAGGATTCAGCCTACCAAGTCTTAACCTAACCAACTAGGGAAAAACGCACAAAGCGACATATCACTAGGTTTCACCTGTGGGAATCGAACCCACAACCTCCGTGTTAAGAGCCCAATACTCTTAAGCATTAGACCGTACAGTTAACGATTGTAAGCAAAAGATTTACTGGTTCAGCGTCCAACTTGTTGTATTCTTATGAATTTTGCCTTTTATAAGCATATGCTCACGACTATATTCCCCGAGGGGATAGTCAGAGATATTCACAAACCTCCGAATGCAGTTTGCCTTTAAATAAATCCGTATTATCCACTGGCTTTTCAAAGAATCAGTACATAGTAAGGAAAACTGCATTCATCTTCTTATGATCTTGTCCCTCCCTATCCCTACTAAATGTAAGGGAATAAAATTTTGTGTTTTCTGAGAGTTCTAATACATTGACCTCGGTCAACCCCAAAGAGACTTTTTGTTCCTTAAGAGAAGTTTATTCCGAATGCGTAAATGGGCGCTGCATACAAACGAAGACTGGTGATATTTTCAATACTAACTGATTAATGTCAATGAAATTTTGCAGAAACAATCTAGAAACAAATCTCTATGCTTGTATCTTGTCCAATTTTCGATAAAATATACAGTTTCAATGCTAGGGTTAATTTAAGATTTGTATGGAAATCTTTGAGGCACTGTAACTTTAAAACTATACATTTTAACGAAAATCTGGCTCTACGCAAGCATAGAAATTTGTTTTTAGAAAGATTCTGAATAATTTCATTGAGTTTCATTGGTTAGTATTGAAAATATCACCATAGTACGTTTGTATGGAGCGCGCTCCGAATTATATCCTCTTAATAGCAAGAGGATCGAATGAGATGAAAAAAAGTATTGTGAAAATTCAGTTCTTCTTGATGACAGTATTTTTTTTACAAAGTACGTGAATGCAGAAGTAAAATACTCCAAAAGTTAGGGACCTAAGTATGTTTTATGGTCGCTATAATGCTTCCAGTAGATGCCCTGTGTGTGCCACTCAGGGCATCTACCCCCTTAACTATTTTTGGTTCATTAACAAACGGTATCTCTACTGATGATACAACAGTTGCAATCAACGGTAATGCTCGCGATAACATCGCAACATTAATATAACTAAATGAACACATTCGTTGTACTTATGACTTGTGTGAGTTGTCATTATCATTACGTTATAATAGCTCTGTTAGTGTGCTAACTGCGTAAAGGCAGGCGGTTCAGATCGTGTCACGGGTTCAAAATGTATTATGTTGATGAAATGAAGCGTTTATTTATCATATTTTAACCTTTAACTATTTATATGTGGACTGGTTACGCGTGTAATTCTACTAACAAACATTTCTGCCACTTTTTGCGGGGGGCGAGGTAACATGAAATCCGCAACTTTAGATTTTATTCCCCATAACTTTAGATTCTAATTTTGAATGTAAAAAATTATGAAAAGTAGCGTTCTAAGTTCGAAGTTATTATTTCACAATTATAGGCTGTCTCGTTTAGTGATAAGGTGTAAAATTGAATATAAATGCACAAGATCAATTGTGCTTATACCGTGGCAGAGGGGAAATGCTACCGCAAGTCATTAGTCAAAGATTTGAACTTAAAAGATTAATTTATTCAGAAAAAAGTTGGTTTTTTTTACATAAAACTCTTTGCTGAGATTTAAAAACAAAGTATAGAAAAAAAGTAACATTACCGCACTAGTGCTATAATATAATCATTTTCGCACGCGTGTTCTATAAGCCGCATTATGTACCTAAAGGCGGTGCAATAAAAGCTACTTTACGAGCAAGTATGTTGAAAAGTAGATTTCTTTCATTTAAAAGTTCCGCATGCAAAAGGCAGTAAGTCAAATCTGATAATAAATAACGAACGTGTGAAACTTTACCCGCTTTCTGCTGTCGTTCCACCAATAAGTCACTTGTATATTGGTTTGACATACAAACATACAGACAGTCAGATATTTATGGTTACGAGTATATTACACCATTGGACATGAAGATGGGTTTTCAGTTCGAATAAGAAAGTTTTAAAAACCAAAACTTATGCAGGGTGAAATTGATATCATTAGCTTCTTTTAAATCTAAGCCACGGTTTGTGCAGAAGAGACTTGTGGCGTACGTAGCATAGCGTCGTTTTTGTGGTAAAGGAGAATCGCGCCCGCGCCTCCAGGTGACGTCGCCTGGAGGCGCGGGCGTAATTCTCCAAACGACGCTATGCTACGTACTATAAGGTTTATAATTGTGTTAATTTGACTATCCGCCACCGCCACACATCTGTTCTGTATCAACCGCTCCTAAGAGTCTACCCATCAAACTTAACAACTTTTACTATGGGAGCAAATCGATCGAAGCAAAAAAAAATCTGCTGTTCCATACTAAACTACAATGCCTCTTCGACTCAAAAGTATGCAACAACCGATTTTTTTATTTTTTCTGATTGGTTTGCTCCCAGAGTAAAAGTTGTTCAGTTTGATAGTTTTAAAGATATTAATTTCACCCTGTGTAACTCCGACCAATAAATTGATCTTAAACCATGAAAAGAATAACAACGTCGACCGCAACGTAGACTGATGTATGAAAGAGCAGTTTTTTCCACTGCAAAGTTAAGTTTGTCCTTTATAACTAAGTTGGTACGTCGCCCTCAGGGTGCGAGTCCGACTCGCACTTGCCCCATTTTTATGAATTGTATGTAACTTGTTGGTAATCCTAATAAATGGAAATAGGTCCTCCACACCGACATGATGAATAATGTATGCGGAAGGAAGTTCTATACAGGGTGAAAATAATATCATTAGCATCCTTTTTAAACTAAGAGTCTACCCATCAAACTGAACCACTTTTGCTATGAGAGCAAACTGATCGGAGCAACAAAAAAAACAGTTGTTGCATACATTTGAGTCGAGTTTAGTACACACTAGTTGATTTTTTTGTTGCTCCGATCGGTTGTTTCCTCCGTCGGAACGAATCCTATAACTTAATATTATAAATGTGAAAGTGAATTTATTTTGTTTGTTCCACTTCAAGCTTTAAACGTTCATTCAACCATTCGCTATGAAATATTATATGCGGAATTGCGGATAGCCTATGACATGAAGACGGGCATTGGATAATTTTCATAACAAATCTGATATGAGTGGAAACGAGACATGCATGGATAAACCAATCAGATTGTTTGATTAAATGTGGTCAATCTGACTCATGTCCTGTATTTTTGTTTCCGCCTCAGTGGAGATACTTAACGGCTACGGTGAGAAAGGTCCTGTCCATTGAAGCTAAACAGAGAGGAGATGTATAAATAACGAAATCGTATTGGTTGTTTACGACCACAGAAAAGAAAACCAGGTCAAGTGGGGTTCTCTGTTCTATGTTTACGACACATTCTCTCACCTCTCCGCTCACCTAAAGGTGTAAGATCCGGATTCCACCAAAGCGAAGGTGTTGTAAACAACCAATTGAATTTCGGTATTATTCATCTCCTCTCCTCTCAACTTCAGCGGATATGGTTCAAGCGGAGCGGAGAAAAGAATTCTTTTATTTGTATGGCGCAATCAATGTGGAGATGGAGGAGCGGATATGTCGCTTGTCAACAAGCCAGCACACATCTCTGCCTCAGGAGGAGGAGGAGTGAGCAAGATCCTCTTAGCGGTATACCATCTTGGATCTTGCGCACTCCTGAGTTGAGGTAAGTAGGTGCGAAAAATTTTGGCGTGGTTTCTTGAGGAATCTTGGGGCTACACTCGACTGGCCGAGCAGTGACAGGACAGTTAGAATAAAAGAAGCTCTCATGGGTAGTGATATTCACGCCTGCACGCGCGCGTGGTTCCTGATTGTAGGTAATTAAAATTATAGGCACGTAGAGCAAGTGCGAGGTAGGCTGTACTTTGTTGCCGCGCAGCTATAGAAGTTGTTTCTTTGAGTGTGTTTACGTACTAGAAGGGATGTATTTTATGCCCTGAGGATGCACCAGCGCTGTGTGAGGAAGCTAGGCTGTGCGAGGATGCGTAGCGGAGCTGTGTAACTATTTGATTCTTTCTAATAAAGCTGTGCGACGCTGACACTTGAGCATCAAGTTCCACTATATCAGGCCTGTCTCACTCCACAGCTCAGGTATGCTTGACGGCCGATCCCTAGGGGTGAATGGCAATAGGTTAGGTATACTGTGTAAACTTCTTGGTCAAATCTCATTAGACTTGTCGCCATTTTGTGAGTAGTTAATGCGAGACTTGAAAACCCAAGCCATGTCACGCTGTCCTTCTATGCCAGCCGTTATATAGGTAAGGTTTCCGTTGCGTCCGGGCGGTGCTAATTTGGTTTCCAGACTATTCTGCTACTATTTTCGATGTCATGCACAATTTAACTTAGTTTTAATGCTTTATTAGCATAATAAGGGAATCAAGTCGTGAGCATATGCTTTAATGCTTTATTTCTTTTGTTGTATAATGGGCAATACTCATAAAAACCTAACGCCAAAAACAAACATTTCAAAAGTGAAAAACAATTCGATCAAATTAAAGATTGAAAAATTAAGTCTCGGGCGGGACTTGAACACGCACTCTTCCAAACTGGGGGATTGCATTTAACTATGTTTAAAATCAATAATATTTTGAATAAATCGGTCACCTATTATTTTTGATGTAAGCAAATGTATGTTTTATTTCTTAACTCTCTTTAAGATATTTTAGGTCAATTAATGCGTAGGGGACCGCTATGAAATGACCATTGATTTTTTTACTATCACTTGCTGTCCCCGATACATTAATTGACCTAAAATATCTTACAGAGAGTTAAGAAGTAAACTTTTGCTTACATTAAAAATAATAGGTCACCGAATTATTTTTTACTTTTTAAATGTTTGTTTTTGGCGTTGGAGGTTTTTGAAATTTGTAATTTCAAAAACGACTGAAAACTACTGAAACGATTTTCATGAAACAAAGCTACTAACACTCTCGCAAAAATATGCTTTCTATTTAAAAAAACCGCATCGACATCGTTCTACCCGTTTGGGAGCTACGATGCCACAGACAGACAGACCGACAGACCGACAAACAGACAGACAAACCGACATAGGCGTCAAACTTATATATACTTATACAACGTGTTAATGAATTAACGCAAAACTAGAAAGTAGTTTGTTTAGAATCGAGAGCAGAATCGAATTATAATGTTTTCAACATAGCAAATTTTTTTCAAAATATTAAATAATTTATTTGAAAAAAAAAATCATATTTTCTGAACTCGATAGAATCTACCACACGGCCACACTCACTCTACTTACTACCAAAACA
The DNA here is from genome assembly GCA_963924505.1 of Agonopterix alstromeriana. Lineage (NCBI taxonomy): Eukaryota > Metazoa > Arthropoda > Insecta > Lepidoptera > Depressariidae > Agonopterix > Agonopterix alstromeriana. The sequence continues at coordinate 8,351,324 of OZ004682.1, forward strand.
AGATTCTTAAAATGTATCTATGAGCACGCTAGCGCTTTCATTCATTGCTGAAATGATAACAAATAATTTTTGGCTGAAAACTTAAAATGCAAATAGCTTTAAATTTTAAGTATCAAAATAATTAAATTATTATTTCATTCTAGTTATTTTGTTATAAATCAGTTGGGGTGTATGAGGTTTTGCGCTTATTCATTAACATGTTGTATATACTTTATACGTCGGAGGTCAACGATTTTTGTAAATATTTACTAATCTTCAAGAACAGAGTCTGGAGTTATGCTCAAAGAATGATGTGTAGAATATACTTCTAAAATATTTGTTTATTAAATATAAACAATATGCGCAGGAATGTCTTGTTTTATAGTTTTCTAAATTCCCGTTGTTTTCAGTAAAAATTTTTTTCAGTCTTCCTCTATTCAAATTATAATTATTATTTGAACAATAGTTCGTTTTTCATATCAACGAAAGCCAGAAGAGACGTGTGGCGGTGGCGGATAATCTAAGTAACACAATATAAACCTTATAGTACGTAGAATAGCATCGTTTTTGTCGTAAAGGAGAATCGCGCCCACGCTTCCAGGTGACGTCGTCTGGAGGCGCGGGCTGTTAATATACAACGTGTTAATGAATAAGCGCAAAACCTCATACACCCCAACTGATTTATAACTAATTAATTATATTAAAACAATAATTTCATTATTTGGATGGTTAAAATTTAAAGTTATTCGCATTTTAAGTTTTGAGGAAATAATGATTTGTTATCATTTCAGCAATGAATTAAGGCGCTAGCGTGCTCAAGTATACATTTTAAGAATCTTGTTTTGGTAGTAAGTAGGGTGAGTGTGCCCGGGCGATGGGTTGAGAGCGAGTTCAGAAAATTTTTAATTTAACAAACAAATTATTGAATATTTTGAAAAAAATTACCTAAGTTGAAAACATGATAATTGGATTCTGCTCTCGATTCTAAACAAACTACTTTCTAGTTTTGCGTTAATTCATTAACACGTTGTATAAGGTTTATAATTGTGTTACTTTGACTATCCGCCACCGCCACACGTCTCTTCTGTATAAACCGCGCCTAAGGTAATTGTTTTCTTGAAAGTTACTACAGGTAATAGAATTGAGTACTTTACAGAGGAAATAGAAAGTGTATCCGGGAATTCTGTCTGTCTATCAGACAGTTAAGACACTTATAGCTGAGTACCAAAGTACCTACTACAAATCTTTAACTAGTTCGGATTCCGGTAAACCGGTTTTTTTAAGGTTTAACTCATGAATTTTAGGGTTCCGTGCCCAAAGGGTGCCAAAGAGATCCTATTACTAAGCCAATGACGTCATCCCAACGCCCGTCTATCCAAACTTTAAATGACTGTATTTTTTTGTTAAATAAACATTGCATCAAACTTGGAGTGATTAGAGAGCATACTTACTCTAAAATAAAACAACAAATATTAAATATTGGCCAGTTGTGCTAAAGATACTAAGAAAAAATATACATATTTTGCCTAAATATGGTGGTACCCTCAGTGCCCGAGTCCAACTTGCACGTGGCCGGTTTTTTTATTCGCTATAGAATTTTACAGATGAAGTATTCTGCATACTTCAAAAAGGGCCTTATTATAGTATAAGAGATAAGAGGAATTTTGGTAACCATCAGCTGCAAGGCTGATTCAGTATTCAAATTTGTTTATGAAATAAATAAATATGAATACTGAATCAGCCTTGCAGCTGATGGTTACCAAAATTCCTCTTATCTCTTATACTATAAAAATCATAGGGTCAGTCATAAAAATCAGTCATAGGGTGTAGAACATTTCTGTGATGGGGATGGACCAGGTCTGCCTGCATAACTCCAGTCGGTTTAGGAGTTACAGCCGTTCAAACGTCTGTATCAAACAAACGATCAGGTGCAAGGCTGATCATAAGATATTATTGTAATATGCACTGTAGCTTTGTGAACGATACAAACACTGTCATAATTTGTCAGTCGGTTTAGGAGATACAGCCTTTCAAAGTTCCGACCTTTGAACTGCTGTATCTCCTAAACAGACTGATAGACCATGTCAGTTTTTGTGCTCTTCGCATAGCTACAGTGCATATAACAATAATACCTGCATATTCATGCATATTGATTTTCAGCAACCATACCAGACCTTTGAACAGCTGTAACTCCTAAACCGACTGGAGTTATGCAGGCAGACCTGGTCCATCCACATCACAGAGATGCTCTACACCCTATGAATACTGAATTAGCCTTGCAGCTGATGGTTACCAAAATTCCTCTTATCTCTTATACTATTAGATGTTACGCTTTCTTTTTTCCCATCAATGCATGTTGAGTTGACATTTCCTCAGAATCGAAGATCTAGGTAGATAAAAGCTATGATCATTACCTCTAATGTCTGATGACAGGAAAATAAGAAAAAGCAATGTCACTCAACTGGAGTAGATTAATGTATATTCGTTAAAAGTATGTAGGTAGAGCTGTTAATGGTATCTATTTCAGTAAAACTTTTTAAAACTAACCTAGAAAATCATTGATTGGGTCCAACTTCAAAATGTTGATGTTTTTTTAAATCTACTTTGTTAGGGATTCATGGTTTAATCTTAACTATTATAAAACTGTAACAGACGTGTGTCTATCTATACATTGAAGATGTAGGTGTCCCTGACTCCAAATCAACCTTTTTTAGAATTTTTGTCTATGTGTTTGAGTGTTTGTGCGAGCATCACGCGAAAACTACTGAACCGATTTTGATGATGATACTTGTTTGTTTGATAGCTTATGAGGTAAACGTTTGTTGATGCAGTCGAGCTTCGATGTTGGAAACGATCACCGAAGTAAAGCAACGTCAGGTCCGGTCAGTCTTTGGATGGGTGACCGTTTAGTGGTATTTCATATCGTGCGTTTCCGTGCTTCGGACGGCACGTTAAGCTATTGGTTTCAGATAGTTCCTTGTAATGGCGTTGTATCTTGACCAACCAAGGTCAGAGGCCTATTAAGATGGCTTGAAAATTCTCTAACAGCAAGTTGACCACTAACTTGCCTCCACCAACCCGCACTGGGCCCGCGTGGTGGATTATGGCACACTCCCTTTCACCCTTATTCGTGATAGGAGGCCTTTGCCCTGCAGTGGGATTCTACAAGCTATAACTTAACTTAGCTTGGTCTGACTTAAAATCTGGAATATAATTTGTGCGGAGGAAGTCGCGGGTTAATTCTAGTATTCTATGCATTGAACAAGATAGCCTATAGGTATCATTAAGTACTAGGTACCTGCTCTTGATATGAAAAGTAAACTAAAGGATTGAGGTTACTAGCTAATGGTGATAACTTGATATAATTGAACAGTTGAGTCACTAAACTTAGCTGCATCTTAGCATAGGAGTGTATCTTGCTGAATAGGTATACATGACTACGAAGGTAGTTGATTTTTACCCGACTGCGCCAGAAGGAGGGTTATGTTTTTCGAGCGTATGTATGTATGTATGTATGTATGTATGTTTGTATGTCTATTTCTTTGGCACGACCTACAGCCCAAACGGCTTGATGGATTTTAACGTATGAGGTGTCATAGGATTCGTAAAAATCGTGAGAGTGACATAGGCTATATTATTTTAAGATGGCGTCTACGGATTAAAAAAGAGAGGGGGAATAAACAATTTTTTTTTAGCTAAAATTACAATATGGGAATCAAATGAAAGCTAGTAATCAGACGATTCCAAATATATAAATATTATAGTACTTTTATGTTACCGTTTCGACACAAGACTAAAAAGTATGAAATAAACTAAATTATTAAGAAACAAAAAACCCGACTGCATAAAAAACCTATTAACTGAAAAGAGAAAAACAAGCTCTATAATCACTAATCAGCTATAACAGCTTTATTTGAGCAAATATAATTTGATTCTTATTAGGTAGGTATTGCAGGCGGGGACAAACCAATCAATAATTATCATACATTTTTATGGCTATTTTAGATATTGCGACAATTTGCATAAGGTGGTTAGGAAGTGCAGTTCAATTCTCTAATCGTCACATCGCTGTCAAAAAATATCGATGAGCTCACAAATGGAACATTCTTCTTGCATCCTTCAGATCGTTGAGGTTTTTATATCAGTTTCAGCGAATACCGAATTGACAGCTCGCCGAGGTTTCAACGACGAATTTAAGGTCGTGAAGATGTTTTCGCTTAGAGAATTGCATTCCTGGATGCAAGAAAAGCACCGAGCGAGATGGCGTTAATAGGGAGAGGTTTTTATGTCTAGTAGTGGACTAGTACGGGCTAATGATTATGATGATGCTTTGTATACTACAACGAAAGGGATTCCAGTCATTTATCAAATCATCATCATCATCATAGCCTATATACGTCCCACTGCAGGGCACAGGCCTACCCTCAGGTGTATGGGCTTTAGTCCACCATCAGAATTTCTTCATCAGCGTATGCCGGTTTCGTGACGAAGTTTTCGTTCAATGTTTGAGAGCAGTCAGTATTACGTAAATAAGTTAGAAATACTCATTGATACATGGCATGTCGCTCGTGCGGAATCGAACCTGAACCTCATGATTAAGTTCCTATAGCTCTCCGCAGCGAGCTACCGATGCTCTCATTTATCAAATAACTATCATTATTATTATTGTTATTAAGGAGGCCTGATGATCCAAGACAGCCTTAGAATAGCAGCTACCAGGCAAACGAAAGCTACCCTAAAATAACCTGGCGCCGCTCTGTGGAAGTAGAGGCTAAGAGACTTAACATGACCTGGGAGGATATCTACAGTGCTGCCTAAGATTGCAACCGGTGGAGAGCTTTATCCGAGCCTACGTACTTTACCTACGTACCTTACAGGAAGGGAAGAAAGTTATTTATGTTTTAGAAATAAATTTACATGAAAAATTACATTAAAAAACATGAGTTATTTTTAGGGTTCCGTACCCAAAGGGTGAAAACGGGCTATCACCGATCCCAGCTACCCAATCCGCCGCGTAGCCCCAGCAACGTCCTATGCCGAGGTACTTACCCCTCTGGGTGCCCCTAGATCGGTTGCTTAAGTTCATTCATTTGGCTCGGTAGAACCTTCGTGGTCCCTCCAATAGTCCGCAGTAAAAAGCAGTAACTGCTCCCTGAGCAATGCTGTATTAGTCAATTAAAAAAAAAAGTTACTACGATGTCCGTCCGTGCTACCTATTTAGTTCTATAACTTTTGAACCGTAATAGTTAGACAGTTGAAATTTTCACAGAATATGCGTTATTACGACGGATTTGTTAAAAATTAATAAACATGTGAAAAAGAAAAAAATTAAGGGGGGTCCTCATACAAGAAACTAGTTTTTATCAACGTTTTTTCTTCTCGCTTTATCGTAAAAACGGTAATACATTCAAGCGTCAAACTTGGTGTGATCATAGAGCAAACTCGACAGTATTACAACAAATTATAAAAACTGGCCAAGTATGAGTCGGTCTGGTGTTAAAGAACCAGGACAAAAAAAAATTCTAGTTGTAATGTTGTGTGGTGGTTTTGGTATTTGATTAACAAATTGGGTTTAGGTATGCGGGTTAGTATAACTGTCACAATTTTAATGTTATAACCGTAGAACTAGTTTCCTATTGTGGATAAGACCGCCTACCCACAAACACTGAATTATATTGGGAATTGCCTGATAAATATGTATTGGTCGAGTTTCCCTTCACTATCGAAAGTTTAATTTCTTTGACCTTGTTAGCATTAGGCATATTATGACAAAAACCAGCATTAGGCATGTTTGATTTACTAATTATATCTTTCGTACTTATAAAAAACCGGTCAACTGTGAGTCGGGCTACTCGCGCACCGAGGGTTCCGAGTTAATTTTTAACTTTTTGACATTTTTATGCCATAACGCACATTATGTGAAAATTTCAACTGTCTAGCTATTACGGTTCAAAAGTTACACCCTAAATAGGCAGGACGGACGGACGGACAACGTAGGCTTAGTAATAGGGTCCCGTTTTCACCTTTTGGGTACGGAACCCTAAAAAGTTCCGTGTCTGAATGACAGACAACGCAGTCTAAACAACCAAATATAGAAACATGCAAATCGGAATGCATATTCTAAAGAGAATGTAGAGGTGCACTAAGAAAGGATTTTTCGAAATTAATCCAAAATAGGGGTGCAACGGGTTGTTGAAGTTTTCCGAAATCCACGCGGATGAAGTCACGGGCAAAAGCTAGTACAAAATACTCGGTACATGCCACTATGACCATTCAGCTTTGTTTTGCACAGGGGTGGCTCTAGCCTAACCTTCTTGAGGGTATGCTACAGGCTGATGATGATGATTTGGCCAAAATTATTACAAGGCCTCGAATAAAGGTCAAAACTACCACACCTATCCGTTCCGAGCATCGTACATGGTCAGAAACAGGTTGTAAAGTGAAAGTGAGCTCAAAGCATCCTGACAAGTTATGCTTTAGTGAAATTTTGGTGAATCCATCTTTAAAAATATATTGGGTAAGCTTATAATAAGTCTGTGTCATAAAATTCTACATTCCACATGTTAGTTGACATAATTTCTGTATCTACAGGTATTCCCCAGGGGTTGACACGCCTGGGACCACGACTTTCCGTACTAATTGATGTGAACGAGCGCGTGGCTCTGGTCAGAACTCTGGTGAGTCTGGTCCGTTTTCTTTGAAAAAGAGATGAATTTTTAGGAATTTTCAAAAATAACAAGAATACCAAATCATTATAATATGTTGAATCATAAAGTATATCGTAAATTGAAATTTTCTTCCCATCAACAATGGAAGAGTAAAGTGGTTACAACTAGAACTGGAAAATTAGGGGTGACTTTAGATTCCTTTTTCTTCAGTTACATTAATTACAAAATAGATTTCGAGAAAAACCAAATCACTTCTCATGTCCTGTAGATTATTCAGTTTTGTTTTCTGCTAAAAACTGTCATAGTTAATGTATAAAAATGGTTACAAAGTTACCTAATTTTACGGTAAAATAGAGTTAGATAAGGTAGAGCCTTGAAAGGCTGGAATATTGATTAGGGATCTAGATCGCCGTATAGTTTAGCTTAGATATTCCATAGTAGTAGTTTTTCATAGTGTCGTATGAGGTTACCAAGTGATAATTTTTTATTTTGCCACCTATTATTAATATGTCATTTATGCTACAATTGCACCCTTAAAAGGTTGGTAGTTATTTATTTCTTTATTTATTCTAAAAAAACATAGTATTAAGATGAACTTAATGCCAAACTGCATAAAGGGAATAGAATAATTAGTTCAGTTAGTAGGTAAAGAATATTTATTTTATCTTATCTTATAATTAGTTCCAGTGTATCTAGAATTAGTTAACTCTTCTCGAATGAATCTACAGGGTGAACCAGTTAAAGGCATATCACACAAGCAATTTTTGAGCGTAGGCGTTAATGGAACGAAATGGTCGCAATATTGATGCGATATTTCTAAAGTCAATCAGTGTCCTGGCGAAATCTCGGCGATAACGCTCAATAAAAATCACGGTGATTAACTGCGACGTCGTGGGGCGATGCAGCATCTTTGTCAGTCGGTGCAGTTGCGATGTCGCCTATGCTCTAAAATTGCTCATGTGATATGGCTCGTCACAGCATTCGACAACTTTTAGGAATGTAGCCGTTTCGTTCCATGAAAATTGTGGGTAAAGAAGAGAGAATGCTGCTTCATTTTCTGATTGTAGTTTTCCACAAGAGTCAGAAGCTTAAGCCACGTTTTATACAGAAGAGATGTGTGGCAGTGGCCGATAATCTAAGTAAGCATAAGCATATGCTCACGACTATAATCCCCGAGGGGGTAGTCAGAGATATTCTGAAATCTCCGAACATCCACGTTTCATCAGTAGTACCAAAACTCTATCCTGTGTGACGGGGGGTGAGCCCGTCGAAACATGATGGAGAGTGGGTACAATACATGCCTCGAAATTGAAGCATGTAGGTTTCCTCACGATGTTTTCCTTCACCGAAAAGCCAGTAATGTTATAAATCGTACTTAAATTCCGAAAAACTCATCGCGTCGTTTAGCGTCGTTTTTGTCGTAAAGGAGAATCGCACCTGCGTCTCCAGGTGACATCGCCTGGAGGCGCGGTAAGGCGGCGCCTTATAGTACGTAGCATAGCGTAATTCTCCAAACGACGCTATGCTACGTACTATAAGGTTTATAATTGTGTTACTTTGACTATCCGCCACCGCCACACGTCTCTTCTGTATAAAATGCGCCTAAGGACGAGAGAATGTAGCTGGAGCACTCACACACAGATCCTGCATACCTCTGCTTTTGTCAAGCTGTCGCTTTCTAAATCAAGTATAAGCTAGTCCAAACGTAGTAGATATTCCAACTATCCACACAAAAAGATTCACATCCTCTTTTATAAGAACCGCTGAGTTTGAAACTCTCCCTCTGCGTTGTTTTTCGCAGCAAATACAATCAGGATATTTAGCATCCTTACACTGCGAGTTACATCCTCTGCTTCATCTACACTTTCCAGCAGGTGAGATGAAGTCAAGCGCAAGCCAATTTTAAATTAAAAATAAAGATGATTTGCTTATTCACTAGCTAAGACTGAAATAGTTGTCAGTTCAATGACAGTCACCTAGTCTCTCTATGTTAATTCAAACATTCTTAACGACTAAATTCTTTCTACTTTCATTGATAGTCCGGAAACCTACATACATAGTACACGTCGAGAATACTAATGATTTTGCTTTCATTTAATCTTACATATCACGGTTACTGACCATAATTACACGCTTAAAAATTCAAATATTCGATATACAAATTAGAAATTATAATTACAAATAAAATATAAAAATCCAGTTAAAAAAATAGTTACCTTAATCCAAGCAAAAAATATCCATAAGGCCACAAATATTCACAGAAAAAAGAACTAAAGTTTGTTTACGTTCGAAATTCAAATAGGTTACGAATACAGGTCATGAAACGTCAAAACTGTAAGTCCACGCATGCACCGCGGAGGCGATCGGTTAACTTACTAACTCTAGGTTATCTCGCGTAAGGCTTCGCGAGTGGGAGGAGAGGTGCCGAAGTCTCTTTCACACGATTCGCTATAAAATAGTGATGTTCAATTTATAGAAGTATCGATATAGTGATGATAAAAGGGATGATACCTATGGCCATATATCTAACATGTTTGTTCGTATCATGCGAAACATAAAAGATATGTTTAAAAGATGGTCGTGGTGGTTTGTATAGTTGTTATAGTTTTAAAGTGTATATTGTATGATTAAGAAATGTATATTAAATAAATAATCAGGTGGGGTGGAGTTTCTCAAACAAATACTAATCTGCATCAATCACACAAAATAACACAAATATGTAAATTAAATTGCATTCAAGCTCACGGCAAAATTGTGAAAACTACTTAGTTGCTTTGATAATATAGGTACTTGGGCAACATATTTTAATACCAAACGTACGTACATATTCTCCCGCCTGTCTCTGATTGGGGTAGGATGAGACAACAAAACAATATCTAACGGAATATTGTGTACATTCGAAAATTGACGTAGGCAGTTTAAAGAAAATGATCGACTGATTTTTTTATAAAACGTAATGTGTAAAAAAACACACCGAATTTTATCGACTAAATTCATCGATATCGATTTACTACAATACTTGACAACACTACGGTGTGCCAAACCATGCTCAAGAGCAAGGTGAAGATATAGGTCTTTGACCGTGCGCTGTGGTCGAGAGCAAAAACTTTAGTTAAACATTTGTTTAAATGTAATTAGGCTAAATTCGGTTTGGAATTTCGCTACTACATGTTTAGATTTTAAGACACTGTTGTGAGCAGTTATTATTCAAAATCAAATCAAAAGTAATTTTATTTCAGACACAGTCCATAGATTGTTAGTATATACTTAAAAACTACTACCTAATTAATGAAAGGCAATTTTAGCCCTATTCTATTTTAGATATATTATTTGTATACCATATATTTTATATTGTATCTTGCCTATTAAAATTAAATAAAACTAAAAAAAAACATTAAATAAAGCATGCTTATGCTTATGTACTAGGTACTAGTTCAGAGATTACAGAATATCTCTTCTATACACGATTAACTTTAGATATGCAGTCTAGATTTAAAGCAGATTCTAAGACGTTTTGTCAAAGTATAAAGTCAAAATCCATGCAATTGTCTATTCTATTTAGACCAAACTAATGCTCAAAAGACATCTGAGAATGATGACCTAAGAGTCATCAAATCACTTATCGATACAAAAGACAAACGAAATAATTAACAAAGAAGATGTTTTTCTCACCGATCCCCGCTTCCCAACCCGTCGCGTAATCCCAGCAACGCCCATTGCCGAGGTCCGTACCCCCCTGGGGTGCCCCTTGGGCAGGTTGCTTAAATCACTGGTTCGGTGACCTACCAGGGCGCTTAGCCGTCACTGGTATGGCCACCCCCAAAAGCCCGCTGTAAAAAGCAGTAAATGCTCCCTGAGCAAACTGTTATGTCATTCAAAAAAAAAAAAAAAGAAGATGTTTTTTATAATTCCTAACATAAACTCTTCAAGTTTATAAGTGTTTGTAAGGTAAGATATCAAAACACTCCATTCGATCCATCGACTCAGTTACACGAGTTGTTTTCTTAAATAATACTTACTTTATGCTCAATAAACAATATGAAAAAGCTCTCTGTGTTATTATTTCAAGTATTTTTTTCGAAAACTAACCAGAAGTTGAGAAATCATGTAACGAGGGATTGATTCAGAATAATATTTATATTAATATGCCTACACTCAGCGGGACCCGCTGTATCATGCTGGCAGGAGGTTCTTTCAAACCCTGTTATTTTTGAAATAACATATACAGTGTTTTCATTTAGAACGTAATAAAAGAAGCATGCATAGCATAGCATAGCATATGCTCACGACTATATTCCCCGAGGAGGTAGTCATAGATATTCTGAAACCTCAGAACATCCACGTTTCACCAGTAGTACCGAAACTCTTTCCAGTGTGACGGGGGGTGAGCCCGTCGCCACATAATGGACAGTGGGTACAATACATGCCTCGAAATTGAATAATGCAGGCTTCCTCACGATGTTTTCCTTCACTGAAAAGCCAGTGGTGTTACAAATCGTACATAAATTCCGAAAAACTCATTGGTACGAGTCGGCATGGACGGGGATCGAACCCTTACCTCCTGCACGGCAGGCGAGGTTACTCGCCACTGGACCACCACGGCGTAATAAAGGAAAGTAGAACTAAAAGTTCGACACCCATTTGGAGTTCATGTGACTTATAAATAAAAGTGTCCCGCTGGCTGGAGCTTTTATTCAAACCAATGCCCTTCTTCCATTTTGACGATACAAATTTTAATTCTGATTGGATTCGATAGAAAAATGTGGAACTAAATGTCAGACACAGTCGCATCATTTTAGGACATGGGGTCCCGCTGTGTGTTGGAACATTTTACATTAATATTTAACCCAGCATTTTATTACTTTTATATCAAATAATCTATAAATGTCTATCTATTTACGCATCTTTCCCAATGGGGTCGGCATAGACTAAAAGGCGCCATTTAATACGATCTTTACCTCCTTCATCTCATTCAAATCCATAGAAATCCATTCAACCATCTCCATCTTTCCATTCATTGCCTGCTGGTTTCGAGTCCTCTTCACCTCACATTTCTCATAAAATATACGTCTAGTACTAAGAGGCATATGTTTAGACCTATAAAAAACCTACAAAAGTATTCTATAACAATAGCTTGAAGGCTTTTGTACTTTATTGGAGTAGCAGATTTTTAATTTAGGCTTTCTTTATTGAGAAATCTTTATTATTATGATGAGGGCGCCACTGAGCTAGTAATAGGCCTCTTAATACTGTTCGCCTATGAAAAATTTGGTCGTAGCTATCTATCGGACCATTTCGAATGTGGCGATTAATATTTTTCAGCATCATACTAAGATGGTTATGTAAACTCTGAGTAAGTATATTCCAACTCAATGAAAACATAAATTACGTCTTACAGTCAAATTGTTTCTTTTTTTAAATAAATAAACGGTAATTTAAGTCCAGCTAACGGTTACTGCAACCGGTCCTCGTTTCGAAAGCGACAGCCGGGACGGGCGCGCGACCATCTCATAATCAGCCAATAAAATAGTTAAACTGCTATTTTCATGCTAAATTGACTTTAGACAATTTTTGAGACAAAACGAAGGTTTCCTAGTAGAGTCATGAGGAAAAACAAGACAACATTAGTTATTTTTTAAATTGTCCAACGTAATCGCTTCGTTCTTACATACAGGGTCCACCTTAATATGCTGACACTTTTTGAAGGGGATGAACAACCATCAAACTGAACAACTATCACTATAGGACCAACATCGAAATCGTGTAAAAAAATCAGCGTTTGCAGTTTTGTATGGAGCAGTAGATTTTTTTTCGCGATTTCGATGTTGGTCCCATAGAGAAAGTTGTTCAGTTCGATGGTCTAATCATCCTCTTAAAAAAGTGTCAGCATATTAAGAAGGACCCTGTATAATAAGTACAGATTATTATTATTCCATTCAAAAAATATCCTTTTCCTAAGACTCCAAAAAGGCTTCTACCAGAGCTTCTACACAAGCATAACCTCGTCTAATTTGGTGACTCGAATGTGTTGGGTTACCTAACGAGCGGAGACCTTTTTGTTGAAGTGTTTAAAACAGTCGGCAAATAAGGTATTATTTTTTGATTTGAACACATCAAAATAAAAAGTCTCAATGAGGCGTTTTCCAAGATTAGTAAATCGAAAAGTCAATTCAATTCAATTTTTGTTTAGTGGCATCCGATGTGTTATCACAATTCAGCCAATGTCTCGTTATGTGGATAGTATATGAAGGAAAATGATCAGTAGTATTTATTAAGTCTAGAGTGGCAGTTTTGCCAATGTAAGTAGTTTATAATCTCAAATGATTGTTTTAAGGTTAAAACACAAAAGAGTTCACAAAATGGTGGAGCCACGTGCAATCCCAACGCGCCGATACGCACGCGTCCGTACTCCGCCAGAATTGCAGCGCGACTCATCGAAAAGTCAGCAGATGGCAATATTAAAAGTTCAGAAAAATCTGTCACGTTGACTGTAAAAAGTGCTGTTTCTCTATGGTTTGACGTTTGACAGTGGTGGTGTTGCCAATGGATAATTTTTCACTACCAATAAATACGCAATAGCACGGAAAATATTCGTTTGCTGTACATAAACGAACATTGACTTCACTAAAAGTTAATCAATTCTAAGTATCAAAACATATCTGATATTAAAACCATAATCTTATTAATAAGTCAAAAAATTGCTCCCTAAAATTAGGGAATCGAGAAAAACACGTAACACTTAAGATCTGACAGCTAAATTGGCATGATCATAACGCCATCCTTCCAATGTCTTTGAACGATTTTTTTTTTAAATTAAAACGCCGCATTATAAAATAAAAGAAACTATAATGTTCAACCACGTTTAACGTATATGGTTTAAGTAGTAGTTATGTTGTTCATATTATTATGATATAGATGTCGTTGTGCCGAAATAAATCGCGCTATAGAGATTTTCTCAGTTAATGTATAAATATAGGATGGAAGTTTAAATAAAAGTTGGATTTTCACCTCACCACAGCAAACGGTTGTTTCATTTCATGGACCCGTCAACCATCGTCACTGAGCGTTGGTTTGGGCCTTAAACACTATAAAACAAATTTTCTGACATTGTTTGGTCATAGCCGTAGACCGTTTCTCAGTCAACCCCAAGTCTGAATTCAGAACAACAAAACTGAATCGTTGAATAGGACGGAGCATTGTCTCTGAGCTAAATGCGGAGATTTTTAATTGGCGTTTTATTAGTATAACAATTATGACAAAATATCTTATTAAAAAGTAGAAGCACAGAGTACTGTAACTATTTTAAAAATAAAAACTAAATCTGGCCAAGTGCAAGTCGGACTCGCGTCCTATGAGGGTTCCGAAAATCTTTACTATTATAAAACTGTAACAGAAGTGTGTCTGCACATTGAAGGTATTTACATGAAAAAGATTACGATATGGTTTTTAGGCATCCCGGACTCCATATCAACCTTTTTTAGAATTTTTCTGTTTTTAACACCATCACGCAAAAACTACTGAACCGATTTGGATGAATCTTTTTTTGTATGATTGCGCTAGCACTTCACCCTATGAATACTGAATCAGCCTTGCAGCTGATGATAACAATAAGTACGTGTATCTCTTATACTACAAGCACTACGCGGGTCTACGCGGCAATGTTAAATCCTCCATATAAAAGACATAAACGGGATCGCATTACTCAAAACTGACACAAATAAAATAAAACTGTTCAAAATTTTCATCATAGTATAATGTATGGTAGTAAATTATACAGGGTGTAAGGAGAAGTATCATTAACCTTTAAACCACATACTCTACCCATCAAACTGAAAAGCTTTTACTATGGGAGCAAACCTATAAAAAAAAACAGCTGTTTCATACGTAAGAGTCGAGAAGGTATGGCAGTTTAGTATGGAATAGCAGATTTTTTTTGCGCCGATAAGTTTGCTCCCATGAATGTGTTAGTATGTGGTTTAAAGGTTAATGATACTTTTTTACACCCTATATAAGTGGACTGTGGTATAATATTGGAGGATTGGCGAATACTCCACCGACAAGAACGTACCTCTTACAATGATGAAATTACATGATGATGATAATATTATCGTAATAATTTTATAGCATTTTCTATAAGGTACTGGTACACTGGGGTGATGGAGCTTTGCTCGGCGACCGTCTGTTTTTTTGGATGACCTAAAATCACAAATTCATCCGATATATACAAAATAAGCCTTGCATAGTTGCCATACCTTGAGGGCTATTTGTACCCATGATATTCAACAACTTTCCCGTAAGAGACCTATAGTAAATTCGTAAAAAATTGTTTCGACATTCCATACTAAATGCAATCAACTGATCGAACGTTAGTATAAAAATTCGAAAAAAAAAATTGCGAATTCCCTATAGGTTTCTTTGGGAAAGTTGTACAGTATCATGTGTACAATCAGCCCTCAAGGTATGGCAACTATGCAAGGTAACACCCTGTATAGATTACATCATTTGTCCCATACGGAAATCTATTTTCGTAACAAGTAGAGTAACAACAACCTATTCACATAGAACTTTTTAATTTATTCCGTTATTCAACTTAACATTTTTGACAGCATACATTATTTACCGAAATGAAAGTCAAAGTAATTACAATAATTTTCAGAAAATAATTAAGAAGTATGTAAACGAGTAAAAGTTATATTCAACGAATGTCTAAGATATAAGTATTATAAATATATGGATAATCCATTCGTTTAAAATAATTTTATACAATTTTTACTATAGAATAAATATTTTGTTTTAATAATAAATTATTCAAAAAATGTAAGTACAAAAGAACAAAACAAAGTTGAACAAAGAAAAATTAAATGTCCTAAAATCGAATCCAAAAAGGTATATTCCGATACCGGGAATCGAACCCGAGCCTCCTGGGTGAGAGCCAGGTATCCTAGCCACTAGACCATATCGGATATACAATATTGAACGAAATAAGCTTATAAGAGCTGTTATTCAAATTCATATTAATATTTTAAAAATAGTGAAAACGGTATGGTGAAGTTTTATTGATCATTGATTTTTTTTTCACATAAATAATCATCAATGTAATTATTAAGGTTTACGTTCATTGAGTACGAGTACACTTCGTAGCGCCATCTAGTTTTATTTGGTGCGTACTGAATCATCACAACTTGAGAACGAATAAAGAGTAATGTTTCTTTAAAATGGAGGAAACACTGAAGTAAGATATCGATGTGTTTAGTTAGTCATTGGTTATAAAGATGGCGCTGTCTTGAAAATGACTCTTCTTTGGTACTGGCACAGATTATTTTATAGTTAATACGTACTGGTACAATGCCCAGATGTAAAAATAGTGTCTACGATTTGGTTACAATAATTTAATCCAGTAAGGCATTTAAACACCGAATTTGTATTGTATTTGGTAGGTACTTATATAGGTACACAATAGAATCGGGGTCGTTTTGAAGCCGGATCAGGGTGCCTCAGACCATCAAACTGAACAACTTTCACTATGGAGCCAAACAAAAATCTGTTCCATAAATAATAATATGCCAATAGCGATAAAAATGTAACAAACAGCAGATTTTTCTTCGCGATTTCAAAGTTGTTCCCACAGTAAAAGTTGTTCAGTTTGATGGTCTGAAAAACCCTGTTTCGGTTTCAAAACGACCCTAATTTTGCGGTGTATATGATATGATAATGCAGTGGTTAAAAATTCGATACTTCTATATTAAAATACTTAGTACATACATACGTATACTCACGCCTGTCTCCCATTGGGGTAGGCAGAGACATAAATCACCACCTGCTACGCCGGTGTCCGGTACTTGACCTGACATTTTTTAAAGTATGTCACTAACAAGAAGCTTAAATTGTATATTTGTCTCCAACTCGTTTACCAATTAGGCCAACATAATGAAAACAAGAGCGTCGGTGGCGCGTTGCGGAGAGTTATGGATACTCGATCATGAGGGACCTGGTTCGAATCCGCACGGACGACATGCCATGTACCAATGAGTTTTTCTAATATGTACGTAGCAACGACTGCTCACGAATGTTAAAGGAAAACTTCGTGAGGAAACCTGCATAATGCTGAAGAAGAAATTCTGATGAGATTGAAGAGATTCTGTAATTCACCCACCCGCGTTGGGCACGCCTGATAGACTAGGACTTCATTGATGGTCTGTGCCATGCAGTGGGAAATAAACAGGCTGATGATGATGGATGAAAACACTGCCTTGATACGGTAAAAGGCGGCTAAGTTACATTATACTGTATATTACTTAGCCGCCTTTTACCGTATCACGGCAGAACATCATTTTACTCTATTCAAATAACTACCAGAAACTCATGGCAAAAAAAGTAAAAAAATATAGATTTTCACATGGTAGAGTCAGACTGTCATCTGTCTAGTCAAAGTAATATGACAAACGGCGACTTTATACAGCTAAAAAACGCGCGTTTGCCAATCCTGTGAATGTATCTCTACACTAGGAATTAAAAGGTGTTTCTGTCTATTCAAACACGTGATTATGCACACGCACGTTTGTACCGATACAGATGATGCATCGCGCGCGACTGAATCGATGCAAAAGCGCTGCAAAAAGTCGCAGTGTGTAAAGTGGCAGTGGCCCTAATCCAATTACCCCAGTGTTGTTTAATCTAAAACTTTTGTTTTCTTCTTTGCCATCAGATTTTGGTAGACATTGGAACATAAAAACTAACGAACTAGCTCCACTGGCTCAGCGACCCAAAAAGGTTCTTGGTGTCCGAAATGAATGAGCTCTACTTTTACTGATCTGTGCTTCTCTATTGCTGGCTTCTTTGTTGCTGGTTCAAATTATATATACCTAGGCTCCACTAGGTCACTCCAGCGATACCCAGGGAGTAATTATAGTACTCTGAGCCCAGGGTGACACAGTTGAATATGGATTTGCTAAGAAAAGAGCAAAACAAAATGAAAAAGTTTAATACATTTTGCAGTATACAAATATTTTAATTGACTGATGCTAAGTATAGCTTACAAACTATTCAATAAATAAGTGTTTTAGTATAAACTTAAGATGATATATTATAGTTATTATTATTTAAAGCAACATTAACCTTACGATCTAAGGATTTTATCTAGTTCTCCTTACAAAAACAAATACGATTTAAAATCTGGGACAACCAAATTCTCCAATACGTAGAATTTCATGACATAATATAGTCATTGCCATGGACTGTCTTCCAACGCCTCATCGACAGTATTTTTGAATTCTTTCATTTTCTTCTTATTCATTCTACTTTCCACTGGACCTTCGACTATCTCTCCTTTATTGAAATCGTCTGCTGTTATAATAGGTTTGAAAGTTTCTGTATCTGTGATTTTTATATTACTTGCTACTGGTAATTCTTTAGGCGTTTTATATTTGTATATCTGTCTCAAAGGATAGTAAACATATTTAACACCATTCATTACTTTGAATTTCGGATATTTTGGATGATATTTCTTAAAGTTATTCATTCCTAGAACTCTATTGATCCAATAAAAGTAAGCGTTTTGTAAAACATCGACAATACTTCTTTTCTTTCTCGATTTTGGTTTGTCGTCATCTTGATTTAATTTAATTACTTCGTCGTTTAACCTTTTTAGAATCGAAAAAGGTTTTTTTACATTCACGTTGTTATTATACCTAACTATAGGTGTTACGTATGATATTATAGGTTTATTTTCTTCCATTTCTGGTGAAACATGTTCAGAAGTATTATCGATTATTGATCGACTCTGCCATTGTGCGTTCGCGTCGTATCCACCACCGCCGCCGTCTTGTCCACCTGGATGTAAGGTATATTTTTATTAGGCTGCGTTATGTTTGTGTTATTTTGTAATTATACTGGGATTATACCTGCTGGCATCCAAGCCCCGCCACCCCCTCCGCCGCCTGCTGCCCATCCCTGAGGAAAAGTTACAGAAAAGAAATATTATCTGTTTAAGAAGTCCTTTTTTGAAAAGCTCACAAAATATTATAAGACAGAATGGAAAGATGGCTATAGATCTTTTTAGTTTTATATTAGTTAAATGTGCTTGACTTTGGTATATTAATACGGGCCCTAGAGTATCGGGAACAATATCGAGGACCGTAAGATTAAACAATAAAATTTGATTGTCTCCTTAAAAAGTCTAGCAGGGGATTTGTAAAATCGAGGTAACTATCAAATATTAGATATCATGCCTATTAAATTGTGATAACAGTTTTACAACTGAACTCAATTTTAAACTCAAATCTTCGAAATTGCTTATATCTTTAATGTAGGCGTTTGATCCTTACTGATACAATGATTCATACAGATCTGTTTTATCGACATTATCTCATTAAGGAGATTGTTACACTTTTTTATTAAATCAGTTTTGCCCCACTGCTGGCAAAGATCTACCCTGAACTCTTCCATATCTCTCTGTTCGGGACTATATCCCGCCACTCATTGCAGTAGACATCTAGCTCGTCTCGCCACCTTTTTCGGGGTTTACCTCGACCACGACTCCCGTCGTAAGGCGAAAAACATACACAAAAGTCATAAGGCGAAGGTACGGCAAAGGAGTGGCGGACATGCCTGTGCCGTGAAGCGCCGCTTCATACATTTCGCATGAAATGCCCGACAGGGACATCAAACTGGCATGCCTGTGCAGCGACGCTTGACTATAATTCACGACGCGTAGCTTTCATACATTTAGTATGAAAAGGTTTTGAAGCGGCATCAGGCGGCACGATGTCTGCACCGGATCTATCCCGCGTCTTCGTCTTACGCCTCTTCTTTGATGGCTACCGCTCGGTGTGAAATATACCCAGCCCGTGTTCAACTTTAATGCCATCCCTTGATATGGAAATTATCTTACCCCGTCCCCTCCACCGCCGCTTCCTCCACCACCTTTCTTCTCTAATAGTTTCATTAACAACATCATCTGTAAAAATATATATATATTATTAACTGAATGAATGAATGAAAAATACAGGCAGGGTTAGTAGGTTCACGAATTGCAAATAAGCTTAGTAAATAAATATGTTCAGTACTTCTGTAATATTATATCTTACCTTCGACAACATAAACGACATCATACTGAACATCATTCCTTTGAAAGACATCATTCCCATCATGCCCATCATTGCTGGTATCATCTGAAAATTAAAATGATATCTTAGGCTTTGGACTTTGGAGTCTATTTTGAGGGATTCCAATGTAAATAAAAGCCCAAAGAAAAGTACAGACAAACGTCTCACCATCATAAACTTCATCTTCATGCACATCATGGCCATCATCATCATCTTCTTCTTGCCACCATCGTCTCCCCCTCCTCCCCCGTGACCGCCTCCACTTCCGCCCCCTTTACGCTTTCTACCGACAAACTCTTCTACTGTAACATTTTAATACATTTCATTGTTGGGTGTAACCATCAACCTCTGCATGTCTGTCTTACTCATAGGGCACCGGCCTAACCGTATGGGTGTATAAGCCATAATCCACGACGCGTGCCCACTGTATATTATTGGAATGAATCGAAGGACAGATTGGTTTTCTCACCATGTTTCCTTTTACTGAAGAGCCAGTGATGATTCAAATCGTTCATTTTAGTACTAGATTTCATATACAATGGCATGGCAAACAATATTGTTAGATATTGCAATGGCCACATCGATTATAGAGTTTATTTTTCGGATAAAATTAGGTTGCTCGAATTGTGGATATGATAGTAAGGTTGGTTTTAAAGTCAGCTGCGTGTTTGGTCAGTGGTATGGGCGTATGTATGGCATAATCTTTCATTTCATACCCACGTTATAATGTTATGAAAATGTATAATTTTATTCTAAAACCAGGATAAAAGAATTGGATAATAGAAACTACCTGGCTTTCTAAATTTGGTTTTATGTGTAAGTATAATTTATGCAGTCTAATGTTGTTTAGTTTCTTCAGTCTTAATGAAATTTTAGGTTCCGTACGTATGTTTCCTTACCTGACTGTGGAACTCCGAAGTCTTTTCCCATTGCGTTGAATTTCAGGATGTGATTACTGAAGAATCTATCAACGGCTTTGTCGATCAGGAATGATAGTTCTTCTGTGTTTTTAACATCTACTTTATTTTCACTTTCAGTTTCGTTCACTTTTACTACAATAGGTATAAACATTATTTTTATAGTGTTAGAATAAAATTGAGCACGAACTGGTAAAATTTTGAATTAGTATCTTCATTATAATTCGACTTATTATTTAATATATAATATATAATTTAATATTAACGTTAAACGTTAATTAATTTGGATCATCACAACAATTATCATTGCTTGTTATGACTGTATTAATAAATACGGTTTAAATTGTATCTTGCTGATATATTTCGTTCTATTTGCATACACGTATAGGAGTAATTGTTTTCAATAGATCCATTGACCAAATCCTCTATTAATCTTATGAGATTTTGTTTTACAATAAATACAGGGCATTATCTTCTGAGAACTTTCAGAAATCAAATATAAACATAATACTATTTTAATTTGACACTGGCAGCTACAGTTCTGGCAAATTTCAACAATGAAGTTACGTATTAACAATAAAATTAATAAATATCTCACCAAATTTCACATATTCTCCAATAACCGAAACTTCACTCAATTTATCAAGCTCTTTTAAATACAGCAAAGTTTTTTTCTGCAAACATGAGTAAGATAAATACAAAAAACATTCCGTGTAAACACCATTGAAAACATTATCTGCTTCTCCCTCTGATTCTTTATCCAAATCTATATCACTTTCTCTTTCTTCACTTGTATTATTAATAACAAATGATTCTGTTGTTACAACTAATATTAGAATTAAGAATGTCTTATGAGCCATTGCTGTCAAGTTCAGGATTCAAATGAAAAGCTTGTCAGTGGGTTAGTGATATTTATTATCACGTTTATAGGATTTAAGGTCAAATGTTATGGATGGTGAAAAGATATCATTTGGTAGTTAAGTCAACAAGTTTGTGGTTTAGGGGTGGTTCGATTACATGGTAGCGTCTTTACCATTGTCGTGTTTGTGGATAAGTCTTTAGTGTGTTTTGTTATAAGGTTAAGAATGGCTTGGTTTTATTTATTTTTCATTCTTACGGATGTTCGTGTTGTAGAGTTAGGAATTGAGTTTAAAGAAGAAACAATCGTTGTTGTTGTTTCTTGTTATGAATTAGATGTTTCTTTTTCATGGATTGTAGAAAATTAATGAGACGTTTTTACGATCAAGGAGAGTCTTTGATACGAAAATAAAAGAATAGTCGTATCTCTTCAGTTTGATGGGTAGAGTATGTGATTTAAAGGATAATGATACTTTTCCTTACACCCTGTATATTCTACAGAGGATGGAAGGATTTCACTAAAAAGAGTTTTTTGCAAATCAACCAATAAAAGGAGCAACGGGGTGTTGAAGTTTTCCGAAATCGACAAAAGCTAGTTAATACATCAATGGTAAAATTTTAAGTATAAGATCTAACAAATTTAGTTGAAACAATTTAAGAAGATGATTAGACCATCAAACTGAACAGCTTTTCCATACAAAACTGCATACCTACTCGATCCGAATGTTTAGGACAGCAATTTTTTTTTCAAGATTTCGATTTTGGTCCCATAGGGAAAGTGGTTCAGTTCGTTCGATGGTCTGATCATCCCCTTTAAATAGTTTTATCTAATTTTGTTGGACGTTGTATTGTTTTATATCCATCTTTTTTGACCTCGCATTCATTTCTTAGGTCTCTGTTAACCACAAATCGTGGATGAAAATTTCAAAGAGGGGATACCAACTTTCTTAAGGTAACGTTAAACTGGCGCGGTCTACGATCTCATTTTCAGTGCGTTTTGTTTAATAATTGAAGCAAGATTGTACGTTAACAATCGTATTTCAATACTTCATTAATATAATTACAAGTAAAGCTTATTTTTAGGGTTACGTGCCCAAAGAGTGAAAACGCGGGACCATATTACTAAGCCTACGTTGTCCGTCCGTCCGTCCGTCTATCTGTCTGTTTATCTGTATCTGTAGGTAGGACACCTATTTAGGGGTGTACCTTTTGAACCGTAATAGCTTGACAGTTGAATTTTTTACAAAATATGTGTTATTATGGCGCATTTTCTAACAATTAATAAAAATTTGAAAAATTAAAATATTAAGGGTTAATCATCATACAAAAAACTAGTTTTATCAACGTTTTTTCTTCTCACTCTATCGTAAAAACGATCATACATAAAAACGCCAAACTTTGTGTGATTGTAGAACAAACTCTACAGTATAACAACAAATAAAAACCGGCCAAGTGTGAGTCTGTCTCGCGCTAAAAGTCCCGGAGTAAACACAACTTTGTTGTACTTTACTGTTTTGTGGTGGTGTAATACGGAACCTTCGATGCGCGATTTGCCCGACTCGAACTTGACCGATTTTATTTTCATTATAGTAACCTTGCTTTTTAGGGTGGTCTGAAACATTGCTACAACTTATGTTACAAAACATAACGTGTTCTAGTTTTCTTCAGGAAATAAATTTGTCAATATGATTTCTTGATGCAGAACCAAATGTTACCTGTATGTCTAATTTTCAATTACATAATGGAAAATGAAAAAAATAAAAAAATCTTAATCGCAGCTGGAACAATCATCCACCGTGACCGCGAACCGCGTCGCTTCGCCTGTATCTACATTGTGTATTATTTGCCCGTATATCATCGGTTTACTGCGTGCTATAAATAAACGCTTGTATGGACGGACAAACATGTAGAGCGAAGTAGAGGAGATGCCCAAATAATTGGAGTTAGGCATTATACTTAGGGTAGATATAAGGTAGGTAGGTAGGCTCGTGAAATCTTTTACGAGAAAGATGCTTTTATTTATTAAGTAAAAGTTAAAAAGCAAAATGAAACTAACTTCTTTTATCGAGTCGATGACGTATTTTTTTAGCCCAGCATTTTTAGAAACCCAAAAATGCCAAGAATTGGACAATAATAAAAAAAAAATCTCTTCAGGGATAAGCTCGGCCTTTGTACTTGTCTATTATGCTGTATTCACCTGTATTTCCGTGTGTACAATAAAGTGTTAAATAAATAATTGTTATCACACAGGTATAATATCACTGAATCGACAATAAAAGCTCTAAATCATAATAATAAAACCTGTCGCATTAAATTCGACCATACGATAGGAAATTTGTGTTTTATAAAGAACATTTAATTTTATCTAATTAAGATCAATCAAGAGGTTGGAAAAAAAAACAATCTTCTTTTGTAGGTAAGATAATCAAACAAAATTGGTTTATGATTCAGTTTTAA
The DNA here is from genome assembly GCA_963924505.1 of Agonopterix alstromeriana. Lineage (NCBI taxonomy): Eukaryota > Metazoa > Arthropoda > Insecta > Lepidoptera > Depressariidae > Agonopterix > Agonopterix alstromeriana. The sequence continues at coordinate 8,375,306 of OZ004682.1, forward strand.
TACATCATCGTTTACCTCATAAAGTTAGCAAATATGGAAATGAAACAATACAATAAAAGAAAAATATTTGGTTCGATTTAAAAACTAGGAATATACTATAAGAATATCACAGAAATACATACTGCTTAAAAAGTAATAAATACGATATGTACAATAATTGAAATAATGACAAAAAAAACAATACTAAATAACGAAGAACAGAAATGTACAATAATATAAAATAAATAAACAAGAAATCCGAAATAAATAATTAGCGGTGGGAAGAAAATGAACAAAAAAATGTAGATTAAAAAATATTAGGAACAATAACAACTTTAACACACCAACCATACTGCAATAAATTAAAAATTTACAACAACAATTCAATAAATAGCTTAAATACAAAATAAATTAAGTAGCCTATTTATGATACCACAGTAGGACATCAATTCAGGTCAAAAGGAAGGAGAATCCATCTCGACCTATACGGCCTCCACCAACAAATAAATTACCTATATCTATTGACTTATCAACTACCTAGACATCGGGTTTGCGCTCAAAAGTGTCCGAACCAAAAGAGTAATAAAACGCAAGAGTAATAATTACACGCCAGTCTGTATGCTGTGCAATAAGTATTTGTAAAAACTATGCAAGCACAAAAAATAATTTTAACAGTTTTATTATTTTTAGTTTGTTGATATTACTAAAACGTGCTTACGTTTACGTAAGTTAGTCTGGGACAATTTTTTCCAGAATTTTATATGAGACCCGACGTCAATTAGTTTTTAAGTCAATGCCTATATCAAAATAACACCTACGAAATACCATATTTAGTAAAATATCAGAAACCCTAAAGACCTTGGTCAATAGAGATTAAGAAATAACAGCTAGTGTTACATACACTGGACGGAAAACTTTAAGTTAACGAGATACGATAGCATTTCGAAGAAACAATTTCAAAAAAGTTGTGTGAAACGTAGGGAATTGAACAGCACAAGAGTAAATCAACAATATAAATGCAACAACTCAAAATAAACTCTAAGAAGTAGCATCATAAGGCATATAACTATTATAATCGGTATCGTACGCTCTTCTATAACCACCGTGATGTCCGCCATGTTCATGCTCATGATGTTCTTCATGACTGTGGGAGTGATGGTGTGATACTTCAGGCTTGGTGATGATTTCGTATGTGGTTGATTTGTGGCCTCCATGGCCTTTGAGGCCGACTAGTGCGGAGAGGAGTAGAGACATGAGGGCTGTCATTAATGCTTTACCAGCTAGCAGGGCTAAAGCTCCGAGTGCAGCAGCTGCCAGGGTTCCTGTGGACAACGATTTAATATTTATTATTACATGTCATAACCATATTGTGTAGTTTAAATCAAATAAATGACTAAAAATTTTGCGGTGAACAACCTTAGAGGCATAACCGATACGTCAACCCGAATTATGCAATTATATAGTCTTTAAAGATGTAGAACGATTGAAGTATTAAGGGTTCCTTATGTTACTTCGAAAGTCAACATTTAGATCGTATCTTTATCGAAGACTGTTCATTGACTGTACGCTACATCTAATCTACATCATCAAATACATCATCATGTTTGACGATGGGGATCTTCAAAAAATCTAATGTTCGATCCCCTGTTTCTCTGTGTGTCTGATTATAAGGTAATGAATGGTTCGGATGAAAATAATAATAATGGCTATTGACAAAGATTGTGTTGTCACTTTAATTGGCTATAATAGTCTGGTATAAATTAATAAAGTAGAGTAGTTTTAGAAAAAAGAAATCTTTTATTAATGTACTTAATCGAAAACAGCAACCACATGCATCATAACTCGATCATAATCACCTCATATAATTACACATAATTGTGAAAGTCATGCACAAAAATGAAATCCCTGCAGTGAAATTTCCTTTAGAAAGGCTCTACCTTTAGTGTATTCCTATCCAAGACGTTTAGAATCAAATTAAAATCTCACCCTTCATCATCAAAGCAGCGGCTAACAACGCTCCACCGCCGCCCTTTCCCCCACCTAAACCACCCTTCCCTCTCCCTACCGCCTCTTCCCCTTTACCCCTAGCTACATTTATAGCCTGCTCCGTAGTATGTGAATCTAGCAGCCTGTATCTCAACGAATGACTATCCAAATAATCCTGCAAACGATATAGAAGAAACTTATTAAGTTTCTCTTCTGGTTTCCCAGGGAATTGCCGAGATAACTCTGCTGCCATTTCTTCTGGTGTAGTAGCATTCGTTCTATTCTCTTTAACAATACTGAGTCCAGATAGCAATGGCAACTCCTCTCTGGAGCTTAAATCTTCTAGGAAAGAAAGCACATGGATTTTCAAGCATTTAGAACTTAAACTTTCACTACATTCCTTATGCAAAGATCTTCCAGCTCTTTCTTTGTTGGTATTATTTTTATCTTCATCTTTTATCGTATTTGGTTGGGATCCTTCGATGACTCCTTTTGAATGGTGCACGTAACACATAAGCACTAAAGACGCAATAACAATCACATGCTTGTTAGACATTTTGTTCACTTTTTTCACTACACTGGTCAGTCCTAATTATTTAGTGGTTAGCTGCAGTCATTTCGTTGGTTGACTGCAAACTGATACATTAATAGCAACCACAATTTATTTATACTATCGAGTTAAATATAAAAAGTACACGGTGTCAGTAGAAAAGTTAAAAAGAGAAAAAGTAAACGCTTCGGTTAAAGTTATTGTTCGAGGCAAAACCAAGGCACTTTCGATACTGTAAATAAACGAACGAAAGACGAAGGTAATAGAAAAGCAATTTTGGTATTAGTAATTTTGATAGGGAATAAATGATGAGGTTAAAAGAATTGGTGTACACTTTAGTTAATTTTGAGGTAAACTCAAATTGGTACACGTGTCAGTCGATTATCTATATTATTTTGATATTTTTTATCCCGGACTGCACAGGCACTATACTCGGACTTTAGATTTTCGATATATCGTGACCGTTTCTGTCTGAACTTCATTGGAATAAAGATTGCTATTGGAACGAAAATGTTCACGCAATTTCGAAAACCAAATATAGGGGTAGAGCTTCCAAACCTCTTAATAAAATTTGGTACGAAAACTACGTAATTGATCTTGTTACACATATTTTGAAGCTATGCTGCAAACAAAAATATGTATTACCTATGATTGACACACTGCCAGTTGCACGTACGCTCATTAAAGTTAATCCTCCATTAAATCTCTTGCTGCCACTTTTGTCTTTTTGACGTAGTAAAAGATGCAAGAGCAAAAGATTAACTAAATATTTAATTATACCTTCATTATTTTGATGCGTTTAATAAGATATCTAATGTAAGTACTAGCTTATCAACTATGAGCAAATGAGTCAAACATTTCATCTTAACTATTTATGAAGTTGAAATAAAAGTTCCTAAGTAATTCTTTTATATTCTTTTTTTTAGCTAAGTGTTGCTCAATTAAATAAAGTAGGTATTGTTAGGTGTTCAAAAAGTTATGTAAGGTAATGTTACAGTTTAGATAGTTACCTACAATTAAATACTTTCACAAACGTTTCCGTTGTGTTCCGGCAAAGTGTCTCAAATTAACTGTCAAATTATCATCATCCGACTGGGAGCTAGAGTTCTAGAGTGGTAATCACAACTGCTGGTATAGTGTGGAACGCCCTGCGACTCGCTGGACAAAGGCCCAAAAAAAGGTAGCGAGGAGCGACTGGATGAGGAAGGCTGAGGATAGAGCTTTGTGGCGTGGAGAGGCCTGTATTCGGCAGTGAACGGTGATAAAAGAGTGATAGAAAAAAAAGAAGAAATATAGAAAAGGATCAACAGCGGCGACCATTCACAACACTAGACAATGAAGTGCATCGACTCTGGGGATGAATTTATCAAAGAAGATAGGAGGAGTAGGAAAACCTAATATCCGAATTCCCTCCATTGCAAACGGGAGACAGTAATAAGAAAAACAGTGAACGGTGATAGGCTTATGCTGTCATCATACTCGTAGGCCGAGACGCAGACACATCGACAACAGAACTATACACCGATAGATACTACATTTTCTGTCTTTTGCTAGGTTTTCTACCAGATGGAGTGCCGTACTAAAGATACTTCTTACACTAGTAACGCAAGTACAGGTTTGCTAGTTATCATATCACAGGCGTCAAAACTATGATTCTGAGACATTTTTTCCCGACATTCTTATTCGTTTCTCCATCGAATAGTTCACGTAAAGTACGATTCGTTGTCGAGTGTATCGACAACAAAATCTTTCGCTTGTAACGATTTTTTTTAAAAAGCTGTCACTGTATTCCTTATCATTTATGAGAAAATAATAATTCTCATGAATAATGGAAACCTGCCTTTCCCCAGAATTGAACTTGAATCGGCCCACGTTAAAAAATAAAAAAACAAAAGCCAGACTTGACGCTTCAGATCCGTTGGATTATAAAAAAACAAATAATATTACGGAGAAATTTTCAGTTTGTTTACAAGATGATTACTGGTGAAATCATCGTAATGGTACGGTCGGAATTATAAGTTTATCAACATTTCTAACCGATACCTATGTACTCGGACTTTCGATTTTCGATATATCGCGACCACGCACCGTTTCTGTCTGAACTTCATTGTAATAGAGTGGACATTGGAACGAAACTTTATATGCTGACGGTTTTTATAAGGATGATCAGACCATCAAACTGAAAAACTTTCTCTATGGGACCAGCAACGAAATTGCGAAAAAAAAATCTGCTGTTCAATATTTGGCTTGAATAGGTTTGCAGTTTTGTATGGGACAGCTTTTTTTTTCGCGATTTAAAAGTTGGCTACACAGTGAAAGTTGTTCAGTTTGATGAGTAAAATACATGCTGAAGTTATCCGCAGTGATATAAAATTTATCTTGTATATGGCTGCGATGATAATGATGACTTAGACTACTTTTATAGGGACCAGCCTCGCGGTAGCATTTCCCCTCTGCCACTTTACAAGATCAATTGATCATATACATAAACATACAATTGTTACCTTATCACTAAACGAGACAGCCTATAATTGCGGAACAATAACTTCGGACTTTTGGGGTTCACACGAGACTACTTTTCATGATTTTTAACATTCATAATTAGAATCTAAAGTTATGGAGAATAAAATCCAAAGTTGCGAATTTCATGTTACCTCGCCCACCGCTAAAAGTGGCCGAAATGTTTGTTAGTAGAATTACACGTGTAACTCGTCCATATATAAAATAGTCTAAGTAATGATGATGATTACAGTTAAATATTCGATCTATTCAATACGATTACAACACGCTATCGTATCAAAACTACTAGAAATGATATTGATACTAGGTAGTAGTTTTAGTTAGTTTATTATTATCAACCTTATTACCACGAAATTATTATGTTACACTACAGCAACACTGCAAAATAAAGACAGACTTTCTCTATTGATTTACTGTAACATTTTTTTTCTTTTATTATAAGAAAGAAAGTGGTTTAACATTTCTATTATTTGTAAGACAATGTAAAATATCGATTTAGATCTAAATAGATGATAAGTTTTTCGATTATTAGTCACAAGATTATAATTTTGTGTGGAGGGCAGGTCTGTGTTATAAAAAAATTAAACAATTTCAATTTCCAATAATTTATTTTTTTGTGCAAATTTCAAACAACAAGAACAATATACTATTTTTATACATAAAAGGATCATAACAAAGGAATATTATACATATTTACAAAAATAAAAAATATAATAGGAACAGTTTACACATTTGATCTAACAGTCTTCAAAACTATTGAATAATAAATATCTATATAGAATACACAAAGTTAATTAAGTAAAATGTATAAACATAATATAAGATACACAAAATAATATAAAGGATAAACAAAGAAATATAATTGCAAAGCATTACATGACAGACACAAAAAATATTAATACATACTTAGATATTAAATAAAAATCTTAGAAAAAATTTAAAACATAAAATAAATAAATAAAATACTAGAACTATTATTGTTTACTAAACATATAGAATATGATAAATTAATTAAAATCAATAATAAAAACAAAAAACAATGATGGAAATATAAAGTACATGAATATAAATACAATACATTTACTAATATAAATACAATGAAACAAATAATAATAACTGTCGAATACTTAAATCCAAATAAAAAATATACAAGTTACAGATGTGAAACAACGAAGTGTAAAAAAATTTATTATTATAATGACTTTAAGAAAATTTAATGAATAAAATAAAAGACTAAATAAAATAAACATATTTATGTAGTATATAAAATACAAAAGAAAATGAAAGAGCATTAAATAAAAAATAAAAACAATTTGTGTGACTCTTAAATCTAAGAATAAATAGTTTCAATAAATTATGAGTATTTTCTTGGTAATTCAATGCGAAAGACTGCATCCAATCATGTTCTAACTTTGGTAAATAAATAGTTGTTATTCTTCATTCAACATGACAGATACTCAAACACATCATTAAATTATAGTAACTGGATTCAGAAAGGGTAAAATTGGTGACAAAATCTACTTACATAATCACGAATTCAACTATTAATTAAGTTACAAAAAGGTCGAAGTAAACCTTAGGTCAAATATGAATTTAAATTAAGTTTCATAAGGTAACTGAATTAATAAGTTTAAATCTCATTCTAAAAGACAGTGAAAATTATTATAAAATCGTGTTGCACTAAAGCATTTTAACATTTGATGCTTATTAAAGAACCTTCTGAGTTGATTTTTCAACACCTACACTTGAAATATCCCCAAAACTCACCCTAACTTACAATCAGTTCTTAAAACTAATCATGAAATAAATACCAACCAAAATATCATCTTAACGCCGTCTTACATTCAAATTCCTTCCGTAACCAGAATGTCCATAACCACCTACGTCTTCATGACCGGTGGAGTGACTGTGGGAGTGGCTGTATATCGGCTTCGAGACTATCTCGTAAGTGGTGGACTTCTGTCCTCCTGAGAGTGACTTGATACCGATGATTGCGGAGAGTAGAAGTGACATCATCGCGGTCATAAGGGCCTTACCGGCGAGCATGGCGAGACCTCCTAGACCGATTGACATGAGAGTACCTGGGAATAGAGGAGTCAAGATTAATTGATGCAATAATGGGTAATTGGTACACAGTTGGAAAAACATAAACCCTGGTTAGCTTAGTTCATGTGTCAAAATGTGACGAGTGGCTAGTTTTTTGCCTTTAAAAATCGAATTCCGTAAAAAGTTAAGTTATAGCTTGTAGGGCAAATGCTTCACCCTTTGACTATTTATATGTGGATTGGTTACCCGTGTAATTCTACCAACAAACATTTCTGCCACTTTTTGCGGGGGGCGAGGTAACATGAAATCCGCAACTTTGGATTTTATTCCCCATAACTTTAGATTCTTATTTTGAATGTTAAAAATCATGAAAAGTAGTCTCCTGTGAACCCCAAACGTTCTAAGTTCGAAGTTATTATTTCGCAATTATAGGCTGTCTCGTTTAGAGATAAGGTGTAAAATTGAATGTAAATGTACAAGATCAATTGTGCTTATACCGTGGCAGAGGGGAAATGCTACCGCAAGGCTAGTCCTTATAATAATTAGTCAAAGGCTTACTATACCATACTCCACCACGCGGGCCCAGTGCGGATTAATGGAGGCAGGTTAATGGTCAACTCGCTGTCAGATAATTTTCAACCAACCTTAATAGGCCTCTGACTTAACGAATAGTTACACCGCCATCTGACGGTACTATCCAGGATCAACTGCTTAACGTGCCATCCGAAGTACCTAGACGCTCGAGATGAAATACCACTTAACGGTACCCATCCAAAGATTGACCGAACCTTACGTTGCTTGATTTCGGAGATCGTTGCCAATACTGAAGCTCCACTACGCTAACGAGCGCCTCAAAATCTGCTTATGTAGATTGCTTATGCTTGTGTAGGTTGCAGGTTTGTATCGATGATTTTTTACCGCGATTTCGATGTTGGTGCCTGAGAGAAAGTTGTTCAGTTTGACGGTCTAATCATTACCTTAAAAAAGTGTCAGTATATTAAGAATAACCCTATATGTAGGGACCCAAAGTAGCATAAAAGAGTGAAGTATCGCCAATAATTATATTCGTCATCGCTTCGTATCGAAATTAAACATATTATTTATGAGATCAAATGAAAGGGTAGTGGAAAAATGTAAGAGATCGCTAAAGCATGCTAGTTTTCGCGACAATTTTTGTACGACAATTAAAAAAGCAGTGCATTTTGCAAAAATATGTGACACAAAGTAGTTTTATTTTACGTACTTTTCATACATACTTCAACGATATAAAACTCGATCTCAAGCGTACAGATAGTTTTGCTATTTCAGGTAGAAACACTAAAAGCTTGACGTGAAAACAAATATTACCTAGTCAATCACGTCACTTTTCTTAAAAGTTGCAAAATAATCAAAATATCATTAGTTTTCACATACAACTTTTCCAGGTTTTGCAACACGTTGTATAAGCCCTAATAGAAAGGCTTTCAAAGCTAGAAACTGTGAAACAATGCAACGATAACATAACCATCTATTAACGAACAACTATAATAGTGTCTTGTCTATAAAAAACTCGTGCCATTTTGCTATAACTTTTATGCTCTGTTTCTTTTGAGTCCCTAATTACACGTCCATAGGATTTTTTCTTTTTCATACTCAAATCACGAACTATTTTTGTCATTCACGAATCAATGTGGTTTTCGGCTGACATTTTTGTTGATTCAAACAAAATTGACCTTAAAGTCTTACAGTTTAAAGATCTTATCTGCATTTCTCAAATTTGTTGGCTACATTAAGTTGTAAGTCTAGGTTATCGGATTTGCAAAAATGACTATTAATACCTATGTGTTAAAGATGAGTTTTGTTTTGTGGGTAGCTTTTAGAGGTTTCTTCAAAGGAAGTGGCTTGGCAGTCCATAGGTTGGGATTTTCATGGTCAGTCATTAAGTGGTGAAATTCTGTGACAAGGGAAATACACTAATACAATTTTACTGAATATTTATATTCTTTAAAGAACAATTAAATTGAAAATGTCGGAATATTCTTCTTATGTTCATCGTTCTTTCTATTTTTACTATTTTCTTGTAAATACAAGCCTAGAATCGATTCTGGTACATTGATTCTTCTTCTCAACGTAGGCAGCAATCCCTGGGGTCAGAGTTTTTTCAGACCACCTCACGGCCTCTGACGTGGTTTTTATGTAACGACTACTACCACCAGAGATAGTAGTAGTAGAAGGTCAACAGCTTAACGTGCCACCCGAAGCACGGAATCATTGTTCTTTTCAGACAATCAGGTGATTCAGCCTGCCATGTCCTTGCCAACTGGGGAAAAATGCACAAAGTGTTTTTGGTTTTTTATCACTAGGAGTCCCCCGTGGGAATCGAACCCACGACCTCCGTGTCAAGAGCCAGGCCACAAAGGCAGAGAGTAGGTATATTGATTACATTGAGTACATTGATTGAGACTAAATCACAATGTTCAAATCTTATTTCAGTTCAAATCTATTCAAAGTTGATCTTAAACTTTTTCATCTAAGGTAGATACTTTTTTGGTCTCTTAAATATAAGTAAGTGAAATATAAGTATTTAGATGCCGACTATCATCGTCATAAGCATAGTATAATCGTTCCACTACAGGGCCATAGTGTAATTAAACTAGTGATTGCGCTCGGCGGTCGCGACAGGTCAATCGTGCGCGGTGAGCGGGGTCGCCGGGGGGAGCGTGTCCCAGTACCGACTTACCTGCACCTGGTACCGACTTTGCCGGTGCTTTATACTTCACACATATGCATCAACGTTTTTTCTTCAGCACAATACAGGTTTCCTCACGATGTTTTCCTTCACCATTTTAGAGCAATCTGTATTACGTACATGCGATAGAAAACACTCATTGGTACATGGCATACCGTCCGTGCAGATTCGAACCCGAACACTTATGATTGAGTGCCCATACCTCTCCGCAATGTGCCACCGACGACGTTCTGATGATCTGAATCTAAACTATCCCTTTAAGTATTACTAGGGTATTTGTTAACAACTGATTAGTATGCTAGAATTTATTTTCCTGTGGTTGTTGACTATATTATTTTACCGTCATCATCATATCAGACCTGACTACAGAATAAATACTAGTACTACCCGTACAGAAGAATCACTTCGTAAACATATTTAAATAAATAGCGACTCTCTCTTCACGTGCAAAGTTATTCGCATCCGTCCTATCGTACAATTCCGTCACAACGGCGCACGTGCAAACAAAAATGAACCGAGTTATTAGACATGAAAGCTTCCTTTCCATAGTCTCCTTGTTTCATTCTTTCACGTGCTGGCAGCGTGACATAGGGTTTTCAAGTCTCGCATTGACTACTCACAAAATGGCGGCAAGTCTTATGAGATTTGACCAAGAAGTTTACACGGTATACCTAACCTATTGCCATTCACCCCTTGGTGGGGATCGGCCGTCAAGAGTACTTGAGCTGTGGAGTGAGACAGGCCTGGTCTGACCCACTGTGGGGCATAGTATAGCCGCCTACAGGGCTTAAATGAATAAGCATGAAAGGGATTTCGTCTCACAATATATTGTCTGCTATGTTTAAATCCTATCATCAAATTCACTTTGAGAATCTCGTAAGAAGATAGAGAGTAACAAATTATTTCAGTTTTCACTTAAGATTTTTTAATGAGCAGAGCTACGCGTTATGATGGTATCTGATTGTACACCTAGACTTTTTGCTCTAGTTATTTGTTAATACTAAACGCCTGCGTTACATTGTATAAACACATTTTCTAAAACATCGTTCACAATGTGTGCTATTTTTAGAAATATTTGTATGTAGTTACGTAATGGTATAGACGACATTATTATTTTGTAGTTTTGACCCCTAATAATTCCTGGGTAATAGTTAATATCTATTCTTTACCCTGGGTTTGTAAGTCACTAGTTTGTTCACTTGTTGTTTGTTGTTGTTGATCATAAATATATCTAAACTTCTGCCATAAGCTGTATAAATACTGTTGTAAATATCACTTAAGTTCTGTTATATAAATTTTACTCTAAACTTCATAGAAATCCCATTCAAAGGCCCCAAATATACAGGGTCCAACTTAATGTGCTGACGGCTTTTTAAGAGGATGATAAGAACATCAAAGTGAAGACCGTTCTATATGGAACCAATGTCGAAATCGCGATGAAAAATCTGCTGTAACATCCAAAACTGCAATCTCACTCGACCCAAATGTATGTGACACCTGATTTTGCGGTTTCTATGTTGGTACCATAGAGAAAGTTGTTCAGTTTGACTAATCAGTTTGACTAGTTTGGTCTAATCATCCCCTTAAAAACCGTCAGCATATTAAGATGACCCATATACAGGGTGCTAGGGCATTACATTGGGGGGTGATTGTACCCACGATACTGAACAACTTTCCCTAAGAATCCTATAGAAAATTCGCAAAAAAAAATTTTGACTTTCCATACTAAACGCTATTAGCTGATCGAACGTTTGTACGAAAAGTCGAAACATTTTTTGCTAATTTTCTTTAGTTTTCTTAGGGAATGTGGTTCAGTATCATGGGTACAATCACCCCTTAAAGTAATGCAACTGTTTACCCTAACACCCTGTATTGAAAGAACTTAATTGTCTAACTATAAAACGCTTGTTTTATCACAGTAGAATACTTATAAAACTTTGATTCTTTATGCACCGGTATTTAACTCACCATCAAGCCGTTTCCCAAAACGTTACAACTAAGGATCACCAATCGTGTTCTAATAAGTCATCAGTTCTCCATCACGTCTTACCTTTCATCATAACTGCCATAGCCATAAGTCCACCCATGCCTCCTTTCTTGCCTCCTCCGAAACCGCCACCTTTAGCCCTCGCTTCACCAATAAGAGTCCTGGCTTCTTCAGTAGCACTGTCATCTAACAATCGGAGCTTTACTGAATGAGTATCCAGGTACGTTCCAAGACGATAAAGCAAGTATTTGTCAAGTCTCTCATCTGGCTTCGAAGGTAGCGCCCTAGCTAATTCAGCAGCAAATTCCTCAGCCTTGCTTCCATTTTCTTTCGATTCTTCTTTAACGAGGCTTACTCCTGGAAGCAAGTTCAATTCTTCTTTTGCACTAAGCTTTTCCAGTATAGAGATTGCTTCAATTTTTAGACATGTCGGGCTAAATATTCCATTTGTGCAATCCTTGCCCATAGCTCTGGCTGCTGTTTCCACTGTCGGTTCAACTTTGATATCTGGGCTTGGTAAAGCTGCCACTCCAACGGCGAGAACAAGAATAGATAAACGATACATTTTTGAAAAAAATCACTCGCGACTGTTCGGTTTCGAATGCGGTTAGACTTTGATAAGACAGTTCTTTCGTTCAGCTTTTTATATGTCTCACATAGTTGGATGATTAGGACGGAGTGTTCTTGCATCCATTATATTTTCATAGAAGGCTGATTGCAAAAAGACACCTTTGTCTGCAACAGTATTCGACCTTACAACTCTCATATATGGTTGAGTTTTGTTTGTAGCCCGGCGAAGTGTAAGCCTTTGCTTCATTATCGTAAGCAGTCATCGGAGTAGAGGCAAGTGATACAGATGTCTATATTTTTTATTATTTCGTTAGTTTTGTTATTGACATTATTAGCCGGTGTCAAGTTATTTTTGTCTCTATTTTGATAAATCGACTGCTATAGACGTTTAAAGATTAATTTGAATTTGAATCTGATCAATTTGGTCAAGTCTCAACTGTATTAGCTTTTGGAGACTTTGATACGAATGCTATACATTTTTAAAGGTATTTCATACATCAGGAGGAGCTTCAGACCATCAAACTAGTCCTTGCGACGTTCAACTTAGACATATTTAGAGTTTCAGTCACGTAACGAAGTAGAAATCTTTTAATCAATATAATTCAAAATCCACTCACTCGTTCACTACTAACTACAAAGCCTACAAACTTAAAATTATCTATAGCACGCATACAACTTAAAATAGAGTGGAAGATACTCGTAATTATATTGGTAATCACCATAGAGAAGATCACCACCATCACATGTCTAAAAATTTATATAGTCCATTATAAGAGCAATTAGGCATTTTAGTAATTTCAATCGACGATTTTGGCACGAAACAGAGTAAGAGCATTGATCCAGTTTTGGGACTCATTTTAACAGACACCTGTTAGTCTTTGCCTATCATCATCACCATTTTCAGGCTGTATACGTCCCATTGAAAAGCATAGGCACGCCTCCATTGGTGTTTTTTGAGTGTCCTCATTAGGCTTATGACGTTTTGGCTTAACGAATAGGTAAAACGCCAACGACATTATCCAGAACCATCTTCTTAATATGCCTTTGCTTTCATTCATCATGATCATCTCAACTGAAAGACTGCTGCTGGACACTGGGCCTCCCATAACGATTGACACAATGAGTGGCCCTGCCCTCATCCAACGGGTTCCCGCCAGCTTTACCAGGTCGTCGGTCCACGTTGCATTTTCCTACATTGATGCTGTAAACTACCTACCAACATTAAGTATTTAACTCTAGTCTAGTCTAGTCTAATCCATCAAAAGAGTAATTATGAATGTAAGAGTGTAAAAACAAAGTAAAAAATATTAAAACACATCATGCTACCGCGCTTTCAGATCTAAGTGTCGGCGGCTTAATTTGAATAAAATTACTTGAGAAAAGAATCTAATAAAAAGAAAGAAATAAAATGTGTTCCTTGCTTATGAATTTCTAATTAATATTAAAGTTAAAATAAAATAAATCAACATCATATTTTCAATCTAGTTTATACGGACAGGAAGAGAAGAAATTATCGTTAAAGAGGTATTTGATGCCATGTGGTTCTGGCTTCGAATGGAACACTCCGTTTCTTCACGGGGGTTTCGTATGAGGGTTGAGACATATTACCCGACGGTGACCGAGACGGCCGGCCCATATAAAAATGACACTTATTATGGGCCCGCCGTCGACGTGGCGATGACGGTAGACGGCTTCCCATACCAAATGTCATTTTTGTATGGGGCCGACGTCAGGTATTGTGTCCTAACCCTGAGGCAGCTAAGGGTAAAACTTATGCAATGTATTTGAGGGAAAAAGCTAGCCTCCTACCACAACTTTACTCGTTATTCTATTTTGAAAGCTTCAATATGCTAAACGTGAGCCTTGCTAGAACAGCCACCAATACCTATACAGTAGGCAGTTGTAGCAATATTTCTGTTCACCCCGAAAGGTCGTGCGTTTATGTATATAGGCATTTAATAGTTTTATTAAGTTCTTGACCAACCCGAAAGATCGGTTCTGTCATCACGTAATTTACAAACTGTTATGTTTTAAAATAAGAGATCTGCCCTGTGAGAATCGTATTTAACTAATCCAATTTATATTAGCATCTATGTACGTAGACAACTCTTTCGGCTCAGGTGCCAAGTATAACTGGACATACATAAATAATTTGCTTAAGTGCTTGAAGCTTGAAGTTTGAATGACCTTGATGGGTGTATTGCCACCCAAAGTGTAAGATCTCAATTAGTAGAGCAAAGTTAATCCTCAAGACTATTTTCCTCGGAGGGGTAGACAGATATATTCGAAATTTAGATTCCCCCCGAACGACCACCCGCAGTATTAAACTGAAGCTCCCTGAGTAATGCTTTATTGGTTACTTCCAAGAAAATGCACGTCTTCTATCGTGTCAGCATGAGCTATATCGCGTAAAAATTACTTATGTTTTAGTGGAAAGATAAGCCTGTCAGCAATAAATTGTCCAGGGTGCGCCAGACAAAATTAGGTTTCCTTGCACCCCGAAAACTTACTAAATATTAGACATGCAGTGAAAGAATGTAAGTAGAGATTTCCAGAGGGTAGCACTGACCTCGGACATGTCCAGCACATCCTGGACAATCAGTAAGCCTAAAGTTGATTGGCTAATATCTTCACCACGATGAAAAGCCAAACTCAATGACTAATACAATGCCATCGAATCGACTAAGAACACTATTGAATAAACTGGACTCACCTTTCATCATCATAGCCATCGCGATCAGTCCACCCATACCGCCCTTCTTCCTCATAGGACCTCTGGCTCTTCCTTCTCCAATAACACTCTTGGCTTCTTCCACTGCTTCTTCGTCCAGCAACTTTAGTTTCACTGAATGTGTGTCCAGGAATGTCTCCAGTTGGTAGAGAAGGAATTTGTCAAGTCGCTCATCAGGCTCCGAAGGTAGGGACCTTGCTATTTCAGCGGCAGCTGCGTCAGCTTTTCCATCACCATCTTTAACTAGAGTCACACCTGGTATCAACGTTACTTCACTTTTGCTGTTGAGTTTTTCAATTAGCGTAATTGCTCCTATTTTTAAGCATGTTGGATTTAGTCCTTTAGCACAGTTCTTTTTTAACACTTTTAGGGAGTTTTCTGGTTCGATATTTGGATTTGGTAAAGCGTAAACACTTGATATTGAAATAAGGATGATTATGTTAAACATTTTGATACGTCCACTTTCTTGAGATGATATTTTTGATATGTTTTCTACATCAATAATCGCAGTCTATTTATATATTTTGAGAACGGTGGTCAGATGATTATTATAGGCTGCATGTGTCTTGTTCTATTGGTCAGTTTTAGATAATCTTTTTTGCGGCTAAGAATTTTTTTATGCTCAGTTTCATACTTCTTATTGACTTACGCATAATATCTAAAATGCCATGCGTCAGCGATTTAAGATAAATAATCAAAAGCAAATTGAACTTGGTACAAGGAACTCATTTTCTTAGGATCGTTAGTAAATCGAGTACAACAAATTTATTTTATATTCTAATTTAATCTTTAAAGATAAAGACTCTATGGTCAATTTTCGTTTGAATATCATCGAGTGTTGGTTGTTTGTTTTGTTTTGGCTCGTGCTAACAGATGTGAAGCAAAACGGTTGATGATTTTTATGCGTGAATTGTTGTTAAATTATGACTGTTATAATTAGAGGTAGTTGAATAAAGACAAACCCACTTTTATTGAAAATAATGATACACGCATACTGCTAAATTCATGACCAAAATCCCTTTCTGGGTGGTCTGAAACATGGAACTACCAACTTTATTTTAAGCTTGGAAAAGGAGCAAGTCTCATTGCTAGTTGGTACGTTCATTAAAATTAATCCTCCATTAAATCTCTTGCTGTCACTTTTTGCTTGTTGACGTAGTAAAAGCTAGCATGCTAGCAAAATATTTAATGGAGGATTAACTTTAATGAGCGTTTCTGCAACGGAGTATTAGTCAGTCAAGAGCGATGATACTCCATACTACGGAAGAGAGCTAGCGACTCAATCATGAGGTGGCGGTTCGATTCCTGGCCTGTACCACTAAGTTATAAGGAATTTATGTAAGGTTGTAGTTATCATTATCACCAGCTCGGTGGTGAAGGAAAACATCATGAGGAAACCTGCATACCCGAGAAAGAAAAAGAAATAGTTTGGATGTATGTGTAAAATATGGGTGAGCTTGGGGCGAACACAATATACCAGCAATGATCTCTGTGATACATAAAGACCCTTGCTTGCAATAGCTCAGCCAACAATAATAATAAAATAAATATGTAGCCAGACTATCGCCCCCAAAACAGCTGTAAGTATAAGAAACGAACGGAACCATAGTATCGATATATTTGCAGACTCAGTAAATAAATTCAAATTTTTAGTTGAGAAAACCAACCCATGGTTGACGGCTGCTACATTGCAATAGTTTTCTAAATGATATTGTAAGTTTATTTTCTTTTTTTATGTTGTTTTATTTCTGTCTGTCTTTGTCTTATGTTATTTTATAGCGAATGTTGTGTTTGCTTCTAAGTGATGTGTTCATGTACTTTAAAACCACTGTGTACTTAAAAACATGTAAAATTGTGAATGTATCGTTAGCAAACCTTTAAATAAATTAAATTAAATTAAATTAAATTAAGAAACCTTAGTCGCATCATTATGATACCCACATGACAAAATTGGGTAGCCTGTTCATAGTGGGGACCACAAAAAGTGAGGATGATTTTTTTTCTCGTCTATAAAAAACATAAAATATCCTTTATTGGAATTTTACAACTTGTAAACTAACAATTGCGGCACTGGTTCCTATACTAGTCAAGTCTGAAGGTCCGAAGCCAGTTCCTACCCACTACAGTGACAGTGAATGTAATAACATTATTGGTTCTTTAATCTATAAACTAAAAACAAACTCTCCCATACCCAAAAACTCCATGGGGTATCGTTAGATAGGTCTTTTAACAATATTGTGGGTGTGGGAAAACCATTTTTCGATTTAGGGATCCGTTAGCCAAATATTAAGCTTTAAAGTCCCCCTCCCCCCTTCCTGCCAGCTAAACGGTTGTTTCTGGATACGTGAAAAAATTCACGGCAGTAGTGTATATCACGAATTTAAAAGGAAAAGTATCACCGCTAAGTAGGCTTTATAAGTTAACGAGTAATGGTCGACCAACTTGTAAAATGTACTTTTTAGACTTTATTAGCCGTTAAACCGTAGTATAAAACAAAAAGCTCCCTGCTACGAGTAAGTCCGTATGTTGTGACGGGCAACTACTACGGAACCCTACATCATAAACATCTAATACGTTCCTATACACGCATTGTTTTACATGTGCCATTTTATCAGGAAAAAAGAATCTCAGCAAGAAATCAAAACGGTGCATTTTTATATTGATTTCATAATTTCGGTTGCATTTTTACCTAATCTTTCGTCCAATTACTATAATAAATTAAATTATGTTTTTAGAGTGCCATAATATCAATAAACGTTACCGTTTGTGGGCCTAAAAGAAATTGACTCGTTTGCACCTCCATCCTTTTGGGGGTAGGCAGAGGTTGATTGTTACCTCTTATAGAACCCAACATACTCCCGTAGCTACTTTTTTTAGCATTAAGTTAAAAGAAAAAGAAAATCCGCTAAAAAAGTGAAAGCACCCAAAAATCTATTAACAAAAATAACGTCGACCCATATTACTCATATCGCGAAGGCACATCAGCAATTATACGGATTGACATCAAAATTATAGTTTCCATACATTTTTGGATCGTTTTGTGACAGAAAGTGACAAGTCGTGTGTGTCTAATCATAGTGTTTCGCATCACGACGTTTGCGGGACAAACGTAAATTAAAAATAAAAACAGAAAGAACCCTTTTAGGGTTCTGTAGTCAAACACGGAACCCTTATACTTTCGTACATTCTGTCTGTCTGTATGCCTGAATTACTCAATCACTTTTGAATCTATGAAATGGTAGCAAGAAGACAGATAATAGTAACCCAGAAAAAGAAATATAATAACTAAGAAGAAATACATTTTTTCCCATACAATGAAAAGGGGATTGAAAAAAATAGTTTTCACTCAATCGATGGTTTCGTTAGATATCTCTTGTAAAATGAAACAAAACATAAAAAAAAATTAATGCTTGTATTTCGAGATATTTACGCTCAAAGTAAAAATAGGGTGTACCCACCCTCAAACTTTTAAAATAATAGAGTAAAAAATCGGAATCTATTCTACAATATAGCTCTTAGTAAGTACCTACTTTCATTGAAAATTATAACTTAAGCTGTAATACAACAAGTCTCGGAGAAAAATACCTGCAGCATCAATAATTATGGAAAATTTGATTTTCATGTCTGTTTATACAACGTGTTAATGAATTAACGCAAAACTAGAAAGTAGTTTGTTTAGAATTGAGAGCAGAATCGAATTAGCAAGGTTTCAACATAGGTATTTTTTTTCAAAATATTAAATATTTTGTTTGTGATATTTGAAATTTTCTAAACTCGATCTCAACCCACCGCAAGGGCACACTCACCATACTTACTACCAAAACAAGATTCTAAAAATGTATCCATGTGCACTTTAGCGCTTTAAATCATTGCTGAAATGATAACAAACAATTTTTGCCTGAAAACTAAAAATGCGAATAACTTTAAGTTTTAACTACTAAAAGAATGAAATTATTATTTCAATCGAATTATTTTGTTATAAATCAGTTGTAGTTATTTTGTTGTTATTTTGTTATAATTTTGTTATAAGTCAGTATGAGGTTTTGCGCTTATTCATTAACACGTTGTAGATGGGGTTTAATTTCAAGCTATCTTTCAATAATTTAGGCTGCTGAGTATCTGGTTGGCTGGCGTGTGCATCAGTTACTACTTATACAATTACTACGGAACTCTATCATGGGCGAGTCCGACATGCTCTTGGCCGTTTTGAAGAGTAATTTGGGTAATGAACAACATAAGCATTTCCGGCTTAAAATAGACCCCAATTCTTGTTGTGGGTGTCCAATGAGGGGACTAAGAGATAAGGGTTTCTCATACAAAGTATTTTTGAGTGAAAGGCTAGCCAGCCTGTCACTACTTTACACGTCATTTCATCTTGAAACTTTCAATATTCTACAAGTGAGCTTTGTCAAAACTGCAAGCAAGACAGCTGGTTGTTGTTGTTCGTAATGTTTTTAACTACCCCTAAGGAGATTACGTACGTGAATTTATGTGTGTAAGTATGCTTAGGGTAAATTTGTCCACCGTTCACATACACACCAGATATCTTCAGCGTTTGCAGGTTTCCTCTAGATACTTTTGTTCACTGAAGCTTCAGTGGTATGACGATACAAATAAGATATTATTGATTAGCCTATATTATCCTACTGCTGGGAAAAGGCCTCCTAGCCCAAGATCCGACCGTCTTTTACAGAGGCTTTTACCCAGCAGTAGGATGATAAAGGCTAATAAATAATACCTAAAAATAAAAATGTTGGTTGACATACCAAACTATCAGTTTACAATGAAACAACAAGTGCCCCTTTCTATCCAATTATTTTGTAAAACAATACTCTATTTGATGGAGACAACTTTCGTTTGACTTATGTCATGCAGGTTGAATTCGAATGACTTTCAGAGTGTGAAACAAATAGTTGTTTGATCTTAGATCAAAGTAAAATTAATGGATAGGCCTTACGCGTATAAAAGCGGCCAAGTGCGTGTCGGGCCACGCGTAGGGTAGGGTTCCGTTGTTGCCCGTTACCATATACGGACTTAGAAGAGAGCTTTTTGTTAGCAAAATATTTTTAAAAGACCTATCCAACGATACCCCACACCATGGGATACACGAAAAAAAAACAATTGCATCCTCACATTTCGTGTAGGGGAGGTACCCTAAACAAATATTTTTCAAAATTTTATTTTACTACTTTGCCGGCTTAATAAATATGTATACCCATGTCAAATTACAGCTTTATAGTGCTAAGCGTCTCTGAGCTAAGCCGCGGACAGACGGACAGACGGACAGTCATGGCGGAACTATCAGGGTTCCTTGTTGACTTCCGAACCCTAAAAATGAGGCAAAACAAACAATGAAGAAAATTTGGTTCCATAAATCATCATGGTAAAGTTACTTGCGGCAAGATTTTGCTAGGCATCCCGGCGGCGTTGTACCCCTACAACAATTTTCACTTAAATCACATTTCGTTCACCAAACAAGTAGGTGCATAATTTTGCAGTTGAAATTGATTGAATCAGGGGAATAAATTAAAAAAAAAAAACTTTATGTCAGACTACAATTGTCCATAGTTTTTTAAGAGGATACAATTCGGAGCGCGCTCATACAAACGTACTATGGTGAAATTTTCAATACCAACCAATTAAACTCAATGAAATATTTCAGAATCAATCTAGAAACAAATTTCTATGCTCGTATATAGTCAGATTTTCGTTAAAATGTACAGTTTTAAAGTTACAGTGCCTCAAAGATTTTCATACAAATCTTAAATTAATCCTAGCATTGAAACTGTATATTTTAACGAAAATCTGACTCCATACAAGCATAGACATTAGTTTCTAGATTGTTTCTGCAAAATTTCATTGTCTTTAATTGGTTACTATTGAAAATATCACCATAGTACGTTTGTATGGAGTGCGCTCCGGATTATATCCCCTTAATAAAGTGTCACACATTCTTCGAATTAGGGTTTAAAAGTAAATAACAACCAAAATTTTTATTCTAAAAATCTACATGACCACGACATAATTGTTAATTTTCACTTGCGGCTACAAATGTCATTTAAAGTTGTCCAAGTAAGAAAAAAAGGGTAATGTTTACATCGAATAGAATGAGGTCGAAAATCTCTCGTATTTTTAAATTTTAACCGCGAAATGTAAATGGTCCTACATTTTAAAGCCTAATTGCGGTGGATAGGTTAAGGTCACAAGGTCAAACAGCGAGTTAAGAGAGTTTATTTATTTACGCGATCGATCACACATGAGCAGAACAGTTAAACGCTAGTGTCTGTGATTCCGATCATCATCATCAGCCTATAAACGTCTCACTGCAGGGCCAAGGCCTACTCTCAAGGTGTATGGGCGATAGTTCACCACACTGGCCCAAGGCAGATTGGTAGACTGAACATAAGCATCAGAATTTCTTCTTCAGCGTATGCAGGTTTCTTCACGATGTTTTCCTTCACCGATTCAAAGCAGTCGATACTTCGTACATAAGTTAGGAAACCTCATTGGCATGTCGTCCGCGCGGATTCGAATTCGGATCCTCATGATTGAGTGTCCATACCTCTTAGTCTAGGAAATCTGCGGATTTTTGTATATTGCATTAATTGCACATTGAGTGATAACGACCCATGTTTCTTAGGGGAAGTTGTTTAGTTTCATTGTCTGAATATACCCTTGAAGTCATATTAGTAATTAAAAAACCGGTCAAGTGCGTGTCGGGCCACGCGCCGGGTAGGCTCGTAGTTGTCCGTCACAATATACGGACTTAGAAGGGGGCTTTTTGTTTTATACTACGGTTTAATGGCGAATAAAGTCTCAAAAGTACATTTTACAAGTTATTCGGCTATTACTCGTTAACTTGTGAAGCCTACTTAGCGGTGATAATTTTCCTTTTGAATTCCATATATAAACTACTGCCGTGAATTTTTTCACGTATCCAGAAACAGCCGTTTAGCTGGCAGGGGGGGGGGGAACACTTGACTCTAACAAAAATGTTCACTTTAAAGCTTAATATTTCGCAAACGGATCCCTAAATCTAAAAATGGTTTTCAACACCCACAACATTTTTAAAAGATCTATCCAACGATACCCCACACCATGGGATAGACGAGAAAAAAAATGTCATCCCCACGTTTCGTGGAGGGCCCCCAAAAAAAAAAATTTTTTTCAAGATTTTATTCTACCACTTTGACGGCGTGCTAAATATGAATATCCATGTCAAATTACAGCTTTCTAGCACCAAGCGTCTCTGAGCTAAGCCGCGGACTGACGGACAGACGGACGGTCATGGCGAAACTATAAGAGTTCCGTAGTCAACAAGGAACCCTAAAAACTAATGGTTGTATGTAATTTTAGTTGTAACTGGCGTTATGTAACATTATTTCTCTCCAATCACTATTGACTAAAGTGCCTTTAATACAATCTCAAACCGTATTTTTCCTAGACTATCGACTTAGCCAAGTCACAGTACCTAACCGAGAAGTTTGGAGAAGTTTTTGAAAAAATTCCAAGTTACGTATGTATGTAACAACTCTATTTAATGAAATGCCTACTTACGTCTGCTTCGACTCTACAGACAAAAGTAAAAGTTTTATTTGATTCTAGTCTTAAAAAATAAAACTAGAATATCCAACAAACCTAGATAATCTCGCCGTGCCAAGTGAAAGAGGTAATCAGACAATCTATTTTCTTTCCATTCCTTTTTTTGAAACCAAACAAAAAAGAAAAAAAAGCTCACTCTAGCGGCTAATGACGATTCCATTGAGAAAAAGGCCAACTCTTTTTATTTACTTCAGCGATCTCCGTACGATCATCGTGAAGTTTACAAAGAACATTCACTAGATGGCGCTGTAATTGTTGCGCGGTAAATGTAGATAGATGGCGCTAGTGTTAGTAAATGTGATGAAAAAGAACAAAAGTTGATGATTATTGTTATGTGAAATTGTAGTTGTAGATATTATTTGTGGATGGATTTTTAATACTTTTTTGTATATTGAAATAAAACTACTGCTCGTATTAAAGAGTATTCTAGTGTAGCGTTAACGTATTGAAACAATATTATCCGCTTGTATAAAGACTGATTGATTGGTAACTGGTCAATCTGTTGTAAGTACATAAATATTTACGTATTAGATACGTTAACGTAGTTGGTAATATATAATTTGCACAAACAATATATGTCTGGGCTATATGCATACATAGGGTCCAACTTAATATGCAGACACTTTTTCGAGACGATGATCAGACCATCTAACTGAACCACTTTCTCTATGGGAACAACTTCAAACTCTTGACAAAAATGGTACCATAGTTAAAGTTGTTCAGTTTGATGGTCTGATCATCCTCTCGAAAAAGTGTTAGCATATTAAGTTTGACCCTGTATGTACTTATGTATGCAAATAATCCATACTTACCTAATATTGTAAATGCCGAAATGTCTTGCTCTGTCTATTACGTTTTCATGGGGATGGCGCTGAACAAAAGTTGATGACATTTTGTATACTTATACAGGATGTAACAAAAGTAGTAATATTTAAAGGTGTGGTTTTGACCATAAAACTGGACAACTTTCACTATGGAGCCAACGTCACGAAAAAAATAAAATCGTCTGTTTCATACAAAACTGCAGTACCTCTCTGCTACAACTCGACTCAAATATATGGGCCAGCAAATTTTTTGAATTTTGTTCGATGTTGTCTCTATAGTTAAAGTTGTTCAGTTTGATGGGTAATGTGTTGTTAATTTTGTTACAGCTTGTAGATAGAAAAAGGTATAAAATGGTCAAGCCCTGGTGTCAGAGTTTTTTCAGCCCGCCTTATGGCCTCTGACGTGGTTTTTAATGTAACGACTACTACCACGGAAGGTAATAGCCGAGACCAATGGCTTAGGGTATATTACTGTTGGCGCGCTCCATACAAACGAAGTCTGGTGATATTTTCAATACTAACCGAATAAACTCAATGAAATTTTGCAGAAACAATATAGAAATATAGAATATAGAAACAAATCTCTACGCTTGTATCGAGCCAGATTTTCCTTAAAATGAACAGTTTTAAAGTTACAGTGCCTCAAAGATTTCCATACAAATCTTAAATTAATCCTAGCATTGAAACTGTATATTTTAACGAAAATCGGACACGATACAAGCATAGAGATTTGTTTCTTGATTGTTTCTGCCAAATTTCATTGAGTTTAATTGGTTAGTATTGAAAATATCACCAGACTTCGTTTGTATGCAGCGCGCATTCTCATACTTATTTTATTTTAAATTACTAAACCTACTGATAAACATTTCTCAACATTACCAAATACTGAAATATTTACAAAAACATCTGTAATTATTACAAAACACAAAAATTCCTGAAAAATTCATCTATCTATCTTTCACATTCATACAATATCATCTTTACTCCGATCGCAATAAAGCTCATTTTCAAATAACAGCCAATGGTCAAGAATTCAATTGTAGTAGGTACAAGAAAAATGAAAGTTGAGAAAGTCGACACCTGTGTCTTGTATTACTTACATAAGATATGTCTGTATGTTTATGTATGTGTGTATGTATGTATAATGTGTGAGAACTTATGGAAATTACATTTAGATAGATTTTGACCGCGACTTCATCCGCACCAGCTCCCGTTATTATAGCGACTGATGTACCAGTTTTTAAGCCTCATCTAATGAAAAGTTACATCAAAATCGGTCCAGTACAGTAAGAAATAAAAACACATGTGATTTGGAGCCAGGGACACCTAAATACCATATCGTTTTTTTTTTGTAAATATATTTAATGTACAGACACACTTCTGTTTCATGTTTATAATAGTGTAGATATAAGTGATGATGATGAGATAGCTGAAACCGAATTGAATTATGAACTTACACTTCAAAATAAATGTTAGTTTTTACAAAAACATAACTGGGGTAGATCGATTCGTATAACTTTCGTAGCTTCATACATAAGACATCAACGCGAGCTACAACAAATTGTAGCACCATATTAAACAATATTAGTTGATTGTGTATTCGTAGCTTCGTAGATTCACACATAAGACATCAACGAGAGATACAAACGAATTGTAACACCATATTAAAATATGTTTAACTGATTGTGTATTCGTAGTCCTTTCGTAGGTTCACATATAAGAAATCAAAGAGAAATACAAACAAATCGTAGTGCCATATTAAACATTTTAATTTATTGTGTATAAAACCCTTTCGTAGGTTCATATATAAGACATCAACGAGAGATACAAACGAATTGTACTAAATATAATTATTAGTTGATTATGTATTTGTAAGTTCATACATAAGACATCAACGTGAGATTCATAAATTTCTGGAGTTGAATATTTTTAATGGATGAAACTAAAATTATACAGACACCCTGTATCATTTTAATTACATCCATTTGAAATATTCATCATAGCATTTTGTTGTAATTCTTAAGGGAGTACTTCAGACCATCAAACTGAACAAATTACTATAGGAAGTATCTGCTGATAATTCCATTTTGATGACTAGAAAACGATGCAACGGTTTTTTACCCGACTGCGACAGAAGGAGGGTTATGTTTTTCGAGCGTATGTATGTATTTTGCAATTACAGATTTGCTCCCATATTACTAGTTGTTCAGTTTGACTGTCTAAACCACCTCTAAAAAATTTATCGATTTATTTCAATATTACCCTGTATAGAGAAGAAACCATGCACAAACTCAACTCCTGCGCATCATAACATAAATAATAACCATACATTTTCAATAATTATTACCCCAACTCGTTGCAAACAAGTATGCGGGTCAGTAGGCCTTGAATTCCAGTATACATCCCAAATACATAAATACATGTGTTTAATAAACCCACCGGGATGGAAAATCAGGTCAAATATATGTATAAACATTGTGTTTGTGTGAGTAACAGTTGTGTGCGTGAATGCCAATGGCACGCACACATTGATTGGTTAGGAGGTAAGATGTTGCTTGAAATGTTTAAGATGATTTCATTGGATGCCGATTTTCTCCTCACGATAAGCTCGCATTTTATACTTTGCTACTCTGTTGTAAATTAATAAGAACAAAATGACATCATAGATAAAATCTGAAGTTATTTGTAAAATTTTGTGATACCATTTTCCTTTTTAATTTCTGTTGTCGTTTAGTTCATATCGTTTTACTTTTATTAATGTTTTTCTTTCTGTATAATATCAAAGTCAAAGTCAAAATTGTTTATTCAAAATAATATCACATTTCTCTATGGGACCATCATTGAAATCGCGAAAAAAAATCAGCTGTCCCATACATTTGGCTCAAGTAGGTTTGCAGTTAAGTATGGAATTGCTGATTTTTATTTCGTGATTTCGACGTTGGTCCCATAGAGAAAGTTGTTTAGTTTGACGGTCTGATCATCATATTACAGTGCCAGCATATTAAGTTGGACCCTATATAGGGTCCAACGTAATATGCTGACACTTTTTTAAGGGGATTATCAGACCGTCAAACTGAACAAGTTTTTCTATGGGACCAACATTGAAATCGCGACAAAAAAATCAGCTGTCCCATACATTTGGCTAAGGTAGGTTTGCAGTTTTGTATTGAAGAGCTGATTATTTTTCGCGATTTCGATGTTGGTGTCATAGCGAAAGTTGTTCAGTGTAACAAAACGCCCTAGTAATACTAAGGGGTTTGCTTCAGACCGTCAAACTGAACAACTTTCACCATGGAGCCATCTTCAAAATCGTGAAAAAAAAAATCTGCCAATTCATAGAAAACTGGAGTACATACCGTTTTTTCGAGATTTGGTGGGATTTATTATACTTTGACATTATCGACATTATTATACTTCGACTTAATTACACTTCAACTTTCGAAATTTTTAAACCCTGTCATTTAATTATTAATTTCAGACTTTGGTCATCTAAATTACCAATTTACCTGTTTATACATTTTTTTAAAAGTTATCCCTGATATGTCTGCATGCAAGAAGGTTATTGATAGTTGCAGCTAGGTTTCTGATCTCACCAAAGAGAAATACGGTCATCAAATTATGTACAAACTAGTTTTTTGTGTAGATATTCTGATTGACTACCCCCTCGGGGAGCAGTCGTGAGCATGTGCATATAATGTGCCTACATACAACAAAAACACCTAAAACACGCCACATATAAAGAAGTGTGCCGCTCCGGGTTCAATGGCCGACTTTCACGGCCGCCATGTTGGATCGTGAGGAGTGTGATATAACCTTACTAAGGATGCTGTCACGAAAGTGATGTCATTGTTTGCTATGAAAGTTTCTTTTCTGTACTTTTTGGAATGGTATTTAGGAACTATTGTGTGAAAGATAATATTTGTATAAGACAGCGCTGAAATGCGGGTCAATAAATGAATGGAATAAGATTGCATGTTGGACCCCAAATTAATGGGTAATTTATTTGGGATCCAATATGCAATCTTCTTGCTTAGAATGATTTTATTCTAGAAGTTATCATAAGAGGTGACTAAGGGATAAATCTTCCTATTTATTGTGTTTTTAGGCGAAAGGCTAGCCACCACTTGACACGCCATTTTCACTTGATAACTATGCTAAAAGTGTACACTTAAAAATCAAGTGAAATCGTAGATATTTTAATGACATTAAACGCATAAGAAAGAAAATGCTTCAAATCTGCAACACGCTTCGTCAAAATGGCAAAATGTCTGTATCTGCAACATGCTACGTCAAAGATAAATATACAACGTGTTAATGAATTAACGCAAAACTAGAAAGTAGTTTGTTTAGAATCGAGATCAGAATCGAATTATCATAGTTTCAACATAGGTAATTTTTTTCATAATATTAAATAACTTGTTTCGAAAATTTCAAATTTACTGAACTCGATCTCCACCCACCGCACTGGCACACTCACCATACTTACTACCAAAAAAAGATTCTTAAAATGTATCCATGAGCACGTTAGCGCTTTCATTCATTGCTGAAATTGTAACAAAACATTTTTGCCTGAGAACTTAAAATGCAAATAATTTTAAATTTTAACTATCAAAATAATAAAATTATTGTATCAATCTAATTATTTTGTTATAAATCAGTTGGGGTGTATGAGGTTTTGCGCTTATTCATTAACACGTTGTATAAACAAAATAATTATAGTTACTAGAATTTGCAAACAAATTATTTGGAAGAATAAAAGAAAGAAAAGCCGAGAATTATTAAGATCGTTTTCAGATTTTTTCGTGTTTTTCGGTTTGTCGGTGCAAGCATTACTTAAAAAAATACTGAACCTGTCAAAAATCTCGATAAAAATATGAAATTTTGTATAATATAGTAAAACACTAAAACAAACAAAACTCAGAATCTATTTTCAATAAAGCATAGAAGGGCTTGTAGTTTGGAATAATATTTTAGTGTTAATTTCAATACAATCGGCTCTCTCTATCAAAAGTTATGAGATGTTATGTTATTGAATGTATTTTCCTTTCTTGTATTGATAGTTTTATTCCACCCTATTTTTATCAATAATTAATGTCATACAGGAAAAATAATTATTAATATCATTTAGGATTTTAAATTTATCAAGACTGATAGAGATGAACCTCAAATTAGTGGAAAAAAATGTTAAGATTCTACGAACTTTTTTTTCGTGTTTTGTATTTAACTCGTCAGTCTTAATAAATTAAAAATTGCATGCATGCATATGCTTTCGACTATATTCCCCGATGGGGTAGTCAGAGATATTCTGAAACCTCAGAACATCCATGTTTCACCAGTAGTACCGAACCCGTAGTAAATTAAGAATTCCGTATAAAATTAATCACTTTCAGGTTTTTATTCCATATTAAATAAATCTTCTAAGGATTTGTGTCCCTGAAGGAAAATATCTCAAAAAGCCAGATATGCAGTGAGACAAGTAAGACTTGATTCAAAATCTTAGCTTATCAGAGTATCAGAGTAAAGTCAGAGCTTAGTTTTGGGCTCATAACCTGACACACTGGAAATAATTTAGGTGCTACCAATAAAAATACATTTTTAAGATTATCTTGGACTATTCCATGCAGTGAGAATAATAAGCTTGATAGCCTAAACGTAGGTTCTTAAAAATAAACTAAAAATGCCTAATAAATAACTAAAACATAAAATATGTATACGGATATGACATTCTCAGTTAAATCAGCGCTCGCTTTCACACAACTTTCGACTTTCAGAGTCTGTTTCGACTTTCACCTTCGTCTTGAAGCGAAAAAAAGACGTATCCGGTTGGGTTATTGCGAAATATACAACTTGATTGGGCCGGATTATAATGCAATACTATGTAATGGATTTTTTGAGTATCGATTAATGTAGGTACGTACATTTTAATAGTGCAACGAGTCAATATGTTTCTGGCCTCCCTGAAGGGATTTATGGTCGTTTATGTGCGTATTTACTAATTTACTAAACCAAGTAAACCTTGAAAGGTTGATGTGAATCAATTTTAAAAATCTTAGAAAATAAATAATAATTTTTAATAATTGATATGAGTTAAATTGGATTTTTTATTGAAAAAAAAATTATATCTAGAAAATCATACAATCCACTTCAGCAATATGCGTCATCAACCAAACTTAAAAGAAACAAAATAATTATTTTTCAAAAATTTAGATTAGATAATAGGTATTGGAATCAGTGCATGCCTGAAAATATTGTTTTTAGAATTTTCTGACCTAAAAGGTTTTTAAATATAGATTAATTTTCCTTTTCTGAGAAGTAAAAATTTAAAATAATAGTAATTTCATTGATAAAGTAGTTAATATTAAGATTCACAGATCGAAAGTGGTATTATTATAAACTGGGATAAGCTTGAATGGATTTTTACCATGTTTTCAAATCGAAAACAATAAATGAAATGAAACCGGTGTTTTATTTTATTCCATTTTCGTCATTTTTAATCAACTACAGATATTTTAATTAAGTATTTGATTCCATTGCTTTTGTTTTACAAAATAATCAATATTAAAAGATTTAAAAGTTTTAATTATTTCTGACTTCATTTATGTATAAATTATACTATTTTTTATATATAAATATCTATACTTATTAAACATGAATTTAGGAATATAATTATATTCAACGTAAGATGTAGTGGTTTACTAAAAAAGTATTTTTCGATATTCTACTTTCACGGGATGAAGCTGTGTGCAAAGCCTAGATTAAAATAAAATTATGTAATTTTCCATAAATTATAAATACAGTAATATTAAGTGTCTATTTATATTTTCATCAATTTGTAATTTACTTCCAACCAATCCTAACTTTTACTTGGGTGGGCGTCAAAAGACAGACACACCTGAAATAAAAAAAAACGAAAACTAAAAACACCTGTTCCTACTTCCACACATCTCCAAGACATCAATTTTCAACTCTACCGTCATTTGTTTAACGTTTATTCTTGTCTGAGTATTCAATGGTGGTTAGTGTGTGTAGTTTCTGGTGGTTATCATTGAGGGCACTACGTTTGGTGTTTGGTCGATCTCACAGTGTGAAAGCGAGGGAAAGGTACGCAAGCGGACGCAGCCCGTGGGCCCCAAATACCAGAGACGGTGAAAGAAGATTTTTTACTTAATGGCAGGTGTTGAATCTTTTTTTGTATTTTCGATGGGATGCTGAAGGCTGATGGGTGTTTTAAGGAATGATTTTACAGGTTGATGTCATAGAAACAGAATTATTATGAGTACTGATTTGTATCTGTTTGTGTGTTACATTTTCATGTTTCTATCTCTGAACTGATTTTGATGGGTACAGAGATAACAGAAATCAGAACAATTTATTGCGGAAATGGTTACAAATAAATTGGTCATAATTGAAGAACAGTTTCGAATCACAGTTCGTACCTAGATCAGGCATGCAATTATAGGTACACGAGCGTTTACCCACGATTTCGTCCGCACAATTTGTATACCAGATTTTGAGTCAGATCATAAGCTATCAAACAAAAAAGTTTCATCAAAATCGGTTCAGTAGTTTTTGCGTGATGCTGTTACAAACATACAAACAGACAGCCAAAAATCTTAAAAAAGATTGATTTGGAGTCAGGGATACCTAAAAACCATATTGTAATCTTTTTCTTGTAAATATCTTAAATGTACAAACACACTTCTATTACAGTTTTGTAATAGTCTGGTTAACATTTTTACCTTTAGCTTTAACCCTAAGGAAGGACATAAATGCAAACTGATTCCCTGCAGGTGAAGGCACAGTAATTAATAATAAATAATGAGCGATGAGACTTATCTATATCGACGGAAAAGAACAATAAGTCTTGACGAGGCATGATTCCTCAATACTATTGAATGTAAATGTTTGTCTATACAGGTTCCTTCTTAATATGCTGACACTTTTTAAGAGGATGATCAGACCGTCAAACTGAACAACTTTATCTATGGCATCAACATCGAAATCGCGAAAAAAAACCGGTGTTCTATACAAAACTTCAAACCTACTCGAGCCAAATGTATATGAGAAAGCTGTTTTTTTTTCGTGATTTCGATGTTGGTCCTATAGTTCAAGTTACTCAGTTTGAAGGTCTGATCGTCCCCTTAAAAATGTGTCAGAATATTAAGAAAGACCCTGTATAGAAGTTCTTATTTAATAAATATTAAGACTGGCTGGAAAAGCTTGAGGGCTTTGCTCAACAAAGGGGAATTTTTTTTTTGGTATAAACAATGAAATGTGATTATATTTATTTTTTTAGGAATATTCTTTATGTGGGTCTTCCAGATTTATTTCAAAATAAAGCTTTGTTTGCCTGCACAATGCATATTGCATTATTATTAAATCACATAGTAATAAAATTATTACGATATGCCAATGGATTTATCATTTAGTTTATGAAGTTTGAGATTTTATGGGATCTTTGTATTCAAATAGTTAAAATTCGACTGTTAATCACCTTCCTGCTGACGCAGTCGGTTAAAACATGACATGAAAATGTTTTGTTTGTATCATAAGACACTAAAATTGTCCCTAATCGATACGATTAGTTTCATCTACTGAACAACATTTTTATTTAGGTTTTTAATTATAACAATATATTTTATTATTGTAGTCATGATTATTACATACCTACCACTTATAAGACGAATCTAAAGGGCGAGATTCATGTTGACGAGGTTTTTAAATAATAATACAAATAATAAAATCAGTAAAAAAAATTTAACATACATGCCAAACGTATTTATTTTAAGAAGCATTCCATTAATCTCCTTAATACATACATAAACGCACGACCATAATTCCTTTTGGATTGGTCTGAACTTTACAACATCTCTCGACCTTTTCCTAAATCCCCTTATAAGTTAAACTAAATCCTTATTTACGATGACAAATGAAACATTTAAAAATTACGAGAAAACAGATTGTGCGTTTCAACGTAAAACGACAAAAATGTCTACAAAGTGAAAGTGGCACCAACACCACGATAAGTTGTCGGTGTAGTGGAAGAGAAAGTTCGGTGTCTTCACGATATAGATAGAGAAATGTGTGGAGTAAAGTTTATTGTAAATATTTTGTTTAATGCCGTGTTTAGAAAAAAATATTATATTTACTAAAATATATATTTGTAATGCGAAAAATAACATTCTTTCCATACTTGATTCAGTCTCGATTCATCAGAAGAATAATCTCTATTTATTTCTGAGTGTCAAAACGTTTGACTCGTACTGCACTGAATTTAATTTTATATATGGTGTTAACTTAAATGTGTTACAAACTTTAGGGTGTGCTTCAGACCATTAAACTAACCAACTGTTAACTAAGGGACCAACTTTAAAATCGCGAAGAAAAATGTACTTTTTCATGCATTTCGAATAGATACTGAAATATTCTACGGAACCCAATTTTTTTTGCGATTTTAAAGTTGATCCCACTGTTGTCTGTTGTGTTGTCTGAAGCACCCCCTAAAGTACGTAAGCTTTAAGTTTACACCTTGTACACAAACTACATGCGTACATAGGCATAGTGTTCTCACCTATACCAAAAAGTGTTTCGGCTGAAACGTATTTAAAGATAACTTTGCCTCTCACACTGCTCATACTAATGATAGTGACAGCATTATATTAAAACATGTTTCATCCTAAATACTTTTTGGTGCAAGCCAGTTTAAGTGTTGTTGGTGCAAACCAGCGTTAGGATATTGATTCAACACCTTAAATTATTACTCTGTAAAAAAATTATAGTGCATCTCAACAGTTTTCCTAGTTCCAACAATTTCCATCAATGTGTGTGTAAGTGAAAGGCGTATACATATACTATCGTAACCATGCAATCAATCTTAAGTGTGAGTGAAGATGGTATGTAGTCTTTTTCTACACAAATCTCTATTGAAAACTAGTATAAATGTCAGTTTGTACGTTCGTGCCGCTTAGTTTCTAAATAGCGGCAGAGGAAGCATGCCGTCTTTATGATTTTTTTTCAGGGTTTTTTAATGAGAATTTTATGTCGGAGAAAGTTCATGCTAGTCATGATTCATTAATATTTTGATTAACTTTCTAAATGACGAAAAAGATACTTTTAGTTTTTCCTTTTTTTTTTGTACTTAATTTAAATTATACAGTGATTTAGTTCACTACATCACATTACTAATTGAATAATGTATTAAAACTTAACTACGAATTTCGGTATAGTAAAATTATTGAATTGAACTCACGTCCATTTCTTTTATAAACCAAAAATTATAGTACCTAGCATACTACACTATATTTTTAATTCAGTTAAAAAAAAAACCTAAAATATACCTAATAATGTCTGTATAGAAATCGGAACTTTTTTTCGTAAATAAAAATAAAATTGAACATTTTATTAATACTGTTTACAGACAGTCACTTGTATGTATTGCTTTGATATATTCACCACTATCTCAGATTTCATCAATACAGCGTACACCAATACCATTGTCTCTACGTCCAAGGCGTAAACTAATGTATAAAAGACCAGTCATTTTCTAAACAAAAATATCATGCCCGAAAAATGCACAATTGTGATCTAAGCTTCCACTTTGTAGGTAGTGTCGTATGACGATATACTTATGTAAGCTCACATCTTTGTCGCTCGCGGGTAGGCAGAGACCAAGGACCACTGCACGCTACGATTCTGACATCTCACCGATCCCAGCTACCCAATCCGCCGCGTAGCCCCAGCAACGTCCTATGCCGAGGTCCGTACCCCCCTGGGGTGCCCCTAGGTCGGTGGCTTAAGTTCATTCAATTGGCTCGGTGACCCTTCTGGTCCCTCCAATAGTCCGCAGTAAAAAGCAGTAAATGCTCCCTGAGCAAAGGTGTATACGTCATTCCAAGACAAACAAAAAAAAAACGATTTTGACACATTCCGCATGGAGCATCATAACGTCGGAAACTCAATGGAGCCTAGCCCATGATTATTTATCCTTCATATGAACTCTTTGTCAATCTATTAGGGTCTTTCTCTCACCTCTCGATTCCACTACAAAATGACTCTACTTTTAATTGGAACGAAATCCCGCATTACCTTATGAAATGCTGACTTGTGGTATGTCAAGGAACCTTATAAAATGACCGAACAGGAGTAAATAAGTTTCATTTAGTATAATTTGTTTTCAAGTTCAAGGAGAACCGTTGTGTTAAATAAGGATGCCAAATTGAAAATATTCTTAACAGTTTACCACCGACATGAGTATATTGCATTACAATAAAATAAAATAGGTTATAAGTTCACATATATACAGGGTGTTAGGGTAAAACTGTTGCATTACTTTAAGGGGTATTACCTAGTACCCATGGTACTAAACAACTTTTCCTAAGAAACCTATAGGGAATTCGCAAACAAATTTTTGGACTTCCCATACTAAATTCAATCAGCATATCGAAAGTTTGTATGAAAAGTCGATATTTTTTTTGCGATTTTCCTAATGGTTTCTTAGGGAAAGTTGTTCAGTATTAAGGGTACAATCACCCCATGAAATAATGCAACTGTTTACCCTAACACCCTGTACATAAAACTAGTACGTACAGATTACTACAGATGCATAATATAGATAAAAACATCCATGACGCTGGTACAAATATCCATATTCATCTTACAAATATTTACCC
The DNA here is from genome assembly GCA_963924505.1 of Agonopterix alstromeriana. Classification (NCBI taxonomy): domain Eukaryota; kingdom Metazoa; phylum Arthropoda; class Insecta; order Lepidoptera; family Depressariidae; genus Agonopterix; species Agonopterix alstromeriana. The sequence continues at coordinate 8,410,498 of OZ004682.1, forward strand.
CTTACGGGATTTGAGCCCGCGACTCTAGGCACAGGACTATCTCTATCTCTATCTGGGCTATCTGACGGTCAAAATGTAAAATAAAGACTAATATTTTTGAAAATAGCTTAGCTGAAATAAGTTTCGTTCAATATTCTATCCATTGCGAAGCGCTACATTCGGCTCTGTTAAATAAACGGAACTTTTATAAAAGTGAGATTTCTTAACGTCAAGAGATGGCGCTACTAGTTTTAAAAGAAACTAACTTGATAATAATACAGTGCTGGTGAACGAAGTATTGGTAGAGGCGGGGAGCGTTGTGATGCGAGTGTGAGATAGATTATTGAAAATGAGGTTTATTTGCATGGTATTTTAGGTTGGAATTAAAAACTTTTAAAACCTTGTTTATGTTCAACATACATTCATGCATATATAAACTCACGACCGTCTCATTCGGGGTGGGGTACCATAAAGATGACCGAATTTTTAATGTGTAAAGTTATTGAATAAAAACAATGTTATTAATTTCTTTACAAATTTTCGTGATTTTTCACGAATTTTATACAACTCTCATATACAGGGTCCTTCTTAATATGCTGACACTTTTTTAAGGGGATGACCAGACCATCAAACTAAACAACTTTCTCTATGGCACCAACATTGAAATCGCGAAAAAAAGAGCCAAATGTATGGGACAGCAGATTTTTTCGCGATTTTGATGTTGGTCCCATAGAGAAAGTTGTTCAGTTTGACGGTCTGATCATCCCCTTAAAAAAGTGTCAGCATATTAAGTTGGACCCTATATAGTACGGTACATTTAAATTACTTATAACGATAAAGGGGTATTCATATTATGGCCACGTTTTAGTCCGCTGTTTTTTAAAATGGCTTCCCGGGATGATTCTTACAGAAATCGATACCTAGCTAACATCAATACAAGCCCACAAGGACAAGGACAAGGAATGTTCTTTGGCAAACCCTTTAGTCTAGGAAAAATAAGGTTTGAGATTGCATTAAAGACACTTTAGTAAATTGTGTTTGAAATAATATTACTGTTAGTTTATAACACTTTTGTCGAGTTTTCGTGGTTATATAGGCTCAGGAACCTGAGAAATACCTTAAAATCGATATTCATGTACAAATGGCAAGCTTATTTCTAAAAATATTTCGACCAGCATACCAGCAATAGAGACAGTTAATTATCAAAAGGCAAATTTAATGTGTAAAAACAAACAGTAAATAATTTAGTTTTGAGGTTATAATTTTTGAAGACTTACAAGTTATTAAATATCTACCCAAATTAACGATATTAACCGTGGATTATTATTGTTATAAGTAAAATGTATTGAACGAAGCCATGCTGCACAAAATCACCAGTTTTCCATTTTTTGTTCATACCTAAATTTAATGTTTTGTAAATGTCTTAATTATTCAATAATACAACATAAAAAATCGGGGATTATTGAGAATTTATGTTTTTCAGGTATGTATCTACTACATTCCAAATTTTCACCAAAAGTGCAATTAATGTAACCTACTCCATACAAAAATCCGTAGATTTCCCCGACTACTTGTAAAGCTTCACATTTCGAAATAGAAGCATCTAAAGTTGTTATTTATCTTATCAGTAAAACGTTGGTTGCTTGTACCTTAGAAATTTGATTCTTTACTAAGGTTTTTCCTTCAACATTTTCTTGTTTGTATTGACGTTATTTCTGGGAGCACCTCTTAGTATAAAAATCGTCGGACTCTTGTAATGAAAAATATTTACATAATTTAAACAATTTATTTATTTTACCTTAAACTAATTTTACAGTCTTATTTGTGAAATTCTATTAAAATTATAATTTATTAAATAATAGTTTGGTTTATAAATAAATGACACATAATAAACCCGTATTGATTAATACAAAAACGTACTTATATTAAGTTCATAATTTTTTTATTATTTCATTGATAATTTTGTGCGTACCCTGTACTATCCAAATTCGTTGATATTTGTACAGTTTTAACTTAACGCCTATGAAAAAACATAAATAAACACTTCATTCAAATTCAAACTTAAAAATAATATTCAAAAAAATATGCACCATTTCATTCAGCTTGATAAATAATGTAAAGCTTCATACACGTTATAAAAATTTAATTAAAAAAACAAAAATAAAAATTTTAAACACAAAAATCATTAAGTAAAAATAAAATTCTTAATACCTATTCAAGATCATTGGAAATGCTGGATTTCATCAAATTGTAATAATCTATGTCGATCAACATTTATGTTTGTATATTTGTTTGGGGACAAATGTCCATTATACCATTCTTCCGATTGCGATGAAACTTTGATGGGTTGTTGCGCGCAGGTACACTGCGACAGAAAATACTGACGAGTGCTCCTGTGACATACGTGGCTATTATAATAGGATGACGACGATTTACTGTGTAATTTTACCTATCATTTATATCTTGCTGTACCCCATTACAGTTTACATTGAAAATAAAACCATTCTAATATATTTTGTCACCTGAATAAATAAGAAAGTACCAGGCACCCATGAGTCTATGAAGGTATTTGTGATTTGTAGGCCAAGTCGTTAGCATCCTGGGCAATGTTCGAGGACCTGGCGTAAGGATAGGATGCAGCTGCTGCGGTCGGCGCTGACCATTGTTGAGGTGATGATTGGAAGCCAGTAATCTGTGAACAAAATTTACAATTGTATGTTAAATCGTTTCACCTTTGCAACAACAGCAGGCAGTTACAGCCAGTTGCACGAAAATTCATTAAATTTAATCCTCTATTAAATCATGATTTTGAATTTTGTGTATACTTTATTTGGTCTATGTATTAGCGACTAGATTTGTATATAAATTTTATTTGTAATGCGAAATACGTTATGTTGTTGGTGTACCTACCTTACCTATTAAATAATTGAAATTAAATTAAATTTATGCTGTCACTTTTTGTCTTGTTGACGTAGTAAAAGCTAGCAAGATATTTAATGGGGGATTAACTTGAATGAACGTACGTGCACCGGTTCGTTAGAACAGCAAATTTAAAATGTAATTGACGGCCAGCACAGTAGCAGTCAGGAAGGCAAGCTTGGCTAGAACCAGCGCCTGGGTGATCAGGAGTTACTTAGAAATCAATTTTGCAATGTCTTGTCCCATTCAAAAAATCGTACCTTTCCAGCGATTCCATTCAAACTGCCACTGCTCAATAGTTTTTGAATGCCGAGCGCAGTAGCAGCCAGGAAGACAAGCTTGGCTAGAACCAGCGCCTTGGTGATCAGGAGTTATTTAGAAATCAATTTTGCATTGTCTTGTCCCATTCATCTTACCTTTCCACCGATTCAATTCAAACTTCCACTGCCCAACAGATTCTAGACGCCCAGCGCAGTAACAGCCAGGAAGGCAAGCTTGGTTACAACCAGAGCCTTGGTGATCAGGAGTTACTCAGAAATCAATTTAGCATTGTCTTGTTCCAATCATCTTACCTTTCCACTGATTCCATTCAAACTGCCACTGCTCAATAGTTTCTGGACACCCAGTGCAGTAGCAGCCAGGAAGGCAAGCTTGGCTACAACCAGTGCCTTAGTGACCAGGAGTGTAAGACCTCCGAAGAGTAGAGCGAGCACTGCTACCACTTTGACTCCGATCCCGGCCAGCAGCGGCGTGTATTTCTTGATTTTACCTCGCGCTGTGAAGGAATAAACAAATTAGAGATCTACGGAAAGATGTGGCCTGACTATGTTGTGGTTTTGCTTGTAGTGAAAGGCTAGGAATAAATCTGGCGTCCCACCTACTGTCCCCCCTGGATACGTGCTTGAAAACAAGAATTTACCTAAAAAGTACGAAATAATTAAAACCCATTCTTTTGTATGAACATTTTACGCTCATTGTGTATTTAACTTTTAGCTCTATTTAACCGCTGCTAAAATAATACCCGTGTGCTATCCAGATTTTTATTCAGTGTGTAACAAAACATCCTAGTAATATTTGAAGGGTGGTTTAGACCATCAAACTGAAAATAATTTCACTATGGAACATATAATCGCGAAAAAAAATCTGCTGTATCATTCAAAACTGAAGAGCCTACGCGACTCAAATGCCGCATGCATTTTTTATTTTTTTTTGCGATTTTGTCTCCATAGTAGAAGTCCTTCATTTTGATGATCTCAACCACCCTTTAAATATCACAAGGACCTTTTGGTTACATACTGTATTATGTTTGAAGGTACATACAATTTTTAAATTTGATCATATAATATTCATTCAATGAGTCTAGAAAAATAATTTGTTCTTCGGACTCTACGGTGGTGGTACTACACGTAGTTTAGGTACTTATATTGCAGACCGTACTACGCGGTATAGTAACCTTGACCGTTGGACGTTAACGTTACGTTCACTCACGTAACAGGTCATTCAACTCGTTCAGTTTACACTTTCATTTTGTTCTGATTTTTTAAATTTTTTCGTGCACAATGCGTATTGTTTTGTTTATAACGTAGTGTAAAATGAAGCTCATTGTAATTTGAACTTTAAGTAATAATTAAATAATATATTTATTACAATAATTTGTACAATTAAGGACCTTGCAGCTTTAAGATAAGGTACTAATGTCAAGTAGTAATTAATAATTTAAATGAAATGTGAAATTGTATGTTTATAAAAATTAGAGTTTATAATTAAAATACAATTAAAATTATTGTGACGTCATATTTCAATAAACAAAGTATAGCTAACTACGAAGCTTCAACTCGCTTTGACGTTTTATTATTTGAAATGTGACGTCACAAGATGCTCAATCATGGCCACCCGCGTTTCAGTTTTTGAAATCCACAGATAAAAAAAACTCTAATTTATTTTTCAAAAATAAAATATTTACAAATTACTTTAATGCAAAAAACATATTGTATTGAACCTATAAGCTACTATATCTAATATATTTAATATTTTACCGTTACAATTGTCAAATAGCCAAGTAGGCAATGGAGTATTCCTGTCTCGCACGCACTCACTATATCGCACATGCTTGACTCTTCTTGAAATGACAGCTGTGTGTCCAGGATATAACCACAGTATAAGAAACAGTATTTAGTACTAATCCCACCAATTTTTGCCTTACCCCCTCTTGGTATACGGAGGCAAACAACAATAGGCGTTAGAGTATATTTTTCTTTGAAAGTATAGTCCTATTTCACTCATACTCACTCACTATCGCACATTGCAACCTGATCCGTCAAACTGAACAACTTTACAAGGGGTGGTTTTAATATGACCACCTATTTCTTTTAGTGCAGAGAAAACAATTTCTGTTCTGAAAGTGATGAGATGGAGTAAGGCCATCCCAAAAATTACCTTCTTCGAATGTCCTGGCAGCTTCTCTCAACTCGCCAGCTTCAAATTTGACGTTCAATTTGTCTTCTCCCGATGCAGTCCTGTGAACAAAATTGTTCATTTTGTATAAAATATTCAAAGCTTTTGCCTTGCATATTGCATATCTTATAACTTTGCTTTTTGATGAGTGTAAAAATCACTAGGTGAGTTTATCGATTTTACTTTATCATATACAGGGCGAAATTGATATCATTAGCATCCTTAAAACTAAGAGTTTACGCATCCAACTGAACAATTTTTACTATGGCAGCAAATCGATCGGAGCAACAACAAAAAATCAGGTGTTGCATACATTTGAATTGAGTTGGCTTTGCAGTTTAGTATGGAACAGCTGATTTTGTTGCTCCGATCGGTTTGCTCCTATAGTAAAAATTGTTCAGTTTGATGGGTAGACTCTTAGTTTAAAAGGATGCTAATGATATCAATTTCACCCTGTAGTAAGATTCACTTTAGTGATGTACAAACAAAATTTTTCGTAATCGGCAGAAAGAATTTACTTATAAAGTAAATTCCATCGGATTCCGATTATTTTTCCAGATACTTCAATGTTATTTAAGGGGATAGGTATAATTCATTTTAACGTTAATAAATTTTAACGAAAATTGGACAACATACAATATACATTAGTTTCTAGATCGTTTCTGAAAAATTTCGTTATCTTCAATTTGTTAGTATTGAAAATATAACCAGACTTCGTTTGTATGGAGCGCACTCCGAATGATATCCTCTTAACATAGTAGGTTCACATTTTTTAATTACTTGAAAGTCCTTATAAAATTAGAAAACAGCAATTAGTGAATTATTTGCGTAGCCATTAAAAATAAATGAACATAATTAATTCTATCGCTTTATGACATGGACTGAAAATAAAAAGATCATAACATAAACATACAATGGTACAGTGAAAGTTTATCTGTTTGTATGTAAATATAATTTATTGTATGGAGTTGAATGGGCGGGGTTAATCCGCTCGTTATGAAATGTTTCAAACATAGCTAAACTATGATTTAGCATAAGCGTAAGCATAAATCATATGCTCACGACTATGATCTCCGAGGGGGTAGTCAGAGATATTCTGAATCCTCTGAACATCCACGATTCACCAGTAGTACCGAAACTGTGTCCAGTGTAACGGGGGGTGAGCCTGTCGCCACATAATGGACAGTGGGTACAATACTTGCCTCGAAATTTAAGCATGCAGGTTTCCTCACGATGATTTCCTTCACCGAAAAGCTAGTGGTGTTACAAATCGTACGTAAATTCCGAAAAACTCATTGGTACAACTCGGCCTGGAAGGGGATCGAACCATCGCCTCCAGCACGGCAGGCAAGGTTACTCGCCACTGGACCACCACAGCTATTGATGACAACTATGATTTATCTTGGGATATTACAAAAGGTAGAAACTTAAATTTATCTTCGACCCTTGAAAAAGCAAGCAATGACCTTGGTTAAAAATACTCTAAGCTATTTGTGTATTTTTCAGTCTGAAGAAATCCAAACGTACACATATACATAAACTCATAACAATTGCCTCCCTTATTTATCTCGTTTTTGAAGGGTGAAGAAAATAAATATGTTGGGGTTACCACAAAAGATCCCATTGGGTCGAATTACTGCTGGCTTGCCAGAACCCATAATAAGATAAGATAAGATCAAACTCACGACTAAACTTTTGAAACGCAACGTAGCATTTCAGGATATATATCAGCTCAAGTGATAGTGATGAAGAAAGGAGAGAGAATGAATGAAAGAAGACTTACAAATGAAATATATCAAGCAAAGATGAGCGGAAATGTTGGGAGAGGCCGTCCGAGGAAAACATGTCATGATCAAATCAATGATCTTTTCCGAAAAGCAAGTGCATAACACCCTCAATCGACAGAAATGCATGAAAAGATGTATGAATGTGAATGAGGCTAAAGAAGTGCGTCAGAGTCGTAGCGTGTAGCGGTCCGTGGTCTCTGCCTACCCCATGGGACAATGACGTGAGCTTATGTATGTATGTATGTATATAATAGTTATAGATAGTTAACTATTTTTCGACAAAATCACAACGAAAAAGAAACCTAGGTACAAACGTTGCAAAAGAACCAATGCAGAACTTCTGTTAACAAAAAGACGTACATTTCGCACCACGTGTCAACTAAACAATTCGTGTTACTCTACCGTTAAAATAAAGACAGTAATTTGCTCACAAAATGAACGAATGGCTCAAAAACAAACAGATGTCCCAAAAGTGTCACTTTCTAGAGTGTTTTCGAAGTGAAAATATCAGAACAATGACAACAATTTTACAGTAATTTATTTAAACAGGTGACGGTTGTAAAGGGTTAGCGATTTGTAATGAAAGTGGATAAGAATTTTGTCTCTTGGTACGCCAGATACCAACCAGGCAGGTAAGAGTTCTAGAATACATAGAGAGCGCGAATAGGCAGGCTTATTATTGGACGCTCTCCGGCCCGCTGGACCAAAGTCAAAGTCAATATAATTTATTCAATATAGGAGCTTGCAGCACACTTATCAAACGTCAAATCTTTTTAAAGCTACCACCGCGTCGGAACCGTTGCGACCGATGACCTAAGACAGGAAGCGTAGTGTGGAACGCCCTCCGGCCTGCTTGACCGAAGACTTGATATAGGCAGCTGAATTTTGTCAAAAGGTATACCAAGGCTTTTTAGGGAGTCTTCGTTCCAGAATCATGACCACGAACGAAAGTATAGTGTGAGATGTCCTACAGTCCACTGGAACGACGACCTAAGACAGGTAGCTGAATTTTGTGTGTGAATAGTACTTTAGGGCTTCGATGGGGAGGCCTAGTTCTAGAATAGAGACCACAAATTGGCAGGCGTATTGTGGGACGCTTTCCGGCCTAATTTTGTGTATGCTAGGGCCGTGCTATGGACTAACGCCTATACACCCTCATTGAGGGTAGACCAGTGCCCTGCAATGGGATGTTATTATTATTGCAAGCCTTGACATGCTTTTACCTGTGCCACTGTGACCACATGTGCCGCCCCTTTTATGTCCCCGTTTCCTTGATTATCCTGCACTCAAGAATCGTAGTAGATTTAGTACGGTTTTTCTCTCATCTGGTATCAATACTTGTATACCTAGATGAGTACTTCGCTTGTACATTAGGGGGCCACAGTCACATAGAAGGCGCAGAGGAGTTCCCATCTCCTCTTTGCATAATCTACGTTGCAAAACAGTGAGACGTTTATAGGGTGACAAAGATGATAGGGTTTCGATAGGGAGTCAGAGTTTAGAGTCGCGCTGCAGGTCTGGCGGAGTACGAACGCGTGCGTATCGGCGCGTTGGGCTTGCACGTGGCTCCACCATTTTGTGAACTCTTTTGTGTTTTAACCTTAAAACAATCACTTGAGATTATAAACTACTTACATTGGCAAAACTGCCATGCTAGACTTAATTAATACTACTGATCATTTTCCTTCGTATACTCTCCACATAACGAGACATTGGCTGAATTGTGATAACACATTGGATGTCACTAAACAAAAATTGAATTGAATTGAGTCAGAGTTTAGAATGGAGACCATGAACTGGCGCAGGTGTCGTGTGGGACGCCCTAATTCGTTCACCTATAATTTTTGATGTAAGCAAATGTATGTTTTACTTCTTAACTCTCTTTAAGATATTTTAGGTCAATTAATGAGTAAGGGACCGCTATGAAATGACCAATGATTTTTTTACAATCACTTGTGGTCCCCGACACATTAATTGACCTAAAATATGCTATAGAGAGTTAAGAAATAAAACATACATTTGCTTACATCAAAAATTATAGGTGACCGAATTATTATTTACTTTTTAAATGTATTTAAATTTGTAATTTAATGATATTTTATAATTTTTAAATTTACATGAAAACTACTGAACTGATTTTCATGAAACAAAGCTAAGAACACTCTAATAAAATTATCATTCTATTTAAAAAAACCGCATCGTAATCGGTCCACCCATTCCAGAGCTACGATGACACAGACATACAGACAAACACACAGACATTGGAGTCAAACTTATAACACCCCCTCTTGTTTGCATTGGGGTTTAAAAACAAATCATGTCCTGTTCGCTATCAGTAAACTTTGCTTATAATTGCACCCTTATAAGGTTCTTACTAGTAGAAAAGATTCTTTTCACACCAAAAATTACGGCGGTCAGTTTATGAATATTATCTATCATAAAGCACAGATAATTAATTCAGGCTACACACACAGAGCTTAAGCTCTTCTCACGGGGGAAGGCAGATATTACTATCGACACCACGTTACAATTCCGAAACTTCTTTCGCTATATCCACATAACTACATATTATCACGATATTGAAAAATTTTACATACACACATAAACTCACGATTTCGATCGGGGTGGTCAAAAGCTCTGCTACAACTATCGACTAAATTTTAAAGCATGCAGCTGTATCAAAGCTCACTTTTACCACATATAAGGTTTCACGATAGAATGACGTACGAGGTAGTGACAGGGGCCTTTTGCTGCACAAGAAACCTTATCCCTTAGTCGCCTTATACGACACCCACGGGAAGAAACGGAGTGGTCCAATCTAAGCCGGAACTAGACGGCGGAATTTAATTCAACCGGGAAACAAATCGAGGTAATAACAGATAAAACTTACTTTTCTATAGCAACCCCCGAAAACAGTTCGATTTTCCCATCATCTTCCTTTTCAGCCCCCGGTGCCGCACTGCAGGACACCACCGCGGCAATCAGTACAAAACACAACACTTTCATTTTGAATTCAAAAATAGAACTCGAGAGGTCCTTTCGGTTAGGAGGTCGAGGATAAAATGAGTCGCGTCCGGGATAGCAGTGCTTTTATATTGGGGGGAGACGAATGTTTTGTAAGTGACGCGTAGAGGCAAATGTTTGGAGCTGTACAACCTCTTTATGCGTTTGGAGAGTTTTGATACTTGATACAATTTAATAGAACATACTAAATAGGCATGATAAATTCGTACTCCTAACACATAGGGGGTGGGCTTTTCTCCACGTGTTCTTCTGATAAGGAGAGGGCACAGCGGAGAATCAATTTAAACTACATTATCGTCCGACTGTCAAGCACATTCATATGCTTTTGGCTAAACTTCATTTAAACTCCATATTGGCAAAATCATCGATACCAATTTCAAATTAGGATTAGAAAAGAAAACACTTTTTGACTGTTTAAGTTTTATTTTTATTTACGTGCAAGCATTGTTCTAATTATTGCAATTAGAAAACCGTCGATTTTGATTCCTTTATGTTATGAGTCTCTAATATTAATTTTGTCATCTTGATGGATCAGATTTGCATTAAAGTGTAACCATCACGCCTGAGGATACCCAAGGGGAGGGAGTGGACGGGGGAGGGCAGCTGTCACCCCTGGAAGCGGCTTACATCATCTCCTTACTTTAAATATTAGGATTGACCCAAATCTGACAGCACTGAATTGCGTTTATGCCCTATATGCTACCGCGTGCTATAGCGAGCTATCGTGTTCTGCTGCGTGGAATAGCATGCGGTCGCGTTTGCGTGCTGTCAAATCCGATAGCGATCGCACTCGATCGGTGCCGAAAGCATACGATAGAGTGCATCGCCGATGCTGCCACGCGCTATAGCATTCCCGCCATCTTTCTCGTTCTAGCAAATGACGTTCCTAAACGACAGAAAGGAATGGAGCGGGAAAAAATGCGATTCCGTGTTGCCAGATGAAGTTCAACCCTTATTCTTACGAACGAATAGCACGAGACTCATTGTGTAAACTTTTTTCGAAAGCATCAAGATCATGAAGTCACGGTATATGTTTAAACGTTCATTCATAGAGTTCAGATGCGTACGCGGTTTAAGAACTACGACAAATAGGCGTAACGATTGTACTGAAAACAAACTTGTTTTGCGCTCTACTTATACGAAAATGGACCTTATTAATGAAAGAATAGAATTTGTTAAATGTAACAAAGTTTCCAACTTGAAACAAATATTAACAATGTTGCAAATATTGTTATATATTCGATAAGGTGTAGAAAGCTTTAATTTTAATAACAGCTTTCATTTTTAAGGGAAAGTTAATCTAGTTCTTAGATTATTTATTGTAAACTAAAAATAACATAATTATTGTCGGTCTCCAATCATCCTCTCCTCTTTTTCAATTCTCCTTTCCAAGAAGCTAACAAGTAAATGTGTCATGTTTAGTGTATTAATGCCTGTCTGCTGATCCGAGAGTAGCGGGTTCGAATCCCGTCAGGGATAAATATTTATATGACGAATACGAATATTTACGAGTATACCCGAGTCATTGATGTTTGTAAATATCTCTACTATTATAAAACTAACAGAAGCCTGTCCTATACATTGAAGATATTTTAAAAATTACGATGTGGTTTTAAGGTGACCCTGATTCCAAATCACCATTTTTGGGATTTGTTCTCTGCCTCCTTGTCTGTTTGTTTGTTTGGTCGTACATCACGCAAAAAGCCGTGGTGGTCCAGTGGCGAGTAACCTTGCCTGCCATGCAGGAGGCGATGGTTCGATCCCTGTCCAGGCCGACTCGTACCAATGAGTTTTTCGGAATTTATGTACGATTTGTAACACCACTGGCTTTTCGGTGAAGGAAAACATCGTGAGGAAACATGCATGCTTCAATTTCGAGGCATGTATTGTACCCACTGTCCATTATAAGTGGCGACGGGCTCACCCCCCGTCACACTGGACAGAGTTTCGGTACTACTGGTGAAACGTGGATGTTCTGAGGTTTCAGAATATCTCTGACTACCCCCTCGGGGAATATAGTCGTGAGAATATGCTATGCTATGCTACATCACGCAAAAACTACTGAACCGATTTCGATGAAACTTTTTTAGTTTGAAAGCATATGATTATACTTAAAATCGGGTATATCATTTATCTCCCTGATGTTATATGTTTATGCCTTTGTTGTTTGGCTTCCATACTAAAAAGCCTAATTTTAGCTTACGTTTCGGATTATTGGTTAGTCAGTTATTTATTAATGTTTTTGAAATTGTAACTGAACATTTTGGACAAGCGCTTAGTTAAAAATTGCAATAAATTAAAATTTGTCATAATCGAAAGCGATTGAAGTTTTTATAGCCTTTAAAACTTGGCAAAGGATACTCCATTCACGCATTCCTTGTCAGAATGTTTTCACAAACGACACTTTATTGAACTTTCACGAGGATACGTTTTACATATTTATTTTAATACCATACGATATATAGGGTCCTTCTTAATATGCTGATACTTTTTTAAGGAGATGATCAGACCATCAAATTGAACAACTTTTAAGCGAAAAAAACTCCGCTGTCACATACATTTCAACTGTTTTTTTTTCGCGATTTCGATGTTGGTGTCTTAAAGAAAGTTGTTCAGTTTGACGGTCTGATCATCCCCTTAAAAAAGTGTCAGAATATTTAGAAGGACACTATATACAGGGTGTGAGTAAACTGAACAACTTGCATTATGGAGCCTACCCCAGGAAACGCGAAAAAATCAGCTGTCCCATACATTTGAGTCGGGTAGGTTTGTATGGGACAGCTGATTTTTTTCGCGTTTCTCGAGGTAGGCTTCATATTGAAAGTTGTTCAGTTTGATGGTCTCAGTTCACCGTTTCAGTATTTGCTAGGCTGTCACTTACACCCTGAAGAACCCAACTGCGGGAAAAGACGTTCTCTCTTTAAAGTAGGTAAGAAAGACTCAACCATAAATTCTTGGATTGGTGGAGGCAAGGTTGGAATTGCCTCCAAACAGGCCTTTGACTTGGCAGAATAATTATCACCTTTTAGCGATACCAATACCGATATAACTCCGGTAGCGCATTGCGGAGTGTTTTAGACACTCCACTCAATAATGAGGGGCCGGGTTACAAATCCGCACAGACGACATGCCATATGCCAATGAGTTTTTCTAACTTATGCACGTAATACTGCTCTCAAACGGTAAAGGAAAACATCGTGAGGAAACCTGCATACGCTGAAGATTAAATTCTGATGCGTATGTGTAATCCACCAATCACACATTGGACACTCGTGGTGGACTGATGCCCATACACCTTACCCTTAGGGCATATACAAGGTATTACAAAAATACAAATAAACATTTAAGAGGGTTTAGACCATTAAACTGAACAACTTTCACTGTGGGACCAATATCGAAATCGCGAAAAAAACATTATGATGTTCCATACTAAACTACAAATCTACTCGAACTTTCTATAGAGAAAAATTTTCTGTTGTTCTGAAAGTGTCAGCATATTAAGAAGAACTCTGTATACTTAGTGAGTACGAGAGAGAGAGGAATAAACTACTGCCTACTGTCGTCCACCTCCCGTCCCTTCCAGAGGGAGTGCAGCTGAAATTGGTGAGGAGTAGATACGTAGTCTTTTTTTAAACTGTGCTGTCACCTCTCCTGGATATTCGACTTTAAAAATGGTTTAAAGAAGTCCAGATTTGAATTCCCACGAAGACGAACACCTACCCAATACGTGTGCCGGCCTTGATCTCACAGGTGTTTCTTTATGTTGGTACTCTTTTCGAGCATTGAATCTCCATAATTCTAAGAGCGTCATAACTGCTTTTACAGAGCCATTAAGACGGTCATCCAGTCATAGGTGCACTGGTTGCAAGCACCGAAGCAGTATACAGCAATACCTTAGCATAAATATTGATGATCTGAACGTGCCACCATTCCTTGAGTGAATATAATTTGGAGCGCGCTCCGTACAAACGAAGTCTGGTGATAAATACACAATTTCAATACTAACCAATTAAATTCAATGAAATTTTTTTCAGAAACAATCACTAATTTGCAGGCACTAATCTCTGTGTTTGTATGAAGTCAGATTTGTATAGTTTTAAAGTTACAGTGCCTCAAAGATTTCCATACAAATCTTAAATTAATCCTAGCACTAAAACTGTATATTTTAACGAAAATCTGACTTAACAAACATAGAGATTAGTGCCTGCATTGACATTAATTGGTTATTATTGAAAATATCACCAGACTTCGTTTGTATGCAGCGCGCATTTACCTACGCATTCGGAATAAACTTCTCTTAAGACTTTTTCCTTGTGGGTAATTTACAACTATAAATGAAATGTTTTATGTTACATCTTCAAGATTATTAAAGCTACTAAGTCATATTTTTATGTCATAAAATCCAATTTCTCCATTAAATCTACCTCTAACATAATTTCTAATCTCACAAGGTCAAGGTTGTCCTTCAAAACTTTCTCCAAAACTTCCAGGGTTCATCGACAGGACCATGTGACAAGCAGCTGAAGAAAAATGAGCTCTATGCCATTGATATAAGAATTAAAATGTTTAGACGTAAAGGCTGCAACGATGTACGATGCACTCAAGGTCGCGGCAGTGAACTTACTCGATCTCTTACTTTCTATTTAAACTTAATGTAGTATATGGAGACTTTGAAGATAAAATAAAGTAAGCAAAGGAATTGTTATTTCTATTAAACTGGATTTACAAGCAAGCGTCGTATGTAAAAATACCGCATGTTCCTTGTTGAAGTTAAATTATTTATCTATAAGTAATAAAATGTTATCTAATGTAGCTGTATTACATTTTGACAAAAGAAAATTCGTATTAACAAAATATACATATTAATTTATTTATTGCTTTTATTAGCAACAATAGAGCTTATATTTTTTTTAAATTGTTCCATGGAAAAACCCTGTAACACAACAACTGGACAGTACAAGATTTGAATAATCATGTAAGCCTTATACCTACCAAGTCTCAGTCACTTTTAAAATGTAATTATATATTAAAGTGAACTTTATTTGTAATTTATTTATTACAACACATAATACAATAAAATAAAAACAAGATGGGACCTAAAAATATCGTCGGCCAATGTCATTATATAATTTTACAACGTAAAAATAATCTAATTTTTAAACGTTCTTATTAAATATAACCACTACTCTTTTTACCTACTGCCTCAGGGTTGATTTGTTATGTGAATCGCGTAATTGTTTGTTTTTGGATTGTGGATAGTCTGTTCGTTCTCTTTGTTGGTAGTGATTGTTTGACCAAAGTTACAAAACAAAAACACAGAGTTATTATATCCAACACAGGGAACAAGAATAATTATTAACAGGAGCTTTTTTTAAGTGTTGTTTATGAAAATAAAGATAAAATTACTAATATAATGTTATCTACCACATAGTACATGAAATTCTTAGTTAACATATATCACAGTGCTCCTACATAATAATAATTAGTTTCCTTGTAATTTTAAAGCAAGTTTCCTACATTGTTTTATCTGCTTTATCTCCAGTCTTACTTATACTATAACGTAGCGTATACATGACGGTAATGGGAGAATATTACAAAATTTAATACAGGTTCCGAGTGCGTTGGCACACTTAAGTTATGTAAGTAAGTCTGTCATTATTTATTTATAACCGTTTCAGAGATTTATATTTTGTTAAAATATTAATTACGATTATTATAGAATTTTGATGGTAGACATTGTAGTAGAGTGAAAAATGTTCTTTAGGTAGGTACTAGCATTGTTCCTACAGGATCTTTACAAAATATTACATTAATATTCGAATAACTTATCTATTCTATAATTTGTCTATTCTTGGTGTGCAAATAAAGAATATTTGTCTTATCTTATCTTAACTATTCTATCTTCTTTATCTTTTTATATTCTGTTTTTCTTCATAAATATCCTATTATCTGTTCTATACTAACAGTATAACTCAAAGCCTAGAGGTCAGAAATCATTTTTACTTTTATTTATCTAAATCTACAAGGTGTAAAAAAATACAAATAAACATTTAAGGGGCGGTTTGGACGATCAAAATGAACATCTTGCATTGTGGGACCAATATCGAAATCAGGAAAAAACATTCTGATGTTCTATACTAAACTACAAATTTACTAGAGCTAAATGTATGGGACAGCAGATTTTTTTTTCGAGATTTAGATGTTGGTCCCGTAGTGAAAGTTTTACAATTTGATGGCAAGTTTTAAATATTTATTTTACTTTTGTAAAAACAGAATAGATTTAGATGCATTAAGAAAAAATACTGTTACTATTGATGACAAAGTTTTGTAAAATATCAGTTATAATGTTATGAATTATTTGAGAGATAAGACATTTTATAAATAAATCGAAAATACGCATGCATGCATATGATCACGACTATATTCCCCGACGGGGTAGTCAGAGATATTCTGAAACCTCAGAACATCCACGTTTCACCAGTAGTACCGAAACTCTGTACAGTGTGATGGGGGGTGAGCCCGTCGCCACTTATAATGGACGGATGGATAAGTGGGTACAATACATGCCTCGAAATTGAAGCATGCAGGTTTCCTCACGATGTTTTCCTTCACCGAAAAGCCAGTGGTGTTACAAATCGTACATAAATTCCGAAAAACTCATTGGTACGAGTCGGCCTGGACGGGGATCGAACCATCGCCTCCTGCATGGCAGGCAAGGTTACTCGCCACTGGACCACCATGGCTTTTTGCGTGATGTACGACCAAACAAACAAACAGACAAGGAGGCAGAGAACAAATCCAAAAAATTGTGATTTGGAATCAGGGTCACCTTAAAACCACATCGTAATTCTATAGGTCTTCAATGTATAGAACAGGCTTCTGTTAGTTTTATAATAGTAGAGATTGGTACGAGTCGGCCTGGACGGGGATCGAACCATCGCCTCCTGCACGGCAGGCAAGGTTACTCGCCACTGGATCACCACGGCTTTTTTCGAAATCGAAAATAGCTATCTCAAAACGAACAAAGAAAACAGTTTGAAGTTTTATGTGCATTATGTCATTGACTTTGCGTTTGCGTTGCTTGCCTCGTTTCTGGTATAACGTCTATTGTTAAAAACATTTATTTATTTTATCGTATGAAATACGAACGCCAAGAATTCTGATGCGTATGTGTAGTCCACCGTGGCCCAATGCGGATAGTATTGGGTATGCGTGGTGAAATAATTGCCATACACCCTCCTCGAGGGTAGACCAGTGCCCTATAGTGGATATAGGCTGATGAAGATAGTATCAGTTATTTGTTTAAAAAGTTATCAGAAGCTGCGCAGACAATACCTATTCTAGCTTCCTGTTCGCAACAAATGAACAAGAAGATTGTTATCTTTATTCTTCAAAAAGATTTACAAAAAGACCATCAACAAAAAAACTATACTGGCAGCTAAACAAATGCTTGAACAGAATATACGTTTGACGTAAACTTTGACACTAATCAAATTCAATGACCAAAATCAGAATGTGATTGAAAATATTCATTCTTTTAAACCAAAAAAGACAAAATAAATCACCAGAAAATGATCGGGAAATCGGCTGGCTAACAAAAATACCGTAAGGCACCACCTTAAAGTAGAAATTACCAAAATATGGGGAAAAGGAAGCGAAGGATTTTCCCAAAACGAAAGAGATCAGTTTTTAGCAGACCCCATCCCATGAGAAGAAAGATGATGCTGAGACATAGAAGAATGAAAGCTTTTTTTCACAAACACAATCCCACAATATTCATAAGTAGAGGCGTCAGAAAAATGGTGGGTGGAATTTACACAGTTTCAGATAAAGTGAGAGATAAAATAGCTGAAAGTACACTGGCATTGGACAATCCCTTTAGCGTGCAGTTTTATGAAGACAGGTGCATTATACAGTGACAAAATAGTGCTATATAGGAAATGTTTGGGAATGGAATAAACACTCTTTTCATGTGTATGTTGCTTTAATTTATTTTCAACTGCCTGTCTCAAAATGGAGATTCTCTAGTACAAGCTCATTGAGTACAAGGCTGCTCAACCCCAGACACGCGGGCCACAATATGGCCCGCTAATACAATTGAATTAGCCCACCAACAGCAGCTCACTGACGCTTTTGACTTTTTGATTTTGATTAAATGATGTAGGCAAGTAATAGGTGGTCCGCCGGGCAACATAGAATCGAAATTGTGGCCCTCCTCCAAAATTGGTTTGAAATTGTGGCCCACCAACAAAATTGGTTGAGCAGCCTTGCTCTAGTAAATCACATTGTACAATACATACAGGGTCCTTCTTAATATGCTGACACTTTTTTAAGGGGATGATCGGACTATCAAACTGAACAACTTTCTCTATGGCACCAAAATCGAAATCTCGAAAAAAAAATCTGCTCTTCCATACAAAACTGCAAACCTACTTGATCCAAATGTATTAGCAGATTTTTTTTTCGCGATTTTGATGTTGGTGCCATAGAGAAAGTTGTTCAGTTGGACGGTCTGATCATCCCCTTAAAAAAGTGTCAGCATATTAAGTTGGACCCTATATAAGTTCAAGACAATATTATTCTTCTTCTGTCTAGTGGATAGCATTTCAGTATATATTTTGCTAGAACCGTATTTTGCCACATGCATAAAAGTCCCGTCGTCTAGAAGAAGAACATCGGTGGCGCGTTGCGGAGTGGTATGGACTCTCAATCACGAGTTCCGGGTTCGAATCCGCACTGACGACATGACATGTAGGTACCAATGAGTTTTCTAAAACTACGTATTACTTTCAAAAGGTCAACATCGTGAGGAAACCTGCATACGCTTAAAAACGAATTCTTATACAATATTGGGAACTCTAACAATCCGCATTAGCCCATATGTGGAGGACTGATGCCCAGTAGCCCAGTAGGGTAAGCCTGTGCCCTACAGTGGGACAAACATAGCCTGATGAGGGTAGAAGTACCGGAGGCTAGTATCCGACCAAAACTACTTTTTACAACCAAAACCGAAACCGATTTTGGTTTCTGTAAATTCCTTGAGATGTACTACGCTAAACGAAAACTCCAAATTTGTGCCGTTACTTGCCGAAACCGAAAACCAAAGTTCTATCGGACACTACCGGTAGTGTTGGACCGCACCTTCGTTTTCGGTTTCGGCAAGTTTCGGCAGAAATTTGAAGTTTCGGTTTAGTTTCGGTTTCGGCAGCCAACTGCTGAAACTACGACCGAAACCGAAACTACGTGCGTGAGTTTTTGCGCTGTTTTCTGCGTAGTGAGGAGCGCCGAATTCACTTCCCGCGCCTGTGATTCCGTTCGTGCGCTGTTTGTTTTGTGTTAATTTTGAGTTTATCTAGGTTATGTTAAATGAACTTGAGAATTGAAAATTTATTACGTTTTGATTAAAAAACATTGGGTGCGCTGTTTTGTATGGGACAGCAGATTTTTAAATTTCTTTTTCAACGTTATCTTAAAGTTGTTCAGTTTGATGGTCTATACCATTTGCAGCATCTCGTACAGCAAGATTGCTATTTAGTAAAGTATTATTAAAATCATTATTAAAATGTCATGTAAACTTCATCACTTTTACTTTATTAGTTTTAATTAAAGTGTACTTAAATTTAAATAAACAAGAATCAACTATATTCTTAAAACACTTTAGGAACTTCTTTTTTTTCAATTTTATCTTTTGATGACGAGGTTTATTTAACTTGAAAATTGTACTCAACAACACTTTACACTTAAATAAATAAATAAATAACTACATAGATTTCTTATTCTTTATAATAAGTTACATAATATTAAAAGAGGTGCTACATATCGTGTATAAAAATCAGCCGTTGCAATTATATGTATTTAGGTTGAGTAGCCAGTGACGTTTCCAAAAGAACAAACATTTTTTTTACCCGACTGCGCAATGCAAAGGAAGGGTAATGTGTTTATTTTGTCGTTTTATTTGTTGCCTCCATAGTGAACGTTTTTCAGTTTAATGATCTGAGGCACCTCCTTTGATATCGATAATTTTAAACTGTGCATATATATCATTGCGCCATTACATAAGGAATTTGTCCAGAAGGTATAGAATTATGGGACTTATAATTAGGTATTAAAGGTAAAAAATCTCCTCTCCTATAATGTTCGTCATAGTAAACGTGGTCCTCGCTCTTCGTGGGTACTTGAATAATCTCCACTTGGGTCTTTGTGTCGTCCTTTCTGTTTTGGTAGCTGTGGGAGTGGTCGAACATGCCTTTGAGACTCAGAACGGATGCCATAATGGTAGAGAAGAACCCCATCATTAGACCTGCAAAATAATTGAGAATTTTAAGCAAAATCAATAGCCCCTGATATGGCTCAGTTACGATACCTAACGACTTATTTATATTGTAATGTTAGAAACACTGTTAGCTTTTCTCACTGTTAGAGTAATCACTTTTTTCCTAGAAAAAGTTCTTGTAAAGGTATACAACGTGTTAATGAATAAGCGCAAAAACTCATACACCCCAACTGATTTATAACAAAATAATTAGATTGAAACAATAATTTCATCACATTAGAAATTAAGTGATACGTCAAAGAACTAAAGTGGTTGACATAGCTCAGAAAATTAGCAAGCTGAAGTGGCAATGGGCTGGTCATTTTTGCCGAAGAACTGACAACCGGTGGGGTGTCAGAGTTCTAGAGTGGAGACCGCGAACTGGTAGGCGTAGTGTGGGACGCCCTGCTGCCCGGTGGACAGACGACCTAAAAAAAGTAGCGGGGAGTGATTGGATGAGGAAGGCCGAGGACAGAGTTTTGTGGCGCGCCTTGGGAGAGGCCTATGTTCAGCAGTGGACGATGATGGGCTGATGATTATGATGAATAATTTCATTATTTTTATAGTTAATAATTAAAGTTATTCGCATTTAAGTTTTGAGGCAAAAATGATTAGTTATCATTTCAGTAATGAATGAAAGCGCTAACGTACTCATTTTAAGAATCTTGTTTTGGTAGTAAGTAGGGTGAGAGTGCCAGAGCGGTGGGTTGAGATCGACTTCAGTAAATTTCAAAATTTACAAACAAATTATTTAATATTAAAAAAAAAAACCTATGTTGAAACCATAATAATTCGATTCTGCTCTCGATTCTAAACAAACTACTTTCTAGTTTTGCGTTAATTCATTAACACGTAGTGTAAGGTATTACAAAAATAGAAATTAACATTTAAAACTGTCCAAACCATCTTGGACCATCAAACTGAGCAACTTTCACAATGCGACCAATATCAAAATCGGGAAAAAAAAAACGGAATTTCCATACTAAATTACAAATCTACTCGAGCTAAATGTATGGGACAACTGTTTTTTTTCGTGATTTCTATGTTGGTCCCATCGTGAAAGTTGTTCAGTTTGATGGTCTAAACAAACCCCTTAAAAGTTTTAAATGTTTATTTTTACTTTTGTACCACCTTGTACAGAAGCCAGGGACCCATTTAATAAACATGAAAATTTTTGATTACAATTACAATTCCGGGTACATTGCTGAGAATGTTAGGTCTGTGACACCTTATTTAAAGCGCATTGCCAGGTGAACTTTGTCCAGGTACCAGTTTCCAAACTACTACAATAATTATTATTCATTTCTGGGTAAGTATTTAAGTATTGTGTCCAATACTATATCCTGATTGAATAAATTGACGAAATGTTAACTTATATTATTATGTATTTTATTTAATCATCATCATCCACAGCCCAAATGCTCCCACTGCTGGGAGAAAATAGGTCTTTCTTAAATCAGTGTCTACTTGCCATAAAATTCAGGTAAAAGTGAATAATGTTTATCACTCAGGTAAGATTAGGATAAGTTTATGTGTTTTATTTGCAGGGTTTTGCTTAATATGCTGACGGTTTTTCTAGATGATCAGACCATCCAACTGAACAACTTCCTGTATGCCATAAAGTCCATGGGACTAAAATCGAATCCGCGAAGAAAACATTAGCTGTCCCATACATTTGTGTCGAGTAGGCGTATCCAGTTTTTATGGAATAGCTATTTTTGTTTCACGATTTCGATGTTGGTCCCTGAGAAAAAGTTATTCAAATTGATCCCGGTGGACTCGTGGTTACATTGATAGTCTGATCATCCTCTTAATGGAAATTTGGAAATTGATATTGCTTACCGTACCTAAAACAAAACGCTATCGTCATCGGTTCGACGTAGGGAGACAAAAGCGACGGTCGATGTAACGAGACTCACTGTTGGGAGACTCGACGCACGGAGACGATCGACGTCAAGGGAATGATTCGACGTAGGGAGACAAAAGCGACGGTCGATGTAACGAGACTCACTGTTGGGAGACTCGACGCACGGAGACGATCGATGTCAAGGGAATGATTCGACGTAGGGAGACAAAAGCGACGGTCGATGTAACGAGACTCACTGTTGGGAGACTCGACGCACGGAGACAATCGACGTCAAGGGAATGATTCGACGTAGGGAGACAAAAGCGACGGTCGATGTAACGAGACTCACTGTTGGGAGACTCGACGCACGGAGACGATCGACGTCAAGGGAATGATTCGACGTAGGGAGACAAAAGCGACGGTCGATGTAACGAGACTCACTGTTGGGAGACTTGAGGTACGGAGACGATCGACGTAAAGGGAATGATTCTTAAAAAAACCGTTAGAATATTAAGAAGGACCCTATAAGTTAATTTCACTAAACCACGTTGGGAATGCGTGGAGGGCTTACGCATTTACACTCTGACTATGAGAGTAGTCATATTCTGCAGCAGTGGGCATGAAAAAAGCAGGATAATGAAGTCAAGTCAAAGTCAAAGTCAATTGTATCTTACCTTTTGCAGACATAAAGGCCAGAGCTTTTAAAGCTACTGTTATCAGAAGGCTCTTTGCAGCTGCTAATCCTATCATTAGCGGTATCATGTACTTTTTGTGTGTCATTTTATTTTTCGTTCCACCACCTCTATTCTTCTTGTTACCATCACCTTTTTTCAATATTTTGAATACACATTTCTTTACACCTTTGCTCTTGCGTTTCATTTTTTTCTTTGATTTTTTATCATGTTTTCTTTCTATTGTTGTTGGTGATGGTATTGCGTCTGGTTTCGGAATTATTATTGGTTTGATTTTGATTGATCTTGATTCTTCTTCTTTTTCTGAAAAAAAGAGACATGTACTGTTTTGAAAGTAATGCACCCACTCTAGGTTGCATTTTTAATATCGGTAAAACTTTATACAGGGTGTTAAGTTAAATGCGTTACATACTTAAGGGGATGCTTCAGATAATCAAACTGAACCACTTTCAAAAGGGCAAATATTGAAATCGCGAAAATAAAAAACCAGCTCCTTCATATTATTTAGGTCGCGCCACTGACGATTCCTATGGAATAGCTGATTTTGTTTTCGCGCTTTCAATGTTAGTAGTGAAAATTGTTCAGTTTGATAGTGTGAAGCAAGCAAGTTCATAAAGAATGAAATGCATTTATGTTTACAAAATGTCTAGCTAGAAATATCTAGAATAGATTAGTCGTTCTTTTCTATAATAAAGGTACCAACAATACCTATTAATAACATTAAGTGACGACCAAATTCCCTTTTGGGGTGACACTTTACTCAATCCTGAAACTTTAAATAAGGTAAAAGTGACTCTTGCTACAAATTCACGTTTAAAAAGATAACGGTAGATGCAGCCAACTTGCTGGGCCACTTCTAAAGCCTTTGCTATAAAGAATTATGTTGGTACCAATGCCTAAGCATTATACGCATAATAACTACCTTCGCTGAAGAAAAATTCTGATGCGTAAGTGAAGTCCAGAGTAACTGACATAGCCCAAAGAATTGCTAAACTAAAGTGGTAATGGGCGGGGTACATTGCTCGCAGAACCGATGGCAGATGGGGCCGAAGAGTACTCGAGTGGTGAGCGCGTACCGGAAAGCGCAGAGTGGGTAGGTCCCCACAAAGTGGACCGACGACCTGCAGTAGCGGGAACCCGTGGCAGCGCAGGACCGATCGTTATGTCGATCCTTGGAGGAGGCCTATGTCCAGCAGTGTATGCCCATCGGCTAAGATGATGATGATGTGAAGTCTATCAATCCGCATAGGGCACGCGTGGAGGTTTACGCCCATACACCCTCTTTGAGGGTAGTTCTGTTTGAGCCCTCCAGTGAGACGTTTATATGCTAGGCTGATGATGAAAATCATCATCAGTACCAGTATACATTCAATTATAAATAAATTGTACCTTTTAAAGACCTTCCTTCAAAGTTTCGTTCAAAAATCCACTCGAGAGGTTCCGTCGAATTAAAACTGTTATTCACATACTTATTATGGTTCGTTGGGCCGAATCCGAAAACGGCTTCGGTCTTCACTATGCCATAGTTATTCGTATTATCCAAAATTAAACCGCGGGAATACGGTAACATTTTAACCGACTTTTTTTAAAAAGGTTATCACTTATTTTTTCGTTTTTACCACATAGTTTTTTTTGTAAATTTGTCACTCGCATACAATGTGGGTCGCGTTATGGCGTCAATTTGAGGTCGCCATGACTTTTATACATGTAACGAGCACATTAGAGCCTATCAAGCATTGCACTTTAATTGGATTTCTCTCTTTAATTGCGGATTAAAAGTAGTTAATTCATGCGTTAGGGAAAGCAGAGGGTTAAAAGCGGACATTTTGAAAAGAGTTATTCAAATTTTATTATTAGCCATTGATATTTTATATAACAGAACTAGATAAACAATCAACACTCCAGACAGAGACAAAAGAGCTCCTAAAGAACTCTTTTTCCATATAAAAAAACGAAGTACGAGTTTATTAATCCAATAAAACAATATTAGTACCACCCAACAGCATGCATACTGGATTTGTGTGGGTTGTTGTGTCTATTCAGATAAAAATTTGGTAAGATTTTATATGAATCTTTGATTCTAAGTAGTTTAGGTCAATGTTATTTGCCAAATAAACACTGCTGGGAATCCTCTTCTTTTTCAAGTCATCTACAACTTTTCTGTTTTATGCAAATGACTCCTAAACTCAGCTTGCATTCTTCGCCTTAATGCTTAGACGGACAAGTTCTAAAGAATATAACTTTATTTTTTGACCGACATTTCCGCATTTTGGACCAACACGGATGATGTCTTTTCTTTAAGAAACCTACAGGTAATTAGAAAAAAATGTTTGGACTTTCCATACTAAACGCGATTGGCTGATCGAACGTTTGTATGAAATATTTATATGCCATTTTTTTTATTTTCCTGTGGGAAAGTTGTTTAGTATCATAAGTGCAATCACCCATTAAAGTGATTCAATTGTCTACCCTAACACCCCGTATAGTATAGAAACGTTAATTTGCTGCAAGGGTTCCAAAGCCTGTGGTTGCAATTAGTAATAAAATGTCTATGGTTGCATGTAAACAAAATATAGCTCCAATGATTTTCCGCAAGATGGCGTAGTTCTAGTTTTTCTGATCAGGCTTTAAAACCATACTGATTGCTTACTTTTCTGTCGTATTTTTGCGTTAGGGTGTTTAACTGAAGACCTGTGGGCTTACTGTTCAACTTCCTTTTTCTATAATACGAGTAGCTGTCTCTAAGAGGAAGGATCTCTCTTTAAGACTAGAGTGAGCTATACCAATTGTAAAGTGTCCACTTTTTTTGACGTTTAGGTTTGAGTGTGTGGTAGTAGTATGGACAAAAGGCACCAAGTGACATACGGTCACTTTTCACACACACTAGCTCAAAAAAAAGTGGACAGCCGCATAAACAAATATCTATAGTTCCGTCTCCCTCTACTATTAAAGGTACGTCATAAGACAAAAGAGACCAACTACAATCGTAAATTTATGCGGACTCTATGGAGATCCTTCCTCTTAGAGCGGTCTCCAGTTTGCTATAGAAGAAAGTCGGATATCAGTTGTTCCTGGTTCTCCTATTTTCATGTTCTCACCCGTGGGCTTCGAAACGATGGGTTCTGCGGGGCAACGAAGCCAAATTTAAGAGCTGTCGGTGCGTCTCAATGAGACAATCGGGGACAATAGAGCTGCAGCTTTCTTGGTCAACGAATTATCTTTGTTATCCGAAGAGGAAACGCTGCCAGAATGCTTAAAACTACGCATGAAGCTGGGACCATGTCTTATGGGGACGCACCGGACCTTTGACCTTGACCTTTTTAATTTAAAGTGTTTTTTTACCTGCATTGTTTTGTTTCATTGTTTAAATTTAAATTTAATTTACCAAAAAAATATTTTATTGCCTAATTTCATAGATTACATTCATTGCGGATTCCGAGGTAGATCGCCTAGATCGCTGGACTTCATTGTCCATGTGTGAGTGGTGGACGCTGTTTACTCGTATCTTGGTTTACTGGAGCCTCTACCTGACAACAATCATTTTGTCAGTCTCATCACCTGTTTGCTAGCATTATGTTCGCCAGATAATATTCTGACTACAGAATGTCTCTAGTCAGCCAGCATTATGTCACTACATTCGGTCATCTACCATCATCTCATTAGCTTTGATATCATATAGCGTCTAGATCAATTTCGACCACAGCGACTACATTTGAAAAGTGGATATCGTATGCATGTCTCAGCCATCTGGTTAAATCTGCCATTTGATTGAAAGGCTAGCCCGTTCATTGAATGGCGATATTCAATTGAATGACTAGGCCGAACGTTGATTGACGTTTGTTTTATTGATTAGCATCACTCAAGGTTCAACTAGTTGGCTGATTGTAAGCTAGCCCTTTAAACATGGCGGACGTAAAATCCAGTTGTCCTTAAGTCATTCAATTGAGTGTTGCCATTCAATGAATAGGCTAGCCTTCGAATCAAGTGGCAGATTTAACCAGATGACTGTGACATACATAATAGATTGACAAATTTCAAAATCAATTAAGCACACTTTAAAAAAAAGACTTACGCTCAGTTGCAGAAACGCTTATTAGAGTTAATCCTGCATTAAATCTCTTGCTGTCACTTTTTGTCTTGTTGACTTAGCAAAAGCTAGCAAGAGATTTAATAGAGGATTAACACTAATGAGCTTTTTTGCAACTGAGTGCTACACATCAAACATTAACAAAACAAGCTATTTTATGGAACTCAAAATAGTCTTCTTTTCGTGTCAATGGTTCTAACTATTGTGTTCTTATATTTATTGGCCAGATATTCGGCGAGGCTGACAGCGTCTAGAGTAGCTTAATTGAGGTCCTCTCTCGTGCATTTGTTCGAGCACAACGGACATTCTAGGACATTCAGGGGTGCATGAAGAGATCCTCCCCGCGGCGCACCCTGGAAGCAGCCAGGTCAAGGTAACGCAGTGACCTAGGCTGACTAATCTCAACAACACAACGGTTCTACAACACAACTCAGAATAGTGACTTGGCAAGCTATTTTTAAGACATGCCATGAACGCTAAACATTAAGAGGGTACCGAGCCCATTGAGCTGCCCTCAATCGTATTTTTTATTTCTAAACAATTAAGCATTGTCTTTCAATTTATCGAATCATTATGGATTATTATGTTTTATGCTCATAGCTATTATCGTTAAAACCGCCAAAAGTGACCACTTTTGGCGGTTTTAAAGATAATAACTACAAACATTATAAAAACAAATTCGTAGTGACCCGATAAATCGAAAATCAGCAATGTGACATTCTTGTTTTTTGGAAATGTTGTTGAATTTTTTAGAAATAATAAAAAAACGACTGAGGGCAGCACAATAGGCTCGGTGTCCTCGTAATTTTAAGGATTCATTTCTCAAAACGATTCATAGATTAATATTAAAAATGAATATCGAGCTATAATTATATCAACCACAAAGATCAATTTAGAAAATGTCAATTGTTGTAAGAATTGGAGCGTGGTCGATTGAAGTACGGGTACCTTACCATTATCTGGACGTTTCACTAACTATTACAGATTGTTTTAGAATATCTATGGTTAAAATACATGAGACTAGGGTTGACTCTACTTGAGTTTTATTTATTTTATAATGTTGATTCCGTTTACGATAACCTTACTACAACTGTATGCTTAAAATATAGTTGTAGATAAAGATAATAAAACAATAAGACAATTTTGATGAAATTAAAGACAAGAGCACTCAAAGCATCTGTGTATAATTGTATAATAATTATTTTGATATTTATCGTTTTAACAAAACAATACAGAACCTGTGTACATTATTCAATGGTAACTACATCGCTATATCAATATTCGGTCCATTCGCATTTATTCATAAATTGTAAATAAATTATTTCAATAAATAACTTACAATTACAATTAAACTAAATAACATTCTAACTAATTATAAATACGTGAAATGATATTTACAAAAGCGCGAGCTCCTTATACATTAAAACAGTTGGTTATTTAAACATTGTCACAGAAACAGAAAAAGGAAATGTCATCAAAGTTTTTAACCAAAGATCTCTGCCCATAAAAATCGGTGGTTAAGCTCTGCAGACTAGCAGAATCGAGCGATATCAAATTCCAAAAGAAACAATGCTAACTTATTTGGATGGCAACTGTGATTTACGTCGACTTTATTTATCTATTCTTCTTTCTTCTCTTCTTTAATAACCTCCTTTCTGTAGTCCCATTACTGCAGCAAATAGCGCAAAGAAGAATCCAGCCAGTCCTGTTGCTCCGACTAGTAGTATTAATCCACCAACCAGGAGGGGAACTAATGCGAAATACTTCAATTTGTACGCCAGAAGGAGAGGTAACATATACTTCGTTAGCTGTTTTCTTCCTTTCTTCGCTCCTTTCCTTTTTAGTTTATTGTGAGCGTGAGCGCCGTGACCTTTGTGACCTTTCTCTGTATAGTCTTCTTCTTCTTCCTCTTCATTTTGATAGTCTTCGTCTTCTTCTTCTACGCCTAAGATATCTGTAATGAGAAATAAAAAGATTCGTTATTTTTGTCTAACTATTGATTTTCTAGAACTTATTTGGTTCGATATAATGAAAATTATTCTGAGTAGGTTTGCTAATATTAATCGGTATTTATTTACGCTATCCTATTGTATGTATTTGAAGTTTGGCTTCACAGATATGGTTGTTTGCTGATTGGGAATCCTCTAATTATGCTTTAAAAGTATAGAACTAGATAAAGGTAACCAATAATGAGACATCAAAATTCAAAGGGTATTTAATTGTAGTTTTTATATTTTGATTGTCTCATTTATTGTAATCAAATATTGTAATTTCTTCAACATAGGTACATCGAACAACCTATACTATTGAGAACAATAACCAATACCTTATAAGCGATGATCCAATATATTAACATCATAATTGCAATAATCAATCTTTTATTCATCACGGTCACTGAACCTAACAAGTATAAACTTTATAGCCAGATCACTTAAAGTTTCACTCTTTATTGAATCTTTAAAACCAACTGGTTTTAATTATGAACAATTTGTTTCAATGACTGAGTCACTTCTGCTATTTTCTTATATAGCTGATAATTAAAAGTGTAGTTATTTTATCTAAATCTAGTCAATTGCGTTAGCATTATCTCTCGAATCATAATCACGCATGCGTTCTGAAGTGCAACTGAAAGTTGAACATTAGTAGAAATTGTTTCTATTGTTGCATTTTCTTTAATGTTCAATTATCTTTGCTAATTATAAGTTTGTGATATTGACAGTTTAACTGCATATCTCGAGCATGTTGTTAACAAAATTATCAAAGAAGTAGACTTAGGAAAAT
Source organism: Agonopterix alstromeriana (assembly GCA_963924505.1). Taxonomy (NCBI): domain Eukaryota; kingdom Metazoa; phylum Arthropoda; class Insecta; order Lepidoptera; family Depressariidae; genus Agonopterix; species Agonopterix alstromeriana. The sequence continues at coordinate 8,440,379 of OZ004682.1, forward strand.
CTTCATCGAGATTTCATTTTATAAAAATTATCATTAAATATAGTCAGTCATAAGATTCAAATAGTTGAGAAAGAATTGACATATAAGATATAAGAGAAGGAATTAAGATATAAGCTATAAGAGTTAATTCATTAAAATAAATAAATAAAAAGTGTAAAACAATGAATGTAAATGATGGTTGTTGATTATGTAAGGTACGTACCCCACTAGGGTATATTGAGGCTGATAATGAGGGTGAATAAATACAAAACAAGAACTAGGTCATCATATTATTTTGTAAGAGAGAGTAAAATTTTATAAGGTTTATTAACATACATTATAAGAGTCAGACTATGTCAATAACATTTATAAAACTGTATTTACAAGATTCCTGTCTACTAAATAGCTATAAAGCAACGTACTCATTCAAACGAACAAACAACAAAAACGAACTTGCACTTTTTAATCAAGGAAGAAATACCAATGCGTAATTATTCCTAAGCAATTAATGTACTGTTTGAGAATTCAAAATAAATAATCAAGTCCAACGCACTGTCGCGTGTCGATAAAGTTAAATCAGTAGTTTATTCAACCAAGCGATACAGTTATAATAGACATTGACATTACATAGAACTGTAGCGGAAAAGATTACTGCCTGCAAGCTGTATTGATGAAATTTAGGCGTTCAGCGAGAGTGGAGACAGGGGGCGTCTTAGCGGATATAATGGCAGTAAATCTATAGTAAGGGGACGCAATTTTTAGAACTTTCTTTTTGGGATTGCTGTAGGTGTTACAAAGAGAAGTAATTTTGGAAATTATGGTCTTTTTATTTTTTGCAAATGAATTGAGCTGTCTTTATTGAATACGCTTTCAATGTTATTGTAAGTACAATTGGAAAATTTTGGTTTGTCACACTATTGAAATCATGGCACCATTATAATCAATGATATAATAACAGATTTGTACCCTGTCCAATACTTAATTATCTGTAGCAGAGTTTTTCATAAATCGATTGCCCTAAATTTCCTGCACGCAAAAGAAGACTAATATTATTTCCAATAACATAAGTAACGAGACAATTACGCTAATATATATATAATTAGATAACTATTATGCTAATTTTATTCACAATGGTACAAAATAGTATAAAGACGTGCGTTGAGGATGATAATTAGCTGCATGCTGATAATTACTACGGATGTCCCAGTCCAACGATGAAATCTGCAATAGTGTCCTACTTACCATTTTGATAGATCTTAGATTAGCAATCAAAGAACTTATTAACGATGTGATGATTCTCGTAGGTTCGTGATCAGCTGTTAGAATCCATTATGTTCTTAATAAGGTGTCCCAGAAACTTACCAGAAATAGACCTCCTCGATGCAACTGCCTCTGAGAATCCTTCTGGCTTCTCAATGATTGGTTCTTCATCTTCTTCATAATCATCCAAAGACCTCTTCTGGAACTGCTCTTCTCTCATCAAAGGTATAGACTTCGGATGGAACGGGGGGCCCGTTTCACCAAGCGGGTTATACGACGAATCTTGAGTCAAATTCTCATTACTTTTCTCTTTGGCAATTGGGAAATAATTACCAGGGAAAAGTACTTCGGATTTGTACTTGTTCACGTTATCCTGTGAATAATATACATTCCTTTCGACCTGGGATGGCTCGGTTCTTCTTAACGGTATTGCTCTTGGTTTGAAGGCATATTTCTTATAAGTGTAAGGGAGTTTTGATTCCCTGGATGTTCTTGAAGGTACGTACTGGTCACTGCTGTAGCTGGTTGGCTGGAACAGTATCGAAGCACTGGTCACATTAACTACTGCCGAACCATCACTATTTGAAGCACTAGACAAAGACCACAGTTTAGTTAACTTATTCTCATATTCATCATCAGCTGCTGATAGTCCTATCGAAAACAACACCAGTACGACCTGACACCGCATCCTTATTTGGATCTTCATGTTTACTTATTAATTGATAGTCTTCAAACGAAACCCGTCACTATTGCACAACAGTTTTCACTTCACTTTCCTTTGTTTCCTAGATTGCCACCCCGCCCGTTCGAACCACCATTTTGTAGCAAGCGATCGCGCAAAACTGAATCACTATCGTTGAAAGACGTTATATTTATACATGTGTAAGTATAAAGTTGCGTTTTTCCCGACTATTCACGGTCGGACGGGCTCGCGGAACCTTCCTTGGCTGAGTTGCAATTCCGATATGGGCGAAATATAAAAGTTACCAAAATAAAAACTCGGTGCGTGTCGTAGTCTTAACGGCTGGTTTCTTCCGTTAATGGTTTGCCTCCCCAGTCGATGTGACCAATTTTCTTCGATAAGGTAATTTGACAAGTTATCATTTCGTCGTTATTTTGATGTAATTTAAATTGTAGAGATTTACGAACCGTGATAGTCCAATTTCGAAATGGTTGAGGGACAGGTGAATTGGTAATTGTGATTGGAGTGACAAGAGATTTTTTTGTCAAAATATTAAGTGATTTGTTATTTGTCATCTTAGTTTTCACTTTCATAATTTTGTAGGAATTCTTACAAGATTTCAGGCTCTGAAACAATGATTTGGAAAATAACTGAATTTTGCGCGTATTTTGGTATCCCCGCAATAAAAATATCCTGACCTCAATTTCTTAGAGTTTTCCATAAATTAAGTACCTACGTGATAAACGAGTTAATACGTTAAGTCAAGAATCATCTATACAGGGTTTCAACTAAAATGCGTTGCACCCTTAAGGAAGTTCAGACCGCAGCTGATGCACCCAAATGTATGGAACAGCTGATTTTTTCCGCGATCTCTGTTGGTCCCATAGTAAAAGTTGTTTAGTTTGATGGTCTGAAGTACCCTCTTAAGTGGTTATACTTAAGTGTACACCCTGTATAATACAATTTAACAAAAGTAAGAAACAAGTGAACACTAAGACAACACAATCTCTAAGATATTATTGAAATCTGTGTAATACGCCAATAAAGGTAAAAACCTATAAAATTTTCATTTCTAACTGTAATTCAGTAAAGTCATTCCTGGGTAAAACATGTAATTGATTGGGAAATTGTAGGAAAAGTAAAATATTTATGGTTCAAATAAAAATGTTTATAGTTTGAACAAGATAAATTAAATGGTTTCATAAAATTTTCTAAGTATATAGTAATATAACTAATGCATGCTTTTAGTGACCTAGTTTTTAGGGTAATAATAGTTTTAGTACGAAACTATCATAATAATATAATATATGTACGATTGTATTTATCGTTGTCAATAGCGGTGAAGGCGGTGAAGGGAAACATCGTGAGGAAACATGCATACCTGAGAATTAAAAGAAAATACCCTAAGTTCGGAGGTATGTATTAAAATATAGGTGATCTTAGGGCGAACACAATAGATCAGCAATGGTACCTGTTAGGGTAGAAATTGCATTACTTTCAAGGGTGATTGTTCTCATGATATGATACTGAACAACTATCCCAAAGGAACATATGAAAAATTACTTTCGGCGACGTGACTTTTAATTTAAACGTCCGATCGGATGATTGCATTTAGTATAGAAAGACCAACCACTTTTTTGCGCAGTTCATTTTGGTTTCTTAGGGAAAGTTGTTCAATATCATGAGTACAATCATCCCTTAAATAAATGCAACTGTTTACACTAACACCCTGTATACAAATCATGCTTGCCATAGTTATAGCCTGTAGAATCCCACTGCAGGACAAAGGCCTCCTCTCACGAATAAGGGTGAGAGTGGGTGGGCCATTCTCCACCACGCGGGCCCAGTGCTGCCAGTTGCTATAGCCACTCAAAAAAGAAATCATAATAATATATAAACATAAACTTATTCCCGGATGGGACTATGGTTTGGGGTGTCTAGAACCTTTTCTAGAACTAACAACTATCTTTTGAAGCGCGCAGTTATAGAAATGCTCACTTTTAGCATGGTAGTGAAAATTTCAGGATGGCTAGTATTTCACTCACAAAAAGACGACGCCCATGGGAAGAAAGTGAGTAGTTCTTAAATCTTTCGTCGGTGGTCCATTCTAAAACGGCTCACACACTGTTCCAGAATCTGCTACAGTTGGAGTGCCAGGCGGCCTTTGTAGAAAACCGCACACCGGAGCGAAGTACGGAGCAGTATGTGATCCCACTAAGCTGGATCTAGACGGCATCACATCGGATATAAAAAATCATCAAGATCATATACGTTCAGGGCACAGGCTTACCCCCTGTTAGGGTGCACAAAACCCATGTGTTGTCCACCACGCGTGCCCAATGCGGATTGGTAGACTTCACATACGCAGCGGAATTTCTTCTTCAGCGTATGCAGGTTTCCTCACGATATTTTCCTTCACCGTTTGAGAGCAGTCGGTATTACGTACATAAGTTAGAAAAACCCATTGGTACATGGCATGTTATCCGTGCGAATTTGAACCTGGACCTCAAGATAGAGTTTCCATAGCTCTCCGCATCGCGCCATCGACGCTCCGGATATAAAACATACATATAAATAAACATAGGACAAAATGCACGTCGTCGAATTTGGGTAAATTTTGTGCCTAAATTAGGTTTTGAAAATAAACAGTCACGTTAGTTGAAATAGTTTGTGAACATTTAAATGCTTTCACCCAGAAAGATCAAATTCACAAAACCGTAGTTGATTATAAACGCGGTTCGTAGAGCGAACTGTAGATCGTAGCGTGACGTAGCAACATATGCTACGCGTTAATCTCCGGAGCATTGAAAAGTAAGAGCAGCGGTAATCTACGACAAGAGAATTCAAATGTTTCGCATTATTGTGTTTTGTATTTATTTATCAGCATAATTGTATTGCTTAAATAATACTTTTACATAATCCAAAGGGACTGTTTTACTACTTCGAAATAAGTTCTTCATAACTTATATTGACAGATCGTTTTCAATCAGGGTGGCAGGGTGGCTGGCAAAGGGTTTATATCAAATTTTTTGTGTATATTTATACAACGTGTTAATGAATAAGCGCAAAACCTCAGACACCCCAACTGATTTATAACAAAATAATTAGATTGAAACAATAATTTAATTTTTTTGATCGTTAATATTTAAAGTAATCCGCATTTTACGTTTTGAGGCAAAAATGATTTCTTCTTATTTCAACAATGAATTAAAGCGCTAGCGTGCTCATTGATACATTTTAAGAATCTTGTTTTGGTTGTAAGTAGGGTGAGTGTACCCTTACGGTGGGTTTACATCGAATTCAGAAAATTATAAATTTTACTAACAAATTATTTAACTTTTTGAAAAAAATTACCTATGTTGAAACCATGATATTTCGATTCTGCTCTCAATTCTAAATAAACTACTTTCTAGTTTTGCGTTAATTCATTAACACGTTGTATACAACGTGACAATGAATAAGCCCAAAACCTCATACACCCCAACTGATTTATAATAAAATAATTCGATTGAAACGATAATGTCATTATTTTGAAAGTTAAAATTTAAAGTTAATCGGATTTTAAGTTTTCAGGCACCATGATTTGTTATCATTTCAGCAATGAATGAAAGCGCAAGCGGGCTCGTGGACACATTTTAAGAATCTTGTTTTAGTAGTAAGTAGGGTGAGTGCCCGTGCGGTGGGTTGAAATTGAGTTCAGTAAATTTTAAATTTTACAGACAAATAATTTAATATTTTGAAAAAAATACCTATGTTGAAACCATGAAAATTCGATTCTACTCTCGATTCTAAACAAACTACTTTCTAGTTTTGCGTTAATTCATTAACACGTTGTATATAAACAAAATTTTTTTTTTTTTTAAATTTAAGTATTTTGTATTAGTTTAGGGACCTTTTCCCAGAAGTTACAAATGTTAAAAAAAAGGAAATTTTTGTTTGCTGTTAAATATTTGTTAAATAAATTTTACAAGATTGTTAAATATGAAATTTCATCATATAGGTGGCAATCCATTAGAATTATTATTTATAGGCTAAAGTATTTTACAACATTCGTAGCGTTAATAATACCACTCAAACATAATTATATAATAACAGTAAAAGCAAGTATATTAACTTTGCCACAAGACTGTAACAAGAATGTGTGATAATCGTCGTAACTTATCATTATTTATCTTTACGCATTATTGTATTATACAATGTAAGGGTAAGAGTTTTGATAAAATTTAAATTCTTTCATTTTTTAGAGTGAACTTTACGTCCCACAGCAGGGCACAGGCCTACACTCAAGGTGTATGGGCGATAGTCCGTCACGCGTACCCAATTCGGATTGGTAGACGTCACATACGCATCATTAAGTATCAGAATTTCTTCTTCAGCGTCTGCAGATTTCACCGTTTGAGAGCAGTAGTAGTATGTAGGTTTCATTACGATGTTTTCATTTACCGTTTGAGAACAGTCGGTAGTAGGTACTTAAGTTAGAAAAACTCATTAGTACATTGCATGTCATCCATGCGGATTCGAACCTGGACCTCAAGATGTCCATCTTTTTGCAACGCACCACCGACGCTCTTACTATCTTTAAGTAGCCTAAACTCTTGCAGGCAAAATTAGGATTCTGTGGAGCTATGGTAGTTCTCAGCAAAGAATATGGCTACTCAATCTCATCCCGTGTGTACCCTAAGAGGTAAGATTAAAGAAAGGAAGCAACGTCCCTTTGAATTTGGCCCATACCATCCTTCGAACTTGATCATTCGCGTATATGGTGGGAAAACCACAAAAATTCCATTCTTCTTGAGTTGACGGGGTGTCATTTTATATTTGTCCAGTTCAATATTTTGCCACAGAGATAGCACTACTGGCCACTTGTATAAGCTCCATTCGGGTACAAGAGTCCGGGCAGGAAGGGTAAGATGTCAGAATATCTCATCCTCCTGCCTGAGATAGTCTCCTCATGGTCTGAGGAGCACCACCACGTTCACACCCTGAGGTCTGATCCGTCGATGAAATCCCCATTTAGACAGGTTCTCCTTACTCCGGCCAACTTGGATTCGGAGCCTATTTAAAGACGTCCAAATCGGCCTAGGCAGTTCATGTTCTGCGAAGGCTTTCCGAGGGATGAACACACAGGTATACACTACCCGGTGTGCTCTTTTCCTGCCAGAGGTCGCATCCTGCTTGAGGAGCCTCTTTGACACTTTGTATAGGGTCGACGTTTTTGCGGCTCTTGAGCCTTTGGGGTACCATGGAGTATTTGAGCATCGGATGCCATGGATCAACTTACAGTTTTGCTCTCTTAATTGAGCCTGCAACGGCCCTACGGACTTCTGGTGACGCAATCCGAGTTCCATTTCCAAGGAGGGTTGTCATGTCATCATGTTTCCTACATGATGTAAAACTTTCGACAAAACATTATAGCCCCAAAATAATGGAATGAGGGCCTGATCACTATTTCGAATGAACCAATACAGCATTAATCAGGAAGCAACTACTGCTTATTACCACAGAGTACTATAATTAATTATTATAGAGGGCAATACGGGGACTACATCAGAAAGTGACATCAAAGCGCACTAATTGGTCAACAGAAAAATGAAAGAAGTTCTGATAAACTACAGGCACAGAAATAAGTATCTAGATAGAATTAAGAAAAAAAAATTTACTTTAATTGGTTAGTATCGAAAATATAATCTATCTTCGTTTGTTTGCAGCGCGCTTAGGCGCTTTGCAAGGACTATTATATAAACAACGATTATTATTATTAGTCGTGATAGTCCAGTCCAGTCCAGTGGCATGTCACCTTGCCTGCCATGCAGGAGGCGATGATTCAAGCATCGTCCAGGCCGACTCTTACCAAAGAGTTTTTCGGAATTTATGTACGATTTGTAACTCCACAAGCTTTTCGGTGAAGGAAAACGTGTCGTGAGGAAACTTGTATGCTTCGATTTTGAGGCATGTATTGTAACCCACAGTCCATTATAAGTGGCGACAGGCTCACTCCCCGTCATATCCAATGTGACAGACAGAGTTTCGGTACTACTAGTGCAACGTGGGTATTCTGAGGTTTCAGAATATCTCTGACTGCCCCCTCGGGGAGTATAGTCGTGAGCATATGCCCATGATTAGTAAATTTTATGGAACATCGTAGATCTTTTTTTTATACTTATCCTGTTCAATATACCACTGCTGGGCAAAGGCCTCCCCTTTTATTACTGTTCAAACCTCCCTATTGTGTGCAACTTCTGGCAAACTCTCCAAGAAGGCATTCATGATATATCTCCACCTTTTCCTGGGTCTAACTCGATAATCATCCTGGGAAACCCAGTCTGTGGTGATTTTGGCCCATCTTTCCTAATGCCTGCGACAGACATGCCCAGCCCAGACCCACTTCAGCTGAGCTGGCTTGCTCCCCACGTCCGCTATGCCAGTTCTGGAGAACAGTTCCGTGCTTCGTGTAACACGATCGGCTAACACCTAAAATACTGCGCTACAACGCTCTTTTCTATAGGTCCTTTTTAATATGCTGTGACTTTTTTAAGGGGATGATCAGACCGTTAAACTGAACAATTTTCTCTATGGCATCAACATCGAAATAGCGAAAAAAAAATCAGCTCTTCCATAAAAACTGTGAACCTACTCGAGTCAAATGAATGGGACAGCTGATTTTTATTTCGCTATTTCGATGTTGATGCTATATAAAAATAGAAAGAGTTGTTCAGTTTGATGGTCTGATCATCCCCTTAAAAAAGTGTCAGCATATTAAGAAGGACCCTGTATATTCTATTAGCTATCCAGTTGAAGTCAAATTTATTTGCGCGTTTAAAATTAACAAGTTTTATTATTAAGTAACAACTTGCTACTTCTGAGTTAATCTTATTACTCAATTGTTAAAATGTTGATTAATGATTATAAATGTTAAGAATGTAAACAATTCTGCGTTGGTTCATTAACCTTTATTACACGGTTAAGCTCAACAGTTCAACACTTTCCGAGTCGGTAGTTTATATTGATAATTGATTGTATTAACCGTAAAATAACGGGTGTTATTTAAAATTAACGGTATTTACAGGGAATATCATTTACTTACCACAAAACGCAAAAAAATACAGAGTAAAGAAAGACTTACTCACATATTACAGATAAAAGATATCCTCCAAGGCGCCGACCCGAGGCAGGTACCTAGGAGGCTAGCCGCTTAACCTCTTTGAATAGCCAAACCTATCCTCTGGGCAAAATAGCTTCCAGCCCTCCTGTCCCCCGTGGCCTCAAACAGGCGCCTCGAAAGGCACTTTAGAAAAAGTTTCGCCGCGGGACCCCAACAACCTAAGGTCTCTACGGCGAAAGGCAGAAATTCATAGCCCTCCTCCAAGCCAGGGTGAAACTGATATCATTAGCATCCTTTTAAACTAAGAGTCTACCCATCAATCTGAACAACTTTTACTTTCAAAGGAACCGATCGGAGTCGAAAAAAAATATTTTGTTGCATACATTTGAGTCGAGTAGGCATTGCAGTTTAGTATGGAACAGTTGATTTTTTTTTGCTCCGATCGGTTTGCTCCCATAGTAAAAGTTGTTTAGTTTGATGGGTAGACTAAAAGTATGCTAATGATATCAATTTCACCCTGTTATACGTCTCAGGGCTAGTTAGTTTAAAATTACAAATTTATGTAACCTTCATCGCTAAAAAAAAACTATTACACGCCTGTCTCTCATTCGAGAAGGCAGAGACAACATAAAATCACCTGCTACTCCCCCTCTAACTTTTAAAATACTAAAGTAATAAATCTGAAAATTTTCTACAATCTAGCTTAGTAGTCTTCTTCTTAGTCGTAACCTCATGGCTGAGGGACGTCACCATCGTGGGCCGCTTGTGCCACCACAGGTCTCCAGGCCGCTCGATCTTGGGCCCGGTGTATGCTGGCCTGTAGTGTTGTCTCGGTTATTTCTTAGAGAATTGTGCATGACATATGTGCAGGGTTGACTTACCACGCAACGTATGAACATCATTATACATTTCGTTACTTTTAATAGTTCATTCTGTTAGCTTTTCGGAAGTACCTTCAAATTTTTCAATGTAAATTATAACGGATGCTGTAGCGCAACCAGTTTCGGAAAAACTAGTAACATAGATAACACTTGACTCTAAAAAAAATTTGCACTTTATAGCTTAATATTTCACTAACGGATCCCTAAATCGAAAAATAGTTTTACCACACCCACAATATTTTTAAAAGCCCTATCCAATGATACCCCACACCATGGGATAGACGAGAAACAAAAATGTCATCCCTACTTTTCGCGTAGGGGACCCTAAAAAAATATTTTTCAAGATTTATTTTACCACTTTGTCGGCGTGATTAATATGTATACCCATGTAAAATTTAAGCTTTCTAGTACTAAGCGTCTCTGAGCTAAGCAGCGGACAGACGGACGGACGGACATGGCAAAACTGTAAGGGTTCCTTGTGGGCTACGGAACCCTAAAAATTGGTAATATCTAAAATGTGATTTAAGTTTTTTTGAAAGTTCCCCATCACCCTGTAAACGATTAGAATCAACATTAGCATCGGTACGGAACAAACGTGCGCATACGCAGATGTATTCGCGCGTAAAAAACACGCAAAGAACGCAATGTCCGCGGAAGCGCTCGCTACGCTACCATAAACATAATCGAAGTCGTTTATTTGTTGGTAATTAATTGATGTCTGTGTACAGTTGCTTACATAAATCGTTGTTAACTTTTTACGGCTGAATTTATTTTGGCTTTTTTATAAGTTCATAATTATGTCAGTAATACGAGAGCTTTGTAGTATTCCGATTTGGAGTTCGCAACGGTTATCAAAATTTATGGCGCTATACTTTCATGAACTACCTGGGAAGGGATTTCCTTTTTAATATTTCTACAAGAATACTCCAAATTACCAAAAAGAAAAGTGCTCATGCCTGGAAAGGTTTATGACAAAATAACTCTGACAGCTAGTATAATAAATCCTATTAATACAGGGTGTCTCAAAAGAAATTTTATATTTAGTGGATCGATAAAAAAGTTTGTTAAAGAAAAAATGTTTATTAATTATTGAAATACACTTTTTGGGGATTTATTTCTTAAAAATGATATCGTCTAAATGTAGACCCTCGCGTTCTCGGCACTCATTTAATCGAACAGTAAAATTACTTATGACGGCTCGGCAGGTGGATTCAGGGATGGCTGCCATTTCGTGACGGATATTTTCTTTCAAATGGGCCAGTGAAGTCGGTTTATCGGGTTTCTGATGTTTGCGTTTTGGATTCGTTGCACTCCAGTAGCGGCAGTTCTGCTTATTTACGTGGCCATTAAGATGAAAATGAGCTTCATCCGAAAACAAAATGTTGGTAAACGTTGAAAATCGCTCAATCACCTGATTTACGAAATGAAGCCTCTGACTGGCATCTTGGGGCTTTAATTCTTGCACCAATTGAATTTTGTAGGGGTGCAGCTTTAGGTCTTTGTGCATGATGCGATGTAATGATGATCTATGCACATTTAAAGCACTTGCGCGCTTCCGAATTGAATGGTTCGTGTCGTCACGAACAGACTGATTAACATTCTCCACGTTTTCTACCGTTCTTGATGACCTAGGTCGCCCGGATTTTGATTTATCTAGCGTTGTACCGGTCTCTTCAAACTTTTTAACCCAATGTCGAATGAGAGGAATGCTTGGCGCATCATTTAAGTGGCGAAAACCTCGAATACTGCAGAATTTTCTACGCGCTACAGTCGCCGAATCACCGTTTTTGTAAAACTCTCGCACGCACAACGCGCGGTCTGCTCCCGAGAAACGCTCCATAGCGACTGAATTCCCAAGAGCCAGGCTACCGATTGACATAACCCCCGCGCCCCTCGGATACGTTGCGCTCACGCAGTAAGCTAAATAAATATAAAATTTCTTTTGAGACACCCTGTATAATAAACGCGAAAGTTAGTAAGTATGGATGGATGTTTGTTACTCTTTCACGTAAAAACGACTGAATGGATTTTGATGAAATTTGGCACACAGATAGAATATGATCTGGATTAACATATAAAATACTTTTTTAAGGTCTACGCAGACGGAGTCGCGGGCAACAGCTAGTATTTAATATTTACGTAAAGTATTATGTAAGTATTGTATTGTTCTTCCGTGCTGACGTAAACAATTTATTCATTTGCAACTTAACCTTGTTTAAACATAGAAGTACGACATAAATGTAACTATGTCAACTGATTCGTCTACACAAATTTTCTGTCTCGGTAGGGACCTTTAGGTAAATAGGCCTCTTTTGGACTTGGATTTATATTTTACGAAAACTAAAAGCATGGTCAGCGGCCATATAGTTATTAAAAGTAAATTAGACAAGTCAGCCAAAAAGCAGTAGCAAAACGCAAGGGTGACAGCTGTTTTCATTGAATATGATCCCCTAGGTATTTTTTGGTCGTTAAGAGAAGTCTGATGATATTTTCAATACTAACCAATCAAAGTCAATGAAAATTTGCAGAAACAATCTAGAAACTAATCTCTATGCTTGTATGAAGTCAGATTTTCTTTAAAATATACAGTTTTAATGATAGGATTAATTTAAGATTTGTATGGAAATTTTTGAGGCATTGTAATATTAAAACTATACATTTTAACGAAAATCTGACTTCATACAAGCATAGAGATTAATTTCTAGATTTTTTCTGAAAAATATCATTGACTTTAATTAGTTAGTATTGAAAATATCACCAGACTTTGTTTGTATGGAGCGCGCTCCGAATTACATTCCCTTAATGAACGTCTTGGTTTGGTTGAACTGAGAGTATTTATATATATATACATTTCGTGTCCTGCAATGATCATAACATTTGGTATATGGTTATCGGGAATATTCGTTTAAATAGAAACCCAAATGTATAGAAGATTAAGTGGACTATCTAATGAGAAAGATTATGACGTAAAAATACTTGATTCATAAGGAGAAACATAATAGACAACATTTCATTTTAAGAAAGGTACCAAAATAAGAAAACCATTTGTGATTCAAAGCTTATATCAAAATTATCAGATTTTTCTATCCATTATTTCTCGAGTTATCTGAAAAATACTGAAAAATATAATAGAGGTTGAATGAGATTTTATTCCTTTGCCTCTCAATAAAAAAAAGCTTTTCTATTGTATTTGACAGTTTTTATTTTTAAATTTATTGCGGCCAAGGTATCTTAGCCATAAATCCTTAGTTTTTCAGAAAATTCAAAAGTAAATTAAAAATAGAAATATCGGTCAAAAATAAAATCGATAAAATACGTATCTCTTATTTTTTAACCTCTTTTTATATATATTTTTTAAAACAGAATGTTAAAAAAAACTAATGTTGTCAATTATCGAAACACAACACCGACGTATAATTATCGAGACGACTGTACTCTACTGTACTGATTGTACGCCAATAAACAATACAATCACGTGAAGAATTCAAATATCATGTCGTTTACCTTTGTATGTAATTAACAAAAACCAGACATGCGACATCGAGTAGCTACTAATCACGTTTTTGAGATGGAATTCAATAATTATGTTTAAATTGTCAATAATATAATAATGATCATTTCCATTAAACTTTAAAATAGAAGAGCGGCATCATGGGAAGCGGCGATACGGGAATGATTCAACTTAAGTCGTAATAGCATAAGCATAAGCATATGCTCACGACTATATTCCCCGAGGGGGTAGTCAAAGATATTCTGAAACCTCAGAACATCCACGTTTTACCAGTAGTACCGAAACTCTGTCCAGTGTGACGGGGGGTGAGCCCGTCGCCACATAGTGGGTACAATACATGCCTCGAAATTGAAGCATGCAGGATTCCTCACGATGTTTTCCTTCACCGAAAAGCGAATGGTGTTACAAATCGTACATAAGTTCCGAAAAACTCATTGGTACGAGTCGATTTGGACGGGGATCGAACCATAGCTTCCTGCACGGCAGGCAAGGTTACTCGCCACTGGATCACCACGGCAAGTCGTAATAGACGAAATAACCAGCACGTATAGCATGATTTCTCTACTTGCGCGCGACTCGACTTTTTCACATTCTACAAGTCGCGGCAAGCGCGGCTTTCACTCTCCGAAAAGCATGGATTATTTTCTATGCAGCGAAGGCGCGTCGCGCGCGTGTAGAGATATCATACTAGACATGCTGGATGCATCTTTTATTTTTCATTTTTCGACTAGATTTATACAATTTTCCGAAACCAAAGTTAGACCTCAGTATTCTTGAATAGTTTATCTAGTGAAACCATAAATTGAATACACGATTGGAATTACTTCACTCGATAGAAAATCGTCACAAAGATTACGAATTTTCATATATTTTTAAACAAGTATCTCGTTTTAGAAGAAATTAAAATAGTTTCAGATTTTTGGTATTTAGGTATACTCACATATTCACCATTAGTTTTTCTAGTGAAATCATAAAAAAAATCGATAAAAAGTACTTTTGTTAATTCTTTTTAATCGAAAATATGGCACACGCACGCACTTTTCGGAGGGCTGGGCAATCGCGTTTCTCATAGAAAATATTCGTCTGAACCCCCTCCCCGCCCCGTAAGCGCATCTTTTAATTTATAATCATATAAGACACCCTAGTAGAGCTAGCATGCCACATAAGACAAAGCGACAAAATGAAAACCGTTATCCGCATTCACTTTCACAGTATGCAAAGTAACAAAGACAAGAGCCACGTCTCGATTTTTGTCGTTTTCTCGCAGGTGGCGTGCTAGGCCCTCTCACAAGAATGTCCGACACTGTGATCCTAAACATACCGGTTAGCGTGCTCCATACAAACGAAGTTTGATTATGCAGGGTGAATTTGATATCATTAGCATCCTTTTAAACTAAGAGTGTACCCATCAAACTGAACCATTTTTATTTTGGGAGCTAACCGATCGGAGCAAAAAAAAAATCTGTTGTTGCATACATTTGAGTCGAATAGGCTTTGCAGTTTAGTATGGAACAGCTGATTTTTTTTGCTCCGATCCTAAATGTTGTTCAGTTGGATGGGTAGACTTTGGGTAGACTCTTAGTTTAAAAGGATGCTAATGATATTAATTTCACTCTGTATAGGGTCCTTCTTTATAATAATATGCTAACACTTTTTAAAGGGATGATCAGACCATCAAACTGAACAAATTTCTCAATGGGGCCATAATCGAAATTGCGAAAAAAAAATTATTATTCCATACAAAACTGCAATCCAACTCGACCTAAATAAATGTATGGGTCAGTCGATTTTCTTTTCGCGATCTCGATGTTGGTCCCATAGAAAAAGTTGTTTAGTTTGATAGTCTGATCATCCTCTTAAACAACCATCAGCATATTTAGTTGGACCCTGTATTAAGTGAACGCTTTGTCTCTCACACTGCTCGTCCTGATGACAGGTTCATATTTAAACAAATTTAAGCCTAAATAGGTAGGAGTTCCTGAGGATATCCATTAACTTTGGCCTGTTGTTCAGACCATTAAGTCATTTTTCACTATCTTCTAATACTTTAGGGAGTGCTTCAGACCATCAAAATGAACAACTTTCACTATGGAGCCAACGTAGAGAATAATTAAAAAAAGACCCATACATTTGAGTCGAGACGGTACTGCAGTTTTGTATGAAAGAGCGGAATTTTTATCGCGATTTCGATGTTGGCTCCATAGTTTGTGATGGTCTGAAGCCCCCCCCCCCTCCTCTCTTAAGTATTACTAGGGTGTTTTGTTACACCCTGTATAGGTAATAGTAGCTAACTTAGCCGTTTTTGTACTTGCTGTATTAGTTCTCTTTCATTACGTTCTTTGGTTGATATTTAACAGTGGTTCTAATGTCTAGCAAAGCAAAGAGTTTTTGTAGATCTCAGTAGATGGCGCTGTTTTGCAGTAGGCATAATAATATCGTCATAGGAACGAAAGAATGGAATATTGATTAAATAAATATTTGCGCATTCGTTTATTTGCGTTAAGATTTAGTAAATCAAAAGGGTGAGGGAAGCAGGGCCGTCTTAAGTGGGGGTACGAGGGGTGCGTGGCACCCGGGCGCAGGGACCTAGGGGCGCAAGCTGATCGCCTTATACACATACCATGCGTAATCTGCTAGTTTTGAAAATTACTTAACAAACATTCATTATACCCATATTGTTTACAAAAAGCGACGGGCGCACTCCCACGTCAAACTGGACAGAGTTTTGGTACTATAGTCTAATCTAAGATTTCGGAATATCTCTGATATGAGTACGGGGATATAGTCGTGAACATTTATGTTTGTGTACGCCTCGTGCAGCTTTCGGCACATTCGGCTTAATCAGTTACAACTTGCGATGTGCAAGCCAATGTAGATTTATTACAACAAAAATTAAATTGATGTTTTAACAAACATGTGCGGCAAATTCTGAAAGAGTGGGGTGAAAAAAAATGAAATAAATCCGAAAATTTTTAATTTGTAGATTTTTTTGTTGGATACAGGCGCAGGTTTTTTTTTGTTGGCGCAGGTTTATTCTCGCACTCCGGCGCCCGATATGAGTAAGAGAAGTTTATTCCGAATGCGTAAATGCGCGCTGCAAACGAAGAGAAATAATCTAGGAACAAATCTCTGTATCATGTCTTATTTTCGTTAAAATATACAGTTTCAATGCTAGGATTAATTTAAGATTTGTATGGAAATCTTTGAGGCACTGTAACTTTAAAACTGTACATTTTAAAGAAAATCTGTCACGATAGAAGCATAGAGATTTGTTTCTAGATTGTTTCTGCAAACTTTCATTGAGTTTAATCGGTTAGTATTGAAAACGTCACCAGACTTCGTTTGTATGGAGCGCGCCAACAGTAATATACCCTTAAGACGGCCCTGGGGGAAGGGGTCGGTATTTGCGTTACTATGACAGTTGTGTTCTTTTCTATTATAGGCTCGGGATCGGGTCGCCATACGCGTTGGAGTCTTTTGAAAGATCACAGGTTAAAATCTGCATAAACGACATGTCATGTAAATGAGAATGAGTTTTTCTTATTTAGGGACCAACCATAACTTACGTCACACGTTAAGGGATAGTGGTCATTAGGGTATTTTGACATTCACAAATAGCACTTATGTTATTTTATTATAATTTCAGTGTCTATCTCACCTGTTTATCAGTATTTATTTTACCTACTTAAAGGAACCAAACATTAAATATACTCACATCTGATATTTTCCAAAAATGTCTTACGAGGTGACTAAGGGATAAGGTTTTTTTGTGCAGTGTTTTAGTAGGCGTAAAGCAAGCCTTCTCATTAGCCACGTATAACCTCGAATCCATAAAATGCTAAAATTGTGCCTTGCTATATTAAGTTTAATTGTAGCCTGTAGGATTCCACTGCTGGGCAAAGATTCCTCTCATAAATGGTGCAAGGGAGTGGACCATACTCCACCACGCGAGCCCGGTGCGTATTAAGAAGTTATTTTTAGTTGTCCACGTTGTAATAAAGCTTCAGACCACCCAGTACTGTCGTGATTTTATGTAAGTACTCATGCGCTGAAAAGACACAATTTTATGTAGTCAAATCCAACGGGTGCGCGCGCCTGACTGCATTCCCTTGCTCGGCCTCCCTCAAGTTTCCCAGAAAGTGTGAGGTGAGGTGAGGTGGGGTATCTGAAATCAGAGGGGGGCGGGGAGTGGCCGTTCTCTATGTAGAGCTATATAGGTACTATTACCTATTCTGTGCTATGGGAACAAACCTCAGTAAGATCAAAAAATTCAGCTGTTTCATACGTTTAAGCTTGCCTTTAGTTAGTTTATATACTGTATGTGTGTATGTGTAATAACTTCTACAGAGCACTAAATATTAAAGATATAATCTTTTCTGACCAACCCACAATAACTCACTTAATCGTTTAGTAATAATAAATAAATTGATTGCGATAGGGAAGGCCATAGTCATCGATAATTAAAACCAAATATACTCGGTTAGGTATAACTTTTTCCGAAACACGTGAAGTAGTCAAGGTTCTGATGACTTTATCAATGATTTTTTAATAGAGAGGATGAACATAATTATGTAGCTCACACTCGCAGTTGCAGAAACGCTCATTAAAGTTAATCCTCCATTAAATCTCTTGCCGTCACTTTTTGTCTTGTTGACGTAGGAAAAGCCAGCAAGGGATTTAATGGTGGATTAACTTTAGTGAGAGGGGAGTCATGTTGCAGGTTCTGACCCGAACACTTGTCTCGCGTGGTGGTCGCGCGTCGCGGTTTTGCCTGCCACGAGGCTCCGCAATCCTCAATCTCTTCTTGTTCTTGATCAAAAACAATCTCTGTGATTGAGATAGATACTCCCATAAACTACGTGACATTGGCGGAAATGCAGTGCATAGTGCAATAACGCACCAGCAAAAAGTCCATTAATAATAAATAAAATAAAAAAAAAAACGTTAAAAGCGTTTCTGAAACTAAGTGTCAAAGAGATATAGTCGAGCTCGTCACACTTTAATGGTTGTTGTACGA
This sequence comes from Agonopterix alstromeriana, assembly GCA_963924505.1. NCBI lineage: Eukaryota > Metazoa > Arthropoda > Insecta > Lepidoptera > Depressariidae > Agonopterix > Agonopterix alstromeriana. Next base: position 8,458,811 of record OZ004682.1, read on the forward strand.
AAAAGCACAATTAAAAGCCAAATTTTTCTTATCGCCTATTTTTTGCGCGGCCATCAATCAAACTTAAATATTTTAGTTCAGAATAAAGTTATAAACAAAACTTATAAAGACAAGTATATCTCTTAACTCAGTCCGAACTTAGATATAAAGGCTTGAAGACAACCTTGCGATTTTAATAAAGAAAAGAAAGAACTTATAACTATCTAAATAAAAATAATTAATACTATACAGTAAAGAAAGGGAAAGGCTTGAAGTAAACGTAATGAATATATTTTCATCGTCAAGGCTTCTCTCTTCAAAAAGTACGGAAAAAGCACTCGAGAAAATTAAAAAGGGTCTTCTATGCTTTACCCATCCCAAAATGAGCGTGGATGATGGATTTCTCATTTTGTCGATTTGTCGTGGGTGGCATGCTAGCTCTAAATGTTCAATTGCGACGACCACACGGGCTGCACCGCCCCCTAAGAATCTATACTTCATTCCAAATAAGGACGATGAGATTTTCCGATTCCTAGCTTAGCTATCTGGCTAATTCTGATTACCAAATGTAATTTATTTATTGGATACATATACTATCCGAAATATCTTGGACTTTAATAAAGCTGTTCTAAGAATAGGTGAGAGTAAGTGTTTCAAATCTCTGTTTCTGTAATTCAAAATAACCTTAAAATTTCGTTGCTATTTTGAATGAAGTATAATTAAAAACTACTGGTGTATAATACGGAATTCTATGGAGGATGTAGCGGTGCACTAAGAACTTATTTTTCTTTAATTCTAATTTCTTGTAAATGTCAATAATAATATTTATTGACTATCGGGTAACATCACTAGAGGTAAGTAACGAGAAAGAAAACTTAAGTGGACAAGGTATCGAGGGAACAATTTACTTATGTAACATTTTTGCATGCTAGCTAAATTACGGTACGTAAAAAATGTTCTTTTTCTTTTTTTAAAAACATTGACACAAGCTTTTAATACTTACATTGCCTCTGTTGGTAGACGAATCATAATCATTACTAGTATCATCATCAACAGCCTACAAAAAAAGGTGAAAAACAAATTAACACAAGTATCTTTTAATAGTTATTTTGTACAAATAGGCGATATTTTCACTCATTACAAAAATAAAATGATGAATAAAAGTAAAATAATGTTTTAACTCCCTCGGGAAATGTAGTCGTGATTATAAGGCAACTAGTAAGGTTTATTAAACAGAGAGTACCAAAAATTTATTTTAATTGCTTTATTAATTTACCACCTCACAAACATACAAAGAAATCTGCAAAAATCTAGGAAATAGGTACTTAAAGTAAAAAAAATAAAAAAAATTGAGAATCCCACGGATATTACAAAAATAACGAAAAATAAACAAAACATGAGGTAATTAAAAAGGCAAAAATATTAAAAATAAAAATTATTGAGTATTCAGGCACAATACAATAACTTAATATAAATAATCTTTACAACAGCTCTTCCTTAATTCTATAATAAATAATCTTTTAATAAAAAGTACTTCACATTGTCCTATTTCGAGATTTGGACAATAATTAAATTAATTCCAACATTCCACTAGTTATAATTAAAATAAATTATTAAAATAGCACATTAATTAAAAACGAGACAAATGTTCCAAAAAAAGGTGGGCAAAAAAACAAAAATAAAACACAAAAAAATATCACTGTTTAAAAATCTCCCAAAAAAAAAACAAATGAAACAAATGTCCCGTGTAAACAAGAGAACGCAACTTTTATTCAAAGCTGGTCTCAAGAACTCTAATTAAAGCTTGATTAACTTAACGGGTGGATTACTGGGGTTTGTATGATGAGTAGGCTAGGTTAGAGGCGTCGTTGTATGCCCTGCGGTCCCAGCCGCCGCTGCCGCCTCCTCCGCCGGAAGACCAGCCGTGGCTTTCGTGGCCACCACCGCCGCTACCTCCCTTCTGTGACATGAGCTTCTTCAAGACCATGATACCGGCTAGGAGAAGAGCGATCTGGGGAAATAAGAAAAGAAAATTTCAATTTTGGACGGCAGGCAAACTATAAAAAGTGTAAGTGAAGACAGTTTCATTACTTTAAAGGTTGATTTTACTTATTATACTTAATAAATTTCCTAAAGAAACCTCAGGGATAAACGCAAAAAAATTATGCAGGGCCCTTCTTAATATGATGCCACTTTTTTCAGGGGATGATCAGACCATCATACTGAACAACTTTATCTATTGGTCTAATATCGAAATCGCAAAAAAATCAGCTGTCCCATACATTTTTCCCAAAAAAGTTTGCAGTTTTGTGTCAAGTGATTTGGATGTTGGTGCCATAGAGAAAGTTGTTCAGTTTGACGGTCTGATCATTCCCTTAAAAAGAAGGACCGTGTATGTGTTTAAGATCAGTGAATGATTTTCTAATTACGAAACGGTCTACTACGTAAGCTCGCTTACTGTAACAAAAAAAATTTAAAGAAATTTATCTTTTTTGTTTGGTCACGTTAACAAATGGTCGTACAGTTGTTTAAAAATACTAGATAATCGATAAGTACTTCCATTGATTTATTTGCATGTTCTTTCATAATCGATCAATTCTTTAAAAAAATTATGAAATAAAAAAGTTTGTTAATACATAATATTGTGTAATGCAACCGGCTCTTACCCAATACCAAAAATTGTGTCACTAGAATTAGGTATTTTTTAAATTATAAAACATTGTCATTAGAAATGGCTGAAAAGCTCTACCACCAATATAAGGAAATCTCGAGAGGCTCGACTAATAAAAACAAGCCGCACGAGATTTACTTGAATCGACGGTAAAAGTTTATAATAAACTGTTTAAAAACTGAATTGAGAACTAGTATGGTACACTGTTGAAAGAGAACTGCCAGTCGCGTTCAGTGTTGCTAGCTTTATACATTTGTTTTCCTCATTATTATTTTATGTTCCTATAAAACTTGGTGCACACGATTTGTATTGATTGAAGCCTTATTTGAATAGTCGCTCTGGTTGCAGTTGGAAAGACTTGGAATTTAATATGTTATTGCTGTAGCGATTTTTATTTTAATAATTTAACATTTTACGTAAATAATCGGTAAGACATAGGTGCAAATAAAAAGACTGGGCGATCTTTGTAAGGGTTTAATGATGCAAAATATAAAAATTGTTTGTCTGTCAGCCTGTTTGTTATGTAGCTATGTATGAAGGACGAAATTAATAAGAAACACCCATGTGGAAAACGCTGTAGGCTAAGAAATTTTGAGAATGAAGAACAAAATTTCATACAATTGTTTTCGACATTCCTAATTGTGTGATTAAAGGTAAAATACAATATGTCATTGTGTGATCGCGTCTTTAAATGTGTCAGTCAGAGTTTGTCGATGGTTTTTAAAGTTAAACAGTTAAATTATAGTTTGAACTCTTTAAGCGTCATTTTACTGGTACTATTTTTAAAGTTTTAGAATTCATAATTTCAGTAAAAATATACTTCTTACTGTAAATTATTCCGAAAAAATAAAACTTACATGTTTAAAATTTCGCTGAAATTAGTGTAAATATTTAAACTTGGTAACACCACACCTCATTGCGATGCGTAAATGGGGCGAATGAAGCGAAAATGGATAATCGAAGGCCGTTTTGGATTACGTATGGCATACTTATGAAATTCCGATCTTTTTTCGTTAATACATTTTAAACCATAGAAATGTGAATGTGTATTTGTGTGTATTTTTCTGTGTACTCTCTTGTGACGAAGCTTATCGTGGATTTTTGAGTGGAGGTGCATCTTTTCAATTTTATAATTATTTTTTTTGTTTTATATTGCATTTTATTTTTGTTGGAATTTTGTTTCCTATAATATAACTTATATCAACCACAGAAAATACTAATAATGTATACAAAGTATGTTGAGGTATATTCCTATACCAATAAGGTTCATATTGATTGGTATTTTTTGTAATTATGTATTAATTTTGTAATGACAATGGACACAATATCCATTGTCACCTCATATAAAATGATAACAGCGTTATGTATTGTTCTTATAACAAAAGAATGTAAGATTGTGTTTTTTTTTATGATTTATAATTAGGAGAAATGTTACGAAATGATTTTATTAATTACTCAATCTCGAGGGTCCGAGTTCAAATCCAAAATTCAAAAACTCATTGGTACGAGTCGGCGTGGACGGGGATCGAACCATCGCCTCCTGCACGGCAGACAAGGTTACTTGACACTGGACCAACATGACTTTTTTAACAGTTTATTGGCTAAACTATAACATTAAAGGGAAAAAAATGGATAACCTTAGTATGTAACGGTTTTCTGAAAGAGATCCCTTTTAATGATAGTACCGCTATTTACAAAGTTTTCCTTCAACTATCTCCGTATAAATATCGTGAACATACTTCTTTAAACAAAGTCACAGTTCCTAAAATGTATGTTATTGTGACTTCTTCCTTCTTCAAACTGATAAAATAGTTTTATAGGATTACCTGTAGGAGTCACTTTACAGGGTTTGCCCCGAACACTTGTCTTTCGCGTGGTGTTCGCGCGGTTCGCGTTTCAGCCTGCCACGAGGCTCCGCAATCCTTCTCAGTTGTGTTCTTACTCAAAAACAATCCTCGAGATTAGATAGATATTCCCTCAAACCATTTGACACTGGCGGAAATGCGGTGCTAACCAAGCAATAAGTCTAATTATAAAAAAAAAATGGTTTCCTGTTAATTTGATGTCTGTCTAATTCCTATCAATTGTTTTTTTTATCATTTAGGTGAATGTAACTTAAACTTTGAACTGCCGGAAGCATAAATATATGCTACGAATAATTTATTTTCTGTTGTGCCTAGAAATGATCCATGGGTTAAATGAATAATGATTTGAAATGAGTCAATTTCTTTTAGGCCCACAAACGGTAACGTTTATTGATGGTATTACACTCTAAAAACATAATTTAATTTAATATAGTACTTGGACGAAAGATTTGGTAAAAATGCAACCGGAATTATGAATACAATGTAAAAAATGCACCGTTTAGACTTTTTTGTTAAGATTATTTTTTCATGTTAAAACAGCACATGTAAAAAAATGCGAGTAATAGGAACGTCTAAGATGTTCATACGAAAATAAAAATAAAAAACCAACATATTTTACCAGGACAAGATGTGCGCCAACTGCGATTACGCGACACTCCGTTTAGATTAGGTATAGCTAATATTACCACTATAATCTAGAGATTATGAGGAACAAATCGACATGAGTTCCATAACTATACACCAACTATACGCTAAAATTTGTTGTTGGCCTATTTCCCATAGCTGGAGAAATTGAGTCCTTTGTATTTGATTTTTATTTTCAGGGCGGTCGAAATTATTACTATAACTACCAAACACCTCATAAAGTATAGTATAGTAGTAACTTGCTTGAAGATTTACTTTTAGTATGTTTAGGGTCTGTTTAACCACTTCTAGATAAGTTCTTAATAGCATATAACTGACAGATCAATTTACATAATTTTTTTGAAAGTTAATGTCAAACGGTCTGTCAAATAAGTTATTAGGAACTTTTCAAGAAGAGGTAAAATAGGCCCTTAGTGTTTGTTTAAAGACTCAAGTCCCAAAATATTTTATCTCTTTCCCGAAAATTCCTTCACATTCCCAATAAAATAAATAAAAATAAATTAGTATTCCCACGTTTTCGACTTATAAGGCCAACACATCTTTTATGGGGCACTGCATACGCTATTATAATAAAATACCAGAGAATATTCTAAACATGCCAGAAAAAAAGTTTAAGACCCATGTTAAACAAGTCCTATGTACAAAAGGTTACTATAAACTCGATGATTATTTGAATGACCAAAATGTCTGACAATGTTACACTAAAAATTTAATATTTGTAATTGTACTTTGTATATTTTGTTTTGTTTAAAAGAAGCGTGTTGTAGAGTTTCCGGCCGCATCTTCTCTACAACGGAATACCTTCCGACGCGGTGGTAGATTTAAAAACATGACCTCAAAAAGTTGTCTATGTGATATTATTTTGAATCAATTTTGACTTATCTTTTTCTTAAAAAAGCGTTATTTATTCGAAAAAAAAAATATTTTTCAATAAGTAATTTGAGATTCACGCGAAAACAGCCGGTCACGAGACATTTCTGGCTGTGACGTCACATCACAATAAACAAGTAACTACGACGCTTAAACTCACACGTTTTATTTTTTGAAATGTGACGTCACACGATGCTCAATCATGGCCCGCGTTTAAGTTTTTATAATCCACAGATAAAAAAACTATAATGTATTTAAATAAAAATATTTACAATTTACTTAAATGCAAAAAACATATTGTATGATTATTGTGAACTTATAAGCTACTATATTTAACATATTTTATCGTTACAGTTATCAAATAGCCAATTGGTTGACTATACGTAGATATTAGTACTCTTTCTATGTACTACAAAAGAAACCTTATTAGGACAACGCCTGGACGCTCTATCGTAAGCCTGGAAACGCATACTCGTTTGTCATATTGTTGTATATGGTGTCCGGATAGGTTACAAACTAATCCGGCCGTCGACCGTCGTTGAACACTAATCTGGCTTTAACCGACATTTAATTAGATTAGCCGTTTAAATATGTGCAAATAGGCCAAATAGATCATTTAAATTAGTACTCCAATAAAGTGTTAAATGTAAAAGTAAAGTTTTACAACATTTTGAAAATAGAAAAGAAAGTGATTTTCCATATGTCAAGTTATTGTTGGTAGTGATTTTATATTTTAAGAAAAACATTTAAAGAAACAATTTTTTTTGCGATTCTTCAAATTTATCAGTATACATTTAATTTTTAAATTAATTTGATTTGTAATATCTCAACACAAAAGTGCACTCGAAGCATTCGAACTCCATGGACCTATGCTTAATATAAAAAAATAAAATCAGCTGTCTTCTCTTTCTAAGTCTATTCTGGAAACAGAAACGGCAACATCCAATGTCGAATTCTGACATTGCGAATATAATTTTTAATGGCAGTTATTTTAAGTCGATTTTAAGTTTACCAAGGAGTTTTTCGGAAACTCATTGGAAAAACGACGTTTTTTATTAACAATATCTGTAATCCTTCTTAATTCAAGACTTGTTTAGACAGATATACAGACAAAGATACTTTCGCATTTCTAAAATTAGTCTCAATATGAGTGTGATTGTAATTGACTGCATGTAATAGTAGAAGATAATCATACGTAATTAGAACCTAAAGGTTAAATTCGACTATGCAAATAATACTTTAATAGACCGTGACCTTTGACTATTTATATGTGGACTGGTTACACGTGTGATTCTACTAACAAACTTTTCTGCCACTTTTTGCATTTTGGAAACACACTTGTGTCCAGGAATAACATGACTGATACCTTCTTGTAACTTTTAGCCAACGGACAACAAGAAACTGCTGGGAGAGTTTCCACAATCATATTTCCTGATTCCCGTAATTTTGGACCAACTTGTACGCTTATGTATTATCTGGTTCGCACTTTGACTATTTATATGTGGACTGTTTACGTGTGTAATTCTACTAACAAACATTTCTGCCACTTTTTGCGGGGGGCGAGGTAACATGAAATCCGCAACTTTGGATTTTATTCCCCATAACTTTAGATTCTAATTTTGAATGTTAAACATCATGAAAAGTAGTCTCGTGTGAACCCCAAACGTTCTAAGTTCGAAGTTATTATTTCGCAATTATAGGCTGTCTCGTTTAGTGATAAGGTGTAAAATTGAATGTGCACAAGATCAATCGTGCTTATACCGTGGCAGAGGGGAAATGCTACTGCAAGGCTAGTCCTTATAATAATTAGTCAAAGACCGTGACATAATTTTGTAATCAAAATTTTCAGTTTGATAACAAAATTGATAGTTTGATTAACAGTTATCTACTTAGAATAAGATAAGTAATAGTATGATAAGCCTACAACTATAGGCTGTTATTACATTACTATAAAGGGTGATTGGAATTATGATACTAAGCAACATAAACCAAGGAACCTAAAGAAAATAAGCAAAAATATAAAGTGACTTGACGTTTGCAAAGGAAAGTTCAAATTAATTTTTAATAATTTCCTTTAGGTTTCTTGGTGAAAGTTGTTCAGTATCATGAAAAACCTACATCAACCTTTAAGGTAATGCAACTGTCTACGTATAAATCCTGTATTCCCTACAAAAATAGACGGATATTCTACAACGTGTTAATAAATAAGCGCAAAACCTCATACACCCCAAGTGATTTATAACAAAATAATCCTATTGAAACAATAATTTCATTATTGTGATAGTTCAAATTTAAAGTTATTCGCATTTTAAGTTTTCAGGCAAAAATGATTTGTCAACATTTCAGCAATGAATGAAAGCGCTAACGTCTTCATGGATACATTTTAAGAATCTTATTTTGGTAGTAAGTAGGGGGAGAGTACCAGTGCGGTGGGTTGAGATCGCGTTCAGTAAATTTTAACTTTTACAAACAAATTATTTAATATTTTGACAAAAATTACCTATATTGAAACCATGATAATTCGATTCTGCTCTCGATTCTAAACAAACTACTTTCTAGTTTTGCGTTAATTCATTAACACGTTGTATACAGGGTGTAAGGAAAAGTATCATTAACCTTTAAACCACATACTCTACCCATCAAAATAAACAACTTTTTCTATGGGAGCAAACCTGTCACAAAAAAAGAATCAGCTGTCCCATACTAAACAAACGTATAGGACAACTGATATTTTTTTTGTTCTGACTTTTCAATGGACAGTAGTCAATACACGCCTCGAAATTAAAGAAATTTGATGGTTTCCTTCATAGAAAAGCCAGGCGGTTTTACAAAGAATAGATAAGTCTCGAAAAAATCATTTCTATAAGTTTACCTACTCGAAGATAGAATCGTCATGTCCTACAAGAAATGCGAGGCTATTTTTCACTAGACCATACGCTAAAAGAGTAATTTGAGATATTAGTGAAAATAAAACATGATTTAATAATAAGGCGTATCAGTCATGTTTGTTTAATTAAAAGAATCAGTAACTTGAATTCAAGTATAATGTTCCTTTTTACCAAGTATGTGTTTGAACATAAACTGTAATGATATTATGAAAAATGTCTCCTTACATACGAGTTAGTAGTAGTTAAGAGGATATTCCTGCGGCCTGGATGAAAACTAAGTTAAATCATATTTAAAAAAATATTTCTATAAAAATATACCAGCCAGCACATTCGTCGTCAAACAAGAATACACAAACAGACATAAATCAGCAACACAGGCAGAGATCTCAAACTTCTTCTTGAAATCTTAAATAAAACACAATGGCCCAATTGAAGACCGAACAAGCTTAGTGTAATAACCCGACCCTTTTCGATCCCAGCGCAAAGAAGCCCATAACGCTCAACACGCTACTATCTGTTTTATTAATACACAATTTCAAAGTTACACTATTTCAAAGATTTCCATACAACTCTTAAATTCATTCGAACATTGAAACTCTACATTTTAACGGAAATTTGACCAACCATAGACACGGATAATGTTAAAATTATGGCTGGCTTTCTTTGGCACGCCATGTGCCAAAGAAATAGACATACAAACATATTTACACACATAACCTTCCTTCATGAATTTATATTAATTTAATTTTTATCCGTTTTTTACCCGTTTAGTTTTTATAATCAAAATATAATCTCAGTAGAGATTAGCTCGCCCTTTGTATATTTCTACTTTTATTATGTAACGTGTAATTTTATGTCTACAATAAACTGTTAATAAAAAATAAATCAACAGAATAAAACTTAGTTTGTATGGAGTTCGGTCATGGTAATGTCCTCTTAAAACTCTCTACATCTCTATATAGTGTCAGTAATCATGTAACTACTGAATGAATTGAATGATTGAGGTCGTATTCACACAATATTTTGTGTTTTGTCGATACGATTGACCATCTCAAAAACACTAAAAATTCAATAAATTCTACGCGGAGTAAGTCGCGGGGAAAGGCTTGTATTATTATAATGGCCAAATGACTTAATGATTGTCATCATTTGGACGTAATATCCCCCACATACTTCGTACGTGTCTTCCTACGGATAATATTACTCAGGTAATGGCCCTTTCCACTTTCCTCGACCTTTGAACTTGAACGTGATCGAAACTTTACTTTCTAGAATCCTTCACTTGAAGCCTTGGGGGTAAGGTGAAATGCAGTGAGTGTTTGATCGAACTTGAACATTTTTGCATTGAAAATAGAGTTTTTATTATACATCTAATGTGATGACCTTCAATGATCGTATTATAATGATTGCCGTTCAAATGTATCTGGATCTTGTATTTATGCCAACAATCTTTTGCGACTTGGTTGGTGGAAACAATAACAAAGAAAACTGCTCTCTGACATAAGCTCCACTACAAAATAAATATTTTAAAAAGAATGTGAAAAATAGTATATCTTTTTGCATTAAGGGCCTATGTCGAAAAATATTTGAAGCGATATGGGCGTGTGATAGCTTACTGCCTGATGCGAGAAAAAGAGATGGGACGGAGCGCACGCCTGAAACGACGCAAGCGTAAAACAAACTTTATTTAATTGTGATTGTACTATTTATGTATGTTCATATCTGCTCTAATCAAACTTTATAAAATATCAATCTCTTTTTTTTAAATCAAGTCTCGTGTTTCTATTATTCACCATTTAGCAGTTCCAAGTGTTTATCGATAAAGACGGAGGCTACTTTGGCTTATTTTTCTATCGAGAAAATTTCTCTTAATCGTGTTTTGGCTCTAATCAAAACTTCAATTATATGTTCAATTTACACATATCCGCAAATCATACTCCTACTGTTAGTACTTCATGATATATGATGCTTTGAAGAATCCTATTTTTTTCACATATCCTCTTAAAAAAACTACCAATAAAGGCTTAACTCGGCTTAATCGACTTTATTCGGAACCCACCAGTGATGGCATAAATAAAGAAAATTTATTACGACAATACGACGACGATGATTTTGAGTTTCGGTACTACTGGTGAAACGTGGATGTTCTGAGTTTTCAGAATATCTCTGACTACCCCCTCGGGGAATATAATCGTGAATGCATTCATGCATTTATTACGACTTGCTCATGTTAAAATTGTTAAAAGTGGATATTTTTATATTATCACACAAATTATCTAGACACATATAAAGAACCAGAATCTAGCCTGGTCTTATATTATGATGACTAGATAACGATATATAATACCTAATTATGTACATAAATACAAACATCCACGACTCAGGTATAAATGATTCATTTTCGTTCATCATACAAATATTTTGCCCCTTACAAGATTCAAATCCGCGCCCATGGGCACCGGGCTGCAATCCCGGTAAATATTCGGTGATTGAACCGTGACTGGACTACGTACGAACCATTACTTTTGACACATTTTGGTATTGCGCTAATCGCGGTACAGCTATTGACAATTTGACAGCCGTTAGAGCAGTTTTGACAGATCGCTCAGACGTTAAAGGCTGTCAGGTACATAGAGCTTAGCCTGATTCAAAATTCTGCACATTTGAATAGTAATTGGATTGCAATGTGATTAGAACTGAAATTGGATAAGAATAGAACTTCGATGTTTTAAATTAGCGCAATTTATGCAGATTTACTACCAACTGAGCTATCTGGCCGTTGTCGTAACCTTTGTTTTTCTGTCTTTGCTGTCCCCATTACGGATCATGAGCGTGATTATAATGTGTGTATAAATGTGTTGACACAAAAGATCAAAGAAAAATAAAATGCTCCTTTCCAAAGATCAAAAAATTTTTTTACAATTTCTTTTTAAAATCGCCCGCCAATTCAATATGGGTTATCCCTAATTTAATTTTGTTATTATTTCACATAAAAATAAATTAAGCTTTCACGACATATCATGACGCTAATCTAAAGGTACTCAGTAGAAAGTAGTCTCTAATCTTTTCTGTGAAGCTTTATAGCGAAGAGAAACAATGTGTATAATGATGTTGACCTAGATTAGGACTGCTCTGTATGACTAGGTAGTGTAGCTTTAATACTATTAAAGCTAGATAAAATAGAAACCCAGTATTCTGTAAACTAAAATCGAAAATGATAGAATAAGGTTCATTTATAGCGTCTTATTTTAATTTTCAGTGACATCCTAAAATTAAAATTATACTAGTAGTTAATAATTAGTAATAGTAATAAATAATTAACTTAGCTTATAAGAGTAACATTATGATATTAGATGCATTCTATTAAACACGAAAATTGTGTTTATACGATTGTTGAATATTTTATTTTAATAAAATGAAAACTACAGGGTCCTTCTTTATATGCTGACACTTTTTTAAAAGGATGATCAGACCGTCAAACTGAACAACTTTCTATATGGGACCAATGTCGAAATCGCGAAAATAAAATCAGCTGTTCTATACTAAACTGAGATCTTACTCGACCCAATTGTATGGGACAGATCGATGGGACGGATCATCCTCTTAAAAAACTGTCACCATATTAACTTGGACACTGTATTGATATAGGATTTCATACAAACAAAAAGTACTTCTATTTGTTTTGTTATGTAGTCCAATGAAACAATGAGAATCGAGGGAAATTCAACCGAAAGAATCCCAAAAAAAGTTATTTTTGACCACTCCTTGAAATCAATTTTAGCTGTCGACGTCTCCACATCGTTTGTTTAAATTAAAAGTTATTAACAAGAAGTCATAACTTAACAATCCGTATCTAAATAACAAAGCGCAATTGCTAGAATTATCTCCAATAAGTTGACAGCCCATCTAAAGCTAATCATATTGATAAATGTCCAAAAACTAACGGAAATGCATTATTTTATAACGTCAATCAACGCACAATACAAAAGTATGATGATAAATTAACTACACTTTCACTTGTGATAGATGAAATTAAAAATAATAAAGCACACGAAAATTGCCTGTCGGTTATTATCAATCAACGTTCGATTCACGTACCGCATCGTGATTTACCGTCACAAAATGGTTTCTAGCTTTTACATACTTTTTTTAGTGCGACTACCACATACCATAATAATGTAATGATAATAATTTGGTATGCAATAAAAAGTTTATAATTATAGCAAAGTTTCTGACCAACAATTTAAAAATAGAGGGCGGTCCCCAAAGTAAAGTGTAAGTGTTGCGCTAAGGGCGATTTTTTTATACATAGTGTAACTAAAAGTTTAATTAACCTTTAAACCACATACTCTACCCATCAAACTGAACAACTTTTACTATAGCAGCTAACGTGTCAGCGCAAAAAAAATCTGCTGCTCCATACGTTAGAGTCGAGTAGGTATTGCAGTTTAGTATGGAACAGCTGACTTTTTTTACGCTGACACGTTTGCTGCCATAGTGAAAGTTGTTTAGTTTGATGGGTAGAACGTATAACGTCACGACTATATTCCCCGAGGGGGTAGTCAGAGATGTTCTGAAACCTCAGAGCATCCACGTTTCACCAGTAGTACCGAAACTCTGTCCAGTGTGATCCCTGTGTGTGTGTGTGTGTGTAAGTTTGTGTATGTAAGTATGTGTGTGTAAGTGTGTGTGTGTAAGTGTGTGTGTGTGTGTGTATGTGGTTTAAAGGCTAATGATACTTTTCTCTACACAAAAAAAATATATATCGCCCTTAGCGCAAGTCCAACTTCCACTTGGCTGGTTTTATTATTTATTGTTTTACTATGTAGAGATTACAATATAATTACACGAAGTTTGACACTTGTATGTCTATGGATACGATAGCGTAAAAACAAAATACGTTGAAAAAAATAGTGTCATATTTGGGGACCGCCCTGTATTTTTATTGTGTTGCCCAGAAAAATTGCTATAATTACATATAACCTTTTTATTGCATTCCAAATTAATACCATTACACCTACATTCCACCTGAGAAAGATAAAATGTCGAGTCAGTTGTAGAAAAATCATCAGAAAAGATTTAATTAAAAATTTTAGAAATTAAGTACAATTTTTTATTTTTAACACTGTATTTCTCGATTCAAGGATGATGTGTCAATTGGTGATAAGTGGCAAACCTTTTGCTCTAAAAAACACTGCAAAATCAGACGGTCTGCGCTCTATCAAAATTTTAATTCACTATAAAAACAATTCTTACTTTATGAACTTTTCAAACAGTAATTGCCTTCAGAATTTCAATAGTATCATAATGAACAATTTAAAATTCTTAAATTGGAACATTTTAACCTTTGGCTTGCAATAAAAGTAATTGCACATTATAAATCCATATCACGTCTACAACACTCATCTTTGAAAGGTCAATTCGACTATTATGTTGTCATGTTTTTTCACTTTCTTTGCGAATGAATAATTAAGTTTGGTTTCTTTGAGCTTTTTGTAAAATACAGTTTATGATTATTACTTCTATTTACAACTCGTATACAACGTGTTAATGAAGAAGCGCAAAACCTCATGCACCCCAACTGATTTATAACTAAATAATTAGATTGAAACAAGAATAACATTGTTTTGATAGTTAAAATTTAAAGTTTGTCGCATTTTATGTTTTCAGGCAAAAGTGATGATGTTATCATTTCAGCAATGATGCGTGCTCGTGGATACGGGAGAGCTGTTTTTTTGCGATTTGAATGTTAGTCCTATAGAGAATGTTGTTCAGTCTGATCATCCCCTTAGAAAAGTGTCAGCATATTAAGAAGGACCCTGTAGACCAGATGATTTTTTGATAATGATTTTAGGATCCATGCAGAAAAACTCTTCTTTACTCTAATCATTTCAGTTTATTAACTGAATTTCTCGCTGTAATATCGGAAACGATGTGAAAGTTCGATGTAATGTAGATTGTTTTATACAAGTAATGTCGTAAAAACAACATCCGTGGTTCATTAACCCGTATTACCATCTCACAACGATTAGATTCACATGATTGTCTCATTTCTTGTCCCCATGTAAACTGGTGCAAGAATCAATGCCATGATCATTGGGAACGCAACTATGTAGATAGATATATTATATTATGTGTGTTTGTATAACACATTAGTCATTGAAGTCATTAGAGTTTGTATTTCTTGGGAATCAGGGTTAACTTATATCGATATAAAATTGTAGAAATGCATCATATTACGTTTTTTGTTTGTAAATTGTACGTTTTCTAAAATGTAATCATTTTGTAGGACAACATGTTGATATTTTCATTTGTCCATGTGGGTTAAGATTCTCTTCTCTAAAATCGCATACGCATGCATGCATATCGTCATAATTTATAGCCCGAATGGGTAGTAAGAGATATCAAAAAAAGAAAAGAAATTCGAAATATAATAGAAAATCTTACGAACAACTATAATAATTGTATGAAAGAATTTTTAGTCTATCCTGTCGGTTAGTATTCATCAATTTTTGAATGGCTAACATGCCATATTATGTTGTTGTTTAGAAGGGGAGATCTACAGGTCTGTTACTGATGACCGCCTGCTCTCCGGCTTGCCACGAGGTTGTGCATAAAACAATACTAGAGGTCGCCAAATGTACTACATTATAGGTACACTAGTGCTAAATCCAACCAGCATGAAAGACGAAGTGTCGGATGATAATGATGCTAGACGATATCGAAAAAAGTTAATGATTCTGATTCTGCAAAACTATACTCATATAATTAAATAATGGTAAGTTTTAAAGTAATAACAGTTCTGACATAAGGTTCTGGGTATGTATAAAGTCGACTAATGACGAGATAACTTATTTTCTATTTGATGAATGGTAATGCGTATCTTTAGGATTCAATCATGTAGCTATCAGTATCTAAACTTAATATACTTAACTTAGATGATACTATAATTATCATCCTTCTTCTGTTATCGCATGATTTGGTGTCGACGCAATATATCATCTACTTCCAGTTTTTGAGAGTTACGCGGTTTTTATTTAATCTAGAATAATAAAATTTAACGGGTTCTTACCGCGTTTTGATAAATTTGAATTCCCAAACTCACTCGATCCCGTGATCATGGCAGTTGTGACACTGCCGAAATATTGGCAACGCAAATATATCAATACATCTTTTAAAAGTCTATCCCAATTTGTATGGTCTTCCTATCATGCAGCTATCCTCAAAAATACTTGACTCTCTTCTTGAATCTCTCCATATTACATCTATTTCTCGCGGTACTCGATTACCGGGAAGTTTTTTCTCACTGCTTTTCTTTCAAATATCTTCTATACTTATTCATCATTCCCTACACTCTACATGTCACCATTTAAGTCTCAGCTTAATGCAATTATTTTCACTTACTTCAATATTTGAAGAAAACACTGTCTCCCTTTAAAGTACCGTATTCCACAGTTCATGAACAGGTTAACAATTTCAACTTTACATATGAACAACACATACAATTTCGGGCTATTTGTCGTGCTTACTGATTTTATGTGTTAATGCTTACAATTTGGAAGCATTTACCAAAAATTTCATTTTAAATTAACTTTTTTTTTATTTGACCTAGGTACTATAATCTATAGGTAAAATCTTTATTATAATTATAGTGAATTGAAAAAAAAACGAGTAATGTTTTTATGAAATAGATGCCTAATATTTCAATATCTGGACCAAAACGAGAAAATCCAATGTGAATAAAATTTATTGAGAATTAGTTAGCTAGACAAAAACAAAATATTGGGCAATAAGACAATCTATAAGTAAAACAATCGATGAAATTAAGGAAATCCATTCAAAACGGTAAACCGGAGTGTGATTGCAAGAAGAAAATCTTTGCCGATTATCTCCTAATAACAGGTGTTATAAACAACATTTGATTTGACTTAGAAATAGTGAAAATGAATGTGAACGTAGAGCAGGCTAAGATCGTGACAATCGTGTTCCAGAAATAAAATAGAACAGTGTTGTTTTCTATCTTTTAATGGGATAGTGCCCGTGGATAAACTCTTGAGCATGTAGCGTCAGAAAATACGTTCCAACGGTTTCCTACTTCTAATATTTAGCTATATTTCTTTCTTTGCAGTTAATATAATTTTCTTTTGATTATAGTTTACTCTCTATTATATTTTATAACTGACAGTAATTATAATATTTTTCATTGTACTTTTCTAGACCTCATAAAACGGCATTCAAATAATATTTTACCCGTGGTTTTAAAAACTGTTTCTAAAGTAGATTTTGTAAAATTGACGCGTTTATGACGAAACTATTTTGATACCAATTTTCCAAAATAAGTACCTTTATAGGTACCTAGACGTAATGATTTGCATACAAGCAAATCCATTCGATTAATTACATAGACTTAAATTTGTTTGCATATTTTGTATAGCTTTCATGTAATCAGATAATTTTACGATTAAGTTTTCTACGAAATATTAATTTTCGAGTAAGTAATGAAATTTGCGGACTCTACAAGGCCGGGGGCGGTACGTAAACCACAGTTTATAAGTCTAGCACCAGACATCTCGACAAGGTATCATTTTCCAACTATGTCACTGTTTCTGATACCTTCATAGTTTAACATTTTTGCTGATAGTTACTATGAGAGTGGTATTAACTTTCCGAGAATTCTAAGAAGGCTGGATTCTAACTACTTTATACTTTTACACCAATCTACTACTCAGTTAAATTATTTGCAAAATAAGACTGTTTTGTTGGCATTATTCATTAAACGTCAGTTTACAAATCTAGATGTCAAACATTTGTTTTTCTTTTAAATAAATATGAATTTGTAATGAATCCAATAGGCTTTTTTTATCAGCATATCATAAACTTCATCTCTTCCCAATTTTAGGAAATTGTGTTGTCGATTAGAACCTATTAAGCCATGAACCACAATTATTACTAACTTTCCATAAATATAATAAATAATTGATATATTAAATACTATTAAGAAAAAACGAATTATAAGAACTCTTTAAATGGCCATATGATAAACTTAAAGCATATTTTTGTAAGTATTAAGCAGTACAAACAAACATAATTCCATTTGTAATCATCAGAGCCGGTGAGAATCGAGAAGTACCATAAAGCTCACTTATTAAGCCACTATTTAACATTCACAACAATTTCTCAGACATTTCGCTTTCTCGAGGCTTTTGGCAATTTTGTTTTGTATTCATCAAAGTGTCAAAAGCCCTTCATAGCTCGTTACTTCGATTGTAGTCACCGGGAGATAAAAGGAAACGAAAGTCTCGCAACTTATCAAAACATTCATTTGTTATTTTTTTCTTGAATAAAGGTCGAGTGTGTGCTTGATGATTTGAAAACCACTTGCTTCGTGAGAGTCGTATTAGGAATGTGAAATGGTGAAACGATTATCCTCTTTTTTACTCTTGCCTTGTTAGTGTTAATACTCGTATATTAATATTGCATAAATTAACTTAACTACTTTGAGTGGCAATAGGCTCAATTCCTGTCACATTGGATACAGAGTTTGAGCAAGTTTAGAATATTATTCTGTACACAACAATCAAGAATATAAATGATATGATGTGATATGAATATTTTGATTCTGAATTTTACATATCTCTGACTGGGGTCACGTGGAGGGGCCTCGTGGAATAGTCTTGAATATTTTCTATATTGATGCTAAATGGACCATCAGTAGATATTTCAGTGTAATTATTTGTTTACAAAGAAATGTCGTTTTATCCTAGTGAGATAAAAATATCAAAACGTTGTATTTGACGAAAAATACGAAGGGAAATAAACAAGGCAACTTTTATAAATTTCTTGGAAGAAAGCTAATAGCAATTCGCGACGCAAACTCAGAATTCCGTTTCAATCCAGATAAGCTTAGAAACTTTGATGATAATGGCTATTTACTTGATATGAATAAAATGTAGCACATCCAAATAATCTTAACACAAATCAAAATAGTTCAAGATGAAGATGTGAGATAAAACTAATGTGTCACCTAATGAAATCATTCTCACGGCTCTTTGTGAGCTTAGACAATAGAACGTGGTACTGAGAAAGCACAAGTACAGAAATAAATTAGATGTAATTAGTTTTTTTACCATAATTAGAATTTTTCTCTAAGAATTTTTATGGCATTGTTTATAATAAAATATTTAAATTAGGTATAAAATTTGATCAGAATTTTTATGGGAAGTTTTTTAAAGATGCGTTTGAAGATGGTCTTGGGAACTCATGCATTGACGATAAAATCGTGAAAGTTACGGTAATGACAGAGTTTTCGTAGCGAATGTCTATTATATGTCCGTTTTGTTCTCGAAAGACGTAAGATTGGATGGATAGGATAAAATAATTGATTATAATCAACCGTAACATTTTGCGTTGTTTGAGTTTCTTCGAGAGAAATTTAATATAACTTTAAATATAATTATGAAGTGCTTCTATCGTTTACTTTTTAGGATGCGAGAGTGATGACTTATTGTATGGAAATGTATAAGACGACGATAAAAATTTTTGTATGTTAATGAAATTGATTATATCATTGGCATTTCTATTAACTGGGTATAAAACCGTTACTACTTATATTTAATTGTATAAAATATGTATAATTATAATTTATGTACACTTTTATGTCCACCCCTAATTTAAAAAATTTTACTACTGCTGAATCATAAGAAATAAAAGTATTTATAATGATGAACTCGTAATGTGTGTTTTGTAATTTTTTGTGTTATGTGTAATGTTCTAAGGTAATTTTGCATTAAACAAATCCTACCTTTGCCGTTATCAAGGCCTTTCCAGCGAGGACGAACAGACCAGCAATGGCTAAAGGAATCATGGCAGCCATCTTCATTGCTGCCCCCATCATCATCATACCCATCATCTTCTTCATCTTCCCTCGACCTGGAAAATTCAAGTTAATATTTTAGCGTTTATACGAAGCCTTCTCTATTACTCTTTCCCATCCTTGTTCTTGAGAAGCCTTTGCCCTGCAGTGGAATAATATAGCGTACACCTTACTTATGATACTCTATCCTGACAGCTTGCTGGCCCATGTCAATTTTGTCAAAAGTTTATACACCTAATACACTTGCTTCAGTATATTCATACAACATTCATGTTTTCCTTGCTAAAGATAATAATATTTTATGAGTACCTTAATTCCAGAGATAGGTAACTACACTTCATTCCAAATAAGGACGACGAGATATTCCGATTCCTATTTAGCTTTCTGGCCAAATCTGTTTACCAAATGTAATTAATTTAATGGATACATATACTATCCGACATATCTTGGACGTTACTAAAGCTGTTTTAAGAATAAGTGAGAGGACGTGTTTTAAATCTCTGTTTCTGTAATGCAAAATAGCCTTAAAATTTCGTTGCTATTTTGAATGGAGTATAAAATAATGTCTTGGAATATTTTGTGTTAATAAACAGTTGGTTAATTCTAGGAACAATAATAATTATGGTTAAGTAGTACTAGGAAACTATCTTGTGAAGAAAGTAAAGAAGCGTAGCGTGAATATAAAAATAATGACAACTAAAAGTGAGCGTTGTATATTAGAATATCTTCCTCTTCAATTAATGAAACGCAAATGCGAAGTAAAAACAAGTGCGTGTTCAGTAAATACATCCTAATGTGGATAATAAATGATAAGAAATTGCTAGGAAATTGAAAGACTTATTTTACAAATACTAATTAGGAAAACATCGTGAGGAAACCTGCATGCTTCAATTTCGAGGCGTGTATTGTACCTACTGTCCATTACGGCGGGCTCACTACCCGTCACACTGGACTGGACAGAGTTTCGGTACTACTAGTGTACCGTGGATATTCTGAGGTTTCAGATATCTCTGATTCGGGTAATATAGTCGTGAGCATTTATGACGTCTTATTGGTTGTTTTAATTTTGTCATTTAATCATTCATGGAACTAATTGAAAGGTACTAATTTATATTGTTATTTATTAATATTAGTGACTGTATAGAACTTCAATTAAAGAAAGACCTTTTGTGGTCAACCCGTGCTCAATTTAGGGAAAATTTCGATATTTTCAATTTATTTTAATGTGATTGGAAAAAGAACCGATTTCGGTTTAATTTGTTATTTTATGAACGCAGTGTTTTGATTTTCTCTTACTGTAATTTTTTTTTTTTTTTTGCCATAATTAAGGATAGAATTATAATAATAATGAATACTTCACATTGTTGCTAGTGTATCTTATGTCTTGATCAGAGAGATATAAAATAGTTTTGTTACATGATTGATAAGCGTAAATCTTCAAGTCTGCATAGCTCCACAACTAATTAATGGTAAATTTTTAATTAATCTTTGACGATCTTATTTACAATAATTTGTAGTGTTATGTTATATCAGAGCTGGATATTCTATTCACGTTTAAAACTACATAATGATGTAACTTTTATAGTAAGTAAAAGTGAAGTAATTGAACTATAAAAATTGTATGAATGGCAGATTCGTGATCGCTTAGATTTGAATATTTTAAGGTTTTGTAACAAAAATTACTTTCTCTCTGTTTCCGCATGATTGCTAATAACTATTATATTCGTAATGGTAATTTTGTTTATGGCTTAATGTGTGAGTTTATTAGTATCCACATTAGGAAAGAGTTTATACTATTAAACGGTTACTTTTCTTTACAGGTGTTAAGTTTTTTTTTTTTTTTCAATTTTTTTTTACAAAGAAAATGTTACACAATTGTTTTCTAACTTAAGCCTTCCTACAGTAAACCTTATTTAAAAATTGCTCACAAAGCTCGCTATAATATAATAATAATAATGAATTTGTTTGTCTTAAAATTAAGCACCTTCTAGTCCTTTACTTACTGCCTATTTTATCTAGGCTAATACTCAGTTGCAGAAACGTTCATTAAAGTGAATCCTCAATTAAAGCTCTTGCTAGCTTTTACTACGTCAACAAGACCAAAAGTGAATGCAAGAGATTTAATGTAGGATTAACTTTAACGAGCGTTTCTGCAACTGAGTGTTTAACATTTGTTTTGTACATAAACAAGTGTAGTTCAACCTCTTCAGAACCATTATTATAGGCCTTTTAGAATTGCAAATTCCTAACTATTAGAGTACCTAATACGATAATTTTACGCAATTATTTTGCAAAAGTTTCACAACAATTACATACTTTTACTTTAACAATTAAGTATTCATTTTAATACTTTAAACGTGTAATCATAATTAGAAAAACTTTCAAATTTCGACAAAGATTTTTAGAAATATCTGATAGATTCGCTTCATCATTGTGTTTAATGAGATTAAAGCACGTTGTTATATTCATATAGAAACCGTCATTGTACATACAAACCTTACTATTATTAATACTAAATTGAATATCTGTCGGTACAATAATTTTTATGCTTTGAAAATGTGATTTAAGCATTTCTTAGTTCAATGATTCTGTGGTGAAATCATAAGATGTTAGATTTTATCTATGGTGCATTTTTACTAATAAAAAGGTCTAAATATAGAGGAAAACCTACTATTTTCATAAAATACATTAATTAGTCCTATAATGGACTCAGACTCAGGAAATGGACAATAGTATTCCATATTATAGGCAACAGGTTAGCGACAGGCTAGCAATTTGACACTATAAGGAACACTCATGACAACTTGCTAGCCCATACCAATTTTGTCAAATGTGGCCATGGAGTATTTCTTCGTTTAATTCTGACGCTGCATGAGATGATCATATTAAAAAACTCCCCTGCACTTACTATGTGAATGTGGCCCTCCAATAATATACAAACGCAGCATTCATACCGACAAGTTCTGGAACCGGATGAAATACAAACTCTCCGTGTTAAAAACTTACTACGATTCCTGAATGCATTGGGTTTGAAGGGGTGAATCCAATAGACCAACGATCGATGGTCTCAATGGGACAGGCACATTTCTGTCAAGACCCCTGAACACCAATAATCCTGAATCTCTACTTTTCCCATTATAGTTGTAGTATATGAACGGGGGTATGTAATTTAAAGTACGTAGATCTTGTAGAATCTGATACAAAACTAAAACGCGAAATCAAGTATCACATCGACACGATTATGACGATATGGGCAAACACGTTGGTTACAAATTGCATCCTCACGTAGACCGAGTCGCGGACAAAAGCTAATGATAAGAATGATCCATACATAAGAAAAGCTTATGACAGTTATTAGAAAACGGTCCATATATGTTATGGTTATTGACGGACAAAGAAAATAAGCCTTAACGGATTGCCATAAATAGTTTTATAGCATCGTTTTGAGGTTTCTCTAACATTACGGTGCTCTGTTATAATAAATTGTACATAATTTGTTAAACCATTGAACTGTCGCATTTTAGTAGGTATATGAAATAGAGAGGACTATGGTAAAATTATATGGCAATGAAGAAAATTATATATGACTTCAAATGTTCGTTAATTTTGGGGTTATTACTCAAATTGCTTTATTATGGATTTATGAATATTTAGATTTACTGTTATACCAAAAAGTCTTACCTACCATTTTAATATGGTTGAATAAGATTTCCGATCAGGTTTTCTCCTTATTTGACCTTACGGTTCCATAATATTAAGACACTCTTAATTGTATTACCCTATTTTGCCAAGAAATCCTTTTTCAAAAGGTCTATCTGCAACTGAAACGAACGTTGAAACGTGGATTTTCGGAGTTTTCAGAATATCTCTGACTACTCCTCAGGAAATAAAGTCGTACGCTTTCATTCAAATGTAAATTGATAATTCTTAATGTTGGGTTCCTCTGATGATGGAAGGAAGTGAACAGTAGAAGAACGATAATTTCCTCCAAGACTATTAAAGAAAAAACATTTAAAAAAAGATTCTTATCACCATTGATAGAAGAACTAGAGTTCAATGATATGATTCATTCAATAATCATTGATTGTATAACGATTATGAACTATACCATCATAAATGCAAATCCAAACAAGTTCCTGCATATATATGAATAAATTAGGTAGAGATCACATGCCATTGTTAACCGTAATTGTATGGTAAGCAAAAGCAATAAAGGTCAGTTAGATTTTATAGTGATTGATTTATGAATCACAATATTGCTTCTGAGCTTTATATTTTTGCTATTTAATGATACTAATAGATAAATAAACCAAATAAGTAATTATTTTAATTAATGAGTATGATCATAAAGAGATAGATATACTAAGGAAAAGGAAGTAATACTCGATATAAAAAAGGGTAGGCTGTATCCTACAAAAGGATACAATGCAATCATAAAATGCTGAATTAAATTGGATTCATTTGTATAACGATTTTTCATTTAATAGGTCAAAGTTGATTTATAGCTTTAGTTCAATGACCTTTATATAGTTATAGGACTGAAGGTCGTCTTATATAAATTATAATTACCTTCCTCAACACCTTGGTTAAGCTCCTGTCCAGAAATCTTCGGTAATGAGAGTTGTATTGTCCTTGAATTCGCGAAGGAAGCAATCCTGTCCCACAACATTCCCGACAACGCTTGATCCTTATCTTCAAGGTTCCTTGGCAGATTAGCTTCAATCTCATTTTCACTTATAGGCTTCACATCTGGCTCTGAAGTTTTCACCACATCTATACCATCGATTACCGGTATAGCTTCCATCCTTGCTGCTCTATCGAAAAATAGAATAGCTTTCTTCTTCAAGCAGGGTAGTACACCATCAGCCCTATGGCAGTCTTCGTATATCCTCATGAGATATTTGACACCCATATCCTCCCTTGCCACCGCTGCATGAGCAGCTGCTAGGCAAGCTGTCAAAATTACCACTTTAAACATTTTTGAACTTAGATGTTACGCGGGTGAATTTGAAAAAAAGACTGTTGGCCATCATGCAAGCGCGGCGTATTTATAGGCTATGATGTGACTACAAAAAGAATTGTGGATCTGAGATCGGGGGTACGGCAAAAGCTGCGGCTACACTAGGTTAACTATGAATGGTGGCGTACTATCTACCGTAGTACTCGCTACGAAGTTGTGCCGTTCACCGGTAGTCTGTAACAGCCCTATTAACTTGCGGCTGTGTGAGTGTATTAGTATAGGGAAAATTATTGTGGTAGTGTGCGTAGGTCGTGATGGGAAGGGAATGAGAATGAATTAGGGATGGATATGACAAACTTTTTGGGCACTCTGCGAATCGGTGTTAATGTTTTGTGAGCATGTGGATTCACCTAATGACCTTTGGTAGTGAAACTAAATTGACAATTTGAAGACGAATTTGTACGTAATACGTTATATTCTGTTTCAAACCACCGAAATGGAAAGTAAAGAAACTATTATCAGCATTTAGAAAATAACTACGAGAGAGTTTTGATGTAATTAATTTTTGGACAAAAGTATGTACGAATGAAAGAATTAAACAATGAAATCAATTAACTTAAAATGTAGCTGTATGTAAAAGGTACCTGCATTCAAATACCTGGGAATGACTGACACATAAATTTCATGCAAATTAATAACGTAAGTCTCAATTAAAACTTCGAAGCAAATATTCTGGATAATAATGTTTTCTTTTATTATTCCCATGCCAAAAGTACAGTACCTACAACATACAGGGTGCTTCTTGATATGCTGTCACTTTTTTAAGGAGATGATCAGTCCGTGAAACTGAACATCTTTTTCTATGGCACCAACATCGAAATCGCGAAAAAAAACAACTGTTCCATACAAAACTGCAAACTTCCTCGAGCGAAATGTATGGGACAGCTGATTTTTTTTTTGCGATTTCGGTGTTGGTCCCATAGTGAAAGTTGTTCATTTTGATGGTCTGATCATCCCCTTAAAAAGTGTCTGCATATTTAGAAGGACCCTGTAGAGACATAAAGTTGTCATGTTTCTAATAAGAAAGTTGAAAAATAAACATATTGATTGATTCCCCAATGTTATCATAATAGTTTAGATAGCCTTTTATACCCTTAACACTTGCCTTCTTTCTTCCTCCATCCTTCCTTTTGAGTTCACCATAGACAGGTAATTTTTCTTCGGAAATCCATTCGCAGCATTAACCATGAAATTTGCCTTCTCTCACTAAGCTTCGTAGGATTTTTAGTATTAAAGGTTCTGTGCCCAACGCGGATTTGTTGGCGCCCAAAGCGGATAATGGGGATCCTCATGTTTTTTCTTCTCGCTCTATCGTAAACACGGTAATACAAGCAAGCGTCAAACTTGGTGTGATTATAAAAAAAACTCTACAGTATAACACCAAATGATAAAGACCGTCCAAGTGTGAGTCGGTCTAGGTTCAAGGTCCCGGAGAAATCCAAACTTTTTTGTAAGTTAATATGTTGTGTGGTGGTGTGGTACGGAACCCTCGGGGCGCGAGTAGCCCGACTCGCACTTGGCCGGTTTTTATTTAAGCGCGCTTCGCTCTGAAATTCGGTCGCGTAATATCTGCTTGTCTGCAACACTTAGATTTACCACAATGAAGTCAGTCTTCAGAATGTGACCTAATGTCTCGTATTTATAATTTAGGTTTGATTATGCAATACCACGCACTAAAACGAGTTCCTTCTTTGCGGTTCAAAAACTAAAAAAACTTAACAGTGTTTCCGCTTTAGTGACTAAAAAAATTCAAGTTATTTTTTTCTGTGATAATTATGTTTTTGGTTTTTTATACGCGTAACTTTTAAAATCATATCACACAAGCGATTTGTGAGGGTAGCCGATGTAGCAACTGTATCGCTGCGATTTTTACTGAGTGTTATCGCCACGATATCCGGATACCGCCGCCACACTGATTGATCTTAGAAATATCACGGCGATAATGCGGTGATATCGCAACGATATCGTGATGTCTACGCCAACCTTAAAAAATCACTCGTGTGAGGTTATTGCTCTTACGTCCAATCAATCAATCAAATATCCATTATTTTACACCAAAACCTGAAGAGTAAATACAGAGAAAAAATACAAGAGGCTCACAATAAGGAGGTCTTATCGAAAGACAAAACAACAAAACGAAATCTACAACTTCCTGGTTGTATGGAAGACATTTTTTTAGAAAATACTTTTTGTACCTTTTTTATACTTTATTTCAAATAAGGACGAAAAGATTTACCGATTCCTATTCAGCTTTCTGGCCAGTTCTGATTAGCAGATATAGTTTATTTATCAGAAAGATATACTATCAAACATTTCTTGGACGTTATTAAAAGCTTCTAAGAATAAGTAAGAGAACGTTTTTAAAATCTCTGTTTTTGTAATTCAAAATAGCCTTACAATTTCGTTGCTATTTGGAATGGAGTATAATTCAAGTTAAGGCAAGCGTGGAATGTCAAAAGGAGTACCTAGACGTACGTACACTAATCGAATTGCTCATGTGCTTAAAAAGGATCAGCAACGACCAGTGGCGGATTTACAGTTTTGGCTGCCGTAGGCCCCAGGCCATGTAGTACGTTCCAGCCGCTGGTAGGGGCATTGTCTATGTTTCCGATTCTATCGTTTACAAGATCGGTATCGTATTATGACTGCACTAGGCAATTTTAAGTAGATTTTGTTTGTGTGATCATCTTAATTATTATTATCAATTGTCTGAAATTAATAAACTACATGCTAAGAAGCAGAATTGCCAAGAACTGCCAAAAAACACCATGACGATTTGATAACGATCAAATCTGGTAGTTACACAATAAGAAAACTCAGAAGGCTTCTGAGGGGAGTTTTACTCAGAAGGTGGACTCCTGATGGATGAGGTCAACGGCCCGCGGGAATTATGACAGATAGGGTTATGGAACTCGAACAAATGTCATAGAAGACCCTGGTCAGATTTGGTTGGCGGTAATAAAAATCCAAAATATCTAAATCCAAGATGGCTGCCCTGCTTTCTCGGCCCTGTAGCTCTCAAAGGTTTAGTCCTATGACAAAAGTACATACCACTTGTTTTGTCGGAAATTTTGACCCTTTAGGGTATTTCTCCTGAGATTCGGTACTACTGGTGAAACGTGGAAGTTCTGAGGTTTCAGAACATATCTGACTACCCCCTCGGGGAATATAGTCGTGAGCATATACATACAAACATACTTTTCTCCTGATTTATCAAATTTTCCTGGGCTATTGGCCTTTTCTATTTGGTTTCGTTTTTTTCTACAGTCCCGTACATTTTTATGTTTTCTATTATCGTTAACGCTAATCGAAAGATACTTTGTAATCGAAATATACTTTGGTCAGATATTCCCAAAACCGACGAGAATGCATGAAACACTGTCGTTTGTATGTATGTATGTATGTTTATTTATGATTAATTATCAACGGTGAATTCACGGAGTGAGCGTTGAAATGATGAGATTAACATTATAAAGTGACGATAAAACAATCTTGAAACATGTGTACTATAAAAATGCAAATAAATGCATATTAAAACAATAAAAGTCACGTTACGTTGTTTTTTATTCATATATCTACGAAATTCGTAATAAAATTCCAAAAACATGCTCTAAATTTTTTAGTAAAAGCATTAATTTCTTGTCGTTTTCATGTACTTTCACTCATAAGAGGGTATTACTATGGCATTGATGATTTTTTTATAATTAGAAGTTTAGCCTAGGAAGACTGTTATAAGCGGTGGCGGAAAGCGATATACATCTTCTATACGGGACGTTAGGGTAAACAGTTGCATTACTTTAATAGGTGATTGTACCCATGATACTGAACATTGAACAACGTAACGTAATACAACTTTGTCTAAGTATTTAGAAACGGAGGCCTCGATACAATATTGTTATCTACCTAAGACTAAACGCAATCAACTGATCAAACATTTATAGGTTTTTTTTTTTTCAGGATTTAGGATTCATAAAATCTCGGAGCGGAGATTTCATTGGCCAACATTCCCTCGTTTCTCCGCTCTACAGCCTCGCTCCGCATCAGAGTCCTAGTCATGTGATTTGATTTTAAAACCACAAGTCACGTATAAACCTAACAAATTAAAAATGTATAACCTCACATTGCAATAAGTACGGATACAACGATCTTCTTTAGGTATTATTCCTTGTATACATTACTCTTGGATAAATCAAAGTTTGGTCGAATCCTGCCTTAAAATGTTGAACGCTGTCGGGTCACAATAACAATAGATCCGATTCCGCTCGTAACAGCGCTCCGCTCAAAACTATGTCTTGTACCAAAAAGTAACGATGGAGCACCCTACTTGATCACGAGTAATTTACAGCAAGGTTGTATTATAAACATGGTTTCTTAATAATAAGCTTAATTAGTAGTCAGCACTGCATATCCCTGTCTTTCTCATGCTAAATATCTCGTCGTTGCCTTCCTGGCTTTTTGGTGAAGGAAAACATCGTGAGGAAACCTGCATGCTTCAATTTCGAGGCATGTATTGTACCCACTGTCCATTATAAGTGGCGACGGGCTCACCCCCCGTCACACTGGACAGAGTTTCGGTACTACTGGTGAAACGTGGAAGTTCTGAGGTTTCAGAATATCTCTGACTCCCCTCGGGGAATATAGTTGTAAGCATATGCTTATGCCTTCCTGTCCACTCTTTTAGGTTCGCAAGCCACGAAATTCTTGGTCTACCGACGCTTCCTTTGCCGGCTTTATTGTCAATCTTCCCGTATACTCACTCGCCTCGACAACGGGTTGCTTTAAATATGCCGCCTCAAAAATTTGGAATGACTTGCCACCGCCGGTCCGCGGTTCACTTGCTCTGACACTTTTAACTTTCAGAAAGAAATAAAACTGGCTAATTTTGAAGCAATCCGAACTAGCGGTGGGTGCAGGCTATCCCCTTTCATAAACAAGTCTTAGATTTTATTTGAACTGTTTTTTTTCTATCTTGTTTTTTAATTGTTTTTAGTTGTTTTTTCATTACTTATTGCTTATTTTTATTTTTAAGACTTTTTAGTAGCAGATCTCTTTTTTAGGGTTCCGGAGTCAACAAGCAACCCTTATAGTTTCGCCATGTCCATCTGTCTGTTCGTCTGTCCGCGGCATAGCTCAGAGACGCTTAGTAATATAACGCTGTAATTTGAAATGGATATACATATTTATTACGTCGTCAAAGTGGTAAAATAAAACCTTGAAACAATTTTTTTAGGGCCTACACGAAAAATGGGGATAAAGTTTTTTTTCTTGTCTATCCCATGGTGTGGGGTATCGTTGGATAGGTCTTCTAAAAATATTGTGGGTGTAGGAAAACATTTTTCGATTTAGGGATCCGTTAGCGAAATATTATGCTTTGGAGTGAAAATTTTTGTTAGAGTCAATCCCCTTAAAAAGTGTCAGCATATTAAGTACCCTATACAATTACAGCATAGGTGTTACATAGTAGCTAGAGTGGGAACATGAACGCTGTAAGGGCACAGCAATATTAACTACAAATAGGTAATCATAAAAAGAAAATAATACAATGTAAAATAGTTAGTGGGTGGATTCTGCAGCATTATGGGCACGGTTGGCCCAGGTACGGCTAGGGGCGGTCTTTTCAATTAAGGGGATATAATTCGGAGCGCGCTCCATACAAACGTACTATGGTGATATTTTCAATACTAACCAATCAAAATCAATGAAATTTTGCTGAAACAATCTCGAAATAAATATCTATGCTTTTATGGACTCAGAT
This sequence comes from Agonopterix alstromeriana, assembly GCA_963924505.1. Classification (NCBI taxonomy): domain Eukaryota; kingdom Metazoa; phylum Arthropoda; class Insecta; order Lepidoptera; family Depressariidae; genus Agonopterix; species Agonopterix alstromeriana. Next base: position 8,489,377 of record OZ004682.1, read on the forward strand.
TTTCGTTAAAATATACAGTTTCAATGCTAGGATTAATTTAAGATTTGTATGGAAATCTTTGAGGCACTGTAACTTTAAAACTGTAAATTTTAACGAAAATCTGACTCTATACAAGCATAGAAATTTGTTTTTAGATTGATTCTTAAAAATGTCATTGAGTTTAATTGGTTACTTATTGAAAATATCACCATAGTACGTTTGTATGGAGCTCGCTCCGAATTAAATCCTCTTAAGTGTTTGACGTGGCATGTTGCTGAATTGTGTTTTGTAAATTTGACGACGCATGTTGCTGAAGGAGATTTTGTATGCAATTGTGACGACGCATGTTGCCGAAGCAGTTTTGTTAACGACGCATGTTGTTGAAGTTGATTATGTGAGTAATTTAAACCTGATTTTTATTTCTATAAATGATTTTTGTTAGTGGGTGCTATTAAGAGGATATTATTCGGAGCGCGCTCCATACAAACGTACTATGGTGATATTTTCAATACTAACCAATTAAAATCATTGAAATTTTTCAGAATCAATCTAAAAACAAATTTCTATGCTTGTATAGAGTCAAATTTTCGTTAAAATGTGTAGTTTTAAAGTTATATTCCCTCAAAGATTTCCATACAAATCTTAAATTAATCCTTGCAATGAAACTGTGTATTTTAACGAAAATCTGCCTCCATAGAAGCATAGATATTTGTTTCAAGATTGTTTCACAAAAATTTCATTGACTTTAATTGGGTAGTATTGAAAATATCACCATAGTACGTTTATATGGAGCGCGCTCCGAATTATATCCCCTTAATTAATTAAATAATCCATACAATCTCACATAGTTAGTAGGTGCTGTTGGCAACACCAACCTAAAAAGTACTAACTAAAAAAGATTCCGTCTTCCATATTGGTACGGTGCTTGTGCATGTAACTAACTCTGATGTAAAAATCACTAAAAAAACCTCCAGTGCTGCAAACAAGACTTTCCTTTACATCGAACCACTCCTGCCACCAGAAAAAGTCTACTAAAACCTCTCCAGGGGAGCCGAATAAAACACCGGTAGGCCACGTTCCCTACAGGTTTGAGGCAAATTGATGTATTGTTAATGTTAATCTGAACAATAACTAGAGATCGTCGATTATCTTTAATTTATTGTGACACTACATTGACTAATGTCAGTATTGTCTGTCAATTGTTTCATTGTAAAAACTGAGGAATCGACAGATTACAAGTTAATTATTCTTGAGTTTTTCTGCCTAGTTCTCACAAATTATGTCTTAGTCTAGATCTAGACCAGACTATATTTATGTTGATTTCTATTGATAATAGTCAAGATATCAGCTCTGTTTCCAGTTTAAGAGGACATACAGGGTCCAACTTAATATGCTAAAAATTTTTTAAGTTGATGATCAGACCATCAAACTGAACAATTTTCTCTATGGGACCAAAATCGAAATCGCGAAAAAAAAATCTGCTGTCTCATACATTTGGCTCGAGCAGGTTTGCAATTTTGTATAGAACAGCTGATTTTTTTTTCGCGATTTCGATGTTGGTGCTATGAGAAAGTTGTTCAGTTTGACGGTCTGATCATATCCTTAAAAAAGGGTCAGCATATTAAGAAGGACCCTGTATACCAGCGAGTGCGCCCGAACGCGCTCCATACTAACGTATCTTCAATATTAACCAATTAAAGTCAATGCAATTTTTTAAACATGATTTAGAAACTAATCTCTGTCTGTGGTTTATAGAATATCCTTTAAAATGTATAGTTTCATTGCTAGGAATAATTTAAGAGAAGTTTATTCCGAATGCGTAAATACACGCGCATACAAACGAAGCCTGTGATATATAATTTTATCAGAAATAATCTAGAAACTAATTTATACATACATACATACATAAACTCACGACCGTAATCCCTTCCGGGGTGGTCAGAAACATTACTACAACTACTAACTCTCTTTATAATTTATATGTTTGAATTAAGTCAGATTTTTGTTATCATGTATATAGTTTAAAAGTTACAGTAACAAGTCAACAAGTCGTTTAATATTCGCAATGCTGTCGTGGTCGGGGTGTGCAATAAAACGTTAGTTCTACAGGAGGGCAAAATGACTGTTTCGAACTCCCGTAATATGCCAAAATTCATTCATTTTCATCAGCTCACGTTCACTCAGAATCTCGACCTAAGATGTGTAGAACCATAGAAAATATTTCAATTCAATGGCCAAAAAAAACTTTTTCTTTCCCAAACACACACTTATAATTAAAATAAACTTTCATCTCACACAAGTTGAATAAACAGTGTCGTCAAGTGTCATTATAAGATTTGTACCATCAATGGTCCATTGTCATCATTAGAAGTAGGAAAAAATATGTGTTTTAGGGTCAAATTGCTCTGAGATCTACCAGCGGACGTGGCTGATGATGACTATTGAAATTGACACCATATTTTTCTTGTAATCTGTACGCAAAATATGTGTTAATGATCCATGAGGTTATAGTGTCGCATTCATTGTATTGTACCTTATCATTATATGGCATTCATAATCCAGGTTGTGCACTTAAGAGGTATCCCTGACCGAACGATCTTGACCCTTTCAGAGCCGCCTCATCTCTACTAAACTACGTCATTTTAGAAGGTATACCTAATTTTTTCTAATCCATGGAAATCAAATTCGAAAATCATATGAATTCGCACCAAATTTATCAATTATCTAATTAACTCGTTATGTATTAGTCTTAAAAAATGTATTTCTTAGCATTTTTAGATCTTAATATTGTCTATACAATGGTTTGTGTCGCAAGTAAAAGTGACTTCAACTTATAAAGTAGATGCACATAATACAGTGTCCTTCTTAATATGCTGACACTTTTGGACCAAAATCGAAATCGTGAAAAAAAAATCTGCTGTCCCATACAATTGGCTAAAGTAGGTTTGCAGTTTTATATGGAGCAGTTGATTTATTTTTCGCGATTTGATGTTGGTCCCATAGAGAAAGTTGTTTATTTTGATGGCCTGATCATCCCCTTAAAAAGTGTCAGCATATTAAGTTGGACCCTGCATTTATTTTTTCCAATATTTAGGCTTTCCTTTGAACACAGGTTTCATATATATTTTATAGAAAAATAATAAATGTACTTCACAGCAAATAAAACCGGGATGTTGAAGATCATTCCTATATTTTTCATTAATTTGTATGTGTTTCAAATAACGAGAAGATAGCTTCTAAAAACCAGCAATAAATGTCGTCGGGAGCGTCTTAAATGGATATAAGATTTGGTCATATGGAAAGAATGGATGAGAGCAGATTGACGAGTGCAATTTATAAGAGTGCAGAACTGGACTGGGTAACTGGAAATTTTGGACAATGTATGCCTAGATGTATATACACTGATCAATTTGGAGAAGTGCTTAAAAAGGGTCAGGTTAGGTCTACCCAAATAGCCCAGTAAAAATACGGGTCGGAAGGAAATAATTTATAATAAGCAATTTTTTTCACTAGATCGTTTTTATTAAGATACTTTATTAACGAATTTAACGAAACGTTATTAGTTTAATGTCTAAAATATAATAAAAAATAGTTTGTATGGAGCGCACTAACGGTTATATCCTCTTCAAATAATCATCTAATGACACTTTTTTTCGCCAATAACACAATCATGCATAGGCTCAAATTTTTATCCAAAAAAATCCAAAGCCGGCGTTATGACAATAATCAAAACTAAACGATCAACAAAATTGTCAAATGGGCAATCACAATACCACGGACCATGTAAATAACATGCACCCATTATAATTTCGACATGGGAAGTCAACTACAAAGCTTTAGAAAATTTTAAAATCATTACTTTCACCAGACCTTCATGACCTAAAGTAATGTTGATACTTTGTCGAGTCAAAAACGTGAGTGACCGCAAAATATTGACATAGGCGGTCAGTTTTTTACGAGATGGGTTAATTAGGACCTCAGGCATCGAAAGTGTTAATAAGATATTTCACTTTTTGAATGAACAACTATAGGTGTATTGCCACAGGTCCGGCACTTCAAACAACGTTTTGGATTTGACATGATGGCGTTCGCACATGCGCCCTTGGTGCAAATTGTCTTTAACATATGTGTAGAGTTGACTTACCACGCATCGTATGAACATCATCTATATTTCGTTACTTTTATAGTTTATTCTGTTATTAAATATGAATTTAGCGTTACTTTCCAACGTTTATTTTTACTGAGAAGATACAAATAAAATATGTTTTATACAGTGAAATACTACGGGTACGCGGCCTAACAGCATTCCCCTGCTCGGCTCCCCTAAAGTGTCCCCAGAAAGTGTGAGGTGAGGTGGGGTCTCTGGAGTCAAAGAGGGGCGGAGAGAGGCCGTTCTATATGTAGAACTATATACTATTACCTATTCTGTGGTATTGCCTAACAATATGCACACGACAGTTTCACACTGTCGATAGTCGATCGCAAAAAGTAATATAAGTTTATTAGAAAAGAGAACCCACTCCTAGCAACATTATGCATCCACCTTATGTCAAATTAGCTGGCTCCATCTATGTTTCATTGACTATTATTCAACCTAAACTATACATACCTACTTATATCTACTAATACCGATAGACATTATTGTTTTGAATGCTAGTAGCGCGTTACGCAAGATAGGTAGCCATTTTGTGAATTTGTCAATTTGACATTGACATAGACAATAAAATGTTTTGTTTCATAGTTCTGCTTCAATATTTACTAGATGGCAGCACTTTCTATGCAAACTCTATCGGAAATACCCGCCAAAAGGCGATTGTCCTCTCCCTGGTCTATCGATACTATCGCGACCTCGAAAAATAGAATAACGAATAATATCGACATGTTCTATAGTATCGATTGTTTTACTCCAAAATAAATTAATACTATACCTATAGATACTATCAACAGTATGAAACAACACAACGCAACACCAACAAAGTGGCATATAATTTATTGTATGCTACAACAGCAAATAGGTACCAGCTCCACCTATGGGCATGGGGGATGGGCAATAGTGTTTCAAATTATGGGCAACAGGTTGACAATTTGGTTTATTGAACATTGAACCTTGCTAGCCTATTCCAAATTGTTTAAACTATTGACTTAAATGTCAGATTTACAAAAGTGGGAGTCACGTTGCAGGTTCTAACCCGAGCACTTGTCTCGCGTGGTTGTCGCGCGTCGTTTTTTTGCCTGCCACGAGGCTCCGCAATCCTCAATCTCTTCTTGTTCTTGATCAAAAACAATCCCTGAGATTGGAATAGATACTCCCATAAACTGCTTGACACTGACGGAAATGCAGTGCTAACGCACAAGCAAGAGTACATTAATTATAAATTAAAAAAACGTGTGTTGTAGTAGACTTACTACAATTTTTTGCTAAAAATTCTGGTAGAGATGAAACAAATTTTTTTAAGCGAGAATTGTAACAATAATACGATAATGATGTAAAGTGACAGATTAAGTAATAATTATTAAAATCACTCAAATGCCCCAGGGATTCTACGGTAAAATTTTTAATCGCTCCAACAATTATTCGCTTTCCTACATTTAACTGTACAGACGCTGGTGATTGTGGTCTACTACCAAGTTTACTATAAAGTTTACTGTTCTAGTACCTAAATTCAAATCTTCCATCAAAGTAGAATGAATGGATGGGTCCAAACCAAAGTACATTTAGTTGAAGCATAGTTTCTCGTTTAAAATATTAGCCTAAGGTTGATCGAACATTATAATAACCTAAGTAGGTAAAGGAGTAGGGGAATTGTTGTGAGAGGCTACTAAAGATCTATTAAATAGTATTTATTTATTTATGCGTATGGCGAATTTGGTTTGTAGGCATAAGGTCATAAGTCTACATCCAGCGTCTGAAACCATCGAAGGGCCTCAGGACGGCCCGGGTAAGCTCGAAGGGGGCACCGTTGTATTACGTGTTGCATCGTCTGGTCTTCGATCCCGTAGTCACATAAGGGAGACTCCGTCCAGCCCCAATTGTGTCGGAGGTAGTTGCACCTGCCGTGGCCGATCCTTAGCCTGTTCAGGCGACACCAGTCCCTGCGCGGCAGGTGGAATCCCTTAGGCTTGACAGTGGGGTCCACGTTTTCCTCAGGCGACCCTACAGTTTTGCTCTTCCACTCGTCCTTCCAGCGCCGCTCCAGATTAACGTCGTCGCCAGGTTAAATAGTATGTAGTTTACTTTATAATTTGCGGAATTTACCCCTTGGTTCCAAGCAGATTTGGTTCGGATTTTGCAGTCTTAAAAGAGAAAATTATATTAACCTCGAAAGAGAAATACGAACCTAAATTTAAATTTACGTACTTAAGTTCTCCACCTACAAGAAAAACAAGCATAAGCCAAGTCGTACCACCTACCAACACACTGCCTTCTAGTTTATCGAATTTGTATTTCAACTATGCCTAAATATAAGGTAAAAAAAAACATTTAATCCGTTCGCACCAGCAGGTGTACCCACTTTCATTGTTGGATACCATCTTTGCTATAAAAGGGGCACTGGCCTTGCACTTGCCATTAGGAATTGAGCATTTGTATGAGCATCACTCTACATTGAAGAATGCCACACTGGACACTAAAAGATTTAAAAACTTTTAACACTTAAAATTCAGTCCCAGTAATTTTCAAGTTGTTGTTTTCGAGCGGCGGGCGGCTGCGTACCGGAAAGCGCAGCGTGGGTATGCTCCCAAAAGGTGGACCGACGGCCTGGTGTAGGCAGCGCACCGTTGGATGAGGGCAGCAGGACCGGTCATTGTGGCGATCCTTGGGGGAAGCCTTTGTACAGAAGTGGTCGTCTATCGGCTAATATGATGATGAAACTGAAGTTTCAATGAGCTGGTTATAACTGCCCAAGAACTAATAACCGATAGGGATAGTTCTAGAATGGGCACCACAAGCTGGTAGGCGTTGTGAGTGTGCAATAAAACGATAAAAATCGAGATGTGCCTATCTTTACAAAACACATTTTTTTTCTTGTTTTCTCACTGATAATTACATTGCTGGGACTACGCGGCGGATTGGTACTACTTCACACATGCCAAAATAAGCGAGTATGATGGTTTTCTTGTTTTGTCGCTTTGTCTTTCGTGGCATACTAGCCCTATTGGATTGACACGACCTGCGTTTGTTTGCTGGGAGCCAAAGGATGAGAAAGGCAGAGTATAAAGTGTTTTGGTTTACCTTGGGAGAGAGGGCATAAAACAGGCCAAGGGCGAGTCGGAATCATACACGCGGAAGGCTCCGTACCACCATACAATATTACAAAAAAAATAGTTTTGTACGGAACTCAACATCTACTGATTGCATTTAGTATGGGAAGTCCAAAGATTTTGTTTGAGATTTCCCTTATATTTTTCTTAGGGAACGTTGTTCAATATCATGGGTACAATCACCCACTTAAAGTAATGCAACTGTTTACAAAACATTAACGTTCTTAAATGTCATTAAGAGAAGTTTATTCCGAATGCGTAAATGCGCGCTGCATACAAACGAAGTCTGGTGATATTTTCAATACTAACCAATCAAAGTCAGTGACATTTTTCAGAAACAGTCTAGAAAGTAATCGCTATGCTTGTATCTTGTCAGATTTTCGTTAGAATATAATTCGTTTGTATGGAGCGTGCCAACAGTAATATACCCTTAAAAGCAATTAAGGTGGGATTTATCCCCCATGCCCACCGAAATCCGAATAGTTCTATAGAATAATAATTACAGCGATTTCTTTTACATCGTTTTTCAATGAATATCCCTCTTGGACCAAAATTCTAAATATGTAAGCTTGTAAGATATTAGGTCAATTAATGCATGGGTAACCAAAATGAAGAAAAGAAATGAAATGTGTTTGTTTACTGTCTGTTATGAGATTATGAATTTCGATTACAAATTTATGGTCATTTTATAGCTGTCCCCGACGCATTCAATGTTCAAATAGAAAAGGAATTTGAGTAATGTAAGTACAAGTCGAAGAACAACTAAGTAAAAATGCCAGCCAAATGCGAGTTGCACTTCATACTGAGGATTCCGTATCCTTAGCTTTTTAATATCTCTCTATATTTGTTTCTGTAGGGTTGAAGCTGATTTGTCTGCACGGATTGAGAATGATTGATTCGGAGTCCACAAAGTGCATGCACCATCAGTAATCTTTCTACTTTGGGTTAGAGATAAAGGAAAATGCTGATCTGTGCGGACAAGTCACGTCCAATTAACTCCTCTACAGAGATAGGGCCGACACCAGTGTTCCATGACAGTTTGACAATCTATGTGTTGTAACCAAATATTTATCATCAATATTTGTACCCGAGTCATGGATATTTGTATTTATTATGTGTATTCTGTATCGTTGTCTAGACATCATAATACAAGTCCAGGCTAGATTCTGGTACTATATTAATGTGACTAGATAATTTGTGAACTATGTCCAAGATATTTATTTATTTGTTTAGCTCCAGCTTAATCGCGTCTTCGTGAAATCGATGAATGTTATGTTATCAGCAGTTGTAAAGATTATTCATAATTTTCTCTGTCGTGGCTAAGTCTTTAGAAAAATCTCCTTTAAAGACATAATGATGTTTTTATGAAGTTATTATAATTATAAGGCATAAAATATTTTTAGTGTGATGGAATTTGATCAGACGTTATATTCCAGGGACTGTAAATAAGGATTTAAAGAGTATAAATTGAACCCTAAAATATAATACCTACCGTGACAGATGTACCTAAATTATCTATAATAAAACGAGAATAAAAACAGGTCTACGACACCGATACTTGATACAAATCAATAGATCAAATAATTATATAATAATAAACACGCGATCACGAAGATGCATTGTGTAACTGAACTTGAGATTAATCTCATTTGTGCATACTTTCAGCCGCTGACATATACTTTAGCGATAGACAAGCACGTTTAAGCAAACAACATGTCATGACATGTCTGTCATTGCCATAGTAACGAAGTGAACTCGGGAACATCAATGCGGTGCGGGTGCGGGAACCGTATATAAATGGGACATGTGGTTTTTCTGCTATGAAAGGGCTTGTCTATCGCTAGAGTATACGTCACTGCTTTCAGCCATGCTTTGCTTAGAAAAGACAACGTCATCTAATAGTACATTGTCAGGGGTAACCTGCGCCTTAAAATCGTCTTCCAAAACACGTTAGCACTAGAGACGAAAACGGCCACTCATCCAAAGGCTAAACGGACGCTGCGTTGATTAAGAGGATATAACCGTCAGCTCGCCCGAGCGCGCTGCATACAACGAAGTTTGATCCTATCTTCAATATTAACCTATTAAAGCCATGTCATTTATTTGCACAATTGGAAAATAAAATTTCCTTATTTCAAACATAACTTTATTTATATTTCTGAATTTCTAGATAAATTTATGATTTGTACGATAGTTTTAGAACCCCTGTTACTTTGAAACTATACATTTAATAACGAAATTCTGACAAATCGCAGGTATTAGTTTGTAGATCGAGTTGAATTAAATAGGGGAATATTCAAAATAGAATTAAACTTCTTTTGTATGGAGCGCGCTAGAAGGCATAATTTCGTCTTAACTTCTCGGATCGCTTCTCATACTGAAGAAACTCCACTACTCTAACGAGAGCACCTCTACGTATCTCGATTATCTCCGACATTGGAGATAACTCGAGGAAGAGAGCATGGAACATATCCTTTGTGTCTCTGATGTCTTGGTGGCAAAACGTATGTGCCTCCTCGGAGATGGATATCCAAATTCCTCCTTATATTGCCTCCTTCATTGACCATGTATTTGAAGGGTGAAGAAAGCAAAAAGTATTAGGGCTAACACAAAAGATCCCACTGTGGTCTAGGAAAAATAAGGTTTGAGATTGAATTAAAGACACTTTAGTAAATTGTGTTTGAAATAATATTACTGTTAGTTTATAACATTTTTGTCGAGATTTCGTGGTTATATTGGCTCAGGAACCTGAGAAATACCTTAAAATCGATATAAATGTACAAACGGCAAGCTTATTTCGAAAGATATTTCTTCCAGCATATTAGCAAAGGAGACAGTTAATTACCTTAGGCAAATTTAATGTGTACAAACACACAGTAAATAATTTAGTTTTGAGGTTATAATTTTTGAAGACTTACAAAATATCTACTCAAATTTACGATATTAACTGGGGATTATTATTGTTATAAGTAAAATGTATTGAACGAAGCATTATTTATGAAAATTTATTTATTCCTTTGTATACTAACTCCACCTGGGATCACCTATACTCTTGCCAATAGTCGCGTTTATGGCAAAACCCCTCTTTATCAAGAAGGTATATTAATTATGTCCAGCAGTGGACGCAATACACCGTATAGTAGCCTTTTTTATACAGGGTGAAATTGATACCATTAGCATCCTTTTACACTAAGAGTCTACCCATCAAACTAAACAACTTTTACAATGGGAGTAAATCGATCGGAGCAAAAAAAATCAGCTGTTGCATATATTTCAGTCGAGTAGGCGTTGCAGTTTAGTATGGAACAGCTGACTTTTTTTTGCGCTGACATGTTAGCTCCCATAGTAAAAGTTGTTCAGTTTGATGGGAGACTCTTAGTTTAAAAGGATGCTAATGATACCAATTTCACCCTGTAGATACACGTTGTGTGACTACGTCTCGTTTCAGATTAATTTTCCTTTTTATTGACTTTTTTGCATACGATTTCTCTGGAATTAACATACAATATTAACTTTAAATTAATAAGAAAATGTATCATTAATAAAGCAAATGTAGGGCAAATTATAACTTAGATACTCAATTACTAATAATAGCATAATTGAGAGCAGATTACGCATCCCGTATAATGTCGCGGGTAGAGTTTAAGTTTAGACTTTTTTAAGAAAGTCTTTTTGTTTTACTGATTTGGATACATACTTCTATTCTCTGCATTATGTCCATCATCCATTTAAAGACGCTATGGGGCTACTGCTTGTAACAAAATTCTAATTCCACACTTCCACACTAATATTATTAATACGAAAGTAACTCTATCTGTTTCATTTTCAAGCTATAACCGCTGAACAGGTTTCGATAAAGTTTGGCAACGAGTTAGATTGCATCCTGAGGAAGAACATAGGCTACCTTTGGGAAAAACAACTGAATGGGGTTAAATACGGGAATGGAAGTTTGTATGGGACACATTATTTCTCATGTTAAGTTTATGAAAATTCGTATTAAGGATTTTGGTAAGAACTACGTGTTTTTTGTTAAAATCATGTGTCAAGGGGGTGAAATATTAGATAGATTTCAAGATGGAAATGCAGATAAAATCGCGGGCAATAGCTTGTAGGTATACTATAAGATAAGAAATATCCACCTTTCATAAGTAGTGCCCAAACTATGTCCAGTGAGAGCCACTTAATGAACAGCCGACACAATACACACGCACATACACGCCTCGAAGTTGAAGCGTGTTTTCCATCAATGACGACAGAGTTTGGGCACTGCTAATAAAATGGCTTCCTTCCGATGTTTTTCTTCCCCAAAAAGCCAGTGGTTTTAAAATTGTATATAAGTTCGTAAAACCTCAATGGTACAAGCCGGCCTGGGCGAATCAATAATATTGAATTTTAGAACGGTCGCGGTTGCACATATAACACAAATCCTAAAGTGTTTCTCCAGAATTGAATTAATTATTATTATTTGCTTATTTATTATTTGCTCACTTTTCTAATAAATGTTTAAGTCATTATGTGTTTTTTAAATTAACTTAAAACTTTCAAAATTTTATTGTTCTTAAGAACCAATTACCTATTTCTTCAACTGCATGCTCGGATTCAAACACGAAACACTTCATTTAGGGAAACAATCAGCCTATCAAGTCTTAAACATCTAGACATTGCAAACAATACCGTACACGCTTCCAATGACCTTGACATTGACCACACAGACCGCGAGACTGACCACCCACACACCCAAAACAAACACGCACACACACGCTAAAACAAACATATACATGCACGCCTCAGTGCACGACGATACTATGCAACGATTGCACGCTCTAAAAGATTTATAGATAAATGCAGTTCCCGGTGAAAATAGATAAATGGCAGTGCTCATGTATTTTCTTCACATTGCAACAGACGCAGGCGGATAGACAAGACTGGACATAACGTCCAGGTAGATAACGGGGCAGGCGCGGTTTTAAATCAAAATGGAGTACCGCGGAAGTATAGTCCTGTTGTGCTTATGTGTTCTAACCACAGCTTCGGCTGACACCTTCGGAGCTGGCATGAAGCTTCTGGGAAGGATGTACGACAATTGCGAAAGGTCACAGGAGATCGTCAAGTGTTTTAAGATTCAGGCTGCAAAGTTAGCCGATAGAGCGGCGAGGATGGACTCCCTGCCTATTCTAGACGGCATATCTTTGATACGGCGGGATGACATGGGAAGAGCTTTCCCATCTTCCTTGCCAGAAGGAGATTTGAACTCTCTGCCTTCGGATCAAGTGGATAAGTTACTGAACATAGCTACCTCAAAGTTGATGCAAACTCACCGCGTAGTGATTTCACCGACGAGCGTTGGATCTGACGTTGGAAGATCTATGAATGAAGCCAGAAGTAAGTTAAAGAAGATGATCGGTCCAATCATAGCTGGTGTTCTGCTCAAAGGAGGTTTCCTCGCCATCGCGTTCCAGGCAATCGCTCTTATCGCCGGCAAGGCTCTGCTCATAGGTAAGATTGCTTTACTCTTATCTGCGATCATCGGGTTGAAGAAGCTGGTGTCAGGAGGTGAAGCTCACGAGAAGACCACGTACGAGATCGTAAAGCACCCACAGGTGTCAAATAGTCACACATATTCGTCATCTCATTATGGAAGTGATTTCGACGCGACTGGTCCCGGAGGTCACTACAGAAGAAGCGTTGAAGACGAGGCCGCGGCACAGGATAGGGCGTACAGAGCATACGCCCAGAAGCAGTAAATAGTAACTTACGACTCTTAAAATACAACGACGACTCGGCATTATTAATGCACTGTGCAACAACCAAAACTTAAAGTTTTGGCCCCTTTGCTCTAGCAAATAGGAAACAAATTTTATTTATTTTAAACGTCACTAGTAGTATTATTAAAATTTATTTATTCTCTAGAATTATTTAAATGCTTAATCCAAATATTTAACTGCATAAATGTTCATGTAAAAGTATGTTATCAGTATGTAAATAAGTGTGTTGAATTTTGCATATTTTAATGTGTGTATTGATACATTTTTTAGTTTACTGCATAATCGTCTGCACCAAATAATAATGTTAGTGGAACTTATTTTTACTTAGCGTTATTATCGTCAATATTAATTTATATAAAATGATTACAATATTATGACAATTATACTATTCATAGTTATAATTATTAGGTTAGTCGACGGGTACTGTGCATTTCTATTTCTAAAACGCTCGAATGTCCAATTTTGTAAAAATAGTTAAGATTAAATAATAAGTAATTTGTTATTATTTTTAATGTTTATTTATTATGGTGCTGTATTTTATACATAAGTAGTTGAAATATTGTTTTATATAATTTAATATTTTTCTTCGTATATTGACATCTATCTATGTATTGTCGTAAACGACATGGTGGTTACGCGAGTACCTTTTATATGAATATTTATTATCAAATTAGTAATGTGTTAAATAACACTATTATTTAATATATTCTTTATCCTAGTACATAAGTTTAGAATTAACAATGATGATGAAAGATATTCAAGAAAAAAAAAAGAAATAAGTAAAAAGTTACATAATTTTTACTGACGGCGGCATTGTTTTATTTTAGTTGAATTTTTGAGAAAAGTAGACATGATCGGTATAAATAAAAAAAGTTTAGAAACGGTTTATTTTTGTTCTTTAATTTCATCCTTTTTCATTGCTATAACAAAAACGAATAAAAGTCAAGAGATACTTTTTATTTTACCCGGCATTTTACCACTACTAAACAAACTAGTGGGATAGGCCTCGCATGCTAAACCCGACAAAACGAGAAAAATCTAGATGTGCCCCTGTCTCTGTTACTTAACGTATGCTAAAATGAGCGAGCATGATGGATTTCTCGTTTTGTCGCTTTGTCGTGTATGGCATGCTGGCCAGGTCAAAAGTGGCGACAATTGACTATGAAGTCCAGCAAGTTGGGGATGACACTAATATGATGACAAAGAAGATTTAAGAAGTAAAGAGAGGTCAATAAGAGCCTCTGTTTCTCTCTGTGTTTATCTCTCTCTCTATTTTCTATCTAGCCCATTCAATCCTACTGCTGGGTAAAGGCTTTTGGACTTATTATCATAACTCAATAAATACGAACGATGAACTATTCAGATTCTTGTACGATCAAAATTTACTAGAAAATTAATCATTTGAAAAACATAAATATTCATGTAACAGAACACTGCATGTAGAATACAATACTACAACGTACTAAGATGAAAGAATAAAAAAACGTTTGTATAATACTTGAACATTATTTGATAAATGGATTGAGGATATCGACGATTTCATTTCTTTTCGTTTCAAAATTAATAAGTAGAGTTAGTCCCATTAATATTTAAAGTTACTTCTAAGACTCTTCTTGCCTAACAGCCAGATAATTTTCATGTCGAAATAGCTTTTAGTATAAAATTAATACCTAACACCATAAATTTTAATTGTTTACTATAGGAATAAATTAGTTCAAATAAAACCGCTACTATTACGACTAACGTCCCTAACACTATAATAAATATCCCCTATACAGGATTCTTCTTAATATACTGACAGTTTTTAAGGAGATTATTAAACCATCAAAACGAGCAACTTTCTCTGTGAAACCAACGTCAAAATATCAACAAAAAAAGACAGCTGTCCCGTACATTTAGGACGAGTAGGATTGCAGTTTTATACAGGGTGGCCGGTCGATTGACGTCCAAAAATTTTTTTTGGTTCCCGCGTATCGAGGGGTACCCGAATAACCCCCGTAACAATGTATGTTCCGCGATTTTTTGTAGTTTTCGAGTTATGCATTTTTTTCTGATTTTGGAAATTTTTGATCTGACCAACTTAAAAATTTATAGAAAAAAGTAAGAGACTTTTTCAAGATTTTTTTTCGGAAACTGAATCTTCATGAGTTGTACTTTTATGCGTAAGATAATCAGCTTCGTAACTTTTATGAAACCGACCGGCCACCCTGTATAGAACGGCTGTTTTTTTCTAATGTCGATGTTGTTCCCATAGAGAAAGTTCGTTAGTTTGATGGTCTGATCAACTACTTAAATAACCGTCGGAATATAAAGAAGGTACCTATATAATAATATTTAATTCAGAACCTATAAAATGTTCTTTTCAACTAGGTACCTTATTTATTTTATTTTATTTATTTATTTATTTATTAGGTACTCAAAAAAGTCACAATCAATTTTAAAACATAAAGTAACATGAGCGAAATATTTTAAGTCTAGACTGTGACTCAATTAAATGAGTACACAACATGAGTAGAAAAGTGAGACATGCTTAAAATTACAATTTTCAAGAGACCAAACATCTAATAACCAAACATTCAAACAAAAAAGAAAATAAAAATAATACAATAATTTTAAAAGACCAAACATCTAGAAACAAACAAAAAAGAAAATAATAATAATGCAAAATGCTTGTAGCATTTTACAGTAAAATTGGTTACGGCTAATTATAAGTAAAACAAAGATACTCAATAAATATAGGTAAGAATTATGTACCGTGTTGAGAACAGGAGAGGAGAATAGTATGGACATATCTTTTAAAAGTGTTTAATCTGTTATTAAAAACATCAAGTTCCGAATGCTTTCGACTTAACTCGTTGAATTCCCGGCACATCCTAGATATCGGGTTGAAAAAGGAGGTGTTATTTAAATATACTACCGGAGCATAATTAACAGTTTATTGGACCTTCATTCAATTTATACCAACGACACAACATCAAAACACACCTACTAATGAGAAATTATAATCCAAACAAACATTGCTCTTAATTATAATTATCATTACATGAAAACTCTAAAAAAATATGTAAAAATCTCTCAAATGATTAATGCCTTATTCGCGAGTTTACACGGCGTTATACTAAACACGTTACAAATCTTTTTACTGCGTAAAACATTAGGTTACATAAGAATCTAACAACTTGATCGATTAGAGACTGGTGGTGATAGGAGCTTTATCTTCGTGTCTTATACAGGATGTGAACAAAAATGCGTTACATACCAAATAAGGGGCTTCAGACCATCAGTCTGAACAATTTTTACTATAGGACCAGTATAAATAGAAAAAAATAGCTCAGAAATTCCGCCAACGACAACGGGATCTAGCTAGACACTTTTTGATCGGGTCCGGATCTTGAGTAACTTAATTAGTGATTTTTATTTGATGATCTTTGACTAATTATTATAAGGACTAGCCTTGCGGTAGCATTTCTCCTCTGCCACGGTATAAGCACAATAAAATTGATCTTGTGCATTTACATTCAATTTTACACCTTATCACTAAACGAGACAGCCTATAATTGCGAAATAATAAATTCGAACTTAGAACGTTTGGGGTTCACACGAGACTACTTTTCATGATTTTTAACATTCAAAATTAGAATCTAAAGTTATGGGGAGTTAAAGCCAAAGTTGCGGATTTCATGTTACCTCGCCCCCCGCAAAAAGTGGCAGAAATGTTTGTTAGTAGAATTACACGCGTAACCAGTCCACATAATATAAATAGTCAAAGGAAACGAATTACTTGGCATATTGACTGAAAAAAAAAAAATGAGATGAAATATACTTTATTCACACCAAAAACAAAATTCAATACATAATAGGAAACAAAACTGATTATAGTACAAATAAGGCGGTCTTATCGCTAAAAAGTGATTTCTTCCAGACAACCTTATAAAAACCAAAAATGTGGCTAACATTTTATCATTAATTAAATATTACTGAGAAGTTATTGTAGCAGCAGGGACTGTTTTGTGCCATTATTTTGTTCTCATTCCATAACTGTAACTCCTGTAAACCCGGATCAACAGCGGTGACCAATCGCAACACTTCTCACCGATCCCAGCTATCAAATCCGCCGCGTAGCCCCAGCAACGTCCTATGCCGAGGTCCGTACCCCCCTGGGGTGCCCCTGGGTCGGTTGCTTAAGTTCATTCAATTGGCTCGGTGACCCTTCTAGTCCCTCCAATAGTCCGCAATAAAAAGCAGTAAATGCTCCCTGAGCAAAGCTGTATAAGTCATTCCAAAAAAAAAAAAAAAAAAAAAAAAAAAAAAATCGCAACACTAGACACTGAAGACCAGCGAGCCCGGGTAAGACTCTAATCTAGCACAGACTAAAAAATATACTAACGGAAAGAAATTAGTAGTAAATAAGATTACAATACATTCTAAATACTTCATGCTTGTAATTAAAGAAAACATTCTTACAGACAAGGCTAATCACTGTTATTAATAGCCTAGTATTACTTCAGCGTGCGTGAGTTAGAATCCAATGAAAAAAATAACGTTCTACTTTATAACGTTATCAATACTGTTATAACTAATTGAACTAGAGAATTGTTGGAGCAAAACCACCGCTACGAGAGATACAATCATTGATACATATGCTCACGCCATGGTCTTATAGGGGGGTAGGCAAAGACTACTACTACATGAGAGCACATGTCCGGCTTTTTTTTTTTTTTTTTTGACTGACATACAAGGTGTTACAAAAGTAAAAATAAATATTAGGGGGGTTGTTTAGACCATCAAACTGAACAACTTTCACTACGGGACCATCATCGAACTCGTGAAAAAATAAATCAGCTGTGCCATATATTTAGCTCGAGTAGAACTGTAGTTTAGTATGGAACATCATATTTTTTTTTCGCGATTTCGATATTGGTCCCATAGTGAAAGTTGTTCAGTTTGATGGTCTCAGCCACCCCCTTAAATGTTTATTTGTATTTTTGTAACACCTTGTATACAGCTTGCTCAGGGAGCATTTACTGCTTTTTACAGCGGGCTTTTGGGGGTGACCATACCAGTGACGGCGAAGCGCCCTGGTAGGTCACTGAACCAGTGATTTAAGCAACCTGCCCAAGGGGCACCCCAGGGGGGTACGGATCTCGGCAATGGGCGTTGCTGGGATTACGCGACGGGTTGGGAAGCGGGGATCGGTGAGAACATGTCCGGCGTGATAGAGTGCAGCAATCGCCATAACCGAAATCGATTGGACTACAATACAGGGTGATCGGGTAAACAGTTGCATTACTTTAAGGGGTGATTGAACTCATGACACTGAACAACTTTCCCTTAGAAACGTATAGGAAATTCGCAAAACAACATTTCAACTTTTCATACAAACGTTCGATCAGCATTTAGTATGGATAGTCCAAAATTTTCTGTTAGTTTCTTAAGGAAAGTTGTTCAGTATCATAGGTACAATCACCCCTTAAAGTAATGCAACTGTTTATCCTAACACCCTGGATATAAAGTTTGACAAAAATACAAATAAACATTTAGTTTAGACTATCAAACTGAACAACTTTCAATATGGGAGCAATATCGAAATCGCGAAACAAAAATCTGATGTTCCATACTAAACTACAAATCTTTTGTCAGCAGATTTTTTTTTCTCGATTTCGATCTCGCTCCAGTAGTGAAAATTGTTCAGTTTTATGGTCTAAACAGTTAATAAACCTTCGGCCTTAAAATTTATATATATTTTTGTTTACTGTGGCAACACCTTGCATACAGGGTAAAACTTAATATGCTGACACTTTTTTAAATGGATGATCAGACCATCAAACTTAACAATTTTCTCAATGTTACCAACATCGAAATCGCGAAAAAAAAATCAGCTCTCCCATACATTTGGCTCGAGTAGGGTTGCAGTTTTGTATGGGACAGCTATTTTTTTATGTTGTTCAGTTTGATGGTCTGGTCATCACTTTAAAAAGTTGTCAGCATATTAAGAAGGACCCTGTAGGTACATTTTTATCGGAAAGCATGATTATTTCGACTATGATATTTTTTCCTCAGACTTCTCTCTCCCAACCCATCGGCTCACATTCGCTTGATATACTAAATATTTTAATTTTTAATCTTACAATGTTTACAAATATTAAATTATTTGTTTGTATAATTTAAAAGTAACTCAACTCGATGTCAACCCACCACACAGGTTCACTCACCCCTACTTACTAACAAAACAAGATTCTTAAAATGTATCCATGAGCTCGATAGCGCTTTCATTCATTGCTTAAATAATAACAAATTGTTTTTGCATGAAATCTTAAAATGCGAATAAATATAAATTTTAATTAATAAAATAATGAAATTATTATTTCAATGCAATTATTTCGTTAAAAATCTGTTGGGGTGTATGAGGTTTTGCGCTTATTCATTAATACCAATGCCATATCATTATCACACACCTAATTCAATCAGCCACGATAATACCACACATACCAACCTACATCGTACTTTCATACAAATAAAAAAAAATCAATAAAATAATGGAATCCTAAATAGAAAAGTTTAATGATTTTGCGTGACAACGAAATAGAACAGATGAATTCATGAATTTGTTACAAAATTGCGAGCTATTTAATTCACTTGAGCCATTATGAGCACAAAAAAAAAACACAATTCATAAACTCACGACCTAATTTCCTCCCGGAGTTGTGGGTAGAGTCTTTGCCACCTGAACGTGGAATATCTTGTCTACAAAAACTCAGACAACGAATAAATTCCTACTTTCCTTACTGTTTGCTTTTCTCTATTGATAATATAAGTCAAATCAAATGAAAATGTTTTATTCAAAATAATATCACATGGATTGTTTTCTGACGTAATTTTTTACTCTACCACCGCGTCGGAAGGTGTTATATCACTAATTATTATTTATGTTTTATTCATATATTTCTAACGGTTTTCCAAAAATATTCTCCAATGCACTAAGAAAGCTTAATAATCTCATTACTGCAAACATCAATTGATATAAAGCACGAAGAAAAATCACGCGATTAAAGTGGAACCATAGCTACAATACAATAATCAAACAGTACCAGTACTGATCACAATACGTGATTGAGATAATCACTTTACTAAATGACAGTGATCATACGCATGGAGACCTGCGTACAGAATGCGATCTTCTTATTCATGGGGTTCCTTTACATTACTAGAGGTTGGCAGTCAGCTCTATACGTCTCTACCCATCTTTCGCTAGACAAAACAGCTCTTCGACCCTATTCGATCTCGTCTCGTCGAAATTTTTGGTGTTCCGTCTTTTATTTTGTCTTCTACTTTTATTACAGTCTGGACCAGGTATCACATGTTATGTGACCTGGAGACCGATCGCGCTAAATTAATCTCCACTAAACCGTTATCGGACCGCGTGCGAACCACAACTTATAATACCTTTGGTATCGCGCTATTGATTTGACAACCGTTACAGCCGTTTTGACAGATCGCTCGGACGTTAAAGGCTGTCAGTCACATAGCAAATAAGTCAAGTTTAGCGCGATACGGAATTCAAGCACAGTTGAATAGTAATTGGATTGCAGTATGATTAGAACTGAAATTGGATTAGGATTGAACTTCGATGGTGTAAATTAACACAATCGGGGGCCAAGGCACCAAGCAGGCAACTTTCTTTCTCTAGATGGTTTGAAAAAGCTTCCAGGACTTTTTTTATTTTATCTGATAGAAATATTTACTAACTTACTTTACTTTCTGCGGTGCAATAACCTGTGGTGAGACCTGGCTTCCTCTAAAATTGAATTTTATATTTATCTCGATCCCAGATGATGATAGATGACAAATTTGCTCAGATCTTCCTCGACAAAGTCGAAACATCTCTGCCGAGCGGTCATTTCTGTTGCGATTTGGAGTGGGTCACTATTTTGGGAGATGGTTATTTATAGGCTACAAATATTATGTACCCGGTAACAATGTCAGGAGAAGTTGCAAAGGTCAATAATATTATTTTTCCTATAAAGCGTGCAAGGCGGCGTATTGTGTGTGAGTGATCGATTCGCATGTAGCTGTATTATCGATACTGCTTGATAATTGTCTTGGCCATGGTGCGGTATGATTGGAATTCATTTAAAAAAGATGAAAGTGTAGTGGAGGTGGTTAATTATACTTATGATGCACTACTAATGCGTTTTAGACAATGTCTGGAATCCGAATCAAGTGTTTTTTTTAATCATTCGTAATCCCCGTATGGTTCCGGCTTAGAAAGGACCACCTTATTTCTTCCCGTGGTGGTCCTTCTTTAGGTGGTCATAGGAGGCGACTAAAGGATAATGTTTTTAAGAGCAGTCTGCAAATAAGAGAGTTGATTTCGAAGTTGGTGGGGGGCAGGAAGTTTCCCTACTGTACGAATGTATAAGTACTCTTTTTTTCTACAGTTTCAAAATTCAAAGTCAAAATTAAAATTGTATATTCAAAATAATATCACATAGATAACTTTCAGATGTCATGTTTTTGAATCTAGCACCGCGTCGGAAGATTTTCCGTTGCAGAGAAGATGCGGCAAGAAATTGATATCATTAGCATCCTTTTAAACTAAGAGTCTACCCATCATACTGAAAAAGTTTTACCATGGGAGCAAACCGATGGGACCAACAAAAAATCGGCTGTTGCATACATTTGAGTCGAGTAGACATTGCATATAGAACAACTGATTTTCTCCCATAATAAAAGTTGTTCAGTTTGATGGGTAAACTCTTAGTTTAAAAGGATGCTAATGATATTAATTTCAACCTGTATAATGTGTGCGTTAAGATTGTTATTTTTAGTTAGTTATTAGGTCGTGTTTATGGTATAGAGTTTATGGCCACATCTTTTCTACAGCGACAACACGTTCCGACGCTGTGGTAGCTTCAAAAAAAGATTTTACACTTGATAAGCGGACATCAAGTTCCTAAATTGAATAAATTATTATTTTGTTTTTTGTTATACAAGCAGATCATGAGGGTGAGGTTGTATATTTATGGAATTAACCAGCTCCCAGTGGAGGGTATTCCTTTATTGATGCCTTCTAGGAATGTCTAGATCGTATTTTGAGTTTTAGTTTGAAAAGAACTACTAATCAACCAAACGAATCCGCACTAATTACAACTAAAAATGCTTTCTCCGTTCGAAATCGGAAACGCATCCTACTGCAGTCCAGCGACCGGTGCAATACGAATGCATTAAGCGCAATATACCACATACAAAGTATCTTTAATCAAACCATTTTTATACTTATCCTATTGACATAAGATTTATGTTGGAGGTCTTCTTGTGCGGAATGAACTGTTAGTTCACTTTTCTAACTATGTAGAGCGTGTAATCGTGTAACAATACAGGATGTAGCGGTAACCGGGACATGTGAAAATGATGAGAGAATAGAAGTGGAGTAGGAAGGTGTTTTACTTGCTGCATGGTAATTAATTATCAATAATATCGATGACCTGGGAAATATGGAAATTAAATTCTACGGCAGTCACAGCGAAGCGGAATTATTTTAAGGGACGTATCACACAAGCGATTTTTGAGCGTATGCGTTGACGGAACGATATCGTCGCGATAGTAGTCGTACGTAGTCGCGAACCTTGCATTGCAATATGCGGCGAGAACGCAGCGGAATCGCGGCACTGTCACAGCGCAAGAAATTTGAAGCATCAATTTTTAACAGAACTATTGCTGTCGCATATCGCGCTGCTCCCAAGCAACCGAGCTATCAGTTTGAAAGTGACAACTGCAGCTGGAACTGGTATTACCTACATAAAATCGACGAAAACAATCTCGTATTCCCCAGTTTCCTCCTCCAAATCAAGACCGATTTTAATATTTTTTTCAAGAATAATATGAGAAAGACTTTGGTTGTGTCTGTCCTTTCATTGTTTATATTTGATTGCTGAATGTCTGAACAAAGCGGTAAAATTGAGCAAATGTTCGTCATTTTCCAAGGCTCCTAGTTCTAATAGAGATATAGCAGAGGCGATATACAGGGTCCGTCTTAATATGTTGACACTTTTTTAAGGGGATGATCAGACCGTCAAACAGAACAACTTTCTCTATGACACCATCATCGAAATCGCGAAAAAAAAATCAGCTCTTCCATACAAAACTGCAAACCTACTTGAGCCAAATGTATGGGACAGCAGATTTTTTTTTCGCGATTTCAATGTTGGTCCTATCGAGAAAGTGGTTCAGTTTGACGGTCTGATCATCCCCTTAAATAAGTGTCAGCATATTAAGTTGGACCCTATACAACGTGTTAATGAATTAACGCAAACCTAGAAAGTAGTTTGTTTAGAATTGAGAGCAGAATCGAATTATCATGGTTTCAACATAGGGAATTTTTAAAAAAATATTAAATAATTGGTTTGTAAAATTTAAAATTTACTGAACTCGATCTCAACCGACCGCACAGGCACACTCACCCTACTTACTACCAAAACAAGATTCTTAAAATACATCCATGAGCATGTTAACGCTTTCATTCATTGCTGAAATGATAACAAATCATTTTTGTCTCAAAACTTAAAATGTGAATAACTTTAAATTATAACTATCAAAATAATGAAATTATTGTTTCAATCTAATTATTTTGTTATAAATCAGTTGGGGTGTATGAGGTTTTGCGCTTATTCATTAACACGTTGTATATTGTGTGGTAAAATGTTGTTTGCTGTTGTTTGCTCTAGTGTCATTATCCAGGGAGGATTCAGGAGAATACGTTTGTATGGACTAAATGGATCTAGCCTTTTCTCTTAACACGTCGATGCAGTTCCGACGTCGTTGCGTTGCAGCATCGATCGCAGACGCTCATAAATTTGTGCGTGTAGGTCTCTAAGAACACTATACTAGTATATCGGTTACAGTCAAGGCTCATAAACAGTCAAAACCACTTTTGACTGGTTATGAGTTTTTAGACCCTAGATTTAACTCAGTCAGTTAGGTTAGCAAGGAGTGAAGCGACAAGCATGTTAGGTTTCTTGCGACACAGGGCATGAGCCGAGCGAGCGCAGCGAGTACCTAGTCCACTTGAAAATATAAGGGCACGGGTGGTTTTGACTGGTTATGAGTTTTGACTGTAACATGTAGATCAGATGTTTGTTTTTAGTATTCCGTACCTAAATTGGTAACACGGAATACTTATATAGAGTGATATTGATATCATTAGCATTGTATACATTTAAGTCGAGTAGGCATTGCAGTTTAGAATCGAACAGCTGTTTTTTTGCTCTGCTTAGTTTTCTCCCATAGTAGAAGTTGTTCAGTTTGATGGGTAGACTCTTAGTTTAAAAGGATGCTAATGATTATCAATTTCACCTTGTAGAATCAACTCTGTGTGTCCGTCTATCATGTGAGACGTAGCTTTTTTGTCAAATCCATTTACGATAAAATACAAATTTAGAGTTTTTTTTTATGCAGAATGATGGAGTGCAATGGTAACCGGAAGTTGTAGTAAATTAAATAATAAAAGTGGAATTCCTACTCCACTCTCACTGTGTGTTCCTAGTCGTACGTACTACACAAGATAAGATAAGCCTATCGACACTGTAAAGGAAACATTATTCTTTAGTCGCCTCGTACGATATCAAAAGAAGAAATAGATCGGTCCATTTTAATTTCCATCTATTATTAGGAATGAGTCGAATAAGCGTAGATTTTCTAGACTGTTAAAGAAATTCCTATTGGATAGCATTACCTAAAAACTACGAAACTACCAAAATGTATAGTGACAGGTACAACTATTGTATTGCAACGTTCGATGTACCTAAATAGACAAAATAAGAAGTTAAAATAGCTTGAGCATGATTGTAGCTCCCACAGACAAACCGAGCAATTGGTTTTGCGGGATTCATTGTTATAAGTGTTCACTGTAACCTATGTAATAATAATAAATAAAAAAAAAATAAAAAAAAAAACTTGTAATTACCTTAATGAAATAACAAAATGCCGGTACCTTAGACTACTTATATGAGGACAAGTTACGCGTGTAATTCTACTAACAAACTTTTCTGCCACTTTTTGCGGGGGGCGAGGTAGCACGAGATACGCAACTTTTAATTTTATCCCATTAGTTTAGATTCTAATTTTGAATGTTAAAAATAATGAAAAACAGTGTCGTGTGAACCCCAAACTTCATAAGTTCGAAATTATTGTTCCGCAATTATAGGCTGTCGCGTTTAGTGATAAGGTATGAAATTGTATGTAAATGCGTAAGATCTTTTGATCTTGCACGTTGGCAGAGGGGAAATGCTAAGGCGAGGCGGGTCCGTATATAATTCGTCTAAGGCCGGTACAGTTTAAGGTGCTCCTATAGTAGTGGAGCTTTAGTGTTCGAAACGTCTTCATGGTATTTCATTTCAAGCGGTTCCATGCTTCGGAAGTTATGAAGTTCGTTCGTGCCCGATAATGCCGTTAGATGGCGGTAAACCTAGTCAGGGCCTTGTTGAAGCGGTTTAAAAATAATCTGATATCAAGATGAACACTAATTTACTGTCATAGACTCCCAGTGGACCAGGGTAGTGGAGTTTCTCTTTTAAACTTTACCCTGCCCAGCGGTAGAATTCTAAAGAATGGAACTTATATTCATAGTCATAATGCAAAAAGTTACATCAAATATTAAATAAGGATGTTTCGCTACAATTTCACGTTGAATATCATTTTTAATAGTTGTAGCAAAGTCTCTGACCACCCCGAAAGGGATTATGGTCGTGTTTTGTAGGTCTTGTATTTCCTAGCTGTATTTTTTTTACTAGGTACCTACATTAAGTTGTTGATAATTAAACATCATCAACGGACAATATAAAATATGCTCCTCTACAGGGCACATGCCTTCTTCCACGTAATCGTGGAAGACTTTTTATAGTGCGCGAAAATATATTGACCAATCAGGATGTGCCACCTCCATTCCCTTGCCACGATTGGCTAATTGTTATCGCGCCTTTTCGCTGATATCCTACTTTGCACCCTTTGATTACTAAACGACTTCGGGTTTTGTCAGGGGACTAACGAACGAAGTTTGACTAGGTAATTTCCTGGTCTTACCGTAGTAATAAATATCTTGGACATTGTCACACAAATTATCTAGTCACATTTAAAGTACCAGAATCTAACCTGGACTTGTATTATGATGACTAGACAACGATATAGGATACATATATAGATACAAACGTCCATGACTCGGGTACAAATATTCATATTCATCATACAAATATTTGTCCTTTACGGGATTCGAACCCGCGACCCTCGGCACACCACAGTCTGAGAACTCAGAACATCCACGTTTCACCGTAGTACAGAATCTCTGTCCAGTTTGACGGGGAGTGAGCCCGTCGCCACTTTAACCGAAAAGCCAGTTAGCCTTCCAGTTATATCTTAGCTTTGCTTATTTATATCCCAATAAGGTCAACAGGTCACGTATAAGAATAACATTAACGCAATTGTTTATTTAATTGATTAATTATTTAATTTAATATATTTCACAATTTTGATTTAGCTATTTGGCCTTACAATAGTTCTTATTAATAGAGTTATAGAGCAACAACCACAATATAAAAAATAAAGCGAAACGAAGAAAATAATAAAATGAAATGCAAATTCAGAAAGTGTGAAGAAATAATATAATTTACTAGTAACTAGTAATACAGATTTGACTAGATAGAAGATGGATAATTATGATCATTAAAGATTTTTAAGATAGTTAGAACATGTATGAAACATCGGTAAATCACATTAGTAAAGTGGGCAGTGAAGTATAAAATTAATTCTGAAAAATTCCATTACAACAATTTACATTGTGTTTTCAACAATGTTACTAAATACAGCCTGATTTTAAAAAGAGGAATCATTTTTGCTCATTTTTTTACACTAATAATATTAATAATTATTACCAGAGTTAACCGCGACTCCGTCCGCACAAATAACCAGATTTCAAGTCAGATCATAAGCTATCAAACCAAAAAAGTTTCATCAAAATCAGTTCAGTTGTTTTTGCGCGATTTTGTTACAAATATACAAACAAACAACACAAACAAAAATTCTAAAAAAAGTTGATTTGGAGTCCGGGATACCTAAAAACCATATCGTAATCTTTTTCATGTAAATATCTTCAACGTACAGACACACTTCTGTTACAGTTTTATAACAGTTAAGATTATTATTATCCTTACAACCATTACATTCAAAGGTTCTGTATAAAATCTGTAAACCGTTGTCAAAACATTTAAAAAAATGTTGATCGCAAAATGAAAAAAAAAATTAAAAGTTTTTATAAACTAAAATATACCTAAATTATACGAGCATTGTATGAAGGAACTTTAAGAATACTGAAAAATCAAGGGAACTGTATAAATTAAGTGGCGACCAGCTTGTCTCTACCAGACGATAAAATAATACACGGTAGGAATATGTAGTGTACTTATCTTATAGTTTAGAAAAGTATAAAAATAGATTGTAGGTTTTATAAAATTAAAAGAGTAAAAAAAAAGGTTAAAGTTTTTAGTGTAAAGATAAATATGATTTTACTTAATTCTTACGTGAAAAGCTAACCAAGTAGCCTAAATCCTGACTAAGTAATATATATGGTCCTTCTTAATATGCTGACACTTTTTTAAGGGGATGATCAGACCGTCAAACTGAACAACTTTCTCTGTGGCACCAACATCGAAATCGCGAAAAAAAAATCAGCTGTTCTATACAAAATTGCAAACCTGCTCGAGCCAAATGTATTGGGACAGCTGATTTTTTTTTGCGATAACGATGTTGGTCCCTTAGAGAAAGTTGTTCAGTATCATGGTCTGGTCATCCCCTTAAAAAAGTGTCAGCATATTAAGAAGAGCCCTGTAGAAACATTATTGAAAAGATCATCCTGTATTAATAGGCGTCCATGCAAAATTCCTAGCATTTCTAACCTTAGTATCTTCTCTAGGCTCATCTAAAGGTATTTCTTTCTTAGTAATAAACAGTCTTTCTAGTCTATCTCTCAATTCATCTGGACTTATTGGAGTTGCTGTAGATGATTCTGCAGATTTTTCTCTGTAAAAGTAGTCTGCATGGTGTGGGTGTCTGTGGTAATATCCTGAAAAGAAAACACTTTTATTAGGGTTGTCAAGATCAAGTATTAGTAGGGTTGCCTATACTCCATTCCAAATAAGGACGACGAGATTTTCCGATTCCTATTTAGCTTTCTGGCCAATTCTGATAAGCGTATATAATTTATTTATCAGAAACATGTACTGTCCGACATATCTTGGACATTACTAAAGCTGTTTTAAGAATAAGTGAGAATAAGTGTTTCAAATCTCTGTTTCATTATTAATAAGATAAACAAAAAACCCGACTGCATAAAAAACCTATTAACTGAAAAGAGAAAAACAAGCTCTATAATCACTAATCAGCTATAACAACTTTGTTTGAGCAAATATAATTTGATTCTTATAAGGTAGGTATCGCAAACGGGGACAAAGAAAATTTTTGTTTTGTTATTGATTGGTTTGTCCCCGCCTGCAATACCTACCAAATAAGAATCAAATTATATTTGCTCAAACAAAGTTGTTATAGCTGATTAGTGATTATAGAGCTTGTTTTTCTCTTTTCAGTTAATAGGTTTTTTATGCAGTCGGGTTTTTTGTTTATCTTAATAATTTAGTTTATTTCATACTTTTTAGTCTTGTGTCGAAACGGTAACATAAAAGTACTATAATATTTATATATTTGGAATCGTCTGATTACTAGCTTTCATTTGATACCCATATTGTAATTTTTAGCAAAAAAAAATTGTTTATTCCCCCTCTCTTTTTTAATTCATAGATGTCATCTTGAAACAATATACCCTATGTCACTCTCACGATTTTTACGAATCCAATGACACCTCATACGCTAAAATCCATCAAGCCGTTTGGGCTGTAGGCCGTGCCAAAGAAATAGACATACAAACATATATACATACATACATACATACTTACATACATACATACATACATACATACATACATACATACATACATACGCTCGAAAAACATAACCCTCCTTCTGGCGCAGTCGGGTAAAAATAGCCTTAAATTTTCGTTGCTATTTTGAATGGAGTATAGGTTAATGACATTTTTGAGCAGCTGAACGCAGTTTTTTGCACATTTTTTGCACTTTATTAACTATTGACTAAGATTTTGAAACAGAATTATCTATTCGCATTAATTAAATGTTAAGTGTTAACGGATCGTTAATTTTAACTCTATCATGTTATGTATATGTACCAATTTTTTTTTTAAAGTAAGTATCGCTACTTGTTACTAATTGTTGTTATTTATTATTAGTAAGTTAATTACGATTAACTATAATTTATAATCTTATTGTACCTACTCACGCAGTTTCCTGATTTTCGGGAAAATAATTTATCATCATGATGGAGGATTATTTTTAATACCGAACGGAGTATTTGACGGTATTACATTACATTGGCACGAGGTCATTGAACCTGTGACCGGAAATTACGTACATTTTTACGCATGCTTCAATAATTACATTTATATCTTTTTATATCTTATTTAATTCATGCCATTCCACCCTGAACTAAGATTGTGTTATTATTATGTGGTTTATACAATTGCACGTTTAAAAATATAGTTTATACAGGGTACTACTCTAAGAGGAAGGATCTCTCTTTAAGACTAGAGTGAGCCAAACTAATTGTAAAGTGTCAACTTTTTTGACGTTTAGGTTTGAGTGTGTGGTGTCAAGTAGTATGGACAAAAGGCACCAAGTGACATATGGCCTTATGTTTACGGTCACTTTTCACACACACTAGCTCAAAAAAAAGTGGACAGCCGCATAAACAAATATCTATAGTTCCATCTCCTTATACTATTAAAGGTACGTCAAAAGACAAAAGAGACTAACTACAATCGTCAATTTATGCGGACTCTATGGAGATCCTTCCTCTGAAGGTTTATACAATTGCACGTTTAAAAATGTAGTTTATACAGGGTACTACTAAATAATATGCTGACGGTTTGTTCAGACCATAACCACTAACTGAACAAAGTTCTTTAACTTGATGGTCTGATCATCCCGTTAAAAAACCGTTAGTACATTAAGAAGGATATACAGGGTGTATACTTAAGAGAAGTTTACAAACGAAGTCTGGTGATATTTTCAATACTGACCAATTAAAGTCAATGAAAATTTTCGGAAACAATCTAGAAACTATACTTATATGAAGTCAGATTTTCTTTAAAATATTCAGTTAATTCTAGGATTAATTTAAGATTTGTATGGAAATCTTTGAGGCACGGTAACTTTAAAACTATACATTTTACTAGACCTTAATTACTTAGTATTTAAAATAGCAATAGACTTCGAATTATATTCCCTTAAAAGCGTATCATACTTTGGGTCGTGCTTCGGAATATCAAATTGAACACCATTCACGACGAACCAAACATCGCGAAAAAAGCGTTAGAACAAAGTGACTGTATTGGCATTTTCATGAAAATGGCGTTACTAAAATTGTTCCAAAAAATTTGAGCTTTTGATACCTACGACAAAACCTACAATAGTAATTTCACGCTAACTTAGTCTTAATGCTTTTAAGAAAATAATTTACCCAACTCAATAATTTAAAGTTCTTACCTGCTCCAGAACTATGAGATCCATGTCCATGATGATGACTTGGGCTATCAAAAGAAGTATAAGCAGATAAAGCAGGGCTGCCAAATTGTTCAAAAGATCCTTGATTTCCAAAATTTGAACCTCCACTTCCACTGAAAACTGTTGCGGCTAGTAAGGCAATCTTTGCGAGGAAGAAGGCCTTCTTACTTGCTAGCAAGATAAGACCTAGTATCAAGGGTAGTAGAGTTGATAGTTGGAATTTGAAGCCTAGAAGAAATGGTATCAAAAGATTTCTTGCAAGGAGACGCCCTGAAACATACATGAAAATTAATGGCTATCGTTAAATATCACAGGGTCCTTCATAATAATCTGACTGTTTGTTAAGGGGATGATCAAAAGTATCAAACTGAACGAGACAGCCGATTTTTTAAAGTGATTTTGATGTTGTTCTAATATAGAAAGTTGTTCAGTTTGATGGTCTGATGATCTTAAAAAACCGTCAGAATAAATTTAGAACTCGCAACTATAATATCTTTAAGGTTAGTCAGGACTATCCATTGAAATATGCGTATTAAATGATTCATTTATTGATATAATCAATGCCAATAATGTTTACTTTTCCTTAGATATAATATCGATAAATATATCTGGAAACAATTAAGACACTTTTCTGAACAGAAGTAGATCAATAGGCTATTTCCAAACGCTTGTAGAAGTATGAGGTTCTTTCGTAAGATGGCACTTTCTCTTCAAGTTCAATGTCTTAGCGACCTCGAGAACGATTACTTCACTTAGTTCCATCGTTATTCGATAGATGGTGTTATTATTGATAAACTTGTTCTATCTAATTAATTTAACTGTTATTTTTCTAGATGACATGAATTACAATCTAAAAATGTTGCAAATTTTTTATTTGTTATGTTTTAAGTTGTAGATTCTGATATATCTCTGATAAAAGCAATGTATTTATTTGTAACACACAAATGAATACAATGTTTTTATGGAAATATGATAATACTATAAATACCGGTAGATAGTTCTCCATGAGGCTGCTGATGATAGGTCCGATCCTTGATCCGTGGGTCCATAACAAATTCCAGGATCCCATTGGCTAAAGTAGGCCCAATCCTCATGACTAACCCTGGGTAAATTACACTGAGATCCCAATGTAAGGAACGCTTCGATATTAGATTACTCGCATCTTCCATCATTGATCTAGAAAAATATTTAAAGAAAATAGTCGTAAGTAGGTACATGAATTGGCTTTAGTCTGATTGAAACGAAAATTACGAAAAAAAATTTTTGTTTGGTACTAGAATAAAATGAATCGGTTAATAAATTTACTTAAGGCACATACTGCTTGCTTATAATTATAATCTAAAATTTGTTATGGAAGTAAAATTTTTATCCATTTATTCATGGTGAAAAGATCATACCAAAAAATAGAATCATGCTGACGCTTCTAACACCATCTGCTATTAAGTATTGTAAACATACATTGGAAGCTCGGATAACAGAGAGAAAAGCAAGAACGATGGATACCATCATAATAGTAACAGGTAAGGGTTTTATTTACCGGAAATCCATAGGATCCTTATCCAGCAAACTCGCAAAATCCCTGGGAGTTTTTTCATCTCTGACAAATGAAACACCACTGGCCAAGCTGAAGGATTCAGCTTCGTCATATTTATTAAGTTTATTTAATATTTCTTTTCCAAAACACACACCGACTTCTGAACTTCTTTGAACATTTATACACTGATTCAATTGCGAATCATCAACATTATTCTCCTTAATTTCTTCACCTTCTTGAAGATTCATTTGAATTGGTATAACTCCAATAACTGTTAATAAAATCAATAAGAAAACTAATTTGTAAGACATTGGAGAAGACATTTTTAAGCTCACAGGAAAAACTGAAGAAGCGATGAAAGCAAAAATAAAATTTAAATTTAATGAAGGCTCTACATTTCAAGAATTTGCACGTTTTTAAAGCACCACTGTTTACAATGGGTCGAATATTACGTATAACGAAACTATAACAGGTCGTACTTGGTTTTATAGACTTTCCTTGTTATGTCTCGGTGAACTTTGCCATTGTTTTGGAAGACAGCCGTCACGGGTTCTTCCCACGTCTGGGCCGACAATAGGGTGAAAATTCGATGTAGATAATTTGCAAGGTATCTGCGTGAGCGATCTGCAATTCATACGTTGGTTACATCATGTTTTGTAATGATGCGTAATTTGAGAGAATACCTACAGTTCTCGAATATATATTTTTTTGGTAATATTTGTACGAAATTGATTAAAGAACGGTACGAATTGTAAACTTTATTTTATAAATCTAATCACATCATCATCCGGTCACATCATCACCAGATTAAAAGTTTTTTTCTATTTTTACTCTTCTTTTTTGCAAACCTCAATACTTGGCTACTTTACAGATGTCAGACTATATGGACGGTAGCTATAGTGACTGTTAGCATCTATAAATAAGGATTAAAATATCTCGTTATTATGAGTGACTGATTATTTTAAAGAATTTAACGAACTTGTCAACGGGTACCTATAATCTTAATTATAATAAGTAAATGCAGGGTATGCAGGAAAAGGTGAAAATGAAAAAGCTGTCGGTTAATTATTTTTGTAACAAATTATATAGATTGTTCTACAGTTCTACAAGTTCTTTACCTATATAGGGTCCTTCTTAATATGCTGACACTTTTTTAAGGGGATGATCAGACCATCAAACTGAACAACTTCCTCTATGGCACAAACAATGAAATCGCGAAAAAAAATCTGCTGTTTCATACTAAACTGCAAACCTACAAGAGCCAAATGCATTGGACAGCATATTTTTTTTTCGCGATTTCGATGTTGCTCCCATAGAGAAAGTTGTTCAGTTTGACGTTCTGATCATCCCCTTAAAAAAGTGTCAGCATATTAAGAGGACCTTTAGAAATGGAACGAAAATATACCTTGCATCTACTCTGTAATTGCAGTAATTAAATGACAACTAACCATCCATGAGAATATAAAAACAAAGCGACATCAAAGAATCATCACAGTTGTCGTCAAAAACTGACTGGCGTCACATCAAATATTTTGATGTTAATCCATTTCAAAGTGCATATCATAAATAGGTGCATAATAAACGAGAAAACTTTAAATTTCTTATAAACTCCGTCAACAAGTAATCATTAATATTCCATACAGCCAAAGTTTCTGGTAACCAATTTGGAAATCAGTTTTTAAAACTCTCCAATTATAGTCCTTATAGTAATAGTTGAACACATTATTCCACTACAAACTTTTTAAAAGGTTGTTTTATGACTGTAACACCCATATCGGTGTCATAAATGGCCAATTTATTTAAAAGTTTCTAAATTAACAACTATAAGAGAAAGTGTCTTGACATTATTATCTTTAAATACTGTATTACTAATGTCGAATACTTAGTCATTATAAAACTGCTTATAAAAAGCGTGATTATCATTCATTACTAAATACATTCATCTCTTTTGGTTTGCGTAATCGTGACTATAATTTTTAAACAGTACCTTCAATATATTCGATACTTATAGCACATCTTCCCGAGCCTCTGACCTGTTCATTGTCTTATAACCTGTATGTTTCTTTACTATCAACTTCATCATAACTTTCACCGAGCTCCACTGCATTCCCATCTTTAGTGCTAAGTGTATTAGGTTCATATTTGAGATTTAGATCGTTGTCAGTTATGATGTTTTCAGGCGGGAACGTGTCAGGAGTGAAAGTCAATTTTTTTCTTTTACGTCCGGCTCGAGTAAAAGTTTTGTTTGAATGACGTAATAGTTTCTCAAGTTTACAATGACACCGAGGTTTTGTTTTCTCGTTTTGTTTTATTATGTGGCGTCATTTATGGCGAAGATAATTTGTTTGTGTTTGTTGCTTAGTTGAGTTGAGGATGTTTGCGGAAATTAGTTAATTAGATTTTCATTTTCTTTTCACATTGTTTCGCATATGTGTTCTTTCTTATTTAGCAGAGACACATCTGTAAAACATGTGAAAGCAATAAATGATTATAATTAATTGTTTATCTTATATAAATAATAAAGACAGAGGACTCTATTCTCCCCCTCCTCTCCTTTAACTATTGAATCCTATCATGGGTGAGTTCGACTCGCTCTTGGCCACTTTTTTTTGCTAGGTCTCCAAGTTTAAACTACTGCACAAATGGCGTAGGATGTGTCTCAAAAGATAAGATATGATAAATATTCTTTATTATATTTATAGTGTTAGAAATATTGAGGACTATTCAGGAATTCCTAAAAGACAACAAATTGTACTCGAAAAAGGCGTAATACGAAAGTTATAGGTTTTTTTCAAGCTTTTTTCAATATTATAATGAAATAGATAGAACATAGCTATAACTGTTGTCCCATTAGTATTTTAAAATATGCTATTTATATTTTACTCTTCGTTTTCTTTTTTGTTTCTTAACATTCTACATATATGTATATTTTGTTTATGAATAAAATCAATGACTACTATGTACTAATAAATGTTAAGTTCCATTTACGGAAAGAGAAGTGATTAGATAGTGAGTAGATACTCAAACTGTCATAGTTAACACAATCTATATATTAGGAAACTGATTCTTCCATCACTGATAAGCTTTGCCTAATTATTATAAGGACTAGCCTTGCGGTAGCATTTCCCCTCTGCCACGGTATAAGCACCATTGATCTTGTGCATTTACATTCAATTTTACAACTTATCACTAAACGAGACAGCCTATAATTGCGAAATAATAACTTCGAACTTAGAACGTTTGGGGTTCACACGAGACTACTTTTCATGATTTTTAACATTCAAAATTAGAATCTAAGTTATGGGGAATAAAATCCAAAGTTGCGGATTTCATGTTACCTCGCCCCCCGCAAAAAGTGGCAGAAATGTTTGTTAGTAGAATTACACGCGTAACCAGTCCACATATAAATAGTCAAAGCTGATAAGTATTATTTTTCCTCCCTAAATCGCAAGAACATTATGACACTGCGACTATTTATTGACCTTGTATGCGTACTGTATTTCCTTATGAGAAGTTTATTCCGAAAGCACAAATGCGCGCTGCATATAAACGAAGTCTGGAGATATTTTCCATACAAACCAATTAAAGTCAATGAAATATTTCAGAAACTAATTTCTATGCTTGTATGAAGTCATATTTTCGTTAAAATATACAGTTTGAAAGCTAGGATTAATTTAAGATTTATATGGAAATCTTTGAGGCACTGTAACTTTAATACTATACATTTATCGAAAATCTGACTTCATACAAGCATAGAGATTACTTTATAGATTGTTTCTGAAAAATTTCATTGACTTTATTTGATTAGTATTGAAAATATCACCAGACTTCGTTTGTATGGAGCGCGCTCCGAATTATGTTCCCTTAAAATATATATCTTCATCACCAAGCTAGTAATAATGACCACAAGTATGTAGGGGTAGGAGCCAGGTTTTGAACTTTGTATAAAATAAGATAAAACAGGGTATAAAGAAGTTCGTTAACATTCTTTGAAACTTAGGCTCTACCCATCAAACTGAATAATTGTATCGTAGGACCAACATTGATATCGTTGTGACTCGACCCGAAAGTAGACAGCAGTAGATTTTGGTCCCATAGTGAAAGTTGTTCAGTTTGATGATCTAAAGCACCCACTTACAAAGTGTGTAACGCGTTTAAGTTTAAACCCTATACAGGGTGTAAGGAAAAGTATCATTAACCTTTAAACCACATACTCTAACCATCAAACTGAACAAATTTTACTATGGGAGCAAATCTGTCAGAACAAAAAAAAAATCTGCTGTCCCATACTAAACTGCAATACCTCTTTGACTAATTATTATAAGGACTAGCCTTGCGGTAGCATTTCCCCTCTGCCACGGTATAAGCACAATTGATCTTGTGCATTTACATTCAATTTTACACCTTATCACTAAACGAGACAGCCTATAATTGCGAAATAATAACTTCGAACTTAGAACGTTTGGGGTTCACACGAGACTACTTTTCATGATTTTTAACATTCAAAATTAGAATCTAAAGTTATGGGGAATAAAATCCAAAGTTGTGGATTTCATGATACCTCGTCCCCCGCAAAAAGTGGCAGAAATGTTTGTTAGTAGAATTACACGCGTAACCAGTCCACATAAATAGTCAAAGCAATACCTACTCGATTCAAACGTATAGGACAGCAGATATTTTAGTTGTTCAGATAGGTTTATATAAAAAGGGGGTTGATGGGTAGAGTATGCGGTTTAAAGGTTAATTATACTTTTCCTTACACCCTGTATAAAATTATAAGAAGCCTATACTCATCAAGGTCAAAATGCACCAGAGATGAGTGATAAAAGACTGCTAGTGGAAATTTCTTTGACGCACCTTAATCACTAATCATTTCACGCCTACAATCAGGTGCCAAATTGCAAAAAAATTACGATATAAATATTGAATTTACGACATTAAATTTCCACATGCGCATGATTCGAGTTCCGTACATTAGTCATCGTTGACTTGCTTTCGCCGTGTACGCCGGAGGGCCATCGACTTTCTGTAACTCACGTGTTTTATGTAACCCCCCTCTATTTTCTCCCACACTTCTTTACAACTTTAGATTTGCTGTTAGTTTGATCAAATATCCATGGATAAGCTCTTGAGTTCAGATAAATAAGGTCCACAGTCGCTCGCAGCAGACTTTAGTTATAGGAAAGTTAAAATTTGTCCATCCGTACATGCATGACAGAATACTCTTTAATCCAACGGTATATGATTGAGAATCGTTGAGCAGTTACATCTTACGAAACATATGCCCTTTTCAAATCTGGTTTTGCGGTCGTTGAATTCAAATTGATTTTCTCGACTTCTGTAACTCATTGGTAATAAAGTTCATTATTGAAAGGTAGTATTTTTTTGAACGAAAACGGTTATTTATCGGTGTACTTTAAAGGAAAATCGTCGGATGTAAACCGGACGTAGGAGTGTGTGAAGAGAAATTTTTTTTCTCTAGAAAAAGGATGTCGTTTTTGACTTTGACACAAATATTTCATTTCTGACGTAATATTGATTCTAAAAATGCATTAGAGACCTTAATCAATTATATTTTTACATTGCTTGCTAAGTCGAATACTATGTAGGTACCATAGAGTACTATAATTATTACCGTAGGTACTAACTAAGAATTCGTGACAGTTTTAACCGACTTTGGTAAAACAAAGCTGAAAGATTTCACATAAAACATTAGTATTTATTATTTTTAAATTATTTTGTATATAAAAAGCCGTGGTGGTCCAGTGGCGAGTAACTTTGCCTGCCGTGCAGGAGGCGATGGTTCGATCGCCGTCCAGACCGACTCGTACCAATGAGTTTTTCGGAATTTATTTACGATTTGTAACACCACTGGCTTTTCGGTGAAGAAAAACATCGTGAGGAAACCTGTGTGCTTCTATTTCGAGGCATGTATTGTACCCACTGTCCATTATAAGCGGCGACGAGCTGACCCCCCGTCACACTGGACAGAGTTTCGGTACTACTGGTGAAACGTGGATGTTCTGAGGTTTCAGCATATCTCTGACTACCCCCTCGGGGAATATTGTTGTGAGCATTATGCATATCTATTACAAATGCATGCAAAATTTTCTGACAATATTTCCTTAACACTAACCTCAAACTTAAAGTCGATTTGTCATCATAATATTTCCTTATTGTCGTAATTTTATTAAATATCTTGTGTTTGACTTCAATCGCAATCGTACCTAATAGTAATTAATACCGATATTGAAACCGAGGATGAAACAAGTTTATCCCCAATTCACTTTTCACACCGTGGTTGTAAAGGTTCCAACTTAATATGCTGACGGTTTTTTAAGAGGATAATCAAACCATCAAACTGAACAACTTTCTCTATGGGACAAACATCGAAATCGCGAAAAAATAATCATCATTGCAGTTTAGTATGGAACAGCTGATTTTTTTTCACGATTTCGACGTTCGTTGGTCTTATAGAGAAAGTTGTTCAGTTTGGGGGTCTGATGATACCGTTAAAAATTTAATGCCAAATATTTTTGCCGTCCTGTAGAGCTTTTTATAATTTTGCCAGGCAGCATACAACGCACAAACGCATGAATGAATATTTTTTGTTATGATTTATTAATAAACTCTTCAAATGATGACAAGAATTACTAGCTCTTTTACTGTGAAAATCTCAACACATTAGACCTAACTCACATTTTATGGTGTAGATAAGCTTAATTGGCGTAGCGACAAAGTATAAGACACAACATTATTTTTATTAATCTATTTTGTGTCCACTGCTGGGCAAAGGCATCCTCTCTTTTCCTCCAATTCTCCATATGCACCGCGAAATCGGACCAACCTTTTAGGAAGGTATTCAAATCGTCGCTCCATCTTTTCTTGGGTCTTCCCCGACGTCGGCAACCGCCTTGTGGAACCCATCCTATGTCCATCTTGGTCCATCTCTTTGGGTGCATACGGGTGCAAGGGGTCTCGAACATCATCACCACGAGACTCAAGTCAACCTCACCTGCACGTGGTGCACCGTGCTGAAAAACAAACGAGGCTCTGATGACCCACCAACTCGCATGGGACCAGCGTGGTGGGCTGCGGTCCAAACCCCCTCTTATAATAATAAATAATCCAAAAACTAGCAGAATAACCCATAAAATCGGCTCCAAGTTCCCGGCGACTCGACGGCAAATTTTTCCGTTTCGTTTTTTTGTAATTTAGAAAACATTTTTTGAACGAGCAATTGGTTCTAATAGGAGTTACTCTTTGACTGCTAAGTTTGACTGCTAACTTCACACAGGTTTCTCAGGACAAGTCTTATCTAGTGGTGACAAGCTTGCCCGTCGCCCAATAAAAAAATGCAAAAGAAACCCCGTACTCTATATGAGTGAGCGTAGATCTAACGTTGGGATCCTACACTATAAGTGAATAGTCGTAAGCGGTAGAGCGCGAAGCCTAGTTTGTGTTCCGGTTTGCATCCGGACTTTATGCTTACATGTAATTCATACCGGTAGTTTTATT
The DNA here is from genome assembly GCA_963924505.1 of Agonopterix alstromeriana. Lineage (NCBI taxonomy): Eukaryota > Metazoa > Arthropoda > Insecta > Lepidoptera > Depressariidae > Agonopterix > Agonopterix alstromeriana. Next base: position 8,529,109 of record OZ004682.1, read on the forward strand.
TTGAGTCATTTTAACTTTTCATTTGTGATTATTACTGCCAATTATACGCATGATTTTACTGTAGCAAAATATTTAAAATACAAGTTAAAGATTCACATAAATTTTGTCATCATCATCATCATCTCAGCCGATGGACCTCCACTGTTGGAATGCAATTCTCTAAGCGCAACCATCGTCAAAACTTACAATTCGTCATTGAAACATCGGCGATCTGTCAATTTGGGATTCGCTACGGTTATGTCATGTGTCAAACTCATATATGCAAGAAGGATGTTACATTTGTGAGCTCAACTATGTTTTTGACAGCGATGTAACGCTTAGAAAATTGCACTCCTGGACGTAGGCCTCCCCCAAGGATCGCCACAACGCAACGACCGGTCCTGCCCTCATTAGTTGATGTGTCAGAATTGTAGCATGTGGCGATCTATTGTCTCTGCCCAGTGGGAATAGATAATATTGTTTAGAGCGTACTGCACATCTGTGCACCTGTAGTCCACAGACTGCATATCGCCAGGGATCTCTAAAGGCATCGCATTCAATATAATAACATCTTCTCAGGATGCTGTTGGAGCTATCGCGCTTTTGCGGCGCATCTGGCATGTTCGCGAACGCTCGTGTCGATGGGTTTACCTCTACGCTACGCAAATAGTGTACCGTGCTTCAGAAGGTGAATATGAGACTCAAGTCTCGTAGATACTGCGACTTTATTAAGCAATGAATCAGTTTACAATTACGTGTTTGTACTAAAATAGTTATTTAACTAACATAATCATTTTAACGGGTTCTTACTGTGTTTTTTTATTTATTGTGGAGTTTCCGATATGTGGGCAGTCTTATGTGCCAAGATCACGGGATGACTGTAGAACTACAGGAAGGTTTTTAAGGGCAGACAAATCTGTCTACCTGTCAGTAAAAAATGCGGTACGAATCCTTCGTAACTCTCAAAAACTATGACATTTATTTAAGTTTGATACTAACAGAAATATGGATGTAGAGTCTGAAGTATCGTTATTTTTCAATTAATTTAATTCAATTTTTACGAGGTTACTAAGGGTTTCATATATGCAGTGTGTTTTGAGGTAAAAGGCTAGCCATCTATCATAAACTTAGATGTCATCTTAACTCTTTGGTAACTGCCGGAGGAAGCCACCAACCCATTGTTATCTATTGTGTCTAGTTTAGCCGGGTATCAAGTGGTTAAACCCTTCCATATGCTAAAAATGAGTCTTGCTTCCACTTCACGCATCAAAAGATGTTTTGTTGTTGCAAGGCTCCTGACCACCCATAAGGAATTAAATGATGAATTTATATATTTACTAATTACTCCTTTACCACAATGAGACGGGAATGAACGGGATAGATATAATTACCCTCTAGACAAGCGAGATGAAACGCCCGCCGTGGAGCGTGCTCAGTGAAATTAAATGTGCTACTATTCATAGTGTAGGTTCTAACGCTGGTGTCTAAAAGCATCGCCTAGATAATAAATAAGCTGTTGAATAATGTATGTATGTATTGCTCTTGCGAGGAGTGACTGGATGAATAAAGCTGAGGATAGAGTTTTTGATTAGTGACTGGATGAAGAAGGCTGAGTATAGAGTTTGTGAGGAGTGACTGGATAAGGAATGCTGAGAATAGTGTCTACGAGGAGTGACTGGATGAGGAAAGCTGAGGATAGGGTTTGCAAGGAGTGCCTGGATGAGGAACGCTGAGGATAGAGTCTGCAAGGAGTGACTGGATGAGGAAGGATGACGACAGAGTCCCATAGGTAAATACCTCACAGAGACAAAGCTTCTAATAGAAATAAGCTGCTGAATAATGTATGTATGTATTGCTCTTGACCAATTTCTGCAAACTGCTTCAACTCCGTTGCTGGCGCTGATGCGCTCTCATGTGGCTAACATAGCCATATGAGAGCCCATCATTCTTAGAAAAGATCCTCACACATAGCTGGCACGTGGGCTCGTCGTTTTCATAGTGATATTGTATAGCCGCAGGTGGTCGGGCTTTTAATTCAACACGGTGCTGCCAAAGTAATAGAAAACCTTAAAAAATCTTGTGTCTTTCGAATTTGGATGCAAATTCAAAAACAAATTAAATCTAGTTTTTCGTTCAACAGTTCTCGATGAGTTCCCAAAAGACCGTGTACCGGAAAGCGCAGCGTGCATGGGTAGGCCACCTACAAGGTGGACCGACTATCTGGTGGATGCGGCGGGAACCCATTTAATGAGGGCAGCGCAGGACCGGTCGTTGTAGCGATCCTTGGGGGACGCCTATGTCTAGCAGTGGACATCTATCGGCTAAGATGATGATGTTCAACAGTTACTATATATTATATTTCTATCTATCATCCGCGGAATTCTGAACAACTTCCGCAGCGTCATTAGTTCTAAACCAACTAAAGTCCATATCCCTCTCCTTAAATTAATTTGAAGAATGTCTTATTTTCTACGGGTCAAAGCCAGGGACTGCTGTCGTATCACTAATTGGATTATATCATCTTCTCCCATACATCACTCTTAGCCCTCCTTGTGACAATGCATCTAGCTTATCAAGAAACATGTTCTTGATAAGTAAAATGTCTTTAATAGTTAAAATATTCATTTATTATACAAAATGACGTCTGCAATGGAAATTCGTGCCATAATTTGCCTAAAACAAAAAGTTTAAGTCCCATGTTAAACAAGTCCTCTGTAAAAAAGGTAACTATAAACTCGATGATTATTTGAATGACCAAAATGTCTGGTCTTGACAATGTTACACTATGTAATTTAATATTGAATTTATGTAATTGTACTTTTTATATTTTGTTTTGTTTAAAAGAAGTGTGTTGTAGAGTTTCTGGCCGCATCTTCTCTACAACGGAACACCTTCCGACGCGGTGGTAGATTCAAAAACATGACGTCAAAAGTTATCTATGTGATATTATTTTGAATAAACAATTTTGACTTTGACTTTGACTTTGAAAAGTCAAAACTTCGTACATATTTGTACAAGGCTGACAGCTAGCAGTCTCGTACCTCGTACGAAGACCCCAAATCTCGTATTTGTACGAGGAACCTCGTACGTCTGGCAACTCTGATCTTTATTATAAAATAGCTCTACTATGAATGCAGCATCAACGCACCGCAAGCGCAATTTTTTTGACTCATCTAACATGGTAATACAAAATGTGCGATCACAGTTAAGCGGCCATGCACAGTCCTGCATGCAGGACACGCATTGTACGGCCGCTGTCAAAAATCGGCTTGTTTCACTGAAAAGTTCTAATTGTATTTTAATTTCAACTGGTGAGATATACATGGACCAGCAATCTATTCGGGTATTCATAATTCAGAACATAGATATACTAATACAATAATAAACTAGATTTGACGTAACTTGTAATTATGAAAGATTTTGATAAATTTATGAATGGATTCCATTGATAAGTAACGTCCAAATTGGTCCCCGATAAATAGATCGGAGTTTAGTATGCTCCACTTAAATTATTTTCTGCCTCTCTAACATGCCCCTAAAATGTTGGCAACCAGAAATTATTATAAATCTATTATTTCAATTTCATTCTAAAAGGCAACCTCCAAAACGGTCCATTTTTGTACTACCGAGTGTTATATGCGGCATTATAAAAATATGGTCATAATAGTTCGCATAAACATAATACTAAAACATTATATTTCAACGATATATTTCGTCGTACAACCGAGATTTCTTGAATTTCTTGATGTATATTTTTGTTCCAATTGGGCAAAAATGGCGGAAAAAAATCGGATCGGATTTTGTGGAAAGATTGTTTTGTTGTATCGCTAACTGCGCTATTTGTATCTTCTCTGTATCTGTATCTTATTGATTTAGCCAAACGGCCCATACAAGGACGCATGTTGTCATTTGGTGTACTCCTATGGTTCTACTATAGTGCATTTACACTACATAATTGTATGATTATGTTATCATGTAGCAGCGCATTTCACGACCTAACTATGTCGCCCCCTTTGTCCTAGGTTCCGTGTACGTACGGAGTGAATCGATTAAGTTTTGGTTCGGTTGACCAATGCTTTGTCGTCACTGGTGTGGTCCCCCCATAGTCCGAAGAAAAAAGTAGTATATACTCCCTGAGTAATGCTTGTATTATCATGAAGCTTTTTAAAAAAAGTGAAGAAACAAAAAAGGACAGTGAAAGAGAGACCGGAAGAATAAGCTATTCTGTGGATCATCTACTGCAGGATTTGTAGTCCACATTGCAAGACAGTGAATGGTCTACTTTGGCGTGCTCGTTGCTCGTCCCACATTCAATGAACGGCTTTTGATACGTCGCTTTACGTAGTGTGCATTGTATCGGCAGACTACGTTGTAGGATTAAATTAAGAGGAAAATAACGAAACACTTTATGTTGACCTCTACTTGAAATTTTTGTAAATATGTGTGTATTTTTTTGGTAAACTACAAATAAAAGTTTAAGCTATGCTCTTTGGTTGTTTCAAATAAATTCATCTTTTTTTTTTAATGCAATGTTTATTTTCTTTAGAACGGTTAGTAATTTTTAAGCTAAAGCTCTTTATTGATCTTTATAATTGATGTTTTTTTATAGCTTATGGAAAGGCTTGTTAACAGTTATTGTCATTCACATTCCTCAAGAATAAACCATGATCCAAATATAAGAGTAAGAAGGATTTTAGAAGTTCTAGCATGTTACTATAGAGTAAATTCTAGGTTTACAAACAGTTAAATGTTAAATTGACTCATTCGATACAATTTAGATATCCTAAAAACTCATTCTTCTATTATTTTACTAAACTCAAAATAAAGGTAGGATAAATTTGGAAAAACTAATGGTAAATTCCAAACAAAAGTTATTCTTTGATGAAATAATACATTGTGGTTCACCCAGTTTAATGCACACATCAAAGACCACTGTCTGTGCACGCGTGCATTTAGTGCAAGTAAACGCATCTCGTTTTGCATGATAACAATGTTATATTGCAATTTTTTGTTCATACCACCCACTTTGGTGATGATTGTAATAATTACTGACGTCTTATTTGCATTTAACTATCTGACTAGACATTAAATACATAGTAACATGTATAGACAATAAAATAAAAAGAATGAATTGAGAAAGTGACAACAAAATGGTGAGGTCCTATGCGGACAAAAGGAGGAGACCATGGAACATATCGTTTGTGACTGCGATGTCTTTGCGGCAAAGCGCATGTGCCTCCTCGGAGATGGATATTCAAAACCGTGAGATCTTAGGTTTCTTCCCCTCAATGGTATTTCCTCCTTCATTGACCATGTATTTGAAGGGTGAAGAAAGAAAAAAGTATTGGGGCTAACACAAAAGATCCTAGTGAAAGGCTGAGGATAGAGTTTGCGAGGAGTGACTGAATGAGTAAGGCTATGGGTAGAGTTTGCGAGGATTGACTGGATAAGGAAGGCTGAGGATAGAGTTTGTGAGGAGTGACTGGATGAGGAAGGCTGAAAATAGAGTTTGCTAGGAGTGACTGGATGAGGAAGGCTGAGGATAGAGTTTGCGAGGAGTGACTGGATGAGGAAGGCTGAGGATAGAGTTTGTGAGGAGTGACTGGATGAGGTAGGCTGAGGATAGAGTTTGCAAGGAGTGACTGGATGAGGAAGGCTGGGGATAGAGTTTGCGAGGAGTGACTGGATGAGGAAGGCTGTGGATAGAGTTTACGAGGAGTTACTGGATGAGGAAGGCTAAGGATAGAGTTTGCAAGGAGTGACTGGATGAGGAAGGCTGAGGATAGAGTTTGCGAGGAGTGACTGGATGAGGAAGGCTGTGGATAGAGTTTACGAGGAGTTACTGGATGAGGAAGGCTAAGGATAGAGTTTGCGAGGAGTGACTGGGTGAGGAAGGCTAAGGATAGAGTTTGCGAAGAGTGACTGGATGAATAAGGCTGAGGATAGAGTTTTTGATTAGTGACTGGACGAGGAAAGCTGACGATAGTTTGCGAGGAGTGACTGGCTGAGGAAGGCTGTGGATAAAGTCTGCATAGCTTCTAAGGATGCGGCATATCCCATAGATTATCCACTGCCCGAGTCGGTCTTGTCCAGATAGGTGAACTCGTCGGTGAAAGGTCACGCACACACCATTGAGCCTTGCACTTGTGTATCTTATCTTAGCGCGAATATATGAATCATTGGCTCTGTGGAGTATATACTCGTGTGGTTTCGTGACCTATGCTCAGCAGTGGACAATGAAAGGCTGATGACGTTTGATGATTTTAATATCAATAATAAATGGATCGGCGCAAAGCGCATTTATTAGAAGCACAGAATGTGGGCACCGTCATGCACTTGTTTTGTCATCTCGGTACGTATTTCAAGTATACCTGACGATACGTCAAAGGAAAGGCAATAAAGTTATAGCCTGTAGAATCCCACTGCAGGGCAAAGGCCTCTTCTCACGAATAAGGGTGGGCCATACTCCACGCGGGTCCAGTGCGTGTTGGTGGAGGCAAGTTAGTGGTCAACTTGCTGTCAGAGAAGTTTCAAGCCGCCTTAATAGGCCTCTGACCTGGCTTATCGAATAGTAGGTGAAATACCACTAAACGGTCACCCATCCAAAGACTGACCGGACCAAACGTTGCTTAACTTCGGTGATCGTTTCCAATACCGAACCTCCACTATTCCAACGAGCGCTTCGAAGGAAAGGGAATATTGATTAGCAATGGATTTGACTTATTTTTCTCGTTTGAAATGTTTGCAGGCCCATTCATTCATTATTCCAATAGATACTTGCTATTCAATTATGCTTATTATAAATTGCAGGTTATATTAATGGAAGTTAGTATCATTGAGAAGAAATTTCTACAGAATAAAAATCTCTAGAATGGTAACCATAATTAGTATGACAGTGTTACAGAGCTGTAACAATTATTACAACCGTGAAGCATCCGGGTTTTGATATCATCTTATAATAAGTTGTCGGTAAATTAGCTATCACTGATTAATACCTTTCCATGCCACTGTTCCCGGAAATACAGCCTTGATGTTTTTAAAACAGGGAATAGGAAATTACAGGTGAAACTGAAGCAAAATGCAATTTTATTTGGTATACAGGTGTAAGCTTGAATGCGTTACATACTTTAGGAGGTGCTCCAGACCATCACACTGGACTACTTTCACTATGGAGCCAATATCAAAATCGTGAAATAAAAATCAGCTGTTTTATACATTACCGTCAACATTTTTTATGGAACAAACAATTTTTGTCTCGCGATTTCAATTTTGGGCCCATAGTAAAAGTTATTCAGGTTCATGGTCTAAAAGCTCTCACGTAAGTAAGTGTGTAAGGCATTTAAGTTATATATTTAAAACTAACCGACTGTTCCTAGTGTAATTTGACCCCACGCGTTTACAGAGATTGTAACTTACGATTTAACAGATACTCGCGTTCTTTTCAAAATCAAAGATTACAATAAATAAGCTTAGCAGTAAAAATTAACCATAGATTGTTTGGTCTTCGCTGCGCTCGAATCAACTAAATCTGTAACTATGATATTTTCCAAAATCATCCCCTTTTGTAAAATTGTGTAATTAAAAATCAAGATAAAAACAGTTCGAAGACTGACAAATAACATAAAATTTAAACCGAAAATAATTACCCGACTGCCCCAGAAGGAAACCTAATGTTTGTAAAACAATATACTTTATAGGAAGATGACTTTTTGGAAAATACAGAGACACAACAATAACTAACATTAATTAAAATATTATCATTCTCACATTCTGTAAAAAACAGTCATACCAAAATAAAATCAAAGTTCATCCCACTATCAGACCGATACCTCAAACAAACTACATAAAATGCATCAATGCATCCCTCTCGGCAACGTCCACTGTACCGTGAAACTAAACGCATATAAACGCTAACACTGCTCTAGTTTAAAACACAGTGCCTATATCGCCGACGACGTGCGAACGACAAAATGGTACCACCACAATATCTCCTGATCTTGACCCTCGCAGTCACTGTCAGTGCCAGAACGGCAGCGACAAACCAAAACACATTAGATGAAGGAAGAAGTTCAGAAGAAACCATTTTGGGAGATCTCAAAGTAGCATATGAAACATACAAGGACTGCAGCGGCGGCGAAATTGCTAACTGTCTAAAACTGAAATTGGCTAAAGCCCTAAATAGGGTATCACAAAGTGAAGAGGTGTCACTTCTCAGTGGGGTCACAATCGTAAAAGATAAGGATGCGAAGATCGAAAACGAAGTTGAGGAGGCTATTCCGAGAGGTCTTGACGAGAGCTCATTGGACAACCTTATCTTGGACAAAATCGTTGGATTCATGCAGTCTCATACAATCCAGGTAATATTCTTTGAATTAATTTCTATTTAGCAAGAATTGGGTATTACAATCTATTAGCTTAAATAAGGAAACTAATATCAAGGAATAATTAGGATAAAGCAGACAGCTCAAAGCTCATACACAGGTTCAATTCAAAATAGACCAAAATTTATTTATTAAGGAAAGAAAACGACTCCCTAATCCCCTCTTTTCAGTGCACTGCAGACCGTGAAAGTTCTACAATATTATTAAAATGTCCTTCAAAATAATGAGTTTTGAGACAATAACAGTTGCTAAATACATACTTTGATAACCATGGTAGTGTAATAACTATTAGATAAGATAATTTATTTCGTATACGTAATTTAAAAAAGGAAAAATTTTACAGCCATTTTGCATGGTATTCATATTATATCTTAGAAACTTTTCTAAACCTAGAGATACTTATAAATTGATGAATATACATGTCCAATCGTAAATACAAGCATGATTGATTTCACCATAAATGTAGCACAAAATGTACGTGACATGTTATAAAACAATTTTACGGTCGATCTAGACTTTCAACTAAGGAAAGTATTTATAGTCAACCATGAAACTTTACATAAACGTTTAGTTTACTATTTGATAAGTGAAAATAGATAAAAATGATATAAAAACATTACCGAAATTCTTGACTAAAAGAAGATGACAACACCTGTTCATAAAACAGCCCAAAACATATTCAATGTCAATCATACGTAAATTATGAATGACATTGTGTAACAAGACATAATAGTACAATGACATAACAATAATGAGGGTAATGTCAGATTACCCGACTGTACCACAATAGACACAATTGTTATTCACGACGTAGTAGCATAAAGTCATAAAGACTTGCCTTATGAAGACGTTATAATGGTTAATTACACAGTAGCGATGGTGTGAATGAGCCGCAATAAAGATAAACAAATTTACAATTGTATCACTTTAGAAATTATGTAAACGAGTTTCGGAAGGATAGCCAACTATCAATTCTTGATCAGTTATTCCATCTTATCATCATCATCATCTTCCTGCCTTATATTCCTTTACTTGGGGTCAGCGCAATATGTCGTATTCCTTCATTTATTCCATCCTTTATTCCTCAGTAATTATATTGGAAGTATACCTTTATATAACTGTCAGTTTCTGAAAGGTGGTATTTATAGTAAACATTTTGGTTACTTTGAAAGCAAAAATGATCTTTAATTTATTATATTTCAAAATGGTGATTACAAATTAGAGATAATTGTTATGATTGTTTCCACTGTAATTGCGATTTTGAAATGCAAAGGTTTAGTAAAAGAACATTTAATTAATTGGTATATTGTCACTATTGTACCAAGTGTCAAAGGAAGTAACTACGGATGTTTGAAATGTCATTTGTATGGAGGTAAAGCATTTCATCCAAACACATCATTGTTTTGACGTATCCGATGCAAAGGCAATGCGCTAGAAAACTAGTAAACTATCCAGAGTCATAGTGTGGAACTAATTATTGAGAAGGCATGTTTGAGGCACAAAGAGGAAGGCTTGGACGATAATTAAGAGCAAAGACATGATTACATGCCTATGCTTAATGAGAATAAGGTACACACTCTATTGTAGTAAACTACGTATCTAAGAAAAACTCTTCATTCCTTTAAATCAGGAAGCTCCATAAAATATGCAGACGACACACTCATGTAATTTGAGATATGGACTTAAATTTAAGATATTTTGATTCTCCAAAGAGAATAAGAAAACTATACCGTGGAATACGCTACGTTCTACAACAACTAAAGTATCTGGTATCAAAATTGATGAGTATGTTATGTGAAGGATTAAGAACGGGAATGAAGCGAGAAAGGTAATTTGAAACCGCAGAAGCTGGAAGTGAAGTCTGCGAAAGTCAACGTTGTAATTTGAGATCGGCGTTATAACGTTTATCAAGATAAACATAGATGAAGCGGAAAAAAACAAGTTTGAAAGCTTGCACAGTAACATTCTGAAAATGAAACGTCATTGTCATTTAATTTCGACCTATTGACTGCTACACCTGAAGAAGCTGAGAAGAGGCATGACTTTGTGGATTAGTATAAGCAAAACTTAATTACTCAAATAAGTTTGGGTTAAATGTAACCAAAAACAGTTGTGAAAAAAGTAAGTTATAGCCTGTAGGATCCCTCTGCAGGGCAAAGTTCGTCTCTCACGAATAATAGTGAGAAGGTGTGCCATAATCCATCACGGGGACCTAGTGCGGATTGATGGAGGCAAGTAAGTGGTCAACTTGATGTCAGAAAATTTTCAAGCTGCCTGTTAAAGCTTCTGACCTGGATTAACGAATAGTTAGATACACCGCCGTCTAAAGGCATCATCTCCAGCGTCTCTTTGGAAGTAACGGTCAGGAGTTCGTCCCGGAAATTTTATTTATACCGTTATTTCCCGACCTTCCCCAAGTTATGTGCTGACTGAACCCCTAATTAAGACGCACGCGGCATTCTAAGACGCTCTCAATGCGCTGCGTTTGGATTTCTCGCACGCAGGAAGCAGAACGCATTCAAAATATCTTTATCCCGATAACATGTTAAACTTAACGACATGCAATCGACACGGAATGATGTGATTATTTTATCGTAGCTGTTACAAAACCTTGACCTTACAAAAGTATCCTATGTGCTCATCCATAAAATATTCTGTCTGCGTGTCAAATTTATCCAAATCCGTTAAGCCGTTTATGCGTGATTGAGTGACAAACATCCAAACATCTAAACTTACAAACTTTGAAATTTATAATATTAGTGCGATTACCACAGAATAAATACCTCAATATCATAAAGAAAAGAGTGAATAAGTATCTGGTAAAAGTAATTCGCATTTGGCTTCGTAACCGCTTACGATGGGTGAGATTGAAATTAAACGCAAGCCAATGATAATTATTATATAAAAAACCTGTCGAAATAAAAAACTAGAAATTGTTGCATACAACTACAATATGTCATCATCATCAATCAAATGAATTTGATACTTTTTTCACTTCACTTAATTAAAATCTTGTATAATTATCTATTTTATATTTTAAACATCACATAGTATACACTAACTATGTAGAAGTAGCTGCCAGAGTTTGGGCACTGCTAAATTTTGATATTCAGAATTATGCCTTATTTATAATATTGTTGACTACCTCGAGGAATATATAGGGTCCCTCTTAATACGTTGACGGTTTTTAAGGGTATCATCAGATGGTAGTGTTAATGAAATAGCTTTTTATTTTTTCGCGATTTCAATTTTGGCTCCACTGAGAAAGCTGTCCAGTTTTATGGTCTGATCATCCCCTTAAAAAATAGTCTGCATATTAAGAAGGACTCTATATATTGGCATATCTTATGTGCACGTTTATCAGTTTAGATACAGGTCATCACCCTTCGAATAACGTTACATTTAAACGTCTTCATATATCTCATATTACAACCGTTACTCAGAAAAACCAATCAACATAAAAAAAACATTGTACATAAATTTGAAATTGCATTATCACGAAATGCAATTGCAAAAAACTGCTACATACCGTATGTCGACGCACCGTGACCGCTTTCTAGGTGCATCTCTATAATTGCATGCAATTAATGCATCTTCACTTTTTTTCGCTTGCCACACTCTATTAAGCAGTTTTCTTACAGCGGCCTACTTAATACTTATAACAGTTTCTTCTACTAATTGGTGACTTATTAATGCGTAATGATATTTCAATTAATGGTTATTTATTGAGAGTTGTTTAACGGTTATTAATATCTCACGGGAATTCCAGGGGCATAAAGTATAAATTATCTTAGCAACATTTTCAGGTCAATAAAAAGGAAGTTGTCAGCGAATAGGCTTCAGTTTCGTTATTATCAAGTAGGTATCTTTATCGGAACATCATAATTAGGAGTAGGTATCGTCTTCCTAGCTGATGTTCCGCTGGTTAGCGAGGTTTGCTTCCATTGGGGAACGAGATAGAAAAGACAATGTGGATTTGGATGGAAGGTTGGCGCCTTATTTTTCGCAGTTGTTTTTGGCGTGGATCCAATCATGAATATTTTAGTTTAGAATAAAGTAACAAACAAATCTTGTTATTACATGTATATCCCTAATCCCAGTTGAGGCCGAAGGCTTGAAAGTTGAAGGTTTAGACCATCAAACTGAAGAACTTTTACTATGGGACCAACATCGACATCGTGAAAAAAAAAAATGTGTTCCATACTAAACTACAAATCTACTCGAGCTAAATGTATGGGACAGCAGATTTTTTTTTCGCGATATCGATTTTGGTCCCATAGTAAAAGTTGTTCAGTTTCATGGTCTAAACAACCCCCTTAAATGTTTTACTTGTGTAACACCCTGTATAATTACGTTTACTTCAAGTCTTTATAACTCCGTTCGGACTGAGTTTAGAGATATACTTGTCATAAAAATTTGTTTGTAACTTTATTCTGAACTATAATATTGAAGTTTGATTGATGGCCTCCCTAAAAAATATGTCAAAAAAGGCGCCAGTTTTAGGCATCGGCTTTTGATTTTCAGTTCGATAGACACCCTTTTCACGAGATTTTGATCTGATTTGGACATCTTGACGGCCCAATAGCACAATTCTTTCTGAACCTGCCTACTAATTCAGGACACGGGTTCAAATCCTGTAAGGGCCGAATATAATTATATGATGAATATGAATATTTGTACATGTCATTGACGTGGCCGTGGCGTGGTCGTAGCCGTGGTGGTCCAGTGGCGAGTAACCTTGCCTGCCGTGTAGGAGGCGATGGTCCGATCCCCGTCCAGGCTGACTCGTACCAATGAGTTTTTCGGAATTTATGTACGATTTTTAACACCACTGGCTTTTCGGTGAAGGAAAACATAGTGAGGACACCTGCGTGATTCAATTTCGAGGCATGTTTTGTACCCACTGTCCAATATGTGGCGACGGGCTCACCCCCCGTCACACTAGACAGAATTTCGGTACTACTGGTGAAACGTGGATGTTCTTAGGTTTCAGAACATCTCTGACTACCCCCTCGGCGAATATAGTCGTGAGCATATGCAGATATGTCATTGACGTTTGTATCTATAGTTATGTATTCTATATCGTTGTCAAGTCATCATTATACAAGTCCGGGTTAGATTCTGGTACTTTCAATGGGACTGAATAATCTGTGCGACCAAGTGCCTTATTCTTGGCATGCATGCATAATTGTGCTTACCGATTGATTTTTTTTACCGTTCCGAACCTTTCAGGGCTGAACTCGGCTGTCTCATACATTTGAATCTAGTAGGCATTGCAGGTTGGTATGGAACAGCAGATTTTTTTTACGCGATTTCAGGTTTGGTCCAATATTAAAAGTTGTTCAGTTTGATGGTCTGAACCACCCCAGAATGTTTCGAAATGGTAAAAAAATCTCCCGGTATACCCGAAGGTAATCAAACCAGAGATAAATTGTTATAAATAAGCATAATTATTAAGAATCCAGAAATAATTCCCAAACTTTGTCGATTGTGACAGGTAGTACCTAAGCAGGTTGCTATTTTTAAGTGGACAAAATTTGCGCTTCGAAATGCAGTAATTACTCCGAGGTTATAATAATTACTTTGATATCTCAAATTAAAAATAAATTAAGTATCAATGACCGGCACACACGACTGTGTTCGTGTATCTCGCATGCCGTTCGTACGGAAACGTTTGAAATTGTTATAAAACAGACGGAATACAATTAAATATAGGTATATTAGTTTGTTCGGTAATGTCCGCCCTCTAATAACTTCTTAATAAGTACTTCCTATCCTTATGTTATGCCATATTTTTCATATTCAGTAACCGTTACAAATCGATCTTTTTTAATAAACTCGTAGTGTTTAGGATCCTAACTAAGCGAATGATAGACTTCCTTTTCTGCAACTGAACTGACTGCTACAAAGAAATAGGGATAATTTTTTTTGGAGTTGCGTGGCTAGTTGATTTGCGGTTTGATGTATTCATGCGCAGTTTTGCTGACCACGTAGCTCCACCATTTTGTATAGCTCTAATATGTTTTCGTTTAAAAACAATACTAGAACTTATGTAAACCACTTGACATTGGCAGAATTGTAGTACTAGATAGGAATGGTTCATTAATGTTGGCGGCCCGATAGCACAGTCGGTGGTGAACCTGCCTGCTGTACTGAGGGTCGCAGGTTCCAATCCCGTAAGGGACAAATATTTGTATGATGTATATGAATATTTATACCCGAGTCATGATGTTTGTATCTTTTTATGTATTGTTTAGTCATCATAATACAAGTCCAGGCTAGATTTTGGTACTTAAATGTTACTAGATAATTTGTGTGACTAACGCTAAGTTGAAGAAACACTCATTAGAGTTAATCCTCCATTAAATCTCTTGTTATCTTTTACTACGTCAACAAGTCAAAAAGTGACAGCAAGAGATTTAATGGAGGATTAACTCTAATTTGCGTTTCTGCAACTGAACGTAAGTCAAAAAATGCGTATTTTGGCCTTTGTTATTGTGTTAAGGACACAAAATATTGTTACTTTTATTATTTTTTCGTCTGTTTTTGACCAAAAAACCCTTCCTGTTAAAGTTATTTTTCATCACATTGTTACTTAATTCTAACTTTTGGAATTTCAGATCAAATTCCCGGCCGGCTCCGACCTGCAACGCTCCTTCGACGAAGGTCGTTCCCGAAGGAAGAAGATCGCTCCACTCCTGGCCATCCCCCTCCTCATTGGTGGGATGATGGTGCCCCTTGCGTTCGGAGCTTTGGCTCTCCTCGCTGGCAAGGCCTTGATAGTCTCTAAACTGGCTCTGGTCCTGGCTGGTATCATCGGTCTGAAGAAACTCCTGTCACCGTCCGGAGGTGGCCACGAAGCTCATGAGGTCGTCGTGTCAGCTGGACATGGTGGCTCTGGATGGAGCAGGTGAGCTAAATAATTATTATGTACTTAAGAATTGCTAAACTAAAGTGGCAGTGGGCGGGGCACATTGCTCGCAGAACCGACGGCCGATGGGGCCGAAAAGTTCTCGAGTGTAGGCCTCCCACACGGTGGACCGACGTCCTGGTGAATGGGGCGGGAATCCGTTGGATGAGGGCAGCGCAGGACCGGTCGTTATGGCGATCCTTGGGGGAGGCCTATGTCCAGCAGTGGATATCCATCGGCTGAGACGATGACATAAAAAGCCTTTATTTTCCATACCTCATTTTACATTTCAAATGTTGCTAGTCTTGTTAGTGAATTCACAGTGAATAAGTTAGTATGGTTAGTAGTTCAGAATCTGAGACATGAACCCTTCTTTGGTTAAAGGGCTCCTACAGATTCTTTCACGACTCTCTGTGTTTTTCCCACGCTCATTCAATTCTTTCCAGCGATCTGTAAAATGTCATCAGCCCACCTATTATCTGGCCTACCTACATTTATTTTGCCTGCTGGTCCATCGTGTAGTTTGTAATGTCCACCTATTATCACAACGTGACTAACACTAACGTGAGATGTGTCCAGCCCATCGCCATTTCAATATAGACAAGAATATGTCTTACAGTTTACATTTATTATATATGGTTGATATATGTGTGTGTATACAATGGAGTGATCATGTATTTGGCCTTTCGTATCATAAAGACTTGTTGGCAAAATTACCTATCCAAACGACCAAAAAGCTAATCGCATAACTAGCAAATAGTCCTAACAGCAAAAAGGACATGAAATGCTTTATCTCAGTTTATCTGATATGTGCAGGGCTGCAATCGCGGTAAATATTCGATGATGGAACCGTGATTGGACTACGTACGAACC
The DNA here is from genome assembly GCA_963924505.1 of Agonopterix alstromeriana. Lineage (NCBI taxonomy): Eukaryota > Metazoa > Arthropoda > Insecta > Lepidoptera > Depressariidae > Agonopterix > Agonopterix alstromeriana. The sequence continues at coordinate 8,545,252 of OZ004682.1, forward strand.
ATAACTTTTCACACATTTGTTACTGCGATAATCGCGGTACTGCTCTTGACAACCGTTAGAGCCGTTTTGACAGATCGCTCAGACTGTAAGGGCTGTCAGTTACATAGAGTTTAGCGCGATGCGGAATTCAGCACAGTTGTATAGTAACTGGATTGCAATGTGAATAGATCTGAAATTGGATAAGAATAGAACTTCGATGTTATAGCTTAGCGCAATCGGGCTCCAGGTTGGATTACATTTAGGCCAAATTACGTTATTGTTATGAACTACCCATATACTCTCAACGTGAGAAGAGCAATGGAAATAAATAAATCATCTGATGATGATATCATTTATTCAACTTAATGAAAGTCGAATGTTTCTAAATTATTGAACTTTGGCCAAATGGTTAGGTTGTATTGAAACCAGTAACGGATCTCTCTCTGCATTCGAAATCAACATTAAATAGGTACCTATTATTAATCGGTATATATGTAATCGGATATAAACTTCTAATGAATGGATGGGATGGAATAGGTTGATATTTACAACGTGTTAATGAATAAACGCAAAACTAGAAAGGAGTTTGTTTAGAATTGAGAGCAGAATCGAATTATCATGGTTTCAACATAGGTTTTTTTTTTTTCAAAATATTTTTTAATTTGTTAGTAAAATTTAAAATTTACTGAACTCGATCTCAACCCACCGCAAGGGCACACTCACCTACTACCAAACCTTACTTACTACCAAAACAAGATTCTTAAAATGTATCCATGAGCACGTTAGCGCTTTCATTAATTGCTGAAATGATAACAAATTATTTTGCCTTAAAACTTAAAATGCGAATAACTTTAAATTTTAGCTATCTATATAATGAAATTATTGTTTCAATCTGTTGTTATAAATCAGTTGGGCTGTATGAGGTTTTGCGATTATTCATTAGCACGTTGTATAATTATCTGCTTTCTTACAGATTTTTGAATTCCAATTTTATTTAATTTCAGGTCAATGGAGAAGGCCCAAGACATGGCCTACAACGCGTACACCCCCCAATAGCCAATATAAAACCACCAAATACGTTTAATTATACGCAAATCATAAGGAACAATCGTTAATGTTTTGTCTACTACACTAATTATGTTGTACAGAATTTCTGATTCGGCGTTCCAAACAAAATTTATTTATTTATTTATGATTCGGTTGAAAAAAAAACGTCGGGCCAGTGATTCTTTCAATTGAGTATGAAGTTCTTACAGAATCCGAAATTAGAGCGAATAGAAAAACAAGTGAAGTGCAACAAATGGTCAGTATTATGGAACAAAAAGAGATATAGAAAAGTCCTGGTGGATTAAAAAGTATTCGTTCGTTTCTAATTAGGGTTGACGACAAATGGCTTGCAAGTGGACAATGATAAAGATAGACTGAAGCTTATTGAGTTTGAGAGGATTCTTTTAGCATATTATTATGCTGTTAAGGTACCACAATACTCCCTTTGAAAATAGAAAAAAGAATTTCTATGGTATATAGTTAGACCCATCGATAATTATTATAAGAGTATGTATGTATGTAAGTATGTGCAACGCGTGTATATATTGTGAGTCTTTGGATTTTGCTTTAAATTATTTATTTTATCGATTGTCGATGAGTGCCGTTTATCCTTATATATATATTTATTATAACAGTATTTGTATTTATGTAATTGGACTAGTATTTATGTGTATTTTATGGTAATGAATATTATATATATTACAATGGGCATATATTTTTCAATAAAAATCAAATATTATACAAATACAATTTATTTTACAAATAATTTTAAACAAATATTTTATGTAATGAATGTAAAGAATGATTAAAATTATATTACAAGTATATAATATCCACATGTACATATGTAAATAAAATATGCATTTATTTAGTTTATTATATCATCATCATGCCAGTTACGACAGAACCAAATATTATGTATTCTAATTTATTTTATCTAATTAATGGATCTCATATTTATTTTATATCTATTTCTCAAAGGTGCTCATTTAATACAATGTAAATATAAAAATATGTGTAATTTATTATTTATATTATTTTCGTTATTTAACGTTATGTTCCAGTCAGTTCATTAATTTATTTAACTTATTCATAATGCAATGTTATCAATTAAACTGTTGGTTACTCGAAATCTGTTGTTTTTTACCCTTAAACTTTATGATATTTCTTATATTATGATATTCATATAAAATTGAGTACACATAATGTTAATATTCATATTTGATATCCGATTCAATGTTTAATATAATAAAAATGTGTCTTTTTATTGACCTAAATGATTTCCACCATTGCCGTATCTTCATAATATAATAAACATTTTTCAATTAGTAAAAATTTTAAAATGATTTAAAATACCTTATAAATGAAAAATTAAATTTTTTGCGCTATTCCTATCACCACCTTGACAACTTTCGCCTAATATATTTAAATATGTCAAACTGTTACTCAATACAATATTTCTGTTCCGGTACACATATGGTTCAAACAATGAAAGAAAAGAGAACAGACACAGTCATGCATAATGTAAGTATTAGCATTGTTGCCAAAAATGATGTAAAATATGGCAAAGAAAATATGCCAACGAAATCGTAATGCGGTTGTAACATAATAGTTTGATTTTTGCAATAATCTTTCTTGTTTCAAATCAGAGGGCAGGAATTGAAGTCGATTGCACCCGGGAAAATGAGCCAAAGTTCTAACACCTTGGATTCCGATAATGGACGTCGCCGTCAAGGTTGACCTCGAACGAGATGGAGAGATGACCCCAATACCTTCAATGATTGACTGGAGCTGACTTAAGAGCATACATGGAAGATGAGGAGATGGGAGCGTTTTTCCAGTAGTGGGATGAAATAGGCTTAAAAAAGATAATCTATTCTGAGGTACTAACTATTCGATCATTGATGACATAGAATCGATAATAGAAGGAAAAAGAGGTAAAGGAAGACATAGACAGAATTTTGTAGCACAGGTGAAAGAAAAGAAGTCTAGGCACTTTCAGAAAGGTGTCAGGATTGAACGAACTATTGGCGGAAGCACTACCCACAGCACAACTTATCAATGATGAATATTTCGTTAGTAATTTTAGACGATGGAGATGGTGATTGGATTTCGGCCATACAACGAGGGATATTGGCCATGCAGCATCAATTACGGCCAAATTCCGCAGGATGACAATAATCTAGATTGCACATTTATGTATTTCATTTTACTTTCTTTAGTTTTCTTTCGTCTATTTCTTTTACAGTATGATTTAAATTAAACTTTGTGCCTGAATTGAGCCTTTTATACTGAATAAATAATACGCTAAATTGAAAGATCCAGTATGATAAGTAGTAAACCCATCGCTACTTCTTATATAGACCACAGAATTATTAAGGCTTTTTTGATGACTGTACCACCCATATCACTTGCATCTCACTAAAAAGTTTAGGACGCTGACCTTTGAGTGAAAGTTGTTGAACCAATAGAATCATTGAATGTTAATAGGTCATTCGAGCTATCTCTTTAGTTATGCTGTGAAGTATAATATTATTAGCATAGCATAGAATATGCTCACGACTATATTCCCCGAGGGGGTAGTCAGAGATATTTTGAAAACTCTGAAAATTCACGAAAAAATTCTGAAAATTCACGAAAAACATATACGTCCACGTATAATGTTATTGAAGTTTATTAATTTAAGTAAGTATGAAGATTATTTTTCGCTTTGAATCATTCACTTGAATCATTATCGAGACGTCATTGTATCCCGAAACCCTAAATAAATGCTATGAGAGAATATTGCTACAACTGCAAGCTTAAAAGTATTATTGGTAGCAATTTTTCTACCCGGAAAAGGATTATGGTTTTCACTTTTTTTCTACTTTGGTAATATAAATACGAAAAACAAACGACGAATGTCAAATGAACGAATGTTATATAGAGATTTGAAACCCACACAATCCCGCAAAGGGGTCTCTAGTCCTTGACTGAGGCAGTAGAAAGTGGTTAGTCCAGTCTCATATAACAAGTAAATTCTTTCACATCCTGGCTATAACTATTTCTATGGTCATTCAACTTTAAGGCCTGGAATTTACCAAAGCGAAGCTGTATACTCGTAAATCAAGTAATCGAACCTTGACAGAATCAAACTACTTTATTGGTTGACTTTACACATCTCCGCTCCGTTCCGCTTTGGTGAATTCCGGGCCTACTGGTATAGTTATGGCCCTTTTAAATTATAATGTTCTTATAAAGCGTCAATAGATAGAAATCGAGTTTACTCGAGTGTTAACTCAATTTCAAGATCATTCAATGTACGACATAAAACATTATTTGTTAATTAAATGCATGAGAAAGAACAAGCTTCAAATCTGCAACACGCTTCGTCAAAATGGCAAAATGTCTGTGTCTGCAACATGCTTTGTCAAACAAATATATAAACAGTATCCCAATGAGCAACATGATCTTCAACAATCGATCATTTAAATATTTTATTCTAAGTTGTAATTAACTAAAATTAGCTACTGCTATGAAGAACCATTATTTATAATTCTATAAAACAACAAAATTGATATTAAATTACAAAGAGTAACGTGATCGGGACCGGATGTTAATAGTCATAAAGTTTAAATAATTTACTGAGCTATTTTGAAGACAATTTGATATAGTCAAAGTATCAAACGGGTCGTAAGAAAACCTGCATACGCTGAAGAAGAAATTCTGATGCGTATGCGAAGTCTATAAACCCACATTGGGCACGCATAGTGGCCTAACGCACAATACACTCTCGTATGTAGGCTGATGATGATGATCGAATGGGTCAAGAGAATTCACTGTTTATATAGTCTGAAGATAATGAAAAATGTGTTTAAGATACATTTGAAATACAAATGACAGTATGGTATGGAAGTGTTAATAATTTTGAATATTTGATAAAAAAATTATGAAACTTTCTAAATCATCTAAAGAGAAATAATGAATCTAAATCATAATTGTATTTAGTATGGTTACATTAAAACCATTGCGTTAAAAACGTTACCCTCCACGCCTTAGCTGGGTAAAAGTCCTTGACCAAGGTAATAGAAAGTGGTCGTCTCATTTTAATAAGGAAATTCCTACACTTCCTAGCTATCTGTTTATATCAAGATTATGCTGCGCTAGTTTCTAAGATTTCTTCTAAAGATTTAAAAACTGCTTAACTTATCAGATCCTGGGTTGATTGATTAACGATTTTGCCTTTTAACAATAAATATACAACGTGTTAATGAATTAACGCAAAACTAGAAAGTAAGTTTGTTTAGAATTGAGAGCAGAATCGAATGATCATGGTTTCAACATAGGTAAATTTTTTACAAAATATTAAATAATTTGTTTATAAAATTTAAAATTTACTGAACTCGATCTCAACCCACTGCTCGGGAACTCGCACCCTACTTACTACCAAAACAAGATTATTAACATACAGGGTCCTTCTTAATCGAAATCACGAAAAAAAATCTGCTGTCCCATCCATTTGGCTCGAGCAGGTTTGCAGTTTTGTATGGAAGAGCAGATTTTTTTTTTCGATTTTGATGTTGGTTCCATAGAGAAAGTTGTTCAGTTTGACGGTCTGATATTCCCCTTAAAAAAGTGTCCGCATATTAAGAATGACCCTGTATGTACATGAGCACGTTAGCGCTTCCATTCATTGCTGAAATGATAACAAATTATTTTTGCCTCAAAACTTAAAATGCGAATAACTTAAAATTGGATGTAACAAAATAATGAATTTATTGTTTCAGTCTATTTATTTTGTTATAAATCAGTTGGGGTGTATGAGGTTTTGCGCTTATTCATTAACACATTGCATATTAATAAATTATTGTTTTCGAACAATAGCTGTGTGTTGGGCCGTTAAAGTGACGGATGAAAAACGACTGCATGCAGCAGAGATGCGAATGTTGAGATGGATGTGTGGGGTTACTAGAATGGACAAGATTAGGAATGAGTATATTAGAGGAAGTTTGAAAGTGGCTCCTGTGAATGAAAAGCTGCGCGGTAATCGGTTATCGTGGTATGGACATGTGATGAGAAGAGATGAGTGGCATATTACAAGATGAATGTTAAATCTGAATGTGGATGGCTGCATGAAGAGAGGACGACTAAAGAAAAGATGGATGGATTGTGTGAAAGATGACATGTGTAAAAAAGGTGTTTACGCTGAAATGACGGCTAAAAGAGATGAATGGAGGAAGACGACATATTGCGCCGACCCCAAATAATGGGATGAGGGCAGGAAGAAGAAGAAGCTGACATCCATGACAAGTGGCGACACGAGCTCACTCTCTGTCAAGACAGAGTTTCGGTACTACTAGATAAAAGTGGATTTTCTGAGGTTTCAGAATATCTCTGAAGTGATAATGAATAATTACAAGCCTATAACATTCCCTTTTTTTGTTCGCGTATCAAAATAAAATATAGCTTATATTACTCAGCAATAGGTATAGCTTTTTAAACAATCGGTTCACAAGTTCAAGGTTATAATTTCGAGAAATGGTTTGTTGGTTCCACGTTGATCTGCTAACACCTCATAGAAAACAAAGGTGTATGTTATTTATATTCCAGTTGAACCTAACAATAGTTTTCGATTCATATTCGCTTTCGCTAAGAAGAGCAAAAGCGTCGAAGAAGAATAATAGTCATTAGAAAATGAAACTGCTTTGACAGCATTGTGCTGAATCATGTAATTTTCTTTCATAGGCTCTATGCCTTCATTGTGGAAATTGAAAATTGGCGTATAGTGACTATTACGATGTGTTACAAAATTGATAATAGCATTTTTTGGGCGTCAGTGAGCATTATTTGTTCTTTCATTCATTTTACCAAAAAATATTCGAAAGATCAGCTACTCAGTACATAACCTTGTCAATATGAATATATCAAAAATTTCTAACACATTTGACCTACATTTCTTCTCATTGCGTAACACAAAAAAACTACAACCATAGATACAAAAAAGAACAAATAACACTGGCACAGTAAACTGAAGAAAAAAATATTTAGGTTACGTAACGAAAGCTACTTTGTGGGCAGCTTTTTTTTAAAAAGAAAGCGAAGACTGGCCGGTAAGAAATTTAAACTGCGTTCCACATGACGATACAGGTACATGAATGGCACTTGTTTTTAAACTTGTCAGCATCTTGATGCATGTTCCATGTAAAAAAAAAGTGCTGTCAGCGGTCGATACTAAAGAGATTTAGATCTTGTTTCGGATTATTTTAAGGTATTCTGTTATTATTATAGAATCGAATGATGATTTATCTAGAATTCTGTAAGCTTGTTTTGATGAAATGGTTCAAAGTCTAAATCAAGTCAATTTCATTCTGTTACCTTAAATTTAAGTATACTTTTTAAGATTCCGTAACCATTGGGCGCCAAAGGGACCCATTATTATAGACCTACGTTGTCCGTCCGTCCGGCCGTGCGTAGTAACTGTAAAGGGATGTACCTTTTGGGCCGTAATAAACCGAGCCAATGCCGAAATCACAACAAAAAATCAGCCGTTTCATACATTTAGGTTCGAGTAGCCATTAACGTTTTCCATAAGATAACACTTTTGTTTTATTTCCATAGGGAAAGTTGTTCAGATTGATAGTCTGAAGTACCACGTTTTTTACGTAACGCAATTTGATTTTTCACCCTGTATAATCAATATATTGGTAAAAAAAATTAATTACATAATATTATAATGCCTCATACTTATGCTTGATTTCAACTTCCGGTCATAGACAACGTAACAGCTGCAGCTTGAAGACCAGTTTCTTAAATTTATGGTAATTTCAACTAATTTGTTACGGAGAAACTTATCTGTATCTTAATTTTTATATAAGAGACAATCAAATTACATGTTAGGTCATTGAACTGCAATCAGGGGTTTATTCTCGGGTTACTTCTTTTTACCCGACTGCCCCAGAAGGAGGGTTATGTTTTTACATAATGCTACCATAGCAAGGCAAGGCATTTATTGTACCCACTGTCCATTTAAAGAGGCGAGGGGCTCACTATCCGTCAACTGGAAAGATTCGGTACTACTAGTGAAACGTGGATGTTCTGAAATTTCAGAATATCTCTGACTACCCTTGGGGAATATAGTCGTGAGCATATGTTTATGCTTACCCTAGCAATACAGGGTGAAATTGATATCATTAGCATCCTTTTAAACTAAGAGTCTACCCATTAAACTGAACAACTTTTACTATGGGAGCAAACCAATCGGAGCAAAAAAAACCAGCTGTTTCATACTAAACTGCAATGCCTAGTCGACTCAAATGTATGCAACAGCTGAATTTTTGTTGCAATTTTGGTATTTGCTCGGTTTATTTAGGTACAAAAGGTATACATCTCTTTATAGTTAAAACGGACGGATGATCAATTGGATGAACTATTTAAAACTAGACTATTTTCATTATGGAGCTGATATCGAAAAAATCAAAAGAATCACCTTTTCCATACAAAACTGAAGTAACAACTCGACTTAAATGTATGGAAATTTCTTTCTTAAGTTTCCTGATCCGACATGTGCGAAAGAAAATATTTTTTTTTGCTCTATTTTAGTGATTATATTTTTCATAAGATCTTTAGTGCATTCTAATTCATTCTCATCTCCCAAGTGCGGATCAGGAAAGATAAAAAAAATTTTAGTCCCATACATTTCAGTCAAGTAGTTACTGCAGTTTTGTATGAAACAGCTGATTCTTTTGATTTTTTATCGAAGCTCTAGAGTGAAAGTTGTTTTGTTTTAAATATTACTAGGGTCTTGTTACACCCTGAATACTTGGATTAAGGGGATAAAGATTTAGATGAAAGTAAAATTAATTGATATGCCCAAAGCGCGTTAAGTTGAAGCACACAAGTGTCCGTACAAAGTAGCACACTTTGTCTGTCATCTCGGTACATATTTGAAGTGTACTTGTCATTTGTTTTGACTTATTTTTCTGGTTTGAAATTAATAAGGTCAACCTTTAATTTTACTTTCATCTAAACATATAGACGAACAAAAAATTTCATACAAAATAATACCCTAAAAAACCTTACGTTATGGAAATAATTTGATATAAAGGTTGCAAAATGATTCCAGCCTCCGATGAGTCAGTATAAGATCGATTCTTCTCAAACTTGTGTATAATAACCACAGATTTTTCTGTCTAGATTCTTTTTTTGAAAAAACATGCGTGTTTTGTGTCCGCTGTCCATACTGCGCGGGTTCGATGTCCAAGCATTGAAATTGTAGGAAAATCTAAAGTGTCAAACTCTTTGACTATTTATATGTGGACTGGTTACGCGTGTAATTCTACTAACAAACATTTCTGCCACTTTTTGCGGGAGGCCAGGTAACATGAAATCCGCAACTTTGTATTTTATTCCCCATAACTTTAGATTCTAATTTTGAATGTTAAAAATCATGAAAAGTAGTCTCGTGTGAACCCCAAACGTTCTAAGTTCGAAGTTATTATTTCGCAATTATAGGCTGTCTCGTGTAGTGATAAGGTGTAAAATTGAATGTAAATGCACAAGATCAATTGTGCTTATACCGTGGCAGAGGGGAAATGCTACCGCAAGGCTAGTCCTTATAATAATTAGTCAAAGGTCAAACTCAAACTCAAAATGTTGTATTCAAATTAATATCACATGGATAGCTTTCTGACGTCATGTTTGACTCTACCACCGCGTCGGAAGGTGTTCCGTTGTAGAGAAGATGCGGCCAGAAACTCTACAACACATTTCTTTAAAAAAAAAAAAATATATACAAAGTAATTCAATTCAATTCAATTTTTGTTTAGTGGCATCCGATGCGTTATCACAATTCAGCCAATGTCTCGTTATGTGGATAGTATATGAAGGAAAATGATCAGTAGTATTTATTAAGTCTAGAGTGGCAGTTTTGCCAATGTAAGTAGGTTATGATCTCAAGTGATTGTTTTAAGGTTAAAACACAAAAGAGTTCACAAAATGGTGGAGCCACGTGCAATCCCAACGCGCCGATACGCACGCGTCCGTACTCCGCCAGAATTGCAGCGCGACTCCTATACAAAGTACACTAACAAAATACAATATTTAATTACATAGTGTAACATTGTCAAGACCAGACATTTTGGTCATTCAAATAATCATCGAGTATAATAGTGACTTTGAGGCATAAAGATTTCTTTTCAATGCTTTTCTCCGCAGAAAAGACTGCGGTGTTACAAATCATACACAAGTTAGAGCAGAATCGTACATAAAAATTAATCTGGAGTCATTTTGTAACTCACTTGGGATCAAACTAACGAAGAATATATTGTAATATTACGTTTTGTCCTCATTCCTTTTTGCGCCACCTGTAACGGTCAAATCTTATAATAACTGTACCTAAGTTTTCCTTAAGTGAACAATTTTTTGGTTAATTCAATTAAAACACACGTACAGTCACCATCACATATATCGTAACATAGTATGTATGTATGTATGTATGTATGTATGTATATGCTCACGACTATATTCCCCGAGGGGGTAGTCAGAGATGTTCTGAAATCTCAGAGCATCCACGTTTCACCAGTAGTACCGAAACTCTGTCGTGTCGTGAGTATCGTAACATAGAAGGTGTTCAAATATTTCTGAGCAGTGCTAATTTTCAATAAATTCTATACAGTGAATGTTAGTAGCAGTTCTATCTAATCATGTATATTGTCATAAATATCTGAACAGATAGTTTCCAATAATTTCTTTACAATGTTATTTAAAATAAAAATGTTTAACAACGGAGTACGGTCTTTTTTCCTATACTGCTCAGATGTTTATGATCACCCTGACTGCGTAGGTATATTTAATGTTCTATGCGTTCAGATATTAGTTATGTGTAAAGAAATTGTAAAAAAATTGAACTACATATAAATATATGACCAGCTTGTTTGCTATGATATATCTGATGGCGACTGTACACACATACTACTACACATATATATATATAAAATAATATGTATTTCAGGTTTAGTGTCAATGCACCTTTTTAACATTTACTCAGAATACGTTCTTATACTTAGGATAGTATGTATAGTTAATCCAATACATTGACGACTGAGACATACAGAACCTCCGATGCAGTAATCGGAAAGATTCCAATACTGATTAGCAAATCCCACCTCAATGTCAAGTCAAACTCAATGACAGCTAATGGACTCCATAGAAGAAGAAACAAAGCATATTAATTGTATCGTCATCATCATCTCAGCAGATAGACGTCCACTGCTGGACATATATGCCTCTCGCAAGGATTGCCACAACGACTTGTCCTGCGCTGCCCTCATTCAACGGGTTCCCGCCGTCTTCACCAGGTCGTCAGTCCACCTTGTACCCACCGGCCTACCCACCGGGCTACGCTGTGCTTATTTATCATCATCATCATTCAGAAAATAATAATGTAGTGTAAAGATGTCATTTATTATTTTAAAAACACGCACATGTCTTACTAGGCGACTAAGGGATAAAGTTTCTTATGCATTCCAAATACCACCACTTAACAGATCATTTCATCCTAACACTTAAATATTAGATGACCTTTCCTAAAATTGCATGCTTAAAATGACAGTTGGGACCCATTTGTAGTGAAGTCTGAAAAGGGCAAAACTGGCAATAAGTATACAAAAATTACGTAAAACTCTTACATTTTCATTTCACCCGAAACTTGGCTAACTTAATTTAATTCCTTTCACTTAAATACCTTACCTTAAGTTACAAACAAAAACAAACATAATTAAGTACCTCTTTTAATGAGGGCCGACTGCAAGTTCTCTTTTAAAAAAGGAAAGTGTATCTTGTAGAAACAAGATTACTACTTATTACTATTTCCCATTGTTTTTTTACTGAGAAATGTAATTTTTAGGTTAATGTTAGGTTACGATATAGCGATAAGATTGTAGAGAAAAGCTGTTGATATGATTTTCCTTGGCAACTATAATACAATAACACTGTGAGAAAAATCTGTCTTAATAGACAGTGAAATTGTTCTTGAAAGTAACAATGTAGAACGAAATGAAAATTAATTGAAGAGGGAAAACTTTTCTCAAGCTTGTTTTAATTAAACACTTTATACTAATAATAATAACATGATTTTAGTTAGAATATCGGAGTACGAATCACTATAGAACATTTTTAAATTTTTAACAATAAAGAAAAAAAAAATTGTCTTCCAAACTCAATAGTCGGAGATTTTTAATATTCAAAGCAGTATCTAAGTATATTGTCTAAAAACTCAAGAGGAATTACCAAATCTTCTTGTAACAAGCATCAAGACTATTACATCGAACTATTATCTCTATGCGTAAACGCATCCGATCCGTCGCGCCGCAAGTGGCGCGCTCGACTATTGATCCGTGACTGCGCACACATCCATAACAAACACCCACACAAGCGAAAACTGACCGTGTGAATGAACCCCAAAAACGTGCGTACACGCAACAGACTGCTCGTATTAACATAAAATAATTTCTTCGGTACCAGTTTAATCGGTCTCTTTTAGGCTCACTTTTCTCGGTCGGCTGGTCGTATCAAGTAGTGGGGTGAGAGCCTTAAAACGGGCAGCCTTGTACACAGTTGCCACACTTTGTGTTGATCTTCCACTAGGGGTAGTTAGGATAGGACCGGACGACATGAGGCGTTACGTACTTGCCCTACTTTTGGTCGCGACGGCGAGGGCCATGCCCGCCCTCGAGAAGGACGGCGACCCTGGATTGATGAGCAGCGTCTTGGGAGTCGTCAAAGAGTGCGTCGAAGGAGACGTATCCTTGTGCTTGAAGGTTCGATGGTGTTCAAGTGAAGTGATGTGAAGTGATAAGTGTTTTTAGTGCGGAATTTACTTAAGTTTTACCTTTTGGTTGCAGGAGAGGGCATTGAAATATGTGGAGACGATATCTTCGGCCAGGGAGATGTCGTTGACCGATGGTGTTACTCTTCTTGGTACTGGGTCACCGAGGTCTGCTAGGGCTTTGGAGCCTTTGTCTGAGGAGCCTAAGGCAAGGGAAGCGCAGGTGGAGACCAGGCTGGTTGACTCTGCTGCTGATCTTCTGGAGAACCATGTCATCCAGTTCAGGATGCCGTCCTCTGCTGTTGAAGGCATGAAGAGGTCACTCGAAGAAGGTATGTATTAAAATCTTTAAATCACGATGAAAGCTTCATTTTTGTTGTATGTTGTGTGTCATATTCGAAATCAATACGTTAACTCTTACAAGCGTTTGAATTTATTCAAAAAGGGATTTGGTAAAAATGCGGTAGGCAAAAGGGTTCGTGTGAAGTTCCAGAATTAATTATGTCAATGTTTTTTCTACGTTTCATTCACGGTATAGATTAAAAAATTACTAGCTGATGACAATTTTTATTTTATTATAAACCAGAAAATTAAATCCTATCACAATAAATCTAGAGCCAGTCAAATATTTTATGTAAATCAAAATATTACAAAAGTTTGGAATCAGTAATAGATCACATTTAAAATACTATAAGTAAGATATTAAATAATTATGAAAGCACGAAAACATCAAGTTAAGATGTTACAAAATCTTAAACTGTCACATATCACGCCAACGCGATAAATAATGGAAAACTTTCATTTTCGAAACGCGATATCGATATTACGTAAACAAATTCAATATTTTACAGAACAAAGAAAATAAAACAAAGTGTTACGAAAGGTAGAAATAGTAAAAACAAACGAAATGCGGCTAGACATTGACCGCAACTAAATAAAAAGAAATGATTTAATCGTTTACGGTATACTTTATTACAATGTTAAATAAATAGAGCAAGACAATGATTGTAATTTGTGGCTTAAAGATATCGTTTGCTTTGGGCACGACTTTTTCCCTTAAAATTTCTCCAACAAGCCTAAATAAATTAATCAAATCAACTTTTACTTTTTGCAATCTTCTTTAAAATAAAATTCGTTCGTCAATCATTTATTTCTTGCCCAGTAATAATGTCCCTATTTGAAATTTTTGTTTTTGTTCCTACATTCAACTTTCTCTCATATCTTATATTCAAACTTTCTCCTTCAATCCCGTAAAGGACATTAATGTCCTTGATTGCATCTTTATTATTATCCTACATAGAGTTTAAAATAATGTATGTAATAAACACACAACTCTTGTTTACTTTGTCATGCTCATTTGCATTTGTAACGGTAGAATGAGTACGAACTTCACTTGCAATCAAGGACTTGTAACAAGTTCAGTAGTTCGATACTACATCTATCACTGTCTATTCTATGACAGAGATAAACTATGTTTTGATTACAGATTCAAGTAGGTTAACCTTTCCCATTGTTTTGTTTGGCACCTACTTATAATTTGGTTTTCAGTTTTCCAAACATAATCTACTTTTGATCTCTTGTGAAAAAGTAATTGGCGTACTTATCTCGCACTTTATTTGATGAAAATTACTACTAAACGAAAAAATGTGTCAACATTATGCTAATACCACAAACTGCTCATACGCAATTTCATATTCACTACAAGTATATAAAATAGGCATGATCACGCATAAAGATAAACACTTAGCACTTACCGGGTCATGAAAGTGGCACTGCATTCCTGGTTCGGTCATTAGACAACCTGTCGTATCCTTGTCAGGGTTGTCACCTAACAGATTTTTATCATTCTTCGTAATTTCTTATGAAATTTCTATTTGTGACTGTGAAGTTAAGAATCGAGCTTTGTCTATGAAGCAAATTTGAGATTTGAAAATTCGATTTAACTTAATAATACCAAATTGAAACGAATTGTTTTTGCTTCTTTTTATCAATGAATTTTATAATCAGCATGTTTTTATTTAACGTTTCAATATTATCGTTATTGTATCAAACTTCTACTAAAAAACTTAAAAAATTTTATGATTGATTTGTCTTTATAAAATCGTTTGCGTATTACAAGAATATTTCGAATAGTTGACAGCCCTGATCCTTCTCCACTTGAACTTTCATGACCAAACCAGTTTACTCCATACGGTCGAAGCAAGTCATCGTGAAATCGAGCCATAACAGGCCACTCCCACGGATGCTTCGTCTCTTAAAGAAAGTTCTGTGTAATTACCTTTCCAATAGTCAATAATTATTATTGTACTTGACCAAGCTGCTGTTTTTCATAGCTTGTCATGATTAATATGACTTGTTATGGTTCGTGTTGATACGCTATTATAGTATATTAGTTGCGGTGGAGAGAAAGATAATGATGATGGTTTAAGTGGAAATTTATAGGACGGCTTAGATTTTAATGGAAACGAAACGGATCATCGATTTAACATTGATCATAATCATGAGAGATATATCACACTGAAAGCCGACATAATTTGAACAACTTTATCATTGTGGTTATAACAATTGACAGCTCAATGGTTGTGAGAACTCAGAATAGCATTAAAAATAGAAAAATGCCTTTTACTTAAAACAAAAGAAAGTATTTGGCAATTAGCATACAATAAAGACAAACACAGAGAATTTAAAAATCTACTCACGGTTGAGTAAAAATTTAGGGTATACATACAAATTGTAGACAACTAGGCATGTATTACAATGCGTGGAATTCGGTTAGCGAAACCAATAATGCGGTAAAATTAACCCAAAAAAACCTTTGCTATTTTTAGTACAAAATCATACAATGACATACAAATTATGTAATACTAAAGTGTCGTGCGGATCTAATAGGTTCCGAGTATTATAATGACTGGCTTACCTTTTATTGTGGTTGTTATTCAATTACCTTTACTTAAACTGTCTGGGACTATGTCTGCTTTATAATAACTATCTATTTTTGTAGATATAGGTACTATCAAGTATGAATACGTCGAGTATTTTCAATGCTAGGATTGCGAAAATCTAATTGAAGTACTTTGGTAAGAGTTAAAGGTCATACGGTCAGATGCGCTTTCGTTCATTAAAGTTAATCCTCCATTACATCTCTTGCTAGCTTTTACTACATTAACAAGACAAAAAGTGACAGCATGAGATTTAATGGAGGATTAACTTTTATGAACGTACTTGCAAGTGGCAGATAATATCTCAGATAAGAATCCTTTAGCATCAACGAACGCATTATTTTTAATTTCGTAAGTCACATTTACATCATCAACGTTTGGGTGTCTGAGACATAATTATTGATAAATCTTACGAAACGATCATTACCTTATTTCATTACCTTTCCAGCCCGTGGTAAGAAGAAGAAGCTAAAGCAGCTCATCCCTCTTCTCGCTATCGCCAAGCTGAAGATCATGGCTCTCATTCCCTTGTTCCTCGGAATCATTGCCTTCGCTGCCGCCAAGGCCGTCCTCCTTGCCAAGGTCGCTCTCCTGATCGCCGGTATCATTGCCCTGAAGAAACTCCTGGCTAGCAAGCATCATGAGACCAGCTACGAGGTCGTTGCCCACCCTCACCACGAAGAGCATTACCCCAGCAGTGGGCACGGTTGGGGACGAGCAATCGATGATGCTCAGAACCTCGCTTATGCTGCTCACGCCAAGTCTGATTAAGGTAGTTTACTCGATTTAATATTTGTTGATGGCTTAGGCCTATAATAGTCAATGTCGAGTTCAACAAATGAAACGTGTACAATGATTTATTTATTGTTTAGATGTAAGGAATAATTTATTAACTATTTATTCAACGAAATCCCTTTGTAAGGGATGGTACCGAACGAGATTGTTTATTGTTTTCTTAAAACCTCTGTTCTGAATTTGTATGAACTTTTTGTACTATATTAGTATATTTTTTCACACCTTATACGGTATCCGTATTTGTGTATTTGTTTTTTTACAATCTATTTTTATTAGCCTTTTCTTTACTCATTGCTACTATTGTATATAATTATTTATATTTTTATTGTCTAGTCCTTTTTGCTAAGTCTTGAATCACAAACTTGTTTCTTTAGTTATTACTTTTTAAGTTATTTTTTGTATTATATTCGTTATAAATATAATATGTATTTATATTATTTTCTGTGATACTTATGTAAATATTTGATTCTTGTGCTATATTTTATTTAAAGATTTTATTTTATTACTTTTATGTGTTTATATATATTTTGCGATTATAATTTTTTTCAGTTAGCCATATTTTTGGTTAAAATGCGTTGCGGTTATCAGCTTTATATTTGTTATAAAAATATCATTGTTATAGTGTATAGTTACTTTTACTAGTACTTCACCTTCTAGCATAGTATATTTTGATCCACCGTTATAATATTGTTCTCGTATTTCTATTCTATGATATGCTCAAACAACTATTCGTACAAATAAAGAACTGAAAATGTTGATTTATCTTTTATTCATTACGTTTACGTACCTAAATAAAGCTGTTACAAGCAAGACAGACACAATACGTGTTGTGCCTAGAGTAGAAGTCAAAACCCAACACTATCAGTCACACTACATGACTGTATCCACACAGAATTTCATGAATAAATATTATATTTGTATTTGAATTATAAAAATAGGTATATTTCATTTAAATAACCATAGCAACATGTTGATCGATCGACATGTGGTTTTGGCTGTTCTTAGTGATTGTGCACGGGCGACGTGGCTATAAACGTTTTAACGCGCCTTTTATCGTATAATCCGATGGCGCGATAAAACGTTTATCGCGGCGCCATCGCCACGCCGTCCGTGTTGGTTCTGAATATTTTGATTACAGTAATTTGCAGAGATCTATCATATTGATTTGAAAAATCCAATACAACCTTGAACTGTTATAAACACACGTCCTAAATCCGATCGTTGATCAGTACCTACAAAAACGTGAGTAAATTTAGCCTACTGTATCCCGCAGGAAAGCGAACACCTGTCATGTCCTGTCATTTATAAGATTCAGAAGGAATGGGTCATATCACACCTCGTCCAATAAGCTTATGTGAGTGGCCAGTTAGTAGTCACCTTGCTGTCGGAAAATCAACAAACCTACAAAACAGCAAAAATATCGTTTATTTACATATTTGTAATCTGAAATTAATATAAAAGAATATATTAATTACGAATCACAATTATACTGATTTATGATCGGATGGCCATATAATAGAAAAGATCATTTTGTAGAATCACAGTTTCCGAGTTCGAAAGGCAGCTTTCACAGTGCCTGGAATGGTGTATTGATACCGGTGACATCAATATCTTGGGATACTATCACACAGATTATCTAGTCCCAATTGAATTCAATTGGAGAGTACAGTCTAGATAGATTCTGGTACTAAGTCTGGTCTTGACTTTGTAATTATTTTCGTGGATGTTTATATCTATACAAAATGTTAAAAACCATTTTAACACTGTCAATTGTATTGTTTATATTAGGTTAAGTATTTATAATTTAGTAGGATTAATTTGTTTTACATAACAACAACAATATAAACTGTTGTTTTCTTAATTTGAACAGAAGGCTAAAAAAATTAAAAATAAATTTTGTTTCAGTGTCTTTTTACCCGACTGCGCCAGAAGGAAGGTTATTTTTTTCGAGCGTATGTATGTATGTATGTATGTAAGTATGTATGTATGTATGTATGTATGTTTGTATGTCTATTTCTTTGGCATGTCCTACAGCCTAAACGGCTTGATGGATTTTAACGTATGAGGTATCATTAGATTCGGAAAAATTGTGAAAGTGACATAGGGTATATTATTTCAAGACGGCGTCTACGAATTAAAAAAGAGAGGGGGAATAAACAATACTTTTTTGATAAAAATTATAATATGGGTATCAAATGAAAGCTAGTGAATAGACGGATCCAAATATTTTAGTACTTTTATTTAAAAAGTATGAAATAAACTAAATTATTAAGAATAACAAAAAACCCGGCTGCATAAAAAACCTTCTAACTGAAAAGAGAAAAAACAAGCTCTATAATCACTAATCAGCTATAAAAACTTTGTTTGAGCTAATATAATTTGAATCTTATTAGGTAAGTATTGCAGGCCAATAAACTAATAACCAACCAAAAATTTTCTTTGTCCCCGTTTGCGATACCTATAACAATCAAATTATATTTGCTCAAACAAAGTTTTTATAGCTGATTAGTGATTATAGAGCTTGTTTTTTCTCTTTTCAGTTAGAAGGTTTTTTATGCAGTCGGGTTTTTTGTTTTTCTTAATATTTTTAAAACAATAAATTAAAAGTCGGTCTCGTTGATGTCTTTTGTATCGAAAGACTAGAAAAAAAGCTTCGACACAATCAATATAGGTACGATAATATATACTAATATAGGGTCCAACTTAATGTGCTGACACTTTTTTAAGGGGATGATCAGACCGTCAAACCGGACCAACATCGAAATCGTCCCATACATTGGGCTCAAGTCGGTTTGCATTTTGTATGGAGGAGCTGATTTTTTTTCGCGATTTCGATGTTTGTGCCATAGACAAAGTTGTTCAGTTTGACGGTCTGATCATCCCCTTAAAAAGTGTCAGCGTACGTTATTTAGGTATTCTCAAGTTTACTATCGATCTAACGTCGTATTCATTACAACAATTTGTAATATAATTATTTGGAAAACGTTTCCATACAAATGTTTAACACATTCACTATGTTGACGCTACGCAAGGAAACAACCATTTGATCACGACTGTTTTCCCTCCTATTAAGAGTGATCAGAAACTTTGCTCCTAATACCTATCAAAGCATGCAGGCAAAATATACTGCCAAGGTTACAGGAAAACCCCCAATCCCGTTTCGCCTACAAAACTGATAAATTTGTATTTGAATTTTATAAGAAATGCCATGATAGATAAGGATAATTTCCATTTACTTGGGAAGAATGATATTCCTCCTATTTTGTGTATAATTTTAGCTATCATTCTCTTTGTATTTGTTATTTTATCATACTTATTCGTTAGCTGTGAAACGAATACATTCACGTGGGCCATTTATTGATGTCAATTACCTCAATAGTATCATGTCTTCTGGTATTTTGTTGTAGGGCCGTGCTACAGATTTTGAGGCGATCTTTATCCTTCAAAAGCGGGCAATTCGAGCCATTTATAATCTGCGTTGTCGAGATTCACTACGAGAACTTTTTAAATGAATACAGGATTTTGTCTTTCTACAGTCAATAATACATATTGATAATGATACATACGAAAATATTTTATACTTTTGCAAGACTCTCTTTCTCAAAAATGACGTTCATAATTACCACAGAGTACTATAATTTAATTACAATACAATAAATAATACGTGAAAATAAAAAGTTAAAACAAATTAGGATTCCCATATTTTCTACTCAGTAAGGTCAACACATCTTTCATGGGACACTGTACTCGTATCAAAGGGTATAAGTTAAGTCCCATGTTAAACAAGCCCTCTGTAAAAATATTCCTCTGTAAACTCGATGATTATATGAATAACCAAAATGTCTGGTCTTGACAATGTTACACTATGTAGTTCAATATTGTACTGTGTATATTTAAGACGTGTGTTTTTCTGGCCGCATCTTCTCTACAACGGAATACCTTCCGAAGCTGTGGTAGAGTCAAAAAATTACGTTAGAAAGTTATTATATGATATTATTTCGAATTAAAAAAAAGAGCATTGTCATTATACATAATATCCACCGTAATAATTTTTTTATTATAATTATTTTGCGCCCCCATAACGTTATCTTTGACTTAGGCAAGTGGTGAGTGATATGATAAACTAAATTATTAAGAAAAATAAAAATCCCTTGGACCGTGGGGTCCCGGCACCCAGGCGCTTTTTAAAGACCTGTCAAAGCTCCTGGTAGACTCGACCGGGGATCCAAGGGCTGGCGCTTTCCTCGCTCAACGGATCAGCTTAGCCGTTCAGCGAGGAAACGCTGCCAGCATCTTGGCTACCCTCCCGCGCGGCCCAGACCTGCACCATATTTTAGGTTAAGTTAGTCATAAGTTGTCATTATTTATAATTATACAAATGATTAACTAAAAAGGGAAAAACAAACTCTATAATTATTAATATCAGCTATACCAGTGGTGACCAAGATGTCGTTGAGCAAATTTAACTTGAATATTATTAGGTAGGCATCGCAAATGCATTATGCAGTCGGTTTTTTTGTTTTTCTTAATAATTTAATCTTGTGTCAAAGTGGTAGCAGAAAAGTACTATAATATATTTATATATTTCGAATTTGCTCTTCAATAGCTTTCATTTGATACCCATATGATAATTTTAAAAAAAATATATGTTTCCCCCTCTCTTTTTTGATTCGCAGACGTCGTATTAAAATAATATATCGTATGTCATTCTCACAATTTTTACGAATCTAACGACACATAATAAGTTAAAATCCATCATACCGTTTAGGCTGTAGGGCGTGACAAAGAAATATACATACATGGACTCGAAAATGATAACCCTCCTTCTGGCGCAGTCGGGTAGTAAATAAATAGCGAATTATTGTTATTGCCTAAGAAATTCCTCAATTCGTCATCGTCCAGTTCTGAATATAATTTTTTTTAGCCTATTGCCACTTCAGCTTGCTAATTTTCAATACTACCGTATCATTTCATATCTGATAAATCATCTAATCTGAATCAAAAACCCCGAATTTAGTAGGTGGGCAGTTTCATTTCTTCTTCAACTTATCGTATTAAGAGGATATAATTCGGAGCGCGCTCCATACAAACGTACTGTAGTGATATTTTCAATACTAACCAATTAAAGTCAATGAAATTTTTCAGAATCAATCTAAAAACAAATTTCTATGCTTGTATAGAGTCAGATTTTCGTTAAAATGTATAGTTATAAAGTTACAGTGCCTCAAAGATTTCCATACAAATCTTAAATTAATCCTAGCATTGAAACTGTATATTTTAACGAAAATCTGACTCCATACAAGCATAGATATTTGTTTCAAGATTGTTTCAGCAAAATTTCATTTACTTCTATTAGTTAGTATTGAAAATATCACCATAGTACGTTTGTATGGAGCGCGCTCCGAATTATATCTCCTTAATGGTTCTTCATATTTCACTGCTCAGGTGTCAGCGAGCTTAAAAGCGTCAGATGTAGCTGTACTTAACTCCACTGCTGTGCAGGTGTTCGGACACAAGGGACATTCAACAGGTTCACTATAAAATGAGCTTTCGGGCCGTCAAATTTAAATAACAATTATGATCAGAAATGATGGGATATGAATTTCCGCATTTCAATGAGATTCGGAGGGAAATTTTTCTTGGAGAAGATTCTTTAATAATTAACAGAACTGTAAGCCGTATGTATGAATGAATCATAATTACGTCAGGTATCAGGTAGTTATACTACCATTAAATAACAAAACACCTGCGTTCCACTTCGCAAGTGCATATTTAACGACTCACTTTTACTGATCTTGAATTTCAATGTTGGTTTAGGCAATTATGTAATTAAAGCTTTTTCTAAAACAAGATTTTACGGTTGAGACCAAATTTTGATTTTCTTCCTTGTTTTGGCCGACAAATGATTTATGTACACATATATGTATGTTCAAGACAGTATCCCACAAGGATAGGCGGAGACCACGGCTTTGCACGTTATGTTTCTAAAACACTCTTTTACTAACATTCAAAATCATCTTTTTCATGTTCTTCTCTCTATTAACTTGATACTCGCTTCTCTTTTCTAAAAAAAACAAATTAAAAAAAAATTTGGTCCTAACAAAAACACTTCAGGATGGAGAAAAATTTAAACTAACATTGAAATGGCATGCTTGGAAATCAACACGAATAAATGTAATAAATTAATTTAATTAGTATGCATGGTAAGTCACCCTTTTAATTGCCCCAATAAAAACATTCACACCCAGTTGCATAAAAGCTCAACTTTCAATACTTTACCATTCAATTTTCTCACTTTTCCTAAACTTTTACAACTATAATAGTCAAACGTTTCCTAACTATTCCACACCTTTCTGTTCCGAGCAATATCCCATCACGTCTCGCGGTATATCAACTGTTACTCATTGCGTCTCCTTTTGGGTCCCGTCCTCAAGGGTTTTCCATCTCCGAACCAAAGCCCATACAAACCACGCCATCTCAAAATGCTAAATACAAAACAAATCAAGAAGACGGAACTTCAACCATGTAAACACACGACGCCTCATAAATTATTAACAGCTAAGTGAATTTCCCTTAGTACTTAAACATTCAGAGTGCAACAAGAAACAACAGAATCGTCCTAAGTCAATGTTTATTAGAAAATCGTTTAAAGGTTGCCACAGACAGTTCGTGGAATAGTAGTAGGTAGACAAGATTATTATAATATAGGGATAAAAAGACTGAAGGAACTCAAAGTGCAATGGAGAGGGCTGTGCTCAGAGTTTCCCTGCATGATCGAATCAGAGATGAAGACATTCGCAGAATCGCCAAAGTACGGTCATAGCCCAAAGAATTGCTAAATTGAAGTGGCAATGGGTGGGGCACATTGCTCGCAGAATCTATGGCCGATGGGGCCGAAGAGCTTTCAAGTGGTAACCGACCGCGTACTGAAGTCGAACGAACTGAAGGTGGCGGGAACCCGTTCAATGAGGGCAGTGCAGGACCGGTAGTTGTAACGATCCTTGGAGGAGGCCTATGTCCAGCAATGGACGTCCTTCGGCTGAGACAATGAGGATAAAGAGAAAGGATTTAGCGAAAGCTTTGTTTTTATTTTATTATAACAAAAAAACTTGAACATTACAATTATACCTAAAATATACAAACTGAAATTCTGAGGTGTACTGAAGAATTAGCATTTGATTAAAAACCACATCGAAATCGGTCCACCTGTAGCGCTGATAAGTGGTCACAGACAGTCATTTGCACACACAGATCGGTCAAACTATAACACCACTCTTTTTGCGTCGTAGGTTAAAAAAAGGAAAATATTACTTAAAAATGAAGATTTCTAAATCTCTACTTAATTATTAATTCCTTTACAACGAATTATGATTAACCCTGTCACACACCCTTTAGGTAGTCAGAAATTCTGCTGTAACTATCAGCTACCATTCAATATGAGCAGTTATAACATTACAAAAAGGATAATTTAAAAATTTTGTATATTTCAGGATAGACTCTCCACTGTTAGGCAGGTGGTGACTCTCCACTGGTGGGCAGACCTGCCTAATAAAACATTTCAATTTAAGTACTTACATAAGATTTAGAGGTAGAATGTAGTACCTGTTTAATTTCCGCTGCGGACTATAATACTACGTAATATCCTGATGTAGCTTTGACAATCTTCGGTTACATCAAGCTATTATGAAGAGTAAATAGTCCTCGAGTGGCAAGCGCGTACCAGAAGACGCAGCGCGGGTAGGCGTGGCAAGGCTGGTGAAGGCGGCGGGAATCCGTTGGATGAGGGCAGCGCAGGACCGGTCGTTGAGGCGATCTGTGGTCCAGGCTTATGTCCAGCAGTGGACATCTATGATGATGATAATGTACTACGAGTACGTACTAGAGGTGACAGGATAAACAAGTGTCATGATCCACATGCGGATAGGAGGAGTTTGGGTGGCTGAAAGAGAATCTGGCGAGTGAGTGCTGACACACTTTACAGTGTGAAGATCGGAACAGATGGTAAGCCCGTCGTCACCAGTTTTGATAAAGTGTAATAGTGAATGTGTAAAAATTTAAGCATGTAGGTTTCCTCGCAATGTTTTCCATCACCTAAAAAAGGGTATAACAAATAATGAAGTACTTAATCTAAATACTATTCGCTACCTCGGCCAGTGAATCAGTCTGGCCATACAAAGAGGCAACGCTGCCAGCCTCCTGGGCACCATGCCGTCAAGCGGCGGCAATTTAGAGGATGTTGAACGTATAGGAAATTTCTTAGGGAAATTTGTTCAGTATCATGGGTAAAATCACCCCTTAGAGTAATGCAACTGTTTACCCTAACACCCTGTAGATACAATCTGGGTACCCTTAGTACGTTTGGGCCTGAGACGCGGTAGGAGATTGGAAATTACAAGAAATAAACTAACCATTATCTACTCGTATATCATAGTAAATTATACTTCACCAATGTAATTATTGTGTCACTCCCAAAATTATATACTCTATGCTATTTCTAGCTATTTAGAACGCATCGTCCACGTCAAACCTAAAGCTAATCTCACCACTCTATTCCATACCATATCTGTTTCAGATAAGGATGGTATTGTATGGTTTTGAACCTCCTTGACTACATAAACTCTCTCCAATTCGAATTGTATTGTTAGTATTGTCAATAGGTTCTTTATGAGACTGTATTATGGCTTCATTTGGTTCTGAAATTATAAAGCTTTTGAAGGAATGAGTACTATTGTAGTTCGGGTAGATTATAAATTGTAATTTACTGTTCAATCAGGTACCCTTGTCATCTGGAACATTACTTACTGACATACATATAAATTTGGCGTCAAGTAACATAACCCTAATTGTGATTTCACTACAGTTTGGTAAAACTAGCCCATTTTGATTACTATGTTATGCCTGTGATAATCCATATTACCGCTTAAATATCTGACAAATCATAGACACAAACAGTAATATCTAGATTGCGTTATCGTGTTTAAAACATTTCATCGACTTTAATTAGTATTGAAAGTAAGAACTAACTTCGTATGTATGCAGCGCTCTCAGACACTCTGCAACGACTATCCTCTTAAACAGATTATTAAAAGTTTCAACATTATCATCAAATATAATTTCAATGAATTTGTATGGAAAACTTTAAACTACTGTAACTTTGAAACTATACATTATAATGAAAACTTTACTTTAGGCACGTCACAGATATAAGTTTTTTAAAAATGTAATTGACTTTAATTGGTTATTGTCCAAAATTTTATTAAACTACGATTGTATGGAGCGCGCTAACGGATATTCTCTTATGATTCCAAGATCTTAAGATGATAATACCCACGCTTCCGTTAAACCGACAAAAAACTCGTGTTAATTTCTAATGACGCAAGTAGAAATACTTCAGAGTTGTAACATCGTGACTTCATCATTAAAGAAAGTTAAAAAAATTACGCAACTTCCACATGAAAAGGAATTTGCAATGCGTCACATCACCTGACCTCAAAAATGAGACATGTTTAAGCGTACCGTTTAGTATACTGTAGTAAAATCTTTGGCACAGGTTCTTAGGAGATTAAGGTTGCGAGTTTTGAGTATTAGAAATAACAATTTAAAAAAATTATTTGCTGTCAAAAAGATACTATCTGTCCCGCGAAGTTTATAATCCTTACAAATGGATCTGCGCAGTTGACTATTATAAAAACCGATTGATTTCATGCCTGATGCATGACAGACGCGATGACTCTGTTAATTGACTGGATGGCAATCAATTTCCCTCTTTAATAGCCAGGTGAGTCATATTATCAAAAGGTTCCAAGCACCGGGAAATGTTAGTTCCTGTCTGCGCGAACAACGTTTGACGAGCTATATGGTTTTATTTTCCTGTTCGTACTGTAAAAATTCTTCAGGGAGCGGCAGTGGCGCGTTGCGGATAGCTATTGAAACTCAATCTTGAGGTCCAGGTTCAAATTGAAATACAGAATAGATGTGTGGCGGTGGCGGATAGTCAAAGTAATACAATTATAAACCTTATAGTACGTAGCATAGCGTCGTTCGGAGAATCACGCCCGCGCCTCCAGGCGACGTCACCTGGAGGCGCACGCGCGATTCTCCTTTACGACAAAAACGACGCTATTCTACGTACAATAAGGTTTATATTGTGTTACTTAGATTATCCGCCACCGCCACACGTCTCTTCTGTGGCTAATGTGCATTTTAAATCTAAAAGTAAATCAATAATGAATTGTATTTCCCATCCCTATAAATGTAAATAAAGGTCTACATAATTCTGTACTTTATATGCGCTCTATAATACTGGCTCGATTCTAAATGTTCCAAACCAAACTTTCGCTTCAAACCGCGTTATGCCTTCAAATGTTCCTAAAACAATATTCTATGGAATGCAAATGGTACATAAACTTAAAAACAGTTATATATGCCTGACCATGTAATAGGCAGATCATTGATGATTTCGAAAGTGATTTTGCGAAATTCGTTCTTGGTATGCTAATCAAATTTGAAAAACCGGATATAGAATTTTAAAAATATTTGAGCCTACGAACTCGAGAATTTAAGGTTTTGATTAATATTTAATGCGCAAAGTACGTATAACGTTTTGGAAACAAAAAAAATCTGTATTTGGTACCGTTGTACTATCGTACTAATATTATAAACGTGAAAGTTTGTAAGTATGGATGGATGTTTGTTACTCTTTCACGTAAAAACTACTGAATGGATTTTAAAGAAATTTGGCACACAGATAGAATATGATCTGGATTAACACATAGGATACTTTTTTAAGGTCTACGCAGACGGAGTCACGGGCAACAGCTAGTGGGTTATATTTTAAGAAAAAAGTATTCCAATATTCTCAAATATATTTACAACTAGCTGACCCAAAGACCTCAGAATCAAAGAAAGGAAAAATTTTTGTTTTTCCAGTGAATTTTTCCAATGTTTTAATAGTTTTTCTGCTATCCGGAGAAAAGATAGATCCAACAAATCAAAGTTCATAAAAATCGTTCCAGCCGTTCTTGAGTTATAAATGGTGTAACTAACCCTTATACGGTGTGTAAGGAAAAGTATTATTAACCTTTAAATCACATCAAACTGAACAACTTTTACTATGGAAGCAAACCTGTCAGAACAAAAAGAAATCAGCTGTTCCATACGTTTGAGTCGAGTAGGTATTGCAGTTTAGTATTGGTATTTAGTTTCCTTACACCCTATATACAACGTGTTAATGAATTAACGCAAAACTAGAAAGTAGTTAGTTTAGAATCGAGAGCAGAATCGAATTATCATGTTTACAACATAGGTAATTGTTTTCAAAATATTAAATAATTTGTTTGTAAAATATTAAATTTACTGAACTCGATCTCAACCCACCGCACGGGCATACTCACCCTATTTACTACCAAAACAAGATTCTTAAAATGTATCCATGAGCACGCTAGCGCTTTATTGCTGAAATGATAACAAATCTTTTTTACCTGAAATCTTATAATACGAATAACTTTAAATTTTAACTATCAAAATAATGAAATTATTGTTTCAATCTAATTATTTTGTTTTAAATCAGTTGGGGTGTATGAGGCTTTTCGCTTATTCATTAACACGTTGTAGAATTACACTCATCAATCAATAATGATTTTAGTACCCTAAACCCACCCAAATAATTCAGGGTACAAAGTTATGAACAAGTAATGGAAAAAAATGATTTATTGGTTAAGGCGGAAGTAAAAAATAATAATTAATAAACAAAGAACAGTAGAGAGACTTGATAATAATAGTGCCACTCAAACAATATTTTAAGTTTGACCCTAAAATCCGTCGCCATAGCACACTTTTAAAATTCCATTTAATTTTCACAAATACGTGTTAATATAATACGCTTAATGCTTGCTAGAGCTTTGTGTACTTAGCATAGCGTAAAAAACATTTCCTGGTTTATAGGAGGCAGCTACGCAAAGCACTTTCAATTTTGGACCAGTCATGATTTACCTAAATAACATTCATTTAACATTATTTTGATAGGATACCATATATTTTTAATTTCTGTTTAAAGTTTTATATTGAAAACAAATAACGACCCAATACAATAGATTAATTAGACAGTAATCGTTACTTAAAAATCCAGTTTATGCGCAAACAAATTTACCCATTCTTTTAATGTGATAAATTTTAATAAAATGTTGGTATGCGTCCTATGCCTATGTATTATCCAAAGTATTTGAAAATAAATTAATAATTAAAAAATTTCAATCTTTATAACACATTTCTCAAAACGTGTTCACCAAAAAACCTGTAAAACCAACCTAGCCGGAAAAATTCTCACACTCATTGAGAAACCTGATGCAAAAATCAACAGCTCAAAAAGGCTTTCTCTCATAAGCCCAAACCGAATCCCAAACCATTTCGTCACAGCCCCCACACAGCCGTAGTCCGTACGTGACATATGGAAATTTTGAGAGTGGGGACACAAAATAAAACTCTCTGACTTACAGGCATCTTTGACAATTGGACAAAGGTTACAGAGCTAAGATGAAAGTGTTCATAGTACTCTGTACGGTGGCTCTCGCCACGGCATTGCCGATGGCTAAGGAGGAAGGTGCCATGGAGAAGTTCCTGTCAGCAGTCAGGGATTGCGTGGAAGCTGACACCGTTTTGTGTCTCAAGGTGTGTGCAGTGATTTGTGAAGTGCAGTGATTTGTGAAAAAGGATTTTCCGGAAATTCTGAACCTCGAATAAAGCTAACAATTTTTGCTTAGGAAGTCTAGAGTCCCAATTAACAGTTAATTATTGTGTTTTGAATTAACGGGATTTTTTTTATTTGGAAAGTCTTGGTTTTTAGACGCATGGATTTTGAAGTTAATTGCCAATCAGTTTAATATGCCAGTTATTACTTTACCGTACATGTCTAATAGCAGTGATAATTTATAATTGCTAAACTTATTACAGTAATTTTGCACAAAAGCATTTAATTAATCTTTATTATCAAGGCGTTTAAAATAAATAAAAATAAGGACTAGACACAAAAGAATCGCCAATTAAATCCGAACTTAAAAATCAAACGAATAAATTACAAATTGCAATAATTCCCTCCTCATTTTCAGGAGAAAGCCCTGAAGTACTCCGATAACCTTGCCAACTCCAAAGAATTAAACGTAGCTGATGGCATCAGCTTCTCAGGAACTGGAAGCCCACGATCAGCTCGCAGCTATGATCCTCTGCCTGAGGACCCTAAGGCCAGGGAAGTCATGATTGAAGACAGACTTTTGGACAACGTTGTGGACTTTCTAGACAGTCATGTCTTGACTCTAAGGATGCCCAAGTCTTTTACTGAAGATAACTCTATTGAAGAGGAAGGTATGTAGATATAAACTTTTTAATGCAAAAGATAAGAACTAACATAAAACTGTGTACTAGCATGATGCTCACGACTATTTTTCTCGAGGTAGTCAGAGATATTCTAAGTTTACCATATTCAGAATATCCTGTTTTTTAAAGACTATGTGGATTATAAAAATGTGTTAAAACTATTTCATAAGTCAGCCGAAAGATGTCAACTCTCTCAATATTTTTACATCGATCTATTTCGTCAACTGAAACTGAAACGACTCTACACGAATTTTTTGGGGTTTTACATGAATGAGAGGATATATGAGAGAAAAAACGTAGATGCATAACACCATATATTTTGATGCATTAACTAATATAATATTATATTGCTAGGTTTGAGCCTTAAATGGACCGTGTATATTAGATTTTAAAATAGAGTTTTGAAGAGTTGAGGGTGAAGACGGTGACTATTAAATCTCAAATTAAACATCTTTAACGGGTTGTTACGTATTTTTTTGTATATTGAGTTCCCAATATTTCGGCAGTATTTCAACTGGGGTGACTGGAGAACTACCAGGTAGATTATCAAAAGTAAAAATTGCCAAAAACGCGGTAATAACCCATTAAAATCAATATCTTGTCAGAATCTTAACTGTTTCTATGCAAAATTTTACCAAGAAATCAGCACAATCATAAGTGTGTTTGAGCAACTAACGAAACATCTAAACTTTCCCATTTAAAGTAGGATAGTACGTACTTTACAATGTATGATTAGCTGTTAAAGCTACAGAAAGCACTGGTTGCCTCTTCACAAGATCTCAATACGAATCCTAGCGGTATCTTAGAAACGTACATTTCAAATGAACGGACTTAATTCACAGGATTGTTAATGGAACTATAGAATTTGTCTAAATGTCTGCATTTTTATACTTCATTGTTGTAAAAATTAGAAGACTAATTAAACATTTTAATTAAGTTGAAAGAGATTTGAAAATGAGATTGTTTTCCCTTTCAACTTCAAGTCAATTATGCCTTATGATTTATTTATTCTTGCCGATTTCTTTCCACTGACCTTTCTTAACGATGGGCCATCATAACATAATTGAAAACCTAGTCCATGAATGAACAATTTAAACATCTGGTAAAATTTCGTCAATATGTTTTAGAATTAAAAAAGGAGGACAATTTTCAGTAATTCCTTGTTGTTCCCTTCCAGTCCATTTCCGATCTAGTGTACCATTATACAATGTATATTATTATAATGGCAAACCAGTACTCAGGCTATAACATGTTTAGATATGATGCTGTCACTGCCATTAGTACGAGCAGTGTAAGAGACAGAGCGTTCACTATATAAGTTAGGACCTGAATACTTGATGGTGCAAGCCAGGCCTAGTCTATGAATGAAGAATTAAAACATCTGGTATTTTTTCATAACTTAAAAATCGTATTATAACCCTAGACATCTTAACTACAGCTCAAGGTATATATAGGTATATATTGCACTTGAGCTGTAAAATAAAATAAGACATCGTAGATAAAGTAGGACCTGTGATATCTATTGGCAGATGTCATAACGACTCCGTTTCAAGGACTTTTAAATTGAGCCTTATTATCGTTATTTATCTTATGCTATTTTCCCAGGCCGTGGCAAGAAGAAGAAGAAGCTGAAGAAGCTCCTCCCCATCCTCGCTCTCATCAAACTGAAGCTCGCAGCTCTCGTCCCTCTCTTCCTCGGTATCATCGCATTCGCTGTCTTCAAGGCATACCTCCTCGGAAAGATCGCTTTCATCGCCGCTGCCTTCGGTGCTCTCAAGAAGCTCCTTGAATCCAAGAAGAGCAGTGGGTGGTCAGAACCCGCCCATGAAGAGCATGGATGGGAGAGCGGTGGTAGCGGTGGATGGGGAAGATCCCAGGAAGCCCAGAACTTGGCATATGGCGCCCATGCTAAACAGGCGTAGAATGAATAATAATAAGTATTTATTTATTTATTCAACGTAACTTTAATGATGCAAATGGAATATGATTGTCTGGCTCTTTTATCTTCGTATATTTATTATTTTTATTTATATATTTTTGATATAGCCATCGTATATTTATTGTTATTACAGAAAGTTTATTGAGTTTTTCATCCGTGTATGAATGTGGTTATTTTTGACAGTATTTTTTTTACAATCAACCAGTATTTTAGTTTTTTTATTTTTAGTTTTATTTTTTAAGTCTGTGATGACTGATTTATGTTAGTCTTTTATTATTTTAGTTCTTTTTGTTACCTATATATTTATACAAGTATAGTATGTAATGTATATGTATTTACAGATCTTTCTTCTGGTAGGAGAACGTGAGTGAAAACTAGTATATTACCAAATATTTTAAGTTGTACTTCCAAAGATATATTTTTATTTTTTTGTTTAGTATATACTTTTTTATGATAATGTTTTGTGTTTACGTTTTAGTCATGAGTGTTTGTATTGAGTCATATTTATTACCGAATGAACGAATATAATTAAGTGTAAGGTCGTAATAATATCGTTCTGCGATAATTTTTACGATGGATCCACGTAAAAAATACAATATACCATTTTAATAAAAATTTACGCCTTTCTTTTCACTGTCGTTATGCCCATACAATGCGATGAATTATTTATCACCCATCGCCATATCAATGTGCCACGGCCCACCATATTTCAATACAATAGAAATTGTAGTCCAATAAACTACATTAATAATAAAATCAAATTTTTACTTTACTCCTACATGATAGAGTGTATTTTAGAACTAAACATCGCCGTCCCAAATGTCAGTAATCATTAGTAAGCTTGGGCCTAGATTTGGGCGTTTTGAACTGTCAAAATCAATGGAAACCTGACGGGTAATGTAGGTATGACAATGAGGCGTAAGAAGAGAAAACTTTAACGATGACTTGAAAGTGTTTTGAATTGTCAATTTCGTATGGCTATTTGTTCATTAGGAGTGCAAAATATTTTTTTTATCTACGATAAAAATTGTAAGTAAAAACCGGCCAAGAGCGTGCCGGACTCGCCCATGATAGGGTTTCGTAGCCATTGTGTAAGTAAAAAAGTTTTTAATTTGTTTATCTTACCTAAGAGAAATATTTGAAACACAATGATAGCCCGATTTATTGCAACGCCATCTAGTTTGTCATTAGACAGAATGGACGAAAGTATAAGGGTTCCTTGGTTAACTACGGAACCCTAAAAACATAAGATTATAGTGCGTCCACGATAGCTCCGTGATTTTGACAAATCGTTTTAGAGCGATTATTTTACTTTCTGCAAATGTTTGGCCCGTAAAACCTGTAATTTTATGTTAAATTTTGAATAATCTTATATATTTTTAGTATATTATAAAGTTTTGTCGGCTGAAACAGCATTAAAATTTGAAATAACATCTCTAAAACCGCCTGTCAAAATCACTGAGCTATCTTGGACGCATTAACATTAATTTTGCAACTTTGGTACAAAAATCATTTAATGATTTGTGTCGTGTAAGCAATATTTAGTATGGAAAAGCATATTTTTTTTGCGCTGTCAGGTTTGCTCCTTATAGTAAAAGTTGTTCAGTTTGTTTGATGGGTAGAGTATGTGGTTTAAAGATTAATGATAATTTTCCTTTATTTATTATTTATCTATTAAATACCTACAGTCAAGACAGTGTAAGGCGCAAGAAGATAGCCTCCACGACCAAGTAACATCTGTGGATGGTTTGGTATCTTTTCGTTTTAACATGTATAATAAAGAACATTATTGAGCTCTTTTCAAAATGGAGTTCGTTTCAACCCTCCATAAAAAAACTTTACGTGCCGAATCGAATTACCATAGGAAGAGACAATTTCACGACGACGGGCTCACCCCCCGTCACACTTGAAAGAGTTTCGGTACTACTGGTGAAACGTGAATGTTCTGAGGTTTCAGAATATCTCTCACTACCCCCTCGGGGAATATAGTCGTGAGCTTATGCTTATGCTTAGAGACATCACGTGTCACTGCAGGACACAGGCCCTGCCCTCAGGGAGGGTGTATGGGCATCAGTCCCCCAAGAGTGCCCAATGCGTATTGGTTGACTTCACATACGCAACAAAATTTCTTCTTCAACGTATGCAGGTTTCCTCACGATGTTTTCCTTCGCCGTTAGAGAGCAGTAATTATTACTGATAACCACCACATTGGCCACCCCGAAAGGTATTGTGGTAGTGAATTTGGGTATGTATAGACGTATTATGCCAAAGAGCTTTGTGTTATGTTTAACTCCTCTTTAAAGTGTCTGAGCAAAATGTTCGAGAAGTTAAAAGCTCGAATCAAAGCTTTAACATTTCTACGGCACTTTGTTTTGGGCAAACATTGGACCAGTGGCAGCTTTGTCTAATAAACAGGTTGAGAAGTAAAGTGTCTATGAGCCAAAATAATGGAAAAAGAAACACTTTTACGAATTCGAGAAATATGTGACCTTAAATCAAAAACACATCAAATTAAGGTACTAAAAATTTTAAAAATGCCACTGCCTGCCGTGCCGGAGGCGATGGTTCGATCCCCGTCCAGACCGACTCGTACCAAAGAGTTTTTCGGAATTTACGTACGATTTGTAACACCTCTGGCTTTTCGGTGAAGGAAAACATCGTGAGGAAACCTGCATGCTTCAATTTCGAGGCATGTGTACCCACTGTCCATTATAAGTGGCGACGGGCTCACCCCCCGTCATAATGGACAGTTTCTGTACTACTGGTGAAACATGGATGTTCTGAGGTTTCAGAATATCTCTGACTACCCCCTCGGGGAATATAGTCGTGAGCATATGCTTATGCTTATGCAATTTTAAAAATTAATTCAGTATAAAGCATAAAGTTAAATACATGCTGAAATACTGTGAGGTATATTAACTTTATGGCCAAGAATATTCCACCACCCCAGCCCATCCCATGGGTGTCGTTTCTCACCGATCCCCGCTTCCCAACCCGTCGCGTAATCCCAGCAACGCCCATTGCCGAGGTCCGTACCCCCCTGGGGTGCCCCTTGGGCAGGTTGCTTAAATCACTGGTTCGGTGACCTACCAGGGCGCTTCGCCGTCACTGGTAAGGCCACCCCCAAAAGCCCGCTGTAAAAAGCAGTAAATGCTCCCTGAGCAAACTGTAAATGTCATTCAAAAAAAAAATAAAAAAAAAAAAATGAAAAAAAAAAAATGGGTGTCGTAAAAGGCGACTAAAGGGATTAACCGGAGGATGACAGAAGCGTTCTCCGAGTATATTAACAACCAACTGCGATCGCCAACCCGCCTGCCAAGTGTGGTGATTATGGCAAAACCTCCCTTTTGGGGGAGGCCCTATGTCCAGTAGTGGACGTATAAAAAAGGCTGAAACGATGATATTAACTTTATAGTAAGTATAAAGAATTGTTCTTTCTCTTACTTTTTACATTCATGAATCAAAAAGGTTGGTGTCATTTTTGGCCGAAGGAACTCTTTTTTTTGTATTAGTACTTTAAATAGGATACCTAAAAAGTTGGTTTTGCATACAATAAAAATGCCAGCTTCCTGGAATAAATACAATGTTGCGACCTCATTGTATTCGGTAGTACATTCTTAACAACACTAGAGGTATATTATTTTGATATAGTACAAAAACTGTTTCTAATTTTAGCTCTAAAGAATCATTTTTTTCGGTAGCAAAAATTTTAGGACTCATTTCATCAAAATCATTTCAGAAAATTAAGACTAAAATTAATTAAATTCTTAATTTTAAACAGTAAAACTACATTTTGAAAAATCCTTTTTAAAAGTAAGAAAACAGTAAATTCGTAAGACATCAACATTTAATTAGCTGTGATAATTACAAAATAAAACTTTCTAAGTGCCACTTAGCACAAATTAAGAGAAAATAAAACAACTTTACTCTAAGTACAAATTAAGTAATGTCAGCTATTAAGTACTTGCACGTGGTACAGGTATGTACATAAATAGGTTGTACTAGGCCAGTGTGTGGTCTGTACGGAATTTGTAATGGTACAGTTGCGTGTAAAAGTGTTACGTACTTTTAAAATTACGCGTCTGTTATTATTGTACTGCTGGCACTTTTTTGAACACAAATTATGCATTTTTTAGCTCCGTTGAATATCAACAGTGAAGGACGGATTTACGAACATTGAAGTATTGATAGTGCTACGACATTACATTTAATACTAATATCAAATCACTGCTTTGGAACAAAAAACGATCAAAAGAATATTTTTTTAACTATCGTCCCTAACATGTTTATTGTGGCTCTAAAACATAAAATGTTATTGATTAAAATTGTTGGTAAACCAAACCGCCTATTGAAATGTTAATGTGGATCCCCATGCACACCAAATTAATAGTCTAAACATAATATGCATGCAGAAAAATAAAAATAGTCGTCGAAAAACGAACTCATGCAAGTTGGTTGAGGTATTAAACAAGGTTGCTGGCAACTTCGGACGTGTTAAGTGACATATTAAGTGTGTATTAGGTCTTAAGGAATTTTCTCTTCGACTGTACTCGACCCACCGGATGCGGATTCTGCGGACGCGCCGTTTATTTTCGATCTTCTTCTCGAATGTACTATTCTGTAACGAAAGGCGATATGATATCAGTAAGGCTAGATCTTTTTTCATCATAATTGATTTCATCGAATTTATAAACAACATTTACCTTTTACCTTTGATAATTATCATCATCATCATCGATCATCTCAGCCGATGAATGTCCACTGCTGGACATAGTCCTCCCAAGGAACTCCGCCTTTGAAAATAACTCGAGAAAATTTTTATTATTGTAATATAATGTTCGAGAGAGTTTAATAATTTAATTTCGAGTTACGTATAAGATTTTGGAATCCGAGATATTCTCATCCATTGTTTGCAGGCTACTCTACAGATTTCATCTGACCTACAATCCATTCAAAATAGCAACGAAATTTTAAGGCCATTTTGAATTACAGAAACAGAGATTTGAAACACTTCCTCTCACTTCTTAGAACAGCTTTAGTAACGTCCAAGATATGTCGGATTGTATAGGTATCCAATAAATTAATAACATTTGGTAATCAGAATTGGCCAGAAAGCTAATTAGGAATCGGAAAATCTCGTCGTCCTTATTTAAAATGAAGTATAGCTCTTTGTCTGCCATGAAATGAAATCAAATGAAATTTGTTATTCTATTAGACTAATTTTTAAGGCTCACTTAATAAAAAAATAATTACTGCTTATGTGATAATTTTTAATTCTAATTACCTACACTAATTCTAATATCCAATATATTAATAAATTTATATTTATGCTCCAGGGAAATCCGCGAGTATCTAATGCTGGTTGGCAATGTTCTTCAACACGAGATGGAAGACAAATTCAATAGTAATTCCTTCGTTAAGAAGAGTTCATTTTTTATAAAACAAATATGTTCTCTAACAGAATACCACTGTACGCATAGGATGTTTGCGTGGAAAGCAATACGGATGCGTTTAGTAGAAATCCTTAGCTTTTCACACATCGCGTCCGCAAACAACGACTCCATTCAAGTTACAGAGATGTTGCCAGGTAGTTGCCTGACACAGTTGTGTCAAACACTATAGTTATGAAGAATGCCACAATTATATTAGGATGCCTACACCAGTGGCAGCAGCAAAAGTGGCAGCGGGCTCACTTCCTCTTACGTGGGTAAGAGGAAGTGAGCCTGCTACCACTTTTTTGATGAGCGTTGGTCACATAATACACTCGAAGTTGGAGCATTCACATATTATCTTCACTATGTTTTTCTTAAGCTAAAGTTAATCATTTTAACGGGTTATAACCGCGTTTTTATTGTTTTGTGTCATCCCGTGATCATGGCAGTTGCAACACTGCTGAAATATCGGGAACTCCAAAAACAATAAAAACGCGGTAAGAACCCGTTAAAATGATTAACTTTAGCTTAATTAATAATCGCGTAACTCTCAAAAATAGTGTGTTTTTCTTTACTAAAAAGCCACTCAGCTCAGCAATGCCCAGAACCCCGTGATACATGGAGCTCCCTAATTCCTTCCAGATCAGCAACTGATTACCGATAAGTATATTTATTTTCCAAAAATCTAACTACAATTACTGCCTCTGACAATCTATCAGCATTTTTGGTACCCTAATGAACAAGGGGCCTACATCAAAAGGGCAAACTCTGTCTGGCTGCTCCTTTTGCAAGTTTATAAAATAGTTCTCTGTCATATCATAGTCATAGGAGCTCTATTATCCTAAAGTGCCCAGGATCTCTAATAGGTCAAAGACGGCCCTGCCTGTAAGAAGCACAAATCTAACTAAGAGTTGAATGTTCTCTAATACCCATTTATACCTACCATTTATACTTATTGATTTTTGAGTTTATTACTCTTAATGACAAGAATGATAATGAAGAATTAAATCATAAGAATAATTAATACAGGTAATATTAAGAATATAATCTAAACAATTATTATTGTACCGATTTTTGGTTAATTATCACAAAACAATGATATAACTTAGCTTTATGGCAGTTACGAAAATAACTACAAAATTTTACTAGTAGCCTAGTTTCGAACATTTATTTAAACTTCACGTTCAAGCAATAAAAAGCTCATGTTGTCGAAAACTATAAAAATTACACCGTATG
Organism: Agonopterix alstromeriana; assembly: GCA_963924505.1. NCBI lineage: Eukaryota > Metazoa > Arthropoda > Insecta > Lepidoptera > Depressariidae > Agonopterix > Agonopterix alstromeriana. Next base: position 8,583,790 of record OZ004682.1, read on the forward strand.
ATGATGAAGACAGTAAAAGTCAAGTCGTGAATACTTGAAATTTACTTTTTCCCATGCCCCTAAAAGATGTCCGTGCCAAAGATAATACTCATAATTTGACAAAAAGTAAAGATTTCATAACTTCTAATGTTTTTTTTAACTGTTGATATAATACCAATGCGGAGCATTTCGTAGCTGAATTCCAATCTCCGACAAGGGAGATGAGATGTATAATATTACTAAGAAAACTGGAAAGTCAAACTCAATGACATGCTACCGACTCGGCAGAAGAAGACTGCCCATTGAACCACATCCTATTCTTTTTTAAATACAAACAGAGAAGTAGCGTGGAAGAGTATGGCTTGATGCTTATTTTTGAAATGAGACCTTTGCAATGGGGCCTTATGTGTGTATCACCCTATCATCATGCACTGCTGAACACAAGCATCTCCCAAGACGCGCCTCAAAACTCTGTCCATGTCCTTCTTCATCCAGTCACTCCTCACTACCTTTTTAGGTCGTAAATCCAGCCGGCGGCTGCAGGGCGTCCCACACTATGCCTGCCAGTTCGTGGTAATCCACTCTAGAACTCTGACATCCCATCGGTTGATAGTTCTTCAGCAGATAAACTTTGTGAATGATCATTCACAAAGTTTAATTGGCTAATGGCCTTTCATACTTAACAAAGTTAAATTAGTAGCCTTTTTCAAAATCATACACATTTTTTATGTTTAACTGATGGTATGTTTGTTTAGGTACAGGTAGTTATTTCAAACACCTTAACATTAGAATCTTTATCTAGAAATGTATTTAGGGTCCTTCTTAATATGCTGACACTTTTTTAGGGGGATGGTATATAATCAGAACTTTGTATTCTTTAACTCTGACAATAAAACACTTTTATTTTTTTTATTTTTATTTTATGATCATCAGACCGTCAAACTGAACAACTTTCTAATAATGATGATGAATGTCAAATATTTGACGTTTGTGGAAAAGGTAGGCAATATAAGTAGGTGTTGGCGAGCGAGTTTTTAAAACTAAAGGGAGAAATTTAAGTGACATTACGCGCAATAATCTAACTAAAAATCCTATTCTAGCAGAAGTAGCAATATTTGGCGCTCCTCTGAACACAATTTGGACAACTTTCGCTTCAAGAACCATAATAAACGCCCTACTGCACCTGCTACACGCAAAGAAGCTAAGTACATACCGTTTCAAAGTACTTAACTACCTAACAATTGAAGAACATGACTATAAATCAACCGGCACGCATTTCCGTAGGTGTGTAGGACCAGCCAAAGGCGTGGTGACTCGAAAGTTCCTTATGGTGCCGCGGTTGCCGCACCCATTGGAGAATCGGTTCACACGTAGTGCAAAATGTGGATGAGGTCATTGAAGACACTAGGTATTCGCTGAGCTGGGTAATATTTTGCAGGTATTTAGAAGCTATCTTCTCGTCATTTAAAAGACATAAAAAGAATGAAAAATATAGCAATAATCTTCAACATCTCGGCTTTATTTGCTATGTATCATATTTCTTATTTTTCTATAAAATACATATGAAACTTGTGTGCAAAGCCTAATTATTTGAAAGAGTATTTATTACGTGCATCTACTTTATAAATGTAAGTCACTTATACTTGCGACAAACACCATTGTGTAGACAATGTTATGATCTAAAATTTGTAACTTTAATTTTTTTTAAGACCGATATTTAATGAGTTAATTCGATAATTGTTAAAATTTGGTGCTTATTCTTATGATTTTTGAATTTGGTTTCCTTTGGATTAGAAGGCACAAAAGTGACATAATGAAGGACAAGCCACTCAAAAATAGTTACCTACTAAAATGATGTAGTTTAGTAGAGGTGAGGCGTATCCCCCAGTGAGGTCTTTTTCTAGGGGATACGCCTTAACGTTATAATCTATGGCTGAGATTCAGAGGCGTTTTTTAAGTCTTAGTTCGAACTCCAGTATTGCAAAATTCATACATTTTCGCCCTACCTAGTTCGAACAAAGAATAAAAAAACCGGCTCTGTTTGTCTTTCTGTGTTTTAAAGTAGTAATCTATGGTAAGGAAGTTATTTTATACTGTTGTGCGCAAGGTTTTTCATGATGTCAAATATTTTAAGGCCGACAAATAAATACTTAAGAAGCTTTTGTAAACGACACGATTACTGTATGGGACTTTACAGAAGAAGCTTTTCTTTTTTAATTTCATTCTGCTAATTCTTTCAAATGCAATAGTTTTGAGATACAGATTATATTAATGAAATATGGTAGTGAGGTAAGTAACTAAGTACCCAAACCTACGTCTTATATTATCAACAGTATAAACCGCGATCACATTACAACACCATTCCCATAAACATTACAAATTAACCTAGAAATAAAGCCAAAAAACTCAATAACAATCAAAATAATTCATAAAGCGACTGATAAAAACCGCATAGTGTGTTTACGCTTCTGACGGCCAAAGTCCCGTTGTCAAGGTCGCAGCGTTCTCAATCGCAAAGTGCGCACGGTCCTGACTCACGGCCACTTTCTTCTCAATGGTATGCCGTAGTGTTGTGTAACTATCGATAGTTTGACTGTACATCATTCGTTTTAACTATTAAAAAATGTTATGGGTGTATTCAGATAATGAAACTAAACAACTTTCCCTGAGGAACATGAGTCGAAAAACATGGGATATGTGTCTGTTTTGGTATGCATAGCATAAGCATATGCTCATGACTATATTCCCCGAGGGGGTAGTCAGAGATATTCTGAAAGCACAGAACATCCACGTTTCACTAGTGCCAAAACTTTACGGGGGGTGAGCCCGTCGCCACTTGTAATGGAAAGAGGGGGTACAATATACAGGGTCCTTCTTAATATGCTGACACTTTTTAAGGGGATGATCAGACCATCAAACTGAACAACTTTCTCTATGGGACCAACATCGAAATCGCGAAATAAAAATCAGCTGTCCCATACATTTGGCTCGAGTCGGTTTGCAGTTTTGTATGGATCAGCTGATTTTTTTTCGCTATTTTAATGTTGGTCCCATAGAAAATGTTTCAGCATATTAAGAAGGACCCTGTATGAACGAAATTGAAGCATGCAGGTTTCCTCACGATGTTTTCCTTCACCGAAAAGCCAGTGGTGTTACAAATCGTACATAAATTTCGAAAAACTCATTGGTACGAGTCGGCTTTGGGAAGGCAAGGTTAGTCGCCACTGGACCACCACGGCCTTTGGTATGCAATAATGTATAATTTAATTGAATTGAAAAAAAATCGCGATATCGATATTGGTCTGATAGTAAAAGGTGTTCAGTTCGATGGTCTGAAGCACCCTTAATTATTTAAGACATTTATTTTTATACTTTGTATTTCGATTATGCTATCGATAATATCGATACTATTACTTTAAAACAATTGATATTATCAATGGTATTAAAATGCAATATTATCAACTGTTTTAAATAATAGAAAGTGGTCGTCTCATTTTAATGAGGAAATTCCTACACTTCCTAGCTATCAGTTTAGATCGAGATTATGCTGCGCTGGTTTCTAAGGTTACTTCTAAAGATTTTAAAACTGCTTAACTTATCAGATCCCAGGTTGATTGATTAATGATTTTCTTTTTAGCAATGAATATATTTTTTTAAATTATCGTTTTCGAACAATAGCCGTGGTGGTCCAGTGGCGAGTAACGTTGCCTGCCGTGCAGGAGGCGATGGTTCGATCCCCGTCTAGACCGACTCGTACCAATGAGTTTTTCGGAATTTATGTACGATTTGTAACACCAATGGCTTTTCGGTGAAGGAAAACATCGTGAGGAAACCTGCATACTTCAATTTCAAGGCATGTATTGTACCCACTGTCCATTATGTGGCGACGGGCTCACCCCCCGTCACACTGGATAGAGTTTCGGTGCTACTGGTGAAACGTGGATGTTCTGAGGTTTCAGAATACCTCTGACTACCCCCTCGGGGAATATAGTCGTGAGCATATGCTTTTAAAGTAATTCTATTCATAGTATCGATACCCTCTATCGACAGTATTGCTCTCAATCTTTTATAGTATCGGCCATTCTATGATATCGATATTTTTTAAAAATGGGCATTGGCCCACCACACATTGCCACCGCTGCCGCTGTAACTCCTGTGAACCAGTATCAACAGCGGCGACCGTTCACATCACTACACAATGAAGTCCAGCGAGCCCGGGGGATGACTCTAATCTGTCTTGGAACCCGCAATGAATTAATCAAATAAGATAGTAGGATTGGGAAAAAGAAATATGGAGGGACCATTGCAAACGAGAGACAGCAATAAAAAAAAACAAAGCTATTAGAGAATCAATTCCAGAGATAATTTATGGCAGAGTTGGATGATATCGATATGATCGATATAGTTTCCAACCTACTATCGAAAGTATTGCATTCAATCAATTATAGTATCGGTCAGTCTACGATATCGATAGTTCGAGGTTACTATGGTATCGATTGACTATCGATAATTTCGCTACAGTTAGGCAACACTAATAAATCGTGCCGGCTTGTGAATAGCTTCCGATATTACGCAAAGTGCTTACAATTTTCGATACTATGGTAATTCCTACGATAAAAGAAGTTACAACATTTTTTTTCGTTAGTTAGGCGCTAAATAGAGAAGAGAGTCTAAATTGAATTTTGCAATAGTGGTATGTTTCAATAGTAAGATACCTAATTAAAAATGTGGGTATGAAAATTCCAAATAGGCGAATCCTACTAGTAATGAAATAAATAGCGGAAATGACAGAAGGATAAATGAAAAATATAGCGAAAGCACTGATATTACAGGCCATGTGTACAATAAAGTGTTAAATAAATAAATACACACTTAATTTTTTTTTTATTAAAAACTAGTGGTGTATATTTCAGTCTTTACAACATCAAAGTCGCAAAAGGCCTAAATTTCCGAAATAAATATTTGATTGTATTATTTATAAGATTTATAATTTCATTAGCACCTTTAACACTCAGTTGCAGAAACGCTCAATAAAGCTAATCTTCCATTAAATCTCTTGCTAGCTTTTACTACGTCAACAAGACAGACAGTGACAGCAAGAGATTAAATGGAGGATTAACTTTAATGAGCGTTTCTGCAACTAAGTGTGTGCCTGATAAAATAATAATTTGGAAGCTGCACCTAAAGAAAAAGAAAGTGACAATGTCAAAGAAATAAGGCGAGGTCTATAGAGTCAGTAGCCTAGATAAAATTAAGGTGTAGTTTTCTAAAGTGCCTACTTAAGTAGTGTGAGATAAAGATATAGGGAGTTGCCAGAACCTATCAACAGTAACAACTTTCACAAACTAGCACAGGAAAAAATTACAACAAAATTAATGGTGTTGTAAAATTACTACATTGAATAATAGAAACATGTTTTATTTAAGTACACAAATCAGGAATAGAAACTGAAATAAGTTACACAGAATTTAGGAAACAGGCGACAAATGTAATTTTACGTCACATTAATCAAAATGACTACAGTAATACAATCCTTTGCTACAACTGCTCGCTTCAAAAGATGATTGGTAGTGGTAGCAACATTTCCGATTAGTTGGAAAAGATTTAGATTGAATTTACACTAAGTATTCCACAATTAAACCCATGTTTTCTAAAAAAAGTCAAGTATACATTACGTACCAAATCAGATTTAAACTAAAAGAATGCAAACATGACCCAGCAATGGTAATTAAACAAAGCAAATAACCGTGTCGTCCAAATAAGACCACATCCAGTAGAAAACAGGACAGAGCTAAACCACTAAACACCAATGAATGGTACTAATTGCTCACGTGCATAGAAACACTGTGGGAAATAGGCTTAATAACTGTTACAGAAGGAAATAGACAGTCAAGTTTCAATCAGAAGTAAGAATAAGTTGAATTTCGGCCCAGTAAGATTAGAACTGGTTAATCAAGGTACAAGGGCTTTGAGATAATTTCATATACATCAACTTGATACGGATTAAAACGTTTGAATTCTTTATCGACGGGGAAGTGCTAAAAACTCCTAACTTACAAAAACCAAATTTTACAGGAGGCGAAATCAAATCACGTTGTGATGTTTTTTTTGGGTTTCTATAATTTATAATTTTGATGAATGAACTAATAATTTAACATTTTTTCACTTTGACGGTCTGATCATCCCCTTAAAAAGTGTTAGCATATTCAGAAGGATCCTGTATAAAAAATAGAAAAGGTTCAGTTTTATCAAAATGATAAATTATAGAAACCCAAAAAAGACAAAGAACATCGAAACATTCAAAGGGATCATAATTATGCTAAATTATTCCAATAATAATCAAGCAGTGATTGTGCAAATAACAGGAGTACTGTGACATCACTATTCATCGAAATTCTTCAATGAAACAAGAATTTCATTCACACGATTTTTGAATCAGGACCATAAAAACGGAGAACTTTGTACATATGAAAAACAAATAAGCCTTATATTCAAATGAACGTCAAACAAATATTGGTAATCAAATAGCATTGTACATTTTTAATGTCCTAGAAAAAATAAAAGCGAAATCCCACGACATAAACGAATCAGAAGATTCCTTTAAAAAGCATGACCTCATTAAGGAGGACCGGCTCGCGAATTCGCAAAAAAACTCAGATCACGCTGCAAAACTTTCACTTGACGATTCGAAGTGCAGTTGTAACGTGACCACGTTCGTTACATCAGCTATGATGCCTGTACCTGTAACAATTCATGCGTACTTGAACTCAATTATTTAATCGTTTTATTATTTTTGTCGTCAAATACTTTTTATGCTTATCATTTTTGTTTATAGATTACTTAACAGTAAATTTAATTTGCGAACGGGTGTGTTACAAATTTCATGTTTCTATCTACAGCCGTTTTCGCTGTGCGGTGTCTAACAGTCACATATTTTTGGATGTTTGTCTATCTGTTTGTTCAAGCATCGCGCAAAAACTACTGAACCGATTTTGACGAAACTTGGCTTGTTTGAAAGCGTATGATTTGATTTAAATCTGGTATATAATTTTTGCAGACGAAGTATAAAGCTCGTATATTTTAAAGTAGCATAGCATATGCTTATGACTGTGTTCCCCGACGGGGTAGTCAGAGATATTGTGAAACCACAGAACATCCACGTTTCACTACTACCGAAACTCTAAAGTAAATACAATAATTTCGAAAATACTTTTTTGCTGTCTATTCGTGTTGCCTACTAAAAATTTATATTTACAATATCAAATGGTTTTATTCAAATATTATAATAGTAAATGATGATTATAATTCCAGTTCTCTCACATAATGTTTTTTGTAATTACATTTTCTATTTTCTTATAAATCCATAGCCACGTGATAGGGGTGATCCGGGTTCGCTAGTATTCATTTTGTGGAGTTGTAAATCGCCGCTGTTGATCCTAGTTTACAGGAGTTACAGTGGTAGGAATGAATGGACGATAAAAGTGGAAAATGGTTTACAATACGTAGGCCTACTATGAGTTGAAATTGTAGTATACTACTACACTGTAGTTTTGGAGCATTTGTTATGCAAAAATGGCTACGATACTAATCATCATATTGTATGGCATATTTGGCAGCTACGATACTTTAGCTTCGGCGTGCATTTGATATGTAATTTTTAGTAGTAAGTAGTTATGTAAAAGTTACCACTAAGAGCAAAATGAACGAAAAGAGTTGACAGGCATCGCACCGTCGTAGAGTTTTTTCGTTTGGTGAGAGACAAACAGGGATATCCAGGTTAACATCCAGTAATGGAGAGGAATCCGTAGAAGATTATATTGTCGAATGTCCTTTTATATCTCTGTTTAAAGTTACTTGATGATCTAATCAAGTAACCTTAAACAGAAAATTAAGTTTTAGTTGAATGTTTTTGGGAATAACGATTGACTCTAGGCTGAAATGGGGCTTCAACATTGAAAACATGGCTGATAAGCTAATCTCTGCAGCATATACAGTCAGAAAAATAAACAACTAACTGATATTGAAACTGTCATACTCGTAAATTTCAGTTACTTTCATTGTTTCACGTCCTATGGTATATTATTGTGGGGTCTAGCTGCAGACATTGATACAATCGTTATCCTACAGAAACGGGCAATTCGATATGGTACGCGTTGTCGTGATTCGCTTCGCTATGTATTTAAGGAAAGTAATATTTTAACAGTATATGGACAGTTATTTTATGAAAACATTTTATTTGTAAGAAAAAATTTGGCTTTGTTTCTAAAAAAAATTATTGTCCAGTTACCTCACTAGAAATAAAAAAAACTGATATCTCCACACTGTCTGCTTAGTAGGGTCATCACGTCTTTTATGGATCACCTACGCTGTTATAATAAAATCCCCGAGACTATTTTAAATTCCGAAAACATGTTTAAAACTCAGATCAAAAAAGTCATCTGTAAAAAGCATAATTATAAACTGGATGATTATAATGCTTGGGTCTGCGTGTCACTAACCTATTGTTCACTGTATAGTATCAATTATTTAATTAAATAGGCTATGTATTGTTCATAACCTTAGCTTAAAAATTTAATACCTATTGTAATAGTTAATAAGTCGTATTATGTTGTAGAGTTTCTGGCCGCATCTTCAAAAAAAGATTTGATGTTTAATAAGTGGGCTTCCGCCTCCTATATTGAATAAATTATATTGAGTTAGAGTTTAGTATACAACAGTGTCGACTCATGGAAGACCTAAAGAATGATCATTCATAATTAGTATTTGCTGACAAGTAATGGATGAAACTTGTACAAAACGATATCCTTCCTTCGTCACATTTGTCATAATATCACGTCACTGGTAGTTATGATGGTGGTGGTAAACTAAAAACAATGCTTTTATTCCTAGATAAATATTTACTCTCCGTATTGACTTTAAGTGGTTAATATTGAAAATAGGACGGATGTTCGTTTGTATGCAGCGGAGCCTTCGGAATTGTTTTAATTGGTATAATTTTTATATCCTGGTTACAGCATTTTTTCAATTTACGTTAATTTAATATTATTTCGGATACATTCGTCTTAGGTCGTCTTAGTATTCCAAAGAAGAATTTCTTTGAGATTTCGTCTATTGGCATTATTAACCAGGACGGTTCTTACGAGGACGGTGTTCTTAGATCTGTAGAGATATGTATCTTAATTTTGAAACCTATCTTACACATTTAGGTATATCTTATGTAATTTGTGTTAAAATCCACCCTTCATGGGTACGCTAAAGATGTGTTATTTTTAAATAAGGATTAGTAGTAAACTGATACTTCAAATAAATATCCATTTGAAGAAATATCGGTGTAATTACTTTTTCGTAGATACATTTTGAAACGTCATTTAGTCCGGTTAATTAAAATTCAAACTTTATTTTTACGCAGCTGTCATAAGTAAGTATGTAAGTATACATTGTTTTTACTGGACCTTTAATAAAACGTTATTGTAATTGTTTTGAAGATGCAAAAATATCTTGTTCCTCAACATATTATGTTGGAAAGTGCGGATTCAAAATGAAATTCTTTCTTGACACTAAATTAACTTTAAGAAAGATGACCTTCAATTAAAGCATAATTTGTGTCCATCTTGACAACTTTATACCCAAGTTATGTTCGAGTAATTTTTCCAACTATAAATATTTCACGATGCTCGCATGTACCGCTAATTATATAAAATTATAATACCTTCGTGGATATTAATGGAAGATAAAAGGTCAAAGAATGTTTTGGAAAACATTATCTTTAACTGACACTGCGACAGAAAGTTAGTTTTTGGGGTCATTCGATACAACCTTTCCGGTTTTACTTTTTATACTACAGTGACCTCGAAATCAAAGAATTAGAAAAATAGCTACATATCAAATTAGGAGACTGTCATGCGAGAGTGAACAAAGAATTTCACTTTTTAATTTTTCCCTTTTTTAAAACAAAACCAATAAATTCGAAATTACAATAGCCGTTACATCGAGTTTCACTCGGCCCATTTGTGGACTTACGAAAAATCAAACAATCACACTTTTTCTTTCGTTTCATTTACACTAACATCACAAATACCGCTGTAAGCGTGCGTATTTTAGATGTCGTAAACGCAAACTTCGCTTTCTAACATCAAATATTTATTTTTCTACTTATTCCTTACGTCTGTCGAACTTCAGCGACATACTAGTCAGTTAGCATACGACGTCAAACAGTACACACATACTTTACGTCACTTTGACAAAAACGTAGTGGGGGGTCGAAGGATAAAATCCATCAGTTTTTTGGGAAGATATCATAACTTGCCAAGCGTCGGCGAAGTACGAGCACTTGCCTTTTAAAAAAACAATAATGTGGAAGAAAATAGCGGTCTTTGCCGTTTTGGCATCAGTGCATTGTACACCAGTACAAGAAAGTGGAGTTGCGGAAAACTTAGTGGGTGTCGTATCGGAGTGCATCGAAAATGATACGTCATTATGTCTTAAGGTGAATACAATAGTGAAACAAGTGCTAATAAGTGTGAAGTGATGTGTGGAAAATTATGAAATGAAAACGAAAGCTATGGGAGAGCCTCGTAGTACTATTGTTTGTAGTATCGATGAAGTGAAACTAAAATTTGAGTTTATTCTCTTAAGTCTTGAGGACGAAAATGAAGTCTTATCTGGCCGTTGATCTATAGTTTAATACCAACAGTGATTTTAGGCGTATAATAGATTTCTTCCCCTATTTTTCCTACGCTTAAAGTGCATTTTCAGTTTACAGTTGAAAATAATCCAAAGTCATATTAAACCCCAATAACAACGCTTTTTTCTCTCCTACAGGAAAAAGCACTTAAATTCACCGAACGCCTGGCAATCACGAAGGACCTGAACATCTTCGAGGGTATGACTCTTATCAACACTGGATCTGCACGCTCAGCTCGCAGCTACGAACCCTTGGCCGAAGAACCAAAGGTCAGAGAAGCCCAGCTTGAAGAGAGGATCGCCAACAATATTGGAGACTTTTTGGACAATCACGTACTGCAGTTACGTCTGTCTGAACAAGCTGATAACCAATCCAGGGGTTTGGATGAGGAAGGTAAGGATATATATATAATCACGATATTGAGTTTTAAGTCTTCTATAAATCAACCTTTTGTAAAATGTCTGGAAAATAACAAAGAAAGAAAAAGTGCATAAGAACATATTTTGTTTAGTTTCGAGGCAATAAAAGTCAATTTAATATTTTTTTTATGGCTTTCAATAGAAATTTCGCTAAACAAAAGCTAATGGCTACGCAGATAAAATAAGATGTCAAACGTTTCCACAAATCTCTAAACTTCGAGCACCTAAGAATGTCACGTATTGTTTGAAACAAACGTGAGCTTTCTCTTCTACGCATAAGTATATATTTACATACACATAAGACCACAACCAATCCTCTGACATTGACTATTCAAAGGGCCACTAAACAATATAGCTAAATGAACTTAATGGTTCCCTTTCATGTTTTATATTAATCTTCAATTGTAAAAGTCGTGAAATGGCGATATAATACAATATTACTGACCTTACTGAACATCGATCTTGCCTTGTGATTCCTTTTGAAATTTAAACATGTAAATCCCTTTAGGGAAATGCTCAGCAGAGTCTCCAGTTGACACCAAACCGTTCATCAAAGGCACATAAGCTATCATGAATGTCTTAGTCTTTTACGATTTGTGCAGCAAGCTAAAAAGTTGATTCATTCTCATTTTATCTTATATTCCCAGATTAGCGTGGTAAATGTATAATATTAAACTTAATGTGATCTCATAAACTAACCTTTCCATCTCTTTTTTTGCAGCTCGTGGCAAGAAGAAGAAGAAGATCAAGCAGCTCCTCCCCATTCTTCTCCTCCTGAAACTGAAACTCGCTGCCCTCATTCCTCTCTTCCTCGGTATCATCGCCTTCGTTGCTGTCAAGGCTGTCTTCCTTGGAAAGATTGCTTTCGCTATGAATGCTTTCAACCTGATTAGGAAACTCCTCAGCAAGGGCTCTCACTCTTCCGGCGCTAGCACCAGCTATGGACCGCCAGCCCATCATCATGAGGAGCATCCTGGATACTCCTACGAGCCAGCACAGGGCTGGAGCAGACAAGCCGGCGATGCGGCTTCATTAGCTTACTCAGGTCAAGTCAGGAAGTGATAGACTTAAAGAATGTTTGTGTATTTATTTTGTGTGTTGTGAATTATTTATTATTTGTATGATCTTTGAAATGTTTGATATTGCCATACGAGTACCTCAGTCTTTAATTTATTTATGTGAATAAAATATTTGTTCTAAATTTTCTTTTATATTACCTACCTACAAAATCCGAAACAAAAACTAGTAATAATTCAATTTATATTTCCAAAGAGATATGATGTGAGTAATTATAACAAGTTACAACAGATTTTAAAATCACATCAAATTATTTTAACAAAATCAAACACCTAATTGCATAAACCCACCAAACGAACGAAAAGAAAGAAAAAGCGTGCTATATGAAAACAAAATTTATGCTAATGAAATTCATCTATGTCACACTATGGCATAGTATCATCTTCAAGTTCAGATAGCCGATTCTTCTACATTAAAATGCAAATCCGACCAAACAGCTGAGTGGGGGAAATTTGGATAAAAAACTGTTGACCTATCAAACTATCAACACAGTCCAATTGGTATCAGTCGAGCACGTGTCTCAAGAAGAAAAAAAAACAAAAACAAACATGAGATTGTTTGTGTTTTTAAGTGCAGTGGCTTTAGCCTCCTGTAGTCCAATTACCCAGGATGATTCAGTGATGCGTATGGTGATCGGAAACTTTGTGAATTGCGTTAATAGTGACTTGGGTTTGTGCTTAAAGGTACGTGTTCCAGTGATTTTATGTGACCTTGGAATTTAGAAGAATCTCATCGTTTTCTCATAAAAAGCAATAGCAACGAAAGTATCGTCTTATTTTGATCACAAGTGCAATATAGTGTTTCTATTACTTTTACTATCAATGTGAATTAGGAATAAATGAACTTAACTCAAGTTTTTATAGTAATTAATACTATCAAGACATTATAGCAGTGACATTTTAATTTTGTAGTTCTATGGATACAGCTATAAATAGAAATACTCCGATTTAGACGAACTTTAGAAAATTATAATTAGAGGTTATATGTCTTCATTCGACTTGATAGTATGTCATTGAATTTACCTTTACATCATGGTAAAGATATTTGCTAACCATGACCAGAGGCTTGAAAAATAGAGTAACTGAAAATTTTTAATATCTACTTTACTTACTGCCAGTTGCACGTACTTTTATTAAGGTTAATCATCCATAAAATCTCTTGCTGTCACTTTTTGCCTTGTTGACGTTGTAAAAGCATGTAATAGATTTAATGGAGTATTAACTTTAATCAACGTATGTGCAACTGACCGTTAAAGAATTAAACCTATGTCTTAGAAAACATACTAAATGTAATGTATTTCCAGGAACATGCGCTAAAAGCAACTGAGAGACTCGGCTCGGTCCGCCAGTTGAAGCTCACTGAAGGCATCACGATCCTTAACAACAATGTTAGAGAGGCCAAGAGCTTGGAACTCTCAACTGACCCCGAAACGAGGAAGAAGCAAATTACTGAGAAACTATGGGAAAGTACTTCAGATTTAATGAAGAACTCCGACTTAGAGTTAAGTTTCAATGGACCTCAAGACGAAGAACAATCTAGGGCTATTGATACTGGTAAGCTTCCAAATGCGATATTTAAAACCAAATAATTAAAAAAGAAGATTATTCAGAAATTATTCAAGTACTGAAATCAAATAAAAAGCCGGACAAGTGCGAGTCGGACTACTCGCGCACCGAGCGTTCCGTACCACACCATCACATAACATATTAATTACCTTACAAAAAGTTTCTTTTTCTCCGGGACCTTTAGCGAGAGACCGACTCATACTTGGCCGGTTTTTATTAAATTTTGTTGTACTGTAGAGTTTGCTCCATAATTACACCTAGTTTGACGCTTGTATTTATTACCGTTTTTACGATAGAGTGAGAAGAAAAAACGTTAATAAAAACTAGTTTCTTGTATGAGGACGCCCCCTTAATATTTAACTTTTTGTCATTTTAATTATTTGTTAACAAATTCGCTATAATAAGGCTTATTCTCTGAAAAATTGAACTGTCTAGCTATTACGGTTCAAAGTTACAGCCACAAATAGGAAAGAAAGGACGGACGGACAACGTAGGCTTAGTAATAGGGTCCCGTTTTCACCCTTTGGATACGGAACCCTAAAAACCGTAAACGGCCTTTGATTCAAACATGTTGCTTCGACTATAAGAAATCATAATAGATGGACATCCGTTTGGAACATTAATACGAAGTGACACGCTATCACAATTGACAAAGTCTGTAGGTGGATGGAAACACGGTTAAGCTTTTAAATACCGACTATCCACACCTAAACCTGATTTATGTCAGTAACTTAATTTTTATCGTATGGAAAACTACACTAAATAAAAGATTTACATTATTATTATTAAGTATTATTGTTTTTTTAATTTTTTTTTTTTTTATTAAATTTCAGATCACACTATTTGAAACTTTGAGTGGAATTCGAATAATATCCTTAAAGAATGTGAAGTCAAGATTCATAATATGTTTTTTTTTATTTTCAGTTGAAGAAGGCCGCGGCAAAAAGAAGGAAACCAAGAAGAAGATAAAAATGCTGGTACCACTCTTGATTTTGGCTAAAGCAAAAGCCGTTGCGCTCATCGTTTTTGCTCTCCTCGTGATTGCAGCGTCACTCTTCAAGATCGCTGTCATTGCCAAGATTGCGTTCATCGCCAAGCTTATTGCTATACTGAAACATCTTCTGCAAAAGAAGCACCAGGAAGAAGAACATGGTTGGGCACCACATGGTCACCATGAAGAACACGGCTGGGAAGGTGGATGGTCAAGATCCAGGAATGACGCCAATAATCTCGCGTACTCGGCTTACACCAGTTAGATTGTGACGACCAAATATCGAATTTTCGAGTTGTTTTTTTCAGTATAACCTAGTTATTTATTTATGTGATTGTGTGAATGTGTCTTGTTTCGTAAATTTTTTCTTTTCGGTCATTTTATTTTGAATGTCACGTAGTTAATGGTACCAACTTGAGATAATTTGACTGAAAAGGAATACTCAATGTAAATCGTATTGTATGTAATTTATTTATTTGTGATATTATTATTTTGTGTATTTTGTTTCTGGTAGATATTTTTATTTATTTTAGTTTTGAGACTGTTTTAATTTTTATTTCTATTACTTCATTTTTATTATTACTTTTGTCATTACCACCGTAATAGTTTGTAGTTTATTTATATTATTATTTTTAGTTATCTGATCTCTATGTATTATTTCATCGGATTTTGTTATTTTATTTTACGATTTGTACAGTATCGTGTATCACGAGACAGTTTGTGTAGTTATTTATTCGTGTGATTGTGTGATTGTTTATTTTTTATTTATTTTATAATTTCAATGTATATCATAAGCATTAAAATATACCAAACAGCATTTAAAATAAAACTTAGTTTCATTTAAATACTTTACTTAAGTACATACCTACATATAGCAATGCCTTTTTCTCAGAGAGGTAGGCAGAGACTACTACAGAGTCTACTTTGGATGGTACTTGTATTTTATTTGGTCGTTTCAAAAAATGCATTACATTCATTATTTCTTTTTTCAATATCGTGAACATTTCCACTATTCATAAATTAATTAATGATACAAAAAAATCCTTTTAAAAAGCTTATTTAAATCAAATCCATATAATATGTCTAACCATTAAAATTGAATATAATTAAGCACACATAATGAATGCTGACACTTTTTTAAAGTCATGATTAGACAAACAAAGTGAACAACTTTCTCTATGGCACAGGTATCGAAATAGCGAAAAAAAATATCTGCTGCTCCATACAAAACTGCAAGCCTAGAGAAAGTTGTTCAGTTTGATGGTCTGATCATCCCCTTAAAAGTGTCAGCATATAAAAGACCCTATATAATAATAAAACATTATATTGCATTGTACGATTTTTTTGAACACAATAGTCTAGTACCTACGCTAAAATAGTAGACGATGGTTGCAGAATTGTCAATTTACGAAGAAATAACGCATCGAAATTTACTATGAATAATTTCAAAGCTTTATATCTTCGTAATTATACTATAAATTTGCAAATGTTATTTGTGTCGCGGCATCTAAATTTTCTAAACTATTTTTCTATACAACGAGTTAATGAATTAACGCAAAACTAGAAAGTAGTTTGTTTAGAATCGAGAGCAGAATCGAATTATCATGGTTTCAACATAGGTAATTTTTACAAAATTTTAATTAATTTGTTAGTAAAATTTAAAATTTACTGAACCCGATCTCAACCCACCGCTCGGGCACTCTCACCCAACTTACTACCAAAACGAGATTCTTAAAATTTATCCATGAAAACGCTAGCGATTTCATTCATTGCTGAAATGATAACAAAACATTTTTGCCTCAAAACTTAAAGTGCAAATAACTTTAAATTTTAACTATCAAAATAATGGAATTATTGTTTCAATCTAATTATTTTGTTATAAATCAGTTTGGGTGTATGAGGTTTTTCGCTTATTCATTAACACGTTGTATATAAAATATTACTTTTATGAATACCGCCTACGCGTATACTGCGTCAAACTTTTGTATGAAATCAACAACTCTGCAACCACCTTAAGAGCACATCCCTCCCGGACATTGACCGTATAGATTTATTTACGCAATCAACCTAGAATGCTTCTAGGCCTCGATGAATCTAGATTGACTAGTTACAACTTAATACCGGACTAAGCGGCGCAAGCACGCGACAATTTATCAAAATGGCTTTAACTAGGATTATACAGGGTGTTAACTTTACCTTAATTTACTTAAAGTTATTACGAAAAACTAAAAACCCGACTGCATAAAAAACCTACGCATTGTTAACGCATATATCGGGTCCTTCCTAATCTGCTGACACTTTATAAGGGGATGATCAGACCATCAATCTGAAAAACTTTCTCTATAGGACCAACATCTAAATTGCGAAAAAAAATCAGCTGTCCCATATACTTGGCAGGTGACCGTTTAGTGGTATTTCATATCGAGCGTATCCTTCGGAAGGCACGTTAAACAATTATTCTCGGATAGTTCCGTCAGATGGCGTTGTATTCGTTAAGCCAGGTCAGAGGCCTATTAAGGCGGCTTGAACATTCTCTGACAGCAAGTTGACCACTAACTTGCCACCACCAACACGCACAGGGCCCGCGCAGTGGAGTATGGCCCACTCACTCTCACCCTTATTCGTGAGAGGAGACCTTTGCCCTGCAGTAGGATTCTACAGGCTATAACTTACTTACTAGGTTTTTTAATAAAACTATTTAATATTCCAGCTACGACTAGAACCAAAACACAGTAGGTACACACGGCGACAGATCAACCTAGGACCCATAGTTGAACTTTATGTTCATGGACATAAGGTCCAACTATGGGTAGATTGATCTGTCGCCGTGCGTACTTCTCAAGCATAAATAATATCATATGACCGACTTCTTTAAGCATGAAACATCAACGGTTAAAACAAGAAAATAGTCTTTGATTAAGAAATACCAACAACCGATATGGGGTCAAATTCCATTAAAACCAGACAAACATCTTAGAACTAAACGCCTGTAGAATTGATACTAGCTATGCCTCTTTGAGGTGCTTTTATAGAAAGTTTTTCTCCTTTCTCCAATATCTGCGTTAAAGGCAACATCTTTCTGCTGTATTTTTACAAAGTGGTCATGATCAGGCGTTTGATTTGTCCTAAGGAAGCTCTACAATTAGTCAATTATATATTATAGTGTCCTTTTTAAAATGGGACACCAGATTTTTTTTCGCTATTTCGATTTTGGTCATATAGTGAAATTTGTTCGGTTTGATGTTCTAAACAACCCCCTTACAAGTTTTAAATGTTTATTTTTACTTTTGTAACATCTTGTATAAAAACCAACCGAGTAGGTTTGCAGTTTTGTACGGAACTACTTACTACTAAAGTACCAGAATCTATTACTTGTATTTTGATGACTAGACAACATTATACAGATACAAACATTCATGTTTTGTGGACAATCAATCATACCCATATTAGAAAAATTATCCCCTTGTGGGATTCAAACCTGTGACCCCTGGCTCAGCAGTCAGGTTCACTACCAACTGAGCTATCGAACCAACGAAGCCTGAGCCACCGAGTTTCTGAAAACTAGAGAGTTTCTGAGCCATCTAATGCAGTGAACATCGCTGTAAAAGGATGTACGATATTCAAGTGTACAAATTTAGAAGAATCAAAAAGTTATCAGTTGCATTTTTCTACATATAGGTTAAACCTTAGAATTAAACCGCTACTTACATAGGGTCTTTCCTAATATGCTGATGGTTTTAGAGCATAATCAGACCATCGAATTTCTGTATGGTACCAACATCGACATCTAAAAAAAAAATTCTGTTATCCCTAATCATACATTTGGATCGAGTAGGCTTACAGTTTGTATGGAACAGCGGATTTATCCAATTTCCATGTTGGTCCCATAGAGAAAGTTTTTCAGTTTGAAGGTCTAATCGGATCATTTTAAGAAGGAGCCTGTATGCAAAAACTCCCTACCATAATTCCATTCTTGGTAGTCAGAAATATTACTACAATTACTTATACTCCGTTTAAAATAGCAACGAAATTTTAAGGCTATTTTGCATTACAGAAACAGAGATTTTAAACACTTCCTCTCACTTATTCTTAAAACAGCTTTAGTAACGTCCAAGATATGTCGGATAGTATATGTATCCAATAAATTAATTACATTTGGTAATAGAAATTAAAAATCTCGTCGTCCTTATTCGGAATGAAGTATAATGCTAATATAATGTGCGTTAATACATTCAAATATAATAGCTACACAACAAAAATCACATTTTTTTAAACACAGTAAACTACCAAAATCATTCATTAAAACTAATTGTTCTCACACTGGAGTCAACGATCTTGCACGAGAAAACTTTTACTTATTTTTAACCAGATTCTTTAGATAAACCTTTGAATTAATTGTGGGTTGATTGCGATCTTAAATGTAGGGTAGGAATTAACATAGTAGAGAAAATTATGTGTAAAGCGTTTAAAATTGAGCGTTAGAATAAACATAAAGTATAAACAATGGTGCTTATGAATTGTATTTATCTGCGTGGAATTTTATGCATTTGTCCTTTTACAGGGTTCAAGATATCTCAATACACAATTTCATTTAAATGATACCATCCAAAACGGGCCATTTTTGTACTACCTTATGTCTTGTACAGCGTCATAAAAATATGGTAATTATAGTTTGCATACTCATATTACTAAATCAGATTATATCAATGATATACAGGGTCCGTCTGACACTTTTTTAAGGGGATGACCAGACTATCAAACAGAACAACTTTTCCTATGGAACCAACATCGAAATCGCGAAAAAAATCTGCCGTTCCACACAAAACTGCAAACCTACTTGAGTCAAATGTATGGGACAGCAGATTTTTTTCGCGATTTCGATGTTGGTGCCGTAGAGAAAGTTGTTCAGTTTGACGGTCTGATCAGCCCCTTGAAAAAGTGTCAGCATATTAAGAAGGACCCTGTAGACGTGAGTTTAGGTACCTATGTATATTTGTGTCATGAACCGTGAGAATCGCATAACTGAAATACCAAGTGCATTACGCTAAAGATATTTTCTCACCGATCCCAGCTACCCAATCCGCCGCGTAGCCCCAGCAACGTCCTATGCCGAGGTCCGTACTCCCCTGGGGTGCCCCTAGGTCGGTTGCTTAAGTTAAGTATTCAATTGGCTCGGTGACCCTTCTGGTCCCTCCAATAGTCCGCAGTAAAAAGCAGTAAATGCTCCCTGAGCAAAGCTGTATACGTCATTCCAAAAGAAAAAAAAAAAAACTAAAGAGATTTTATAAAAATACGTTTAAGGTAAGTATCACACTGCACACCACTTTCGTTGTACAGACATCAAATAAGGAAATCCTTTCACAAGAAAATTAGAGACCACCCCAATTAAAGTAAATGAAAATCTGACACAGTAACGTTTGACAAATTGTTTTCTTTCTACTGCACATTAACAAAATTATATGTTTCCACCTCTGAGCTATTATGTAGTACGTACTAGTCTTTGACTATTTATATGTGGACTGGTTACGCGTGTAGTCTACTAACAAACATTTCTGCCACTTTTTGCGGGGGGCGAGGTAACATGAAATCCGCAACTTTGGATTCTATTCCCCATAACTTTAGATTCTAATTTTGATTGTTAAAAATCATGAAAAGTAGTCTCGTGTGAACCCCAAACGTTCTAAGCATTATTTCGCAATTATAGGCTGTCTCGTTTAGTGATAAGGTGTCAAATTTTATGTAAATGCACAAGATCAATTGTGCTTATACCGTGGCAGAGGGGAAATGCTACCGCAAGGCAAGTCCTTATAATAATTAATCAAAGGTACTAGTATAATACATTTCATTCCGCGTTGTCCAATAGGACAATTCAATGGAATGAGGCGTTATAAATGGAAGAAAAATCAGCGTTAATGAATTTGACAAAAAAACCTGTCAATTTGAAGGTTAAAAAGGTTGGGTATGTATGCTTTTATTGGCTGACACAAAAGTAGCTGGTGTTACCAGTAGATAAACTGCATATTAACTATTATAAATACGCAATAACTATACGTGTACCTGTAATTATACTTTGTATATTTTGTTTTGTTTAAAAGAAGTGTGTTGTAGAGTTTCTGGTCGCATCTTCTCTACAACGCAACACCTTCCAACGCGGTGGTACATTCAAAAACAATGCGTCAGAAAGTTATATATGTGATATTATTTTGAATAAACATATTTGACTTTAGACTTTTTGACTTTTACCAGAAGTCCTTCAATCGTCCTCGGTCACTAAGCAGTAATGTAAAACCATTATGCAGTCGAAGCTACATATGGTGATTTTAGATGACTGACCAAATAGAATATAATCACTACGTTTTGACCTAAGAGGAAGGATCTTTCTTTAAGACTAGAGTGAGCCATACCAATTGTAAAGTGTCCACTTTTTTGACCTTTAGGTTTGAGTGTGTGGTGTCAAGTAGTACGGACAAAAGGCACCGAGTGACATATGGCCTTATGTTTACGGTCACTTTTCACACACACTAGCTCAAAAAAAAGTGGACAGCCGCATAAACAAACATCTATAGTTCCATCTCCTTCTACTATTAAAGGTACGTCATAAGACAAAAGAGACCAACTACAATCGTAAATTTATGCGGACTCTATGGAGATCCTTCCTCTTAGGTTTTGACTGAATAGACTCGCCTGTTACTTTCTGACATGTGTACATTTTATTATATTTATTGAAAATTAAATTGTTTTACTACATTTTTTACACTTTATTGGATATTTCATAAATATAATTAGCATACCGGTATTAGGTCACACCCTTTGATTAAATTAAAACCGGAAGATAGGTGACAGGTCTACAGCATATGGACCACATAAATTGAGCCCCCGTCGCATAATTTCCTTAGTTGCAATACTAGCGGCATTGCGTGATTGAGATACTTTTTTATTTTAGGCGGAATAAAGGTACCACAATGCCTTCGTGTGCTTTTACTTGTTGTATAAATCATTCAAAAAAATCACACGTCATTACTTTTTACTCGTAAGATACATGAAAAGCAGGTTCATTTTTCGAGTATGTAATGCAAGAACGTCACCTATCTTCCTATTTTAATTTAATCAAAGGTCACACCATATTTTTTTAGTCGTTAGGGTATTATTTCGGATCTTTTATATGACACACTTAACTTTGCGATCAACACACGACTAATGAAGAGGTTATGCTTACGCTGCCATTAAGCACAACCTTACTATCTTATCAACAGCACGCCGATGCGGAGTCCTTCGTATAGAATGTAATTGCCTGTAAGATACGATTTAAATAATAATGTTCTTACATTGATCACATTATCAAAGCTATCACCAAAATAAAAGTAAAGAACATGATTTTATTTATGTTTGAAAACTACTTAGGTAGAGTATAGATCCATACTTGAAGCGTCTGGTTAATAATACATCAAAAATCTATTTATAAACTATTATTTCATTCATAAAACGGTTCACATGTTCTATTTTATAGTAAAATTTTCTTTAAACGGTACAAAATTAGCAACTGGACAGAATTATAGCGCTTTATATTGTCAGCGGGAACGGTTGGGGCCTACTTTTGCTAGCGATCCGTTGATTATACCACATTAGAAAATTTCTCTATTTTATCTAGTTAGCTTTCTCGAAGTGGAAAATAACACATTTGTTACTATTTTGTATTGGATACATTAACTCGTATACGAAACCAGATTTTTTTTAGACTATTACTAGTGGAGTATGGGTTTATTGGTAATTTGTTCCGTATCGAACCTTTCCTACTTTTTAGTCTTGGTAGTTCCGAACTTTTGAAACTTTATTCGTATTAGTACTTCGACAGCTACTAAAGTATTAAACGGAGGTACTAATGCCGTATTTTGTAAAATTGTAAATTTTCGATTATTTCTACAGGGTGTAAGGAAAAGTATCATTAACCTTTAAACCACATACTCTACCTATCAAATTGAACAACTTTTACTATGGGAGCAAACCTGTCAGAACAAAAAAATATCAGCTGTCCCATACGTTTGAATCGAGTAGGTATTGCAGTTTAGTATGGGACAGCTGATATATTTTTTGTTCTGACAGGTTTGCTCCAATAGTAAAAGTTGTTCAGTGTGGCTGACCACCCAATAGCAGACCCACAACGCGACTCCTAATACTTATTAGCGTAATTATTAGTTTCAGGATGAAATAACGTGTCAAATATCTTGATGACGCAAATACTTAATTAGAAGGTTTTTTCCCTTAGCCGAGACGAGGTGGTAGGAACTACACGGCTTCTTTACTCGATGCTAAAAGCACTTCCGAGGGTAAATGACGTACCTATCAAAACAGGCTTTGAACATTCTAGTGGAGAAATCTTAGGGAATATACTAAATCGTCGGCTGTAGAGTAAGGGTCACGAGATTCAATGCCGCACCTCGGTAAAGGGCAAGTTAGTGTATATTTATAGATCAGGTAATAGATATCTGCACTGACTTCCTTCACTTGCAACAAATGGCAGGAGTACCATAGGAGAAACCATTCTTTTCAAATGATGCTTAAATTTTCTTGTCGTCTGAGTTATGATTTAAATGGTTAGGTACCATTTATTTCGAACTCACGATGATTTTGCCAAATTGCAGTGACCCCAAACATTGAGATAAGGGCATCATCGTAAAAATTTATGATATCCGGAGGTAATCCACAAAAAAAAATGAACGCTTTACTTGAAAACCGTTTATATCTGAACGTACACTTTATGATTCGTAAAAAAATCACGTCACACAAAATTGCCGCGTTGATTTTTAGTTAGCATTAAAACATAAAAAATCTACATTGATATCGAAAGTTGTTCTGATATTATTTTCATTTTATTTTTAATAATATGTTTAGTCTAAAATCTTATGGACATTCTGGAGAAAATACTGTTATTTTATTCCCGTCATTAGCACGAAAATAAGAAACACAAACAATAAATGTAAACAAATTGATTTCTGGATCTTTGCTAGTCCAAACAGGTCTTTATGGTGGAGGGGGGAAATGTCGCCAGCGTTTTTTGGTGTAGGTATGGCCAAGAGCAACCTTTTACAATATTTTTAAATGTTATTTAAATATATCGTTCAGTTTAGTTAGTTTTAAGATTTATATTTATTTTTGAAGTATTTTAATAATACTTTTATAAAACTTGTTTGTTTTGTATAAAAGGCTCTTAAAAAACTTAGAATAAAAAAAAAACGATAACATACAATAACTTTCACTAAATATTAAAATACTTAAATTGGAAAACTATGTCAAACACCCAAACTAAGCAATATTTGTACTATGATTCGTTGTGATCATTTGTTCCATAAGTGACCACTCCATTGAAAGTCAATATCAATCAATAGGCTTACAATACGATTAAGATACTATCTTGGTACTATATTATAAATGGAATGTTGTTGGTCTAATATATGAATAACCATTTTCATTCATAACAGGAGTTAAACCGATTGCCATTAGAACTCTATTTTCTTGAAGATTTCGGCTTTCCAAAGTAATTATAGTTAATACCCGATTTTATTGAAGACGACCGTGTATTTTATAGTTTTATAATAACTGATATTCTAGTGGATCTAGACGTTATGACATGACATCTACTTTCATTTTCATTCCTTTAACAAGATAATCTCCTAGTATCTAAAAAACTGTTATGTATTTAGGTAGCTCCCGTCCACTCTATACAAGGTGTAAGGAAAAATATCATTTACCTTTAAACCATACACTCTACCCATCAAACTGGACAACTTTTACTATGGGAGCAAACCTGTCAGAACAAAAAAAATATCAGCTGTCCCATACGTTTGAATCGAGTAGGTATTGCAGTTAAGTATGGGATATCTGATATTTTTTTTGTTCTGACAGTTTGATAGGTAGAGTATGTGGTTTAAAGGTTAATCATACTTTTCCTTACATTCTGTATTTTCCCGTTGGTATCGTTTGTCGTATGTCCCGGGACTAAGGGATAAAGCTTCTATTACAATGTAAAAAATACACGGCGATGGAAGCGAATGTAATGTAATAAAAAATAGATGCAAAGGTAATAACTGAAAAAATGCTACTGCACATAATTCGACCAGTAAAACGCAGAATATGCTTAAAGTGAACCTCGCTACAGTTAAGTCAGTAGTAATTCTTTTAACAACCAAGTAAAAAATATGGTCGTAAATTAACATCCGTCTACGTCTTTCAATTTAAAATTGCATAAATCGGCTGCAAAAAACGTATCTTGTGCAATCTTTAAAAATTTCGCTCCTTAATTTCTCTCAAACTTTTAGTTTCACCGCGTCCGAACAAAGAAACCGTTGAACTTCAACCGTTCCAAGCTCAGTATGTTGCATAACCACTACAGACTACGCTTGCAGTTGCAGGCAATGAAGATGAAATTGTACCGAACCACGTGAAACTCCATCTATAGAAAGTCGAGCCTTTAATATCTACTTTTAAACCTGTTTAGCCTTTACATAAACAAGTGGCTTCGTTAGCCGCTGGCCCGGTATGCAACGAGAAATCTCACCTACCTAATAATCTGGCTGATACAAACAAAAATGTGGAACATACATAAATTAAACATATTAGAGAGAGTGGAACTAGTCTTAAAAATGCAAATTTGTGATTAAGTAATACATAATTAGGTAGATCCGGAACTGAATGGAATAGCAATGCTTAGAACAGATAAATGGATACCGAACTAATCGTTCTCGATACAATCTCAGCAGCATCTGACAAGAACAAAAAAATAACGGACTTGTTTGTTCAGTCATTCGGAATAATATCTATCACTTTATCTACTACTTGTCTTATTATACTTTTTTGTTTGAACCTGATATCACTGCAAACGGTTTGATTTCCTTTCGATTCAAATATAAAACTGATCAATGATGCTTATCAATTTCTATCGCATGGTTAGCTTTTACTATTGGAACTTTCATTTTTACTCTCATGCTGAACAGATAGTCATTGTACACAATAAACCATGTTATGGTTTCTTGAATCGTTCATTTTATGATTTGAAATATTACTTTCTTCGATCGCTAGTTCCAATTAGTGAACATTTTTTATAGTATCATTAGATTCGGTTTAGGTTCATAAACTTAGTTTTAAATTAAGAAATAAAACAAATTAATCAAACATCATTAGTTTATTCAGCAATCTTTAAATAAATTATTAAATTAAACAATAAATAAATAAATTAGTCTTTGTACAACATAGGTTGAGCTTAGTCTAAACCCTTTTGGTATTGTCTATCTATTTGCTATGGGCGTACCCGCTGTAAGCCAAGTTCTGGGCTTCATCGAGGTTCTTGTTCCAGTCAGCTCCGTAGCTGGAGTAGCCGCCACCACCACCGTGTCCATGGGCGTCATGAGATACATGCTCTACGTGAACAGGGTGGTGAGACTCGTGGTGGTGAGCGTGTGGGACAACTTCGTAAGTGGTCTTCGTGTGATCTTGTTTTAGACACCAGGCGACGAAGAGAATGACAGCGAGGACTAAAGCGATCTTGGCGGTGGCAAGAGCTTTGAGGGCGATTAGCTTGACGATGAAAAGTTTGCCGAAGAGGACCTTAGCACCGAGAAGACCGATTATGGCTCCCATACCGTTGTTCTTCTTCTTACGACCTGTGGAAGTGAAAATAAGTGTTTTAGGTTTGTCATAAATGGTGTTTTTATGGAAAACAAAACAACTTCCAAAAAATGTACAAGTTCGAAAATTTTGTTCGGTGACTTTAGAATAGGAATTTTCGATTCTCAATGGACTTTTTTGTTTTGTTTTGTAAACACCCTATTTATAAGATAGCTAGCTAGTGGTTAGCTATAAACAGTTTATAAAAATATTATAAAGGAGTAACAGCTAATTACTTTATGAGATCCAGTACTTCTAGTGAAACTTGGATATTATGAGTTTCCTAATATCTCTGACTACCCCTTCGGGGAATACAGTCCTGAGCATATGCTATGCTAATGCTACTTTTGACATAAAATATAAATTCAAACAACAGACTATCATAACAATAGTTAAGAATGTTGCGTCTGATATTGCATACCTTCATCCAGAGACCTCTGCAGGGTCTCTTTGTCAGCAGGGTTCATCTTGACCTCAAGAGCGTGAGTTTCGAATAAGCTGAGCACCCCATCAACCAGTCTGTAGTTAACTTCAGCATCCCTGGCTGTTGGATCAACAGGAAGGGCATCAAATTTCTTTCCCGTTCGCTTTTCTGGTTCTCCTTTCAGTACGATTCCTTCAGCTATGTTAATATTCCTTGCCGCTCTTAAATTGTCGACGATTCTAAGCACCTTTTCCTGTTAACAAAATATTTATATTAGTTTATTGTAAAGTAACATGTTGTGAAGATTTAAATTATTGGGCGTTGAAGTATGTAAAGCACTCGAGAATGTGGTTAAGTGAAAATTGTATGAAATTAGTCCTCGGCATTGAAGCCGCATGAAACTTGATTCCACAGGTTGCACTATAACACGTTCCGTTCTCACTGAATCACTTTCACTTTTTAATACTATAAAAATCATTAACCTTAACACATGTAATGTAATCTCCTTTGCAGTCCTTAACGAAGTTGATTGCTAATTCCATAGTGTTGTCACTTTCTTCGGCTTTGGCAAACGCCGCAAGGGCAATCACGAGAACAAGGGCGAGCTTCATTTTTTATTTATTTTTTTTACTTTTTCTTTCACCGACCGGTTTAATTTTCTGACATCGAGAGATGTCAAGCAATGTTTGGCGAGTTGGTTGGTCTGCTATACAGTTTTATCACTTCCCCCCCACTCGCTATATCTCTATATACTCATACAGAGCTCTCATCTAGGTTAAGAAGATATTTGATTCGGTTTGGACCCTAATGTTTATGCTAATAAGGACGTTTTTACGCGATATTTTTATTAATGTCTAGTAGTCAGCTGTTGGGTGTGCCCGTGAATAAAATTAAGAAAAATTCATTCATCCAGTTATTTAAATGAGGAATACATTTTAGTGAGAAATTTATAAAATATTCGGAAAGTTCAAATATTTCCTTTTTTGGAAGGACTCTAGACTATGTAGTAAAAAGTAGAACATTAAAATTTTAGTTTCAAAATTAGTTTTTGTAATAGAATGCCTCGTCATGTTTGTAATACTCGACGATTTTCACTTATAAAATTACGTTAGTGTAATGTTGGATATTCTAGCTTTCCCTAGATTATGTACCTGTCAATAAGTAACTTTATCTACTTGACGTTATAAAGAGAAATCATTTGTGTTTTTATTTTGGAAGTAATATTGAAAATGTAATTGCCGTATCATTCATCAATCAATAAAAATCAGGGATGAAGTGACATACATTTTTTTTTACTGACTCGTTATTTCTTATTTCAGTTATCGAAAAAAGCTAAGTAACTTCAAGAAAATGGGAAATAATCCATGGAATTCAAACTAATGCCGGAAGGATAAATTTCAAGAAATTTCATGGGGAAATACAGGAACTTTGAATGGACTTAATCTTAAATAAATAGTATTTTGTAGATTTATATTATAACAAAGTATTTCACCATCAAGAAAGTACGAACGTATAGAATTTTTTTTTCTTTTAAATTAAAAACACGACTGTTACTGGACGAAAAGCCTGAATTGTAAGATTTTATTTTTAAACAAATTCTTAAAAGTCACCTAGGAACAAACAAAATAAAATTGTATTTCAGTTATTGATCCTGGACAAAATTATGTTAAGGTTTTGCATTTATCTGTGACTACTTTGTATTCTGTGGATAAGTATGAACAAGAGATAACTTTATTAATAACCTACTTTATAACAATAACAAAACAATGGTCAAACATAAAAACAAACCCATAATACCTCGTAAGATTCATTACAGATTTTTATTTGTATCCAAACCAGTTTCATAAGAGCTACATCCATTAACATGCCATAGAAAGCTGTAATTAAAACAATTATAATTCGCCATCGTGAGATATTGGTGAGAGAAAAATATACAAGATTTCATGTGAAAGAGGGAGACAAAAGAACGTTTAATCGATCGATACAATATCGAACGAAAGCTTAGAGCTGACATGTGACCGTTAGGGTACGTTCATACATTACGATTTTTTAATTTACTTAAACATTTTTAATTTTTTAATTTTGAACAAACTATTCTTATAATTTAAAAGGATAATAATTTAAGTAACAACAACTAGAGAAGGTGTTTGGTAGTTCCAGCAAAGTACAAATCACCATTTTACCTTGTGTCTTAGATATGAGATCACCTAAGAAAAATGGTTTTCGTGGTTGGTGTTGTGTGGTATTGTTTTTGGTGTTTAATTTTATGTTAAAAGATTTTATTCCACATCGAAGCTATCGATCTATATAATTTTTACCCACTTCCTAGCAACCGACTTTAAATTTCACCCACTTCCTAGCAACCGACGTAAAATTTCTAATAGTGACATAGAGTTGTTGACATAGAGGCTTTAACTATTTATATGTGGACTGGTTACGCGTGTAATTCTACTAACAAACATTGCAACGTGTAAAATTGAATGTAAATGCACAAGATCAATTGTGCTTATACCGTGGCAGAGGGGAAATTCTACCGCAAGGCTAGTCCTTATAATAATTCGTCAAAGCATAGAGGGGATCTCCGTTCCGTTTTACTAAAATTTTACGTTTAATTTTTTTTACAGATTTTTGAAGGACTATGTCCATTAAAGCCTAAAAAAACATGCTAAAGACAAAAAAAACAACTTAAAGAATCCTTTTATATTTTAAAAAGCTTACTTCACCTTACTAAATTCAAAATCATTAAAATATCGCGTATTTGGCCGAAAACTAATTTTATGCAGTGCAGCCATTGACCGTGTCCATATGGTCCCTTCGCGTCCAAAATTGGAGCGATTCCATTTTTAGATACAGCCACAGAAATTCACGCTTTGTTGGGCGATGCGTGAAAATTATACTGACATCTTTGAAATTATATTTAGGCGTGAGTGCGATTGAGATTTCACTAGATTCACAATCAACGATCTAAGAATGGCAGAACCAAAAGCGTTCCGGGACATGGTTGTTCACATTCTGTACGTCTAAAGGGTTCAATTGTGTAAGTGTCAAAATGTACAAAATTTTATGGCTAAAATGTTGCAGTGACAAAATGACAAAAGTTCACATTGTATTTATGTTAAGTCCTGCTTGTGTCAATGACGAACAATGGAACTCCTTAACTAGTCAAAGTCAAAGTCAATATAATTTATTCAATATAGGAGCTTGCAGCACACTTATCAAACGTCAAATCTTTTTTAAAGCTACAACCGCGTCGGAACGTGTTTTCGCTGTAGAGAAGATGCGGCCAGAAACTCTACAACATAACACGACTTAATAACTATTACGGTATAAATTCTTAAGCTAAAGTTATGTATATAATAATACAAAGTCTATTTAATAAAATAATTGATACTATACAGTAAAGTAAATAAACTATAAGCTAGTAGTCAAAAAAATTATCAAAAATTTATACCAGATTCTAGTTTTTAATGATTTGAGAAAAAGCGAAGATGGCAAACACCTGCATTTGCATCTAAGGCGTATAGCATACAGAAGAAGAGTCGAGGCAGCCTCGAGGCGCAGGTTCGCCTTAAGGACCTTGATATACGGCCAATAATTGTATTTTATTCTTGGTATACAATGATTGACCGCATATCAAGGTCGTTAAGGTTGTTTAGACTGCCTCGACTGCGCCTCGACTCTGAGACTGAATAGCAAGTAGAAGCAATAAATGTATCCGTTCCGATGAGAACTGGCCATTTAAACAAAAATCCCTTTCGGGGTGGTCAGAAGCTTTGCTACAACTGCCAACAAGACAAATACAAGTAAACAGTCAATACTCCTTTTCCTACTCGGTTTCTGGAATAATCAGAACTATACAATTTATTACATCTTAAAAATTTAACACAGCACACACATGAACCCTTTAACACATCAACATTAAAATGTATCGTATCGTACCGTATGAAGCGACCTTTATGGCACAATATGGATAAAATTTAGCGTCTCATCGTTAACACGGCACCGACTAGATCATATAGCAAGATAAACTTTCGATTTCTTACCTTCATACAGATTCTCGAATGAATTCGCTTAATTATTTCACTTTCCAAACTAAGAGGTCAAAGTTGAATTTTTAGACAAATTTTGTGGAGAAATATATACTTATTTAATCAGCTTTAACTTATATGTTAACAATTAAATCCGTTTACATTGAATCTATGAGAAAACATCAATTGATATATACTTTTTAGATTAATTCAAAAAGGTTCACGAAGACTTTCAGTTTTGTTTATAAGAAATTGAAATCATTGGCATTCATTTAAACTAAAACTCTACACATCAAACTCTACAACTTTTACCATGAGAGCAAACCCGAAATAACAAAAAAAGTGATATTTCCATAAACTTGACTCGAGTGCAGTTTTGTATGAAATAGCAGTATTTTTAAAATTCAGGTTTGCTCCATACTCAAAGTTATTCACTTTTATGTGTAGAATCATAGTTTCAATTGACGCCAATGACTTAAATTTCACTCCGTTGAAATAATTACTAGACATTGTTTGTCTTTACATTAATAAATTATTTCTAAACACATTGAACAAAAAAATTATTTAAACACATACAACATATGTGCATAACGTTCTGACAATAAACCCTTTCAAGGTAATCAAAAACATTACTAACCACCAGCAGTCTTTTGCAAGTAGTTATAACTAGGCTCAAATTTAGCATTTTGACGGTTTCAAGATAAAATAATATGTAAAGTGGTGATAGGTGGCAAGCCTATCGCCCGTATACGCTGCATGAGAAACCCTTATTTCTGAATCGCCACTTTCGACGCTACGTCTTCCGGTAAGCGGTCGCAGATCATTTCGACCCCATCGGCCATCTGTTCTACGAGCAATGTTCCCCGCCAATTGCCACTTGGGCTTAACAATTCTTCGGTCACTCACAACAAGAACTCTCTCTCTTGAACTCTTGAATACAATCAATTTCAAATCGTAGTTCTAGTTATTTTCTTTTCAGCAGTATCCTTAATTACCCAAGATCGTGATGCAAGGAACGTGATTCTGCCTATATCGTCCGATACATATTGTGCAGCAGGTTAGAAGTGGCTTTCCACTTCTTGGTCACGATCTTTTCCTTAATTGACAAAAAGTATAAGTTGCCAGTCATCGCTTATTTTATAATAAGCCTTTTACAGATGACTTGCTAAACATGCGACTTACACTTTTTGTCGATCTCTAGGATTATATGAATGACCAAAAGGCTGGTCTTGTATTTTTTGTAGTTTTGTACTTTGTATAATTTGTTTTGTTCAAAAGATGTGTTGTAGAATCTCTGGCTGCATCTTCTCTACAACGGAATACATACAACGGCGGTGGTAGATTTAAAAAAAAATTTAGCTAGCTAGCTAGCTAGCTTCTCTGTTATATTATTTCGAGTAGGTCGAGATCGTTATTAATATGAAAAAGTCTGCTTGTATTAATAATGAAAATTCTCTGAAAAAGAAGGAAAAGACCCTGTAAGGGTGGACACAATATCTGTCCGCGGATAAGTGTGCGAGGTGTCATAGAATTTCATATAAAGAACTCTAAAATTTAATTCTTTCGCCTCCTTCGGTTCGTTTGCCGCGGATAAATATGCGTCCTTAAAATGTTGACCAGGAAAAGTAAATTTCCAATTTAAATTTTGTCTGAAATAAAATTGATAATTTTCGTTCACGACTGACAACACGATGGCTAGACGATTCTGACCATGGCTTATGTATCTTTACCGAAGGAACTTGCAATGTAGGACATTGGACAATAGACTGTAATGTAAGGGCATTACTTCCATCAATTTTTAGAAATTGCAGCTAAAGTGGCATGATTAGTGTCGTTAGAATGAATGGTTTCCCATATAAAGTAATTTGATTATGTTTACTTACTGGAAGCAAAGGGATAGATAAGATTCTTTTGTAGAGTCTACGTCATGTTATTAAGTTTATCTTGTCATAGTGCAGAAGATATGTTTTGTTAATCAGCATTATATGCTTTTTATTTATTTATTTTTTACCTCTTCTTGGACAATTAAAAATGCACTCCACTTCCACTTTTCTATCCAAATGTTAATTTTTTCACGCATCACCGACCCATTTTTAGTATCTATCATTATTTATCTGGAAGAAACCGCTCTTATAGACCGCCCCATTTGTGGACAAAAGTCTATTAGCTAAAGTTAAGCTAGTCTTGAAAAGTCATTCCATCCTGATAACGTAAATATGCTAAAAGTGAGCTTTGCTCCAACTGCAAAATTTACATAGTTGGTGCTTGTAGCATAGTTTCTAAATACCCCAAAAGGAAAAACGACGTGAGTTTTTGTATGTATGTATAAAGAAACTTGTGACGTAAGCTAGAGACTAAAATAGAATCGCATAAAAAGCGAGAGTGGTCTAAGGCGGATATTCATAAAAGTTCGCCATACTGTGTAATTTATGGCTTAAAGTTAAACAATGATTAACATAATTGTTGCTTAAAACTAGTGTCGTAACTAAGATTCGATTTCGGTAATCTTCGGGCATCAAAAAATCTTTCGCTATTTATCTTCGGCCGATGAAAGTAAAAAATAAATAATTGTTAGATGCATATAATATATTTTTCAGCGTACCTACATACCTACCTCTTTGATTACATAACCGCCTGACCTTATTAGAATCTGATCTAGTGTGATTCCGACCTATGGGAAACTGAAGAACTCCTACTAAGTATTTAGTCTGTAACGCGAAAACATTCTTTCTGCCTTGTTCCTTACCTACATTTCTTCTTTTTTGGCTTGAAAATATTCTGCTAGCAATTTGAAAGACTTTCTTGTCTAACAATCAGATCTGATGCTGCGACGTAGAGTTTTTTTTTTTTTTGGTTTGTTACCCTGTGACTCTTATTCGAGCAACGCATTTACCTTGCAGTGAGATCTTACTTATCTATTTCTTCTTATTGCTTCTTCATATTTATTAGCATAGTGCTGGTTAGCAAAATTAAAATATTAACTCTATCTTTTCGCGCTAAATTGATCATTTTGTAAAGCTACTACGACACCTTCATATTTAATTACGTTTATCCAAAGGTAAATTTTAAAGCTTGGCGACAGTGACAGTGATAGTCAGCCGTGCGACACTTGACGCTCGATTAAAATACTAACCTTCTTTTCTGTCGCCAAACACCAGACCGAAACGAATACCATAGTACAGAATAGACGAAATGCGTATTGGAACCAGTACTACTAGATCGTAAATATCACGTGACGTAGACAACTGCCACGCGACACGAGCTGCTGTTGCTGTCGCATATCGTCAGGGAACAAAGACTACCTTAAGTCACCTTTTGGAGCCACGTTGCAAGTTTAGCCACGAGCGGTTGTTATTCGTGTGGTGTTCACGCGAATCGTGTTTGAGCTTACTACGAAACTCCATTGTGTTTCCACTCTTGTCTACTGTGTTCTTGCTTAAAAAGCAATCATTGAGATCGGAAGTTATTTCCACAAACTACTTAATATTGGGAGAGATGAAGTTGCTAGTGACAAGCAAAACGCCATAAATATATAAATAAAAAGTCACCTTTGACATACTTTTATGTGAAAAGCCAATGCCAAAAAATGGCGCCTTGTTTATTTCGTATATTTTTTTGGTGCGGCCATGAACAAAACTAGAATATTTTAGTTCAGAATAAAGTGACAGACAAAACTTGTAATTACAAGCATATCTCTAAACTCAGTCCGAACGGAGATATAAAGGCTTGAAGTAAACGTCATGAATATATTTTCAACTTCAAGCCTTTATATCTCCGTTTGGAATGAGTTTAGAGATATACTTAAAAAACAAGTGTTGTTTGTTACTTTATTCTGAACTAAAATATTCGCCAAAAAATAGGCGAAAAAAAGGCGGCACCTTCCATACAAAAAGCCGCATTTTCCTTTATGTTCATAATAATTATGACGTCGACTTTAACCCTTAGGCTTTTGTAAGTACTGTAAGTCTATAGTTCCACCTTCGGTTTCGGTTTCGGCCAACAAACTGACCTTTGGTCCGTCACTACTAGCCAGTACTTGAACTTGCAAATAAGAGGCCAATGCTCTGAGCAGTTCGAATCACACACGAATTCACCTGATTGGTGTCTAATGTCAACGCGGTAAGAGTGAAAATGACTCAAAAAGCGAGACTTGTATGAAACAGTGACATGAAAGTTATGTAAGAAAACGGAAATGAATGTGGGTGATTGCCCTTAGGGGCAAGAATAGAAATTGAATCTTGATTGGTGAGAATTATTTTATTGGTCTATTTCGTGTGATTGGACATTAATTGTTTTGGAAAGATAGTAGGTCGTTATACTTTTAGTAAAAGTTTTAATCAAATGTTTACTTATACTTTTTATGACAAAGCTATGTTAGTAGCTTCGTACATGCCGCAAATTAATTGAGTCCGCCACACCTGGTTTTTGAAATTAAATTTTAACAGGTTCAAAAGATACAGCCCTTTAAGGGCCTATGTCGAAAAACAATTGATGCGAAATGGGCGTGAGATAGCTTATATTACTGCCTGATGCGAGAGAAAGAGATGGGGCGGCGTGCGCGCCTGAAACGACGCAAGCGTAAAACAAACTTTATTTAATTGTGATTGTACTATTTATGTAAGTTCAATTTTGCTCTAATCAAACTTTATAAAATATCAATCTCTTTTTTTTAAATCAAGTCTCGTGTTACTAGTATTCACCGTTTAGCAGTTCCAAGCGTTAATCGATAAAGACGGAGGCTACTTTGGCTTTTTTTTTTATTGAGAAAATGTCTCTTAAACGTGTTTTGGCTCTAATCAAAACATCAATTATACGTTCAATTTACACATATCCGCAAATCATACTCCTACTGTTAGTACTTCATGATATATAATGCTTTGAAGAATCCTATTTTTTTCACATATCCTCTTAAATATAGGACAGAACAGACTAATGGACAGAAGAAGGGCGTATACATAGTAATAGGGGCAAGTATAAGGAACCCGCAAAACTTAAAAGTTACTCCAAGTGGACCGACTAGGTCCACTTCTAACCACTGTCATGGTTATATGTTAGAGGAGGCATGTGTTTTGCAATTGGTCGTTTAATATGAAGTACATTATATTCAAAGGTACTATAAATAAACAAATTTTCTCAGTTTTTTTTTATTCAAACTAAAAAAAAGATAAGCAAACCATGAACATTTTTAGGATTCCGTAGTCAAACAAGGAACCCTTATACTTTCGTCCATTCTGTCTGTCTGCATGCCCCGCCTCAATAACTCGCTCATTTTTGCACCTATTGAATCGAAATTTGGCATGAAGACAGATAACAGTAACCCAAAAAACAGAAATGTTATAGTTATAAAGAAAAACATTTTTTTCGATCCATACACCGAAAAAGGGGTGGGAATTTTTTTTTTTTTAATTTAGTGAAGTGTCGTTGGATAGGTCTTCTCCAATGGAACAAAACTCCCATATCTACTTATGCAATGGCTACGGAACCCTATCATGGGCGAGTCTGACACGATCTTGGCCGGTTTTTTAAAAACGTTGTTTCTGTCTAATGTAATGTAACTATCATCTAACAACATCGTGAGACTGTCATTATTCTGTCTTCAAAACATGTAAACAATAATGTAAGATAAAATACAGGTAGTATTTCGTCTCATTATCAACTAACTAATAGTTTGGCACAATGCCTCTATTAACTACGAGTCATTATTCCCAATATCATATTCTAAAATTTAGTAATTTGTGGTTATTACAAGAAAGCGAAAACTAAATAAGTGTTCTTATAAAATATACCGAGTTAAGTGTTAGTCGAATTTGAGAAAAGGTTCCGTAGATAATTGAACAAAGATGCTAAAAATCAACGTTATTCAAAAACTCGTATTTTATTAGTAAGTTATAGCATTTAGAATCCCATTGCAGGGAAAAGGCCTCCTCTCTCGAATAAGGGTGAGAGCCATACTCCACCACACGGGCCCAGTGCGGGATGGTGGAGGCAAATTAGTGGTCAACTTGCTGTCAGATGGATAAAGGCGGCTTGACCTTTATCCATCTGACGGAACTATTCGAGACCGACTGCTTAACGTGCCTTCCGCAGCACGGAAACGCTCGAGAAGAAATACCACTAAACGGTCACCCATCCAAAGACTGACTGGACGTGAAGTTGCTTAATTTCGGTGATCGTTTCCAATACCGAAGCCCCACTACGCCAACGAGCCCTTCATTTTCTTAGTACAAAAGATTAATCGTTATTAAGCTGAAGAATAAATTTTGATTACGTGTGTGAAGTCTACCAATCTGTATTGTGCACGCCTAGTGGTGGACTATACGTCTATACTCTACACACCCTCCTTGAGAAAGAAAGAAAAAAGAGGGGGAGGATGTATCGCAGTACTCTACTCCGATACTTCTTGTACCGAGCAATGGCTTCTATACTCTAAATAATGGTAATAAAATAATGCCGATAGATGCGATACTACTAAAAACTAAATTATTAAGATAAACCAAAAACCCGACTGCATAAAAAACCTATTAACTGAAAAGAGAAAAAACAAGCTCTATAATCACTAATCAGCTATAACAGCTTTATTTGAGCTAATATAATTTGAATGTTATTAGGTACGTATCGCAAACGGGGACAAAGAAAATGTTTGGTTGGTTATTGGTTTGTCCCCGCCTGCAATACCTACCTAATAACATTCAAATTATATTAGCTCAAATAAAGCTGTTATAGCTGATTAGTGATTATAGAGCTTGTTTTCTCTTTTCAGTTAATAGGTTTTTTATGCAGTCGGGTTTTTTGTTTATCCTAATAATTTAGTTTATTTCATACTTTTTAGTCTTGTGTCGAAACGGTAATATAAAAGTACTATAATATTTATATATTTGGAATCGTCTGATTACTAGCTTTCATTTGATACCCATATTGTAATTTTTAACAAAAAAAAAAATCGTTTATTCCCCCTCTATTTTTAATTCGTAGACTCCATCTTAAAATAATATACCCTATGTCACTCTCACGATTTTTACGAATCCAATGATATCTCATACGTTAAAATCCATCAAGCCGTTTAGGCTGTAGGCCGTGCCAAAGAAATAGACATACAAACATACATACATACATACATACATACGCTCGAAAAACATAACCCTCCTTCTGGCGCAGTCGGGTAAAAATAAGCGATCTTGTCATAACGTGGTCATAATAGATTTCGTTACATTATGGTCTTTGCAACTGAATTTACAGAACGAAATGAAAGACATTTCACACAAATCAAAGCAAGGTACATTAAAACAAGGTAGGTACCTTGACGGTAGGATTATGCCGTACTGTGCTAGAACGTAATATCCAGTATTTAAAAGCAATTGTTCCAAACTAAACTGCAATACTTAGGCACCTACCTGGACTTAAACGATCACCGGACCAGCAGATTTTTCTTGCGATTTCACTTTTGCTCCCATCGTAAAAGTTGTTCACTAATCACCTTAACAGAACTCTTCCTGAAAATTTGGCAAGTGAATAAAAATCACCGAGTCAATCACACATCTTTTGAAGCGCATGCAGGGTTTTCTCACGTTGTTTTCGGTAGCGAGCACATCGCTACTTATAATTCTAATTAAAAAGAATTTCACACTGAACCCTAAAAATCGAAAGCTAAACAATGAGTAGATTGAATAAAATCACTCACCAATTCTCAGGTAGCTCACCATTGTATTATGGGAAGGAAATTATAGAGAATTACTTTCGTTTTAATTGATTATGCTAGAGAAAGAGTGTTGTGTTTTTTCATCACTCTATCAATGATAGAGTCGACATGCTCAATTTTTTTTTCTACAAATCACAAATTTAAAACGTATTTTGCAATTTCAATAATTTGTTATTTTCAAAATAACATAAATTATTTCATTAGGTAGTATAACGGTACCCTCATTATTAAAATTATTAGCAAGTATCAGTTATAACATATTTGACATATTAAATTAAATCAACTTAGGGCCTGTTTCACCACTTCTGAATAAGTTATTGATAGTTTATTTAACAGATCTTTTGACATATTTTTCATACGAACTATGTCAAATGAGCAATCAGATAAGCCAACAAGAACTTATCCAAAAGTGGTGAAATAGGCCCTTAGTTTGCCCTATAAAG
Organism: Agonopterix alstromeriana; assembly: GCA_963924505.1. Taxonomy (NCBI): domain Eukaryota; kingdom Metazoa; phylum Arthropoda; class Insecta; order Lepidoptera; family Depressariidae; genus Agonopterix; species Agonopterix alstromeriana. The sequence goes on from OZ004682.1 coordinate 8,622,754, forward strand.
CTTTAGTCGGACACGGTCAGTCATTTAATAGCGCTCTCTGTGGTGATGACGATGATGATGACTCTGGTAAAACTGATGTAGTGTGCCTTCTGATTCATTGCGCGGTGGTACATACCATTTAAATGGTCATCCAAACCCACCTTGATACCTTCCGTACGTACCGATTTTTTGCGAGGCTAAAAAGTGTAAACGCACGGAGTAAAAATCCAAATAGGTCACAGTTTCAATTAAGTTTAGGTTCCTCTTATTAGTGTTTTTGCGATAAGGCCCTCAAGCCATAAATTATCTTAATAGTTGGCTTAACTATGCCTCTCCTATTGCTGCCTCCCGTTTGCAATGAAAGGAAGTTGGGTAAGTATACAACGTGTTAATGAATAAGCGCAGAAACTCATACACCCCCACTGATTTAAAACCATATAATAAGATTGAAACAATAATTTCATTATTTGGTAAAACTTTAAAGTTATTCGCATTTTAAGTTTTGAGGCAAACATGATTTGTTATCATTTCAGCAATCGTGCTCATGGATACATTTTAAGAATCTTGTTTTAGTAGTAAGTAGGGTGATTGTGCCTTTGCGGTGGGTTGATATCGAGTTCAGTAAATTTTAAATTTTACAAACAAATTATTTAATATTTTGAAAAAAATTACCTATGTTGTGACCATGATAATTCGATTTTGCTCTCGATTTTAAACAAACTACTTTCTAGTTTTGCGTTAATTCATTAACACGTTGTATACGATTATCTTTCCTTTTTATCTTCTTTAATTAAATTCTTTGTGGGTTCCAAGACAGATTAGTCATACCCGAGCTCGCTGACTGTCTATCCCGGTTTAACAGGAGATAGGCACCGTGTTGGGAATGTGTAGTGGACCTATGAACTGACCCTTTGCTTTACTTCGGTGAGCGTAGGCTTCTCTGCAATGCGATGTGGTTAAACTCAATTAGTGCAACATTCTGTGGTTCACCTACATCGAACGTTAATACACTGCTTTGCCTGTAAAGTTTAAGAGAAAATATAATTTTGGGTTGAGTTTTGATTGCATTTCATCTTGTACCTATACGTCATTGAAAATAAGGACGACGAAAATTTCCGATTTCCATTTAGCTTTCTGGCCAATTCTGATTACCAAATGTAAATAATTGATTGGATACATATACTATCCGACTTATCTTGGACGTTACTAAAGCTGTTTTAAGAATAAGAGAGAGGAAGTGTTTCAAATCGCTGTCTCTGTAATGCAAAATAGCCTTAAAATTTCGTTGCTATTTTGAATGGAGTATAAATATGAATAAAAAGTCGTGGTGGTCCAGTGGCAAGTAACCATGCCTACTGTGCCATGCCGGTTCGATCCCCAGGCTGATTTTTATACCAAAGAGTTTTTCGGAACTTATGTACGATTTGTGACACCACTGGCTTTTGGTGATGGAAAACATCGTGATACGATTAGGTGCACTTCCGATGCCAGCGGCCGATGCGACTGACGCCCGCCGCTCGCGGCCGACGGCCGATGCGACAATACTAGTTACTATGAAAACGTATGGTGCCGCTTCCAATGCCAGCGACTGACGCGTGCGATAGACATATGGCATATGACAGAACCACGCGTCAGACGCGCGCGTCAGTCGCATCGGCCGCTGGCATCGGAAGTGCACCTAAGTACGAGTATAGCGAAACATACACCAACGCGACGCTACTTTTGTCAAAATTTGGATAGGATATCATAGCGTTTACAACTACAATATACAATCCTTGTACAATCCAAATCAATCAATCATGGGATGGATTTTACAATCCTTGATACAAAAATGAAGTACTCATAAAAATGTTCATAATTATTAAGAGTTCCGTGAGGAGTGGCGCAATAAAAAGGAGGCTTATGCCCAGCAGTGGGTTGATGTGGGCTGATTTGATTGATTGATTGATTGATTAAGATCTTAATAATACTTCAATTGTCAAAAATAGCTCTAAATGCCTTATACAGGGTTCAACTTAATACGCTGACAGTTTTTTAAGGGAATGATCAGACCATCAAACTGAACAACTTACTGTATGCGACCAATGTCGAAATCGCGAAAAAAAAATCAGCTGTCCCGTACGATTGGTTCGAGTAAGATTTCAGTTTAGTATGGAACAGATGATTTTTTTTTGGCGATTTCGACATTGGTCCCATACACAAAGTTGTTCAGTTTGACGGTCTGATCATCCCCTTAAAAAAGTGTCAGCATATTAAGAAAGACCCTGTATATTAACCCTTCTCACTTAACAGTACGTACCTACGTAGTTACTAAGTATATCAAGTTGTAGTAAGTTACTAGACTAGGTCTGGTTTATGCGGTAATTGACCAGTTACGATATCGTTCAAGGACCTTACAAGTATTGCACAAGTGCTTGCACTTGGTAATGAACTTACAGTATACCCTTTGACTAATTATTATAAGGACTAGCCTTGCGGTAGCATTTCCCCTCTGCCACGGTATAAGCACAATTGATCTTGTGCATTTACATTCAATTTTACACCTTATCACTAAACGAGACAGCCTATAATTGCGAAATAATAACTTCGAACTTAGAACGTTTGGGGTTCACACGAGACTACTTTTCATGATTTTGAACATTCAAAATTAGAATCTAAAGTTATGGGGAATAAAATCCAAAGTTGCGGATTTCATGTTACCTCGCCCCCCGCAAAAAGTGGCAGAAATGTTTGTTAGTAGAATTACACGCGTAACCAGTCCACATATAAATAGTCAAAGAGTATACCCAATACAGCACTGTTCATTGAAGTTTAAGCTTCAAAACGATCCGAGTTTTGTTCGACAAAATATATTAGTGTACATGTTGGTGTTAATCAAAGCCAGCACGGCTAGCATGCCACCCACGACAAAGCGTTTAAATGAGAAAATCGTCGTTCGCGCTCTCTCTGGTCTACGTAATTTAATAAGGATGGAGGCACATCTAGAGTTTTATCGTTTTCTCGGGGGTGGCATGCGAGGCCTACAGACTAGCACGGAAAAAAGATTCTGACTACCCTCTTATTTTGTTGACTGCTGTGCTAACGCACAAGCAAGATTCAAATCATAAGAAAAAAAAAAAAGATGTGATGAATGAATAGATAAAGATTATTATTAAGATGAAATGATAATCTGTTATAAACACAAATAAATATCATTGTACTATACTACATTCCATATAAGGGCGAAAAGATTTACCGATTCCGAATTAGCCTTCTGGCCAATTCTAATAAGCAAATAACATTTATTTTTCAGAAAGATATACTATCCGACATATCTTGGACATTACCAAAGCTGTTCTGAGAATAAATGTTTCAAATCTCTGTTTCTGTACTTCGAAATAGCCTTAAAATTTCGTTGCTATTTGGAATAGGGTATAGAGACGATTAATTCATATTACCTTAATTTTGCTTGGAAAACATACTAAAACTCTTTAATTTGAATTGAACAGTCATGTTTGATTGAAAAACGGATCATTTTCACTATCACTAAGAACAGGTCGGAGCCAAAAATGTACCGGCACATTCTCGTAAGAGAGTTACATAAATCGTGTCCATGCTTGTAACTTGTAAATTTTTTTAACATGTTGTCGGTATGCTCAAAGGAACTTGTCGATATTTTTATGTCATGACGTAGGGGACATACGGGTGAATAATGTGTCGAGCACGAGCATATCTCGCGAGCGGCTCTGGGAGAGCCTGACAATTGGTTTTCTGACAGGTAGTAAAACGTAGTTCAACATGCTGCGATTCGAAGTAGGAAGCTATAAGCTATAAGGAAACCAAAAAAATATCATGTCCGTTGACGAAGTATCAGTTCATATCTTTCTACTTGCCAAATCAAATTTTTTTGTTATTTTATTTGTAATTTATTATCCATCTCATATTAAAGGCATCTATCGAATCATTTAGATATATTGTTTTCTTTGTGGCTTTTGGAAAATCTTTCATTGGGAGCAATTAAACGCTAAACAATTGGTTCTTTTACTTATACTTCTTTACGCTGTAAAATTAAACAGAGTGTGTAGCACCCTGATCAACAAACTGAATAATCTTCACTAAGGAGCCAAGATCGAAATCCCGAAGGAAAAGTCAGCTGTTACAAAAAAATCTGCATATGCTCGACTCATAAAATTGTCAAGTAGAAAAACTTCCTAAAAAGCCTATTTTGGAAAAATTTAATGTGCTACAAGCCATAGGGAAGAAGTAGCCGTGGTGGTCCAGTGGCGAGTAACCTTGCCTGCCGTGCAGGAGGCGATGGTTTGGTCCCCGTCCAGGTCGACTCGTACCATTGAGTTTTTCTGTATATATGTACGATTTGTAACACCACTGGCTTTTCGGTGAAGTAAAACATCGTGAGGAAACCTACATACTTCAATTTCGAGGCATGTATTGTACCCACTGTCCATTATAAGTGTAGACGGGCTCACCCCCCGTCACACTGGACAGAGTTTCGGTACTACTGGTGAAACGTGGATGTTCTGAGGTTTCAGAATATCTTTGACTACCCCCACGGGGAATATAGTCGTGAGCGTATGCATGCATGTATTAACTAGCTATAGCTGAAAAAGCTCTAACATTTGATGGGAAGCCAGATTTACAACAGAAACCAGGCTACAACTACAACCTTTCATATGCTGTAAAAATAATTTATTCTCAATTTAATTCTGCTTTGTTTTGTCCCACACTATAATCACAGCAGAAGCAGGGTGTAAAGAAAAGTATCATTAACCTTTTAACTACATACTCTACCCATCAAACTGACTAAGATGTATGACACAGCTGATATATTTTTTGATCTGACAGGTTTGCTACCATAGTAAAAGTTGTTCAGTTTGATGGGTAGAGTATGGGGTTTAAAAGCTAATGATACTTTTTCTTACACCCTGTATAGTCCTTACAGTACGACAACGGATGTACTTGCGCAGAGCAACGACGGGGGCCTTACGGGGAAGCGGGCAGCGCGGATCATCCCGAGCTTTGTATGAAGAATTTAGGATTGACTTCGCATGACAACGTAAGCACCTACAGCGGCGGTGGTGTCGCCCGCCATCAAGAGCGTTGCCATACTGCAAGCCTAATAGTAAAACTGTGCTATAATCTTCTATCACGTTCTTGAACATGCTCGTCGCAACGCACGCCTATACATACCCGTGCTTCTACATCACGCGGCGCGGGCGCAAGCAAAAGCGAACTTAATACTATGTTGAGCGTTGAGCGTGTCACTTTCACAGGCCACGCGACCTCACACAAGAGTGCGGGTGCTTAACCGACTGCGACTGCGTGAAAGAGGGTGTTGTGGTTGATAATGTTATAAGGGCAGTTTTTAATAATAACATTCACATACAATACACACGACTATAATTTCATTGTGGAGTGATCAGAAACTTTGAAACCAAATCTTAAAAGCTCATCTAATAAGTAAAGTAAGTTATAGCCTGTAGAATCCCACTGCAGGACGGTCACCAATCCAAAGACTAACCGGACCTGACGTTGCTTAACTTCGGTGATCGTTTCCAATACCGAAGCTCCTACCTAATCGGTCCTATAGATTTGATAACAATTTAATGGACAAAATTCGATGTGACTTTTTAAAATTCGGCTAAAGCGATTTGGTCTTTCGGACGTCGCATCATCGATCGAATTTGAAAAAAAATCTGTTAAGTGCGAGTCAGACTCGAGCACGGAGGGTTCCGTACCACCATACAATTTGATTCAGATTATCTTCAATGTTACCAAAAATTGTTTTATCTCCGGGATCCTTAGCACAAGCTCTACATACATCCCCGATTTTTTATATTTGTTGTTTTACCTTAGACTTAGAGTATGCACTATAATCACATAAAGTTTGACGCTTGTATGTATTACCGTTTTGACGATAGAGCAACAACAAAAAACGTTGAAATAAAAGTTGTTTCTTGTATGGAGACCCCCTTTAATTTATACTTACTGTTTAAAAAGATACAGACCTTTAAAGTTAGGACAGACATACATACGGACAGCGTAGGGTAGGTCATAGGGTCCAGTTTGCACCCTTAGACTACGGAACCCTAAAAGGATTCACCAAAAATTAGGTATATCGATAGTAAGTCATATAATTTGACTTGGCATAGTAGTGAAGAGATTAGCCAATCAGCGCCAACGGTTTCAGCAAGCCTGACGCTAATGACAAGAATAGCTTTTAAATGTAATCGAAATTTATGTTTAAGATTATAATAATAGGATACCATTTTTCCTGAATGTAACACCACTGGCTTTTCGGTGAAGGAAAACATTGTGAGGAAACCTGCATGCTTCAATTTCGAGGCATGTATTGTACCCACTGTCCATTACTAGTGGCGACGGGCTCACTTCGCGTCACACTGGACAGCGTTTCGGTACTAGTGTAACGCGGATGTTCTGATGTTTCAGAAAATCTTTGGCTACCCCCTCGGGGAATTTGGTCGTGAGCATTAAGTTTCCTGAATGTTTTCGTTGACAACAATTAATTAATTAATTATACCGATCGTGTTTATTTTAACGGAATGAAGAGTCGGCCATCCGTCTTAAAAAGTGGTAGGCTATAAAAGCTTTTAAACGAACAACTGTGTTTATATAGATGAAAGTACCACCCAAAATATCACTTTCTTTCCTGTCACAGACTAAAAAAATTTTAGGTAGTATAACAACTTTCTGCAAAGCAATATTTTGAAATCAGCATTTCAGAAGAAATTACATACAGAGTATGTATAAATAAACTCATGGCCATGATCCCTACCAGGGTGGTCAGAAACTTTATTAGAACAACAAAAAACTTTATCTATCACATCATACTATAGTCATGAACAGAAAAAGTTAGCATTTTATAAAAGAAGCTCCATGAGGAATATCGATAGTGTTAAAATTTCATCTCTTTTGATTAAAAATAGAAACATACATATTCTGACGCCTGTCTCTCACTGAGATAGGCATAGCCAACGGAATGCCACCTGCTACAATCCTGAAAAATCTTCAGCTTCCTCCAAATTCATTAGTCCTTTCGTGCATGCTCTTTGGTTTCTGGTCGATCTGACTTAGCCCTTTTTAAGTACGTCGCTAATTTCTGAATATCTCTAAATAAATTTCTGAATAAGTGTGAGGAAAAATAGTTGAGTGAGCCATTTTTTATACAATGACTACGGAACTCTACCATGAGCGAGCCGACACTCTCTTGAGTAGTTTTAAACAACAAAAAAACTAGGTAGGTTCTTAATTTTTCTTTCCTCAAGCTTCAATGATAATCTGATCATAAAACAAGAAAATAAAAACAATCACTATAACTAATTCGTCAGTAGTTGGCGATAAGCCTAATCAAATCATACCGAAGCGAACCTACTTAAATTTTTACACTATGTCTCGTCACACTTAGCATTAAAAGGCAATAGTCTTTGCGGTCACGAATCTAAACCAATAAATCCAATAATACAATCATATGTATTCTCGTTATACGACAAATAGGAAAAAACGTGAGGGAAAATCCTTTTCTTTTCGTTTTACGACCACGGGGTTTGGGGTTTCTAAAATAATTTAGATGTGTTGTGTTAATGATTATGACTTATGCAATTTGCGAGGTATACAATACATAATATTTAAAGATGTGGTTTAGACAAAAAATTTTACAGTTTTAACTATTGAGCCAACATCATTAAAATTAAAATCTGCTGCTATAACAACTTTCTGCAGTAGAGTTGGTAATATTAGTATCTGCATCAATATTACCAACTCTACTCAAATATAAAGCTGTCTCATATATTTTAGTCGGGAAGCAATGCAGTTGAGTATAGAACAACTGTTTTATTGCGCTGACAGGTTTGCTCCCATAATAAAAGTTGTTCAGTTTGATGGGTAGAGAATGTGGTTTAAAGATTAATGATACTTTTCCTTACACCCTATATAGGACACCTGATTTTTCCCAACTTTGTCTCCATAGTGAAAGTTGTTCAGTTTGATGCTCTAAACTATACCTTTCAATATTACTAGGGTCTTTTGTTACACCCTATATAAATTGAGCAAAACTTAAAAAAGTCTGTGTTCAATTAAGTAAGGGACCATGCCCGTGTGAAAACATACAGACACTGAAGAAAACATTTAGATACTATGTGAAATCTTCCAGTGCACATTAGGCATCCGTGGTGGAATCACCCTACTTGAGGATTGGCGTCTATATGCCTCAATCATCATCATCATCACCTGCTGGACATATGCCTCTCCCAAGAATCGCTTCAACCACCGGTCTGCACTGCCCTCATCCAACTGGTTCCCGTCCCATTCACCAGGTCGTCGGTCCCACTATGCACTTTCCAGTATGCAGTCGCCATTCGAGAACTTCGGCCTCATCTTCCACCGGTTCTGCGAGCAATGCGCCCTGCCAATTGACACTTTAGTTTTACAATTCTTTGGGCTATGTCGGCTATTCTGATTCTTATGGGAATTTCTGATTTCTGATTTGATCTCGCAGAGAAACTCCGAGAATAGTCCGAGAATGTGATTTCATAGTGAGGACTGTTGTTGCTGATGTTTTGGAACCTGTCTTAAGGGAATACAATTCGGAGCGCGCTCTATACAAACGAAGTCTGGTGGTATTTTCAATGCTAGCCAATTAAAGTCAATACATTTTGTCATAAACAATCTAGAAAACAATCTCTATGTTTGTATGAAGTCAGATTTTCGTTAAAATTTCCATACAAATCTTAAATTAATCCTAGCACTAAAACTATATATTTTAACTAAAATCTGACTTCATACAAACAGAGATTGTTTTCTACATTGTTTCTGAAAAATTGCATTGACTTTAATTGACTTAATACGCATTTGGAATAAACTTCTCTTAACAGAGATATACAAAAGCTATTGAAGACGAGTACTTAAAAGAACCCTTTCTTCCTTCTGGAAAATTTGCTTTTATGCACAATGTTTTTGATTTACATGCATGCATGCATATGCTCACGACTATATTCCCCGAGGGGGTAGTCAGTGATATTCTGAAACCTCAGAACATCCACGTTTCACTAGTAACGAAACTCTGTCCAGTGTGACGGGGAGTGAGCCCGTCGCCAACTGCTGCTTTAAAGAAGTAATAATTACGATGCACTCTTACACAGTTTCATGGCACATTAATATGCCGATGAAAGTTTTATTACGCTATAAAAGCTATATTATTATCGAATCGTCTCAGACGACTTTAACTGCTCAAGATCACGACAAAAACGATCGTTAAAGATTATTGGATACGGTACAAACCACAAGTATTAAAGTACTGACGGCTCGATAGCTCAATCGGCAGTGAACCGCCTGTGGGACTAATATCGAAATCGTGAACAAAATATCTGATGTTTCATACTAAATACAATTAATCTATTCGAGGTGCTATGGGACAGCAGATTTATTATTTTTCGCGATTTCGATGTTGGCGCCATAGTGAAAGTTGTTTAGTTTGATGGTCTAAACAACCCACTTAAAAGTTATAAAATGTTTATTTTTGCTTTTGTAACACCTCGTATAACGCCACTGCTGGGCAAATGACTCCTCTAATCTTCAACTCGTTCCTGTATTGGCTCACATCTGCCCGTTGATCATCTTTACCCAGATCGAATTACCTACTCAAAGTCAAAGTCAAAGTCAATATAATTTATTCAATATAGGAGTTTGCAGCACACTTATCAAACGTCAAATCTTTTTTAAAGCTACCACCGCGTCGGAACGTGTTGTCGCTGTACATAACACGACTTAATAACTATTACAATATAAATTCTTAAGCTAAAGTTATGTATACAATAATACATAGTCTATTTAATAAAATAATTGATACTATACAGTAAAGTAAATAAACTATAAGCTAGTGACCTCAGACCCAAGCATTTTGATCATTTAACTACTACTAATACTACTAATAATATACTACTAATTATTTAGTAACCAGTGTTTAGTAATAATCGTTTAAGATGACTCAACAATGTAGCGGAACAAAGCTATCTCCAAGCCTCATAAAACTGAATACCACATCAACCGAAACTTAACACATTCGTGTGAATAATAACACGGTATTATATTTTATTGACATGCATCCATATAATATGTTCAACGTTTTAGGATTCGCAAGTCATGCTATTTAGTTTCCCACGCAAAAACGGTTTACTATTACGTTATTTAAATTAAATCTGTCGTAACTTTTAACAGTTCCGTCTATTTTAACTACATATAGGGTCCTTAACATCATGTCGATTTAAGAGGTTTCCCTGACCGAAAGACCTTGACCCTTTCAGACCCGCCTCACCTCTTCTAAACTACATCAATTTTGTAGGTATTGCTATTTTTGACTGGCTTGTCCATCATTATGTCACAGTGCCTTCTAATCCAAGGTAATCAAATTCGAAAATAATACGAATTCGCACCAAATTTTTCAATTATGTAACTAACTAATTAAATACTGATCTTAAAAAAAATTTCTTCATAGCATTTTTAGATCTTAATATTGTCTACACAATAGTGTGTCGCAATTAAAAGTGTCTTCAACTTATAAAGCAGATGCACATAATACAGATTTTTTTCCAATATTCAGGCTTTCCTTTGAACACAGGTTTCATAATTATGTATTTTATAGAAAAATAAGAAATTTACTTAAGAGCACAAAAAGCCGAGATGTTGAAGATCATTGCTATATTTTTCATTAATTTGTATGTTTTTCAAATAACGAGAAGATAGTTTCTAAAAACCAGCTAAATATGACCCGGCCCTGCTTTTTACCTATGATGGGGAGCGTCTTAAGAAGGTAGTCCTTGCGAAGTAAGATCATATTTTAAATACTAACCAATCAAAGTTTATTAAATTATTTCCGTTAATATAAATAGTTTCAATGCTAGGATTATTTGAGATTTATAACGTTTTTTTCGCAAAAATGTGTCTCTCTTTCCCAAAAACAGTGACGTTCGTAGTTACAATACAAGAAATAAAAATAAATTAGTATTTCCTCATTTTCGACTAAGTAAAGTCAACACATCTTTCATGGGGCACTGTATACGTTATTATAATAATATACCAGAGGATATTCTAAACTTTCCAGATATAAAGTTTAAGTCTCATGTTAAGCAAGTCCTCTGTAAAAAAGGCTACTATAAACTCGATGATTATATGAATGACCAAAATGTCTGGTCTTGACAATGTTACACTATGTGATTCAATATTGTAAGTGTACTTTGTATATATTTTTTAAAAGATGTGTGTTGTAGAGTTTCTGGTCGCATCTTCTCTACAGCGGAACAGGCGGTTTTTCCGACGAGGTGGTAGAGTAAAAAATGACGTCAGAAGCTATCCATGTGATATTATTTTGAATAAAACATTTTGTACTTGAGTTTGAGTTTATCTTTGAGCCACTGTAACTTGTAAACTAGATCAAAATTTTAACCAAAATCAGACAAACCAGACACTAAGATTAGTTTCTATATCTTGTTTAAAATAGGGAAAAGTTCTTTAGTTTGATCTGACCTTAAAAAACTGTCAGCATATTAAGAAGGACCCACAACTTTTAGGAATTTGACAAAAACAAATCCTTTCAGGCAAAAAAATATGCAAACATAATTGAATTTTCAACAAACGTTTTTATTTATTTAGTCATTTATAAATTTGTTTTCCAGTTTCTATTATTACGCTGGCGTAAACGGTTTCCGACCACCAGATACGGTCCTGCGAGTTTAAGGGAATATAATTTGGATCGCGCTCCATACAAATGAAGTAAAGTTGCAGTGCCTGAAAGATTTCCATACAAATCTTAAATTAATCCTAGCACTAAAACTGTATATTTCAACGAAAATCTGACTTCATACAAATATAGAGATTAGTTTCTAGACAGATTCAGAAAAAATAAATTAACCTTATAATTGGTTAGTATTGAAAATATCACCAGATTTCTTTTGCATGCAGCGCACATAACGCATTCGGAATAAACATCTCTGAAATACTAAAAAAAAAATGTGTTCTCAAAATTCAATTATTAGTTGTTTGATAATAAGATAGCACTACAGATGCTTTACATAGATAAAGTTAGATTTACGCATAATTTACGGTAGGCTCAATTTCAAATAGAGGTGGGATCCTTAGTTTAACTGATTCCGCCATCACATAATGATTCAAATCAAGATCTGTAAGTATTCCCATCAATATTGATACTGTCTCCGTGGTCATTCATTAACGTATCATTGTGTTATTGACACGGAGGTCGTGGGTTCGATTCCCATGGGGGGCACGGACATTGTAGGCCGAATCACCTGATTGTCTGAAAGAAAGATGATTCCGTGCTTCGGATGGCACGTTAAGCCGTTGGTCACGGTTACTATCTCTCGTGGTAGTAGTCGTTACCTAAAAATAACGTCAGTGGCCGTAAGGCGATCTGAAAATACTCTGATACCTTGCCCACACGATGAAGAATATTGATAGACTTTGTTATATAATACCGAATTAACATATTTATATTCATAGAAGCTCACAATCATGATCTCTTTAGAGGTTCCCAGAAATTTTGATACAATTATTAATTGCCTTTTAAGTCTAAATATAACCACCTAAACGCAATCACTGTGATCGCAACAATCTTAAAAATGACATCATGCAAGATGTACGGGGAGTTTGCCTATATTCTGATATGCATGTAATAGCTTTTATAGAACGTGTTAATGAATAAGCGCAAAAATTCATACACCCCAACTGATTTATATTAAAATAATTAGATTGAAAACAATAATTTCATTATTTTGATAGTTACAATTTAAAGGTTAATAGATATAATAAAGTTAATATGATAGAAATACACACGATAAAAGCATTTCATAAAATTAATAATAATTTGTAGTCTAATTAATACAAAGCTTGCTCCAAAAAGGCAGGTTGCGGGTTCAAGTCCTGTCTACTACAGATTTGGTCAACGGTAACATTGTTACTAAATATGATGCATAATTTATTTTGATGTGCTCGTAAAATTTAATTGAAAACTAACTGATTCATTTTAATGAAATAATCACCAAATTGATCCCATTCACTTAACTCTCTGATCCACTACATCTCTAAACGAAAGTAAAAGTGTAATTTTGGAGTTTTATAGCAATTAGCACTTGCTATGAACATTCTTGAAAAGGTGTAACTAAAAATCTTCATAAGATCATAATGTTATACTATCGGTAGATGCATAAATAATTCGGTAATAATAAGTGTATCATAATAAAACACTTTAAATCAATAACAGAATCGTAAATAATCAAGTTTTAAACTTATAACATATTTTTGTAGGGTCCTTCTTTATTATTATTGTGACGGTTTTTAAGGAGATTATCAGACCATCAAATTAAACGACCCCAAAATTTAAATCTAAATTAGAGCAAAAAAAAATCAAACATTCCATAATACATCACTAGTTTTTAATTTACTATCAAAATTTTAAGGCTGTATTCAGACAATAAAACTAAACATCTTTGCCTAAAGAACATGGGTATTAATAAACTCGATAAATTGCAAACAAAAAATGCAATTAGTTTCTTAAAATTATGTCCTTTTTCCGTAAAAAATATAAAATAAGAACCACAAGAACTTTACATATCGAATTCAATTCATTTCTTTTTTGCTAATTTATACAATACTAGCAGCCCGTCCCGGCTTCGCACGGGGTAGACAAAGGCTCATTTTTCTACACCTTCGGTTACATTGTTCAAATTTTACCAAGGATCCCTAATTTTTTTCAAAATGAAATGTAGCCTATGTCAAATTGGAAGAATCTAGCATTCTATTGGTGAAAGAATTTTTTAAATCGGCCCAGTACTTTTTGAGCCTATTCATTACAAACATACAAAAATAGGTACAAATCTTTCCTCTTTATAATATTAGTGTAGATGTGTATAGCCACGACAAATTTACAATATAATTATATGTATAGATTTTACATAATACTGCAGCATTTGGTTACGTCTTCATTTAAATATTTCTGTGAGAATCTTCTCAACACCGGAAACCAGACAGAAGCTTTTCCGGAAATACCGAAAGTGATGTAGGTAACCGGTTTTTATTGGATATAACCAGCACAATCGAACCAAAATGGTAATGAGGGGACGAACGAGTTTAAAGTCATAAATGTACCGAATGTGACAATTTTTACCTCAAAAAGTAACTATATAAATTTAATTGTCTTATAAATAACTATTATAAAACTGTAACAGAAGTGTGTCTGTACATTGAAGATATTTACATGAAAAAGATTACGATACGGTTTTTAGGTATCCCGGACTCCAAATCAACCTTTTTTAGAATTTTTGTCAGTTTTTGTCTGTTTTTGTTTGTTTGTATGTTTGTAACAGCATCACGCAAAAACTACTGATGCGATTTTGATGAAACTATTGTGTTTGATAGCTTATGATCTGACTTAAAATCTTGTATAGTAGTTTATATGTTTAGTAGTTACTAAAATTTTTGTTAAGGACCTTGCTACAGTTACAACATTAAAAGGTAGTTAGTAGTTGTATCAATGCTTCTGACTACCCAGAAAGGGAATACGGTCATAATTTTATGATTGTTTAATTTTAAGGGGCTGATTCCTTGTCTTAAGGGGATATAATTCGGAGCGCGCCATACAAACGTACTATGGCGATATTTTCAATACTAACCAATTAAACTCAATGAAACTTTGCTGAAACAATCTTGAAACAAATATCTATGCTTGTATGGAGTCAGATTTTCGTTAAAATATACAGTTTCAATGCTAAGATTAATTTAAGATTTGTATGGAAATCTTTGAGGCACTGTAACTTTAAAACTATACATTTTAACGAAAATCTGACTCTATACAAGCATAGAAATTTGTTTTTAGATTGATTCTGAAAAATTTGTATGTATGTATGTATATGCTCACGACTATATTCCCCGAGGGGGTAGTCAGAGATGTTCTGAAATCTCAGAGCATCCACGTTTCACCAGTAGTACCGAAACTCTGTCCAGTGTGACGGGGGGTGAGCCCGTCGCCACTTATAATGGACAGTGGGTACAATACATGCCTCGAAATTGAAGCACGCAGGTTTCCTCACGATGTTTTCCTTCACCGAAAAGTCAGTGGTGTTACAAATCGTACATAAATTCCGAAAAACTCATCGGTACGAGTCGGCCTGGACGGGGATCGAACCATCGCCTCCTGCACGGCAGGCAAGGTTACCTCGCCACTGGACCACCACGGCTTTATTTTCATTGTTTTTAATTGGTTAGTATTGAAAATATCACCATAGTACGTTTGTATGGAGCGCGCTCCGAATTATATCCTCTTAAGACGGTCCCACTACGTAAACGCTGGGCGATAGCTTCTAAAAACCAGCAAAATAAGGCCCTTATTGACTACTGATCGGTTTTCTCCCGTAGTAAAAGTTGTTCAGTTTGATGGGTAGAGGTTAATTATACTTTTGATTACACCCTGTATAGCCTTATCACGCGCAACGTACGACGGCTTTAAAAGGAATTATTCAGCAAAATTTTGACTATTTGACTCACGACTATGTTCCCCGAGGGGGTAGTCTGAGATATTCTGAAACATTTACGCTTCCCCGGATTTGGTCCCGGCTACTATCTCTGGTGGTAGAAGTCGTTACATAAAAACCGTGTCAGAGGCCAAAATGATGTGTGTGAAGTGATATCCACCATGCCCAAGTCTAGCCCCAGTAGTGGGAACGACAGTGACTGATGATGATGAAACTGAATAGTCACAATTCTATAGGTACTCTAAATTCCACTCTAAATGATATGCGTAACGAAACTTTCAACTACTTATAACTTCATACACGTCAATGGTTACACATTTTGACATTTCGTACACACGTGCATAAACTCACGCACGTATTCCTTTTAGAAGTGATCTGAAACTTTTCAACAACTATGGTTTTAGGACAGAATGACGTTACTATTAATAACTTTACTATTAAATTATGATAGGTATACGGCCGAAAAAAAGATGATGGATTGTATGAAAGACATAGAGCATTTATAACTATGGAGGTGTTATGCGTTATACTAACAAACTTTTCTGACACTTTTTGCAAGGGAAGAGGTACCGTGAAATCCGCAACTGTGGATTTTATTTCATTAGGTACTTTAGATTCTAATTTTGGTCGTTAAAACTATTCTCGTGAGAACCCTAAACGAGACTATTTTAAAGTTATTGCTCCGCAATTATAGGCTGTCTTGTTTAGAGATAACGATAAAGTAAGTTATAGCCTGTAGAATCCCACTGCAGGGCAAAGGCTCACGTATAATGGTGAGAGGGAGTGGGCCATACTCCACCACTCGCGCCCGGCGCGTGTTGGTGGAGTTAGTGGTCAACTTGCTGTCAGAGAATTTTCAAGCCACCTTATATAGGCCTCTGACCTAGCTTAACGAATAGTAACAACGCCATATGACGGAACTATCAGATCGAAAGCACGGAAACGCGCGAGATGAAATACCACTAAACGGTCACCCATCCAAAGACTAACCGGACCTGACGTTGCTCAACTTCAGTGATCGCTTCCAATACCGAAGCTCCACTACGCCAACGAGCGCTTCGATGAAAATAAAGCAGTAAAGTAGTGAACAATAAAGTATAAAATAAAATTGGTCATGGTCAATTGGCCATGTAACTTGGCAGAGGGGAATGCTAACGCAAGGCTAGTCCCTAAATATATGGTCTAAGATGAAAGATAATATTTTGTAAGAAAGGAGTGAGAGCTGAAAATGACAGCTAAAAGAGATGAGTTGAAGAAGACATATTGCGTCAAACTCAATTAATAAAAGCAATGATGAGGACATGAGAATGTTAAGACGGATAGCTTGATTTTGTCCACTAAAACATGATAAAAGAAACATAATCCCTTAATTGCCTCGACTCTTCTTGCCACGGGAAGAAATTGGATAGCGTGATGTAAAAATTTCCCGAAAGATATAATCATCATCATCAGCCTATACAGGGTCCTTCTTAATATACTGACACTTTTTTAAGGGGATGATCAGACCGTCAAACTACCAGGCCAGGGGCCAGACCTACCCTCGATGGTGTATGGGCTTCAGTCGTGCAGTCACCACGCATGCTCAATGCGGTTTGGTAAACATTACATAGGCATCAGAATTTCTCCTTCAGTGTATGAAGTTTTCAGGAAGGATATCATAATACACTCGAGAGCAATGAATGTGGGTCACCAACAACATAAACCTTAATATATAAGTAACTAAGAATGATAGCTTATTCAAATAAAAAGTATTTTATAGACTATTTAAAATACTTCTACTTAAATTGCTGGTTGAATAAAATGGCTGGTGCTGTAAAGCAATGCTAATAAAAAGCTATAAATCAATCAAATTGTTTTAACGATATAAAGTATCGGCCTATTAATATTAGCTTTTTTTTAATACAAATAATCTTGAATCTTAAATAAAGAATATTGAAATTATGTCTATTTAAATACTTGAGAGATTATTATTACCTAAAGTTGTGTTTAGTAGAAAATCTTTTACTTTAATTTAAGGTTAGTACAGTACGTTTTTTTGCATATTGTAATTGAGCTCTAGTTAAAATTCCTCTTAACTTTATAGCTCTTACTTTTGTTTTCACATTTATAACATGGTAAAAATATGGTAAATTTACCTAATTAACAAAAACACCTAATTATAAATTCATTATTACAACAGACTGCGTAACAATCAGACAGGGTTACGTATTAATTCGATGTCCGAATATTGATCGCGAATTATAATTATGAATTCACTAATTTATAATTTTGTACACCTGTCTTTTGATGGTTATATAATTTTAGAAATCATCACATAAATATTAATTTGCGTAGAAAATTGCCATTGAGACAGATCATTCACAAGTCAGCTGGCCAATCAAACGAGTCCCAGGGCACTTGAACTGCATAAACCTGTGTTTACGCAGAGCTACGAATATTATAGAATGTACACACGGATGATCTGAATTATACTAAGCATGAATCTTTTGACTATAACAAACAAGGAATAATAACTAAGGAAAGAGGTCGTTGTAGCCGTACTTAATGCAATGTCAGGTTGTTTAATTTTAATTTGTTAGGTTTATACGTCGCTTGTGGTAAAAACACAAGTGATATGGCAAGGACGGACTTAATCTATGAAAAAAATGTACTCGCGTTTGGTCGAATCCGACCTTAATTTGTTTAAAAACACGGCAAAATTAAATTTTTTTTTAAATCAGCAACGTGGGTTTCGTCAAAACAGAAAAACATTATCGGCGCATTCGCAACTTTCTTCGTCAACGTTTTTTTGCTGCAATCGGATTGCTCTCATAGTCCAGTAAAATTTGTTCAGTTTGATGGGTAGACTCTTAGTTTAAATTTCAACTTTGATGTACATAAGAACTTTGATTTAAATGAATCCTCTTGATCTTATGAGATATCAAGGAAAATTGGTAGAATTGGAAGAAGGAAGATTGGTTTGAT
Organism: Agonopterix alstromeriana; assembly: GCA_963924505.1. Taxonomy (NCBI): domain Eukaryota; kingdom Metazoa; phylum Arthropoda; class Insecta; order Lepidoptera; family Depressariidae; genus Agonopterix; species Agonopterix alstromeriana. Next base: position 8,641,248 of record OZ004682.1, read on the forward strand.
TGGTGGATTGGAGAATTGGTGGTGGTGGTTGGATTACTGAAATAACTACAGTACTAATAAACTAAAAACGTAGCCACACAATTAAAGACTCTACCGCTCATCTAATACAGACCAAAACACCAAACTACTCCACTACTTCAAATCTCGATCACGCCGCCTCTAAAGATTCCAAACGCCGCAACCAAAGCGCGTACGCACATTTTGGCGGGAACACATGGCTCGCAGTGGGGGTAGGCGGAATAAAACCGCATTGACACAAACCTAACACTACATTTCACTTAACATCGAAGGAGTGCAAGGACAAACATGAAGGCTTTCCTTCTTATTCTAGTGAGTGTCGCAGTAGCGAGCTGCAAACCTGCAAGCAGTGAGGATGACGTCGTCGGTTCAGTCATCAGAGCAGTCAGGAGTTGCTCTGAGGAGGATGTAGCTTTGTGTTTGAAGGTGTGTGAACAGTGTTCTAATAAGTGATTTCTGTATTACAATCTTTTGATTATCACTTCCCATCATAAGTGGAGTTCAGGACACAAGTCAAGTGCTTTATAGTAATGGGCTAAAGACTGACAATTTGAAAAGCAGCAACTTCTGAAGATGTCAAATAATCAAATTAATCAAAAAGGAAAAAGATTAATTTGTGTCTTTATTTAATTAATTGCTTTAATTTATCTCAATTCCATCTGAAGCTTTAATAAAAGATTTGCATAATTCTCTAAAACGAAACCCTTTAACGAATTAAAATTTCAATCTAGTAATAAAGAGTCCCAAATATTACCTTAGAACAATAACAAAAATACTTCAATTATTTACCCAAAACACTAATCTTTACTCATCTATCCACCAGGAGCGTGCATTGAAATACGTTGAGAACCTAGCAACATCCCGTGAAGTCAACATCGCTGATGGCATCAGCCTGCTCGGATCTGGTTCCCCACGATCTGCCAGAGCGCTAGAACCTCTATCTGAAGAACCCAGAGCGAGAGAAAACCAAGTAGAGACCAGACTATTGGACGCCGCTGCCGATTTCTTAGAGAATCATGTTATCCAGCTGCGTGTACCAAAAAGCACTGTTGAAGATGTGAAGAGATCCCTTGAAGAAGGTTAGTTTTATTTTACTTTATCTATTTTGTTAGAGTACAAATCTGGATAGACAAAGAGCATGTATTTAACAAAAAGCTCAATAAGAACGTGACATAGTTATAATCAGAGCTTTTTTCAGATAGGAAAACTGATTCCGTATTCAAGCGGCAAAAGATCTGAAAAAATTTACAACGATTTGGAATTGTTGTGCATTTTAAGCTTTTAGTAAATTCTATAACTGAAAGTAATAAACGTCAACCTTTATAAAGCTATTAGTTATTCTTTTCTCAAAAAACTTTTAGTACAGGTTATTTTGTCATGTTCATTGAAATAGAAACGCCATTTACAGCTCAAGACTTGTCCCAAGTAGATCTTCCAACTATAACAGGAAATTCATTTCCCGTCAATAATTGCTCTAAAAAACTCCACCTACCGTGTCTTCACCCAATTCATATTCGTTTTATCAAATAAGATTATTACACACCTGCGTGGCCTGAGGCGTAATTCTAGTAAACGGTCGAATTACTTACCGGAAGAAGGCCTAGTGAAAGTTGGGACAATTATTCAAAATTTAAACCTACTTAAGTCAAATGATAAAAATAATTGATCTTGTTTTCATCGTGCTAAAACGGCTACAATTTACAAATTACCTGAAGACACAATTACAGTTAGAATGAATGAAAAAAATAAAACTGAAAAGTGTTCAGTAAATGCTCTAAAAAGTTTAAAAAGCAAAAAGTAAAACGACTTTGAAACAAATACAATACAAAAGACATTATACTCAAATATGACATAACGATTCGCTTTGTCCGTCGATTCGTTGCAAAACGTTATAGCACATCTGTTATTGTTAAGTAATGACTGTTTAAAAGCTTTTTTCACGTTTTATTTTGTATAACTGGTTTTGGTTTCGAACGGTTCGATTCGGAGGCGTGATTTAATTAATAGTATTGCAGAGATAGTATTTTCAGCTTTTGAAGTTTTTTTGCTATAAATTATATTTAGTGATTTGTTTAAAAGAAATATTATAGAGATAATAATTTGATACATGAATTATAAGTACTCGTATATGTAATTAAAAGAAATATTGGCATGCTTGCATTGTCATTACGGCATCATAAAAAGTAAAAAGCTCAAGGGTTATGTAATAAGTATCCTTTCATATTCATTAATAATTCCGCACATAACGCTCTCGCCGAATTATAAATTAAAAAAAAATCAAAACCGGTCCAACAGGTACATAATCAAGAATTTTAAAATAGAAAGTCCTCCGTCACGATAGCGATATTATAAAGTCAATTAGGTTATATAAATGACTGAAAAAAAAAGAAATTTATTTCTGATAAAACATTTTAAAACAAACTCAAGAGAAATGGTTACAAAACAAGTACTAGAATCACCGGAACCTGTATCCGGATAGAAGCACATATACCATATAAAGAAGACACTAGAAATCGTAATGGACAAACGGGTTTAACAGGAGTTTCTCTAACCTATTAACAAGCTTGATTATGGTGGAAAGCGGACCAAGTCTAGTTTTTGCTAGATTTCCATAGTACACTTGTACCAAGACCAAGTTCAAGTATGTAGGACCACGTAACTAGTTTTAGAGTTCCGTTACCTACCACCGGTTGCCGTGATCGAAATCTCGATTGAGAATTAAGTAAAAGTATCGCTCCAGGCGGATTCTCGTTAACGAAATATGGAAGTAGGCCCGGAGCTTTCGAATTGTAACGTCCGGTAATCGATGCACTTTCTAGATGGACGATGTTGTTATGCAAACTGGACGTAACATCGTGAATTTCAATGAAAGCGACAACGCTCTATATTTCAGAATCGTTCTACTGGACTCCGTAGTTGAATTTCAATTAGATTTCGCGTTTGTTTAAATGGTAATTGTAGGATGTTTTGATGTCAAATGCTAACTGGACACAGATATATTTTAAATTGCTTTAATGGCTTCATTTATACCTTGTGCCTTAGACTTTATATCATCATCATTAGTGTCTACTTATCTGCTAATGGATGTAGTCTAGTCTTACGTCTCTTATTCAACCTAATTCATAGTGATTTATTTATCATACATCAACTAGATAATTATCTTCATGCAATAAGACTATCTAGGAATGACTTTGACTTTTCCATATCAATCATTTAAATATGTATTTATTTCTTTACGATATTTTAAAGAATATTTTTTCTTCCAGGCCGTGGCAAAAAGAAGAAGTTGAAGCAGCTCATCCCCATCTTCGCACTCCTTCAGCTCAAAATCCAGTCACTCATTCCCCTGTTCCTTGGAATCATCGCCTTTGCTGCCGTCAAGGGTCTTTTGCTAGCCAAGGCCGCACTTGTAGCTTCTGCTCTTCTTCTCCTCAAGAAGCTGCTCTCCAAACATGAGCACCATGAAAGCTACGAAGTAGTTGCTCACCCTCACCATGAGGAACATTACAGCCACGGAGGTGGCCACGGAGGTTGGGGCAGGTCATCAAATGATGCACAGAATCTGGCGTACAGCGCCTACTCAAACTGATGCCTAAGATAGTATAAGAAGACTTTATCATAGTCTATTTATCTTTGGTTAGTCTAGTACGGACCTCAGAGTTGAGATTTTAATTTATTGTTAATTTAATAATTTATTTAAATTATGTAAACGCATGTTAAATGTTAGTTTAATTTAATAGTGAACGAGTGAATCTTGTCTTGATTTCCAAAGCATCGCCTTTCTTTGTCTCTTTATCATTGTTCTATGTATTTTACTTCAATGTACCTGTTTTTAATACTCTTTTTTGTTTTTAGTACAAATCATTACATTATTAAGTTTTTCATAGCTTTAATATTATTATTATTTTTATCTTTTTCAATTTATTTTAGTAAGTATTCATTTTATTGTGTTCATCTGTAACTAGTCGTATATTATCTTATTTCCTAGTTTTTCTCATAATAAACTTTTATATAGCTTTTGTAAATATGCTTCATATGAAAGTATTTACGTAAAATATTGTTTTTTGCATCTTCGTTTGATATAATCAATATTGTATGTTATATGTGTATAGTATCATATATGTATTTCTTTTCTTTCTATAATATATGTATATGTATTTGTTATAATTACTAGGTGATGCAACAATTCTTCACTTTCATCTATTTCTTCATGAAACATAATACAATTATTATGAACCACCCGAAAATAAATATAAATATATCAGTCAATTTTAATATTTTGTATAATTTCTTACCTTTGCCCGAAACGTTATTTAAACTACAACTTCAAATCAACTGAAATCTTTGAATGATAAGTTAAAAAAAGAAAATCATATTTTTTTAAAAACACGTATATGTACTAGATAAAATTATTTAAGGAAACTGGCAGCAGAGTGTATTCTTTTTGGAGTGTCACACAAGCGTTTAGTAGATTTTAGACAATCTGCACAAAAACGAATCGATTCATCTAAAGTCAATGCACAGACGTAAATATAAATTAAATAACTGTAATTCTCACAGAATTTCTGAATTCTGATAAAGCTAAATAAACATGATTTGGATAGCACGCGAATTGTTAGAGTAAACAAAAAATAATAAAAATCTATGCTAAACAAATTAGCGGAGCTCTTCAGGAAAGCACGAGTAATCCACTTGACAATGGCTCGTAAAACATTTGCTTTCGTTTTCAAACCAACATGACACCAACTGGGCATTTCGCTCTCACGGTTGACCACAAGTCACGTAAAAGCTATACTATATGACTATTTATATTATAAACTAGCTTGAACTATTGTAGTTATAGTTTAGTAGATTTAGTAAACTGCAACATGTCAAAAGTCTTTCTTCAAAATAGATTCTGGTAGATTAGATCTATAATGATGTGTGTGACAGTGTCTAGAGTATTGATTGTGAGTTTTTGAATGAACGACTTCTCCTTACATGAGACATAAAAGTCCCGGAACTTTAGGAAGCGCTTATGGAACCGGGCCTATAGACATAGGATCTTTCGACTAGCATTAACGACAGTAGAAAACATAAAATGTATGGACTTGACGTATGCCGACGAAAAAAAACGTCAACATGTTTCGATCGCTAATGTCAAATCCATACATTCTGTCATTTTCTACTAGCGTCAACGCCAATAGAATGTCTAGCAAGGGGGCAAGAGTCAAAAAGTGGGGCGTAAGTCAATAACCAACTTTATGAATTTTAAGGTGATTGTTTTTACTTTTTGTCGAATGCATCATATTATTTACTGTTCATAAATATTATTTTCTCATTATTATTCAGATTTAGGTAACATGCTTGATAATTTATTTTACCAGTTAAATCTTTATCAACGTTTTTCTTGAGAATAATCATTGTGCATAAATCTAAATATAATTAATTACGTAATATTTAAAATCTATTAAATTTGTACTAAATTTTGAACGGTATCTCTTTGTTTCATCATATAGGTACAACATGAATTTCACCTACAAACATAATATAATGAGCATGAACATAAGGCTCTTCACAAACTACAGAGTATGAGTGTAGACAGTTGGATTACTTGTACTCATGATACTGAACAACTTTCCCCAAAAACCTATAGAAAATTAGCCAAAAAAATTTTTGACCTCGTCATACTACTTAAATCTGATCAGCTGACACAGTTTTTGAGAGTTACACGGTAGTATTGGGGACTCGAATATACCTAAACGCGGTAAAAATACGTTAAAATATTTAATTCCAATCACCTGATCGTAAGTTTGAATGAAAAGCTATTTTGATTTGAAACATTTTCATACCATCTTGCATCCTCATTTACAGTGTGCTTAGGGCCTTAGTAGGAAGTACATACACGAGATAACCGGACACGGTCAGTTGAAGCCATTTGCGATGTGCTTTTACAAAGTGAAAAGTATCTAATTAAAAGTTAATTAGTTTTATATTTCATTTCGGCGATTAACGATTATGGCAACACTTTAGATAGCAGAATCGTTTAAACAAGATAACGGTCATTTACGAATGCACAAAAATACTAAATTTTTATTTGCAAAGCTACGGCAGCTTTATAATACTTAAACATCAAGTTGACCTCTAACTTGCACTCTAACCACAGTATAAGAAGAGTACGGACACTCCCTGCCTCCCACCGCCTTTATATCTTACCCCCTTACTGCCTTGATTGAATCGTGGTTCCTCTTAAGCAAATGCTTATTCCTGTCTCGCTCGCAAGCAACAGTATCACACATACATATCTTTTCTTTAAAAAAATTCCCATTTATATAAAATTATACAACTCGAAATCAAATTTTAGCTGCACTTGGGCTAGATAACTCTCTTTCCATCTATCTTCCCTACCAGTTTGGTTTTAAAGAAATTTTCGTTTCGTATCAAGTGTCCGAGAACACAAAGACACTAGAGGAAAAGAGACAGGACTGGCAAATACTCCACCGACAAAAGCGTAGCTCTTAAATAAGATGATGTATGAAATGACAGCTACGAGTATCAGCTGACAGTGTCCAAAGTATGCCCTAACACTGGATCCACGTGGAGGATGGTCCATTCTCTCCAAACATTGTCCGCATTTTCCCTAACAGTGGGATCATACAATCGTAGACTTGCTTACTTACCTTTAAGTGGTGTTAGTAATAGTATATTATAACCCAGGACGTAAAAATATCCCTCATATTTTAAGTTTGACGCTTATGTCCATCTTTTGTCTGTCTGTGGCATCATAGCTCCCAGACGGGTGGAACAATTTTGATACAGTTCTTTGTAACATTGCAAATATTTCCGTATCTTCAGAGCTTATTAATGACCAGATACATAACAACAGTTTATAATTTTAACGACAAAAAAATTGTTTATTCTCCCTCTCTTTTTTATTTCGCAGACGCCATATTAAAATAATATAGCCTATGTCACTCTCACAATTTTTACGAATCTAATGACACCTCATACGTTAAAATCCATCAAGCCGTTTAGGCTGTAGGCCGTGCCAAAGAAATAGACATACAAACATACATACATACATACATACGCTCGAAAAACATAACCCTCCTTCTGGCGCAGTCGGGTAAAAAGAATAGATACATCGTGTTCGGGCTCAAATGTTCAGTATCTTTATGACAATTATGATGATGACCAGGTCAACAAAGATGATTCTGAAAGCATTCATGTAAATTTTATTGACAAGTTGCAAGTTAAGTAAGTAATAGTAGTTGTGAGGATGTTGTCCTTCAAAACGTATACGTCGACAGTAACCCTCATTGGTTCTCAGCAATGACGTTGGCGTCACTTGCGCAGATGAGATCTGAGTGGCGAAAAGCTGTCAGGGAAGGGACTGAGCACTTCGAGACTGCTAGGCTGGCAGCTCTTCTCGCGAAACGCCAAGACCGCAAGACTCGTTCTAACAAACAGGGTACTTCTTAATATGCTGACACTTTTTAAGGGGATGATCAGAACAACTTTCTCCATGACACCAACATTGAAATCGCGAATAAAAAATCAGCTACCCCATACAAAACTGCAAACCTACTCGAGCCAAATGTATGGGACAGCAGATTTTCTTTTTCGACATTGGTCCCATAGAGAAAGTTGTTCAGTTTGATGGTCTGATCATCCTCTTAAAAACTGTCAGCATATTAAGTTGGACCCTGTATAACTACACATATAATTCGACTTGCCAACTGTATTGTGCTGCGTCGAACAGACTACTAGTATGATTCTCCAGCCACATCTTAGTTAGTTGTACCAAACGTATAAAAAGCACATGACCCTTAAAACCGTATTGAGATACTTTTGATTCGAGCTCTGATACTCAATAGTCAAAACACGGTAACCTACATTTTTACCAGTATTAGAGTGACCACGCCTAAGCAAAAATGGTCATTTTATATGACTAAAGCGATGTGTCCCTAATGCATAAAGATAAGTTGAATGTAGGAATGTCGGTGACAAATTGTAACGGGTTATCAAACTAACTATTGAACTATACATTTATTCTTGATAGTTTTATTTGATATACATGAAACCTTTGAGGAAAAATGTTCTTATTGTATTACAGTATAATATCCAACCAACCCGAAAAAGGTCATCGCAAAGCTTAATATGTAAAGATAGAAACTATACCTAAACGAAACTAAATACTTTAACCTCTTTTTGGACTCCATCGTAGTAGAGTACAAAAGCGTCAAAACGCCATCTAGGAAATATGATTGAAACTTTTAAAGAGAAAGGCTTTCTTTAGCATATAGACATAGAGATACAAAATTAAGGGAAAGGGCATACAAAAAATTTCAGGAAAACACTACTCTATTCTTCTTTGTTTATAAGTTTCAGATACATCCTTTTCCAATCATTTACTCCGTAGACAAAAAGTAAAAGCGCTTTGAACAGTTTAATACCTTACTGAAGTTTTCCTAAACTAAAGCCTTAACAGCGCCATCTTTGGTTATTATTGGGAACTACGTTCATGGCCAACTTTGTATACAAATAAAGCAAAAGTTCAAGGTGCCAACGCTCGCTGCCTCACGTTGTAAAGTCGATGAACTCCCGCGCACCGCTATCGTAAAAATACTTGGAATATTTGCTAGATTAGGTAAGTTTTTACTCCCTTATGTTCATTAATTATCTACCTTGTTTTATTATAAAGAAAATAATGCTAAAATACTTATAGAAAATCATAAAATTTTCAATAAGCATTATTTTCTATGTGAGCTTACTATTATTTCGTCAGATCAGTACTTATTTCTATGTAATTTAAGATTGAATGCACAAATAAATAAAATCACGAGCACATGGTGCTCAAAAACCATTTCTATATTCTTAGCCACTACATCATCTAAATATATAATACAAAAACAGCATCAGATACAAGATTACAGCATAACAGTTTTTTATTTTCCGTACCGACTATAGTTTTATTGCAATCTCGGAGATCACGACGAGATGGCGTAACGATACTTCTGTTGATCTTTTTGGTCTGACGCTGACTCTTTTTTCTTTGCCAAGGCTACGTTTACTATCTCATTCATGCTCGTTTTATTTTACGTTGTCAGCGGCCAGATGGCGTAACTGTTTTGTTTCGCTTGTTCTGTCTTTTACCTTGCTTTGTTTGCTGTTGATATTTTTATGAATGAAGGCGTAAGATTAGGGTTGACAGTTTTACTCTAAATGAATATCTTATAGGAAAAACGCGGTTCAGTTTAAATATACCTTGGGTATTGATGATGTTTAGCGTAGATTTTAGTAAGAACTTAAAATGAATCGTGTCTGCTAATCAGAATTGGGAATCAGTATTGGGATGTTCATCTTGTGGTGGGCCTTATCCATTATGATATTCCGGAGGAAAACTTTTACAGGTAGCATAGCATATGCTCACGACTATATTCCCTGAGGGGGTAGTCAGAGATATTCTGAAACCTCAGAACATCCACGTTTCACCAGTAGTACCGAAAACTCTATCCAGTGTGACGGGGGGTGAGCCCGTTACCACTTTTATAGGTATACTGAAAAAAAAGGATTTACCCGAATTTAATTAAATGTATTGTTCATTTAAGAAAAAATTTGGAATTTATTCGAAATTTTGTTAAACGACCATGTCCAAAACGGACCATTTTTGTACTAACGATTGTTATGTACGGCATCACAAAAATATAGTAATAATAGTTTGCATAAACATATTATTACTAAAACTTTAAATTTCAACGATATATTTTGTCGTACAAACGAGATTTCTTGAATTTTATGATGGATATTTTTGTTCAAATTGTGCAAAAATGAGGGGAAAAAACCTGATCGGATTTAGTGTAAAGATCGTTTTTTTGTATCGCTAACTGTAACTTTGTAATTACTGGAGTTGTCATAATATTACTTTGTATTTTTGTAACTCAAAACTACTTTATTTGGGGCTATTTTAGAAATTAAATTGTATTTCTATCATATTCGTCTAATATTATAATGCGTATAAAAAGCTATCACACATGCATATCACAATTTAGCCAAACAGCCCATACATGGACGCATGTTGTCATTTTCATTTAACCGAATTTAAGTGACTACCGAATTATATTATGCTACAAGTATATTTTTCAGTGTAGGTATCTCCATGAGCAAATAGATCAATCGCAGCATAGCCTGAATTCACCATAAAATACAATAGGTACATTTCAAAAATCTTTGAAAACATTGTAATGTAGACCCTCAGAGGAAGGATCTCCATAGAGTCCGCATAAATTTACGATTGTAGTTAGTCTCTTTTGTCTTATGACGTACCTTTAATAGTAGAAGGAGATGGAATTATAGATATTTGTTTATGCGGTTGTCAACTTTTTTTTGAGCTAGTGTGTGTGAAAAGTGACCGTAAACATAAGGCCATATGTCACTTGGTGCCTTTTCTTTTCTTTTCCATACTACTTGACACCACACACTCAAACCTAAACGTCAAAAAAAGTGGACACTTTACAATTGGTATGGCTAACTCTATGCCTTTAGGTATAATCTCTTTGTGTAGACCTTATATTCCATCGTTAGAAATCTGTCATTTTGTCATGTCTTCATTCTTCAGAGCACATGTAGTTGACAAAACTACATAGTTTTGTCAATTATCATTAAAGTTAATTTACGCCATGACATGCTCACCATTATCTTGCCATCTACGCTTTGCATTTTACGGCCCTTCAATTTGGCTAGGTATATTTTTTTAGAGTTGTTATTAGATTCCATTTAAAGCTATACTATATTTTCATACTCTTTGGTCATATCAAAGCTGATTGTGCAGGATTCAGGGTTATTTTTGTTATTTAAGTTAGATACAAGACCAAAATAAGTACGAATACCTATTTATTGCTTTTTGATTTGGAACACGTTTGACTTACAAGATTTTTCTCCGGAAATTATGAAATCAAAATGTGGGAAAGACGAAGCTTGCTCTACCCTAAGGTTGTATGAAAGAAATAGCTTTTTAGCGATAAGACCGCCTTTTTTTGTGCCTTTTGTATTTCCGGTTTGTTTGCTCTCTGTATACTATGTTTTTTGGTGTAAAATAAAGTATAATTGATTGATTGATTGAAGCTTGGTGAACCAGAAATTGGTTGATACTTACACTCATATATTATTAGAACTAAATTTAGTAATGATCTAGTTAATTATGTTGAATCGTATAATTATTAAATAAAGTAGGAAAATGTATCGCAAATGCGGCAGGCCTTTGTAGATACCAATTCGCTTATCCAAAAATGTTAAATTCTTATCGAAACAGACGCTGTTTAATCAAAATAAGCCTAATAATCATTAGGTCTTATTCCTAATAATCAAACAGCGTACCGTACAATTGAAATTGAAACAGATTTATTGTTACAGCACAAAAAGTTCTACAACATAATTCCATCTAAATATAAATTAAAGATCATGAGATAAGATAGATAAGATTTAAAATTTATAAGTGTGTACTATGCCAAAGGGACTTCAGCTGATAATCATTCTGAATACTCAAATGTATCCTTATGTCTTTCTAATATTATAACAAACGTAGTATAAATAATATTTATCGCTTCTCACTGTCAGTGGATTGTCAGACAGTCATGTCGAAATTAAACAATTTGAACGATCGTTGCATTGTAAATTTTACTATACTAAAAAACATGCATTCATATACGAGTGAAAGGAATAGTTCAAAGCAACCATTCTACACTCAAACTTTTATGAATTCGTAATATTATGACTTGAACATTTACATCAATGTAATGATGCTCCTCTGTAGGGTTCCAGATTTTATGAACAATGGTAGTCAAACTGAAATCCCCCTCGAAGCAGATTATAAAAACCCTCTGATCCTGTATGTTGATGGATGATTTTTATTAAGCCACCTCTGACTTAACATTACACCAGATTTTAATTCAATAGTCATAAGCTTACAAACAAAAAGTTTCATCATAATCGGTCCTGTAGTTTTCGCGTGATGCTGGAACAAACACACAAACAAACAGACAGACAAAAAATCCAAAAAAAATGCATTTGCAATCAGGGACACCCAAAAATCGTATCGTAACTTTTTTAGTTAATATGTTCTATTTACAGACACATTTCTGTTACAGTTTTATACTAGTTAAGATTACAATTACAGAATACATTATTTTGATCCCAAAATCCAAATTGAAATACAAAGTTTTATAATGGAAACTAGATAACGACACAAATATACTTGAAATTATAGTTGAAAGCGTTTGATGGGTCGAAAAAAATTATCTGTCTGAATTTTACATAACATAAATTTATAAGAACCATCCGGTCGGAGAAAATTCACACCAATAGCCTAATCTTAAGAACAATAACAACAAAAATTTTACTTTTCGTACAATGTTATAATCGTGACCAATCTGATGATTTCACCTGTCCGTACAGTTAGCGTCTAAGCATTACATCTTGCCATTAGAGACGTTATTATAAGAACTATTCACTTGTGCTGTATACTGTACCTTTCTCCAGTGTTAGAGGGCAAACGTCCGACCTGGATTCAAGGAAAGCTTCATTGGTGGTTTAAGTAATAGGATTTAAGAGGTAGAAATAACTTCTACTTTATTTCTACCTTGCGGAGATTAAACATAGACCAGAAACTGAAAGGGTGTAAATTAATTTGTAAACAACAGTAATTACCCAAATAAAAAAAAATCTAAAGTGCTTACATTTGGATAAGATCCTTTTATTTACTTACTCCAGCCGGTGCGAAATTTTCATATTGATCGAACATAAAATGTCACATCTTCAGGTTTAAACTATTTCTATTTCGACGGTAAGCATTATCTTTAAAGTAAAGAAATGTATCCTAAGCAACGGGTCATATTATGCCAAAGGTAGTGTTTATTTACCGATGATTTTATAAAATAAAATGTTGATTGACACAATTCAAGAAAGTAATATTTGGTGCTTTGAAACCCAAAATAATATGTTGTAGTCACTTAATTTATGCTCAATTCAGGTTTAACTAAAATCGTTGTCAAAATAAAAGTTTAAACAAAATTTTCGTTGGAAACATCGCAATCCTATAATTATGGTTATGTAAATGGCATAATTGTATTTGCCATCAATTAACGACGGTAAAATTTTAATAAGTTGCATGTTTCCTCTAACATGAATCCACATTTCAAAAAGATCGGTGTAGAATTTCTTGAAAATCTACTATTTCTTAGAAAACGTGGTCATGCGTCAAGAAAACTGGATTCAAGAAACCTTGTAGTGGAACCTGCAATTTTATATCATTATCATTATGACCTACTATACTTATCCGCTTTTCTCTCTTCACTTTTACTTCTCATTATTATAGTGAACATGTGAATGACATTATTAAACTAACCATCTCCCATAATGTTTCTTTATCTTTATGTGAGAAGTTCAGAGAGCATTAATGAGGTGTGAATTTTATGCTTCGTTATAATTCTGTCATGAAGTTGTAAATAGAAGTAATGATAATTTGTTAATTCTGTATATTCTTATCATTATTTCGTTTAATATATTTTTGGTAGAAATGATAAAAAAACACGGCATATTTTGATATTTTATTAACAATATTTTCTTGTACTAGGTATGAACCTTTATTTGATAACATTTATTTATCGATGAGTATTTAATATTTTAAATAACAAGAACGAAAAGAATACGACAATAAATATAACATTATTCATTTCATGGAAATATGCACTTATACCCATGGGTAAACGACTTATTAAATAAATATTGTATTTGCTTATAGTATATACATAATAAATCATAATATCTTACATAACACTTACAAAATATTAAAGCCAGGCACTGGTTATGGGAAACCACAATATATATCTTTCTATAACTAGTTACATTTACGTATATAAAATATTATTTACATATATTCTTAGGTTTATACATAGCAGTCATAAAACATAATACATACACTACAAATATAGTTAAAATACAGACCTATAAGGTTTACTGACATAGGAAAAAAATACATAATGACTACGAAATATCCAGTGAATAATGGCAAAAGATAATATCTTAAAAACGTAATTCAGTCAATAAATACAACCGTACATCTCACAAGCACACAAGAATAAATATAATAAACAATTGAATATCGTTGGGTGTCGTAGAGAAATCGACTCTAAAGAGGTCGTAAAACTAGGCCGTCTCGAGTAAGCTACTGAGGTTTTTGCGCGGAGTATGCCATGCTCTGAGCTTCTATGGATCGTCCCCATCCGCCACCGCCGTGTCCGCCTCCGCTTCCGCCTCCGCTGCTGTAGCCACCTGAATCACCGCCATAACCACTCGTACCGCCATAATCATGGCTCGATGTGTGACTGGATGTGTGATGAGGATGGGCGACCACTTCATAAGTCACGTGCTTCTGCTGAGACAGTAACTTCTTCAAACCGATGATCGCTGACAACACTAACGCTAGCTTTCCAATCAACAATGCCTTTCCAGCAATCAGTGCAATGGCTCCTATTGCCAACGGCATAAGAGCCATCAGCTTCATCGCTAACGCAGCCATCAGAGGTCCAAGAATTTTGGCCGCCTTTTTCTTCTTCCCTCTTCCTTCATCAACTTCATTATCATCAGTAAACGAAGACACTGTATCCTCCAAAGCTCGTCCTGCACTTGAAACTGCATCGATAACTTCTGAACCTTTCACATCGATACGTAGATTATGAGTTTCGAGATACCTCTTCAATCTCGACAAAGGATCTAAAGCACGTGGCGCTCCAGTTTCAGCGGGCACATCCGTAGAGCGAACCACAGTGACACCATCGGAGATAGAAAAGCTTTCTTTTTGTCCGATCATCTTATCGACGAAAGAGAAGAACTTGTATTTTAAGCATGATGTTGAATCCTTCACAAGGCAGTCCCCAGCATCCAGGTCGTTTTCGGTGTGTCCCGTATCTTGCGCGGGAAGCGCGACGCAAAAGGCCGCGAACGTTAGAATCGCAACTGTCCTCCACATTGTAAAGCTAGAGTTAAACTGTGCTGCGGCGGCGTTCACGTCATCTATATATACCTCTCCGCACCCCTCGACCAGGGCATCGTTGAAAAAACTCACCGAAATCATAGAATAGACTTTCTCAGGGTAAAAGTAAAGTCCAGGTTTCATAATACACGTCTATGACCGACGTTCGGTCATAGTAAAGGTTGTGAACTTTGGACGCGAGATAGTTATTTTTAATTTGTAGAAAGGTGGTGCGAATTTTATTAGCATGGACTTGTAGTAGCGTTTAGATACTGGAAGTTTAAACAAAGGTAAATTCCCGTAGATAGAAGTACAGGCAGAACTCGTTTTAAACAAGATTGTTAGTTTGAAAGTTAGAAAGCAAATAATAATGGAATGCCTTAAGGATTGATTGAGGAAAACCAGTAAAAGTTGACAGGTTTACTACATCGGAAATGGTTTCCTTAAAGCCTTAGCCTTTAAATATACCTACCTACTTAGGCTCATGCTACTGTCCCATGGAGGTAACTATATACTTTACGATTCTGACACCCTTATTTCACCTCATTCACCCCCTAAGTGAAAACAAAACAATAGGTAAATAAATTGTCGATACAATTGTTATAAACAATAATACATTATTTTCAATGTAAGTTATTAATCAGGCGAGTCATTCTTCATTTTCAACGTATTTGTAGTAAAATAATGGGAACCTAAAATGCATACAAATTAAACGTACTTGATAGATATATATATTCAAAACTAAATCGTTTTATTAAAACAGAAAAAATTTAAGAATGAATGAGTGAAATATTTTATAAAAATTTCGTTAATAATAAAAACTGTTTAACCTCTCGTCTGTGGAGATTCCAGACACAAAAGATTTGTTATTGTCTTAGTCACGGATCCGTGACATCCACAGACGAAGGGTTATGCTTAGGCATATGCATACAATATTATTTCCAAAGGGGTAGTCAGAGATATTCAGAAAGCTCGGAACATCCACGTTTCACGAACCACACTAATACTTACGAAATTAATATCCAGGATCAAAACAGGATGCTTCGTCTTTTTTAAATAATATGTATAGGTACTTTACAAGGAAGAAGCTATCTTTACAAGGATCATAAGAATAGAAAATGTTCTTGCAACAATTGAAATATAGATAAAATATCAGCGTAACCTTTTGTACCATTTACATGAGTATAATGTGGTATAATTATCTAGTTCTGGGACATTTCTTGTCGGTTACGAAACTATGTCATCATTTTATAAAATCTTTGAAATAAAAAACAATGAATGCGACATGTAAATCACATTCATCTCCCTTCTAGTAAAAATGATTCTGAAGTTCTAACAGTTTCCACAGATGTTTCAATAGAGCTTCTGATTTACAATTTTAATATATTTGATAAAAAATAAGAAATAAATAGATATACAACGTGTTACTACAAAACCTCATACACCCCAACTGATTTAAAACGAAATAATTAAATTGAAAAAATAATTTAATTGTTTTATTGATTAAAATGAAAGTTTTCGCATTAAAAATTTTTCATGCATAAATGATTTGTTATTATTTCAGCAATGAATGAAAGCGCTAGCGTGCTCAAGGATACATTTTAAGAATCTTTTTTTGGTAGTAAGTAGGGTGAGTGTGCCTATGCGGGGGGTTGACACGGAGTTCAGTTAATTCTAAGTTATACGAATAAATAAATTATTCAAAATTTTTTAAATGTAACCGTTTCAACGAATGAAACCTTTATGATTCGATTTTGCTCTCGATTCTAAACAATATATTTTCTAGTTTTGCGTTTATTAATTAACACGTTGTATAAACTCATGGCCATCATCCAATTCGGGGTAGTCAGAAACTTTCCAAAAACTTTGCTATCTTTAAAGCTCACTTGCTTTGAAGGAGGAAATGTGTTGGTGTCACTAGCTGTCGTTATTATAAGTAGTATAAGAGATAGAGTATGCAAGAAATAAGTAAATGCCTAAATATTAATTATGTTACAAGTCATCCTAAGAATAAAAGGATTAAATAGGGCAGTAATCCTGAAACATAATTACTCTTCAATCAGGACAAACCAAAACAATACGAAGTTGAAATGCTAACATTTTTTGAACTAGATTGAAAAACTTCACACAATTTAGTTCAGAAATACGTACAAAAGTAAAGATAAAATAAGAAAACACAACTAAAATGAGAACAAAACATTTATTACATAAGTATTACTTGTATTACAAACGCGAGTAATTTGCCCCGGTTTAAAAAAAAAAGAATTGAGACCGCTAAGTGCGGACGAAGACGTAAAAAATACAAGTAAAGCGCGGGCTCGTCGTGTTGAGGAGAGATTCTTTGAAATATAATACATAATTAAAGTTGAATGGTTCCTAAAGCTAGTTTCAGCTGAAGGAATCATCTTCAGCCTCTAAGATCCCCACATTTATAGCATAGGCCTCTTAGTCTAGGAAAAATAACGTTTGAGATTGCATTAAAGACACTTTAGTAAATTGTGTTTGAAATAATATTACTGTTAGTTTATAACACTTTTGTCGAGATTTCGTGGTTATATAGGCTCAGGAACCTGAGAAATGCCTTAAAATCGATATTAATGTACAAAGGGCAAGCTTATTTCTAAAAATATTTCGACCAGCATACCAGCAATAGAGACAGTTAATTATCAAAAGGCAAATTTAATGTGTAAAAACAAACAGTAAATAATTTAGTTTTGAGGTTATAATTTTTGAAGACTTACAAAATATTAAATATCTACCCAAATTAACGATATTAACCGTGGATTATTATTGTTATAAGTAAAACGTATTGAACGAAGCCATCCTGTACAAAATCACCTGTTTTCCATTTTTTGTTCATACCTAAATTTAATGTTTATGTTTTTCAGGTATGTATCTACTATATTCCAAATTTTCACCAAAAGTGCAATTAATGCAACCTACTCCATACAAAAATCCGTAGATTTCCCCGACTATCTCCTAGTCTACTCGTATAAGAGTGTATGGGTATTAGTCCACCGTGCATTGAATTAATGTGGACATCAGAAAACCATACATCATTTTAATTACCTTGCTGTAGGTAATATCATTTAAGATGTTGACAATCAGAATAGATATTTTAAGGATATCGTAATTTTGTTGTGTATAAAAAGCTTGCCAGATTTTATAATCAATCTCAGGAAAAAGGACACATGTTGGCTGAAAATAACGAAACTGTTTTATATTTAAAGAACAATATCTAAATAATAAATTAAACACTACGGTACAATTGTTAATGATGGATTTCTTAATCGTTTTTTGGGGATAAAAAGTTTGCCGGATTTTATAATCGATGTCTGGGAAAAGAGGACACAAATACTCGATTACAATACAGGGTGTAAGGAAAAGTATAATTAACCTTTAAACCACATGCTCTACCCATCAAACTGAACAACTTTTACTATGGGAGCAAACCGATCACATCAACTGTTCCACTCTAAACTGCAGCGCCTACCCTACACGACTTAAATGTAAGGGACAACAGATTTTGTTATTTTGATCGGTTTGCTCTTATAGTAAAAGTTGCTCAGTTTGATGGGTAGAGTATGTGGTTTAAAGGTTAATGATACTTTTCCTTACACCCTGTATAAATCCTTTGATTTAAATTGAGTAATACTTAGGTAAATATTATTAAATAAGTTTATTGTTATTATTCTTCCAGAACATTCAGCTAAAGCTTTTACCTAAAATAGAAAAGTTATGGTTTATTATTATGATGTTACGGAACAATAAAAAGTATAATAGTATTGTAAAAACCATAAAAATTATGATATAATGATGTTGGCTTTGATGTATGGGCATTATTTTAGAAGGTACCTGTATACAAAATTATGCCGGGCGTTATTGAAAACAAATTCGACCACTAGACTGATGAATTTGCTCACGACTATATTCCCCGAGGGGGTAGTCAGAAATATTCTGAAACCTCAGAACATCCACGTTTCACCAGTAGTACCGAAACTCTGTCCAGTGTGACGGGGGGTGAGCCCGTCGCCACTTATAATGGACAGTGGGTACAATACATGCCTCGAAATTGAAGCATGCAGGTTTCCTCACGATGTTTTCCTTCACCGAAAAGCCAGTGGTGTTACAAATCGTACATAAATTCTGAAAAACTCATTGGTACGAGTCGGCTTGGACGGGGATCGAACCAATCGAATTTGTTTTATGTATTACTAAATACACCGCCCTTTGTACCCTTCTCATTCTTGTTTTAAATTGTATTTTTCTATTCTTGGTGTGCAAATAAAGAATATTTATCTTATATTAAATACATTTTCAAGCTTAGATAATAAACGGTAAGCACAATTTATACCATCAATGTAATATAAACTAGATTTATCCACAAAGTAGAAAATTTTAATTAATCCGGGCGGCAAAGAAGGCCCAATACATTCTTGTATATTTTACATAGATAAGAAGGAAAGTTGAAATCTATTGAGATTACTCATATAGCATCACGGAACAAACGTTACTCATTCAAGGTACGTTTTACGTACGCACTTGACCAAATTTATTTTAGGGTTCCTTAAGTAAAGTTTAGAGAACTAGTTTTATAGTTAGGGAGGCGAGGTAGCTAAATGGCGTAATTCAACGGCGCCGTCGAGACCTATCAAAATCGAAAGATAAAATAATTTCGAAAAGAAAAGCTCGTATGGTAAAAACCATTTTAGCGGTGGGTTTGGCGTGTACGGTTTTTCAAAAATGTTTAAAAAAACAGTTACTTGGGCATTCTCGAGCGCGTCAGATATTCATACTACGTATGCCCCAAGTGCCTCTGATAACAACGGTATACTAATCTGATTTTTTTTTACTAATCTGATCGTCTATCCTAGGCGCGCGTCACTACATATAGAGCTAAATACTTTACAAGGTTGTTCTATTAGGTCTAAGGTATCTCTCATATCTTAAACTGCCACGCTCGAGTATTACCGAAAATTCCCCTATTCGCCTCCCTAACTATTAGTAACAAAATATGTTGAAGCCCATTTTAGTTTGGGAATCAATTTATTTATTTAAGAGAAAGACAATCCCTACATTTGGTTAATAGTAATAGCATAAAAAACATTAGGTATATAAAAATCTTAACCATTCAGATAACATTTTAGATTGGACGTATTATTTAATAAAATAATATTGTTTCCTAAGAGAAACGACCAGTTCGCATTATTACGATTTAATAAATATTGTCAAAAAAAAATGTTGCTCCATCGAAAATGTCAATGCCCTAAAACTCGACCCAAAATTATGAGGCTGTTGATTTATACAGATCACACAGTTGTTCAGTATGATGGTATGTGGTTTAAATGTTAATGATACTTTTCCTTACATCCTGTATAATTTTCTCTATAATTTTTGCGTTTAACTTCCGTGACAACACTTTTATGTCATATCTAATAAAACTATACGGAACCCATAACGGTGTAAGCATGCGCTATCAAATTCCTCTCCAAAGCTCACTTGTAGCAATACAATACGACCGCAATCCTTTCACTTTTCAAGAGTCGGTTCAATGGCACCGTTCATCATAATTTGTGATCACTTGTTCACTGTAATTCGGAGGAGAGTTATGTTTGTGTCTAATAGAAACTATCATGTGGTTTATACTTAGGATGTTCAGCTTGGCGAATGACGTAATAAATACGATTAAGTTTTGGTCGAATACCTTTTAGGATGTTTGGATGCGTTGCAAAGGGTTTGGAATATGGTAAGTCACATAAAGGAGGCTACAGCATAAGCATATGCTTACGACTATGTTCCCCAAGGGGGTAGTCAGAGATATTCTGAAACCTCAGAACATCCACGTTTCACCAGTAGTACCGAAACTCTGTCTAGTGTGATGGGGGGTGAGCCCGTCGCCAGATAATGGACAGTGGGTACAATTCATGCCTCGAAATTGAAGCATGCAGGTTTCCTCACGATGTTTTCCTTCACCGAAAAGCCAGTGATGTTACAAATCGTACATAAATTCCGAAAAACTCATTGGTACGAGTCGGTCTAGACGGGGATCGAACCATCGCCTCCTGCACAGCAGGCAAGGTTACTCGCCACTGCTTTTTGTTCCATAGAAAGGCTATATGAAAAGATTTACACTCAGTTGCAGAAATGTTAATTAAAGTTAATACTCCATTAAATCTCTTGCTGTCACTTTTTGTCTTGTTGACGTAGTAAAAGCTAGCAAGAGATTTAATGGAGGATAAACTTTAATGAGCGTTTCTGCCACTAACGGTTAGTAAAATTTTTCCAAGTGTCGTCATTAAATCTAGCGAGATTTGCTGTTTTGAGTATGGAAAGATCATAATATTTCTATACTTAATAAAACCTTATTTACGATTATTCTACGTTTCTTTTCCCACTGAATCTATGGCATATTATTCAAAAATTTTCCAGTTCATTTGTTGCACCAAGAGATAGCTCTAATGGCAGCCAGCTTACAGTAATACCAGGTTTATAAGTCTCACCGATGTATCTCGCAGTTGACAAACTTTAATAGCGAGCGAAATTATACTGAGTGTTACAAAAGTAAAAATTAAAATTGTGAACTTTTAAGTGAGTGGTTTAGACCATCAAACTGAACAACATTCACTATGGGACCAACATCGAAATCGCGAAAAAAAAAACAGCTGTCCCATATATTTAGCTCGAGTAGATTTGTAGTTTAGTATGGAACATTAGATTTTTTCTTTGCGATTTCGATATTGGTCCCATAGTGAAAGTTGTTCAGTTCGATGGTCTCAACCACCCCCTTAAATATTTATTTGTATTTTTGTAACACCTTGTATTGACCAATCAGGATGTGCCACCTTCAATTCCTTGCCACGAATTTGTTTCCGCGCCCTTTTCGCTGCTATCCAACTTTGCATGCTTTTATTAACAAACGACTTCGGGTTTTGTTGATAGCGAGGTCTGCTTTCCTGTCTCTTTCCTCCACTTCGCTCTATCCCGAACAGCGTCGATAGAGAGCTCATAACTATTCATGTCCTCTTAAAAATTCTGAACGTCTGAGTTTTGGCCTGCCTACGCCACGTTGACATAGTTATAAACCGTCAAATGCGAGTCGGGCTACTCGCGCACGGTTTTTACCACACAACATATTAACTTACAAAAAAGTTTTGTTTTTTCCGGGACTTTAAGCGCAAGACCGACTCACACTTGGCCGGTTTTTATTATTTGTTGTTATACTGTAGAGTTTTCTCTATAATCTCACCAAGTTTGACGCTTGCATGTTTTACCGTTTTTACGATGGAGCGAAAAGAAAAAACGGAGATAAAAACGAGTTTCTTGTATAAGAACCCCCCTTATTTTTATTTTTTTTGTCATTTTTTATTATTTGTTAACGAATTCGTTGTAATAAAGCATATTCTTTGAAAATTTCAACTGTCTATCTATTACGGTTCAAAAGTTACAGCCCTACAAATCGGGTCCTTCTTAATATGCTGACACTTTTTAAGAGGATGATCAGACTATCAAACTGACCAACTATGGGACCAAATGCAAACCTACTCGAGCCAAATGTCTGGGACAGCTGATATTTTTATCGCGATATCTAGGTTGGTCCCATAGAGAAAGTTGTTCAGTTTGATGGTCTGATCATCCTCTAAAAAAGGTTCAGCATATAAAGAAAGACCCCGTATAGGTAGGACGGACGAACGGACAACGTAGGCTTAGTAATGGGGTCCCGTTTTGATCCTTTGAGTACGGAACCCTAAAAATCTGGTCTCTTTTTCTCGAATATTATAATATTCCAGAAAAAGCGACTAGTTTGTTTTTCTCCGTGTGATTGCACTGTTGACCTGTACTTATGTACTATTCGATAGGAGAAAGTAAAATTGAAGATGATGATACAATACGATGATATTAAAGTATGAATGAGTGACAGTGAATTATGTTATAGAAATCTTGTGTGAAAAGAAGTAACGCCATTTGGAGAAGCGTATGTTGTAAAGATTAAAAAGCTCATCTTAAAATTACATGGTCATTGTAAAGACAATTTTATTTAGTAATGATAAAAGCTGTTTACGAATCGAAAAAATCTGCTGTGTGCTTTGAGTCGAATAGGTACTACAGTTTTGTATGGGACAGATGTTTTTTTTTTTGTGATTTCGAAGTTGACTCTATAGTGAAAGTTGTTCAGTTTGATAAGTAGAATACATGCTGAAGATATCCGCAGTGATATAAAATTTTACCTATAGAACTACCTGCTATATAGGTAAACAATCTTTGCAAGCAGAAATTGTTTTATTTCATCTCAAAGTCAAAGTCAAAGTCAATATAATTTATTCAATTTAGGAGCTTACAGCACACTTATCAAACGTCAAATCTTTTTTAAAGCTACCACCGCGTCGGAACGTGTTGTCGCTGTAGAGAAGATGCGGCCCGAAACTCTACAACATAACACGACTTAATAACTATTACAATATAAATTCATAAGCTAAAGTTATGTATACAATAATACATAGTCTATTTAATAAAATAATTGATACTATACAGTAAAGTAAATCTACACTAATATTATAAAGAGGAAAGATTTGTACCTATTTTTGTATGTTTGTATGTTTGTAATGAATAGGCTCAAAAAGTACTGGGCCGATTTAAAAAATTCTTTCACCAATAGAATGCTACATTCTTCCAATTTGACATAGGCTACATTTCATTTTGAAAAAAATTAGGGATCCTTGGTAAAATTTGAACAATGTAACCGAAGGTGTAGAAAAATGAGTCTTAAAATTTATTTGTCTACCCCGTGCGAAGCCGGGACGGGCTGCTAGTAAATTATAAGCTAGTTATACCTACCCATAACAGGTATCACAGGTAGTTTTAATTGCACAAAAATGCTGTCTACAAAATTATAATCATTATCATCAGCCTTTTAATACGTCCCTTTCCAGGGCACAGAGCTACCCAAAAGGAGGGTATAAGTGCGATAGTCTTCCCCGCGTGCCCAATGCGGATTAGTAGACTATACATACGCATCAGAGTTTCTTCTTCAACCGATGCAGGTTATAAAATAAAATGCTTTATTGTAGCGATAGCGGGTTTTCTCGGCGTAGAAGTTGGGTCGCATCGGCATCGACGATTTCTATGGAATAACATTATAAGTGGTCCGGGCCAAAAATGACACAATGGAACACTTATTATTTTTTAAATATTTTTAATGGAAATTTTTTTAGTTTGATGGTCTAAAGCCCATCCTGAAATATACATATAACGCATTTCTATTAAACCTAGTTTATTGGCGTATAAAGTGTGTAAAGAAAAGTATCATTAATCTTTAAACCATATACTCTACTGAACCAAACTGAACAACTTTTACCATGGGAGCAAACTTTTCAGAACAATAAAACATCAGATGTCCCATACAAAACTGCTACTCGCTTCAAACTGGGACAGCTGATATTTTTTTTGTTCTGATAGGTTTCCTCCCATAGTAAAACTTGTTCAGTTTCATAGGTAGAGTCTGTGGTTCTCTTGACTATTTATATGTGGACTGGTTACGCGTGTAATTCTACTAACAAACATTTCTGCAACTTTTTGCGGGGGGCGAGGTAACATGAAATCCGCAACTTTGGATTTTTTTCTCCATAACTTTAGATTCTAATTTTGAATGTTAAAAATCATGAAAAGTAGTCTCGTGTGAACCCCAAACGTTCTAAGTTCGAAGTTATTATTTCGCAATTATAGGCTGTCTCGTTTAGTGATAAGGTGTAAAATTGAATGTAAATGCACAAGATCAATTGTGCTTATACCGTGGCAGAGGGGAAATGCTACCGCAAGGCTGGTCCTTATAATAATTAGTCAAAGGTGGTTCTCGATCTCTCGATCATCTGTAGAGTATAATCCATAATTTTCTCGGCCGATAGAGCAAAGGAGTGCCCAAGGATCCACTGCAACTAGTCTTGCGCTGCGCTCATCCCGTTTTGGGCCACCTTCACCAGGTCGTCGGCCCATCTTGTGCCCTATCCATACTGCGCAAGATTTGGATACCAAAATAATATTCGGTAAGAAATTCAAATGTGAAAGCTATACAATACTTTAATTGGACTGTACAATTTTATGACTACTCTCGTCGATCTGCTCTCATCAATTTCTTGACCAAACCAATCCAACAGGTTCTTCCATCGTTTATTTTGTAGATCCACCACACATTCTTACAACTGTTACTCCTGTAAACCAGGACCAACAGCGGCGACTACTCACAACACCAGACATTGAAGTCCAGCGAGTTCGGAAGAGGACTTTCATCTATCTAGGAACCCGCAATAAATCTAATCAAAGATAGTAAGAGGACTGGACAGATTTTCTTTTTTTCTTCTTGTAACATCACCATTTTATTTCTATTGTTTATAATCACATCACATTACAAATGACAGTTACCTATTATTGTATAATGCAAAAACATCAATATTACGTGTAAAATTAGCATAATTATGCTAACAATTTTGTGCGGTGAACTCTGCTCGGACATGCTAATCTGTTGGACAAATAACATGCGTTACTAAAGTGACACACTGAGCGCTTGGATAAAGAAGTAATAGTATTTTAATATAATTTAAATTGTAGAATAAAAAGAATAAAGAAAGACTAATAACATTTATGACAAACGTTTTATTATTTTTTTATTAATCTAAACCGGAAATAATAATACGGAGCGATTGATTGATTCAGTGGACTTGATCGTTTGTGAAACAGGGTAGACACTGGTCCACCCTGTTCTCCAAAACGATCGAGTCCACTGAATATATCCAATGGAAAGTTCGCATTATTATCATCGTTGTTTTAGAGCTCCTTTAAGGTCAATTTAAACTAAGGAGTAGCGGCAAACTTTACCTTACGTCTTTAACATACTAAATGGCATAAATCTGTGATATGCATGAATATAATTCAATATTGTATTTGTAATTTTTTCTTTTTATATTTTGTTGTGTTGTTCTCTACAACCTTTCGACGTGGTGGTAGAGTCAGAAAGCTATATCTGTAGGTGTGATATTATTTTGCATAAAAATTTAAACCTCATGTTTTGTTTTGGCTCGATAAACATTCATTACTCAAATAACAATCAAATATTATTTTATTCTTTGCGGATTTTCATCACTAAAATCACTTTTTCAAGCTTTCCTCAGTGTGTCCATAGCATTTTTTCCCAACTTCGGTTATCAAACAACCTGATTTAAACGAGAACTAGTTTCTCTGTCTACCGGCAGTCTGGCAAAATGTTATGTAAATTATTATTGACTTTTTGATATATTTGTAGTTTAGTTTTTAATTCACCGTTTTATCATTGTATTGTTTATTTTTTAAATTGGTACTTACATTCATTTATCTAAAAAATGATCACATAATTGTCTTCTTTTCCTTATTATTCTTCTTATCGTGTGGGCCAGCAAGCCGTGTCAGTTTTTTTAAACCGCCTTATGGTATCTGACGTGTTTTTTAAATATAACGACTCTTACCACAAGTGATAGTACCCGGAACCAACGGTATAACGGTCATCCGAAGCACGGAATCATCTTTTTTTTCCGATAATTAGGTGATTCAGCTTGCAATGTCCTAACCAACTGGGAAAAATGCACAAAGTACAATTTCACTAGGCCTTATTATTGAAAGAAATAAATAATTATTGTTCAATGGATTTATATGCTTGCGGCGTAGTGATGCTTTGGTGTAGAAAACTAACACAGAAGTAAAGCATCAATGTTGATTTTACGGCTTTGGATGAGAGACTATTTATAGTGGTATTTCATCGAGTTCCCCGTGCATCGGATACTAAGTTTGGTCTGGGATATCGTCATTAGGAGGTCGATTAGTCAAGCTCAAAAGCATTATGTTGATTGAAATTATAGTCACTAATTTTGTAATTTTATCTTACAAGGTGTAACAAAACACCCATATGTACTTAAAGGGATGCTTCAAATCATCAAACTGAACAACTTTCACTATGGAGCCAACATCGAAATCCCGAAAAAAATAACAAGTTTCCCATACATTTACTCACTGGACGTCAGCCAGTAGGTCGACCCCGATAATTGCTCTCCTGACATGCCGATCCTTACCCATTCTTATTATCTCGCCATTGATATTTGGAAAGGCCACGAGTTCTTCAATTTCTGAATTTTGCTGCACCCTCCAGCTCCTAAGAATTTACGTTATCACACGGACCAGAGAAAAATAGACTCAATCCTCTAATCGGATGTCACTCTACTGACCTTAAATAATGAACATTTTCTCATATTTTTCCTGAGCCACGTTCAGATTAATTGCCGCTTACAGCGAACTTGATCTAATAAAGCGTGGAAATAACTTTTTTCAATGACGGGAGAGGTTAAGCAACGGTCTATTGTCTCATGATTAGGTTACCATGTTTATGTGTCGATGGTTGAATACGTGTGTCAATTCATACTTACAGACAATACACTAACGACCGTTTATTTTCGGGTTTGTCAGAAACGTTGCTATACCTACCAATGACCAGGTGTCGCCATTCAATGAACGGGCTAGCCTTTCAATCAAATGACAGATTTAACCTTCTTAATATACTAAAACTTTTTTAAGGAGATGATCAGACCGTCCAACTGAACAACTTTCTCCATGGCACCAACATCGAAATCGCGAAAAAAAAAACTGTTCTTCCATTCAAAATTGCAAACCTACTCGAGCCAAATGTATGGGACAGCAAATTTTTTTTTCGCGATTTCGATATTGGTCCCATAGAGAAAGTTGTTTAGTTTGATGGTCTGCTCATCCCCTTAAAAAGTGTCAGCATATTAAGTTGGACCCTGCATATTAATATCTGTGGTAAACTGACACATAACTCAGTCTGTAAACTGGACAGTAACTGATGGAAGAATCGTAAGTAACTGTCTAGAAATAAAGTTAAGGGAATATAATTCGGAGCGTGCTCCATACAAACGTACTATGGTGATATTTTCAATACTAACCAATTAAAGTCAATTAAATTTTGCTGAAACTATTTTGAAACAAATATCTATGCTTGTATGAAGTCAGATTTTCGTTAAAATGTATAGTTTTAAAGTTACAGTGCCTCTAAGATTTCCATACAAATCTTAAATTAATCCTAGCATTAAAACTATATATTTTAACGAAAATCGGACACGATACAAGCATAGAAATTTGTTCCTGGATTGTTTCTGCAAAATTTCATTGAGTTTAATTGGTTAGTATTGAAAATATTACCAGACTACGTTTGTATGCAGCGCGCATTTACGCATTCGGAATAAACTTCTCTTAAAATCAATAAACGTGTCAATATTAGTCATTATATGTACTTACTTATAACTTAAGCATGCAATATACTTCGCTTCCCTAGCTTTAAGTAATGAATAAATATTGTACTTACATACTTCAAATAGTACTTAAGCATACAAAATGGGACAAAAGAAATACTACTTGATGGTTACGTTGTTTCAAGCTTTTTATTTTCGAGTTAAAGAAACAAGTGAAGCTAATTTACGGGTTTTAAAAATATAGCGAGTACTTACCTAATTGCTATTTTTATCTTGTGTGCTGCCATTGACGAAGCTTGTAGCGGATATAGATGTATGTGATTAAGATTTGATGAAGCCTGCGCTGCGGATTTGATTTTATTTTTTATATTGTTTTGAATTTGAATAATATATCAGTCAGTTCCCATTTCCTAAATGAAGGGAGATTATATAAACCAAAAAAATAAAAAAAAGGAAAAATAATTAATTCTATGTAGGAGCTTGAAGCATACTTGTTAAACGTCAATTATTTTTTAAGCTCCACTGCGTCGGAACATGTTGTCGCTGTAGAGAAGATGTGGCCAGAAACTCTACTACATAACACGACTTAATGACTATTACAATAGAAATTCTTAAGCTAAGGTTATGTATACAGTAATACATAGTCTATCTAAATAAATAAATGATACTATACAGTAAACTATAAGTTAGTGACATTCCTGTCAGGATACCTATCAGGCTGGTCAGAAGCTTTGCTACAACTACCAACTACCCTTTAAAGCATGCAGTTGAAGTGAATACGTAGTAAGACTAATCTAAAGTTACCGGACAAAGTTCTAAGATTAGGTTCTTTTCGATCAGATCTTAAAACTTTATAAGGCAACATTCCATAGTCTTAATATTATGTATGGGTATTAAACAAAACGGGTGTAGAACGTGACGTAGTAACTTCGAAATGGAAAATTCTTAGAACGTTGTATATTCGTTTGGAAGTGTTAGGTTTTCCTATTATTGTTGTGTAGTCTCAAGGTTAAGGCACGATGGGGCTGGCATAACCTCAGGGTTAAAACCCCTATTAAAAAAAAATAGAATAAAAAAAAAAAAATTCTTTTCGTTGATATGGTTACAGGGGTTGTGATCTTTGAGACATGGGCTTTTATATTAATAAACAGTACTACAATTAAGTAAATTCAGTTATATACAGGATCTTAATATGCTTGCGGGTTTTTAAGGGGATAATCAGACCATCAAAATGAACAATGCAATGTCTCGATGGGACAAACATCGTAAGATTTTCGCGATCTCGATGTAGGTCTCATAGAGAAATTTGTTCATTATGATGGTCTGATCACCTATCTGAAAAACTGTCAGCATATTAAGAACGACTTTAAAAAAATAGTTTATAACCCAAGTTCTGTTTTCCGTTTTGAACGACATTTCCTTGTCAAGTCCCACCTTCAACCATCTATTCTTAGTCATCAAACCATCTGGCTCATAATATACCTAGTGCTCAATTTGTCTTTCGCAATTCAGTCTGACAATACCATAACAAATCTGGCTACCACGACGAATGCTCTGACTGCTTTCACGCATCTTTTCAACTCCAAAAATAGTAATATAATTGACATAATAGAAGGCTGAATATGTCTTGGTGTCTTGCGTAACCAGACTTGTCACGGTTTTGTTCATTATAATTATAACTAACGGGTTTTTTTGTGCCTTCAAATTAACTTTTAAAACGTTGTTTGTGTTTTGTGGAAAAAAATTTGGTGAAGTTTTTGTCTTACGATTTTGAGGTAATTAATGGAATATTTTGTTAGTTTACTTTTTTTCTAAGCCAATAAAATCTTTTGTTTTCACGTTTATTTATTTATGAAATAGTAAAAAGGTATTTATTCTCATCATCATCATCATCAGCATCAGCCCATCATCGTCCACTGCTGAACTTAGGCCTCTCCCAAGGCGCGCCTCATAACTCTGTCCTCGGCCTTCCTCATCCAATCGCTCCCCACTACTTTTTCGTCGTCGTCTGTCCAGCGGGCAGTATTTATTATAGCTTTTTCTATCCCCCAAAATGGACTTCTCGCGCACCGAGGGCTCCAACATCGTATTTAACTTTAAAAAAAATGTTATCTCCGGGACCCTCAGTGCAATCCCGACACATACTTGACCTGTTTTATTATTTGTTGCTTTACCTTAGACTGGTACGAATAAAAACTTACTTTATAAATTATGAATAGTTATGATTAGAATAAGCTTATAAACTCGTAACTACGTTGATGGCAAGTTCGCGTTTTAGAGATTAAATTAAGAAAAAAACAGAAATTTGTCTATGATAATGAACAGTTACCCCGACCTTATACAAGGTTTAAGTTATTCCGGGTTTATTAGTAGGCATTTTGCTTATTCTTAGTTTATTCTTGGTATAACATTTTATACCACGTTTTTTTGTACTAGGGTTACAGTATGCACTGTAATCACACCAAGTTTGACGCTTTTATGTATTACCGTTTTTACAAAAAAAACCGAGCAAAAACAAAACATTGAAATAATAGGTTTCTTGTATGGGAGCTTATTTCTTACTTTTTTAAATCCGCCATAATAACGCACATTATGTGATAATTACAACCATCTACCTATTTCAGTTCAAAAGATAAAGCCCTTTATAGTTAGGACAGACAGACAAACAGACGGTCGGATAGCGTTGGCACCTTCGTTCGGCGGGTACCCCCTTGGGTACGAAACCCTAAAAAGTATCCTAAGATATAGCTACTGCGAGACTGTTGTACTTCAGCTATTTCCATAGTATCATGTCTTATGGTATTTTGCTGTGCGGCCGTGCTACAGATGTTAAGGCGATCTTTATCCTTTAAAAGCGGGCAATTCGAGCCATTTGTAATCTGCGTTGTCGAGATTCACTACGAAATCTTTTCAAATATATCAATGTTTTGACTTTCTATTTTTTAAATTTACTTAAGAAAATATTTTATACGTTCGCAAAAATTTGTCTCTCTTTCCTAAAAACAGTGACGTTCATAATTACAATACAAGAAATAAAAATAATTAGTATTCCCACATTTTCGGCTTAGTAACACATCTTTCATGGGGCACTGTATACGTTATTATAATAAGATACCAGAGAATATCCTTAACTGGGACTTAAACTTTTAGTCTGTCAGACAAGTAAAAAATGTTACTATAAACTCGATGATCATTTGAATAACCAAAATGACTGGTCTTGACAATGTTACACTATGTAATTTGACATTAGATTTTTGTAATTGTACTTTGTATATTTTGTTTTGTTTAAAAGAAGTGTGTTGTAGAGTTTCTGGCCGCATCTTCTCTACAACGGAACACCTTCTGACGTGGTGGTAGATTCAAAAACAAGACGTCAGAAAGTTATCTATGTGATATTATTTTGAATAAACAATTTTGACTTTGACTTTGACTGAGTATTACGATATAGCTTTTAACTCCTTCATAATGATGAATTAAAATTAACCTGTGACCTGATGCGCACTCTTAAAACCCGCTCTACATTGCAGTTCCTCGAACATAACGTCTTGAGAATCAAACTATTCTCACTCTTATGACTTTGATATAAGATTTTTAAAGAAAACATGGACAAATGAACTGGGTATAGTGTCATGTGAACCAACGTTAAGTATAGTTTAATCGTGGTTGTTATTGGACCATTCTCACGCTTCGATACGATCTTATGTACTTGTTTTTAACCACAGTTCCGAATAAAAAGTCAAGTATATTTTTTGAGTCTTCTTCGGTTTCTTTTGAACAGAAGACTTGAGAAATTTTATCTCATTTAAAAAAAAATTTTTTTTTTTTTGGGAAATGTTTATCAAGTAAGTTAGATACTAGATTTTGCGACTCTTTTCGCACCGTGTCCCCGTCATCGTAGAGAAATACATTAAATACCAGTTTGAGACTAAATTAAATATTGATATTAAAAAAATTTACTTCAAAGCATTTTTTGATCTTAATATTGTCTACACAATGGTGTGTGTTGCAAGTAAAAGTGACTTCAACTTATAAAGTAGATGCACATAATATGGATTTTTTTCAATATTTAGGCTTTCCTTTGAACACAGGTTTAATACGTGTTTTTTAGAAAAATAGGAAATATACTACATAGCAAATAAAGCCGAAATGTTGAAGATCATTGCCTTATTTGTCATTAATTTGTATGTCTTTCAAATAACGAGAAGATAGCTTCTAAAAACCAGGAAAATATGGACTTTCGGGAGCGTCTTAAGTGCCTTCCGAAACAAGAAGGCGCTCGAGATGAAATATTACGATACGATTATAAACTCTTATATTACTAGAGCGACTGCATCGTTTACTTTTCTAGACAACTTAATAATCCAAAAGAAAGTTGACTCCATGAGAAATTCACATCAATTTGTATGACCATTATTACTTTACTCTGTTATTTGGCTAAACAATAATTATGCATATTTAATGTTAATTGAACTTTCACTTACTGGGTTCTGCGTTAAAAGTCATAAGTTAGACAATCACTATGGACATGGGTAATGCCTCAGCCTCATACGGTTCCGGTATTAGAGGATATGTGAAAAAAAAATGGATTCTTCAAAGCATCATATATCATGAAGTACTAACAGTAGGAGTATGATTTGCTGATATGTGTAAATTGAGCCAAAACACGATTAAGAGACATTTTCTCGATAGAAAAATAAGCCAAAGTAGCCTCCGTCTTTATCGATAAACGCTTGGAACTGCTAAACGGTGCATAATAGAAACACGAGACTTGATTTAAAAAAAGAGATTGATATTTTATAAAGTTTGATTAGAGCATAAATTAACTTACATAAATAGTACAATCACAATGAAATAAAGTTTTTTTTACGCATGCGTCGCTTCAGGCGCGCGCGCCGCCCCAACTCTTTCTCTCGCATCAGGCAGTAATATAAGCTATCGCACTCCCATTTCTCTTCAATTATTTTTCGACATAGGCCCTTAAATCATTTAGCTCGTTCAATAAATATACACGGTCCTTAAGATAAATATTTTTTATTTGCACACCAAAATACACAAAAAACAACAACAATATACACGAACAAGAAGGGTACAGAAGGCGGCCTTATCACTAAAAGTGATTTCTTCCAGACAACCAGTGGATGGAAGAAGTCTTACATGAGATAAATGCTATGGCGGTGTACTAATTGATACATAATATTATAATTTACACAATATAAATATATATATAAATACATACATACTCAATATAGCAAAATAATTGTAGAATTAGGTACCTTATAAAATAAATAAAAAAGTAGTCCTTAATATGCTGACACTTTTTTAAGGGGATGATCAGATCATCAAACTTAACAACTTTGTCTATGGGACCAACATCAAATCGCGAAAAAAAAATCTGCTCTTCCATACAAAACTGCAAACCTACTTGAGCCAAATGGTATGGTATGGTATGGGACAACTGATTTTTAGGGATTGATCCGTTAGCGAAATATTAAGATTTAAAGTGAAAGTTTTGCTAGAGTCAAACAAAACGGTTGTTTCTGGATACGTGAAAAAATTCACGGCAGTAGCCAATATAACGAATTTAAAAGGAAAACTATCACCGCTAAGTAGGCTTTACAAGTTAACGAGTAATAGTTGACCAACTAGCAAAATGAACTTTTTAGATTTTATTAGCCGTTAAACCGTAGTATAAAAAAAAAAGCCCCCTTCTAAGTCCGTATATTGTGAAGGGCAAATACGGAACCCTACCCTGCGCGTGGCCTGACAAGCACTTGGCCGGTTTTTTTGTTTATTAACCAGAAAATAAAAGTTACTATTAATAACTTCTTTGGTAAAAGTAGAGACCTAAAAATTTGCTTTTTAGTTTTGTTAATTACGAAAAGAAATCGAACACAAAAGATATGCAATGGTCGCAGTGTTGTAATCCTTGGCTTGCGATAGCCCTACCCAAAAATAGTTATAGGTAAATCATCATCATCTCAGCCGATAGACGTCCACAGCTGGGCATAGGCCTCCCCTGAGGATCTCCACAACGACCGACCGGTCCTGCGCTGCCCTCATCGAACGGGTTCCGTTATACAGGGTCCTTCCTAATATGCTGACTTTTTTAAGGGGGTGACTATACCATCAAACTGAACAACTTTCTCTATGGGACCAACATAGAAATCGCGAAAAAAACAGCTGTCCCATACATTTGGCTTAAGTAGGTTTGCAGTTTTGTATGGAACAGCTGATTTCCCTTTCAAAAAGTGTTAGCATTTTAAGATAAGGAACCTATAGGTAAGTACTTGAGGCGGAGGCGATGGTTCGATCCCTGTCCAGACCGACTCGTACTAATTAGTTTTTCGGAATTTATGTACGATTTGTAACACCACTGGCTTTTCGGTGAAGGAAAACATTGTGAGGAAACCTGCATACTTCAATTTCGAGGCATTTATTGTACCCTATGTCCATTATAAGTGGCGACGGGCTCACCCCCCGTCACACTGGACAGAGTTTCGGTACTACTGGTGAAACGTGGATGTTCTGAGTTTTCAGAATATCTCTGACTACCCCCTCGGGGAATATAGTCGTGAGCATATGCTGTAGGTAAGTACTTGAAGTTTTGAAATACCTTACATTGTTATTATTGCTATCAAAGAGAGATAGTAATTCACTTCACATCATCAGATCATATACAGTACTTTCAATAATTCTGACGAGTAAAAACAAGAATAGATCACTTTTACTATTGTTTCGTCAAACAATTAATTATACGGAGAAATTATAGCATATTTCTTAGAGAAAAAGTATTGGAAACTTATAAGACTTTAGATTCTTTCTAGCTTTTCTTTTATTGAGAAAAATCCTCTTATTCGCTGGCTTTAGTTCTGGACCATATAATATAGATATGCGATGATCATCATAGCTTATGGCCCTTTTTGTCTTCCTACTTGGATCCGAGGAGGTTTAAATTTCGAGGTCAAGGTGTTTTAACCAGTCTTCCGCTGCCGGGGTTAACCTATGGAGTTCTTCAATTTTACCGGGGAAACAGCGCAGAGTGCACTCATTTACCACATGGGTGAGGATTTGGTCAGGTGCACCGCAGTCACACATCGGTGACTCCCTCAGGCCCCACTTGAAGAGGTGTTAGTTGGTCCTTCCATGGTTAGTTCTGTCAAACTGGCTGGTTTTGACAAGGACCGGACGACATGGGCTAAGCTAAAACGGTTCAGATATGCGATACGTTCACGCTACACCATCATAATCAGCCTCTATCTTACTAACTATTGGGCACAGGTCTACCCTCATCATGTATGTATGGGCATCAGTCTAACACGCATGTCCGGTTTGGGAATGTATTAACATGTATAGATAAACTTAATAATTCATGTTTCCTCAAAGATTATCATATCTTGTATCTTTCCTCCAAAAGGGGAAGTGAACTTAGATGGTTTGATGTGAACTATCTATGTCCTGTCTAATAACATCAAAACATGTAAATTTTGACCTGCTCACGCTACGGTCACCAGTCCATAGCTATGTGATCTATACGTTACAATCAAAACTCATAACCAGTCAAAACCACTTTTGACTGCAAATTAGTCAAAAATGGTATAGTAAAGTCCATAGCTATATGATATATACGTTACAATCAAAATTAATAACCAGTCAAAACCACTTTTGACTGCAAATTAGTCAAAAGTGGTATAGTAAAGTCCATAGCTATATGATATATACGTTACAATCAAAATTAATAACCAGTCAAAATCTATGTGATCTATACGTTACAATCAAAAGTCATAACCAGTCAAAACCACTTTTGACTGCAAATTAGTCAAAAGTGGTTTTGACCGGTTATGAGTTCTTAGACCCTAGATTTAACTCAGTCGGTTAGGTTAGCAAGGAACGAAGCGACGAGCATGTTAGGTTTCATGCGACCACACTTGCCAGAACCGAATTGCTACTGTTTACCTAGTCCACTCGAAAATATAATGTTGACTGAGGGCATCGGTCCAAACCACTTTTAACTGATTTTTGCAGTCAAAAGTGGTACCTTTATTTTTTAATTACCAACAATATTTCAACGGTGTTTTTAAATAATGAAACTAAACAACATTCCCAAAGAAACATGGGTCGAAAGACGAGAAATTATTCTTCTTCCTTTAACCTTGTACCTATTTGTAGGTACAATATAAACATTTTGACGTTATCCATTTCAATATCTGATGTACAGTCAAGATTATTAGTTAATTACATTTTAGCAACGCAAAGTACCACATAAAAAAGGCTTACCGACCCGCGAAGTAACTCTAAGTACATCAAGAAGCTTGAGATCCGTCTCAGTGAAAGTGAGCGAAAGCCTTCCATAACCTTACATATATCTCGTGAGTTAGAGTTGGTAGCCTCGTATGAAGTACGATCAGGTGTGTGTACATATAGGGTCCTTCTTAATATGCTGACACTTTTTTAAGAGGATGATCAGACCGTCAAACTGAACAACTTTCTCTATGGGACCAATGTCGAAATCGTGAAAAGAATATCTGCTGTTCCATACTAAACTGAAATCTTACTCGACCCAATTTTATGGGACAGATTTTTTTTCGCGATTTCAACTTTAGTCCTATAGAGAAAGTTGTTCAGTTTGATGGTCTGATCATCCTCTTAAAAAACTGTCAGCATATTAAGTTGGATCCTGTATATGTCTTTTTATTTTAAACTATACAGGGTGTTAGGGTAAACAGTAGCATTACTTTAAGAGATGATTGTACCTATGATACTGAACAACTTTCCCTAAAAAACCTGTGGGAAATTCGTAAAAAAATTTTTGGACTTCAACAGCTGATCTTTTGTATGAAAAGTCGAAAAATAATCAGCTGTCCCATACTAAACTACCTACTTGATTCAAACGTGTGGGACGGCAGATAATTTTCTTGTTATGACAGGTTTGCTCCCATAGTAAAAGTTGTTCATTTTGATGGATAGAGTATGTGGTTTAAAGGTTAATGATACTTTTCCTTACACATGTATACTAACAAACAGAACTTTGAACAACCAAAATTCGATTTAATAATACATAGAGCATGTTTTATTATTTTCAGTTATTTAAAATTTTTTTTGTAAGCAGCCAGATTTATCACTATTATCCTGTCTTTATCATTATTCCTGGTTGTCTGGAAGAAATCGCTTTTAGTGATAAGGCCGCCTTTTGTACCCTTCTTGTTCGTGTATATTGTCGTTGTTTTTTGTGTATTTTGGTGTGCAAATAACAAATATTTATCTTATTTATTGTTTTTTTTTTCTTATTATAACACAGAAAAAAATTTTATGTTAAAATCGGTATTTTGATTACTAGATGAAAGCAGAGGTCTTTTATCGAAAGTTTATAAAATTTAAGAACAAAATAGGTCACATCAACGATTGCAGTGTTACCATTGCATTAAACAGTGCTAACATTGCATTAAACAGTGCTATCAATGACATGAACTATCCGGATCTCGATAGTAATTTGTGTAGAAAGTAACACCGTCGATTTACCTCAAAACATATAAACCGGACGCGTGCGTACAACATAAGCATAGTGTAATAAAAACTACTAGTGGTGAAGCTCAGCAGTCGCGGTGGGTCTAACTCGCGCAGCTCGAGCGGATGCGGCACCGGCATTGAATTCGCAAAATCGGTACTGCGCGCAAGGTCCCAATCGTGTTAATTTAAAATAAAGAAGAAAAGAATGTTTATTCAATTTCAGTTCTAATCACATTGCATTCCAGGTAATATACAACTTTGTTTTGGCTTAACTTTACTTAATTACTATGTGATTGATAGCTGAAATGTCTGACGTTTCAGCTGTTCCCATACCGAATGTGTAAAAAGTTGAGCTTCGCACGTGATCTAATCACAGTTCTGTAAAGATTTATTAAGTGCAATCAGTAGGCCATGTATTTTCACTGTACTTTACTACTGTAGTTACGCCGCCAATTTCGTATGGCAGAAATTAGTTCTCAACGTAACCACTAGGAGCGCAGTACAAAATTCAATACAAAATTAGTAACGTAACTACAGTCGTAAAATACAGTGAAAACTCATGGTTGGCCAACGGGGCCTAGCAAATCTGTGCCGAAACGCGCTCCCCCCGCTGTCGCGACCGCTGAGCTTCACTACTAGTAGTTTCTATTACACTATGACATAAGCGATGTTGCTTACCTCCGTACAATAATCTCTTTGAAAGTGTCTTTTTTTCTTCTTTGATCGTGTCAATGACCTGTCTGTGAATTCTATGCAACATTAATGACCAGTAGCTTCATCAGCTACCGACGCTCTTTTGTTTTTAATATCTAAGTACCTAAAAGGTCAATGCTGAAACTCCATGCATAGTTGGGCCTGAAAATCTAAGTTGACCTTTATCATCTTATCAGCCGATAGACGTCCACTGCGAGATGTAGGCCTCCCTCAAGGATCGCCACAACGACCGGTCCTGTGCTGCCCTCATCCAGCGGGTTCCCGACGTCTTCACCAGGTCGTCGGTCCACCTTGTATGGGGCCTACCCACGCTGCGCTTTCCAGCACGTGGGAACTCTTCAGCCCCTTTGGCCATCGGTTCTGCGAGCAATGTGCCCCATTTGTCTTTGGGCTATGTACACTCTATTGACCTTACGAGAACCATAAAGCTTGAATTGTACTGTACCAATCATAATCATTATCAGCCTACATTAGAGTCCTTTTTATATGCTGACAGTTTTAAAGATTTTTTTTTTTGAAATCGCGAAATAAAATCTGTCTATCTACTCGACCCAAATGCATAAATGGGACAGCAGATTTTTTTCGCGTTTTCGATGTTCGTTCCATGGAGAAAGTTGTTCAGTTTGATGGTCTTATCATCCCTTTAAGAAACGGTCAGCATATTAAGAAGGATGAAACGTTCCACTGCAGGGCACAGGCTTACCCTCAAGGAGGATAGAAACGGGCATTAGTCCACCACGCGTCCAAGATTAGTATGCAAAACACTTTGCTAACCAATGCTTAGAGACTCACCATGAACTATTATTATACATTTCCAATGGTTTCTTATAGCGCGGGATATCCTAGGAAACCAGACGGAAACAGTCATTACGGCAGAGAGAGGCTGCGACGTTTTCTAGTAGTCGTTTTAACCGGACTTAGATCCAGTACACTCAGATGCGATATGAAAATATTTTAATTCAAACATTAAATCTTTGACTAATTATTATAAGGACTAGCCTTGCGGTAGCATTTCCCCTCTACCACGGTATAAGTACAATTGATCTTGTGCATTTACATTCAATTTTACACCTTATCACTAAACGAGACAGCGAAATAATAAATTCGAACTTAGAACGTTTGGGGTTCACACGAGACTACTTTTCATGATTTTTAACATTCACAATTAGAATCTAAAGTTATGGGGATTGCGGATTTCATGTTACCTCGCCCCCCGCAAAAAGTGGCAGAAATGTTTGCTAGTAGAATTACACGCGTAACCAGTCCTATAATAATTAGTCTAAGCATGACATACAAGTTTTTATTTAATGATAAAATTTTAAGGGTGTATTTAGACAATGAAACTAAACAACAGGGCTGCCAGATTGTATAATTGGATATAGCAACGAAGCTAACAGATGGCGCTACGGTCGCACTCGCAAATGTGTATGTCAGAAAATTTACGAGTTTACGTATGACTATGTATTATTGTATACATAGCTTTAGCTTAAGAATTTATATTGTAATAGTTATTAAGTCGTGTTATGTTGTAGAGTTTCTGGCCGCATCTTCTCTACAGCCACAACACGTTCCGACGCGGTGGTAGCTTTAAAAAAAGATTTGACGTTTGATAAGTGTGCTGCAAGCTTCTATATTGAATAAATTATATTGACTTGGACTTTGACTTTGGTCCCATAGAGAAAGGTTGTTCAGTTTGATGGTCTGCTTATCTTCTTAAAAAACTGTCAGCATATTAAATTGACCCTGTATGTAGACTGAGATTATGCTAAAGATACAAAGCAAGAGTTGTAAACAATGCTACAGATTATAAAATAACAGCGTAGACTCATAACAGTTATTATTTTATGATCCATTATAAAAAAATAATGGTTGTTGTTTTATTAATAACAGTCTTGTAATTATAATATACCGCTAAGCACCATAGAAATATTACATATGTAACATATTGGTATAAAGTATTTAAATAAATACATTCTCGGAAAATATGATTTTTTTCTTTTTTGAGTGTCGAGGCTTATAATTTCATTTGAATCAAAGTCTTGTTAAAATTAGATTTTTAGTGTTCCACGGCAAAACGGAATACTAATGGAATCGCCTCGTTGTCTGTCCGTCCGTTTGTCTGTCATAGGTATTTTCTCAGAACTGAAATTAGGCACAATAATTTTGTTCATATATTTGATAAATTACCTATATTATCAGGAACGACCTGGGGTAGGTTATTTTATTAGGAGAAGATCATGTTGTGGGGATATACCTACTGGGTAGGTATTTGTTTTTTAATGTGTTTTTATTATTTAAATACTAAAAAAAAAATTTTTGGGACAAAATCATCATCATCATCATGTCGTATGGCATTTTCTGACAAAGTATTTTACACTTATACTAAAAACATATATAAAGCTGAGCCTCGAACTTTTGTTCGAACAATTATGTTCCACAATGACATGAAAGTTGAGACGATAAATTATTTTGTAATTTAATTTAAAATAAGTCACAAGACCAGTATTCCTACCATGAGTTTTCACAGTACTTTACAGTACTATGATTTATTCTGTGACTTTACTAATGTAGTTACGTCACCAATCTTGTATTGATATTTCGTACAGCGCTCCAAGTGGTTACGTTGAGAACTAATTTCATACAGTAGTAAAGTATAGTGAAAACCCAAGGTAGGCGTAATGAGCGATCTTGTCACTTGTCATAACATATTTCGATGGTTTTGAAGTGACCCCCTACAAGAGTCGCGCTGCAAGTCTGGCGGAGTACGGACGCGTGCGTATCGGCGCGTTAGGCTTGCACGTGGCTCCGCCATTTTGTGAACTCTTTTGTGTTTTAACCTTAAAACAATCACTTGAGATTATAAACTACTTACATTGGCAAAACTGCCACGCTAGACTTAATTAATACAACTGATCATTTTCCTACGTATACTCTCCACATAACGAGACATTGGCTGAATTGTGATAACACATCGGATGCCACTAAACAAAAATTGAATTGAATTGAATTGACCCCCTACAAATAAACGACGTTATTGACATCAAATGCAACCCCTATACATCCAGGCAATATAAAACCGGATCGAACTGTACTCCACTTGTCTCTCCACTGGCCTTGTTGTGAATAGAAACCTGAGTCTGGCATCCATGCACTTTATATAGATTGCAGCATTTACTACGAGCGTTATAGATCGGTATACAGGAAGTTACTGTTTTAGTAAACAGGATGTTGTTCTATGAATCTATTAGTTTTAGATTTGACCACAGGTTCGACTCTTCAAACAACGTTATTGATTTGAAATTAGACATGACATATGTGTAGGGTTGATTTACCACGCATCATATGAACATCATTATACATTTCGTTACTTTTGATAGTTCATTTTGTAATTAAAAATATTATTTAAGTTAAAGAATCACTGAAAATTTGAATTTAGCGTTATTTTCCATCGTTTATTTTAACTGAGAGGATAAAAATTGTACTTTAACTGTAACCTTGCTTGGCTCCCCTCAAGTTTCCCCTCAAGTGTGAGGTGAGGTGGGGTATCTGAAGTCAGAGGGGGACTATGTATGTAGTATGTGTAGTATGTATGTATAGTATGTGTAGGGTATTTAGACTAGTACCTATTTTGTGATTTGACACACA
Source organism: Agonopterix alstromeriana (assembly GCA_963924505.1). NCBI lineage: Eukaryota > Metazoa > Arthropoda > Insecta > Lepidoptera > Depressariidae > Agonopterix > Agonopterix alstromeriana. The sequence goes on from OZ004682.1 coordinate 8,683,416, forward strand.
CATACTGATGATGAAATTCACTCTAGGGGTGATCAGGAACTTCGTTATAACTACATCCCAACAAAAAGACGCAAGATGCATCTTTCAAGGTTGAATAATGTACACTTCTTTTTTTAAGATTTCCAAATAAAGGAATAGTTGAAATTAAGAAATAAATTGAGAATGAAAAATTAAGAAATGAATTGATATGAATTTGAATGAATTTTATTGTTTTGTGAAATTTAAAGTCGTTATAAGTAGGGATAAGGTCTATCTACACTCTTCAGGGCCGGGTTAATTTATACAGGGTCCTTCTTAATAATGCCATTTTTAAGGGGATGATCAGACCGTCAAACTGAACAACTTTTTTATGGGACCAACATCGAAATCGTGAAAAAAAACACCTATTCCATACAAAACTGCAAACCTACTTGAGCGAAATGTCCTTACAGTTTTTTTTTTTTGCGATTTCGATGTTGGTCCCATAGAGAAAGAGATTAAAATAGTGTCAGCATATTAAGAAGGACCCTGTATAAGATTTTTCTACCATAACCATAGCAGGTCCTACAAATTCAATGAAAACACCTTTTATGATAAAACAGCTAGTACCATAGAATGGTATCTAGTTACCTACCTATATTATAAAGCGTTGTAATAAATAGGCTGGAATACCAGATCATTTACGATAAATTGATGAAAGTGTTTCTGTTATGACCAGAGCATGCCTGCGGCTTTGATACAGTAGGGAAGGCAAAAGTTTACAATTACAACGAATAATTGGATAATTTTTGTATATGGGGGTGACAGTGTGAAACGATGATGATTATGATGGATAGAAAAGTGTTACTAACAAAGAGCCGCTTGTTTTTTAAGGTTCCGTAGTCTACCATTTATACCATATTTAGTCTTACTATTAAGATTTGGAACACAACTGGCTTTTCGGTGAAGGAAAACATCGTGAGGAAACCTGCATGCGCTTCAATTTCGAGGCATGCATTGTACCCACTGTCCATTATTTGGAAACGGGCTCACCCCCCGTCACACTGGACAGAGTTTCGGTACTACTGGTGAAACGTGGATGTTCTGAGGTTTATATTCTGAAACCTCATAACACCCACCTGTTATGAGGTTTCAGAATATCTCTAACTACCCCCTCGGGGAATATTGTCATGAGCATATGCTTATGCTATGCGTAGTCTACCAAGGAACCCATATATTTTCTACCATTTCGACTCCCCATATAACGAAAGAGGGGTTGGAAAAAAATATTTTTTTTTAAATCGAGTGAGGTGTCGTTGGATAGGTGTTGTCCAATGGAACACAACTCCCATAGAAACTAAATCGATATTATGCTTCTGTCTCGAGATATCTACGCTTTAAGTCAAAAATACCCTATTTTTGACTTGAAGCGTAGATATCTCAACCCACAAACCCACAAAACATCATGAGAGGAGTTAGAAATGCAAAGTAGCGCTTTTGCTTCGGAGACGGCTGTCGCCACTTGTCTTCCCGCTCACGCTGCTACAATTACTCATGTCCTCTCGCTCGCACCACGCCGCGCGCCCCATGGTGTTATGAAAATCATTGCATAACCTGTGGTGACACGTTCCAATCCTACTTTGCACTTGTAACCCCTCTTATAATGTTTTGTGTACCAACCGACCACTAACTTTGATAAGTTACCAAATGCGCACTGGGCCCATATAATGGAGTGCTTCCTTACATTTATCAATAATTTTGTGGTTTACCTTCTAAGCCTAAAAGCATCCAGGAAACTTCAAAAACTTGCCAAGTCTGTAACAAAACGAAAGTCACAGTTCACGGCTACCGCATTCCTTTAAGTGTGATATCTCACACATTACATTTGCATTCTGTGTAAACGTGTGTTTTTGTTGTTTCATATATAAATAAATACAATAGCTCACTTGCTCGAGTCACCTTGTAACCTAGATGCAAGTGTAATGTTAGCTTCTGCTAGTGGTGGCCCAATAGTGCTGGGTAGATATCGATAAAAATATGGTTTTCACTTTTAAGTATTGTTTTAAAGTTAATATTACCAGTTTATAGAAAAAAGTTTTTCTTTTTGATCATACTAGTGACAACTAACTCTCTCAGAATCAAATTAAAGATTGAACCCGCACTCTTCCAAACCAGGGAAGTGCGTTATCCAATTTCGCTACCGAGTCTACTAGCCAGAGAACGAAATTTTCAATCGATTGCATCTTAAGAGGACGTGACTCTCTCTGACTGCCTGCTCGCATGGGACGTGAATGTAATATTTATCAAATCAAATCATAATCAATATAATTTTACTTTCGACACAGTCCATAGATTGTTGTTTAGTAAAATATGACAGTCCAAAGCCGTTATTAGATATAGCCATCATGATAAAAATAAAACGTTAAATGTGAACTTTGCTATAGGTACTTTGTAGTTTCTAAGATGTCATAAGGTATTACGATCTTGGATACATTAAAAAAATTATTTTTTGTTATGCAAAAGACTAAAAGATTTATAGATTCCCAAAAGAAACCCAAAGCACGAAATATAAAATAAAAAATATTAATCTTAGCGCTATGAAAGAGTAATACAGCTAACTAACATACATAAACTCACGACCATAATCTCATGAGGAATGATCAGAAAAACCACCAACCAGACAAAGAGAAATACATACAGGGTCCTTCTTAATATGCTGACACTTTTTTAAGGGGAAGATCAGACCATCAAACTGAACAACTTTCTCTATGTGGTCTAATCATTCCCTTAAAAAAGTGTCAGCATATTAAGAAGGACCCTATATGAAAAGTTACTTTGCAAGTAATATGACAACGACATTAAATAAAACATGCCATAAAATGTTAAAGCTAAAGGCTACGATCGTAACCAAACATCGATAGCTGTACAACACTATGCCACCGCAATAACCTGCTTCACAAGTGTAGTGTGAGATGAATGTCAAAGTGATATTGAACTTCCATAAAATAAACGCATTTTTAGAAAAACATTCAATACCGTCCTGTGATGTACAGTCGGCTCAGCTTTATGTGTACAGCTAACAACACCCAAATGTATGGGACGATTTTTTCGCGATTTTGCTTTTGGTCCTCGAGTGAAACTTGTTCAGTTTAATGGTTTTAAGCACCTCCTTAAGTATAATGTAACACATTTTAAGTTTACACCCTGTATTTCTACATAAAGTTGCAGCCGATTGTGGTTGAAATTTTTCAGATTGCGTTGATAGGTACCTACATTATTTTTCAAAATTTACGGGTCAGTGTCTATGCGAAACTGGAGCGCAGATAGCACGGCTTTGTTGGTCCTGGTTGAATTAATTGCAACGGTAAATGAAAAGATACAAACCTAACAACTAAAGTAGTACTAGCATATAGTACTATAATTCGGTATGTCAAGTTTTTTTTTGGTCTTCATTTTATATTTTTACGAACAGAAGACATAATTTTAAGAAACCAATTTAATTTTTATTGCGATTCATCGAGTTTATCAATAAACATTAAATTTTTAAATTACTTGGATCTGTAATCTCAAAATGCAAAAATGGTGGAGAAAAAATAAATCGAACTCCATGGAGGAAAACTAATGCTTTATTAAAAAATAAAAACCCTTCCTGCCTTCTCTTGCTGACTCCATGCTGGAAACAGAAACGGCAACATCAGAATATGTCAAATTCTGATATTGAGAATGCATTTTTTTCTTAATGGCCAGATATTTTAAGTTTACCAAGGAGTTCACAGGTGTTCACGCACAGTTTGGACGTACCAAAAAACGACGTTATTTCATTAACAATATCTGTAATCCTTCCATTTTAAAATCTCTGTCTTAGAAAAATATTATTATTGAGACAATTATCTCGAAATGGTTTTCAATTCAGCCCTAAAAAAAAACTTGACATACCGAATCACGTATACTAAGGTACCTCCTAAAATAATAAGGTGAAAGCAATAACATTACCATTAAAATCACCTTTCTTAGCTCCGACTTCGTATTTGTTTTACATTACTGCTTAGTGACCGAGGAAGTTTGGAAGGACTGAAGTGTCAGCGGCAATGTATGGACAAGAGCAGTTGAAGCTTAATAATGGTGAAATTAGAGACATGTTTAGGCTGTTATTGTAAGGTGTGATGAGTCTATGGGTATAGAACATCATTTGGTGAAAGATTTAATTCGTTTATTTGCATTGGCGAGTACCTAAGTACTGTTGACCACTTACTTGCCTTCAGCAATCTGCACTGGGCCCGCGTGGCCCACTCCCTCTCACCTTTGTTTGTTAGAGTTGGTCTTTACCAGGAAGCTGGAAATAATAGGAGTACAGACTGGCTTACCAGCGATGAAAATACTCCTTGGCAGTCGGTAATGTTCAAACTTCTTTCGTACGTTTTCATCGTCGTTGTTCGTTTGTCCCTTTCTAATCCGACGACGAATATTAAAAACAAAAGAGTTTTTAACTAATTTTTGTTATGACAGAAAGGGACAAACCTAAAGTTTGAAACATCGATACGAAAGAAGGTTGAACATTATTGACCGCCATGGCCAATTGTCGTGTTTCCATTCTTGTGAGGAGGATTCGTATTTTTTTTAACCTTTATCATTCTAAATCCAAAGATACCCTGCAGTGGGATCACACGATACATAGTACTCCGAGCTATAACATACTCAAGCGACATCTATTCGTTTGCATCAATACTAAGCACTACAGTTTTGCTACCATTCCCAACTAAGCATCAGAAAAAGTGAAAGCTGACTCACGCTTACTGTTCAAAAGAGTTTACCGACACCAGTGCCATCTATGAAACGGTAGGGTTAATAAATAGAAAGGCTACTAACATTTAACTATTTAATGGGGAAGAAAGCAGTTCTGTCTTTAATGTCTAGATGGCACTAGAAACACACAAACCAGAAAGTAGAGAAAACAAAGACAGGAAATTAAAAAATTAAATTGATCTACGCAGTCCATCTTGTCGGATTTTAAGAAAGTCAATAAGTATCCTATAAAATTTTATTACCTAGTAAACTATTTAGGATACATAATTCCGATAATAACGGAGAAATAGAAAAAGAAAGAAATGGTCTTATAATCACGCCCAAAACAATATGAAAGTTAGGCTGAACTTGCGTCTGGCCAAATTGTCACGTAATGATAAGACATTTATATTATTATAATAAGAAAATCGTTAAAAAATATTTGATAAGAAATATTTAAAAAATCCTAAGTTAAAAAATAGATAGGCAATAAAAACAAAAGCATGCCTTACAAAAAAATTTATTTTATTTTAAACCCCCATCCCACCCCCAGGGTCAAAAATACATATGAAGGGATACATAACTCAGACCAAATATTTGATAGATTGATGACGCATTATATTTTATACAGGGAGTAAACTTTTTTTAGCGTTTTCAATATTTGTCCTATAGATAGTGAAAGATGTTTAGTTTGATGGTCTGAAGCACGCTCTAAAGTATGTAAGTTTATACCCCGTATATTACTTATACACAAACAAATGTTGCTCGTATATGCAATATAGTATGACAAAATAACTTTAAATTAAAACCCGTTGAAATACCAAGGAATTCCAGTCACGAACCCAAAATCCTTATTTGCGTGTGTTTTCATTATTCCAAAACCTTTCTACCCTTTGTACACTTTCGGGGATAATGTCCCTCAAATTACAAGCTTTGTTTGAACTTAGATACAAATGTCTATTTGCACACGTAGGGCATCTTACTTTTATGTAATAAAGTCTATTTTTGATTGATCTTGAGTTGTCTATATTGGTAAAATAGTGTACGAATTTACTTCTCTCGTCGAAGTTCTCCCGTGATTAAAGGATTCGTTTGTTTCTGTTTTCTTAGTGTCTTAAGGTAAGACGAATAATTTAGCTAAATTCAGGATGTATAATAAATGCGTTACATACTTTACAGGGTGCTTCAGACCATCAAACTGAACAACTTTTACTATATGACCAACATTGAAATCGCGAAAAGAAAGATATTTTTTTGATTTCTAAATTGTTTCCATATTTAAAGTTTTTCAGTTTGATGATCTTAAGCACCCCTTAAAATATGAAACGCATTTTATCGTTTAAACAGGGTGTAACAAAACACGCTTATAATACTTAAGGGGGTAGTTTAGACCATCAAACTGACCAACTTTTACTATATTTATCGAAAAAATCTGCTGTCCCATACATTTTAGTCGTGTCGGTACTGCAGTTTTGTATAGGACAGTATATTTTTTCTCGATGTTGGATCCATACTGAAAGTTGTTCAGTTTGATGGTCTGAAGCACCTCCTTAAGTATTACTAGGGTTTTAGATACACCCTGTATATCACTAGCAGTACCTGTCATGTTCCCTTACCGGCGATGCTAGAAACAACAACAACAACTGCAACAGTGCTGCTGCAATTTGCTGCTTGTTTTGCTGTATTTTCGGTGAAGGAAAACATCGCCAGGAAACCTACATGCTTCAATTTCGAGTTGTTTATTTAAGTGGCGACGGGGCGGGCTCAGTACCTAAGTCAGAATTTGTATTGGGTGCCGATTGTATTTAAGAGGATAGGCGAGTACCGTTTTTTCCATACAAACGTATTCCCCTGTTTGCTCCCTGGATAATGACACTAGAACAAAACATTTTTAACCATAAAATATATGTTACCTCTGCTATGTCCCTATGTTTTGCTTTTTTACATTAATTAATTACTGTATAAACTAGGGACTTTCCAAAATGACAAATTTTACCGCCCGTTTTCAGATATCCAGCAAACAAATTTGACGAATAAAAACAAAAAAGCAAAACATACAGACATAGCCAAAGTCTTTCTCATATTATTTTTGAAAGAATTATTTAAATCGGTTTAGTTTTGGAGGAGAAAAAAGGGGAATACGAAATGTTGTTTTCGTCGATTTTATGTAGATAAAATAGGTCCGAGCAGCAGTTGTCTCTTTCAGACTCTAGTTGGTGGGGTGTATGGGTGGGGCGGATCGAACAAATATGTAAAGTCGGATAAGTGACCTATTCTCAAAATTAGCATTTCAGCCCGCCTATCCTCTTAACCTCTTGTCATTTCGGCAGATTCCGCCGCCGAGCCAACTCTTTTGCTAGTTCCCTTTAGATGGGAATTCAAACTCACATCACACGTATAGCTTTGATTATGTCATTTTTGACTCTACCACCGCGTCGGAATGTGTTCCATTGTAGAGACAATGCGGTCAGAAACTATACAACACACATCTTTAAAAAAACAACATACAAAGTACAATTACAAACACAATAATGAACTACCTGGTGTAACATTGTCAAGATCGGACATTTTGGTCATTCATATAATCATCGAGTTTATAGTTACCTTTTTTACAGAGGACTTGCTTAACATGGGACATAAACTTTTTGTCTGGGAAGTTAAGAATATCCTCTGGGACGAGGCCGTGTCCATAAAATAATTATTTAGAATACTCAAGCTTTTTTAAGGATTTTAGTAATAAGCAAGTTTTTAACCCCTTTTTGGTCGTAGAGTTTGTGAGCTTCATTAGATTCAGGAAGATAAGGGCGTGCGACTGCATAAATTTTAATACGTTAAAAGCGCACTATTATGCACTTGCAAATTTTGTAGATCTAACTGTTACTAACCGAAATCAAAAAGAGGAAGAAGTTCTTACACGGATTCCATAGTTTACCTTTGTCAGTCACTGTTTGTCTTGTTTTCTTCTATAATATTTTATTTTATTTATTAAGGACTGCCAACAAAGTATACAATATTAATAGCTTTTGCTTCAACATAAATGCTGAGTCAGAACCTATTTCATCGGCGCAATACAGGTCGCACGGTGTCATATTCCAACACCTATATCTACAATATCGTGTTTGTTATTGACCGGTCCCTCGTGGGAGCTCCCTGTTGCTGTAGCAGCTTTGCACGGACCTCCTTATACGGACTTCATAGTGTTATACTGCCTTTGTCTGTCACTGTTTATCCTGTATTGTTCTGATGAAATAAATGAGTTATCTATATATCTATTACATCTTGAATACATTTTAACTCAATAATAGAGTGCTACTTCCCTTACAGGCTGTCACAGCATACATTGTAGCTAAAGTACACAATAGAAAATGTGGGTACCTACACAAATTAAAGTAGTTGATAGTTGCATTTATTTTTCGTCTAATTTGGTACCTACTTAAGGTTAAGTTACAAAAGAAACGAGAAAAGTTCTGATGAAATAAACGAGTTATCTATCTATCTAATCGTCTTTTTTTTTCTCTGTTCCACGATATCTTCAGCATTTCTTGACTGATTCTTTTTATTCTGAAGTTACCCCCGAGTTGGCCCCATTTTAATTTGGTGAAGATCCGATAACGTGCTTCGGAACTCTTCAAAAGTTGACAGCTAATCATCACGATTGAAGTAAGAAGCTTGACTGAAGCAATCGCTTTCGTGTCGATTACATAATGCATTTTATACAACTGGGCCTTTAGACAAAGTGACATTTCTTTTGGCGTAGACGCTAGTAGAAATGATAGAATGTATGGATTTGACATTGGCGATCGAAACATTTTGACGTTTGCTTTCGTCACCATATGTCAATCCATACATTTTTATGTTTTCTACCGTCGTTAACGCTAATCGAAATATACTTTGTCTAGGGGCCCATATTGTTGTCTCCATAATGAAATAGGCTGATGATGATGATCATCCCATTAAGTATTTGCTTTTTTTAGCCTAATTGAATAAAATGTGTACTTTCATATACCTACTTTTACTTTTTATCTTCAAAGTTATTTTGACAATCTGGTCACGCTTTGTACGGTAGCTTGGTAACAAAATTGCTCTATTTGTGAACAGAAACCGCCGTGACATGTGGTCGCCTCAATCGCTTTGTCATGAAACTGTCCCATGAGTACAGTCTAGTACAATTTGAGATTTACGTTTAGATTATCATTTTGACCTTTTGTACTTTTTGGTTTACTTACTTTATGAATTCCTACTTGCATTATATTATTGGTTCGTTTATGAAGATCCATAATGTCACACATGCGATATTTGAGCTTAGGTGTTGAAGGAACGATATTGTTGTGATATCGCCGCGATATTTATGGGATCAATCAGTATCGCGGGGGAATAGCGGCAATGCCGCGGTAAAAACGCTCTGAGTAAAAATTAAAGCGATTCAGTAGCGACGTCAAAGCGGTGCAGTTGCGATATCTCTAACGGTCGAAAATCGTTAGGTATCTAAAATTCAATACCTAAAATCGTGACAGGAGTCGGAGTCGGGGAAATCCAAGAAATAGTTATCGCAAAAGATAATGCGGGTTTTATATTGAAGGTTAGTGACTTTTATTTCGCCGTTGTTTTTGGCGCGGCCATCAACCAAACTTACATATTTTTGTCGTACATGTATATCCTTAAACTCAGTCTGAACGGAGAAATAAAGGCTTGAAGTTGATAATATATTCATGACGTTTACTTCAAGCTTATCTCCGTTCGGGCTGAGTTTAGAGATATACTTAGTTAACAAGTTTTGTTTGTAACTTTCTTCTGAACTATAATATTCAAGTTTGATTGATGGCCACGCTAAAAAAACAGGCAAAAAGAACAAGGCGCCATTTTTGGCTTTTAATGCCTACTGCAAGCAATGACAGGATATCACATAATTTTGAGATATGTAAGAAGAGTTTGGGGATACTTTTGCCCATAAGTAGGATAGTACAGTTATCAATCAAATCAGCCCACATCAACCCACTGCTGGGCATAGGCCTCCTTTTTATTGCGCCACTCCTCACGGTCCGGTGCCAACCTGATCCATGTACGATCCACAACCCTTACAATGTCGTCTGACCATCGCATCGGTGGTCTACCCACGGACCTCCTTCGTTCTCTTGGCCACCATTCCGATAATGCCTTGGTCCACCGGCCGTCTTCCCTTCTAGCCAAATGTCCCGCCCATCTCCACTTCAACTTTGTAATCCGGTCTCCAACGTCGTCGACCTTAGTTCTTCTAGTACAGTTATTTAAAAAAAAAACTTGGGTTAATTAAGTTTCATGTTGCATCACAGGTTTTGCACTTCAAACAACGTTTTGGATTTGACATAATGGCGTTCGCATTGACATGACATATGTGTAGGGTTGACTTACCGCGCATCGTATGAACATCATCTACATTTCCATACTTTTTGCTAAAGAATTACTGACATGTGAATTTAGCGTTATTTTCCAACGTTTATTTTTGCTGAGAGGATGCAAATAAAATATATTTATTGCAGTCAAATACTACGAGTGCGCAGCCTGACTGCATTCCCTTGCTCGGCTCTCCAGAAAGTGTGAGGCGAGGTGGGGTATCTGGAATCAGAGAGGGCCGAGGATTGGCTGTTCTGTATGTAGAACTATATACTACCTATTCTGTGGTTTCATTTAAGTTTAGCGTCAATTTAAGCTAGGTAATCATAATCATCATAATCATAATCATAATTTATTTGTAATATTCATTACATGTCACACATAAATTAATAAAAATTTAACTAAAGTAATTAGATACAATAATAACTTAATTAAATACGAATTTAACATGTCAACAAAAAGTCAAAAATCAAAACCTTTTTAGACCTATCTTAAACATGGCTAATGATGAATCCATGGAACAAGAGGAATCCGCTTTTAGTGAGGTCCGCCGGAATTTCGATTCATGTGAAGGTAATGTTTATTTCACCTAATAAATGTTTTTTTCGTTATTTTTTATTTTCTCCTTTTCCAGTGCTAATCTATTCTAAATTATATTAGAGTGGTTTTATATTCCAGTCAAATATTAAGATGCATAATTAAATTATGAATACTTAATTAAGTATTCAGCTCCAATATTTACATTCTTAATTAAAAGAAAACCTAAGAATTTAACTGCAAACTTATCACTGGCTGTTAATTCTATAACCTTTTTTTTGCTGTCAAAAAATTGACTAAGTTCAACTAATGTTTTACATTGACCAAGAAGTTTTGCTTAAGGGGCTATAGGTTCAGACGAATATTTGACTTTTTGCTGAATGCCCAGTCCTCCGAAAAGTGTGTGCGTGTGCCGTATTTTCAACAGAATATGCGGTATTACGGTTAAATAATATAAATGTCAAAAAGTTAAAATTTAAGGCGGGTCCTCATACAAGATACTAGTTTTTATCATCGTTTTTTCTTATCGCTGTATCGTAAAAACGGTAACACATACAAGCGTTAAACTCGGTGTGATTATAGAACAAACTCTACAGTATTACAACAAATAATAAAAACTGGCCATGTCTGAGTTGGTCTCGCTAAAGGTCCCGGAGAAAACAAAACTTTTTTGTAAGTTAATATGTTGTATGGTGGTGTGGTACGGAACCATCGGTGTGCGAGTAGCCCGACTCGCACTTGACCGGCTTTTATTTAACTAGAGCTAATTTGCTTCTCTAATCGAGTGAATAGGAAAAAACACAGACTGATCTCTAGTGGCTTCTATCTCTACTAAGTTCGATTAAGTTTCATCATGACAATGCAAGAATAAAACAATTTAAATACTACGAAGTCATTCTCTCGCCCGGTCCTTTTTTGTAAGACCTCAGTCTGCAATTGATGACTGACATAATTACTTCAGACTGTACCTCGAACCAAAAAAAATAAAATGTTCAGTGGTACTTACAGTACTTATTCACAGTTTCTTGTACGGTCAAACCTAAATATAAACGCGGTGTGCGGTCGCTGATACTGGGTATGTATGTATGTATGTATGTATGTATGTATGTATGTATGTATGTATGTATGTATGTATGTATGTATGTATGTATTTATGTATGTATGTATGTATATTTGTATGTCTATTTCTTTGGCACGGCCTACAGCCTAAACGGCTTGATGGATTTTAATGTATGAGGTGTCATTGGATTCGTAAAAATCGTGAGAGTGACATTATTTTAAGATGGCGTCTACGAATCTAAAAAGAGAGGGGGAAGAAACAATTTTTTTTGTTAAAAATTACAATATGGGTATCAAATGAAAGCTAGTAATCAGACGATTCCAAATATATAAATATTATAGTACTTTTATGTTACCGTTTGGACACAAGACTAAAAAGTATGAAATAAACTAAATTATTAAGATAAACAAAAAACCCGACTGCATAAAAAACCTATTAACTGAAAAGAGAAAAACAAGCTTTATAATCACTAATCAGCTATAACAACTTTGTTTGAGCAAATATAATTTTATTGTTATTAGGTAGGTATTGCAGGCGGGGACAAACCAATCAATAACCAACCAAACATTTACTTTGTCCCCGTTTGCGATACCTACCTAATAACAATAAAATTATATTTGCTCACGCAAAGTTGTTATAGCTGATTAGTGATTATAAAGCTTGTTTTCCTCTTTTCAGTTAATAGTTTTTTTTTTATAATAATTATCTTCTTCCTGCCCTCATCCCATTATTTGCGGTCGGCGCAATATGTCGTTTTCCTCCATTCACCTCTTTTAGCTGTCATTTCAGCGTTCACTCCTTTTTTGCACATGTCATCTTTCACACAATCCATCCATCTTTTCTTTGGTCATCCTATATTCATGCAGCCATCCACATTCATATTTAACATTCTTCTTGTAATATGCCACTCATCTCTTCTCATCACATGTCCATACCACGATAATTGATTACCGCGCAGCTTTTCATTCACAGGAGCCACTTTCAAACTTTCCATAATATACTCATTCCTAATTTTGTCCATTTTAGTAACCCACACATCCAACTCAACATTAGCATCTCTGCTGCATGCAGTCGTTTTTCATCCGTCACTTTAACAGCCCAACACTCCGAGCCATACATGAAGACAGGTCTTATGATGGTTTTATATATTTTCCCCTTCAACTTAAGGGGGATTCAGGAGTCACAGGTCATTCCCGTAACCTGTCGCCATTTCATCCACCCTGAGTTTATTCGGCGTTTCACGTCTCGATCTATATCGCCATCGCTTTGTAAAAGTCGTATAAAAAACCTACAAAAGTATTATATAAAAATAGCTTAAGGGCTTTTGTTGTTTATTGGAGTTTTTTTATTTAGAAATTGTTATTATTGTGATGAGGGAGCCACTGAGCTGGTAATAGGACTCTTAACTCTGTATTTCGCTCGGTATTTTTTTTTATCAATTATGGTGTGAATAAACAAATAACATTTCTAAAAAGTAATGCAATTAGTTTCAGTGTACACGCTAAGATAAGCATACTTACAGTGTTACTGTATTTAGAGTAATTTTAATTGCGTGTAAATTAAATTTATATATACAATGAAAATAAACAACCAACAGCTTAACGAATACAAAATAAAACAAGTAGGTAAGTAAATAAATTAGGTTTTAATTAAATAGAACAATAAATTAATTCGTTCGTCTTCGTAGCAGAATTAATATAATGCTATGTACAAATAATAAATTAAAAATAAATTATTTTCAAATAACAAACCAAGGTAGAGCGATAATCTTTAAGCGAAACATTTTCAAAATGTTAACACACTTTTCATCATTGGAATATACCTAATAATTTCGAATATTATAAATAAGTTTCACTACCGCATTTTACATAGTTTAATTTTCAATATTACACGGGATTACGGAGATTATAAGCCCGAATTCGGTACTTGAATTTCGTTATCTACTCATTCAGATTATTTATCTTCCAAATAGAATGGCATTATCAAGTTTTTCATAAATTCAGTTTTGTTTACTAGACTATCCTTCTATTTATTCTTTAGAACTGAACCATATTCGTTTGTATCGCCGTATTATCGCAAAATGCAAACCAGAGACGATCTATCCATAAAACCCAATGACATTCTATACGCATGGACTCATCACGTCATACAAAAACAAAACCCAAAAATGACACGTCTCTAATGCCACCTTTGTATACTTCAGTTGTGCTTAGTTGCCACTGACATTCCAGTCCTTTCAAATGTCCTCGGTCACTATGCAGTCTTAGATCAAAGTAAAATTAATAGAAAGGCCCAAAGCGCGTTAAGTTGAAGCATACAAGTAGTACACTTGGTCCATACAAACTAGCACACTTGTCTGTCCTCTCAGTACATATTTGAAGTACATCTGTCATTTGTTTTGTCTCATTTTTCTGGTTTGAAATGTCCGCGTAAGGCTCATCCCTCAATTTTACCTTGATCTAAGTTAATTGATGTACATGTTTGCCGTCCCGATAACAGCTCGCAGATGGGAAGTCCTTGTGTAATAGAATGCCATTGATAAAACCTTTAATAAAGCTTTGTAATGCGTAACTCCATAAAAAAAAAACAGTTGACGGCGATTGAAATTTTCCACATTGTTTAACCCCATTAAAGTTTCTGTTTCAACCATCCTTTATAAGGTAGCGGAGTGTCATCAACTTCTCGTCTTCTTCGATGGTGTCCGTGATGGCCTGCGTAGATGACCTGGTGGTCGTCGTGGTCGTCGTGGGATGCCAACTTCTTGATACCCACGATCGCTGATAACATGAGGGCCATGGCTGATACTGCGAGTGCCTGTTGAAAGAAAATACAACACTTTAATGACTGCAAATTTGTTTCCGTGTAATCCAATGTCAGAATCTGTCACCACACCACTGGCTTTTCGGTGAAGGAAAACATCGTGAGGAATCCTACATGCTTCAATTTCGAGGCGTGTATTGTACCCACTGTCCATTACAAGTGGCGACGGACTCACTCCCCGTCAAACTGGGCAGAGTTTCGTTACTAGTGAAACGTGGATGCTCTGTGGTTGCAGAATATCTCTGACTACACCCTCGGGGAATATAGTCGTGAGAATATGTTTATGCTAGAATCTGTCAGAAAATTTAACTATCGACGAGTTACGCGTGTAATCAGACTAACAAACTTTTCAGACACTTTTCTAAAGGTGACTGACTTTTTTCAGCTATTTCTCGGAATCTATAAGTCGTATCGAAAAGTTTTCCAAGTACAAATTAAAGCTGACTAAATTTCGTATAAAACTAATTATACACATTTGTTGAATTATACCTTTGAGTCAAACCAAGTTCCAAGACTCTGGGAATTATTTCTCCTGAATGGATTTTTTATCCCTTGATTCTACTGGGTTATAAAGCAATGTTTTTTTTTTTTTTATTTTTATAATTAATGGACTTTTTGCTTGTTCGTTAGCACCGCATTTCCGCCAATGTCAAGTAGTTTGTGGGAGTATCTATCCCAATCTCAGGGATTGTTCTTGATAAAGAACAAGAAGAGATTAAGGAATGCGGAGCCCCGTGGCAGGCAAAGACGCGACGCGCGGACAACACGCGAGACAAGTTCTCGGGTCAGAACCTGCAACGTGACTCCTCATAAAGCAATGTTGGAAATGAATTGCCGTAAATTGCAATGTCAGTGTGACATACTGATATTTCATTGCTAGCGTTGAA
Source organism: Agonopterix alstromeriana (assembly GCA_963924505.1). Classification (NCBI taxonomy): domain Eukaryota; kingdom Metazoa; phylum Arthropoda; class Insecta; order Lepidoptera; family Depressariidae; genus Agonopterix; species Agonopterix alstromeriana. The sequence goes on from OZ004682.1 coordinate 8,698,830, forward strand.
AAGTATGAAACAAGAAAATATTAAATTAACAACTTGCATGTAATTTATTTCAATGTATTTAATAAATATTTATAGTGATGTTCGGACTTTGACTAATTATTATAAGGACTAGCCTTGCGGTAGCATTTCCCCTCTGCCACGGTATAAGCACTTGATCTTGTGCATTCAATTTTACACCTTATCACTAAACGAGACAGCCTATAATTGCAAAATAATAACTTCGAACTTAGAACGTTTGGGGTTCACACGAGACTACTTTTCATGATTTTTAACATTCAAAATTAGAATCTAAAGTTATGGGGAATAAAATCCAAAGTTGCGGATTTCATGTTACCTCGCCCCCCGCAAAAAGTGGCAGAAATGTTTGTTAGTAGAATTACACGCGTAACCAGTCCACATATAAATAGTCAAAGTGTTCAGAGGATATTCGTGGTCACACGCCACTTTACCCATCAACTTATGATCGCTTACTACGTAGGTAGCATACGACCACGGCTATCTCTGAACATCACTATTAAAATTTATCACATACATTGAGATAAATATTACGTGTAAGTGGTTTATTCAATAGATGATACTATGTTGTATAGTTTGTACATAGGTAACAATTTCAGATCATAATATTGTCTTGTTTCATTCTTTATAGAGCGTGCAATTTTAAGTAGCCGGGTTTTAGTTGTTGAACTTATTTTTTATTTAAATTATTTAGTGGTGGTAAAAATTTATATTTTTGAAATGCGCTAATTAAGCCATTTCATTTGATACCAAACACGGCATCTTTACAAAAGTTTTTTTAGTTATTGACTTTATGTCCTCTAGAGGGCGCAATATTAATTAAATGCGACGTCACATAGCCCATAACCAGCGGACGATCTAGACGCTTCCAACGATACCTCATTTGTAAAATTGTGATATAAATTTTAAGGGAACTGATGAACATACAAACATGCTTACAATGATATATACAGGGTCCAACTTAATATGCTGACACTTTTTTAAGAGAATGTCCAGACCATCAAACTGAACAACTTTCTCTATAGGACCAACATCGAAATCGCGAAAAAAAAATCAGGTGTCCCATACATTTGGATCTTTGGTTTGCAGTTTTGTATAGAACAGCAGATTTTTTTTCGCGATTTCGATGTTGGTGCTATAGAGAAAGTTGTTCAGTTTGACGGTCTGATCATCCCCTTAAAAAAGTGTCAGCATATTAAGAAGGACTGTATGCATACCGGTTAAATTATTATTGGAACCCTCCTTTTTGCTTCCCCGTATTCGGGTAAATATATAAAATTTACTTTGAAGGAAAACTCCAGAATTTCTAAGATGGCTTAAATACTTTATGAAACAATTTGGGATTGAAATAATGCTAAGTATAGGTATTTATTATTTACTAAGAATCCAAAATTTCCGATTCTGGTAATATAATGTTCTTATAGTTTTTAAAAATTTGAATCCATTGTAGGCCACGTGGTCTACCGGTGTTTTATTCGGCTCCGCTGGAGAAGTTTTAGTGGACTGTCGTTTTTCCGGTGGCAGGAGTGGTTCGATGTAAAGGAAAGTCTTGTTTGCAGCACTGGAGGTTTATTTTAGTGATTTTTACACCAGAGTTAGTTACACGCACAAGCACCGTACCTATATGGAAGACGGAAACGGAAATACAAAATTTTAATTACTACATTTTATGTTGGTGTTGCCAACATCCATCACAGATAAATAAAATTCTAAACTGACTTTGATGGTTTTAATCTACTTATCGACACAAGCTATCAGCAATGTGGCAGCTATATTGCAGCTACAACGCGGCGATGTCGTGACGATATAGTTCTGTCAACGCTTCCGTTTAAAAATAGCTTTTGTGATTAAAATATACGTTCCGATTTTATGTTAAATTTCATTTGATTTAATAATAATGTAATTTTATGAATAGCGTCTTGATGCGGTTCTATACCAAGAAATACGGCGATTTGCGGCAAAGGAAACGGGGGAATACGAAATGCTAATCTCGTCTATTTTATGTAGGTAAAATCAGTCCGAGCTGCAGTTGTCTCTTTCACACTCTTCGGTGGAGTGTGTGGGAGGGGCAGATCGGACAAATACGTATACAGTCGTAAAAAGTCCTATTCTCCAAAAAAATCGAGACCCCGCCATTCTTTTTAATTTTCTGCCAGATCACTTTGAAGCCTCTAATCCTCTAATAGGCCTCTGACCTAGCTTTAAGTTTGTATTTTATTTGTTTAGGGTTTCAAGATAAATAATGGTGGCTGGTAACATTATACAAGTTTTATTACATTTTTTAGTACTGAATATAAAACAATTTTTTGTTTCCCTTGTGCACTTAAGGTTAAAAGTTATCTAACACGGCTGTTTCGAAGTACGGTTTCCTGGAAGAAAAATGATATCTACGTGAGAGTTACATTATCTCTATTTTGTCTCTGCAATACAATTGTTACGTTTTGTTATAATTTATTTTTCTTTTAGAAAGGTCACGGTTCTTAAAATAGTCGTCAACAATCCTAAATCATTATACATAATGAACAGATACTTCGATATTAGTAATTAAGTAAAAAACTTATTAAAGTTATCACTCTAAAATTGTAACCATAAAAATAAGTTAATTACCAATAATTTGTGTCAACCGAGTTTGTATTTTGTATTCTGTGTAATAACTATATTCTGTAAATCTGGTACGAATAGGGCCTTTGCTGCCTTGTGCAGGGTTTTTTTTTAATGGTAATCAATGAATTTATTATTATTGTATCTCTTACGGTATTTCACGGGTCGTAGCCCGGACCTTTGGAAGGCTTGCGTGGGGACACAGGTCCAACACGTAGCGGCCCCTTTGAGACACTTTTATCTAAATGCGATGGGATCCGCCATTAAATGTGTTGGCGAGTCACTGTCTGGCATTTTTGAGAAACCAGAGATATTTGTTACGGCAGCCGTCCCGAGTCACTTCGCAATAACCCAAATTTTCCGGTCCACCCAGTTCACCCCCATAACCCGAGTAATTTTCTGTCCTTTCTGCAATAGTCTCTGCACCGAACGTGGTTGGTTTTCTGGATTATTTACATAATGTATTTAGATTGGTGTACCCCCTCACATTTAAATTAAAGTGTCTCAAAGGGGCCTCTACGTGTTGGACCTGTCCCCACGCAAGCCTTTGAAAGGTACGGGCTACGGCCCGTGACGTGAAATATCTTTCAGAGATACAATTATATTAAAATTGTAAACTGGGCGTGGATGTACACACGGCGACACATCAAGCTAGGCCAAACCAAAATAAGCTGGCCGCGCGTAGGTAGAGTAATGTATAACGTCGCCCGGCCAGGTTTTGTTTGTTTTGCGTAGCTTGATGTGTTGCCGTGTGTAAATTAAATATATTTGCAAAAACGTTTAGGATACGAAAGAGAATGCATTTAAACCATTTTTAGAATGTTGGTTTGTTTGTCTGTTTATCAAATTATCTGTTTTTTTGTACGCGCATCACTTAAAAACTACTGAACCGATATGGACGGGGTTTGCATCGAAGCATAGTGCTTAGTTTGGTTTGGATTAACATTTAGGCTTATTATTTCATCGCAAACTGTTCATGCAATAAAAAGTTATGAGTATTTAAAGTCCGTTGTCTGCGCGTACGAAGTCGAGGGTGCCGCTAGTAAATAATACAGGGTGTAATGAAAAGTATCATTAACCTTTAAACCACATACTACCACCAACCAGAACAACTTTTGCTATGGGAACAAACCTATCAAAACAAAAAAATATCAGCTGTTTCATATGTTTAAATCATGTAGGCATTGCAGTTTAGAATGGAACAGCAGATTTTGTTTTTGCACTGACATGTTTGCTCCCATAGTAAATGTTGTTCAGTTTGATCGGTGGAGTATGTGGTTTAGAGGTTAAATATACTTTTCTTTACACCTTATATCACTCTTGTCTCCTGGGGTAGGCATAGACAACAGATTGCCAGCTGCTACGATTCCGAAACTCTTTCAATTCTTTTTAACATTAATCAGTCACCTCATGCGTGTCTGTCGGTTTCGAATTACATTTAATCCGACCCGACCCTCCAATTTGGTCAACATTCACGCTTAGGTGATATAATGTAAGTGGAAGATAATTAAATAACATAATAAAACCGGCCAAGTGCAAATCGGACTCGCATAAGGAGGGTTCCGTACCACTAAAGAAAAAAAAAATTCGCTGGGACCCATAGCGCGGGCCCGACACACTTGACCGGTTTTTACTCTTCTTTTTTTTTACCTAAGAGTATGAATTAAGATGACACCAAGTTTGAAGCTTGTATGTAGGTACCGTTTTAACAAAAAAACCTTGAAAAACACTAGTTTTTTGTTTACCCTTTAATTTCCAATTTTAGTTTTGTTAGCGTAATGCGTTATAATAACACATATCCTGTGAACATTTCAACAATCTAGTTATTACGGTTTAAAAGATACAGCCTTTTATAGGTAGGACAGACGGACGGACGGACACCGTAGGTTTATAAGTAGCCCGTTGGCACCCTAGGATTACGGAGCCCTAAAAACGTGTCATCACGTCCCATGTTTACAGCTTACGTGTGTAAACATTAATTTTTATGGGATACTAAAATTAATCGCAATAAGTACTAGTGTGACCTCTTTATGGAATGACAATTTTATACAGGGTGTAAATGTAGACGGTTGCACTAATTTAAAGGGTGATTGTACTCATGAAACTGTCCCCAATGAACTTATAGAAAACTAGAGTTAGCCCGCGACTTCCTCCGTCCTTCAGTCATAAGCTATCAAACAAAAAAGTTTCATCAAAATCGGTTCGTGAAAAATGCTCGCACAAACAAACACACAAACAGATGGACACAAATTCTCAAAAATAGGTTGACTTGGATTTGGGGACATCTAAAAACCACATCGTCATCTTTTTTTTGTAATTATCTTCAATGTACAGACACACTTCTGTTACAGTTTAATAGTTAAGTTTGGAAAAAAAAATGCGATTAGCTGATTGCATTTAGTATGACAAGTCCACATTTATTTTGGCTAACTTCTTATAGGTTTCTTGGGGAAAGTTGTTCAGTATCACAAGTACTTACAATCCGTGAAATCTGAAACATAGACTATTTTTTCAGAAGGGTGGAAGGGAAGGGTAGTGTTTCTTAGTCATTTGTACCTACATTAAGTAAGAGACGAAGAAGCTTTCTTTGTCGAATATGAATATTTTATTGAAATTATTCTTTATTTTTTTTTATTTTTGTAACAATAATGTATCTTTTCTGTCAATCTGTTATTTATTGTTTTTTTTTCAATAAATAGGTCTTAATATTCAAGTTAGCTTTAGTAATAAAGATAACTAAGAGAATAATTATCTTTTAAATTAAAATCACCAGTAATACTGGTGACTATTTTACTATCGATATTTAATTATTCGGTAAAATATAATATTATACTACGGTTGTCATACATTATCAATAGACCCTTTACAAGGGACCATTTAACACCCTTTTTTTCTTTAGGGGTATTTTTGTAAGACTTTGTATAATATAGGTATTATTTCGGGGTTCTTTGCTATAACTCCAACCTATTTCAGATGCCACGTTGGGTCTAATTTACCTTTTTAAACTTTGCAAGCCCCTGGCGCTCCCCGTTTGGGTGGTAAATGGTAATTCAATAATCTACCTTAATTATAGCAACGCACCGTAAATTTTTCCGAATGACTTGTCAATTGCTTTTAAGTGGCCAGCAATTCGTCCTAATTACGAAAAACAGTATCCCTATGCTGCCATGCTAAGGAACATCGTGAGGAAACCTGCATGATTCAATTTCGAGGCATGTATTGTACCCACTGTCCATTACAAGTGTTTGAAACGCGGCATCTAGATTTACTAAACTATTTTTCCATATACACAGAGTTTCGATACTACTGGTGAAACCTACCAAGCAACCAATCCTACCAATCTATGTTTCTGTTCCAACTGGGGAAAAACGCACAAAGTGGCATATCACTAGGTGTCCCCCGTGGGAATCGAACCCACGACCTCCGTGTCAAGAGCCCAATGTAATCAGCTGATCGAACGTTTGTATGAACCGGCGAGACTATGTATTATTGTATACATAACTTTAGCTTAAGAATTTATATTGTAATAGTTATTAAGTCGTGTTATGTTGTAGAGTTTCTGGCCGCATCTTCTCTACAGCGACAACACGTTCCGACGCGGTGGTAGCTTTAAAAAAGATTTGACGTTTGATAAGTGTGCTGTAAGCTCCTATATTGAATAAATTATATTGACTTTGACTTTGACTTTGAATAGTAGATTTTTTTTTGCGAATTTCCTATTGGTTTCTTAGAGAAAGTTGATCAGTATCATGGGTACAATCACCCCTTAAAGTAATGCAACTGTTTACCCCAACACCCTATCCTTTTCTCTTTTAATATTTTATTTGGCAAACAACGTTATAACATCAAACGATAAATCACACACATATCTGCTGCGCGAATCACTCTATTTCACTTCGTCACGGTGTGAGCAAGGAGGACTGTGCTGCGCGCGCAACAATTATTCACTTTTACCAATTAAAATCCGGGCAAGTGCAAGGCGAAATTGTGCTATTAGTGTTCCGTACTCGGTCTTAAATTTGTTTTTTTTGTGTTAATGCATGTAAAAACTAACTATCGGGCACAACACCTCGGATCACCGGGGTCTCTTCCAGAAGCATCCGGCAGCATTAACAAGCTGGTGGGCTTCCTGGAGGAGCTGGGATGGCAGGATAAGTCGTTCCCACCTCACGCAAAATAGGCGCTTAAGTCGTAGAGTTGCGAAAAATGAGCCCGCTCAGTAAAAAACTATAAAGTGGCGACGGGCTCACTCTTCATCATTCTGGACAGAGTTTCGGTACTACTAGTGAAACGTGTATGTTCTGAGGATCCAGAATATCTCTGACTACCCCCTCGGGGAATATAGTCGTGAGCATATGCTATGCTATGCATAGGAACTTACGGCGAAGTTCCTGAAACTAAACAACGTTTTTTTTGTTTTCATATTTATCTGCTTGTTTGAGCGTCGGAAAATCCATTTGAAGTTATTTAGTAGCGGTTTTCAAAAGCACGACTATAATTGCCTAGTATAAAAACAGCGAGAAATTTTATATAAAATTATAACGGATAAAACCGCTTGTATCAAATTGACTGTCACAGATTTTTTACCCAACAGCGCCAGAATGAAAGTTATGTTTTTACAAATGTCATACGGAACTCCAAAAATAGTTCCGAATCAAAGCAGTAGTGACGTTAGTTGGTCGCTTTATAAGAATTTCTTACGGATATTTGAGGAAGCAAATAAAAATATGTATAACATTTTTCTGCTAGTTTGATGCCTTACGAGTATTTATTTCTAAATTGAAACCATGTGGTTATAACTTAGAATGGACTACCTCTTCCCATGAGCGTCGTAGGAGATGAGTAATAAATCAGCATTATTACTGCCTAAACTCGGATTTATAATTCAGGTATTAATTCGAATTAGAATATGAAATCTACTCATAAGTTAAAGCGCTACCGCCCGATATTAGTAAATTGGGTAACTTTGCAACTTTTTTTATACATTAACTATGGCAATTTTTAAACCGAAAATAAAACTGAACAATCTACAGGACATTAAAAGTGATTTGGTTTTTCTCGAAATCTATTTTAATTAACACTGAAGAAAAAAGTATAAGCAAGTCAGGTTTTTCCAGTTGTAACCATTTTACTGTAACATTTTTGATCTGAAGAAAATGAAAATTTACAATATACTTCACAATACAACATAGAATGATTTAGTTTTCTTATTTATCGTAAATTCTTTAAAAATTTCAAAGAAAACGGCAAAATTCTGACCTTAGCCACGCGCTCGTTCGTATGGAGAGTCGTGATCCCGGGCGGATAAGCCTTAAGTCAAAATTGGTCGTCGAATTATGAATTTAACTTTAATTTAGAATTACTGCCGTGTTTAAATAAAGGATACTCAATAAATTTATTCACAATTATACAATTAAGATAATTGAGCTTAATTAAAATTGCATCGTTATAATGACTTTGCTAATAGGCCACAGTTATTCTAAAGCCCGTTTCACATTATGAACAATGACTAAAGCAAATAGAAATATTATGCATAAATTTTCATAGCGTGTACACATTTAAGTGAAAGTGTGATTTGTATTATGAAAATAGATGCGGTGTTAATATGCACTTGAGCCAGTTAATGTGCATCGTCTGTAACGGAATAGTAAGTACGTGGTATGTAAATTAGTAGATGACATTCATATAAATATGTTTTAGTAGGTAAGTATATCATCGGTGGAATTGCAATGCAATAGAGCTATTTATTAATGGTGCTGAGTTACTTTGCGGAAAATTAAGGGTATATTACTGTTGGCGCGCTCCATACAAACGAAGTCTGGTGATATTTTCAATACTAACCGATTAAACTCAATGAAATTTTGCAGAAACAATCTAGAAACAAATTTCTATGCTTGTAAATGTACAGTTTTAAAGTTACAGTGCCTCAAAGATTTCCATACAAATCTTTAATTAATCCTAGCATTGAAACTGTATACTTTAACGAAAATCGGGCATGATACAATCATGGACATTTGTTCCTAGATTGTTTCTGCAAAATGTCATTGAGTTTAATTGGTTAGTATTAAAAATATCACCAGACTTCGTTTGTATGCAGCGCGCATTTACGCATCCGGAATAAACTTCTCTTAAGAATATAAAAATATAATAAAATACTTATCTATGTAGGTATGCTATTCGATTTAAATGCATTTAGGTAGATTTCACATACGCATCAGAAATTCTTCGCGTTTTCGCTTAGCGTATGCAGGTTTCCTTACAATGTTTTCCTTCACCGTTTTAGACCAGACAGTTTTACGTACATAAGTTAGAAAAACTCATTCGTACATGGTTTGTCGTTCGCGCGGTTTCAAAGCCGAACCCTCGTGATTGAGTGTCCAATACCTCACAATGCGCCACTGGCGATCTTTTAGCCTATAGGAGTACCTATAAAATTGTACTTACGAAATAAAAACCGAATAATCTCACATGATCTAAAACAGAACAGTATATTTTAATCCACTTTCCATTAATATACAAAATATTGCGTTCTCATCCTTGTTTAATAAAAAATTGGGAACGCCTGTGACCCACAGAGCGGGGTACTTAGTAGAATATGAGTAATGTTCTTTCATGTCAGCATGAGCTCTATCGCATGACAATCAATTATTCTGTAGTGAAAAGATTAGCCAGTCAGTAATGGTCGTATCGAGGCCGACTGCCCAGGGTGCGGGTTATGAATGATGATGATAATAAATAACTTTGAGCACCTTTTTCACCAATTTTTGATAAGTTTCAGATAGCGTAACGAACTGGCAAATTAATGATAGTATTCTGCTATATTTTTCCATTGCATAGGCTATCTACTGAATACGAACTTCTCCAGATTATTCTGTAGGGTAACATTTTAGGGAGACAAACGCCTGGTCGAAGAAGGACTTCCTGGCTTAAAAACCTGTGTGAATGGTTCGATATGAACACCACAGGGCTGCAGTGACCAAGATCTTAATAGCCCTAATGATAGCAAACCATCAAACTGAACAACGTTCACTATGGAGCCAACATCGTAATCGTGAAAATTTAATGAATGGGACAGGTGATCTTTTTTTTCTCGATGTTGGCTCCGTAGTGAAATTTGTTCAGTTTGATGGTCTGAAGCAACCCCTTAAGTATTACAAAGGAGTTTTATTACACCCTGTATGTATGAAAATAAATATTTTTCCTAGCTAAAAAAAATATTTATTTTCATACATACATCTGAAATTTATCACGAAGTGGTTAAAATATCTTTAATCTCATTACCTTCATAGTAAGAAGACCCAGTCCACCAATACCGACAGCTCCCATTGTCTTGGCGAACATCAGACCCAGGAGTGCCATGGAACCGCCGCCGCCGCCTTTCCCTCGGCCAGTTGCTGGAATTGAGAAGAAAATGAGAAATCATTATTGTTTATAAACAACACCAACTAACACTAGTTTGCCTACACCAATCCGCACTGGTCCGCGTGGTGGAGTATGGCCGGCCATATTTTGCTGGTTTTTAGAAGTCAACATTTCGGCTTTATTAAGTAAGTAAGTAAGTTATAGCCTATAGAATCCCACTGCAGGGCAACGGCCTCATCTCACGAATAAGGGTGAGAGGGAGTGGGCCATACTCCACCACGCGGGCCCAGTGCGTGTTGGTGGAGGCAAGTTAGTGGTCAACTTGTTGTCAGAGAATTTTCAAGCCGCCTTAATAGGCCTCTGACCTGGAATAACGAGTAGTTACAACGCCATCTGCGGAACTATTCGAGACCAACTACTTAACGTGCCTTCCGAAGCACGGAAACGCTCGAGATGAAATACCACTAAACGGTCACCCATCCAAAGACTGACCGGACCTGGCGTTGCTTAACTTCGGTGATATAAGTAGAAGTCACTTTTACTTGCGACACATACCATTGAGTAGACAATATTGTAATCTACATTTGCTTTTTCAATTTTTTTGAAGACCAATATGTAAGGAGTTTTATTATTTATTAGCTAATTTTAAAATTTGGTGCGAATTCTAATGATTTTCGAATTTGGTTTCCTTGGATAAGAAGGACACATTGACAAGGACAAGCCTGCCAAAAAATAGGTATTAGACTAAGAGGAAGGATCTCCATAGAGTCCGCATAATTTTACGATTGTAGTTGGTCTCTTTTGTCTTATGACGTACCTTTAATAGTAGAAGGAGATGGAACTATAGATATTTGTTTATGCGGCTGTCCACTTTTTTTTGAGCTAGAGTGTGTGAAAAGTGACCGTAAACATAAGGCCATATGTCACTGGGTGCCTTTTGTCCATACTACTTGACACCACACACTCAAACCTAAACGTCAAAAAAAGTGGACACTTTACAATTGGTATGGCTCACTCTAGTCTTAAAGAGAGATCCTTCCTCTTAGGTATTAGGTATATAAAATGACGTAGTTTAGTAGAGATTTTGAAAGGGACAAGGTAGTTCAGTGGGGGATACACCTTAAGTGCGAGCCATGATTATTTAATTGGTGCGAATTATAGAGGAAATAGACCACTGGGCGAAGCTCCGATAGTATCGTCATTCCACCGAGAAGGGGTGAGGTCCAAATAAGTGGGAGGCAGGAGGGTGCACTTATGTATTACAGTAGTACCAGGTTTATAAGTCTTAAGAGGATATAATTCGGAGCGCGCTCCATACAAACGTACTATGGTGATATTTTCAAAACTAACTAATTAAACTCAATGAAATTTTTCAGAATCAATCTGAAAACAAATTTCTATGCTTGTATAGAGACAGATTTTTGTTAAAATGTATAGTTTTAAAGTTACAGAGCCTCAAAGATTTCCATACAAATCTAAAATTAATCCTAGCCTTGAAACTGTATATTTTAACGAAAATCTGACTCCATACATGCATAGATATTTGTTTCAAGATTGTTTCAGCAAAATGTCACTGACTTTAATTGGTTAGTATTGAAAATATCACCGTAGTACGTTTGTATGAAGCGCGCTCCGAATTATATCCCCTTAACGATGTACCTGCGCAGTTGATAAATTTCAATAGCGCGCGAAATTTTGCCACCTTCACGGGCCTACAATCCCATGCTGCAATTGGCTAATTGTTTTCGCGCCCTTTTCGCTGGTATCCGATTTTGCACCCTTTGATTACTAAATGACTTCGGGTTTTGTCGGGGACTCGGGTGCTCTGCGCAAACGAAGATTGACGAGCGGAATTAGTTTCCTGGTCGTACTGTACTCATTCTTATGCAGGGTGAAATTGATATCATTTGCATCATTTTAAACTAAGAGTCTACCCATCAAACAGAACAACTTACTACCTATGGGAGTAAACGGATCGGAGTCAAAAAAAAATCTGGTCTTCCATACTAAACTGCAATGCCTACTCTTTCTATGCTCTGATCGGTTTGCTCCCATAATAATAGTTGTTCAGTTTGATGGGTAGACTCTTAGTTTAAAAGGATGCTACTGATGTAAATTTCACATGTATTGTGCTTATGATTTATTTAGAAGCTAAAGAGTTGATGTACTTACAACATTTTACACGACAAATTAATTTAGAAATGACGTGACTTGGCATTTGCATTTCATTATGAATATTAAAGCTACCGCTTGTTTAAAGCTTAAAAATGTAAATTTGATATTAAAATTTATAATAGTTAGTTACCAAAGGTTCTTCGACGGCGAGAAAATGTAAATTTTACTGAAAATCAAGATCACTTGAGACTCTTAATGTAAAAATAACTGGGAATTTTCGTCTGATTTATATGAGAGGAAAACGAGTCGATCTTTTCTTATTTATTCAAGATATTTAGTTTAGCTGAATTATTTAAAGAAGAGTGGCCAAATCGGATCCAGTATTTTTTCTTTATCTACAGAATAAACGTAAAAATGTATAGTATTACTACTGAGTTTTCAGTTTGATTACTTTTTATGTATTATTCACATTGGCTTCAATCTTATTTTATTATTATTTATCATTTATGTCATGGCATATGCTCACGAATATATTCCCCCAGGGTAGTCAGACATATTCAGAAACCATAGAACATCCACGTTTCACTAGTACCGAAACTCTGTCCAGTGCAACGGGGAGTGAGCCCGTGTCGCCACTTGTAAAGAACAGTTACAATACATGCCTCGCAATTGAAGCATGCAGGTTTCCTCACTATGTTTTCCTCAAAATCAGAAAAGAAAGCAAAGAAGCAGATATGTGAAGAAATCAGCTGTTTCATACAAAACTGCTGTACCTATGATTCAAATGTATGGGACAGCTGAATTTTTTGCACGTTTCCTGATGTAGACTCCATAGTAAAAGTTGTTTAGTTTGATGGTCTGAGTTCACCGTTTCAGTTTGCGGCGGGCTGTCCCTTACACCCTTTATACATTATCTTTTTCTGTCTCATCTCACATCTCTTGCAGTTTTAAATGGATGAAAGTTCAGTCAACTATTAGCACTTGCCAGGTCATTCCTCCTGACTCCTTTAATTTGTTAAAGTGTAACTTTATGTAATTGGAAGTTTTAATTATAAAGTTGTGGGAAGGTGGTGTAGGTAGTAAACTTTGTGATGACCTCAAATACAGGATTAGAGATTTTCATTGGTCAGTGTACTTTTCTAAAAATAATCAAAATTAAAATTGAATATAAAACATTTACATTTATTTATCAATCAATCAATTATACCCTCTGTATCAAAAAAAAAAAAAGAAGAAAAAAAATGAAATTGGAAAAAAGGCGAATGGTGTGTTTTGTTAGACGATTTGGGAATAATAAAGCAGTCGTTTTGAAACCAGAGTTGTATACTCTAAAAGTAGACGATTATTTTGCGATTGAAATAGTAGTTGTTTCGGGAAGTTGAATTTTTGACACTTGACCTTTCGGGATGTTGTCGTATTGGGAAATTAACATTATATGAAGTCGTTCTTATGAACCTAAACGGTTTTGTTGTAGGAGGATAAAATAATCACTTCGAATCCCTGAGTTAGAGCACTAATTAAGTACCTTTTCAATTATAGTAATTATGACATGATCATAATATTAATGGGTCGCAAAAATATCGGAATAAATTAAACTGACGGAAAAAATCACTAGTAATGTTAAAATTACTGTTGTTTGTAATGTTTACGGTAATGTGTAAATTCTACGGTTTGCATCTAGTCTGACAGGTGGTGTTGCCAATGGTTAAATTGCTCACTACCAATAAATAAGCAACGAAAATGTTAGGTTGTTATAATATTTTAACAGTTTATGGATAGTTTATTTATGAAAACATTTTATATGAAAGAAAAAATGTGTCGTTATTTCCAAAAAAATGTGATATCCATAATTACAACACTCGAAACAAAAATAAACTGATATCTTCACACTTTCGGCTTAGTAGGGTCAACACGTCTTTCATGGGTCACTGTATACGTTGTTATAATAAAATCCCCGAGACCATTTTGAATCTTTTCGAAAACATGTTTAAAACTCAAATCAAAAAAGTCCTCTGTAAAAAAGCATATTATAAACTGGATGATTACTTAAATGATCAAAATGCTTGGGTCTGAGGTCACTAGCTTATAGTTTATTTACTTTACTGTATAGTATCAATTATTTTATTAAATAGACTATGTATTATTGTATACATAACTTTAGCTTAAAAATTTATATTGTAATAGTTATTAAGTCGTGTTATGTTGTAGAGTTTCTGGCCGCATCTTCTCTACAGCGACAACACGTTCCGACGCGGTGGTAGCTTTAAAAAAGATTTGACTTTGATATTAACTGCACAAAAAGTAGACTAATTCAAAGAATCAAAACGTCTTTCACATTATAACCTTCATAATCCTATTAACGAATTAACAAATTGCTCCCTGAAAGAAGGGAATCCAAAAAAACACGTAACGCTTTCGATCTGACAGCTAAATTGGCACGATTGTAACGCCATCCTTCCGGTGTCTTTGAACCAATATTTGTTTTAATGAAAGCGCCTCATTAGTTGTAACAATGTATCCGAACAACCCGAAAGAGAATTTGGGCATGTGTCTATGAATGTATTACTAATAATTAATGAACTATCAAAATTGTAAACGTTCATCCGTGCGCAAAAATAAAGCAAACACGGCATGCCATTATCATTATCTATAATAGCTGGAAAAAACACACTTTCCGTTCAGAACGAACAGTTGGACATTCAGGAAACGATAAAAAATATTTTATATTCGTACAGTCTACTAAAAATGACGTAGATAGACTGAAGTAAAAGCTAATTTACATATGCGTATTAAAAACCAGACATATGGGCAGTAACGGTGGTCTTATTGTTTTAAAAAAGCTTTAAAAAAATTGTCTAAAATCATTCAAAAACCCTTTCGGGGTGATCAAAGATCTTGCATCAACTTCCAAATAGACTGCCTCCGTTGTCTAATAGCATTGGTTAAGAGCATTGGGCTCTTGACACGGAGGTCGTGGGTTCGATTCCCACGGGGACCACCTAGTGATATTGTCACTTTGTGCATTTTTCCCCAGTTGGTAAGGACATTGCAGGCTGAATTACCTGATTGTCTGAAAAGAAAGATGATTCCGTGCTTCGGATGGCACGTTAAGCCGTTGGTCCGGCTACTATCTCTCGAGGTTGTAGTCGTTACATATAAACCACGTCAGAGGACGTAAGGCAGTCTAAAAAAACTCCGACACCAGGGATCTGACACACGATAAGAAGAAGTACTTCCAAACATTAAAACTCAAGATGTAGAAAGTACTGTTTGAAATAATAAATTACCCCCTAACCACTCTAACTTGAATTGTAATTATATAAAGATCATAATTATACAGCTGTTACAAAAAGGTGTGATCAAATTGAAAGGGGCGCTTCAGACTATCAAACTAAACTACTTTCTCTATGGAGCCAATACACTCGCGAAATTAATGATCATCATAATGAGTTCACACAAACACTACGACAAAAAAATAAGTGAAACTAACTGTACTTTTCCAACACTAGTTACGACAAAAAGAAACATGCAATCACGCTCATAAATTTTTCACGAGTACCTATGTCCAATTGTTAACTAATTTATTTGTTTTTCAGACGCATTCCTTTTTTTTACTTGTTAAAGATATCTAATTTAGTTACTGAACTCTTTTTTCACTTTTGAATACACATGGCGTAACATTCAATGCGTTATACAGGGTTTAAGGAAAAGTATCATTAACCTGTAAACCACATACTCTACCCATCAAACTGAACAACTTTTACTATGGGAGTAAACATGTCAGATCAAAAAAAAAATATCAGCAATACCTACTCGACTAAAATGTAAAAATGAAAGCTGATATTTTTTTTGTTCTGACAGGTTTGCTCCCATAGTAAAAGTTGTTCAGTTTGATGGGTAGAGTATGTGGTTTAAAGGTTAATGATACTTTTCCTTACACCCTGTATATCTGAACAACTTTCACTATGGGTAGAATCGAAAAATAAGATGTGCATTGAAAATACTACTCGATCAAAATGTATGAATCAGTATTTTTTTCGCGATTTCAAAGTCGGTTTCATCGTAAAAGTTGTTCAGATTTATGGTATGGAGCACCCCATAAAGTAGGTAACTCATTAAAGTTTACACTCTGTATATTTATTAACAGACATAATAAAAACATGATTATAGTTCTATGTATCTCAATCTTCAACGTCACGCCTCTTTCCCATTGGGGTGGACAGAGACTAAGGCACGTCACTTAAGGGTATATTGCTGTTAGCGCGCTCCATACAAACGAAGTCTGGTTATATTTTCAATACTAACCAATTAAAGTCAGTGAAATTTTTCAGAAACAATCTAGAAAGTAATCTCTATGCTTGTATCTTGTCAGATTTTCGTTAAAATGTATAGTTTTAAAGTTACAGTGCCGCAAAGATTTCCATATAAATCTTAAATTAATCCTAGCATTGAAACTGTATATTTTAACGAAATTCGGACAAGATACAAGCACAGAGATTTGTTTCTAGATTGTTTCTGCAAAATTTCATTGACTGTAATTGGTCAGTATTGAAAATATCACCAGACTTTGTTTGTAAGCAGCGCGCATTTACGCATTCAGAATTACCTCCTATAATAATACGGTCCTTACGTACCTCTTCCGCCTATTGGAAACTTAAGTAACTCTAACGATATATTTGGAATCACATAAAAAATTCGTTGCCTGCTACACGGTTAAATTTCGCAGCAAAAGACCTTTCTGTTTTATGGTACGAGGAGAGTACAAGGTGGTGTGAGGCTTCGTATAATAGACATTACTTTTAACGGTTTTAACTTAATAATTTTATAATGAAAATGAAGTCGCGCTGCAAGTCTGACGGAGGACGATCGCGTGCGTATTGGACTCTCTCAGGCTTGCACGTGGGTCCGCCATTTTGTATACGAGTAACTCTAATGTGTTTTCGTCAATACAATACTTGAGACTACAGAAACTACTTGATACTGGCAAAATTGCTACAAGCAGAATGCCATTAATTTAAAATACAAAATAATTAAAAGGAATTAATGTCCTTCTGGTAGGAATACTATGTATGTTCTGTTTTGGTGTGCAATAAAGTATGATTGAATTGAATTGAATACTTTAATAAAGGTAAGTTGTCTGCTGCGCAATTTGACCGTAGTGCTCTTTGTAGGTGATTTGAACTTTAACACAGAGTACCTACTATAATTTATAGGTTGAAAATGCCCTCTAAAGCGCCTTCTCGAGGCACAGTGCCTAGGAGGCTGGCAGCGTTGCCTCTTGTATAGGCTAATTCATTGCGCGAAGTCAAAATACAAAATTGTTTATTCAAAATAATATCACATAGATAACTTTTTGAATATTCTCTGGTATCGTATTATAATAACGTATACAGTGCCCCATGAAAGATGTGTTGACTTTACTAAGTCTAGTAAACTGTTACTACCTACCGAAGTTGTGAAGTTACTACCTACCGGCCTCCTATCACCCATAGCCTAAAACAGGCGCTTTGAAAGGCAACATTTGTTAATTATTATCCTAGTTATTTACTTACCAGCATTCTCTTTGTAAGTTTCATCGACCGCCTTCAAGGATTCAGCAAAAACATGACTTAATTTTTCTTTCTCTATCAAGTTTGGCAGTTTCACATGAAGTTCGTGTCCTTGTAAGAACTTAGCCATTCGATACAAGACCGTATCTTCGCCGAATGATCTACCTCCATCTTCTAAACTATTTGACACTGGTATGCTGACTAATTTAACACCATCTGCTAATTGTAAATCACCATCTAACAACGATCCTAGCACTAAAGTTGAGAAGGCTAAAACAAAAACTGTCTCCCGATACATTTTTGTCGACAAACGTTTGGGCAATAAGTGAGAAAGGGAGATAGAAACGCTTTTATAGTGACAGCTTTCAAAAAAATAAGAAGTAAAGCCGAGCAATTGCTTTGCTGTAGAATTGAAGAATGAAAAAAAAGATCGAGTGAGCAATTCTGCAAGTATCTTTCACAGTCTGGTTCGTTTTCCAATTGTTATGTTTAAAAGTCATTTTTGTTGTTAAACAGTGTGAAATTGTTTTAAGAGATTTTAGATAAGTTTTCTTTGTTATTCCACCTCTGCAAATTATTTTGAAATTGATTTTTATCTAAACCTGTTCTGTCCAAAGATAAAACATAAAACGTTTAACCACATATGTATGATCTCCTCAGCTTTTACTGTCCTGCTGTTGATCAAAAACCTTATTCTTAGGCCCAGTGAACACCTGGCGAAGCGCAACGCAGAGCATTTTTCACTGCTAAACCATTATTGACTTTACTTGCGCTGAAATAAAATCAATTTACACAACTAATAGTCCTAGGGGACTAGTAGTAGAGCATCGAAGCGAAATGAGGCGAAAGTTGCATAAATGATTTTTTATGCTATTTCAACGCAAGACATGTCGATAAAGGTTTTGCAGTGAAAAATGCTCTGCGATGTGCTTCGCTAAGGGTGCGCTAGCTCTATTAAAATAGTTAGTTAAAAAATCAGAATTTGGAATGCAGGCGTGAGTTTATGTTTATTCCTTACCTTTATCTATATTGTAATTAACTTTAAAATCTAATTCGTTTCTGTTAAATAAAAGACGATATACAAAGCCACACGTATATTTTTGGACTCTCACACGAGAGAGAACTAATTATGATATCCACATAAAATCTACCTACACCTCTTAATATTCCAATCCACCTACATAACAGTTTCATGATACTACTTAAATCTTTACTCTTTGCAATATTTAGACTTCGATCTTTCCTGGCAACGATGTAAGAATACAAAGATGTCCAGAAAAAAATAATTGAGAGTGTTATATTGATTTAATAAAAATAGAGTGGTCTTCCCGAAAAAAAGTCAATTGGACATGACTACCCTTATATTTTATCAATCTTTCAATAACAGGAATTTGTCTCTGCCGTTCAACAAAACATGTTGTCGAAAAAGATAGTTATTTCAACCATATTATAGACAAACATCTTTTGAAAGAAGGAAAATGAAATAAGCATTTTTTGTATTTGGGAAAATAGCAATTCTGTGTCTCAACCAGAATACAAAAAATTCACAGTCAACGGATATTTCAATCCCACCGACCTAAAATATAAATGGACCCAAAAAAGGACCAAGTTTGGCAAAGAAAATAAGGTTTATTAGCGTCTTTGCACGCAAATGCTCGCACGTTCTCAAACGAAATTTGAAGCGAGGTCTTAATATCATGTGGGCACTTGACATCAGCTTATTAAAAACCTTTCTTACAACTTACACCTTCTTTAACTATCAAATTAGATAGTTTAATTTATTACTACTGGTTTAAGTCTTAAACTATCAAACTAGATTGTAAAATACTATCAAATTATCTAAGATCTAAGTCTTGAACTATATAACTAGGTAGTTCAGTTTATTAATAGGGTTTATGTCTTGAACTATCAAACTGGAGAAGTTCAAAACTTAGACCTTTATAAGTAAACTAATTTCAAGTGCTTGCATTTTTAGACTACTTTTAAGTAGGTACACGTCAATTTGCGCAAAGTCCTGTTACTTGTTTTTTGTATATCTTTTTGTATGTATCCAACAACCAAACATTTTTACAAAACGATGATTAAACAGTATAAAATTTATGCTCAAAATTTTCGTACAAAAGTTGGAGAATGGAGCAGGCAACTAGCCACGACATTGAAACCACTTGCAAATAAAACCAAAACAACGATTAATACTCGGAGATAGACGAGAGCTGTGCTGGAAGAGATAAAATACTCAGTGATCATTTGGTTGAGTTAATTGCTCGGTAATAATTTGGTCTGATGTGGCAAAAAATGCATATTTCATCGTAATCGTAAGGAGCCACAAAAAGATAGCGGCTTTGCTGTCTGTGGCAACGCAATGAAAATTTGAAATTTAATTTGCATGAGGTAGGCTCCACAGTGAAAGTTGTTCAGTTTGATGGTCTGAGTCCACCGTTTCAGTATTTGCTAGGCTGTCAATTACACCCTGTACAGCTTCAGATAAAATTAAGTTAGGCAAGTTTTTGAATTCATAGAAATTTCTTCTAACGAGCTACTAAATCATTGTTATGTAACATGGAGAGGTAATTCATGTCTTCATCATCTTATAAAAGGAATACAATATTTAAAAATACGAATTTTTGATTTGGAGAAAAGTTTTGAGATATAATTAAAAAGCCTGAAAGTCAAACTCAAAGTAAAAATTTTTTATTTAAAATAATATCACATGGATAACTTACTGACGTCATGTTTTTGAATCTACCACCGCGTCGGAAGGTGTTCCGTTTTAGAGAAGATGCGGCCAGAAACTCTACAACACATTTCTTTTAAATAAAACAAAATATACAAAGTACAATTACAAAAATCCAATATTAAATTACATAGTGTAACATTATCAAGATGCAGTGCTTTGTAGCCTTACCTGAATTTTTGCGTATTAAATCTGTCCGATTCTAGTTGAATTTACTGCCTCATCCAGCATAGTTTTATATCGAAGACATATATAGAGAAACAACACTTAGAACTAAGCGATTTTCGCCGTTGGCGCGAAGAAAACTTTTTTGTCAGTTTTATCTTTTTTAGCAAGTTTTTGTTTATCTTTTTGACGTAACTTAACAACAGGTGAGAGTGTTAGGTTAGGACAGAAAGTTAAAATGAAGGGTTTCGATGAAAATAGGGCTATTAGATAGAGAAAGTTTTTTCATTTACCTATTGAGAGATTGATATATGACATCAATGACATTATGATTGACGATATGAAATACAAATAAACATTTAATGGGGTGGTTTAGACCATCAAACTGAACAACTTTCACTATAGGACCACCATCGAAATCGCGAGAAAAAAAAGCTGTGCCATACATTTCGCTCGAGTAGATTTGTAGATTTGCGATTTCGATATTGGTCCTATAGTGAAAGTTGTTCAGTTTGATGGTCTAAACCACCCCATTAAATGTTTATTTGTATTTTTGTAATACCTTGTGTAAGTTCTAACAAAATTCGCTGAAATTATTTTAAGAGGATGTTCAGACCATCAAACTGAACAACTATATTTATGGGACCAATCTAGCAATCTTTAAAAAAAAATCGATTTATTTTTCAGTTTTGTATCGGACAACAGATTTTTTTTTTTTTGGGATTTCGATATTGGTTTCATAGAGAAAGTTGTTTAGTTTGATGCTCTAACCATCCCCTTAAAACAGTTTCAGTTAATTTTGTTAGACCTTATATTGTTTACTGACTTCAAAAATAGATAGTACAAGGTACCTATTCCATTTTTGAAGTCAATTAGTCAGTTTACTAACACTCAGTTGCAGAAACGATCATTAAAGTTAATCCTCCATTAAATCTCTTGTTAGCTTTAACTACGTCAACAAGACAAAAAGTGACAGCAAGAGATTTAATGGAGGATTAACTTTAATGAGCGTTTCTGCAACTGAGTGTGAGTAGTTTATTCAAATTAAAAATAGTATACAAAAAAACTACTCTCAAGTATATTCTCAACAAGCTTCGTCAATGGCAACTTCCAAGATATAATCCGCATGCAAGCTTCATCAGACTTAAAATCGACTTCGTTTACTAAGTTAATTCTATCATTCCATAAAAAATTTAAGTAATTACTCATCCCAAAATGTCATGCTCATGTCGGTGGGTTTCCCACTACGCTCCGCAAAGGGTACGCCGCCGCGCTGCAGAGGGTTCGTGCCAGCTCCAACACCATCCTGAATTATGGTCTCAGGACTCTCAAGTGGATACTGTGACAGTGGCTTTACGTTTTTTAGGGTTCCGTATTCGTAAGGGTGAAAACGGGACCCTCTTCATAAGCCTACATTATCCGTCCGTCCGTCCGTCTGTCGTACATATTTGGTGCTGTAACTTTTGAACCGTAATAGCTAGACAGTTGTTCACATAATGTGCGTTATTATGGCGGATTTTCTAATAAATAATAAATCATCCATCATACCAGAAACTAGTTTTTATCAACGTTTTTTCTTCTCGCTCTATCGTAAAAATGGTAATACATACAGGCGTTAATCTTGGTGTGTTATAGAGCAAACTCTACAGTATAATAATATGTCGGTGTCACGATAAGGGTCCCGGAGAAAACTAATGTTTTTCCGAGTTAATATGTTTGGTGTGGTGGTGTGGTACCGGAACCCTCGGTGCGCGAGTAGCCCGACTCGCACTTGACCGCTTTTTATTTATTATTACGTTTCATTGCCTAATTCAAGGGAGAAAGAGAACGGGTTACACTCCGTCTCGTGGCTCAAGTAAGGATTGGTAGAGTAAGCAAATTAGTATTCAACTTATTTCGTAATACAGAAACTATGTATAAACATCACTAGTTATGTGTAATTATGTTTTAATTAAAGTACCTACCAAAAATAAATACTTTCTCTAAAAAAGATAAGAATTGAGTTTTTTGCAAAACACGTTAAAATCATAATGCGTTATTTAAACCACTAGTTTTCGCTCGCAACGTCTTTCAAGACATGATGGTGCCTTCAGAAAAAGAAATCACAATTTTATGTTAAATTTTACCTAACCTTTTTAACAGTGAAAAAATAAAACGTACCCAAATCGGTTAGGTTTGAACTAACGGACAAAAACAAATGATTTGGGATTGATGATATCTCGTACCTACGTCATATTATGAGTTGTGAAATATATCAACTTCTTCAGATTATTGTACATGGGTAAATTTTGGGAAGACGAATGCCTGGTAGATGATGGACTTCCTGGCTTAAGAGGATATAATTCGAAGCGCGCTCCATACAAACGTACTATGGTGATATTTTCAATACTATCCAATTAAAGTCAATGAAATTTTGCTGAAACAATCTTGAAACAAATATCTATGCTTGTATGGAGTCCGATTTTCGTTAAAATGTATAGTTTTAAAGTACCTTTGTTTGTACTACTGTAACTTTAAAACTATACATTTTAACGAAAATCTGATTCTATACAAGCATAGAAATTTGTTTCTAGATTTATTATGAAAAATTTTATTGAGTTTAATTGGTTAGTATTGAAAATATCGCGCTCCGAATTATATCCTCTTAAGAACCGGTATGAATGGTTCGATATGAATGCTGCAGTCTCCAGGGTCCGAATATCCCTAATGATAGACAACCTCCGTAACCATAAGATATGGCACCACAAGAAGAAGAGTTTTTTGTTCTGGAAAATCTTTATCCGATCCCATACCACGTATTTTTTCTGGAATATCTTCATATATAAAAATAAAATAAAAACTTTAATTGCAGATAAGATATTACATGGAGTTCTTATCGTAAATAAACTAAAAGTTTGCCTTTATAAAAACAATCGTTGCTGCTAATGCTTAAAAGAATTAGACTGTAATTTTTTATGTACAGATATAGCTCTTTAACAGTCATGATTATCATAGTCTAGAATATTTATCAATAATCATGTGTTGGAATATAATACCTCTACAAAAAAAATAGCCTATGTCACTCTCACAATTTTTACGAATCTAATGACACCTCATACGTTCAAATCCATCAAGCCGTTTAGACTGTAGGCCGTGCCAAACAAATAGACATACAAACATACATACATACATACATTCATACGCTCGAAAAACATAACCCTTCTTCTGGCGCAGTCGGGTAAAAACTGGAACGATTTTCAAAGAAAAAAGTCAATTTTAAACAAAAGTCAATTTTGTATGTTAAACTAAAAGTTTCTTATAGTATAGACGTTTCCTTTTATTTCTATACTCTAGATATCTTCTATTGTATGACACATAACCAGCATTATTCAAGAATAGCAATTATGATTCAATTTAAAAATAAACAAAAACATTTCGTATGCTAGAAAAAGACGGATATACCCCAGTCGGTGTAAGCGTGAAGAGTGAAAGTATAAAACAGTTCGTGCCGGATACTTGTAGAAAGCCCGCCAAAAGTGAACTATTCTTTTTGCTTCTAAAGTTAACAATGGTATTGAATATCAATCGTTTTCTATTTCTTTTGAAGAAATCGAAAGTTATTACAGTTCACTATGATGTAAAATTCGAGATCTTTGAACAAGTGTATTTCGTATTATATTTAGAACAGATATTGCCCGCGTTTTTCGTTGTTTCTCGAAAAGACATTCTTCACCATCCATCAACTTTGGGCATTCCAAAACTCGAATCCTTCTATCCTAATTAAATACATTTGCGACCTATTCTAAAACATTTTCCTTAAATTAAGTAAAATTAATTGTAGCTAAGGGAAGCTGGCAGTGGCGTTAAATCTCAACATTTTCACCATAACGACCCATAAATGGTACAATTACTCATGCGTAGAGTTTAATGTTTCACATTTGCCGTGTTGTATGGTTTTATCTCTTTATTTATAGAGTTAACAAGGCTTTATGGTGTAGTTGTACTCGTGACTTCGTGAGCGCGGCCTATTTAAGCCTCAGTTCCTATTCTAATTCCAAATAATAATAAAAATTATCCCCAATAAAAAACAAAAATAATAAACATGACAATTGTAATTTACAATGACATAATTCAGGGTACATTTTTGTGCTAAGAATGTTAGGGCACCTTTGACTAATTATTATAAGGACTAGCCTTGCGGTAGCATTTCCCCTCTGCCACGGTATAAGCACAATTGATCTTGTGCATTTACATTCAATTTTACACCTTATCACTAAACGAGACAGCCTATAATTGCGAAATAATAACTTCGAACTTAGAACGTTTGGGGTTCACACGAGACTACTTTTCATGATTTTTAACATTCAAAATTAGAATCTAAAGTTATGGGGAATAAAATCCAAAGTTGCGGATTTCATGTTACCTCGCCCCCCGCAAAAAGTGGCAGAAATGTTTGTTAGTAGAATTACACGCGTAACCAGTCCACATATAAATAGTCAAAGTAGGGCACCAATGTTCTCCAATGCACGTTTGGCGTCAATTGTAACCAGCAATGGGTAGTCATAGTAGACAATACCCATGCCACCTTCATGATGGTAAAGTATACTGTCCTCTCTTTTCTTAATTTTTTTTGCAATAGGTACCTATTATAAAAGGTGGCTTTAATATATTATTGTACTCTTAGTGTGCAAAACAAAAATCCTTTGACTATTTATATGTGGACTGGTTACGCTTGTAAATCTACTACCAAACATTTCTGCTACTTTTTGCGGGGGGCGAGGTAACATGAAATCCGCAACTTTGGATTTTATTCCCCATAACTTTAGATTCTAATTTTGAATGTTAAAATCATGAAAAGTAGTCTCGTGTGAACCCCAAACGTTCTAAGTTCGAAGTTATTATTTCGCAATTATAGGCTGTCTCGTTTAGTGATAAGGTGTAAAATTGAATGTAACTGCACAAGATCAATTGTGCTTATACCGTGGCAGAGGGGAAATTCTACTGCAAGGCTAAGTCCTTATAATAATTAGTCAAAGCAAAAATCTAATTTGATTTTAATTTGAAGCAGCAATTTATGTTAATAGTAATTAAAAAAAAAGATGCAATCATCAAAATCTCTGATACTCTCATCATGTAGCTGCCAATTATAGCCAGAAAAAACGCAATTTCTTCCTTGTCTCTAGTTTTATACAGGGTGTAGCAAAATTTCCTAGTCTTATTAAAATGGGTGGTTTAGACCAACAACTTTCACTATGGAGACAACAATGTTTTCTCGATGTTGGCTCCATAGTGAATGTTGTTGATCATTTTGATAGAGGGTGTTTTATTACACCCTGTATACGTTGTATATCATTCTATGTAGTATATCATGACAATGATTATGTAACCAAATTTTTAACTGTTCGAGCTGCCTGCAACATGCATGCAAATAATAATTATCATGCAACATCAATTTCCGTGGGGTAACGGAAATATTTACTACAATGTCAGGGGTACAATTATATTTACATGCGCCTGCGCATAGTAATGTGGCCAGTTCGACCGTTACTGTCAATGATAATGTTCATATTGAGTAGATGGTCCAGGTCATAATGTTGGTAAAATATTTCGGCAGATAGGTTTATGATCAAAACATTAGGATTATTTTGTTCCATATTTTTTACTCTCTTTTCTTTTATTTGTTTTGTCTTAATAAAGACTGTATGAATTTCTTTTGTATTACCTTGTTTTATTATATAGTGAGCCACCTGTCCTCCTTTTTGGTTGTTGTTGTTTAACTCTTCAATTCATTCTTTGCCATCCATCTTTTTATGTTTCTGCACACTGAAAAACGTTCCTGATCCGGAATGTTCCTGATTACTTACCAAAAAGATAATATCCCTATTATTATAAATAGTTCAGGTTTGGTCCACTGTAAATTGAGGACTCAAAAGAAAAACATTCAGCGTAATTTGATTTAAAACAGCGAATGCAATCTTAGACTACTTATATAGGGACCAGCCTTGCGGTAGCATTTCGCCTCTGCCACGTTAAAAGATCAATTAATCAAGTAAATTTACATACAATTTTATACCTTATCAACGGAACAGCCTATAATTGCGGAACAATAACTTCGAACTTATCACGTTTGGGTTTCACACGAGACTACTTTCATGATTTTTAACAATCAAAATTAGAATCTAAAGTTATGATGAATAATATCCAAAGTTGCGGATTTCATGTTAGCTCGCCCGCTAAAAGTGGCAGAAATATTTGGTAGTAGAATTACACACGTAACTCGTCCATCATATAAATAGTCTTAGAATGCAATAGATAAGCTAATAATGGCTAATAGCCCATTCGCCAGATATTAATAATCCATCATTAATGAATAGAGGAATGTAGGTATTGAACTGTTAGATTTGTCGGTTCTGCATTAGCTATTCTCTGCTCTAGGAAATTGATTATTATTCAGCCAACCTGTTCCATTGCGTGATGCATTGTTGTTCCGTTTGTTTTAGCTTCCTAATTAATCACTTGTTGATCGTCGATACTTTTAATTAGACTAGGTCATGACATGACATTATAGTGAGTCATGATCGCGCGGCAATTATGATGCTTCCCATAGGTAAACGCAGGGCCGAGCCATATTTTGCTGGTTTTTAGAAGCTATCTTCTCGTTATTTGAAAAACATACAAATTAATGAAAAATATAGCAATGATCTGGGCCTTATTTGTTATAAAGCAGGTATATTACTTATTTTTCTATAAAATACATAATTATGAAACCTGTGTTCAAAGGAAAGCCTAAATATTGGAAAAATCTGTATTATTTGTATCTACTTTATATGTTGAAGTCACTTTCACAAAACTACTTTTTTTAAAGTAAATTTTTTAAGACCATTATTTAATGAGTTAATTATAAAATTTGGTGCGAATTCTTATGATTTTCGAATTTGATTTCCTTGGATAACAAGGCACCACAGTGATATAATGAAGGACAAGCCAGTCCAAAAATTACGTAGCTTAGTAGACGTGAGGTGGCTCCGAAAGGGTCAAGGTCGTTCGGTCAGGGAAACCTCTTAAAAGGAAATGTGGGTGCCATTTAGTACATGAAAACGTATGATCCCCTGTTTCCTCCCTGTATAATGACACAAGCAAACATTTTTCTATTAGTCAATCTATGTTACCTCTGTCATGTCCCTAAGTTTTGATTTTTTCCATAAATTAAATACTATACTATACTCATATTTTTAACAAAAACTTCTGATATTTTAATAGATATGTATAATGTCCTCTTTCATTGGAATAATTTAATTTAGTTCAAATTTTAAAATTAAAGTGTCTAAGATTTAATAAATTTATCATTAATATTTACCTACATTTTAAACTAATATAATGTTACAATGTGATACATTTTATTTTATTTTAATATTATAACTAATATATTTTTACCAGTATTTTAAATTGAAATTGATTTGAGTTTTGTTGTATTGAATTGTTATCTGGCTAATTTATATCACAATAATTTTGTTATAAATGTTTAAATATTATCTATTTTGTGAAATAAAATTGATAAAGTGATGTTCAAATAATTTAATCTAATAGTGTAACATATTTTAATCCTTTACTTTATCTCATTTGTCTGACTGTTGATACATACGAAAGCTGTGTATACCTTTAAGTGATGTATTCATAAGACCTAATGCTCATGTATTTTTAAACCTTTAATCAAATTTGTGAATGTGTCGTTGGTGTACCTAATAAACTATTAAACTATAAGAACTAGAAACCTTATAAATGATTAAAATTTTTTCAGTGGTCCCTTTCATGGCCTATGACGCCGTCGGTAATAGATGCCAAATCAGTCTACACGATGTTATAATGATTACATTTTTAGCTTTGAAACTTAAGGTGACTGCAGAGTTGTCAATTTCATACAATGATGATTATGATGAATATTTTATGTATAGTAAAATAGTTTAGAAAATGTAGATGCCGCGTCACAAATAACATTTGCAGTTTATAATATATTTACGAAGATGCCTGCCCATGCTGCAGAGCCCGTCGCCACATAATGTACAGTGGGTACAATACATGCCTCGAAATTGAAGCATGCAGGTTTCCTCACGATGTTTTCCTTCACCGAAAAGCCAGTGGTGTTACAAATCGTACATAAATTCCGTAAAACTCATTGGTACGAGTCGGTCTGGTCGGGGATCGAACCATCGCCTCCTGCACGGCAGGCAAGGTTACTCGCCACTGGACCACCACGGCTTTTTGTGTGTCTAGTAGGTAATAAAAATCATTTTCTACTTGCATAGACTCGATTGTATTATCGTGGTATGGACATTTGAGAGAGAGAGAAGAGATGAGTGGCATACTACAAGACGAATGTTAAATATGAATGTGGATGGCTGCATGAAGAGAGGACGACCAAAGAAAAGATGGATGGATTGTGTGAAAGATGTCATGTGTAAAAGAGGTGTGTGCGCTGAAATGACGGCTAAAAGAGATGAATGGAGGAAGACGAAATATTGCGCCGACCCCAATTAATGGGATAAGGACCCTTTGGGGTATTTAAGAACCTTGGAACTAAGAGGGTTGCAACAACGGCTACTTTTAGCTTTCATGATTAAAAACAAAATTTTAAACTAAGAGTCTACCCATCAAACTGAATAACTTTTACTATGGGAGCAAACCAATCGGAGCTGAGAAAGAAATCGTTGTTGCATACATTTGACTCTTAGTTTAAAAGGATGCAAATGATATCAATTTCACCTTGTAGATCCATAATTATCTTGTCAGTAACAATAGTCTTAAAACTATGTTAGTTCACAAATAAATATTAATCACATTAAATAAATTACACATGAAAAGTGGTGTCAAGTGGTGATAGGCAACTAATTATGTTTTTGTTGGAACATAATTATGAATTTTTATTTGAAAGAAAGACTACTATTAATTTCAAATAAAATTTATTCATTTCAAATAAAAATTCATTCATTCATTTAAATTACGAATAACATTATTGTTCCAACAAAAATTGATACTAACCAAATAGAAAAAAATAACATTATTTATAGACCAACATAAATAACTTTAAACCATAAACTTCAAAGGTTTAAAAAGCTTTAAAAACTTTAAGTTTTAACTATAAATTATGGCAATAATTATTATTATTTCGAGGCATGTATTGTACCCACTGTCCATTATAAGTGGCGACGGGCTCACTCCCTGTCACACTGGACAGAGTTTCAGTACTACTGGTGAAACGTGGATGTTCTGAGGATTCAGAATATCTCTGACTACCCCCTCGGGGAATATAGTCGTGGGCATATGCTTATAAATTATGGATCTAGAATTATTGTTATACAGGGTACTAATATACTGACGGTTATTATCAGGTCATCAAACTGCACAACTTTCTCTATGGGACCAATATCGAAAGCGCAAAAAAAATTCTGCTGTCCCAATTTTGGCTCCAGTATATTTGTACTTTTGGTATAGAGCAACAGATTAGATGTGTAGTTTAATTGTCTGGTCATCTCTTTAAAAATTGTCAGCATATAAAGAAGGTTACACAGAACATTATAAGAGGGGTTAGAAATGCAAAGTAGCGCTTTTGCTTCGGAGACGGCTGCCGCCACTTGTCTTCCCGCTCACGCTGCTGCAATTACTCATGCCCTCTCTCTCGCACCACGCCGCGCGCCTTATGGTGTTATGCAAATCATTGCATAACCTGTGGCAGCACGTTCCACGCCTACTTTGCACTTCTAGTCCCTTTTATAATGTTCTGTGGAAGGACCCTATATAGCTAGATCCTTTGTGGAGTAGGTATAATAAGCCTGTAGAATCCCACTGCAGGGCAAAGGCCTCCTCTCACGAATAAGGGTGGCCATACTCCACCACGCGGGCCCAGTGCGGGGTGGTGGTGGCAAGTTAGTGGTCAACTTGCCGTCAGAGTATTTTCAAGCCGCCTTAATAGGCATCTGACCTGGCTTAACGAATAACAACGCCATCTGACGGAACTATCCGAGACCAACTGCTTAACGTGCCTTCCGAAGCACGGAAAGCCCGAGATGAAATACCACTTAACGGTCACACATCCAAAGACTGACCGGACTTGGCGTTGCTTAACTTTGGTGATCGTTTCCAATACCGAAGCTCCACTACGCCAACGAGCGCTTCTAGGTAGAGAAGGTATACCTATGGATTTTATTTATATCGTAAATTGGTTATTTGACAATTGTAACGGTAAAATAATAAATATATTAGATATAGTAGCTTATAGGTTCACAATATTCATACAATATGTTTTTTGCATTAAAATAACTTGTAAATATTTTATTATTGAAAATAATTAAATAACAGTTTTTTTTATCTGTGGATTTCATAAATTTAAACGCGGGCGGACATGATTGAGCATTGTGTGACGTCACATTTCAAACAATAACACATCATGTGAGTTGAAGCGTCGTAGTTAGCTTTACTTTGTTTATTGAAATATGACGTCATTGCTAGAAGTGTCACGTGATCGGCTATTTCGCGCGAATCTCAAATTACTGAATGAAAAATATTGTTTTTTTTCGAATAAATAACGCTTTTTAATAATTTAAAATATCTTTCCGAAAACTGGCTAATAGCCAATTCTGAAGGACCAAAACAACGCAGCGCTATTATTCCTCAATCCATCAAATTGTTCAAACTTCGCACAATTTTCAGGAAAGACAAGAGATGAAAATGATAAAACGGTAGGTGTTAGTAATAATAAACGAACAATGCCTTATAATTTGCAGATTCTACACGATTCGAGATACAAACGATAGTCATCCAATGATAAACAGACAAACTGGCGAATCTAATAGCTCTTCTGCGGACTCTGACCGTCTTTCATAGAAAATTTATGATTAAGAGGAAGTACCTGCGAGCGCACTCAAGCGTGAATGAATGAATGAAATATACTTTTATTTGCACAAAAAACACAGGATACAGCATAGAAAAAAAAACAAAAACGGTAATGGTACAAATAAGGAGGTCTTATTGGTAAAAAGCGATTTCTTCCAGACAACTTTAGGAAATTTAAACAAAGAAAAAGGGTGGATGCTATATAAAATAAATAATAAATATCAGAAATAAAGGAGAAACCGAAAAAACAAATACATTTCATAATAATAGACACATATATATTTACATATATAAATATATACACACGCATAAATATACATACTACAATATACAAAAAGAAAAATGACTATTACACAAACACACATACAACCACTGCGACTGTTTTGCTGCTGTTTTGTTGCGTGCTGCATACATACGGAGTTTGATCCTATTTTCAATATAAACCAATTCAAGTCAATGAAATATTTAAACACGATCTATAAACTAAAATCTCTTTGTCCGTGGTTTTCAGATTTCTGTTAAAATATAGTAAAATATAGTTTCCTACATTTTAACGAAAATTAAACAAACCACAGAAACAGATAGTTTTTAGATTTTGTTTAAAAATTTCATTGTTTTTTCCATCCGTTATTTTATTTTAATATTGTAAATTACATTCAACCGATAACCATTTGTACCCTTACGTTCTTTTTATTCGGTTTTTGTTGTTTTATGTTTTGGTGTGCAACTAAAGAATATTTTAGGTTATGTTATTCAAATTAGGTACAAATTTATAAAAATGGTTTATTAACTAAACAAAATTATTCAGTTAATATTCAAATCATAATTAAAGAATTAAACTTTGTTTTATTAGAGGATGGACCTTTTCTTATAAATAATACATTTACGACTTTTTGTTTTAACTAATAGTTTTGTTTTTTAATTGTAATATAATAATTATGATTTATGCTAATAAAAAAGTTATTCATATAGATTGCTATTGTAATTGATCCTGAGTTCGTCTGGCGCACCCTGGGCAGTCAGTCTCGATACGACTATAGCAGACTAATCTTTCAACTAAAGCATGAGTGATTTCCATTCGAATAAACTCATGTTGACACGAAAAGAAGATTGTAATTGCTTAATTTATAATGTACAAAATTGCAATACACTTGGGTTAAAATAAAACCGGTCAAGTGCGAGTCGGGCTACTCGCGCACCGAGGGTTCTGTACAACACCACAAAACATAATATTTAACTTACAAAAAAGTTTTGTTTTCTCCGGGACCTTCAGCGCGAGACCGACTCACACTTGGCATGTTTTTATTATTTGTTGTTATACAGTAGAGTTTGTTCTATAAATACACCAATTTTGACGCTTGTATGTATTACCGTTTTTACGATAGAGCGAGATGAAAAACGTTGACAAACTAGTTTCTTGTATGAGGACGCCTCTAAATTTTTTATTTTTTGTTAACAAATCCGCTGTTATAACGCATATTCTGTGATTGTAATTTCAACTGTCTAGCTATTACGGTTCAAAAGTAACAGCCCTAAATAGGTAGGAACGATGGACCGATGGACAACGTAGGCCTTGTAATAGGGTCCTGTTTTCACCCTTTGGGTACGGAACCCTAAAAATGTCATCCATTGTATAATGTTACATTCCATCTCTGTACATTTTCATCTGTGACAATAAAAAACCTGAAACCTAAATGGAGCGCGTTAACGGTTATATCCTCTTAAATATATTTTATTTACGTCCGTACTTGACTGACGGACGTCTAATTTACATCAGATACAATTGTATGGGGCTAGTAAGACTTGACAAGTGATAGTTTTGTTGCCAAGTCGCTAATGAGTAACATTAATTTGTTCGTTGACCTTGAAATGGTTAGAACCCATTCATAAATAGTATTATATGAGTGTAGAGGTAGAGTAGAGGTAACACCTACTATGGATATCATAGGGTACCGAAAGGCATTTAATAGCTTCATTTTTCCACTTTTTAATAATTTCAGACTTATTTATATCAAAAAAGGGTTAAATTGAGTAAATCTGGGTTTTAAAGATGTAACAACAAATTATTTATAGTGTGGAATATTAATGACACAGCTAGGAGCTGGGTTGTAATATGTTACAACTTGCCCCACAAATTTGTTACTCCAATTTTCAACTTATCAAAATTTCTCAAAAATAAAAACGTAAGAAATTAAACAAAAACATAAATTAAAAGCTAAATATATTAATGTTCTATGTAGAATACGAAAATCAAAATGTACGTGAAATATATTTTTTTTTAATTTTGCTCGAAATGGGTTCATGACCTCTCATTTGAGCTGTCCTTCGGGGCACTATCAATACTTACACAATGCCTCGGGTTATAAGATGAACTTTGATCCTACACTTAAATCAAAAAGGATAAAAATTCGCGTTAAAAATGGAGTGTTACTACTTACCTCTGTTACAACAAGCCCCAGTCTTCCCTACTTATGTTAGAAAAACTCTTTGGTACATGGCACACCACCCGTGCGGATTCGAATCTGGACTGCAAGATTTCCATAGATCTCCGCAACGCGCCACCGACGCTCTAAACGCGGGTCTATATTAGAATCCATAATTGAAAATGCCTATATTGAAAACCCTTAACACTCAAAACAAATAATCATTAAAATTCATATGGATTTTCAAAATATGATTATTAAAGTTATGCAACTTAAGGGACACCCTCTAAACGCTCTTCTGAAGCTTGAACTCCATTAAACAGTACTGTTAACGTAAAATATATTGTCAGAAATAGTGTGCAATAAGTGGACGTGAGCCGTTGTACTAGACTAATACTAACACAAAATATCTTGCCACTAAGAAAAAGATAACATATTGCCAACGACTAGAAAAGCAATTAATTATATCAAAACAACCGAAGCAAATAGCTGAAAAGTTGTAATTCAAATATTAATTCTAGCATCCAATGCAAACATCATTCCGGTGGCAAATATGTAACTGTAACATGACTGTGTGCGTGTTTAACAGACAATCGAGCACACAAAGTTTCAATTATTATACTGAAGGTAAGGTTGACAAAAGAGAATGACGAAGATAATGCTTCATCATTAATTAGGGAGATAATAAGATCGGAGATTTCGGGGAAGGGAAACAAAGGGCTTTAGGTATAACAAATGCTTAGAAGAACTATACAAACTAAGCTAAGGTAATTAATTCTTAGATAAAATCAGATCAGATAATATTACCTATATTTGGTGAAAGAAAACTGCATTCGCTGAAAATGAAATTCTAATGCGTATGTGAACTTTGCCAATCCGCATTGGGTACGCGTGGTTGACTAACGACAATACACTCTTTCTGAGGGTAGGCCTGTGCCCTGCAGTGGGACATATATGGGCTGATAATTATGACGATGAATATAGCGCGTTGCAGAGAGGCGCGCTCTTTCAATCACGAGGGTCTTGGATCTAAATTTCGAATTCGCAAACATAATATATCAAACAGGTTTACTAATTTATGACCTATTTAACTAACATTATGACACAGAAAACTGTACCAAATAGAACTAAAAATGCCATAACACATAGGATTTTCAAAGCCACGATTAGGTAGCAGCGGGTGTGACGTCACTGATAAGGATGCCTAGTAATAACGACTGCTCTCAAACAGTGATGAAAAACGTCTTGTGAGAACACCTGCATCAGCTGAAAAAAAAAGACGGTAACCCGTGACCCAGTAGTGGAGGCAATATAGTAGACGATGTTGATGAATGAATAATGCGGTCCAACAGACACGATTCGCAATCGAAAACTCACAAAAATAACACGACCAAAGATGAAGAATGCATCCTTACCGTAATCGACGTCATCGCCGGCGGGGACAGCCGCGAACTCTGTCCACTCCTTTTCTCCTGGCGTCTACAGACGCTACAAGCACATCCCAGGCCAATCCACCGCGTAGCCCCAGCAAGTTCCTCTGTCGAGAACCATATCCATTTTGGGTGACTCTAGGTCGGTTGCTTAAGTTCACTGGTTTGGTAGACCCTTCGTGGTCCCTAAAATTGTCCGCTGTAATAAGCAGTAGCTGCTCCCTGAGCAATGATGTCATTGTCAATTAAAAAAAATTAATGATGACGAGGAATGACAAGAGTCAAACCCTAGTATAATATGTGTGTTGTACTATTATGTGAGAATCCTTAGATGACTTGGGTCAATCGACAAGTCTAGACTTTCAATCGCTCAAGTAAACATGATTTTGAGCATTCATTCAATTGAAGTAGAGAGTCCGTCAACACACAATAGTTACAATAGGACTCAACCGTTCGACCAAGGTTCAATGGTTTACAAATAGATGAATGAAATTGCGGCTTTTGACACGCCTATGTGATGCAACAAAAATATAGGGTCCTTCTTAATATGCTGACACTTTTATAAGGGGATGATAAGACCATCAAATTGAACAACTTTCTCTATGGGACCAACATTGAAATCACGGAACAAAATCAGCTTGTTCCATTCAAAACCTTCTCGAGCCAAATGTATGGGACAGTCGATTTTCTTTTCGCAATTTCAATGATGGTCCCATAGAGAAAGTTTTTTTTTTATGGTCTGATCAAACCCTTAAAAAGTGTCAGCATAATTATTAAGAAGGACCCTGTATACAAGTCGGTTGGACATAGTTTTCCTGTAAGAGCCCTTATGAAAATTAGGAGGATTCCTATTTTGGTTTCATAAATTATAATAACGAATATGAAATATTCATCAACGACCTAAAGCCGGTTGCTTACTATTATTCCCTTATTTTCAATAGACATTGGATTCGTGAAGAGGTGACATATTGCGCTAACCCCAAGTGATGGGATAAGGGCTGGAAAACAATATTCTGCGGTCGCTTCGTCATCCCAATAGAAAGTTTCACCAATTTGCCGCAGTAAAAGCATTTGATCTTGGCCGTAGTATGGTCCTATCTATCCTTACTAACTCACTAGTCAATTATGGAGACATCTTTTAAAGGGATCATAATCTCAATAAATTTAACTGTACCTGTGTTACTATCGTTATGTGCCAATGAGCTAATCATATCTGCCCGAGAATTGAAAACCGATGGGGAGTGCGAGTTCTAGAATGGAGACCACAAAATAACAGGCGTAGTGGAGGATACCCTCCAGCTCGCTAGACCGACGACCTGAGAAAGGTAGCGGGGAAAGACTGGATGAGGAAGGCCGGGGATAGAGTTATGGCGCGCCTAGGAAGAGGCCTATGTTCAGCAGTGGAGGATGACAGACTGATGATGATGACTATTGTTGTAACTTATTTCTGAAAACTTGTGCCTAAAATTAAGTGAGACGCGTTCACTTCTTTATCTTCGATCAATTACTTTTATATGATTCAATGAACTACCAGAGTTGTCATCCTATGAAATTTTACTTTCACAAAACACTTTTATTTTCATCCCTGTTTCTGCCACCAGTACACATGAAAGTAAAATATCATTTCACCAGACCTATTTACCAAACCGTAAAGTGCGTAACGCCAAGTTTTTTACAAAACATTCATCCGCTTCACAACATTGCACCTTAAACAGACGAAGCACGGAAACTAATCGCTAACCACCCGTCGGGAAAGAAAAGTGTACAGCAAATAAAACTGAATACGAACATACACGAAGTAGATGCAAAAAAAATATCACACACACAACCCACTGAAGTCATTGCAGCGTGACGGTGGATAAAAATCATCAACAGTGCATTCAGGGACTCATTGACGAACTAACCACCGATGCAGGTGGTGCGGTATAAGGCGTGACCTACAAATGGATTTGAAAACGTGTGCTAAAGAAACAGTGTGTTAGTGTTACAATACAGTGTTCAATATGGCTGCTGCCGCTTTCTTGATCGCCGCAGCGATCCTGGGACATGCTAGGGCTGGTGTAGTTGAACTCAATTGCAGTGATAATTCTACGTGTATAGATAATATGGCAAAGGAGTTCATGAGGAGTATAAGACAACAGAAGACAGTGAGGTTATTCGACGTGCTTACTGTGGAGCCGCTAGAGAGGACGAGACAGGCGAGGTCACACGAAGGTGTGTTGTCCAGGTTCCTGCAAAGTCACGCCTTTACCTTTGACTGGAATGATTACACCTTCAAGTTATGGAAAGCTCAGGATAAGAACGACGCCTTGGATTTAGAGGTGTATGAGAGCAGAACCGCTAAAGGTTAGTAAAGATTTAAAAATTATAATAACCCAATTAGCTTTAATCATATTAAGTTAAATGATCTCAATCATAACAATATTTAAAGACTGTAAACATTAACTGCTAATGAAAGTAGAAATAGCCATTTCAATATAGAAAAGATTCTAAAGAAAGGAATAATCCAAAAAGGAGAAGGCCTTGAACCTAAATTAAGTGTAGATTAGTAACGAATTAGATAGCGGGTAATAATACATTTATGTTATTGTTTTCAATCAGAAAACAATAAAGAACCAATTTAATGGTCCGATGTAAACGGCCAATTTAACGGCCTTGTAACCTCTGTAGTTAATCTGCCTGCAAAGCTGTAGGTCACTGTTTCAAATATCGTATTGCATGAGGCAGATACATGTGTCATAAATATTAATTATGTTACCCTGTCTATAAATGTACTATCGATTCAAGTATTATAGTAGCTAAATATTTATATAAGTCCAGACTAGATCCTATAACGAAAATAGATAATTTATATGACAGCGTCCATGATATTTTGCTATTCATATAGTTTCTGTCGATCGCGTATTTGATATGCACTTAATTTATTCGTAAGGCGTGTCAAAACACATCATTATCATTTAGATTATGCAGCCATTTGAAAGCATATTTTGTTAGTTTGATACGTCTAATTATTAGTCTGAAAGATAATGGGTCCATGAATACTATAAATTATTATAAATGGAATAAACATTTCATTTGTTAATTATTATTAAGAAAATGCAATGTTTCTGTCAACCCGAAAATGGACTATGGACATGAGTTTTGACTTTTAGGAACTTGAATTCTGGGTTTGAAGAAAGTAAACATAGTGAGTCTGACCATCCCGAAAGGGATTATGGTCGTAAGTTTATGTATGTATGTATGTATGTGAACATAGTGAGTAATGCTTAATACTTAATAGGCTTTCTATCTTTCAATTTCTAAAAGTGGCTTAAAATTATCACATGCCATTAAGGATAGAACTTGGGCAAGTGTTAGTAAAATGATATCATCCAAATCGGTCCATTTTTTTCTATCGCATGTTAAACACGGCGTCTTAAAAATATAATAATAATAATTTGCATAACCATATTACTAAAACTTACTATTCCAATTGTATATTCTATCGTACAAACGAGATTTCTCTAATTTCATTATCGATATTTTTATTCCAAAATGTGCATTAATGACGGGAAAAAATCGGATCGGATTTATTGGAAAGATCGTTTTTTTGTATTGCTAACTGCGCTATTTGTAATTACTTCGAGCTGTCATAACATTACTTTGAATGTTTTGTAACACGACACGACTTTATTTGTAGGAGTCGCGCTGCAATTCTGACGGAGTACGGACGCGCGTGCGTATCGACGCGTTGGGATTGCACGTGGCTCCTCCATTTTGTGAACTCTTTTGTGTTTTAACCTTAAAACAATCACTTGAGATTATAAACTACTTACATTGGCAAAACTGCCACTCTAGACTTAATAAATACTACTGATCATTTTCCTTGATATACTATCCACATAACGAGACATTGGCTGAATTGTGATAACACATCGGATGCCACTAAACAAAAATTGAATTGAATTGACTTTATTTGTAGCTATTATTGCAGTTGGTTTGTATTTCTATCATATTAGTCTATATTACAATGTGTATATAAAAGCAAATACGTGCATATCACAATTTAGCCAAACTCCCCGTACATCTTGCATGATGTCATTTGGGTATTGTAAATTTATTTTTTAAAAAATATTTTAACAACCATCTCTGAGAATAAATAAATCTCGCACACAGGAATATAGAACTTACAGCATCGTCTCAAACGTTAGCTACTATACTTTTTATTATGGAAACCATCTAGCAACATCCATCACCAAACTTGATTGGGATTCAAAACAGGACCTCCAGGTTTGGCAGTCAGACGTAGTAACTATAACAAAAACCAGGTCGTCAATAGTGGTGATCATTGTGAATGCATGCATGGAGATGGGACCATAAGAAAACCGGTCCAATTCGAGTCGGATTACTAGCTCACCGAGGGTTCTGTAACACCCTACCACAAAACAAAATAACATACAAAAGCTTTGTTTTCTCCGGGACCTTGAGCGCGAGACCGACTCACACTTGGCCTGTTTTTATTCTTTGTTGTTATACTGTAGAGTTTGTTCTATAATCACACCAAATTTGACGTTTGTATGTATTACCGTTTTTACGATAGAGCGAGAAGAAAAAACGTTGAGAAAAACTAATTTCTTGTTTGATGCCATTAATTTTTAAATTTTAGACATTTTTATTATTTCTTAACAAATCCGCTGTAATAACGTATATTCAGTGAAAATTTCAACTACCTAGCTATTACGGCTCAAAAGTTACAGCCCTAAATAGGTAGGACGGACGGACAACGTAGGCTTAGAAATAGGGTCCTGTTTTCACCCTTTGGGTACGGAACCCTAATTATCATTATTGATTCGGCCTGTTCCTATTCTGACATTACAGTTACCAGACATGATAAATAAGTCAGTAGATCTGAACTAATAATTCAGCATAAAATCAACACTTGATCAAAAAGCAACGTTCATACTGCCAGTAAATAACGTATAATAAATAAGTCTTAATGACCAATAAAGACATGCTTGGGCGAGCACTTCATATTTCTACTAAGGCTAGGCTACACTGCAATACTTATTCAAGCTATATAAGGTGTTACAAAAGTAAAAATAAATATTTCAAACTTTTAAGGGGGTTGTTTAGACCATCAAACTGACAACAACTTTCACTACGGGACCATCATCGAACTCGTGAAAAAATAAATCAGCTGTCCCATATATTTAGCTCGAGTAGAACTCTAGTTTAGTATGGAACATCATTTTTTTTTTCGCGATTTCGATATTGGTCCCATAGTGAAAGTTGTTCAGTTTGATGGTCTCAGCCACCCCCTTAAATGTTTATTTGTATTTTTGTAACACCTTGTAGATAATCTAGATGGTTTAGATAATTCAGCTTGATAATCTAGAATCTCCTCCTTATTTTTTGAAAAATCGAAGAATATACTATGCTGGCTATGAGTTTTTTTTTTAATTGCAATTTAAAGTTGAGCTTTAATTTAAATATTTACTTCTTCCCAAAAATTTATGAGTCGACAAAACCAAACTAGATTTTACTTGCAAGCACCTAATTTTGATAGAACCGTACTACGTTACAAATTAAAATTTTAATTTAATTTAAAGGCCAAAAAATGGACATCAAGACCAATCACTTTTTTTATTCAAACTAAATGCTGACTTTTGAGATTTTTCAAATCAAACATTAAAAATTTCAAAAAAAAATTCCTATGCGGCCAAGAATGTTTTTTGG
The DNA here is from genome assembly GCA_963924505.1 of Agonopterix alstromeriana. Taxonomy (NCBI): domain Eukaryota; kingdom Metazoa; phylum Arthropoda; class Insecta; order Lepidoptera; family Depressariidae; genus Agonopterix; species Agonopterix alstromeriana. The sequence goes on from OZ004682.1 coordinate 8,739,805, forward strand.
GGGCTGAGGAGATAGCAAAATACCCCTTCTATCGGTTATTTTAGTTTGGAAAACAATGCACCAAACACCTTGTATAACTAGATGATTCTAAATTCAGTTAGAGTTACCCTGTAGCATAAACCGTCTAGTCACAGTAGTTCGGTAATTAGTTCTGGTACCGATTCTTTCTCTGGTACAGTTTCTGGTAAATTTTTTTGTCTTCATAGTCCAAGACCGATCCATACTAATATTTAAAATGCGAAAGTAGTTTTGTATGTTGTGTAAATATTAAGAGCGTTTGATCGTCGACATACTCCTCTAAAAAAATCATCTTGTTTATACGAAAGGCCCGTCTTGAAAAAGTTATTCCACGCAGACGGAATCGCGTTTAACGGCTAGTCGTTTTATAATTGGTATATGGTATAAAAATGTTTCTTTGAAAATACTGTTGAATTTTGTGTACCTAATTGGCATATTATTTTCAGTATTGAATAGATTGAAAATAATCTGAAAATAATGATGGCAAAAGAATACATTTCAAATATATTTTATCTTTACAAACAAAATAAGGAAGGGGAGGAAAAATGTTTGGATACTTGATACGACACAATTTCTATAACTGTACAGGGTGTTAGGGTAAACAGTTGCATTACTTTAAAGGGTGATTGTATCCATGATACTGAACAACTTTCCCTAAGAAACCTACAGGAAATTCGCAAAAAATTCCATACTAAATGCAATTAACTGATGGAACATTTTTGTATAAAAATCGATTTTTTTTCTTGCGAATTTCCTGTAGGTTGGAATTTCGTTCGAACTCTCTAGCGGAAAAGATACAGAACTGGCGAAGACTTGAACGACAAGAGAGTCTAAAATAAGTTGATGAAGAAGGTAATGAATAAAGGTTTCTTATGCTGTATATTTAATTTAAAAAAAAAACTTGCATTATCAATATGCTAAAGGCACAGGTCCGGCACTTCAAACAACGTCTTAGATTTGACATGATGATTCGCACATGCGTACTTTGCGCAAATTGTGCATGACATATGTGTAGCGTTGACTAACCACGCATCGTATGAACATCATTATACATTTTGTTACTTTTAATAGTTAATTCAGTTATTTGAAATAGTATTTAAGCTAAAAAATCACTGAGAATGTGAATTTAGCCTTATTTTCTAACGTTTATTATTACTGAGATAATAAAAATATAATATTTTTTATGTAGTTAAATCCAACGGGTGCGCGCACCTGACTGCATTCCCTTGCTCGGCTCCCCTCAAGTTTCCACTCCAGTGTGAGATGAGGTGGGGTAACTGAAGTCAGAGGGGGGCAGGGAGTGGCCGTTCTATATGTAGAACTATATACTATTACCTATTCTGTGCTAAAGGTGAGCCTTGCTAGGTAAAATTAACGATAGTTGAAACAATATTTCTTAGTACCCCAAAAGTGATTATGGCTATAATTGTATGTATGTTTTGTATTCGCATTTAGTTGTTCAGGGTAACGCGGTTATTATTTATATCAACATTAATTTATTTCAACGGCTTCTTAGAGAGTTTTTTAAATTGTGTGAATTCCTGATATTTAGGCAGTTTTAATAACATTGATTTTTCGTATGATATCTTTCTTTCGTGGGCCCTCCGCCCATATTTTGACACAAATTAACTATAAAATTATATTTGTGGTTATAATCTACTTATTTTTATTCTGTCAGTCTGTGGTTATAATCTACTAATTTTTATTCTGTTAGTTGCAAAATTTATATAGTCAATTAAATGAAATTGATAGTAGTTTCTCTATCTGTGTTATTTCTTTTTTCAGTTTCACAGCTTTGCATAAATGCTTTGATTTCTAATACAAAACACTGATAACTTCACTATCGGAGATTCTGCTACTTCTCAGAATTTTTAGTTTATTTAAGTGGTATCCTCGACCGAACGACCTTGACCTTTTCATAGCCGCCTCTCCTCTACTAAACTACATCATTTTAGTAGGTATACCTATTTTTGCCTGGATTGTTCTTCATTATGTCACCGTGGTGCCTTTTAATCCAAGGAAATCTAATTCGGAAATTGAAAGAATTTGCACCAAATTTAGAATCTATCTAATTAACTCGTTACACATAGGTCTTAAAAAAATGTACTTCATAGCATTGTAAGATCTTAATATTGTCTACACAATGGTGTGTGTCGCAAGTAAAAGTGACTTCAACTTATTATGTAGATGCACTTAATACCGATTTTTTCCAATATTTAAGCTTTCCTTTGACCACAGGTTTCATAAATGTATTTTATAGAAAAATAAGATATATACCTACTTTATAGCAAATAAAGCCCAGATTTTGAAGATCATTGCTTTAATATATACATTTTTCATTAATTTGTATGTCTTTCAAATAACGAGAAGATAGCTTTTAAAAACCAGCTATATATGGCCCTGCGTTTACCTATGGGGAGCGTCTTACGAAATTGTTGCATTTGTCTTATAACTCATTAGTTCAGTTAAAACCTTCACTATTTTTTTTTCTCACAGATTTGTTTCACATAATATTATTTTTTTAGTTATATTTTTCTGTTTGTGATTTTTTGTATTCGAGTATAAAACATTATACTAATGGATCACCATCTACTGGGTTTATTATACAATCTAGTCTAATATATCAAAATTAAATCCACTCACACACTCAATATCTCATCAGTCATCACCAGAGGTTGGATTTTCCCGGACATTCCAGGGCCGCATTGAAATGTTAATATAGACCCTCTTTTAGAAATAATGTGACAAAGAATGAAAGACGGAAAACTAATCTCCTTGGCATCAAATCTCTATGTAAACTAACAAATTAGCATAAATAAAAAAAAACCTTCAACATCATTCGCAATCAATTTATGTGAGATGTATGACTTATAGTTAAGAAATATAATGTCCGGCGGCAATTAATTTCCCACATTGCTTTAACTATGTTTAGGCAAGCTTCGTTTAGTCCGGCAACCTAGGATAAGTTATATGTTATGTACAAGATTGCCAGTCGAAGCTAAGAAAGAGTCGAAAAAAATTTCAGCCAGTACTAGCCTCTAAACCCTACACACACACATACATAATTTGTATGACACCTCACGCACACCAATCTAAGAAAGTTGGCCCGTTTCGTTTTATACGGTAGAAGCTTTAGGCCCATTCTAGACATATACTTTTTCAAGCCGGCAAAAATTAAAAATGGCTTCATGACTATCGACAGCCCAAAATCATGACGTTACTCTAACATAAACTACTGTGTGTAACATTTACTAGCATTGTAAATTTTTCACAATTTGTCGGATTCACATTTTTTACATAGGGTCCAAGTCAACATAACAACAATGCGGCCCTGGAATGACCGGCAGAATCTGACCTTAGGTCATCACATACAGGTTTTTAGAAAATATTTAATAAAAACAGAGGGTTAAAGATTTTACGGCAATTTAGTTATATATTGTAGTGTAGCAAAAGTAACAGAAGATATAGTGGCGATTACAAATGATCGAATGAAGGTTTTGGCAGTAATTTACAGTAAACTTGAAAAGCCGCAATACTTCAAGTTCTAGGGAAAATTAGTAGCTATGTATTCTATTTTTGTACGCATGTGTAAACTATACCTAACAATATTTGTGTCTATACCATGTCGGCATGTAGCTAATTAGCACAACCGATATGAAATTAATGTTCCGACTTTCATCTGAGCAATTCCGTTTAGTTGTAAGATTCGGATTTCTTTTTTTATGGTCGAACAATACTTTTAGAAGAAACTTGATTGTTTGCAATAAATCTACTACAATAATTTCTACTAGTAAACTCTTGTTATGTTATTTGTTTTTACTTTCCGTAGTATTGATTTAATCAGTGGTAGCAGTTTTATTAGCTTTCGTTTTCAGTTCCCATGTTTATTACTGAAATAGCTTTTCCCGTGACTTCGTCCGCGTGAAATTAGAATGTAGAAAAATAATTTTTAGTGAACCCATACATCCTCCGTAGAATCTATATTCCAAACATGTTTCTATCTTCAGCGGTTTAGGCTGGGCGTTGTCTGTCAGTCAATCAGTTATGTTTTAGTACTCAGACATAATATTCGAAAACGACCTTTTGCCCGCGACTTTGTCTTGTTTTATCTGTGTGTGTAATTCCATTCAGAAGTTTATGCGTGAGTCGGTCACAAATTTTCACATTTATAATAATCTGGATTCATAATATGGTTACAGCTTCGCTCCGGTCACATTCCATCCAAAAACAGGTGTTTGACGGCTTGCCGTTCCTTAACATCGGGCGTTGTAATTGTGCCTTGGCTGCACCTACGTCGGCTGCAGCAAAGGCACTTTACTCCATTTACGAGGAAACTTAAAAAATTTGCTGTCCCACACCTACATTTTGGGTCTACTATGATTGCAGTTAAGTAATAGACCAATCATGGTCTCATTTAGAAAGTTGTTCAGAGTCAGATCAGTTCTTTAAAAAACTGTCATCATATTAAGAAGGGCGCTACATATACATACATACACATTTCTCTTAAATGCATATCCTATGGATACTAAAGGGAGCAGGACCTAGACCTGCAAAGGGACATTCTGGGATTAGTGGTAGGTATATTATTTACCCACGGCTTGAAATCCACGATACTACTATTTTTTATAAAAGATTCCTCAATTCGGTATGTTACATTTTTTTTTGTCTATATTTTATATTTTTTACGGATAGAAGACACAATTTTAAGAAACAAATTAAATTTTTATTGCGATTCATCGAGTTTATCATTATAAATTAAATTTTTAAATATCTTTGATCTGTAATCTCTAAATGCAAAAATGGTGGAGAGAAAATATTTCGAACTCCATGGAGAAAAACTACTTACGGCTTTATTAAAAAAAACCTGCCTTCTCTTTTTAACTCCATGCAGGAAACAGAAACTGCAACATCATATGTCAAATTCATGTTCTTTTTCATAATGGCCAGTTATTTTAAATTGATTGTAAGTTTACCAAGGAGTTCACAGGTTTTTCAGTGACGTCACTAGACGGACCAAAAAACGACGTAATTTTTTTAAAAATATCTGTAATCCTTTAATTTTAAAAATCTCTGACTTAGAAAATATCATTATTGAGACAAAAATCTCGAAATGGTTTTCGATTCAGCCCTTCAAAAAAAAAACTTGACATACCGAATTGATGTCAATAAATAAAGCTAGCAACCATCAATCTGGATCACAGTAATCAGATCACGGATATGAATAATTCACATTATGTTCAGCGAATTAGTATCTCCAACGTCGGGAGAACACGCGATACGAGTAACTAGTCCATAAAAATTAGATATTGTAACGGTTCTAGCTGCTTTATTAATAATTGTATCCGGTTTTATATTATATTATTTAGAAAACTCGTACGTAGATAAAAAATTTGATTCGCATCGCATCGTCGTTTGTTTATTTAACTCTTTATTGTACACACGGAAATATACATGAAAACAGCATAATAGACAATTACAAAGGGCGAGCTTATCTCTAAAGAGATTTCTTCCAGCAAACCCGTGACAGAGAGAGTATACAAAGTGAGGCAGGCTCGTTTCAAATTTCGATGTGATAAAAATATCATATTTAGACCGGATTCGACCAAGCGCGAGTAAATTTTATTCTTAGTTTAAGTCCGTCCTTGTCATGTCACTTGTATTGATTTGATTGTAAACTACGAGTGAAATATATCATTGTTTGGTCGAATCCTGCCTAAACCTGGTATTTATTGGCAGCGTTCGGGAAAATTATTAGTAATTATAGTACTCTGTGGTAGTATCTTCGACGGTCCGATAGCGCAGTCGGTAGTGAATCTTCATGCTGTGCCGTGGGTTGCGGGTTCTAATCCCGCAAGAGGCAAATATTAATACGATGAATATTAATATTTTGTACCCAAGTTACGGGTGTTTGTATTCTATATCGTTGTTTAGTCATTATAATACAAGTCCAGGCTTGATTCTGGTACTTTAAATGTGACTAGATAATTTTTGTGACAATGCTCAAGTACTTATTTATCTTTACGTCCAAATCTTCGCGGATTCTCATTACGAAAGTTTTTGACCAGTGTATACTGCCGTTGATAACACACGGATCTGAGTCGTGGTCGCATAAAAGGCTGAAAGTCATCTATAGGGTAATGGAGAGGGCAATGCTCAGAGTTTCCCTGCGAGATCGGATCACAAATGAAGAAATTGGTATGAAGTACGGCAAGAGTAGGGGCACATTGCTCGCAGAATCGATAGCCGGTCGATGGGGCAGAAGAATTCTGGTGTAGGTAGCCCCCCCCCACAGGGTGGACCGACGACCTGATGAGCAGCAGGCTCCCATTGGATGAGGGTAGTGCAAGGCCGGTCGTTGCGGTGATCCTTGCGGGAGGCCTATGTCCAGCAGTGGTCGTCTATCAGCTGAGATGACGAAGCTGGTTGGTACTATAAACAATTACTTTACAATGCAGTGCAATAGTCTGCATTATTCTTTATTTATTGAATACTGAAAGAATATTCAATTTCCGAGTATATTAAACACATTTTTATGAAGAAAATTCCTTCAGCGTTTATAATTGTATGTAGGAAAAAATGAAGATCCGAAGATATTTTTATCCCGTATTTTGTTGTTGTTTACATTCCAACATTACATGTACCAAAAAATATTGGATTATCTGTGACTAAATTTGTTTCATACAACGTGTTAATGAATAAGCGCAAAACCTCATATACCTCAACTGATTTATAACAAAATAATTATATTGAAACATTAATTTCATTATTTTGATAGTTACAATTTAAAGTTATATACATTTTAAGTTTTGAGGCAAAAATGATATGTTATCATTTCAGCAATGAATGAAAGTGCTAACGTGCTCATGGATACATTTTAGGAATCTTGTTTTGGTAGTAAGTAGAGTGAGTGTGCCCGTGCGCTGGGTTGAGATAGAGTTCAGTAAATTTGAAATTTTACAAACAAATTATTTAATATTTTGAAAAAAATGACCTATGTTGAAACCATGATAATTCGATTCTGCTCTCTATTCTAAACAAACTAATTTCTAGTTTTGCGTTAATTCATTAACACGTTGTATAAACGTAGCCGCAGGCTAAATATGGATAAATATTAATAGAAAAATCAGTGAAGGCTTTTAGCTAACACGAAAAGATTATTTACAATACAAGGCAAGTGTACGAAAATGAAGCGGAAATTACTGAATTTTCGCGTTTACTGATCCGAGATATTTAGAATTTTGTTTCACATTGTTCAGTCTGAACAAACTCAATATTCATATCGAATTTGTTGGTAAACAATATATCCTAGCATACATACGCAATTGAGAGTCACTGAACTATTTCTTTAAAATAAAAACCCTTTTTTAGGGGTTCCCTAGTTAGCCGTGGTGGTCCAGTGGCGAGTAACCTTGCCTGCCGTGCAGGAGGCGATGGTTCGATCCCCGTCCAAGCCGACTCGTACCAATGAGTTTTTCGGAATCTATGTACGATTTGTAACACCACTGGCTTTTCGGTGAAGGAAAACATCGTGAGGAAACCTGCATGCTTCAATTTCGAGACATGTATTGTACCCACTGCCCATTATGTGGCGACGGGCTCACCACCCGTCACACTGGACAGAGTTTCGGTACTACTGGTGAAACGTGGATGTTCTGAGGTTTCAGAATATCTCTGACTACCCCCTCGGGGAATATAGTCGTGAGCATATGCTTATGCTTATGCTTATGCGTAGTTAACAAGAAACCCTTATAGTTTCGCCATGTCCGTCCATCTGTCCGTCTGTCCGTCTGCCCTAGCTCAGAGATGCTTAGTAATAGATAGCTGTAATTTGACTAACCTAACCTAACCTAACCTAACTAAGAGGAAGGATCTCCATAGAGTCCGCATAAATTTACGATTGTAGTTGGTCTCTTTTGTCTTATGACGTACCTTTAATAGTAGAAGGAGATGGAACTATAGATATTTGTTTATGCGGCTGTCCACTTTTTTTTGAGCTAGTGTGTGTGAAAAGTGACCGTAAACATAAGGCCATATGTCACTTGGTGCTTTTTGTCCATACTACTTGACACCACACACTCAAACCTAAACGTCAAAAAAAGTGGACACTTTACAATTAGTTTGGCTCACTCTAGTCTTAAAGAGAGATCCTTCCTCTTAGGTACCTAATAAACTATTAAACGATGACAGGAACCGCTGCGGACGAACCCGCGGGCAAAAACTAGTTCATCAGGTATATTTACGTCAGTTATAACAATAATAAGTATCACGAAAAAACATATCAGCCAACAATTTACTGGAATCATGTTCAATATAGAAACATTTTATTGGCCTGTAAACATTTATGACACACACAAATATTTTAATACTGTAATACTTCTATTTTATGCTTTCATATAAGGCCTAATTTTCCTTACAATATATTTACTTTACAACCATCGTAACGTTGAGAAAGTGGTTGAAGTAAAAGTTTATTAAGTATTGTGCGTTTGAATGTCATCATCAGCCTCTTCTTCTTCTATCGAGTCGATGGTATGTCATTTTAAATCTTTCCATGGGGCCTGGACAAAATGCACATGCTACTTATTCTAGAAACGTTAACGCCGCAGCGTTATCGACGATAGAAAATTGACAGAATGCTAGACAATGTCACAAATTATTTACGATCGCTTATTAGAGAAAAAAAGCTAAATCTGCTCTGTGATTCGCGTTCAGTTCACTCAATCATTCACTCTTTTTTCTTTTTTTACATGCTGGATCGTGTTCGATTTTCAAAATTTGAAAATATTTAATTGTTGTCAAATTTTCCGCCCGCTATTTTCTAGCGTTATCTACAAGGTGTTGTTGATCGACAAGAAGCGTTCAAAACGAAACGCTCACTGTCGAAAGCAACTGTCAAAAACTGCATGTTGTCTAGGCCTTTCCTATTCGTTTTCGTTCTTTTCTACAGTACCATACATTTTTTATGTTTTCTACTGTCGTTAATGCTAATCGAAAGGTACTTTGTCTAGGCCCCCAGCCCAGAATTTTGCCACACGGATAGCATTTTCGGCAGCGTTCCTAAGCTCCGTTCACGTGCAGGTGTCCGGGCAGGAAGGACACGATACGAGATGGGCCATAGTCTGAGGAGTAACACCACATTCACACTTAAGGTCCGCCCGTCTGTGTAACCATATAGCCATCAGCCTCCGTTAGACCCATACGGCTGGGACCCTTAACTAGCTGGAAAACTTAAATGCCGTTACATAATTTAGAAGGTGCTTCAGACCATCAGACTGAATCACTTTCACTATCGGACCAATATTGAATGCGCGAAAAAAAACAGCAGTTCCATAGAAAACGTTAATAGCGAGCGAATCTATCTAAATTTATGGAACAGCAGATTTTTATTTCGCAATATACACGGTCCTTCTTAATATGCTGACAGTTTTTTAAGGGGATGACCAGACCGTCAAACTGAACAACTTTCTCTATGGGACCAACATCAAAATCGCGAAAAAAAAATCTGCTGTCCTACACATTTAGCTCAAGTAGGTTAGCAGTTTTATATGGCAGAGCAGATTTTTTTTCGCGATTTTGATGTTGGTATCATATGGTCTGGTCATCCCCTTAAAAAACTGTCAGCATATTAAGAGGGACCGTGTATATTGCGAAATAAAAATCTGCTGTTCCATAAATTTAGATAGATTCGCTCGCTATTAACGTTTTCTATAACACTGCTGTTTTTATCGCGTTTTAAAAAAGTGTCAGCATGTTAAGAAGACCCCTTTTATTCTAAAAGCCTATTTCAAACTTAAGATGATATTTTCTATTTTCTCGAGTAGCGATCGAGTGCTGGAAAGCGCAGCGTGGGTAGTCCAGGGGTTGTGTATGGACGGGGCACATTGCTCGCAGAATCGATAGCTGATGGGGCCGAATAGTTCTCTAGTGGTGACCGCGTACCGGAAAACGCCGCGTGGGTATTCACCCCACAAGGTGGACCGACGATCTGGTGAAGGCGGCGGGCACCCGTTGGTTGAGGGCAGCGCAGGACCGTTCGTTATGGCGATCCTTGGGGGAGGCCTATATCCAGCAGTGGACGTCCATCAGCTGAGATGAAGATGATGATGATGTCACTCTACATTTTATTTGTTAAAAACGTTTTTAAATAGTTTCATGGAATGAAACTTCATTTGTACGAAGCGCGCTGACAGTTTGATAGTAAAACCAAGAAAGCAATTATGTTTTGTAATTCAATGGTAACAACTTGTCTAAAATAATATTATTCATTCACTATTCAACATGTTAGCTTAAATATTAATAATAATATCAACATCCTACACGCAAGTGTGTTTCATCTCAAAGCCTGAATAAATATTAAAGTTAATAGGCGATCGAACTTCGCTCGGCGACTTTTTTTATGTGCCTACGGATTTTCTCGCGTACCGAGGGTACCACACCACCACACAACATAATTAACTTACACACAGGTTTTATTTTCAAAATTTCAACTCTCTAGCTATTACGATTCAAAAGTTACAGCCCTTAATAAGTTGGACAGACAGACAGACAGACAGCCGGATGGATGGACGGATAGCGTAGGTTTAGGAATAACCCTAAAAATAGGCTTACAGCACATATGGTTTTTTAATACTGTAGCAACTTGTGTTCTTTCAATTTCCACCAACAAAAAAATGGTGCGTCAATGTGCCGGAAAAATAATTTTTTTCAAAAATCTTAGTACGTTATCCATGTAAAATAAAACTTCATTTCAAAAAATTCTCCTTTCCATTTTAACTCTGATATTGCAAATTTAATTTTTTAATGAGTATAAGTAAAAAAATTGCTTCACAATTTTATTATTTACTTAGAAATTACCTACAAAAAGTGTTCAAACATCTAAAATGTTTGTCACCTAATCACGCATAAGCGGCTGAACGGATTTGGGTTAAATTTGGCACGAAGATAGACTATGTTCTGGATTAATACAAAGAATACTTTTATAAGGTCCACGCAGACCTAGTCGCGAGCAACATTAAGTTGATAATATTTTCATTGACAGACTGAGAGGTTGATTTGTTAATAATAAGTAATAAGGGAACCATATTTTCATTGACAATGCTTTCACCTACGCTTTCACTGATATTAACAACTTAGTTTAATATAGGTTTCAGAATATCCCTGTCTGGTCCTCGGGGAATAAAGAATATTTATTTTCTCAAAAGAAATGTACATTTCAATTATATGAGAAACTAAATTATTTCAAATTTCTTACGTGCTAGCAAGGAAACATAATTAAGGTAGGTATAATCATATAATATTGAAAAATTATATTTCTAAGATCGTTTTATCTAATGAACTACTGATCCTTAATGTAAACCTTTAAGGTGGTAACTTGCTTAAGGTGCAGGTTGCAGAGTTGTCAATTTCATACAAAAGTTTGAAGTTTGACGAAAAAAAAAATCTAGATGAACTTATCCATAGAAAATGTCAAAGCTTTATAATCTTCGTGATTATATTTTTTTATTAGATTATATTAAATTGCAAATGTTATTTGATACGCGGCATCTAGATTTTATAAACTATTTTTTCATTTATAAAAGTTTTACTTTTAAATGTACCGTCTACGCTCTTTTGTATGAAATCTACAACTCTGCAACCACCTTAACAATGATACGCGTTTATTAATATGTCACTATTAATTAAAGTACTTACGATAATGTGAAGTAAATTAGATTATGTAGACATCAAATATGTCTCCATTACAATGAGGAATTCGCTTACCGCATGTACCTAACTATATTAAGAGCAATATTAATTTTGAAGCCGACGACACAAACGTTTTCGATCCCAAATTACATTATTACACAAAATACCTTTATGTCTGTGGGAATGTGACAGCTGTAGAATAGGTGAACCAATTTTTCAGGTGTTTGATATGTTTACTTTCTTCACTTCACAAATGGTCTATTTGACAAATATGACAAAATATGACGCGTTTCCCGGCGGTATCCGACGCACTTTTCTAGTTCCGACGGTTTTTAGGGTGCCATAGTCTAACAAGGAACCCCTATACTTTCGTCCATTCTGTCAGTCTGTCTGTATGCCCCGCCTGAATAATTCGCAGATTTTTGCACGTATTGAATCGAAATTTGGCATGAAGACGGAAAGATGTGTAGTAGTTATGAAGAAAACATTTTTTTTGAGCCCTCTCTAATACAAGGGGTTGGAAATTTACTTTTTTTAAACCGTGTTAGGTGTCGTTGTCGGTCTTGTCCAATGGAACAAAACTAAATAGGGCGACTACGGAACCCTATCCTGGGCGGGTCCGACACGCTTTTGGCCGGTTTTTTATAGTTGTATTGCCTATTTTTAAGTAGAAACGCGTATGTAATTTGTGATAATGGCTGAAATAGGCCACGTGTAGTGCTAGCATTCCATTTTGCAGTGATTTAGACATCGTTCGAATTGATCTACATGGTATGTTATTAAATGATGGTTAACTTGGTTGGTTATCTCAAGATTTTCTCGACTCGGCGCAACCACCAGTCAATCGAATTGTATGTTAAGTTGACAAAAATATCATCGATTCTAGGAATTTCCTTCCTTAAGTCGAGGATTAGTGGATGAATGAATCTTAAAACTCAAGGAACTAGCTCGCAACATTATTTTACGGTAACCTCTAAAAACGTAGGTAAAGGAGACTGATGCCGGATTAAACAACAACAGACGTGTGTGTTGTGTTAAAATAACGACAGATTTCTTTTTTTTATGGAAGCGTCCGGGCAATCGTTTATTTCAAACTGAAAGTACATACATGACGAGGCGACCGTCTAGAGAACCTTCCTGTTGTAGAAAAAGTGACAGCGACGAAATCAAAGAAAAACGCTGAAACGCTGTTTTCATTTCAATGTTTCTTTTAAAATTGCAATCTCATCCCTCGGGGCGCAGCCCCCCCCCCGAACCCCCCTGCTGCCCCCCCCCCCCCCCGCCATCGGTCCGGGGCGGGTTTAGGTCACTTGTGCTATAAAATAGTATACGATAAACGTAATGTCCTATTACGTACCTATATATATCAATGCTAGTACACTACAAATATGACTTTGTTATTCCAAAGAACAGACTAAGTTGTAGTAAAAAATCCTCGAGATTTGACTGATCATAATATTTACCTTGTACTTTGATCTCAATAATGAGGAGAAAAATAACTCGACTGGAGGTAGAAGTTCGTAGCCAACTGCACGCAACAGCAGCGCCACGACGTGTCGCTGCGTCATGTCGCTGCAGTCATGATTCCGAACCCGACTGCATGCAGGGCAGCAGTAGACAGCAACAGCGCCGTATTCCAGATCGCGATTTACTTTTGTATCCTTTGTTAGAAGAGGAAGAAGACGATGATGACTTGTTTTTATAGTCCAAGTATAGAGAGTACACACGTCCTATGCTGAAATGCAGAGCAAGTGATGGAAGTTATTTAATAAAGATTAATAAGCATTTGAAAAGCGACGTAAAATAATTTATACAGGATTGTATTTTTTGAGTGTTGTCGCTCCAGCGTCGGCGACTCTACTGACTGATCTGCGGTCGAGCGACAGTGTCGTCCGCCACTCGGCCCGTAGCCGCAAACGACGTGACGTGAAGCTAAGCAGGCTATTTCATAGAAATACATACAAACCAGTAGTCTTGCGGCGACACGTCGCCTGCTGCTGCGTGCAGTCGACTACGAATTTGTACCTTAGGGTGTAAATGCATAAGAATTTAACTAACTGCAGGATTTAAATAAATGTGTCAGAACATAAATCTAATCGTCATTGTTTTTTTTTTACAGATATTTCGGAGGAAATTCCGAAGAAATCAAAAAGCAAGGTTGAAGAGGAAACCGGCGAAGAGGATAAGAAAGAGAAGAAAGAATCACGGAGACACGGAATCATAAGTGAGTATAGAAATATAACCGTTTTTTTAACCTCAAAGTTAAAATCGAGATAGCTGACGACGGCGCGACAGCTAAGTCTGTTGTGAACCTGCCTGCTGAGACAAGCTTTGGGTATGAATCCTGCAAGGGGCAAAAATATTTGTATGGTGAAAACGAATGTTTGTACAAAAATCATGGATTTTATATCTTAACAGGGTGTCAAAACACCTTAGTAATAAGGGGTTGTTTAGTTAGACCATCAAACTGAACCACTTTCACAGACAGTAGATTTTTGTTTTCCGACTTCGTCTCCATAGTAAAAGTTGTTCTGTTTAGTGGTTTTATCTCCTTAAAAACAGTCCGCATATTAAGAAGGGCCCTATATAGGTATGAAATTTTTTAAGGGGATGATTAGACCGTCAAGCTGAATGACTTTTTCTATGGGACCAACATTGAAATCGCGAAAAACAAAATCTGTTGTTCCATACATTTGGCCAAGTAAATTTGCAGTTTAGTATAGAACAGCTGATTTTTTATTCGCGATTTCGATGTTGTTCCCATAAAGAAAGTTGTTTAGTTTGACAGTCTGATCATCCCCTTAAAATAGTGTCAGCATATTAAGAAGGACCCTGTATGTAATGCAGTCCATGAAAAATATCATCGCTCTTAGATTTGAAATGATTTCATAATAACGATAATTGTATTATTGTAAGCAATGCTGAATTGATTGAACAACTTAAAGATAATAACCGTTCTGCAAGTACAAATTGGCAAGGCCTAAGTTTAAGTTACTTAGTAAGCACTTTACAATGACTTTACTCTGATGGATCGTAAACGTTCAAACTAAACTTAGTTCTACGAGGTTTAATGCATGAAACTAAGAGGATGGGGTGAATTTATCGTTGACAGTAGCCCAAATCTTCTTAGAATTAGGACGGTGAATAAGTTAGTCGAAGATGATTTTTAGATGACAGTGGGGCAAACATAAAAAAGACCGTTGTGGAAATATGCCATGTTTTTTGCATACATAATATAATAATTATGTTTTGGCCAAGTCACAAATCACGCTAATCTTCCAGTGGAATAGTTTAAACTCTTAATAATTATATATACTATACTGATTCTAAAAACAGGCTTAAAATTGGCTTTTAATCCTGTCACAACTCACTGGCAGAAATGTGCAAAAATGTTGAACACCTAGATTATTAACATGGTGTAATGGAAGGGTAATAGAAGGGATGGTTTAGACCATCGAACTGGGCTGCAATCGCGGTAAATATTCGGTGATTGAACCGTGATTGGATTACAAACCATAACTTTTGACACATTTGGTATTGCGCTAATCGCGGTACTGCTCTTGATAGCCGTTAGAGCCGTTTTGACAGATCGCTCAGACGTTAAGGGCTGTCAGTTACTTAGAGTTTAACGCGATGCGGAATTCAGCATAGTTGAATAGTAATTGGATTGCAATGTGATAAGAACTGAAATTGGATAAGAATAGAACTTCGATGTTTTAACTTAGCGCAATCGGGGGCTGAACAACATTTACTAGGTAGACAATATCAACCACCTCTTAGATATTATTATTCATATCAGCCATTGATGTCCCACTGTTGAGCAAAACCCTCCCTTCTTTCTCTCCAAGAGTGTCTGTTCTTTGACAGGCCATCAATTTCGTCCCGCCACCGTCATCTAGGTCTGCCTCGACGCCGATTTCGTTTCGTTGGGGACCAGTTAGTGGTGGCTTTGGCCCATAGGTCATCTGGCATGCGGCAGACATGTCCAGCCCAATTCCACTTTAGATTGGCAGAAGTGGTGGCGATCTCTATCACTTGGGTTCTGGAGCGAATGACTTCGTTTCTGACTCGGTCTAACAGTTTTAAGCCAAGGATGCTGCGCTCCATAGCTGTCTGACAAACCTTTAGGCTCGACTTCTGATCGTTTGTCAATGACTACGTTTGAGCACCGTATGTGAGAATCGTAAGAATGAACATGTTCATGAGTAATTTTTAAGACGACGGTCTTAAATATTACTAAACTTATAATCATCTGTCACACCCTGTATCCGATTATTTGTGTAGGCAGTTGCATGGTACCAAATTGAAACATACATTTTTAGATACCTATACCACCTACACGAAACGAAAAAGGTTCGCCTGCATTAAAATCTTCGCAACATTAGGTTGTGTTATTTTCAGTCATGCTAAGATTCTGTCACAATTATGTAATCTCCTCTCTTCTGGGAAGGTTTTTCAAATAAAATAAACTATCATCACAGAATAGGGAATAGTATATAGTTCTATCCTTTGATTAAATTAAAATAGGAAGATAAGTGATGTTCTTGCATTACATACTCGAAAAATGGACCTGCTTTTCATGTATCTTACGAGTGAAAAGTAATGCCGTATGATTAGTTTTTTCTTTTTTGAATGATTTGTACAACGAGTAAAAGCACACGAAGGCATTGTGGTACCTTTATTCCGCCTAAAATAAAAAAAGTAACTCAATCACGCAACGCCACTCGTATTGCAACTAAAGAAATTAGGTGACGGGGCTCAATTTATGCTGTCCATACGCTGTAGGTCAGTCGCCTATCTTCCTGTTTTAATTTAATCAAAGGTTCTATCATAACAAGAAAACCTACGGGTCATCTTTAAGAGTAGCACAGAAACTTTTAGGATCCTTTAACTATCACATCTCCCCTGGAAAGTTGATTCATTCATTCATTTCATTGTAGCAGGGAACTTCGATCAAAGTAAATAAATGGATAGGCCCAAAGCGTATTTAGTTGAGTAGGGCACTAAGTTATATAGTTATTTGAAGTATATCTGACGTTTCGTCAATAGCCCGCAGTCAATTTACGGAGTTTTTTTAGGAGGTTGGAAGTTATTACAACACCATTTAGTGACAAAAATAATATCTAAAAGAAATTTTAAATCAAAGTTTTATCTTTCCGGGAGATAAAACTTGTATTATTGTTTATAATATGATTCACTGAGTTTTGTTAGGAGGAGTGGGAAGTAATTATATATTGGACTAGGACTTTATAACTGTAACCGGCACCAATTAGTTACAATAAAACTACTTATCTGAAAATATATTTAAAAATTTCGCTTCGCGACATAGAAATCGGTACTGTATCTCCCGGAAGGCTTTTACCTTAATAATGATAATACTCATTTTGCAGATGCATGATGCAGATTTGACAAAATAATTGACTTTTGAGCAGTAAAATTACAATTGAAATTTAAAAAAATTAGTTATTAGAATATACTAATTCC
This sequence comes from Agonopterix alstromeriana, assembly GCA_963924505.1. Classification (NCBI taxonomy): domain Eukaryota; kingdom Metazoa; phylum Arthropoda; class Insecta; order Lepidoptera; family Depressariidae; genus Agonopterix; species Agonopterix alstromeriana. The sequence continues at coordinate 8,756,992 of OZ004682.1, forward strand.
AAACTTTCTAAGTAGACAATAATATTTACTCAAATTGACTCTTAAATGATATAGCGAAAAAAAATCAATTTTTAATATTAGTCCCGATTCAAATCGCAAAATGGGTCACAAAGTGATGGAAATACTGACTAGCTATTGTTTGAACTTATTTCTCTCGTAAAACAATAATCAAAGAATCTGAAAAATAAGTAACCATGGTGGTCCAGTGGCGAGTAACCTTTCCTGCGGTGCTGGTGGCGATGGTTCGATCCCCGTCCAGGCCGACTCGTACCATAAATTTTCGAAATTTATGTTCGATTTCTAACACCGCTGGCTTTTCGGTGAAGGAAATCATCGTGAGGAAACCTGCATGCTTCAATTTCGAGGCATGTATTGTACCTACCGTCCATTACAAGTGGCGACGGGTTCACTCCCCGTCACACTGGACAGAGTTTCGGTACTCGTGAAACGTGGATGTTCTGTGTTTTCAGAATATATCTGACTACCCCCTCGGGGAATATAGTCGTGAACATATGCTAAAGAATCTTACAATCATGTCAACATGTTTACGTAAGATTCTTTAATTATTGTAGTCTGTGATTTCACTTCGATCGAAAGCAGGAAGGCGTATATAGTATTTTGTATTCATTCTATTCTCAATATTAAATAATTTCATATTTTTAACACTCAGTATAACAGGCAAATTAATTAAGATCTCAAAATACAAGACTTAAGTTCTTATAATTTATTACTTAAATAACAAAAGAGATTTCCTCGTATTACATAACATCCTGGTTTTAATTAATTGCTTTTGGTTTTGAAGGAAGCTTCTTTGATAGACCCTACCTCAAAACGATAATTAATTAAATCTATAATTAACATTATTTAACGGGGAACAAAAAGATCGTCCATAACGTTTAAACTTTGACTAATTATTATAAGGACTAGCCTTGCGGTAGCATTTCCCCTCTGCCACGGTACAAGCACAATTGATCTTGTGCATTTACATTCAATTTTACACCTTATCACTAAACGAGACAGCCTATAATTGCGAAATAATAACTTCGAACTTAGAACGTTTGGGGTTCACACGAGACTACTTTTCATGATTTTTAACATTCAAAATTAGAATCTAAAGTTATGGGGAATAAAATCCAAAGTTGCGGATTTCATGTTACCTCGCCCCCCGCAAAAAGTGGCAGAAATTATTGTTAGTAGAATTACACGCGTAACCAGTCCACATAAAAATAGTCAAAGCGTTTAAATTTCAGAAGAAACAAGAATGAATTTTGGTTCATTCTGGGATTCTGATTACTGAAAGCTATCAGTAGGCCATGAGTTTTCACAGTACTTTACTACTATAGTTACGTCGCAAACTTCGTATGGCAGAAATTAGTTCTCAAACCACTAGGAGCGCTGTACCAAATTCCATACAAAATTGGGGACGTTACTACAGTAGTAAATTACTTCCCGTCCAGGCCGACTCGTACCAATAAGTTTTTCGGAATTTATGTACGATTTGTAACACCACTGGCTTTTCGGTGAAGGAAAACATCGTGAGGAAACCTGCGTGCTTCAATTTCGAGGCATGGATTGTATCCACTGTCAATTACAAGTGGCGACGGGCTCACCCCCCGTCACACTGGACAGAGTTTCTGTACTACTGGTGAAACGTGGATGATCTGATTTCCGAATATCTCTGACTACCCCCTTGGGGAAAATAGTCGCGACCATATGCTATGCATTACTTTAATGGGAGATTCTGATTGTATTTAGTATCAGAAGTTCTAATTTGTTTAGCCAATTCCCTAAAGGGTCTTTGGGTAATTGTTCAGTATCATAATGCCAATGTTATCTCGAAATGGTGTCTGATTCGGCCATTAAAAAACATTACGTAGGTACCGAATCGTCTCTCTCATTTCCCTTCTACGTCTCACAGAACTCAAACATGCAGGTTTCCTTGCAATGTTTACCTTCACCTTTTGAGAGCAGTCAGTATTACATTTGTTCCTCTGTTGTTTACACAGAAGTTTACACAGAATCTAGCGCAGCGTAAACGTGCCAAAAGCAATAAAACAATAGATAACATCTGACAACTATAGTACACTAGATTTATGGCTTGTGAAAACATTAAAGGACATGAGAAACACACCTCAAAAAGTCATATAAAAGTTTTCACATTCGCTGCATTAACGATGCACCAGGAAACTAGAACTTCCCCAATATATAAAGTTTGGACTAATAACAATAGTATAAGAGATAAGAGGAATTTCGGTAATTATCAGCAGCAAGGCTGATTCAGTATTTATAGGGTGTAGAGCATCTCTGTGAAGGAGATGGACCAGGTCTGCCTGCATAACTCCAGTCGGTTTAGGAGTTACAGCTGTTCAATTGTATTGCAGGCGGGGACAAACCAATAACCAATCAAAAATCGTCTGTGTCCCCGTTTGTGATACCTACCTAATAACATTCAAATTATGTTAGCTCAAATAAAGCTTTTGTAGCGTATTATTGATTATAGGGCTTGTTTTTCTCTTTTCAGTTAATAGGTTTTTTATCCAGTCGGTTTTTTTTATTAATATCAGTAGCAAGGGTAAATGATCTTTATGTATCCTATACGTTACTCCCAAGCCGCCGAGTTTATTTTAGAGTTCTAAACATTTTCATCTGAAAGTTTATTTTCTTTTCCTGCGAATTTCAAAGTAAGTATGTTTTCTTTTGAGAGTTCATGATAAGTTAAGTTAAAGTTTCTTGGAATACGAGTATTCGATCGTATTTTAGGGAAAGTTGAAAAATAATTAAGATCAAAATATTATGTACTTACCTATAGATATACTAGTATCTGTTCTTAAAAGCTTATTCAAATTATATAAAATGACTTGAAGGTAACAAAAAATTTGCAATTTAAATAATTTAAGTTTTCCCCAAAGTAAAAATAAAAAACTAGCAAGAACATTTTTAACTTTTCATACAAACTTTTGATTGCATTTAGTATGGGAAGTCGATTTTTTTTCTCATAAATAATTAAATTAATTAATACAGTATCTAATCATATTATTATTTGGTAAGTAACTAATTTCAGATTTCCTTAGATTCTAGATAGATTATATTCGTGGTTGTAATATAACATAATTTTGCTTGTTTCAATACAATATTTTAATAACGAATCAATATAGGTAGGTTAATTATCATCAACATACGATCACATTTTCCGCAAACTTCGACCCATTATTATGCACGTGTGGCAAAACCTCTAAACTTTCGCCTAAACTAGCAAACAATATTAACTAAGTGAAGTTAAGGTTTTGGCTGCAGGCTTTCTGTTTAGATTTAACAAAACTTTAATGGGTGATCAAAACTGATAAATGTGGGCATAACGTTTTTGTTTTGACCTAGTTGTGTCAACCCTATCGTCATCATCATCATCAGTCCATCATCGTCCACTGCTGAACATAGGCCTCTCCCAAGGCGCGCCACAAAACTCTGTCCTCGGCTTTCCTCATCCAATCGCTCCCCGCTACTTTTTTTAAGTCGTCTGTCCAGCGGGCAGCAGGGCGTCCAACACTACGTCTACCAGTTCGCGCCAACCCTATCGTAACCGCAGTCTATTCGATCCCTGAGCAGTAACACACACACCCACACACAGACACGCACACATACTTGCACAAACGTATGGATGGACGTTTCAACGTAACAAAAACGTCAATTTTGGCTAGGAACAAATCTTGCTAAGACATCGCTACGGAATTCTGCGCGTGTACGAGTGGAATTCGTTCAATGATTCCACTACCATATTCCCAATCGATTCGCCATTAGCATTATCTGTCAAGTACCGTAAACTGAGGTTACTATAGCCCTAGGGGGTAACAATGGCCCAAAATGGGAAAACGTCGAAGAATGCGCAGCAGCCACCAGACCAAAGTGAATATAATAATAATAGTGAGCGCGATCTCGGGTCGCGACAGGTCTATCGTGCGCGGGGTGTGGGGCGCGGGAGGAGCGCGTCTCGGCCCGCTCTGCCTGCGGGCAGTACCCTAGGTCAACAGAGACTTGGGGTACGCGCCGGCAGCAGTGTCAACATGTATACTTGCGAACGCGCACGTACCACAATGGTTCGAACTGGTTATATTGTGTACGGATGTGATTCCACATTGAATCAAAATAAAGATTTGTTGGAAATAAAGTGCAGGTAATACTATAAATAGGTAAGCTAAGCTGCTACATAATTGTTTTTGTACATAATACAATGTTATTAATTGAAAAACAATGTGTTTTTCTTACTAAAACGTTGAATTAAAAACGTAAATAGTTCATAACAAAAATAAATACCTAGGTAGATATTATGATCACTACAAATTAATAAAATATTAAACGATTAGACTTATATCATATTGATTATCTTATATTTATTTCATATCCCCTAAACATGATTGTTACAACACTTAGCATGGCCGCCATCTTCTCGCATCGCGCGATTTCTTAGACGGGCGCCTACTATATCTTATATCTACTTTGACCAAACCTACTTTACCCGGTCGAGCACTGTAGCCATCTGTCGCTTTTACTTGAACTACGTCAGTACTTACTGCTAATACGTGACGGCGAGAGGTTTAAACTTTTTCCTGTTTTGGGCTATTGTTACCCCTTAGGGCTATAGTAACCTCAGTTTACGGTAGTTTTTCCCCACGATTTCGCCTGCGTCGGAATACATTGACATCCCGTTGCACCTTTTTTTCGAAAATTCCTTTCTTAGTGCAACGCTACACATGCTCTGTAGAATAGGGATATGTTATTAAGTTGAGTGGTTTAGGCTGTGCGTTGTCAGTCAGTCAGTCAGTCACAGAACTGTTTTTAACACATTCGCGGACACGAATACCATATCATCCATAAATCGTCTACCTTTCTGTGACACGGACGCTATATCAAGTTCGTTGAGGATGCAATACGACAGAGCTGCTACAGCAGTCGACTGCCATTGCAATCGGTTACATTCTAAAATGCACTTTATGACAGAAGCTGCTAGACCGTAAAATTATACACCTATTTGTTTGGTGAATGAGATGTGATTTAAGTGAATGTTTATACAGAGGTTCATACAACGCCAGCGGGTTGCGTAGCAAAATCTTGCCGCAAGTGCCTTTACCACTTTGACTATTTATATGTGGACTGGTTACGCGTGTAATTCTACTAACAAACATTTCTGACACTTTTTGCGGGGGGCGAGGTAACATGAAATCCGCAACTTTGGATTTTATTCCCCATAACTTTAGATTCTAATTTTGAATGTTAAAAATCATGAAAAGTAGTCTCGTGTGAACCCCAAACGTTCTAAGTTCGAAGTTATTATTTCGCAATTATAGGCTGTCTCGTTTAGTGATAAGGTGTAAAATTGAATGTAAATGCACAAGATCAATTGTGCTTATACCGTGGCAGAGGGTAAATGCTACCGCAAGGCAAGTCCTTATAATAATTAGTCAAAGCTTTACCATGATAAATTTATGTTAAAATTTTTTCCACCGATCTGTTTGGGAAGTAAATGAGGTGTCATCTGAAGGAAACCAATCCAAAGAACTGTTAAAACTAGGGTTGCCATTTCTCAGTCTGCCTCAACTTCGCAACTCTAAAGGTTAAAAATGTCATATTTGAACCTGGCAACCCTAGAGTTGCGGCAGACTGAGAGGAGGCAACCCCAGTTTTACCAGTTCTTTAAATTGGTGACGTCACTGGAAATCCTGTGAACTCCTTGGTAAACTTAAAACCAACTTAAAATAACTGGCAATTAAGAAAAAAAATACATTCACAATGTTAGAATTTGACATTTGATGTTGCCGTTTCTGTTTCCAGCATAGAGTTAGAAAGAGAAGGCAGGATTTTTTAAATAAAGCAGTAGTTTTTAGTTCGAATTATTTTCTCACCACCATTTTTATATATAGAGATTACAGATCCAAGTAATTCAAAACTTAAAATTTATATTGATAAACTCTATATAATTAAATCGGTGTCTTAAAATTTTGTCTTCTATCCGTAAAAAATATAAAATAAAATTTGACATACCGAATTCTCATATCTCATTCATTGTTCTGACGAATACAATAACCTTACTCTATGTGCAAACCATTATTTTATATCCCAAATAAGACACTACTATCGCAATTTCATCAGCTTAACAAACAGCAACAGAACTAAACATTCAAAACTCTATAACAATCCAAATAACGTTGAAAGTGTTCGAATTTTTGCAGCTGACTGTAAATAAGCCGTTTAATTTACATAAACCTACTGCGAAGAGTGGATTTCCATGTAACACATTCAAATTCTCTTCATATTTACCTTTATGAATTTCTACTAGGAAAAGTTTTCATCGTAAATAAGGGTGTGGAATATTGGTAAATTGTGGAGTATAAAAATGACTTTTCAGTGAAGGAAAATATCGAGAGGAAACTGAACAACTTTTACATTTCGACCAATGTTGAAATCGCTAAAAAAACCGGCGAAGATCGCGTCGGTCTCGCCCATGATAGGATTCCGTAGTCCTTATTGATGAAAACCGAATATTGCTTAAATAACTTAAGGTGGTTGCAGAGTTGTCAATTTCATACAAAAGTTTGACGCATAATACGCGTAGACGTTACAATTAAATCGAATATTTTATATTTGGAAAAATGGTAGTTCTGTTATATACATATAAGATACGTATCAATGTATTTTATGACGAGCAGACGAACACGACGAAGCACACTAACACGCATTTAGTTTTCAAAGAAAATATTTGCAAAGAAAGAAAAATCTAATCGTATTAAACATTCATTCCTTTTTCTCAGAAACATGCGACAGAGAAAAGTAACTAAGTCAACCATTCGATTTTCATTCGCTTTGCATTAATTTTCTAAAATGGCGTGTTCGTCGTGTATAATTAAAATTTAACTTTTTCTGTTTCTTTAATGATCTTGTTTTTATACAATTTATCTTACGTGTTAATACGGAATTAACGTTAAATGATTTGTGAAATGTGTTATTTTGTTTCTCTTATAAACTTTGTGATGTCACATCATCATCATCCACTGTACTGCAGAACTGAGATTTACATAGGCCGATGATGATGATGATATCATGAGCACAGGTCTCAAGGAGGTTGAAGGAGCGGTAGTCTACTATGCGAGCCCGCAATGCGAATTGTTAGACTACCCACACACATTAAATTTCTGGCCCCATCTTCTCTGCGACGGAATACCTTCCGACGCGGTGATAGAGTCATAAAATTATGTCAAAAAGCTTTCTGTGTGATATTATTTCGAATAAATATTTTTTTATGTTGAATACGCATCAATATTCTTTCACCGTATGTGGGTTTCATCACGATATGGTGATGTGAAGTCTATCATTCCAGGGAAATAAGCACCGAGTAGTTTTCTTCGCTCTTAGTATTCTTTGACCTAACGTCAGTACTGGTAGACTAACGACTGATATACTGACCTCACCTGGGCTGCAATCGCGGTAAATATTCGGTGATTGAACCGTGACTGGACTACGTATGAACCATAACTTTTAACACTTTTGGTATTGCGCTAATCGCGGTACAGCTCATGACAGACGTTGGAGCCGTTTCGACAGATCGCTCAGACGTTAAATGCTGTCAGTTGCAATGTGATTAGAACTGAAATTGGATTGTATTAAATTAGCGCAATCGGGCTACTGACCTGAGAGCAGGCCAGTAGCCCAAAAGTGGGGACAAATAGAGATAGTTCTTAGTAAATGGTGATGATAACATTGGTTTGCTATGCTCATCGTTGATTTGCAAAAGTCCGTGCGCTATCCTCAAATGCATTCTCTCGCTCTTTTCATCTTGAATCCGACAGAAGGGGAAACCGTTTGAAAAAGGGTCGTCTTCTTAGTGACGTAGCCAAAAATGGTGATGTTATCAGAGATGTTGATGATGCCTAAAAGGATTAGTCGCTTCTTACGTCACTTATGTGAATAAGAGGCTGAAAAATAGCGCTGGCCAGTGTGTGCTTTGTAACACTACCAGCAAATGCTGAAACCTGGTTCCCTTTGACATAGTATTTATGTGTAAGCCTATATTTAATTTTGTATACAGGGTCCATCTTAATATGCAGACAGTTTTTAAAGAGGAAGATCAGATCATCAAACTGAACAACTTTCTCTATGGGTGATGTAAAGGACACTATTTTTAGTTGTAATTGTGATTTAAATTTATGTTTCGTTTTATAATTATATTGGTTCTTGATGATAATTTCTAATTCAAAATGACATGTATAATAGTAGTTACCTAATTAAGTATAATTGTATTGCAGAATTTGTGTAAATGCCTGCAAAGGTAGGCTTCAGTGAAACTAATCAATGTCAAAACACCTGTAACCTAACCTACACCTGAGTCCATACACAATCATTTATCATTTAAAATTTACCACTGTTGAAATCGCGAAAAAAAATCTGTTCCATTCTAAACTGAAATCTTACTTGACCCAATGGAATGGGACAGCTGATTTCTTTTTCGCGATTTCGACATTGGTCCCAGAGAAAGTTGTTCAGTTTGATGGTCTGATCATCCTCTTAAAAAACTGTCAGCATATTAAGTTGGACCCTGTATTATAAATGCTTTATTTTATTTGATTTAATTTCTCTATTGGACCAGCGCAGAAGCAGCGTCGAAATCTCGAAGAAAAAAACAAATGTCCCACACATTTGGGTCTAGTAGGATTGCAGTTTTGTATGGAACTGCTGGTAGTAAGATAAAACACACAGAAGGACCCTATACAGGGTGTAAGGAAAATTACCAGTAACCTTTAAACCAATACTCTTCCCATCAAATTGAACAACTTTGACTAAGGGAGTATGGAACAGCAGATTTTTTTTTGTTCTGACCCGTTTGTTCGTTTAGTAAAAATGGTTTAGTTTGATGGGTAGAGTATGTGGTTTAAAGCATAATGACTTTGTGCTGTAACAATTAATCTATTTCATTCATTCACTCGTCTCGGTTAGTGTTTTTTAAAGTTTTTTCTTCAAGCTTATGACAAATATGTCGTTTGCAGTTATTAAGCAATAGGGGGCCGATTGCGCGAAATAAATTTCCACTGAATCGTCACTGAACCGGTACCACATCACAACTTTAATACGTGTATTCGTTTTCGTGGTAAACTGTGCATTATATTTTCAATTTAAATAATAAATTCACGCTCGTAAAAGTGATTGTGATGTATCCATGATACTTAACTTTATTTGAACTGTAGGCATTTTCGATCTTCTAAAAAAATCGTGTAATAAAAGCAAAACCGATAAAGACGACATCATAAATTGCCCTCAATATAAATTCCAATAGCCCCCATAAATATTCACACTCCATCAACGAAATGATTTATATTGTAATGGGTATCGTGTTTACTAGCAATTTATGAATGATAAATTACTTAGTCCTTTGTAAACAAATCATAGGTTTTTACGGCCATTCGATTGTATAAAATTTTTGTAGTTCAATTTTTACCAATCTTTTAATGTTTTAAGAGGTGGTCGTTGTCGTAGCAAAGCAGAGGTTTGGTAATGGAAATGATCACCGAAGGAGATTGGAAAACTCCCTCGGGACCTCATTAGTAAAAAGAGGCCTTTGCCCTGCAGTGGGATCCTACAGGCTAAGATTAAGCAGGGCAATTACGTCAGCGTGGTATTTACCCCATGGACAGAATTTCCCCACGTTGACGATCATGCGTCCCAGCCCTAGCGTGTATGGAGCATTTGACGGAAATACCCCACAAAATTGTACTGTATTTTTCTGGCCACTGAAGTTACGTAGCTCCGAGTTTCAGCGTCATAGCTCCATAGATGGCGGATATAACTATTGTATACTGACGTATTTACCCCGCTGCAGTCTAATTACGTCAATTTGGGAAGCTTTTCGAGAATTTTGCTTTATTAACAGTTTAAGTAAGCGTCTTCAAAACCAAAATACGAGTACAATGAAAATCTATGACAGATGACATCATAAACATTAAGTTTATGGATAAAATAACCTTTAGTATGCATTAGTTAACTTTACTAGTTTTATAACAAAAGAATACTGAGGTACTTGGTGCGACTCTTTTAGCTTAGATTTTTTTGTGACAGAATTTACCCGCTTGACCTTATAACTTATTTTATCTTTTTTGGTTAGAACTGACTGACTCTAATATTTAGTTTTGCAATCATACAGAAAAAGGAGTTATAAAAAAAAATTCAGTGTTTTCGGCTTGGAAGCCCCAAAAGTCTCCAAAGTTTCTTATAGTGTTTTTGTGGGTGATAAGCCAGCAACTGTCATCACTTGACACATCATTCCATCAGGACAAGTTTCAATTTGCTATGCTGCCATGTGACAACTATACAAAGATAGTTGGTTGGAGGAAAAGAGCGGTGATAGCTTATACGGAAGAATCTTGTCACTTAATTACGAGGTGGCACGTTTTGATTCCAGTTGCCTTAGTATGGCAGCGTGATACGAGTACAGCGCCTTCGCTCTCTATCTATTTGCGCGCGAACGAACGAGATGAAAGGTGTGATGTAGCTCTTATCACGCGCAACATGCTACGGCTTTTGGCCTGTGCCACTAAGTTCCAATTCATATTTGTCATTAACACAAGATTACTAAAGTAAGTGTTGCCAAATTGAAAAATATACCTTACATCCGGTAAAAAAATTAAAATATGGTTGAAATTAACGTAACTCAGTAGGAATTTTCCACTTACTCCATTTTGAGTTACGGGAAATAAACTCCTATGTTGCAAAAATTACGGCTGATATTTCCTTGTTGGGCATTATTAACGTTAAGGATATACAACTGCCTTTGGATTCAGTAAAAATTCAAAGTATTTGGTGGCAAAATTTGACGTTTAAGTATAGATGAAACCACTGTATGTAGTGAGTTACATGAAATTTTCCTACTTCCCAGTACTTTCAGAAAATCATAAAAAATACAATTTATGAAAAACCTCAAAATCAAAACCATACTTTAAAACAAAAATAAACACAAATCTTTATTTTTTTATTCACATCATTAATATTGATAATCATCACCAAAAAAATAACAGCACAAGTGAGGTTACACATGAAAAAATGCAAGGAACAAAAAAATAAAAATAAGCCCACTAGCATCGGTGAAGGAAAAAACATCATAAGGAAACCTGCATACTCGAGAATGAAATTAAAATACCATAAGTTCAGAGAAAAATATACCAACACTGGTTGTACACAGTGTGGCTTAAGGCTACGGCTTGAAATAAATAAATAATACCTATAGAAAATATTTTTACCATCCGGAATAGGAAAATGATTATGTGCGTTCGTTAAAAGCAGTAATTAACTAATGATAAATAAATTAACAGCGCGTTCAGGAAAGAATTCTGAAAAACGTTAGAAATGATTATAACGCGAAGTCGTGTTTTAATTAAAATGTTTTAGGTTTTTACATTACAAATTTTTATTAAATAAAACGGTTTGCGAGGTGGAAATTGTTTTTTCACTGATAGTGAAGAAAATATTAGTGCTGGTTGGCTGAGTATGAATGTCAAACCGATTCGCGTCCGTAAAGAAAGCTGTTGAGAAAAGTGTATCGAAAGTGTGCTTCATACAAACAATTATATAATTCTTAACTGGTCTTTACAATTACTTATCTACGGATACATAATTTTTTCAGATAAAAGAGTAAAATTGTAAAAAAAATACGTCTATATAAGAATATTATTGTGAACGGAATTATGTTGGGTACAGAATCCTAGAAAACCGTTACGTGTTACAACACTAGTCAACAAGTTTTTATAATAAAAAATATATTTTGAAAAGAATCAAGGCATCCGGTATTAAGCATGTGGAAATACCATGATAGGGTTCCGTAGCCATTGTATAAGTAGAAAGAGAAGAAAGGTTTTTAAACCTGTTTACCTTACCTAAGAAAACTTTTTGAAACAATGATAGCGTGATTTATTTTCGTGCAACGCCATCTTGTCATTAGAGAACAAATCTATTTTCAGATTGAAAATTATTTTTATTTTTGCTTGTACAATTATTAACAGACCTATCTCTTGTTTTCGGCTTGTTGGTGAGTTTTGGGACACCCTGTATATTAACATCTTTGAACTTGTTCCGAACTTAACAGTTTTAATTGACTTACAAAATGACTCACTAAAATAGAAAAATTGAGAAAAATTTTCACTCAATGCTATTTACATTGACCGAGGATCTTCTTCGAAACGCACAACAAAGAATTATAATTACGAGCAAAGCAAACATCGTTCTTCTCATTTCAAGCCTCTATTTTGTACGCAAAAACAAAATAATATTGTCTGTTTCCAAAGGTAAACTCGTCTTTTGAAGAGAGTAATAAAGTATATTTGAATATCATCCTATATTTGAGTATCATTGGTAGTATAGAATCAAAATAATTGGATGCTTTTGTTCTCGTTTACCTTTCCTTTTGTAAAGGCAATTTTTATTAAGGTTTCTTCAATTTGAAATACACAATATCAGTCAAATGTTTTTCAATTACCGATGATACTGCGTAAAAGGTTTCAGATTTTTCATCCATTTTAAAGTGCCGATTAATTTTTTTTACTATATACATCTACAGGCTTGCATCTTTTAAATCTAAATTTAAAAGCAATAATTGCATACGTAAACGTCTTTTAAACTAAGAGTCTACCCATCAAACTGAACAAATTTGCTCCCATAGTAAAAGTTGTTCAGTTTGATGGGTAGGCTCTTAGTTTAAAAGGATGCTAATTCTATCGATTTCACCCTGTATACAGGGTCCTTCTTAACATGCTGAATTTTTTTTAAGGGGATTATCAGATTGTCAAACTGAACAACTTTTCCAATGGGAGCAACATCGAAATCGCGAAGAATAAATCTGCTGTTCCATACAAAACTGCAAACCTACTCGAGCCAAATGTATGGGACAGCTGTTTTTTTTCGCGATTTCGATGTTGGTCCCATAGAGAAAGTTGTTCAGTTTGATGGTCTGAACATCTCCTTAAAAAAGTGTCAGCATATTAAGAAAGACTCTGTATACCTAAGGTCTAACAAAATTAGGTAAAACTATTTTAAGGGGATTATCAGACAAACCATCAAACTGAACCACTTTTTCATTGGGACCAGACCAACGAAATCGCGGAAAAAATAAGTCTGTTCTATGTTCTATAGAAAATTGTGAATCTACTGTATGTATGAATTCTAATAATTGTAGTAATTGTATAATCCCTAAACTACTAAGCTAAACTACTCACTCATTTGTATAATCCCAAAATAAACCAGCCATCTCTTTTCAAATTCCAGAGAGAAGACATAAGAAGAAGATAATGCAGGCAGTCGTTCCAATGTTATTCGGTATGAAATCAGCCGGTGCAGTCATATTCGCCATGGCCGTAGTCACAGTACTTACAATGAAAGCTTTCGTTGCTAGCAAGCTAGCCCTGATGGTGACGGTTGGGATGGCCGTGAAGAAATTGTATGAGTCCTATAGCCTTGGGTGAGTTTTTTTTTAACATATTTTCATTTCCAAATTGTTAAGGGATATAATTTGGAGCGTGCTTCCATGCAAACCAAGTCTGGTGATATTTTCAATACTAACTAATTAAAGGCAATGACATTTCAGAAACAATCTATAAACTAATCTCTATGCTTGTATGAAGTCAGATTTTCGTTAAAATGTATAGTTTTAAAGTTACAGTGCCTCAAAGATTTCCATACAAATCTTAAATTAATCCTAAAATTTAAACTGTATATTTTAACGAAAATATGACTTCATACAAGCATAGATATTCGTTTCTAGATTTTTATGAAAAATTTCATTGACTTTAATTGGATAGTATTGAAAATATAACCAGACTTCGTTTGTATGCAGCGCGCATTTACGCATTCGGAATAAACTTCTCTTAAGATTAGATTTGCAAGAAGGTATCAGCTGGCTTATTAAGGTCTTTATTAATCTTGAACCTGAGAGGTTAAAGTATATTTTGAATGAAAAATTAAAATTATTTTCTTCTTCTTGTGATGTCATCCCTTACCATTGAGGTTGTTTATTATACTGGGACTATTTGAACCCTGGAGACTGCAGTCCCGAAGTGTTCGTACTAAACCATTTTTCCATAGGCCGTTTCTATCAGGCATTTCTGTCTCACCACAATTTTTCCTTTGCAAATTCTTCAGAAAGGAAAATTAATTAACCAAAGGACAAGTAATAGAAAATGTCACTCAATAGTCATTACAAATGACATATTTTGAAATTAATTCTACCTATTTGTTGATTGGTAAGACAATCAAGTTCATCATTTTTACGCGAAAAGGCAAATCATTTTTGAGTCCACACTATATTCGGTTTGAATACTTTTTTCTAGCAAGTTATATTTGTGAAAAAATGTATGTGTACTTTCCAATACGTAAATTTTTACAAAGGCGGCTGATTCCTTCTTGATGGGGCTTGTGAATGAAATTGTTTAACCTTTAAAAATAAAGTAGTAGTTCTTAAAAACGTTATATTATTCTACTTGTTAAACAATTTCATTGTTAAGCCTGTACCTAAATTATATTTTAATTTGCCTAAATGTCAACTTTTCTCAATTTGTATAATATTTTATCACAAACTTTTACGATACCTAATGAACTTTTGCGTCCACTTAATTTTCCCACAAAACATTTCACATTTTAAAAGATTTTGTAATTTCCAAACCATTTTGTTAATTTTTGAAATCAAAATGTCTCGACAGCTCATAAAAATTTTCATTGCATTTAAATATAATTCCACTAAACAATTTTGTTGGATTTATTCGAGTTGACACTGATTGTCAAAGCTTGCCTATCTCACTCCCACACATTAAAATTCTCGTTAAATTGGCATAGACGGTGAGACAGAAAAAATTAACTAAAAAAGCTGAAATGGTTAAAGAAAATTTAACCAAAGTTGTCTAGACAGAGTGATTATGTAAAAATATCCATATAGTGTACCGTCGGCATGAAAAGTTTATGAAACTCTGAAACTTCAATACCTACTATTCTGTTACACAGACATGTCAGAATATTTTCGAAACGCAGTGAATGAATCAATCAATCAAATATAATTTTACATCAAAACATAAACAGTAAAATCCAGGCAAAAAAATACAAGAGGCACACAATAAGGAGGTCTTATCGCTAAGAAGCGATCAACAAATTTTTGATCGAATGTGTTTGCCTTAAGCATAACTGTTAATATGTTCACGATAATATATATATAGTCAGAGAAATTTCAATAATTATAGCATATTCAGAAAAGTAACGTTTTGCTACCAAGCCCTAATTATATCTTCGATCTTAACGATTCTCACAATCAAGATCTTGTTCCATTCTCTTACATAAGAATCGTCAAACCTCTCTATACATTTGATAATTAATGTTTAATATAGTTTATTCCATCCCATTGTTAGTCAAAGTTCTCCTTCAAACTAATATGAAATAAAAACACAATTTGAACAGTAAATTAGTTGGTAGCCAATCACATTGCTACAAGGTTAAAATATAACCATTGCAATTGCAAGACAATGACGATTCGTAGGACGACAATGGTCGTCTGCAGCAAAGAATCGTTGTAGTCCAGAAAATTACGAGACTTCCTTCCTCGTTTGATTTCATTTCAAAATCACTCCCTGTCAAACGATGTGGAACAAATCTTTAAAAAATTTGAAATTGCATGGAAGAAGACTAAATCAAAAGTCCTTTCTTTCGGCAGTTTGCTTTCTTTATTTTGAAACAAAAGTTTGCCTAAAATCACATCAAAACATATATCATACTAAATAATAAATACCACACATTTGTTTCCAATGGGTGACCGTTTTAATTGTATTTCATTCAGTTTTAAACAGCAAAAAACATGGCTATACCAGGTAATAATCAATCAAATTTGTCTTAAAAATACTTCGATAACAATTTGCTTCGATTAATGTGCACTGCCGCTGAGGCCTTGCCTCTTATAATCCATGATCGTATAATTGTATTTTCATGATAACAAAAATTTTCTAAAAAAAATATTAGTACCTATACTGATAATGATAATAATATTTTTTAAAATCGTAATTAACTGACGTTACTTTTGTGATATTCCGGTCAATATTTGATTGTCTGTGGTATTTATTTATCGTGACAAAAATATATATCGGAAAAGATATTTCAGCTACTTCATAAACTTTTCATTCCATCGTGAATAATCGCATGACTTCAATTCCGACACGCACAATAGCAATGTACATAAATATGTACAAGTTTTCACTTCGAAATATTGACATGACTGTACTATAAACGTTTACGCGAAAAGACAAAAAATTGACATGACAGTAATTATTTCGCTTCTCAGAATTCCTCACGTGACTGAATTGAAGATTTTTCTCGATAAGCTGCGAGATAATTGAAACGAAAGTGATAATGGGCCGAAATACTTCGTTGCGGTCTATCTGAATCGTTTTTACATTTCGCTCGGACTCTCTCTCACTTAATTATTCGATATCGACGTTTCCATCACTAATATTGTTGAATTTATTGAAGTGTTCTTCCACTGGGATATTTTTAGACCTTTTCAATATAAAATATATAAATTATCTACAGATTTAAGTATAAACTATTATGGGTAATAAGTTCAAAGTTCAAAAAGCACCTGACCTAGCAATATTAGTTGAACTTTTGAATTGATGTTTGAATATAGGACGAAGCTCCATTAAAAGTAGGTTTGTTAGCAAGTTTAGATTTTTGAGTTTATCTAAGTAGAAATTATATATTTGAAATAAATGTTGTAAACTAAGTGCCTCATCTGCGTGAACCTAATTTGTTTTGTGTCCACTTAGGCTTTCAGGTATAATAATAGATGTATACATTATTGTTTCCGGTTGAAAAGGTAGTTACAAGTTTTCCTTCCTCAGGCTTATTGTATTTCATTACTGGCAGATAAGAGTGATGATAGTCCATACGGAAGAGAGCTAGCGAGGCGGCGGTTCGATTCCTGGCCTGTACCACTAAGTTCTTCGGAATTTATGTACGGCTGTATTTATCATTATCACTACCTCAGCGGTGAAGGAAAACATCGTGAGGAAACCTGCATACCCGAGAATAAAAAAAAAAAAAATCGGATGTATGTGTAAAATATGGGTGAGCTTGGGGCGAACACAAAAAGACCAGCGATGGTCGCAATGTTACATAACGACCCTTGCTTGCAATAGCCCAGCCAACAATAATAGGTACTGGCAGGTACGATATAAATATGTACCTAATTAAACGGGTAAATTGAGTCAGGATAGTCAAGTTAACAGACCGAACAATTGTATTAATTAGAATTAAAATTACTCGACGAAAAGAAATTCACAATTTAATTTTCATCGTTACAAAATAGAGTCAGCTTTTAGAGAAATGAAAATAAAATTGTACAGAATAATCTATCGTTTATTACAGTTCTCATTAAATATAAATCAGCGGCAAATTTTCACCTTTGTGATAGCGAAAAATCTAAAAATACGAAGGAATTCGAATAATTTCAATAACAGATTTCGATGAAAAAAAAAATATTACGTGCGAACTTTGTATAACGAATTGAAGCTTTACAAAGCACTGCAATATTGTATATTATAGTCAAACGCTTTCGTATTCAGATCAAGCTCACCTTTTGTAGAAAAACCGATTATAGGTTCTATTTAGGACAGACCTGGAAATGCAAGAAGACTTTAAACAATGACAGAAGACGACAAGACTTGGACAAAACCAAAAATACTGGACTGGCAATACTAATCCTATACTCAAACTAAAAGGGTTTTATTTGCATTCCAGTGTCGGTTTACAAAACCATCCATACCTTTACTCGCAATATCCGATCGATTTTCCGAGCGCCTCATCGCACGCATACTCCGTAAGCGGAGTGAGCCCACAATTCTCACCCGAGATGTACAACCCCACGGCTCTCGCTACGCACTCACAATCAGAGTTGCTTCAGCATAATGACGCCTCAGCTCAGCAGTCGCAACAGGCGCCTACCGTACAACTCCTTAACTCAACAAGAGCCTCAGAAAGATGGGACGGTAAGTCTAAACTGCAGAAACTTCTAGAGCCAATTGTCGATGGCATCAGAAGTTTTGTTGACCCCATCGCTAACATGTTCGCTATGCCTGCGACGTTTCGTGGCCTCAGCTCCGATGTCACAACCATGAAGACCGATGAAGTAGAAGAAGCTGTGAAAAAGCCAAGAGAGATACTCGTTCCACAACCCAGGTTTATTGCTCAGAGGAAAATGAATTATAGGAAGTTTTTTAGGCCAAGACCTAAGAAGTATACCGAATTAAAAGTAGACTTAGACAAACTTAAAAAGAATAAGGACTTACATGATTACATTAAGACGAAGAAATACAAGTTTAATTATCTGAACACTTATTACTATCCTAGAGTCAAATACTTTGTAAATCCTAACACTTTTGTTGTAAAGCCTAGAAATAATAGACTTGTACCATATAAAAAAGATGTTAGTGCTAACACTTCTATACCTGTCTACTACCCTAGTACCACACCAGTAAACATAGATGAATGGAAACCGATAGTCCCTGTTTTAAATACATCAACAGTTCCCGTTAATGCTACTAAAATTAAAAACAAAACATATTTGAAAATTGATGGAAAAAAACGTATGAGACCTAAAAGAAGTATTGATACATTTGGTGGTGTAGAAGTAAATTTGAATCGCAATTCTAGTATGTATTCTCGTAATTACAAACCTTACACTCAAGTAACACCTAGAGGAAAAGATTTAATATATTTCTTTCAAATACTTTCCGAGGCTGATCCTATATCTGCAATGATGAAACACGCTGGTAAATTCACAAAAAAAGTTGTCAAGGGTTCTTTGAAACACAGTGGCCCCCCAAAATACTATTCAATTGCTTACGAAATGGTTATATTAAGTTTAGATATTATAGATGGTTTAGTACAGGTACACGAAGCTATTATTGATCATCTCTTTGGAGATAGTCATCATAAGAGTCATTATCATTCACACTACCATGCGCAAAAACCACATCAGCAGAAAAAGAAGAAAAAACCACACAATCACCATCAGAACTTAAACCAAAATCAATACCAACATTCGCACGAAAGCGAATACGAAAATCAGTACCAAAATCAACATGACAAAGATAAAAATAAGAAAAAGAAGAACAAAAATAAGAAAAAGAAGACACAACATGTTAATAAATTGCCAAACGAAGAGTCATTGTTCTAGAAATATTATGAGTTTATAATTTAAGATGATCAGCATTTAAAAGCATTTACACTAGCATTTAGCATTCAGTTCCTTATTATGGTGATGGTTTTCCTTTTAAGTAATCATAGATTAGTAGATTTTTAAATACAATTATGTAAAATTGTGGGTTTTGAATACTTTGTAAATATCAATCAGAATGTATTAATTTTAGTAGCTCGATCATTACTTTGGTCTAATTAAAAGGCAGTAAACGATGTTTCTGATACCATATCGTCTATGTTTTAAGCATTGTTCAAATTATTGTAATAATCGAGCTCACATCTTTAAACCATAATTACATTCTATTATTAAAGCTGGCACGAATATTCTCTATTTATTAAAGCGTATCTTCATCAAATCATATCTATCAATCTGTATTATTTAATAACTGACGAGCAATACCTTAAAGAGGACCAGGTGAACAGAAGTTGAAAAAAACTTTAGAGCAGCCAATACAATCATGTTCCCTTAAGAGGACATGTGAAAAAAATAGGATTCTTCAAAGCATCATATATCATGAAGTACTAACAGTAGGAGTATTATTTGCGAATATGTGTAAATAGAAAATATAATTGCAGTTTTGATTAGAGCCAAAACACGATTAAGAGACATTTTCTCCTCTATCCTCCATTAGCCTCCGTCTTTATCGATAAACGCTTGGAACTGCTAAACGGAGAAAAATAGAAACACGAGTCTTGATTTAAAAAAAATATATATATTTGATAAATTTTGATTAGAGCATAAATGAACTTACATAAATAGTACAATCACAATTAAATAGAGTTTGTTTTACGCTTGCGTCGTTTCAGGCGCGCGCGCTGACCCATCTCTTTCTCTCGCATCAGGCAGCAATATAAGCTATCACACGCCCATTTTGCTTCAATTATTTTTCGCCCTTAAACGCAAAACATTACTTACAACGATTGATATATTTTATTTGATTGCGATTCGCTTAGATATGAGTGCTTAAGCTGCACATCTGTATTGATATTTTCAATAAAATGTATATTTTTAACTATGTTATACAGGTTACCGGAGGCATTATGGAACGTCGCGCGCTACTTCAGACTTCTTTTCGGCTTCCCAGCAATACCGCCACTGAGTCATTCCTCAACAATGACCATGCCAATGTACGTAATGCCCCAAATGTACGGTCAACAAATGGCAATGCAGATGCCAGAAATGCCCCAGATGCCCCAGTAACAAAATTGGACATTCAGACAGGATCAAGTGGCGTCATTTAGTTAGATAATGCTAAATGTCAGATCGCCACGTCAGCTTGGTCCGTTCTTTGTGATAAAAGTGCGTGGTGATCTGACATTTAGCTAAAAAATTAAGTAGTCGCAGTGTTTTAAATTTGCTGGACTTTGAATTTTTTAACGCCAGCTCCTTTTGTTTTAAATTTTATAATGGATACGTCCAGATAATTTAAAGCATTGCTTTCATTCTGCCCAAACTTGTTTTTTTAAATGAAGACTGATTCTTCTCTTGAAAGTCTGATTATTCTAAGCGCGAGCCCAGTCGACTTTATTTTATTTAAATTATATTAATTTATTTTAATGTTAAGAGTTGTAATAAGGCCTATTTATTCAACAGTTTGTAAAATAAAACACAATTGCGAGTGAAATTTGGTTTTTTTTAACATTACTCCCACAATCCTTTTAGTATGAAAAATGTAAATAGTGGTAACGATTTAATTCATTATATTTATACAGGGTTCTTCTTAATATGCTGACACTTTTTTAAGGAGATGATCAAACCATCAAACTGAACAACTTCTCTAAGGGACCAACACCGAAAACGCGAAAAAAAAATCAGCTGTCCCATACATTTGGCTCGAGTAGGTTTGCAATTTTATATGGAACAGCATTTTTGGGAGTCTGATCATCCCTTTAAAAAAGTGTATGTATATTAAGAAGGACCCTATAGGAGAGGCTGGCTAATTCGAAATTCAATATGAAAATGAATTTAGTAGGGTTGAATATTAATTTTACAAAAATTTCAATTGTATCCATGTATAGTAAGACCAACAGAGAGCAATAAAAATTGTTTAATGGGTTGTAAAGAATATATCTCAAGCATGCACTTTTGGCTGGAACAAGACATTGTTGAAAAGAGAAAAATACAATGCACTGGTAAAAGTTTCAATTTCAATAAAACGTTTCGATGTTCTAATAGTAGGGGATCCTGGCAGCAAGTTTTGTATTCTCACTCATATTTCTACGATTCAAATTAAATAAAACCTTGCTTGCTTGCTATTCGTATGGAGTTTAAATTCCATGCAGTTTAATTTGCTAAATCATGCCGAGCTCGTAATTTGATTTAATATTAAACGATAGGAGTCAAATTGGAGCTAATACGAAATCACAAGAACATCTAAAAATCGTTGATATCGAATTGCCATAGGACTACGACAGGCTGAACTGTGTAGTAGTCCATATATTGTTTTCAATATTTCATATCAAACGGGTAACAAATTCTAGATCCAAATAAATGATATTTCTTTCTTTTCCATTTATTTTGCTTGAAAAGTAATTAAACTTACTTCATAATTTTGCTAAGTAATCCCATTTCTGCTCATGAAATATTTTATTTTAATCTGATATGGTCTGATAGCCAAGTCCTAGATGGTAACAAGGCTGTCCTCAAGGGTTCAAGTACGTTTCCTGCAAGAAGTAAAAATGTAAATGATAACTTGATAAGGTAAATACACATTTTTATTTAGCCTGCTGCCACTGATTCTTCCCTTCCCCTCTGCCAATCTAAGAACCTCTTCATGAAGGCGTTCACGTCACTCCATTTGCTCTAGAGTCCGTCTCACCGTCAGCATCTCTTGATACACGCAGCAGATGTCATGTCCAATTATCAGCTGAGCTGTTTTATTTATATAAAATATATTGATTTTGAATAAAAATACTTACTTGTATTGTAAAATCTTTCTGTTGAATCCTACAATAGAAGCAATCACATTGAATTTACATAATCACAATCGACTCGTGTCAACGGCTTTGTCAGCGGAAAAATCGGAATGTTTAAAAACAGTGTAAACGTTGATTTTGTGGATATATTTTTGCCTTTTTATTATTCATGAATACTTAAAGGTTAGATAGATACCTATTCTTTGTTTCAAATAACATGATATATCTATCCATTGAATAAAAAATATCATCCGCGTTTCATACATTTTTGGCCCAAACGTGAAAGTGGCCAACAAAAACTACTGGTATTCTGTTAGAACTTATCCGTTTAAAGCATTTAATTTTATAACACATATTCGGTGAAAATTTCAACCAGCTAGCGTTTTCGGGTTCATAAGATACAGAAGAGATATATCCTTAGTAGATAGATAACATCCTCGTTCGTACAGATATACCCTTTAAAGTTCGGACAGACGGACGGACGACAGACGACGGCTTAGTAATAGGGTTCCGTTGGCACCCATTGGATACGGAATACTAAAATTATCTGTCTACGCATAAATCATGCAGAACTAACACGATTTTAAACGAGTTGCTATCTGAATACAGGGTCCTTCTTATATGCTGACAGTTTTTAAGGAGATGATCAGACCATCAAACTAAACAACAGCTGTCCCATCCATTTGGCACGAGTAGGTTTGCAGTTTTATATGGAACTAGAGGTTCAGTAGTTTTTGCGTGATGATGTTACAAACTTACAAACAAACAAACAAACAGACAGATAAAATTTTTATAAAAAGGTTGATTTGGAGTCCGGGATACCTAAAAACCATATCGGCATCTTTTTCATGTAAATATCTTAAATGTACAGACTTCTGTTACAGTTTCATAATAGTTTAGACAACAGTTTTTTTTTTTCGCGTTATCGATGTTGGCACCTTAGAGAAAGTTGTTTAGTTTGACGGTCTGATCCTCTCCTTAAAAGTGTCAGCGTATTAAGAAGGATCCTATATTGAATGTACGTGATATTCACAGCATACACCGAGCTAAAATTAAATTTCAATATGGAGCCTTTAACAAAAAGAGAGTTCAAAGCACCAACGACCTTTTGTACCAGATGGAAATCCTAATATGATAAAACTTGAGATCAAATGTGCCGCCTGCAGTTTAATATTGGAAAATCTTCGGTACAATGACAGTGTTTGATTAATCAATGCAAGAACAGCTGTTTGAATTTTAAGGACGTACACAGGTTGGTAATTGTGAACTTTATTCTGAGTTTATTTTCGATACATTTTTGATTTACAGTCGAGAAAAAGCCTGCCCCCCTAAATAAAGTGACATTCTATTGGCGAGGACTCTAGTAGAAAATGACAGAATGTATGGATTTGACAATAGCGATCGAAACATTTTGACGATCGCTAATGCCAAATCCATACATTACATAACAGACGTACAGGGTAAACTAAAACTTAAACTGTGGTACAAATAAAAACTTACTTTATCGATCCTTATATAAGGTATAGTTATGATTAGAATAAGCTAAGAATAAGGAGTTCATAATTTCTTACTTATAAACTCGTAACTACGTTGGTGGCAACGTCGCGGTTCATAGATAAACTTAAGAAAAGAACAGAAATTTGTCTATCATAAACACCGGATTCTCAGAGGAAGGATCTCCATAGAGTCCGCATAAATTTACAATTGTAGTTAGTCTCTTTTGTCTTATGGCGTACCTTTAGTAGTAGAAGGAGATTTAATTATAGATATTTGTTTAAGCGGCTGTCCACTTTTTTTTGAGCTAGTGTGTGTGAAAAGTGACCGTAAACATAAGGCCATATGCCACTTGGTGCCTTTTGTCCATACTACTTGATACCACACACTCAGACCTAAACGTCAAAAAAAGTGGACACTTTACAATTGGTATGGCTCACTCTATTAGGTATAATCTCTTTGACTGGATTATAAGTAGAAATTTTGCTTATTCATAGTTTATTCTTGGTATAACATTTTATACCACGTTTATTTGTACCAGGGAAAGAATGTAGAGCATTTAAGTTCAGACTATCAAACAGAACTGGGACCAACTTTCAAATCTGTTCTTTCATACATTATGGTCGAGTAGCTCTGCTATTGACATTTTCTATGAAACAGCCGAATTGTTTTGTCGCGGTTTCATACTTGGTTTCGTAGAGAACGTTGTTTACGACCAACCTTAAAAAACTGTCAGCGTAGGATCTTGTAGATTCGGTTTGGGATCAGAATAACTGCATATCGACGATTAATTGTAATGACCTCCTATCTACGTAAAAAAGGTAGATTTTAGAGGAAACGAAAAACACGTTTATTACTTTTTACACCAATTAATGAATAATTTATATTGTAAATTTATCGTCATAGGAACCTTAATTTATAACACAGTTTGGTGGTCTGACTAGTACAATGCGAAATCGTATTTTAAATCAATTTATACAAGAATCACAGAAAAATACAAAATGTAGTTAGGAGGTCATTACACTTCATCCTCGATATAGCAGTGAATGTTATTTATTTACTTATTTATATCAATGGATGACATTAAATCTGTATAGAGACTACTTCAAAGAATAAGAAATAAGATGTCCCCATTTACAAATCTACATACATTTTAAATTCAAACACGAACGAGCGACTGCCTCAGAAATTTATTCAGGTCACAGATTTCGATCTCAGTTTACATGCTCACACGCACTTTTGAAAATTTATGTCGCTCTTAAGGACATAGAATATGTTGAAGTAAATTCTCTTGAATAAATAATTAAATTATACGTCTGGACATTTTATGACGGACATGTCATACGCAGCAAGCACCTAACCAAAGGAGCGCCCTCCATACAAATGAAGTCTGGTGATATTTTCAATACTAACCAATTAAAGTCAATAAAATTTTTCAGAATCAATCTAGAAACTAATCTCTATGCTTGTATGAAGTCAGATTTTCGTTAAAATGTATAGTTTTAAAGTTACAGTGCCTCAAAGATTTCCATACAAATCTTAAATTAATCCTAGCATCAAAACTGTATATTTAAACGAAAAACTGACTTCATACAAGCATAGAGATTTGTTTCTAGATTATTTCTGAAAAAATTAATTGACATGACTGATTGAAAATATAACCAGATTTCGTTTGTATGCAGCGCAAATTAGCGCTTTCGGAATAAACTTCTCTTAATCATGGCCATGGCTGAAACTTCCAATCATGCACGGAGCCACGCGGATTGAAAAATTTGTTTGGGATATTCATCCTGTTTTTTTCCGTGACAAGGAAATCAGGTTTGAGTGCCGGACACATCTTTCGAATTCAATTAAGAATTAGAAAAAAGGTGTAAAGCGTATTGTATTTTATGGAATTAATTCATAATATTGTTACGACTATATTCCCCGAGGGGGTAGTCGGAGATATTCTGAAACCTCAGAACATCCACGTTACACCAGTAGTACCGAAACTCTGTCCAGTGTGATGGGGGGTGAGCCCGTCGCCACTTATAATGGACAGTGGGTACAATAATATTGTTACTTTTATTTAAACAACATTAAAAGAAATCGACAAGGAAGTTGCGTTTTCAATACCTTTTTTCCTGAGAAAGAAAGTCCGGACGCACCAAGGAAATACAATTTTTTGGGGTTTGACAATTTTTTTCATTGACTTCCGTACATTATACAGTTTTTTTTTCAATTTGCGCCAAATGTCTTCTCATCTTTAGAGGACAAAAAATGCTCCCACGTCTTGTAGACTGTTTTAATAGAGATTCTACACTCGGACACCAACTTTTGGTAGAGAGCAGCTATTATACCTACTGCATATTACGAGTTAGTCCACTCGGATCAAGGCGAAACTTAGAGGCGAAACTGATATCGTGATCAAAGTGCACCTTTGGCGCGTTGTCCGTTTCTACTAACAACAGATCATGTGATCCAAAACCCTCATTATTACCACAGAGTACTATACAGGGTCCTTCTTGAAACTTTTTTAAGGGGATGATCACACCATCAAACTGAACAACTTTCTCTATGGGACCAATATCGAAATCGGGAAATAATAATAATCATCATCATCCCCTTAAAAAAGTTTCAGCATATTAAGAAGGGCCCTGTATATACCGTTATAACTACGAAAAATTAACAGAATAAGCATAAGCATATGCTCACGACTATATTCTCCGAGGGGGTAGTCAGATATATTCTGAAACCACAGAACAACCACGTTTCACCAGTTGTACCGAAACTCTGTCCAGTGTGACGAGGAGTGAGCCCGCAGATTAGGAGAATACAGTGCCTTAAATACTATAGATAGACTCCAAGTCTCATATTTCCCAATTCTATTTTTTTTGCGTTTTCTGAGGTAGGCTCCATAGTGAAAGTTGTTCAGTTTGATGGTCTGAGTTCACCGTTTCAGTATTTGCTAGGCTGTCAGTTACACCCTGTTAGAAAATCTAAAATTTTAATAAACGTTCAATGATATTCTACACACATGGACTCACCACCTCATACAATAACAAAACTAAAAAATGGTACGTCTCTAATTTCACTTTAGTATGCTTCAGTTATGCACAGCTACCATACATTGCCGCTGACATTCCAGTCCTTTTAAATGTCCTCGGTCACAAAGCAGTAATGTGAAACAATTAAGCACGTCCCGTTAACAGCGCACTGATGCGAAGTCCTTGTGTATTGAATGTCATTGTAAACAACAAAGCATTTATATTATAAATGCCAAATAAATCACCATATATTCACGAAGAGTCAGATGAATTCAAAGAAAAGAATCCAAAAAGTTTATCATTTATTTTCAATATTATATGAAGTAGGTGGAAAAGAACACTTTTTTACTTTTTCGCGAAATGAATGAAATAGTTCTTTGAAGACCGTCAATTCCATTTTATTGTCATTTGAAGCAATTGACTGCTTTTGCAGGAAATAGGCAATCATATATTTACATGAATAAAATCACGAGTGTAAAATTGCCGCAACTATCAACTCTATAGTTGAAGCAACGAACCATAAGATCAGTTTTTAAGTACCCTCAAATACAAAATATTTTTTTAAAAATAATATCTCTTGGATAGCTTTCTGACGTCATTTTTGACTCTACCACCGCGTCGGAAGGTGTTCCGCTGTAGAGAAGATGCGGCCAGAATCTCTTCAACACAGATCCGTCGTTACCTTGTCGTTACCTATGCGTCAGAGGAGGCCTAAGAATGCGATAGTACTTGAGTATGGTTTATACCAAACTTGGTTGGTCGTTTGGTTTTTTTTTTTTTTTTTGGTTTGGTATACCTTAGGGTCAGCGCACAACTAGCGGAGAACTGTTCGAGCATTTCCCAGTGCTCAATGAAATGTAGTCCTTATCCAATTGGGTATTTGACTACATACAATATATTTTATTCTTATCTTCTCAATAAAAAAAGATTCGAAAATATCGCTAAACTCCCATTTTCATTGAGTTTTACATATACACTTTAAAAAGTAATGAAATGTTGATGACGTCACAACTCAGAATTGAGTACAAATTTCATACAAAGTGCACGTTTTGACGTCTGATAAAAAGTAGCTGATTTGACTAGTTGTCAAGTAGCCTATTCAATTAGATGTATAAATAGCGTGCGCCATCAAACACCGCCGTCCGCTAGGTAAAATTATAACTTGACACTTATTCACAAATAGATTTCAATGGGATAAGGACGACCTTTCATTGGGCAGTGGAAAATGCTCGAGTGGTTGCGCCAAATGTGCGCTGACCCTTAGTGTTTCTGGGTAAAGCAAGGGCAAGTCTGAGTTTTCTTAAACGCCGCCCGGGTGATGCAGTGTCTGTGGTGAGGTAACTTACCGACTCCATCCACCAGCGTACCAGTTCTGTAGTCCTTCGTGGTTGTGGATGAGTATGCCCACGGAGGAAAACAAGGAGCGGAGATATCGCAATTAGGTCTAATGTCATTATATTAGGTCATGACATCACTGTCAGCGTGGCCTATGATGCCCAGTTCGAAACTGACCGCCATTATTTTTGCTAAGGAGGTTTGTCAGTAAAATATATCTAAAACAGTGAAGTCACGGTGTGTGTTGTTTCTGGATTCGGCTTTAGCGTCTTGTCCCCGTCCGTACATTTAGGAAACACTTACTAAAATAGAAATATATCTTTGTGACACCTCCGCTCTTTTCCGTCCTCCATGTGTATGCCGCTCTCATAAAGGACTATACAGCCAGGAGAAAAAGTGATTCTTCTAAAACACTTCTTAAGTCATCTGCAACAGAATGATGAAGAAGGCGTTCAGGATGGATTCACGTATCAAATAGAGATTAGTTGTCAAGCCTTTCATCTAAAATATTCGGCTGTGTCGCCTCGCGAATTAATATGAACTGACTGCCAAACTTCAGTTGGAGAGGCACGTTGAGAAAAACACTAATATATACTAACCAAAGCCATCATTAATGGCGAACGAAAACTATCCTGTAGCTAGCATACACAGACAACATGTGGAACGCCAGGGTCAGGATAGGCAGAGGTTGCTTTATTTCGCGAAAGCCTTCTAGATCATCTGGAGCCATCGAGGGAAAGTATCAACAGATAATTGATAAAGATCACAAATAATTTGAATGAAATAATAAAACAACAGAAATAAATAAACAATCTTTATTAAGATAAGCTTCGTTAACTTCCAAATCTCTTGATTCCATTACCGAACTCTTGAATGCTTCTCCAATGGGGATGGGGATGTACATCGGTGAAGATCTCGTAGGTCACGTCCTTTTTCTAAAGATGGAGAGAGGGTATGATTAAGAACTCAAAGAAAATGTTTGAAAATCAACCGTACACCCCTTTAGTCAGAACCGTGGTTACATCTCTTCCCGATGCGCCTAGATTCGCTAGTACTAGATTAAATGTTTACCATAAGCCCAAATGACAATTACCCTCTTGCCAAATTGCACCCTTCAAGCGAAGTACTAAATATAATGCGGTCACAGTTTAATGCCATAATAG
This sequence comes from Agonopterix alstromeriana, assembly GCA_963924505.1. NCBI lineage: Eukaryota > Metazoa > Arthropoda > Insecta > Lepidoptera > Depressariidae > Agonopterix > Agonopterix alstromeriana. The sequence continues at coordinate 8,786,183 of OZ004682.1, forward strand.
CCGGGTAATAAATTGCCACGAAATGAAGACTCTTCTGGATGAGAAGTTTCTCAAGGACCTAAAAACCTCTTTAGTAAAAAAAATTCCATGTAACCTAGCCGAGTATTTTTGAATAGATACATTCTAGCCTATTAGGAGTCAATTTTCAACCTCGCTTAAAAATGTCTTTGACTTACTCAACTTCAATTAAATGTAAAATATTATGATGCAATGACTAATTAACTATTTTGTAATGTACCAAATGAAATCAGATTTATTATTTATCAACTTTTCTGTTGCGTTTCATGATGTTAAATTTCAATAGACATTGTATTATTTTATTTTGTAACATATTCTTATTATACATTATTATCATTGTTACAAACCAAACCAAATTCGCCACACGCATAAATAAATAATTCGATGTTTTAACACCCAAAACATCTGTAAAATTATATTGAAACTGTATAACAATGAAGTATTGTCTATTGTAAACATGTAATTTATCGCAATAAATATAAATATAAATATCTACCAAATACTTCAGATTGTAACTTCATCCAATAAGAGTTATTGTTGATATATTTTTGTTGATGAAGCATTTTCAACGCCTCATTGGAGTAAGCAAAACGCTCTCTAGTGATGCTCCTTTCAAAAAGAAAATAGCAATGATTCGGTATTGAAATAATAAGCCATGGTGATCTAGTAGCCAGTAGCCGTGGTGAGGTTAATAGTCTCGCCTTTTGTGCAGAGGTAGACAAATCAGGGGGGGTCTTATTGTGTATCTATCCCGGAGACCATTTTGAATCTTCCCGAAAACATGTTTAAATTCAGATCAAAAAGTCCTTTGTAAAAAAGCAAAATTGTAAACTAGATGGTTATTTAGCAAAAGCATATGCTCACGACTATATTCCCCGAGGGGTTAGTCAGAGATATTCTGAAACCTCAGAACATCCACGTTTCACCAGTAGTACCGAAACTCTGTCCAGTGTGACGGGGGGTGAGCCCGTCGCCACTTATAATGGACAGTGGGTACAACACATGCCTCGAAATTGAAGCATGCAGGTTTCCTCACGATGTTTTCCTTCGCCGAAAAGCCAGTGGTGTTACAAATCGTATATAAATTCCGAAAAACTCATTGGTACGAGTCGGTCAGGACGGGGATTGAACCATCGCCTCCTGCTCGGCAGGCAAGGTTACTCGCCACTGGACCACCAAATAGACTATGTATTATTGTTTACATAATCTTAGCTTAAGAATTTATTTTGCAATAGTTATTAAGTCGTGTTATGTTGTCGAGTTTCTGACCGCATCTTCTCTACAGCGACGACACGTTCCGACGCGGTGGTAGCTTTAAAAAAGATTTGACGTTTAATAAGTGTGCTGTATAAGTCAACGTCTCGGACATTGAATAAATTAAGTTGACTTTGACTTTAGCTCGATCGAATCGGTACCAAATCGACATGGTGGTCGTTGGCAGTTAGCGATTCTGCTTATTAATATTTAGTTAATCTTCTTATCGTGTGGGCAAGCCTGGTGCCAGAGATTTTTCAGACCGCCTTACGGCCTCTGACGTGGTTTTTATATAACGACTACTGCCACCAGATATAGTAGCCGGGACCAACGACTTAACGTGCCATCCGAAGCACGGAACATTTAGGTGATTCGACCTGCAATGTCCTAACCAACTGGGGGAAAACGCATAAAGTGACCTAGCACTAGGTGTCCCCCGTGGGTATCGAACCCACGACATCCGTTTCAAGAGCCCAATGCCCTTAACCATTAGACCACGGAGGTATTTATTTAGTAATTAATTTCAGAAAATGGATTATGGTGATCACAGACACAAAATATTACTAGAAAATTGTCTAGTACAGACATAGTACGTAATCGATTCGATATAATTACATTATAAACGATATACTACAACTACATTCTTAAACAGAAAGTTGGTAGTTGTAGCTATGTTTCTGATCACCCCGAAAGGGATTACGGTCGTGAGTTTATGTATGTATGTATAAACGATACATTCGGAAACTTGCACAAAAGCTCAACAAAAAATATGTACAATTGGAAGCTACTTGTGAAAATTTAGATGCTACTATGAAAAATATCTACTTATATCATAATTTGATTAAAAGACGGGTAGTTGGGTCTATTTTGCTAAATTTCTGTTATAATACATTTAAACTTTTAAGACTAATGTCATATAATTATGAGTTCTGATTTTGGCTTTTTAATCAACAATTTTTTTTCTTCTTGTCTCCCATCTCTCTTCTTTCTGAGAAAAAGTATCAGTAAGATCATGTTGGCAATAACTTTCTCTGGCTTACAGCCTGTCACATTTTTGAATATTACTAGTGAATTCTGACTATACTACACAAACTTGAATTTTTGTATGAAACAACTGATTTTTTTTTGCGATTTCGATGTTGGTGCCATAGAGAAAGTTGTTCAGCTTGACGGTCTGATCATCCCCTTAAAAAAGTGTCAGCATATTAAGAAGGACCCTGTATATTTAGAACATCTCTCAGTACGCTATCATGTCGGCAATATAGTCGTGATGCTTATAAATGTGCGCCAGGAAACATATTTTTCTGTGACAATACAGCCAGATGGAGAATTCAATAAAACTGTGACAATAAACATCTGTAAATGTGTGCGGACCCATGTTAGGGTTGACCATGTCTTTTTTTGTGGATATAATGTTTTTGGAAACTTTTTTTTTTGACTGTCGTATACAGTTTGCTCGGGGAGCAGTTACTGCGGGCTATTGGAGGACCACACCAGTAACGGCGAAGCGCCCTGGTAGGTCTACCGAACCAGTGAATTAAGCAACCTGCCCAAGGGGCACCCATAATGAGTACGGACCTCGGCAAAGGGCCTTTCTGGGGCTACGCGACGGGTTGGGTAGCGGGGATCGGTGAGATTTTGGAAACTGTACGTACCTACTTAATATTGAAGATTGTGTCTTGATCAAGTATTATTATATTTATTATTGCTTCCCTCTGGACCGTAGGCTAGGGCTCGCTCTATTGACACCAATATAGCAGGGGCCGGTAGCGCTTAGAAAAATTTTAAACACGGCTAAAACGTTTCCCTGACCGAACAACTTATTACTACAACTTATTCTGTATTTTATCTCATAGAAAATAGCCTTCATTTTTCGAATAAAATTTGTAATAACTGTAGAATCAGATTGTCCCAAGACGCAAGCGAAAACCAAGCTTGGTATAAGATTTTCGTCCAGTTGAAATAGCTCTTAAATTATCCACAATACGATTGAGCGGGTGGTGACCCTACAGTGAGCATTCAATCAGAAGGGAATCCTATTTATTTTCAATTGGATCACAGAAGGCGGTTATAAAGGTCATTTTACACCAAATAGATACGAACGCCGACGAAATACGAGGAATGGACTATTTATTTTTATTGCGGTTCACCAAAAACGGTTAAGTTTGAGTCTTAAAGAGGATTAATAGGCCTCAAACATGATTCGAATGACGATAGCTTTCAAAATGAAGATTTGAAGTACAAATCTTCGTCAGAGAAAAATGAGGGATTGAAGGAAGGAAAATTAAATAAATAATCTTGGTATTCGTTGGCGTAGTGGAGCTTCGGAATTCGGCTTCGGCTTGAACGGGTGACCGTTTAGTGGTATTTCATCTCGAGCGTTTCCGTGCTTTGGAAGTCACGTTAAGCAGTTGGTCACGGATAGTTCCGTCAGATGACGTTGTAAATATTCGTTAAGCCAGGTCAGAGGCCTATTAATGTAGCTTGAAAATTCTCTGAAAGCAAGTTGACCACTAACTTGCCTCCACCAGCACGCACTGGACCCGCGTGGTAGAGTATGGCCCACTCCCTCTCAGCCTTATTCGTGACAGGAGCCCTTTGCCCTGCAGTGGGATTCTACAGGCTATAACTTACTTTTACTTTAATCTTGGTATTAGTTTGAAGAAGTGTTTAGATATTGTTGCTTTATTTTGATACCAGCACGTCTAGCATAATTTCACTCCTTGCGCGCGACTCGGCTTTATTCTATGCAAGCAAGCGCGGCTTTCGCTCTCCAAAAAGCGCGGGAACAGTTTATTTTCTATGGAGAAAAGGCGCGTCGCGCTCGTGTAGAGAAATCATACTTTGGGCCCGCGTAATTAAGTAAGGCCCACTCCCTCTCATGTGAGGAATGCTCTTATTCGTGAGAGGACGCCTTTGCCCTGGAGTGGGACTATTTTTACTTACTTAATTTTTGTGATAATCATTCCTTCAGTACATATACCTAGTAGGTTACCTAACTACTAACCACTACCTACTAACTCACCATAACAGTATCCTTGTGGTTAACAGAGCAGTGATTTTAACAAAGCACCTTTAATTCCCCCCGTCACACTGGACAAAGTTTCGGTACTACTGGTGAAACGTGGATATTCTGTGGTTTCAGAATATCTCTGACTACCCCCTTGGGGAATATAGTCGTGAGCAAATGCTTATGCTTATGCTTATGCTACCTTTAATTATACTGGGTGTAAGCGTCAACCTAGCAAATACTGAAACGATGAACTCAGACCATCAAATTGAACAACTTTCACTTTTGAGGAAACGCGAAAAAAAATCAGCTGTCCCATACAAAACTGCTGTACTTACCCGACTGAAATGTATGGGACAATTGATTTTTTTTCGCGTTTCCTGAGGTAGGCTTCATAGTGAAAGTTGTTCAGTTTTAAGGGTCACCATTTGCTAGGCTGTCACTTACACCCTGTTTACATACGATGTATGTATTCACTTCCTTTAAAAATTTTTTTTGTAACACCGTTATATTTCCTCTACCCTAATGGGTGTCTGGAAGAAATCGCTTTTCAGCGATAAGACCCGCCTTATTTGTACCATACTCAGTTTTGTTTCCTATTGTGCATTGTATTTTGTTTTGAGTGTAATAAAGTCAGTATATTTCATTCATTCATTCATTCATTGTTGTGTCTACAAACACCATCTAAATATTTGATGCCATTCGCAACAATGTTACAAAAGGCCATGGAATGGTCCCATACCAATCGTGCTATTTGATTGAAAGAATCGTCGAACGCCATTAATGAGTGTGTTTTAGCCCTAAACCAATACTTATGTAACATTTCCTTTATGTAACAATATAATACCCCAAACAATGATACGATAAGCCATCGAACATTCCGATTGACATTGACCCAAATTGAAATCATTTCAATTCCCACAAAGGCCTCCTTGAAAGTAAATTCCCTGGAATAGTAGAATAACAAATATTTTAATTTATTGTAAGAGAGTATTAGAAAAACAGAGCATAATAATAATAGTTTTAGTTTGTTAGCAAAGCCCGATGAAAGCCAATCACTTTCTTATTCAATTAGCACTAATTTCCAACTTACCTATAGTGTTTCTTACTTGTTAGTTACGGGACCACTGTCTACAACGTGTTAATGAATAAGCGCAAAACCTCATACACCCCAACTGATTGATAACAAAATAATTAGATTTAAACAATAATTTCATCATTTTGATAGTTAACATTCAAAGTTATTCACATTTTAAGTTTTGAGGCAAAAATTATATGTTATCATTTCAGCAATGAATGAAAGCGCTAACATGCTCATGGATACATTTTAAGAATCTTGCTTTAGTAATAAGTAGGGTGAATGTGCCCTTGCGGTGGGTTGAGATCGAGTTCAGTAAATTTAAAATTTTACAAAAAAATTACTTATTTAACTTTTTGAAAAAAATTATCTATGTTGAAAACATGATAATTCGATTCTGCTCTCGATTCTAAACAAACTACTTTCTAGTTTTGCGTTAATTCATTAACATGTTGTATATCTAGGTATACATGTTAATATAAACGTTGCGTATCTGTTTTATACAGATGTCTCATACATTTGATTCAGATGATATAAAATCAGATGTCCCATACATTTGAGTCGGGTAGGTACAGCAGTTTTCTAAGGGACAGCGATTTTTTTCGCCTTGCCTGAAGTAGGCTGTCTGAGTTCACCGTTTCAGTATTTGCGAGGCTGTCACTTACACCCTGTATATTCTACGAGTTAATATATATTTTAGCCATATTTCTAATGATTTTAAAGTAAAATATCGTTTGACTAATTGAGCTACAAGTCTAACGGTCTGATATCTTTGACTAATTATTATAAGGACTAGCCTTGCGGTAGCATTTCCCCTCTGCCACGGTATAAGCACAATTGATCTTGTGCAGTTACATTCAATTTTACATCTTATCACTAAACGAGACAGCCTATAATTGCGAAATAATAACTTCGAACTTAGAACGTTTGGGGTTCACACGAGACTTTTCATGATTTTTAACATTCAAAATTAGAATCTAAAGTTATGGGGAATAAAATCCAAAGTTGCGGAATTCATATTACCTCGCCCCCCGCTAAAAGTGGAAGAAATGTTTGTTAGTAGAATTACACGCGTAACCAGTCCACATAATTATAAATAGTCAAAGTCTGATATCAATTTCACCCTGTAGATGTGGGTTATGAATAGTTTATACATATTTTTGATTAATTTTTAGTATATATTTTTTTCATTAGCGTTAGTCTTGTTGTAATCGATCTTTGTAGATAGTGTCATAGTTGCTAGTTTTGTTATTAAGTTAATTATTATAAGGTATAAATAAATACATGTTAGTGATCAATTCATTTAATCAACCATAAATAATCGTTAGCATAAATTATAATAAATAATTTAAATAAATTAATTCTGTTAAGGCAAATGCTCAATTAATTTGTTTTTAAATGCTACAGCATTATATTGTACAAGTTAGTACATATTCGAGTATAACTAAGGTTAAAACATAAAATAAATAATGTGTTATTTACATTTTATTGCATTGTGTCCTTATATAAATATTCTTTGGGAAATCGTTTAATTTTTAAAAGTTGACAAAAAAATTAATAAAATTTATGTAACAATGCCCTAAATGTTTACCTTTTTAACTTTTTAAACAAATTATTCTTCTTTTTAATTTCACTGTCAACTTTTAAAAAACTTAAGCTGCAGCCACACTGACCATTTATAAATTTTGTAACAATTTTGACTGTCCATGTCTTTTTTTTTAAATTTTTGTTTTGACTTGTGTGAGTGTAGCGTCAGCCGTGTTATTGTGTCGTTATGTTTGTCATTTTGAGGCAATTCCGTAACCAAACCACTTCGCCATTTCAGTTCCATTTATGTCTCAGATACAGGTATGATCTACTCCTTTTTGATGATAGCCTGAAAAGTATTCGTACGTTTAATCTTTCAAATATTATTAATTCTAAACAGGTTACAGACATGTTGTGCTATTTCGAATCAAATAAAAGAAAATAAATAAATTAATTAAATAACTAATGAAAAAAAAAAATCAATTAATTTCGTTCTCTGGGTAGTGGGCTCGGTGGCGAAATCGGATAACGCAATTCCCCGGTTTGGAATAGTGCGGTTTCAAGTCTTGCCCGAGACTTAATTTTTCAATCTTTAATTTAATCTCTACACAAAAAATAAAGGGTGTAAGTGACAGCCTAGCAAATACTGAAAAGGTGAACACAGACCATCAAACTGAACAACTTTCACTATGGATCCTACCTCAGAAACGCGAAAAAAAATCTGCTGTCCCATACACAACAGCTGTACCTACTCGACTCAAATATATGAAACACTTTTCTTTCGCGTTTCTTGAAGGTGGCTCCCTAGTGAAAGCTGTTCAATTTGATGGTCTGAATTCACCGTTTCAGTATTTGCTAGGCTGTCACTTACACCCTGTAGATTAAGAAAAACAAAGACTTACGCTCAGTTGCAGAAACGCTCATTAAAGTTAATCCTCCATTAAATCTCTTGCTGTCACTTTTTGTCTTGTTGACGTAGTAAAAGCAAGCAAGAGATTTAATGGAGGATTAACTCTTCTGTTCTGAGCGTTTCTGTAACTGAGTGTTAGAGATTTAAAAATCGAACCATCATGCAGCGCCTTCGAGCTTTTTAGCATTTTGTAACGTGAAATACAACAATATAAAGTCCGGCCGCTGAAAGATTGCGTTTGACAGTTACCATAAAATTGTAAAAACTGAATGAAAACTATAAATACCGATCATTATTTAGTAGTTTTTTGAACTTAAAAGGGCAGCTAGTGCCCTGTGTACTAGAGTGAGCACAGGTAAACAATATTTTCATTCAGATTTTTACAATTTTATGGTAACTGTCAAACGCAATCTTTCAGCGGCCGGACTTTAGTTCATATTTTTATCATGAAGTCATGTTTTAGATTTTTCATTACAGTGTTTTTCAGGTGTGATTCAAACAATTAAACAAAGTCACAGTTAGACTTGGGAGGCCTTTGCTCAATGATGGGACAACAACGCCTGATATAATAATAATAGATAGGGCATGTTTCACCACTTCCGAATAAGTTCTTGTTAGCTTATCCAAAAGTGCTGAAACAGGTCCTTAGCCTCTGAAATATAGTCAGTGAAACAATAATTTACCTGTATTCTAGGACCCGCTTAAAAGGAAAAAAAAAATTGCCTGTGCTAAAAATCTCCAAAAATAATTTTAGTGAAAAATATATTGTAATTTTTAGCAAAAAAAAATTGTTTATTCCTCCTCTCTTTTTTAATTCGTAGACGCCATCTTGAAATAATATACCCTATGTCACTCTCACGATTTTAACAAATCCAATGACATACAAACATACATACATACATACATACATACATACATACATACGCTCGAAAAACATAACCCTCCTTCTGGCGCAGTCGGGTAAAAAGAAAAATGTCAAAATCGTAAAAACATAATTATTTATTAATAGTGCCTGTGCAAAATCTCGAAAAAACTAAGGGTGATGCGATTGTGCTGCTAATGTCTACTTTTTTTTCAAAGATACCGTCTTAAGAGATGTTTATTCCGAATGCGTAAATGCGTGCTGCATACAAACGAAGTCTGGTGATATTTTCAATACTAATCAATTAAACTCAATGAAATTTTGCAGAAACAATCTAGGAACAAATCTCTATGTTTGTATCGTGTCTGATTTTCGTTAAAATGTATAGTTTCAATGCTAGGATTAATTTAATATTTGTATGGAAATCTTTGAGGCATTGTAACTTTAAAACTGTACATTTTAAGAAAAATCCGACATGATACAAGCATAGAGATTTGTTTCTAGATTGTTTCTGCAAAATTTCATTGAGTTTAATCGGTTAGTATTGAAAATATCACCAGACTTCGTTTGTATGGAGCGCGCCAACAGTAATATTCCCTTAAACTAAACTGAGATAGTTACTTTCTTTTCTAATTTTGATGCTTAGTCTAAGGGTTTCCAATCCAGAAGAAAATACACGATCAAAGTTGTGGCGGGAACGAAAATTCCTAATCCTAAAAAATCCTAGTATTATCAAGATGGCTGAAAGCTTTGACTATTTATACAACGTGTTAATGAATTAACGCAAAACTAGAAAGTAGTTTGTTTAGAATCGAGAGCAGAATCGAATTATCATGGTTTTAACATAGATATTTTTTTTCAAAATATTAAATAATTTGTTTGTAAAATTTAAAATTTACTGAACTCGATCTCAACCCATCGCACAGGTACACTCACCCTACTTACTACCAAAGAAGATTCTTAAAATGTATTCATGTACACTTTTGCGCTTCCATTCATTGCTGAAATGATAATACATCATTTTTGCCTGAAAACTTAAGATGCGAATAACTTTAAATTTTAAGTATCAAAATAATGAAATTATTGTTTCAATCTAATTATTTTGTTAAAAATCAGTTGGGGTGTATGAGGTTTTGTACTTATTCATTAACACGTTGTGTAGGGTGAAATTGATATCATTAGCATCCTTTTAAATTAAGAGTCTATCCATCAAACTGAACAACTTTTACTATGGGAGCAAACCGAGCGGAAGAAAAAAATCTGCTGTTGCATACATTTGAGTCGAGTAGGCATTCCGGTTTAGTATGGAACATCAGATTTTTTTTTGCTTCGACCGTTTCCTCCCATAGTAAAAGTTGTTCAATCTGATGGGTAGACTCTTAGTTTAAAAGGATGCTAATGATATCAGTTTTAGATAGATCTGATCTATAGATCCAACGAGATTAAAAAAAATTTATATAAAAAACCCAATCTCGTCTATGAGAACATTAATTTACTAGCCTTAGGCTATCCTCTCTCTCTTGATTCATTAACACGTTGTATATTTTATTTATTATTTTGTATTATTTACAGTCGTTTTTTTTATCTTTGCCGATGAAATGTTTATTAGCCACAGTCTACAGATTCATGTGTAGACTATGTGTTACAGAGATCTAAAATATCGGGCTATGGGATTCCGATCCCACAATTTTATACAAAAGATGTGATTTTCTCAATCCTAGTATACTGAGATAGCAAGATGTTATTAGGTTTACTACACTAGAGTTTCTACTAGCTTAAAGCATGAGAAAAAATATTGTTTTAGGCGCGGTTTATACAGAAGAGACGTGTGGCGGTGGCGGATAGAATTATAAACCTTATAGTAAGATGCATAGCGTCGTTTGGAGAATTACGCCCGCGCCTCCAGGCAACGTCACCTGGAGGTGCGGGCGCGATTCTCCTTTACGACCAAAACGACGCTATGCTACGTACTATAAGGTTTATATTGTTACTTAGATTATCCGCCACCGCCACACGTCTCTTCTGTATAAACCGTGGCTTAGGTACTAGCTAAAGAAAGAAAAAATTTACATAAAACTGCGTGGAGTTTAAAATCTCAGTCAATTATTTAAAAACTTACGTCTGAAACATCCTTAGGTTCCTATCTGGTGCGATAATTGACCATAGGACTACCATTTTCTTTCTCCATGGTGATTTCCCCCCTAGTTAGAAGAAAAACTGTTAGAAGTTTAGAGGAGACAAAAATATGCTATAGAAAACGATATCATTATCAATGGAGTGACTATAAAATTAGTGCAGTGCCGTCTAAAATGAGATACACTAATTAAAGTGAAATGTGGATATTCAAAATAATATGTATACTTAGAAATTACCTGGATTCCCCTTCGACAAATGTATACTAATGCTTAGTAAACTAAGTGCACTGACAAATTGTATTTATTAAATATAACTAAGAAATCAAATGTTTAATTGTTACAAAAACAGTTTGCAAGTCACAAAAGTTTTGTTATATTTAACGATATTATTTTTTCAGTGTGCAGTGTTTTTGTGAATGAAAGGCTAGCATTGTTATTGACGATGACTTTTTGGTTCGTGCTATTCTAAGCGATATAGTTTTATGCTGAGTTTGTGGTAAAACCTCTACTAATACTACTAGCAAGGAAAGCAACCCTATTTTAACTTTGAGCGCAGATATCTCAAGACAGAAGCATTATAACGATGTAGTTTCTATGGGAGTTTTGGTCCATTGGACAAGACCTACCTAACAGCGCCTCATTATATTTATAAAAAAAACGATTTTTTTTCCAACTCTTTCGTTTTATGGGTCGAAAATAATGTGTTTCTTTATAAATACATTTCTAAAGTTCTCTGTCTTCTTGTCAAATTGCGATTCAATCGCCATAAAAATGAGCGAGTTATTGAGGCAGGGCATACAGACAGACAGAATGGACGAAAGTATTAGTGTTCCTTTTTTGACTACGGAACCCTAAAAAGAAACATTATTTAGTAAAAATGCGCGCTTCCACCAAAATCCTGAGCAACTCTAAACCGCACTTAATCAAAATTACAAAACACCCTAGCTGATCGTAAAAAAAACTTAAGTACTAATTTTGCTAAAAATTGGCTTCACTAGCAGCCATTTTATTTTGTCTCTCCCTAAGGATCTATATTACCGACACTTCTATCTCCTAATTAGGACATAACTTTGAATCTCTCGAGAGTTTAGTAGTTGTGATAGCAATTAGGCGGGACATAAAGACAAAGATGTGAGATATCGAAAGAGAACAGTAAGACCACGCTAAAAATTATAAATAATGTTCACGCTCACAGATACATTATAGTCCATGAGATTCGGATGTTGGGTAAAATCGGTTATATTTGCATAATTTGCAGGGAGTAAAAAAAACCCTGTTGAAGCCTTTAGGGTGTGCTTCAGACTATCAAACTGGACAACTTTCTCGAAAAAAAATCTCGATAAAAAAATCAGCTAGCACTACCGAGTGATGATGCACAAAAGGGGTCTGCTACATCTTAAAATTAATAGAGTTGCCTTTCTGTATTTTTTATATGTTGTGATAAATATAATTCGATGAAAAGCAAGGTTAGGTAGGACTTAGAACAGAGTTTGGAAGTTAGGCTCAAAGGCAAGCTACCTAAATACAAAGTTGTTACAACTTTTGTTTTAGATGGTTTACATATCTCACTTATAATGTTGGTAAACTCAAGACAACTTTTGGAATTTTCCTAGAAATTTGGCATTTGAAATTTCAACTTGAGCTAAATACCTTCACATTAAAGTGACTGAGAGCCATAATAACACAAAATATTTTTGAGCGTAGGCGAATTCGCAATTGCACCGCAAATACGTTACAAGTGCACCGCCGCGATACTGATTGACATCAGCATGCGTTACGCGGGATACGGCTGTATCATGTCTTTTATCTCTTTCGTTCGCACGCAAATAGAAAGTGGGCGAAGGTGTGACAGCGCTGTACCACGGTGCCATGCTACCTATGCTGAAATATTGCAGTGATGACGCGATGATATTGTTCCGTGGACGCTTACGCTCAAAAATCGCTTGTGTGATATAGCTCTTTATAGGTGAGAAGTCAGTCAGTGTAGTTCAGTCAAGTTAAACATAAAAAGGGGGTCGTGCTTGCAAAAGGTCCGGTCGTTCTGAATTTTTATACAGGGTCCTTCTTAATATGCTGACACTTTTTAAGTGGATGATCAGACCATCAAACTGAACAACTTTCACTATAGCACCAACATCGAAATCGTGAAAAAAAAATCAGCTCCATACAAAACCTACTTGAGCTAAATGGACCCTATATGTTGTTAGGACCTAAACCAATATTAAATAGCCAGATTTTCAATTTCCAAATATCATGAAATTATCTGACTTTTTTCAGTTTTTAACTTATTTCTTCGAATCTGTAACTCGTATCGAGTAGTTTTGTAGCTATAATTTTATTTTGACAAAATTTCCTATAAAACAAGTGGTATGCACTTTCTTCATAGGACTTAACCTCTGAGAGCTAGAGGGACGAGAAAGTAACAGTATTTCAAAAGTTATAAAATTTGTATGGCGACCCTCGTGAAAGTTGAAGATAAAAACAAAATAACTCCATATTCTTAATCAGCGACCCCGAAAACCCCCGGATACAAATTTTCGGTCGGCTCGGTAAACCTTCAAAAGCTGCTTTGGTGGTAGAAATTTCCATGGCAGCCATCTTGGATTTCGCCATTTTGGATTTTTGTTACCGCCAACCAAATCTGACTAGGGTCCACTATGAAATTCGTTCGAGGTCCATACCTCCATCCCTATCTGTCATAGTTTCAGCGGGTCGTTGACTTCATCCGTCAGGATTCGACCTTCTGATGGATTCAAAATTGCTATGGAGAGGCTGCTATGGTAACTCCAAATTTTTCATAGAAAATATTAATGTCCAGTGCATGCATCATAATGCAAATCTGGACCAGATTTTGGTACTTTGTATGAGTTGTAATCTGGGTGACAATATCTAAGATATTGAAATATGTATATTTATTTATTTATTTAAAGCTGGTTGCCATACTGCATCGGTACACGTAATCTGTTTTCAATACAGCAAGCTCAAGGAAAAATTACATAAGCTAGAAAATGAATAAAGTCTGAAAATGGTTAAGAAGGTCATTATTATTCAAAGAGTCTACTCCAGTATAACATGTTCTGAATAAATAAGTTTTCATATTCATACTAGGGGTTCTAGCATAATATGTTGACATATTTGAAGACTGAAATTTAAATCCTAGGAAATCCTGATCAAATCGAAAACTTGAAAATGTATTTTCGACTTTTCATACTAAATGCAAAGTTTTAAGCGGTATGAATATCATAAAAGTTAATAGAAAAATAATTATTGTTTCCAATAATGGTACTTAGACTAATAAAGTTAGGACTAAGAGCACTAAAATGCCAAAGATGATATATTAACCTGTCCCATGGGCATGGGTTGGTATATCTATCTACGGGTGACATTAAAGTATGTCTGCAAAGAATCGACAGATCATTTAAAAGATTAATGTAATATTAAATGGTTTCCCATTGTACTAAAATGCCGAAAAGGACAAATATATCACTAGGTCATAACCACGGGGTAATATTAAAGTATGACTAAAAGAAAAGAAGTGAAAACAGCGTGAGTGAGTGTAAAATTTTCTAGAAGACTCGAATTTCAATAGTACTATCAAAATTATCGCCCTAAAAAGAAATAGGTACTATAATTCTTGTAAGTTTTTTGGTTTACCTGTCAGATAAATAAAGGTAGATTAATTTTATGGATCACTTCGTTATAATAATTATAAAAGAAAAATATGCGCTAAGTGTTTCTTTTAAAATTTCGATTTGATTTTTAGGCGTGTTTTAGACTCACGCCTATAGTTAAGTTGGACAGGTACAAATCATCGTTTCAGTTTCATGATAAATCTGTCAGTAATCTTCAGTTTGACCGACTTTATCCGAGAGCTGAACTGAAGAATAAATTTATGCGTGCGCCTATTTTACTCGATTGTATGAAGCCGGTGTATTCTGTACCTGTCTCGTTTGTGCTACTATTTCGTTTACAATATTAATTATCATAGGAAAAGATTTGCAAATAGCTTTTATGTTTGTTTTTGGTAAATGTAGTGGGTGCACAAAAGAGCTCCTCGAGTGAGGTAATAAACTCCCAATATGTTGGGTACAATCAGCAAGCCTCTAATACTGGTTGGCTTATTTCTTCACGTTGATGGCAAGTCAAAGTCAGTGACATGCCATCGAGTCTACAGAAGAAGATAAGTGAGATAATTGTATTATCATCATATATCAAAGACATTTTTAAAGTCATCGACATTTTTCATGCTATTAAGCCAAGCAAAGCCTGCTTATGTCAAGGCTGAGTGAAGAAAATGTTGCGTGCAAAGTGTTTTTCATTTGAATAAGAAAGCGATGTTTTGTTTTTATCAAACAAAACATTTTTTTTGTGGCTTCATGTCACGAAAAAGTGCTTACTCCTTAAAGAAACTCGGATTAATCTTTAATCAAATTGTGATGTGAAAAACCTCAATAGATTAAAGAATATCATTCATTCATGGGCGTTTAGAAGTCTACCACGCATACAGTTGGCAGACTTCACATACGCATGAGAATTTCATCTTCAGCATTTAAGAAAGTTGATGATTCAAATCCTAATACCAGATTTATACTTCTTTGATTAGCTACATGCATATTTGAAGACAAAAAACACACCAGACGTTCCAGAATTTAATCATGCCAACATGCAACATGCTTATCTTCGGTCGTTCACCTGATGAGAGAACAATTTCTTCAATCCGATGATTGTGGCCAAGAGGAGAGCAATCTTGGAGATCAGGAGGGCCTTTCCAACCATGAGGGCCAGACCCTTGAAGGTCAGGGCTCCAAGAAGACCAAATTTCAAGGCTGCAGCCGCCAGGATCGGCCCGAAGTTCTTCTGACGTCCTCTGCCGCTCTCAACCAGTTTTGGTGACTTAACTGCTACTCCTGGAATCGGAATGTCACTGAGTTATTACTTTGAATGAAAGAAAAATGCGAATTGATAGTTTGGGTATATACACCATGCTTGGTATCTTAAATAGGGAGAGCTGAACCTCTGGAGTATAACAAAGCGAACGTATTAAAACCACTTTTAAAAAATTGTACTTAATCACTTTTGCAATTTAGCTAATTATAATTTCTGGGCACCTAGCTACGTTTTGTGATAAAATCTGCATTAATGCACGGGCTCACACGGCAAGAGTCCATTAGAAATACAGCTACCCCCACGCCCCAATCGAGGAGGATTGAACTAACTATTTATAATTGGTTTAACAAGTAAAGAGCAACAGTATAATTATCGAATTATGTAATTAACTAAACATTTAACAGTAAAAATTTTTATTTACTACGTTATTTGTTAAGTTACTTTCTAAGAAACGAAAAAGAAATTGGTAAAGCCGTGCGTTTTGGTAGTGGTCAACTCGATGTAAATTATCCACACTATGCCCGCGTGGTGGAATATGACCCGCTTTTTTTCACTCTTGCGTTGGTTCTCATATTAATACAGGGTCCAACTTGATAATACTGCTGACGGCAGACGGTGATGGTTTGATGGAAATCGCGAACAAAATTAGCTGTCCCTTACATTTTGGTTGAACAGAATTGCAATTTAATATGGAACCAGTAGATTTCTTTTTTCGCGATTTTGACGTTAGTCCCATAGAGAAAGTTGTCTGTTTGATGGTCTGATTATCCCTTTAAAAACCATCAGCATATTACGAAGGACCTTATATAAGCTGATGATATTAACATCCACAGCAAAATCCTCATTCGCATTTTATTAAATTAATATCAAAGGAAAGAAGATTCTTACCAACACCAAGACTGCCATCATTTTCCTTCTTGCCAGCGATGACCAAGTCAGCGTTGTCAAGGAGTCTATATCTCAATGACCTGGTGGTTGCAAAGTTCCACAGCTTGTCTATGATGACCTGCTGAGCTTGGTCTTCCAGGGATGTACCAGATCTGGCCAGGGTTTCTGGCTTGATTGGGACCTCTGCTGCTGCGCCATTACTGGAAAGGCAAAATTAGAATACATTAAAATATCAATCCTTATCAACTTTGGGGTGCAAGGAAAGAGCCTCCCGAGTGATGAAACGTAATTTCTTCTTGCGCACCCTGGGCAGTCAGCCTCGATACGACGATTGCTGACTGGCTAATCTTTTCACTACAACATGAGCCATGCGATATGGCTCGTGACACGAAAGTAGAGAAGATCCACCTTGAAGTTCCTGCACTTATCCTATCAGTTGGGGTCGGCAATAATTGTCATCCATATTGCATTAATTTTGGTTAAAGTTTTACAGTTGCATTAAGGGTTTTGCATCAGTCAAACATTGTAAATACGTTCATTGGGAATGCAGTTGTTGTGGTTTCCCCGACACTATACTGGTTACCAAGGACTCATCTTGATATGAATGCAAGCAAAGAGCCTCACCGTATGATGACCCTTTCCACTACAACATAAGTGATTGTCATGTGATATAGCGCTTGCAGACACGAAAGAAGAAGAACGTGGTATGCACCAAAGTCAAAGAGATATTGCTGCCATTACCGTAGTCATCGTCGTTACCTCACTCACGGGTTGAGATGAGGCACTATTGTTTCAAACACATTGAAGTTATTGGTCATTAAAGTACCGCAGTTTCTTGAGAGTGGCGTGTTGAATTCCTTTCGTAAATCAGTTTCGAGACAACGTGTCATTGATTCGAAAGAAAAATAAACAAGATACCTACCTATGTATGCGAACGGTTTAAAACAAAGGAAGTTAGGTGGATTCAGGACGTGGATGATAATGAAACAAAGGAAAAGAGATTGATCATTTTCTTAAAGAATACCATAGTTTAGACATCGAATATCTTAGGATTATAATGTAGGACGCCCCGTGCGGTCCGATGAACTGAAGATTTGACATAGGCAGCGGGAAGCGACTGGATGAGTTTTATGGAGCACCTTGGGAGAGGCTATGTTCAGCAGCGGGCGATGATAGGCTAATGATGATGATGTACTAGGATTGGGACTCTGACGTGGTAACTACGAGTATTACAGAAAGCAACTCGATGATGGAATTTTCAAATTATTTAATACTGTCAATAACTCGATGTAGTTAAAACGTATCATTAAATTAACAATTAAATAGTACTTATTGCAAAATAAACTACCTATTTGTATTTCAAATATGAACTCGAATAATATACTGTTGAAACAATATGATAATTTCTGTTTGATGCATAACAACGTTAACAGAAATTAATTACTGAATAAAATACTATTTAGTTCACAACTTTCACAATTGGTGTTTCAATAATGTTATTAAACTATTCGGTACTACTCTAGAGAAACCTATAGTTGGCTTATGTTATAGTTAGGCTATTGGTTTTCTCAATAAATTAAGATAAATTATAAAGAATTTTACACGTTTTGTTTTATCTCGTGTAGTTTTGAGAAAATTCAATATTTTACTGCAAATAACAAGCCTTGAGACCATGGCTAACCTAGCTACCAAACTGCAATGCATGCCCATAATCCCAAGGTAATTTGGATATTTCTTTTTCCTACTCCTCATATTATCTTTAATTAAATTCATTTTGGGTTCCAAGACAGATTAGAGTTATCCCCGGTTTATATCCCGGGCTTGCTGGACTTCATTGGCTAGTGTTGTGAGTGGTCACCGTTATTGATCCTGGTTTACAGGAGATGGAATGTGTGTCCTATGCCCATTGATTTAGCTATATACAACGTGTTAATGGATTAACGCAAAACTAGAAAGTAGTTAGTTTAGAATCGAGAGCCGAATCGAATTATTATGGTTCCAATTTAGTTTTTTTTTTCTTCAAAATATTAAATAATTTGTTTGTAAAATTTTAAATTTACTGAACTCGATCTCAGCCCACCGCTCGGGCACTCTCACCCTACTTACTACCAAAACAAGATTCTTAAAATGTTTCCATGAGCACGTTAGCACTTTCATTCATTGCTGAAATGATAATAAATCATTTTTGCCTGAAAACTTAAAATGCGAATAACTTCAAATTTTAATTATCAAAATAATGAAATTATTGCTTCATTCTAATTATTTTTTTATAAATCAGTTGGGGTGTATGAGGTTTTGCGCTTATTCATTAACACGTTGTACTTATATTGATTTTAGATCTACCACAGTGACGTCATGGATAAGCCTGTCAAGAAAAGGTATACCTTCTAAAATGACGTAGTTTAGTAGAGGTGAAGCGATGCTGAAAGGGTCAAGGTCCTTCAGTGGTGGATCCGCTTTAATCAACTGTTCAAAATCAAGTTGTCAAATTTCCATACCACTGCGTACCCTCACATTGATTACATTGTTCAATCGCCTTACCACAACACGCGGTTACTGATTGTGCGACCACTATCCAAATAATAGCAGCTCGATTTTCTATTGAAACGTAAATTCAATATAATTTAGTACCAACTGATTGTTCTTAATTAAATTCATTGAACATTTCAGAGATATTACGGCTTTAAGATGATTTTATATAAGACGAATGTTGTAGCGCGATTAAGAAACTGTTTACACTAGCGACTTGCGAGCGGATATAAGCACATGAACGTCGAGCTTGCCACGAGTAGACTATATTGTTTGTTTTAAACTTGAAATAAACAAAGCCATTTTCATACTTAAAATAAGTAAGTGCATGAAAAGTTGTATGAATGTGAATGGGGCTAAAGAGGTGTGTCAGAGTCGAAGCGTGTGGCGGTCCGTGGTCTCTACCTACCCCCATGGGAGCGTGAGCTTATGTATGTATGTAAATAAGTAATTTATAGGCTCACGAATAATAGTGAAAAGCCGCGGGTCAGCTTAAAATACGAATCATCATCTCAGCCGATAGACGTCCACTGCTGGACATAGATCTCCCCCAAGGAATAAAAAATATTAATTTAATATGTAAAACCGTGTCGAATAAGGTAATACACACGATTATGAATGTATACGATTTTAAAGTGAATTAAGAATAATCAATTCATAGTAAGTGCCATTTAAAAGATGTAGGCGACATTGTTGCTGCGATGATCGACA
Source organism: Agonopterix alstromeriana (assembly GCA_963924505.1). Taxonomy (NCBI): domain Eukaryota; kingdom Metazoa; phylum Arthropoda; class Insecta; order Lepidoptera; family Depressariidae; genus Agonopterix; species Agonopterix alstromeriana. The sequence continues at coordinate 8,805,992 of OZ004682.1, forward strand.
TATCAAATCGATATCGTGCAAAGGCTCTTAAAACTATTTTACCGAAGATCGAGTTATGAGTCGTTTAGAATTTGAATGATAGATTTGAGATTCGTAAAACATTTATGAAATGGTCGATCAAGAAATGAACGAGGGTTAAAATGTTAGTAGTGATTGTTCATAATGGAATTGGAATTAAATATTGTTATTCTGAATGAAATTTCGGAAAATTAAAGGTTTTGTAGGGCCTTATAAAATGTATCCGGTACCGACGAGCTTGTATAAGAGACTTATGGATATTGAGGCGGCGAGAGAGGTGTGTCAGAATCGTAGCATGTGGCGATCTGTTATCTCGGCCTACCCCAGTGGGACATACGCGTGAGCATATGTATGTATACAGGGTGTTAGGGTAAACAGTTGTATTACTTTAAGGGGTGATTGCACCCATGATACTGAATAACATTTCCAAAGAAACCTATAGGAAATTGGAAAAAAAATTTTTTTTGACTTTCCATACTAAATGCAATCAGCTGAACGTTTGTATGAAAAGTCGTATTTTTGTTTGCGAATTTCCTATTGGTTTCTTGGGGAAAGTTGTTCAGTATAATGGGTAAAATCATCCCTTAAAGTAATTCAGGTGATTACCCTAACACCTGAAATGAAATGAAATGAAATTTATTGTGTATGGATTCAGGTACAAGTTTTAGCATTATTCCTGTATATGGATGGAGGTAGCATATTATTATACAAGTAATCGACTAGCTCGATACCAACATATGAGGAGATTTACCTTGTTGAGTCTTTAGAGTACTAACAGCAAACTAGACTACTTTGCCGAAGATCATGACATTATCACGAAGGTGGAAGGAGGTAGTCCATAACATTATATCCACGTAATCGAAATAATCGACCAGCTTGATACTAATATATGAGTTTTCCTGAATAGAAGAACTTATTTCGTCCTCATCGATGACAATCCAATCTCTTAGTACTAATATACCACAAAAGCGGCAGGTACAGAAGGGCGGCTTAATTAAAACTAACGAAACAGATGCATGCACACATAAACGCGCACGTTCAGAAGGGCGATTTTTGAACATCACAAATTCAAACGAGCAGTAGAAAATGACGTAAAATCGATGATTTGTTATTTTTGAAATCCACATTCTATCAACTGCAACGAGTGCCCCGAACCACTCGTATCTTATCTCACAATTCGAATGTTTGACGTTTGTAATGTTGTCAGACGTCAACAGATTTTACTTTTTTCTACGTTCCGTTACCCTATAATTTTGGCGGTAAAGTCCAATTTGAACTGTTACTATGAAACCATTCATTCGTTCATAAAAACGTTTTCTGTGTGAAACAAAACGGTTATTGCACATCCGAACGATCTCAAAAATACGGAAAAATGTAACCACTCGAAATGAAAATCTCTATTCGTAGGCGAATATCAACATTACCGGTGATGTTCCAAAATCGCACTTCAGCGATTTCGGATCAAATCGGTCAAACGCCATATCTACTAGTATGTATCGTACGTGTGCGTCTATATCTGCTCATTTTCCTCGTTGCGTAGAACCACCTCTCTGTACCTGAGTCTTGTGCTAATTCTCAGTCTTTATAATTTTAGAAGACTCACCTTTCATCAAAGATCATGACGTCATCACTAAGTTGGAAGGAGGCAGTCCTCAGCATCCTGTCTACGTAGCCGACCAGCTCGATGGCAATACATGAGGAGGTTTCTCGTGCAGCGCATTTGTTGCTCAAGCCTCGTTTGAGCGATTCTTCTGTGGGTGTGGTCTGGAAGAGACGAAAATGTATTTATTTATTATATGATAAATTTATAAGGTAGAGCCATGTCGTTCGAGCACTATGTCTTTCTGTGGGCTTTGGGTATCGTATTAGACTAATTTCTTTTCCATAATGTTTTTGAGACCTAAAAACAAGCCACCTTTCACCCTAATTAATGCGTAATTTTATTTTAATAGCTTCCTGGGAGCGCGATGCATATAAACGAAGTTTAATCCTATTTTCAATGTTATGAAATTTTTGAAGCGCGATCTAGAAACTAATTTCTTGGCTTGTCAAATCTCCGTCAACATTTATAGTTACAATGCTAGAATTAATTATTTTAACACTTTATTGTACACACAGATATAATAATTCACATAGTTGAGAAAACATGTACAAAGGGCGAGCTTATCTCTGAAGAGATTTCTTCCAGCAGACTCGCAAAAGAGACAGTTAATGTTGCATTTGTATGAAAATATTTGAACCTGTTATTTAGAGCTAAGGGTTGAGCCGTTGAGCCTCATATGTCAGCACGGAATCGCATTTTCCACGCTCTGTAACAGTAGCTCAAATATTTACATACAAATCTAACGTTAATTAGCTAGCATTGAAACATTTTAACGAAAATCTGACAAGCCACAGCCACAGATATTAGTTTCTAGATCGTGTTTTAAAATTTTCATTGAATTAAATTCGTCGAAATCCAAAATTTAATTAAACTTCGTTTGTATGGAGTGCGCTCACAATTCTCTAAAATCCTAACTTTGCTAAGAGTAAACCTTACTCTAATTGCGCTTTAATTAGTGTAAAGTAAAGGAACTAATGTTCTGTAATTTTTATATTTCTAAAATGTCTAAACAAAGTTTTTTTAACCTTAATTAAACATTAAACCGTGGATCAGACCATCAACATGAACAACTAACGCAATCTTAGAAAAATACCAGCTTTTTCCTTCATAACTGTTAACATAACTTCATATAAAGCTTCAATGCCTACCCATATGTATGAAGATCAACTGCTCCGTGATTTAACTACAAGTTGACAAAATAATAAACTTTGTACAAATGTTTGGTAATGTAGGGACAACAGTCTCATTCGCCACGCCAGCTTGAATGACATCATCCATGGGGCCCTTGTCAGCGCCAACGTGCCGGCCATTTTTGAGCCAAGTGGCATTACACGAGACGATGGCAGGAGACCCGACGGTATGACTGTTATTCCTTGGAGGAATGGCAGACCCTTGGTGTGGGAAATTACGTGTGTCGATACTGTGGCGCCCTCAGACCTCCCTGCCACCTCTCTGAGAGCGGGTGCGGTGGCGGTTACTGCAGAGGGTCTGAAGTGGCGCAGATATACCACCCTGGGGGACGGCAACATTCTGGCGCCGTTCGGTGTAGAGACCCTGGGGCCGTGGGGGCCAGACACCCGACAGCTCTTCAAAGAGTTGTCGTCGTGCCTGGTTGAGGTGTCCTGTGACCGAAGGGCTGGCGCGTACCTCGGGCAACGAATCTCCATTGCCATCCAACGAGGTAACGCCGCCAATGTCCTGGGCACCCTCCCGCAAGACGGCGGCCTCGAGCACGTCTTCTGTTTAGTTTAAGTCGACCGGAAGTCGTGCTCGATATAGTGACTCATTTGTTCTTCGCTTGTGTATTTATTTTTAATATAGCCATACCTATTTTAATTTAAGCCATAAGTTGTATGCTGTTGTAAATATCACTCAAATGTATGTAAGAATGAGACCTTGCTTTTCACTTTCTCATGACACTTCCGTAACAACATGGAATTCAACAATAATGCGAATTCAGTTTTTGTATCCGTGTGAACAATGTTAATCGAAGATAATTAGAACGATACAAGTTCATCGTTTAAGATCATGCTCCGGATAGAAAGGTCACCGGTTCAAACACTGATCGAAATGGAAAACAAAGCGACTGTGTATTCTCCGTATTTATACTCAAGTATTTTGACGGGACACGGAGCAGATTTTTAACAAAATTGTATTTTGAGAAAGAGTACTGTGTTGTCGTCTAGTAGGTCAAGGTCACCCCAGGTATCTCTGGACTAAGTAGTTGAGGCTGACCTTAGTGAAAGACTGATTTAGTGCTGACCTTAGTCAAGCCAACTACTAGTTGCGCAGGATTGGGAAAAGTCTCTCTCGTTTGGAGAATCTCTCGTACCTACTCTAAGTCGCTTCCTCAACTCAACCTCACTCAAGGATATCTTAAGGTTTTCCTCAACCCATCCTCAAAATCTGTATTCTCAGTCATAATCTTGAGGTTCCTCCAGTAAGGTCGAGTCAAAAAAATTTAATAATAGTGGAATTTTAGGTCCTTTGTTCTTTTTTTTTCACGATGTTTATAATAGAAATAGACAAATACCTGCAATCATTTTACGAAAAACGATGCTTCAACGATATTTACGTATTTCGAGGAGGCCTTAAGGTAGGTCGCGCGCTACCTTGAATTTGACGTTTCTTTCCTCCTCTCGACGGAGGAAATTCCTCAAGTCGAGGACGCCTATGTCATTTTTGACATCATATTTTTACGTGTGTACAAAGTCAGTGAGCATACGTATATCAACTCGAGTAAGGACACCTCAAGGAAACCAGTAAGAATACGGGTAAGACTTATTTACCAAGACGGCCCGGTAGCTCAGTCAGTAGTGAACCTGCCTTCTGTGTCGAGGGTCGCGGGTACGAATCCCGTAAGGGACAAATATTTGAATATTAATATTTGTATCAGTGTATCTATACAAGGTGTAAGTGACAGCCTAGCAAATACTGAAACGGTGAACTCAGACCATCTAACTGAACAACTTTTACTATGGAGCCTACCTAAGGAAACGCGAAAAAAAATCATCCGTCCTATACATTTGGGTCGGGTAGGTACAGCAATTTTGTATGGGACAACAGATTTTTTCGCGTTTCCTTAGGTAGGCTCTATAGTGAAAGTTGTTCAGTTTGATGGTCTGAATTCACAGTTTCAGTATTTGCTAGGCTGTCACTTACACCTTGTAAATGTATTATATTTCGTTGTCTAGTTATCATAATGCAAGTCCAAGCTAGATTTTGGTACTTTAAATGTGACTAGATAATTTGCGTGACAATGTCCAAGATATTTAATTTGCTGATTTTTGAATGTTAAATATTTTGACGAAGCAACCTTTTACTTTAATATAATACTGAAAATTTTAATGAATACCTATACAAGTTTGAAGGTTTATGCAGATGACTGTGTACCTAGGCAGAATTCAATCAGCCAATAAACAAATAATTCTTATTTTATTTTACACCAGTGCATATATTTGTATTCAATAATGTTTTGATCGATTACATTTTGTCTGCAGAACATACAGAAAATACAAAAAGTACAAAAGCGATCTTATCGATATTGACAGAAAAGCCCAATGGGAAATTAAAGGATATATTGTAGAGAAAACACGAACAAAATCCGACAGCAATAATTGACTCTGATCAGTCAGTCTGGTGTTCGATAAATTTTGTAAGAATATCGAGACTAAAAGATAAAATGTTTATTGACCAATGTTTTCAAACAGTAAAACCCACATTAAAATCGGAAAATCAACACTGATTGCTATAAAATGATTTCTACTATCCGTAAAAATGTAAAATCGATACCAAAAAAAAACTTGACTGTATCGAGTGAAAAAAGAATCTATTCTACTTATTAGAAAAATGAAAGTTTCATTAAACACGAAGGCGATCGCTCTGAGAATCATCGTCGCATGCCCATGCGCCAGTTTTCCACTTTCCACGTATAATTGACACCTGGGTATAGTGTGACATTGTGGTTTAAGCTATAAGCTATAGCGAGTTGTAGAAAAAACGACTAGCTTATTCGTTAATTAGCTTATTTTGTAATTATTATGGTCGGATAATTTTTTAACACGTAATATTAGCTCTTTTCATTACACGTATGACATGTGCCACATTTTTCTTTTAAAATAATAGTATTAATAGCATCATGCGAAAATACAAATTGATGACTTTTACGTCCTTTAAAGATAAAAACGTTTGCGGTATTATTTAGGTACCTTGTGAAAGTGTGCTGCAGACTATTTTTATAATTACTAGTATTAACATGCCATAATCAATCTTAATTCGACACAACTTTAATATTTAGCCTACTCTAACTCTGACAGCCAAAATGTTATTCAGTCGTATTTAAAATTATTTGAGATGTCGATTTGTTAAAACTATTGAATGCCAAAACATTAGGCACATAATTATTATACTGGCAATTGAAAACATATTTAAAAAAAGATTCATTCGTCTCGATAGCGAATTAAAACTAAAGGTAAATATGGTTTCATTCTCAGGCCGGTTGCAAGGGATACCGTGTAACAAGAACCGCTTTCACTCAACAATTGGGCCAAACTGATACCCGATCATGAGGGCAATAGGTTTTAATGGCCCAGAATAAAGTAGGTAGAAGTAACACTTATATTATGGGCAGGGAAAATATCGTAAGGAGATCCTACATGCTTCAATTTCGAGGCATGTATTGTATTTGCCGTCCAAGTGGCGACAAGTTGATTTGGCTCAGTAGTCTTCTCCTATCGTGTGGGCAGCAGCCCTGCAGTCAGGGCAAGCCCTGGTGTTAGAGTTTTTTCAGACCGCATTACAGCCGATGACGTGGTTTTTATGTAACGACTACTACCACGTGAGATAGTAGCCGGGACCAACGGCTTAACGTGCCATCCGAAGCACGGAATCATTTTTCTTTTAAGACAATCCGGTGATTCGGCCTGCAATGTCCTAAACAACTGGGGAAAAACGTACAAAGTATCATATCACTAGTGTCCCCCGTGGAAATCGAGCCCAAGACTTCTGTGTCAAGAGCCCAATGCTCTTAACCATTAGACTACGGAGGCAGGCTCAGTAGTGAAATTTTGATATTGTGTTGCTATTACCTACATTTATAGCATCTTTAGCTTCAGGAAATATAATTGTGAACATTAAGTTTGTCTTATTATTAAAATTAAACTAACTTTAACTTGTTGTTCTGTAGGAATTCTGTTTTTTTTTACGAACCATGCTGCAGATTTGAAGATTGAGTTGCCAATGTATTTTTATTCATGAACTTTCTTACCGAATAGGTACTGAAAATTACCTACTCAAAGTCTGAAAATTATATTATTAAAATGTGAATATTATAATTTAAAATAACAAAGTTAAAAATTACCTATTAAAGACCTGAATAGGTGCCTAATTGAATTGTTAATCACATTAGAAGCAAAATTATATTACTAACTTCAAAATTGACTGGAACTTATTTTTTAAAGAATTTAGACGCAGAATAAAGATCAGTCAGTTTAACCTTAATTATTTAATGTGTAACTTGTAAAAAAATGGAAAGTTCAATGACGTGCTGTTTTTAGGTGTTAAATATCTTTAATTCCATTGGTATCATAGCTGTAGTGTTATTTATAATGTTACAAGGTTTCTTTAATAGTCTTTTTTTTGGCAAAAGTTATGTCACCAATAACTAGTCGTACTTTATAGGTCATTCTATCCTGAATCCCAAATTTTTCTAAAAGTTAACCATACTTTGGAACATTTAGTTCAATTTTAACGGGGCTTTCGAAACTTGTTTTATTTTACGTTCTGTGTAAATAAAGAATAATTTTATTGCATTTTGTACGGTATTGTGTGTAAAGCAGGTATATTTATACCTATACTTCAATGTAAGAGACGTCTTGAGTTAATCATTAACTATATAGAACTAAATTGGTTTAACAATTCAACTTGGAATACATAATACTTTCATGGGGCATGGCAAAATGTCTCGAACGAGATATTTTCCTTTTACCGCTTGTTGGTTCTTGTCTTGAGGATTTAAGGATATTCTGAGTATATTCAGTGAAACATACAGAAAAGATTCAGGGATTATTCCAGGCGTAAAAATGATGTCATAAAAAGGGACTCAGAAATATAAAATAGACTTATGAGTGTGAAAAATACATGAAAGGTTGTTAAGGGATAGAAAATAATTCGAATCTCACGCACCTATTCCACCAAAATATTATAAATCAAATAAATCTGTTCACATCGAACCATTGGACAGAGGCCCATAGGCCACTTTTTTTTGGGCCTTTCATCACGGTATTGTGCTAATCTGATCCATTTCTCACCCATGCCCCTTACATTTTACTTATAACTATTAATATTTTAAAAACCCAATGCTCTGGGTCTCCTTTTTACAGCACCATTAATTACAGTCCTGTGCAAATCGGATCCATTTCTGATACATTGTACATTTATATTTATAAAGGTCATGGGTCAGAAATGGATCCGATTTAAAAATTATTTATATTTCGAAAATCCATTGCTATAGCGTCCTTTTCACAGCGGTATTAACCATAGTCTTGTGCTAATCAGAATGATCCATTCCTGACCAATGACCGTTTCATTTTACTATAAATTTTATTATTAAAATGGCGAGAACCACATTGCTATAGGCCTTCATTCTACTGTGACAATCATCAAACCCGATGACGCGGTGGTGTATGGTTATCATGCTCAACTACCAAACCAAAGGTCCAGGGTTCGAATTGGATCGAATTCGAACCTTATGAACACATTGTTTGTGTCGTTGTTGTATGGTTTCCATAATAAAAAGTCTTGTAGCTTACATTTAGGAGCATTAAAATAAAATGTATGTGCTTATGTGTGTTATTTATTGACAGTTCTAAACTAATCTGATCCATTTCTGACCCGTGATCCATAGGAATATTTTACTTCTATATTTTCAATATGTCGAGGATATCTTTAATAAGACTTAGCAAAAATTCAAACTGTTCCAGCACGATTGAGTATGATACACTTCCTATTATCTTTATTCATCATAATGAGGCCTTTGCCCTGCCATGGGTTCCTACATGCTCTAGTAATATAACCTAAAAACAACTACCTACTCATGAAATTGATCACAAATCCCATTATCGCTCTGACACTACAATTATAATGGCAATCAACCAAAAATATTTGCTATCAACCTATATAACGGTCAGAGGCATCAATGTGATAAATTGTTGTAGATGTTTGGTACAGACAATGACCGATAACTCGGATAATTGCGGAAGTTATTTCGCTAAAGGACTCTTGTGTCTCTACCTACGCGTGGCCAGCTTATTTTGGAGTTGTATAGCTTGATGTGTCGCCGTGTGTACACCCTATTTAGCAGTCATACTATTTATAGAAAGGTTTGCAAGTGTTTCTAACTGCCTCCATGGTCTAATGGTTAAGAACATTGGGCTCTTGACACTGAGGTCGTAGGTTCGATTCCCACGGGGGACACCTAGTGATATGTCACTTTGTGAGTTTTCCGCAGTTAGTTAGGACATTGCCGGCCGAATCACCTGATTGTCTGAAAAGAAAGATGATTCAGTTCGTGGTAGTAGTTGTTACATAAAAACCATGTCATAAATAAATAAATAAAAAGATATTTATTCATCAGAAAAGATACGCTTATTAACACTGTCGTGCTGCATAGGCCGTAAGGTGGTCTGAATAAACTCTAACCAGGGCATGCCCACACGATAAAAGGAAGAAGAGGTGTTTCTAATCTCTGATTCCATAATTCAAAATAGCTTTTTAATATAATTATATTATTTTTTGGAATAACGTAGAAAAGCCATATAATACTTCTACATCCAAGCGCAAAAACGTTCTCATGAAATGCACGACTCATAATTTCATGAGTACACAATTTATTGCCATGGGAATTCCAACCGTCATCCATTTGCTTTACGGCCTATCCTAATATGATGCTGTAATTCGTTTTATTAGAAGGCTGTACTTCTATTTAGTTGTAAAAGCTGTAATAAAGCAGTGTATGTAATATAATTAGTGTTACAATGACACTGTGTATATTGGTGTACTAAATAATATTATGACGCCATTATTTTGATGTATTAGATTACTTAGATTCTGAAAATTAACGAGTCATTTGGGACACTGAAAGAAATATTTCGTGATTATGAAAAGACCTGGAGGGTCAGTAAACTTTCTTATCGAGTACCTACAAGTGTTTCTAACAGTTGGTGATTAAGATATTTAAATTCACTGGAAAAGGACTTATCCAATGGAACAAAACTCCGATAGAAACCAAATGGTTATAATGCTTCTGTGTCGAGATATCTGCGCTCAAAGTCAAAAATAGGGCGTGCTACGGAACCCTATCATGGGCGGGTCCGACACGCTCTTGGCCGGTTTTTTTAAAATATGAACCATCGTCTCCTCAAAACAAATAATACTGTGTGACTTGACTATGAACTCAATCGGTCAAGTCGTCCTGAGGTTACACGATTACTATTAGGACCAACGAATTATTGGTAATTGGGGCGATCTAACTTTGCTCAGCGTCTTTTGAGTTTTTCTTCCAAGTTAATATTAACCATTCCTCCTACACAGACTTGCTTAAACTTTGCTCTCGTAATATTAGTCTTCTGAGATCGTGTGAAATAGTGTAGCTAAATATTTCGTCGTCGACGGGGACAATAACGTAATGATTTTTTTCATTATTACTTACATTTTACATTCTTTTGGGTTTACTGTAACAGAAAATTACCATAATTACTGATGCCGTAGGAAAATAAGTAATAAAACCGCTACGAACACTGTACAAAGGCTTTATAGTCGGGGAAATCTACGGATTTTTGTATGGAGTAGGTTGCATTAATTGCACTTTTGGTGAAAATTTGGAATATAGTAGATACATACCTGAAAAACATAAATTCTCAATAATCCCCGATTTTTTATGTTGTATTATTGAATAATTAAGACATTTACAAAACATTAAATTTAGGTATGAACAAAAAATGGAAAACTGGTGATTTTGTACAGGATGGCTTCGTTCAATACGTTTTACTTAGAACAATAATAATCCACGGTTAATATCGTTAATTTGGGTAGATATTTAATATTTTGTAAGTCTTCAAAAATTATAACCTCAAAACTAAATTATTTACTGTTTGTTTTTACACATTAAATTTGCCAATTGATAATTAACTGTCTCTATTGCTGGTATGCTGGTCGAAATATTTTTAGAAATAAGCTTGCCATTTGTACATTAATATCGATTTTAAGGTATTTCTCAGGTTCCTGAGCCTATATAACCACGAAATCTCGACAAAAGTGTTATAAACTAACAGTAATATTATTTCAAACACAATTTACTAAAGTGTCTTTAATGCAATCTCAATCCTTATTTTTCCTAGACTATTAGGGACAGTTTTAAAACGTATGAAAAACCACTATGTCACGCGATATTGCCAATAATCACATCATAATTTTGAAAACTATTGATTGCAATGGTAAGATGATGGGATATTAGTGGTGTTTATATGTTGTATTAGAACGAGAAACATTAAGAATATTGAAAAATATGCTTTTCCTTGCCTGGAATAGGATATTAGCCTAAAAAGAAGAACCAACCATAGATATTATTATTTGTATATAAGAATTACTCACTTAAAGAATAGAGTACAAGACGAAGAGTGATATGCTCCATACCAAGAGGCGTACTCCGGAATAAGCTCAAAATCCCGTCTCATAGATGGCGCTGACTCTTTGCCCGCGAGTTGATGAATTGCCAATATACGCTAAGACATTTTGATTAGTCTTCCAACATTTTGAACCAAACCTACCCACCTACTTAACCTACATAAGCGAAAAAAAATCTTATGCAGTACGTAATATCCTCAACCGATGGAATTTTATGAAAAGACGTATGAAGAAAAGTGTTTAGGTAGCGTGTGGCAAGCCGCAGTCTCTGCATACTCCCACGATACAATGGCTGTGAGCTTATGTGTGTACGTTTGTATAGCATTTTTTGTGTGTGTTAAAGGTTAGCGACGTATCACCGTAATATGAAGCGTTTCTTCATCCTGAAACCTAGAGTATCTCGACCAGTAGTAAACCAAACGATCACACATCATCTATACTATTCTGTACATATAGTACACCTAATTAAATCACTTAGATAAATAAGCAGATAGCCGAAGATGTATTGTAGATGAAACGTGATAAAAAGCAATCAATTATTAACAGTAACATAAATTACAGTAGTTGTATACTAATGTATGCGTTTCAGTTATAGAGATGCAATTGAGATCATACACACAGAGTTTGCGTTCGTCTAACACATTTCGTTGCATAGGTAACGGTTTTTGCAAGTGACCGTAGACCGAAATCAAAGACGTTACACGTCAAAATTGGCCTCCACCTCGAGTGGCATTCTCACAATGTTACAGCCGTATTTATATAATTATGTCGCTTCCTTGAACTTTTTCTTACTCAACCTCAGTCAAAAATCATCCTCAAAATCTGTATTTTCAGTCATAATCTCAAGGTTCTTCCACAGAGGTTTAGTGTAAAAAATTGTAATAATGGTGAAATGAATGTGAAAATTTAACGCGCTTTCAACTAAACTTATCCATTAATTTTACTTTCATCTACGACTCCGCATAATAATTTCATTATGGCGATATTACTAAAAGAATTATCGTGCGAGATCAGTAACTTATAGAGAAAGCTCTTACTACAATGGAGTTAATAGCTCAGACGAAGTGAATCTTATACTACTAATAATTAAAAAAAGACGTATAATTTAGATAACAATTTACGCAATGCGTAATGGATGGACTGCGTATTGGAAGAAATAAGTATTGGATGACGTGCTACTAGACTAGGTCATTACAGTACCTTATATTAAGGATTTGAAATCGAAATAACGACTAATGATGTTGTCAATCAACCGGGTACCAACGGCCACCTACATGTCAAAACCGGCAATGAAAATGTTACTACCTACGTTGTGTTCAACAGTTTCAGTCAGAAGACTTTACTTAGTTTATGTAAGTTTAATGTTTGTCAAACTCTATAGCAGTGTGTCCCACAAATTGTACCGTAAAGGCGTTAGAAGTAACGGTTAGGAAAACTGATCATTAAGTGAATTAATTGTTGGAAAATGAGCAAGAAAATTACTAATGCTCATGCTTTCTGTTCTACATAACTTATTACTTTTACTAAATCAATTAGTTTCACGATTATAATAGGGTATCATCATCCTATTGAATGTGACATTTCTTATATTAACATATTTATTTTTTCGTTAGTATTTACTGTATGTGTTGTGTTTTGTGTGTGTGTTTACTGTATGTGTTTTAGTATTGTTACTATTTCTATTTATACAAATATAGTTACATCCAAATTTAAACTAATTTTTGATGATCAATTAGTTTCATTAATTCAATTGCATATTGACCATCCTATTGAATGTAAAAGTTTGAAGTACCTATTTAAATATTGATTCTATTTATACAATATTAGTTATATATAGAATGAATAATCAAAGTACTATTTATACCTATATTTAGTTTTAAACTTATTTTGTAATTACTAATCTTACTTGCGTACCCAAAAAAACACATCAAGATCTTTTCATGTCTACTAAATCAGGTCGTATTATGAAAAATAAAAGGTTCTGCATTTTTAAAGAGATACTCTTAAAAGGGCATCAGACGTCAAATACTGCTTTGTTAAATGTTATATCAGATCTTATTTAGGTTATTTTTGCGTTTATTACCTGGGATTTCGACATTTCTTAGATTCACATAAAGGGCAGAAAAAAATTTAATCAAAAGTTATCACCAATTTCAAAAAAAGTTAAAACTTAAAAATGTCATAGACGAGAATGAACGACTACTTTCTTCTACCTTTTAAAATAATCAGATAAACATGCTACAGTAATCAACTGCGAATTTTCAAACATTGCGTCAGCCACGAAAACCAAACGAATCAAAACAATTGATCGCAAAATTGACGCACTTGACGTAAGTATTGCCAATAGGTACGACAATAAACTAATAATTCTTATAACATAACAAAATTAAAGAAAATCTTACTTCATTGTCAATTTCACTCGCTACTATTCCGAACAGCAGAACTGTTAATAAGAATGCGTTCTTCATTTTGTTATCTTCAAAAGTCCTTTTGTCACTGCACTTAGCACCAAAGCCTGCACTTTTTACGAGTTAGTTGACAACCACTGCACTAAGGTTGCATAGAGCAAATGCATACGTGCGAGATATAATACAGTTTTATATGTCAACGCATCGATGAACAAGCAGTGGGGTTCCATGTATCAGTTTGAAGTATTTATATGTGGATAGATTAATGTGGCATCGAGATCTGCCAGCGGATTGATTCGAAAACTTTATTAAATTCAGATGTAAACATCGTACAGTACGACCAGGCAAATTATTCCGCTGGTCAATCTTCGTTTGCGCAGAGCAGACCCGATCAAAACCCTGAAGATTTAGTAATTAAAAATCAATCATGTCAAAGGGTATAAAATTGGGTGCTACTAAATCTATCTATATCTCGCTCCAAGTCTAATAGCAATATTACATACAAAGTACACAACATTAATACGGCTACTACATCTGGTGGTAGTAGACATGAAAACCGCGTCAGAGGCCGTAAGGCGGTCTGAAAAAACTCTGACACCAGGGCTTGCTGCCCACACGATAAGAAGAACAAGAAGAAGACGACATTAATAGACGCTTTGGGGGCGAAAAGGGTGCGAATCAGCCAATAGTGGCAAGGGGTTTCCGGGGCACAAAGGTGCGTGCGCGTTTCGTGTACTAATAAAATTTGTCAACTGCGCAGTTTCATCGGTAAGTCTTATAAATCTGGTACCACGTAGCGGTATATCTGGGTCATGTGTATAGGCACCACCGATGCAGGCATTTTGAATTAAAAATGATGGGAAATATCGAGGGAATACGGCGCGATGCAAGAAAGAAAAGGTTATGACTGATAAACATCCAAGATTGGACGGGTATCTACGAAGAATAACTTTTTTGACTGGCGATTAATAGAGAAGGGTTAGAGAAGTATAGATACCTTTTAACGTGTTAAGAAAAGAGATTTTTGTATAATAGTGTTTGTAGTATCCAGATATTAAATGCATCAAAACAAAGGACGGTAGGTATAAAAATGTAAAGTTCCATTTACAAACAAGAATTTAAACACTGATTCATAATTCGACGACCAATTTTGACGTAATTAATTATGAATGAGTTCATTAATACGACAAAATTCGTAGTCGAATTTGACTTTAAGTGTATTTTCTATAAAATTAATCCTACTAAATTGTAATATATCATACTCGTAAATACATAATATAATAAACGTTAAGGTTTCTAAACAATAAGGAGTTGTCGAAAATGTGTCCATTATTGAGGCTATGCTATGGTAATTATATTGCATGCTACGGTAACTATATATAGTTAGTAATTGTATTACATGTTTTTAAAAATACTGCTTTTTTAAAAAGTTATGTACTTATAATACAGGGTCCTTCGTAATATGCTGACACTTTTTTGAGGGGATGATCAGACCACTAACATCGAAATAGCGAAACTAAAATCTGCTGTCCTATACATTTGGCTCGAGTATCTTTGCAGTTTTCGATTTATTTCGCGATTTCGATGTTGGTGTTATAGAGAAAGTTGTTCAGTTTGACGGTCTGATCATCCCCTTAAAAAAGTTTCAGCATATTAAGAAGGACCCTGTATAACTGTTTTGATTTAATCATAGTATGGCTTTGACTATTTATATGTGTACTGGTTACGCGTGTAATTCTACTAACAAACATTTCTGCCACTTTTAGATGTTTTATGCCATAATTTTAGATTCTAATTTTGAATGTTAAAAATCATGAAAAGTAGTCTCGTGTGAACCCCAACCGTTCTAAGTTCGAAGTTATTATTTCGCAATCATAGGCTGTCTCGTTTAGTGATAAGGTGTAAAATTGAATGTAAATGCACAAGATCAATTGTGCTTATACCGTGGCAGAGCGGAAATGCTACCGCAAGGCTAGTCCTTATAATAATTAGTCAAAGTAGTATGGTTGTGCACTAGCTCATAGGGCCCAGGCTTCTAGACTAGGAGCAAGGGTTTTCAATGATTCGTTCTTGTTGATTTGAAATTCAATAAAGCTAATTTAATTTTACAAAACTGATTTAATTTCTTGAAATAAAAAAATCATAGAAATTTATCAAATTATCATAATTCATCAAAATCGCGCAATTATTGCTTCGGTACTATCTCAGCGGCGTCTCTTTTCTTATTCATGAGTAACTTCTACTTCACTGATTATACTTGATTATAACTGGTAATTTATTTATTAATACTATTATTAGTTATGTTTCCTGCTCTGTAATGTATTTATGTATTTTGTTGTTAATGAAGTACATTACATTCATTTATTTATAGATTAATTTAAGCATCAAAGGAATACTAAAATGATAAGTAATAACACCAAAATTCACAGATTTCGCAGTCCCCGCATGAATCGGAGCATTGACCATGAATACAAAAATTTACGAATAAATATATATATATTTTTTAAACATTACAAGTTGAATAATAAAAAAATTTCATTGAGATTTACTTCCCTAAAATATACACAACTAAATTCCAACTCGAATGCACTTCTGGTCTGCTTCCGCATTTTTTAACACCATTACCATGACGATCGGTCAATAATCATAGAAGCTACATCACTTTTAATACATTTTTCAAAACACGACTTTTTCCAAAACATAAAAAAAAGTTTCCAGCAGATGTCTTGTTAAATTCCTCAACTCTTGGTACTATTTTTATCTTGATCCACCTTCAATCCTTGGAGCTATGGCCAAAACTACGTCTCCGGCGATTTGCATCTGATAAACTATATAACTATTTTAAATGGAAAAAAAACCAAAATATAATTATTAATATTTTTCATAGTCGATGTTGATTACAGTTACCACTGTGTTGTAAATACAGATGTATTCGTCAAGTTCAAGGTGAAAAATGAACAGTAAGAACTGCACATAATTATTAACTGCACATACCTTGAAATTGATCCGCTATTATTGAGTTTGTATGTTTGCGTGCTATAACGAATACGTAGTTCGTTTTATTTGGTCATTAACTGCTATAGCATGATTAAAGGTTATTGCCTTCTACACCAATTAGCACTTAAAAAGTGTGAAAATGAATAGTATTTTTACGATTTCCTTAGCTGTTGTGGTTTAGTGGCTAGTAGCCTTCCGTGTAGACGGCGTTTCGATCCTAATTCAGATAAGACCTGGGTCATACTTTTGACTTTTGACAATAAGTTTTTAGGAAATATTGTACGATTTATAACAGGCATCAGGGAAAAGAGCGTCTGTGGCGCTTTGCGGAGAGGTATTGATTGATTGCAAGCAAGGGTTGTTATGTAACACTGAGACCAGCGCTGGTCCTTTGTGTTCGCTCCAAGCTCACCCATATTTTACACATACCTCCGAACTTATGGTATTTTCTTTTTATTCTCGGGAATGCAGGTTTTCACACGATGTTTTCCTTCACCGCCGAGCTAGTAAATGATAAATACAACCGTATATAAATTCCGAAGAACTTAGTGGTACAGGCCAGGAATGGAACCCGGCCTCATACGCAGAGGTATGGATACTCAATTATGAGGGTCTGAGTTCGAATTCGCACGAACGACATGCCACTTTCCAATGACTTTTTCTAACTTATGTACGTAATACCGACTGCTCTCAAACGGGGAAGAAAAACATCGTGAGGAAACCTGCATACGCTGAAGAAGAAATTCCGATGCGTATGTGAAGGCTACCAATGCGCATTGTGCACAAAAAAGTGGGCCTATGCCCTGCAGTGGGACGTATACAGGTTATGATGATGACTATAATTAGTGTGCATTCATAAGTAAACATTAATAAACGTAAGCGAATTACGTAAAAAAGATGAATTTGAATCAAAAAAGCATTACTAATACAGCTTAGATTTAATTTGTATTTGTTAAGACGCTTCCCATGGGTAAATATTTTTCTGGTTTTTAGCAATGATCTTCAACATCTGGGTTTTATTTGCTATGGAGTATATTTCTTATTTTTCGATAAAATACATATTAAACCTGTGTTCAAAGGAAAGCCTAAATATTGGAAAAAATCTGTATTATGTGCATCTACATTATAAGTTGAAGTCACTTTTACTTGCGACACACACCATTGTGTAGACAATAATAAAAGCTAAAAATGCTGTGTAGTAATTTTTTTAAGACTTACATTATTTAATGAGTTAATTCAAATTCAAAGTTCGGTGCGAATTCCTATCATTTTCTAATTACATTTCCTCAGAAGGCACCACAGTGACATAATGAAGAACAAACTAGTCAAAAATTGGTATACCTACTAAAATGATGTAGTTTAGTAGAGGTGAGATGGCTCTGAAAGGGTCAAGGTCGTTCGGTCGGGGATACCTCTTAACTTTGTGTTAAGAATTTGTATTGTATTAGTTTGTACTATCAACTATCATGCGAATCTATCGTAACATTATTCCTTTCTCTAATTGTGTTTCTCATTTGAATGAAATAATAATTGGTGCAGACATTAGTGATTTTGCCCAAATAAGCTCTATGTTCCGTATTAGGGTTGTGCCAAGTGTTCACTTTCGGGTTAACTACACTCCATTCCAAATAACAACGAAATTTTAAGGTTATTTGGAATTACAAAAATATAGATTTGAAACACCTTCTCTCACTTATTCTTAGAACAGCTTTAGTTACGTCCAAGATATGTCGCATAATATATCTTTCTGATAAATAAATCGTTTATGCTAACCAGAATTGGACAGAAAGCTATATAAATGAATCGGAAAATCTTTTTATCCTTATTTGGAATTAAGAATAGCATTGTATCCTAGATTCGAATCATTCTTAACCTGAGAATAATGTTCTATTAAATGATTTGTTACTGCTAGCTATTGACTTTTTAGTGTGAAAAGCCCTTGTACTATAACAAAACATATATGTAAGAACCTCGCAGTAAAATCAAAGGAAAACTATATGTAAATGGGCGTAACACATTTCTTCTAGAACAGATTGCCGATGGGCCAAAGAGTTCTCGTGTACCGAAAGGCGCAGCGTGGGTAGGCAGTGATCCCCCATGGCGGAAACCCATCGGATGAAGACAGTGCAGGACCAGTCGTTGTGGCGATCCTATGTCCAGCAGTAAACGTCTATCCGAGATGATGATGATCTTCTTCTTATCGTGTGGGCAGCAAGCCTTGGTTTCAGTGTATTTTCAGACCGCCTTACGGCCTCTGACGTGGTTTTTATGTAACTAGGAGAAGCCTTAATGCTGGTTGACAAATCTCTACAACACGATACATTCAAACTCAATGACATGCCATCGAATCAATGGAAGAAGACTTTGTACAGAAGCATTTCCTGTTTTTTTGCTTTTGATTTTGTTATCATTTGAAACACCAAAAGAAGTATTCACTAATGTAGAAAATGTTATTGGGCGTTGTTAAATAATTCATTTTAATAGATAATCTTAAAAGATGGTCTAAAACGAAAGCGATAATATTCGCTTTCGCACTAGGATTTCGCATTCGTTACAGCCCTAGTCTCTCTAGTCTAATCAATGTTCGTAATTATGAACACACCCTCAATGTTTGGGCAATCGAGCTATTCAAACACGGATATACTAGGAAAACCACTTTAATATTCATTCATCTAGTTTGTCAACGTCTCTATGGTACCTTCAGTTGGGACATGGTCTGTCCTTTTGTTTAACATACGCAATTTTTTATAATTGTTGTTTTTTTTTGCTACAGTATATATAAAAAAATTATGCAATGAAAAAGGGAGACCACAAAACAGCGCTGAGGCTCCACCGGTTAATACTGTAAATCTTTGTACCGCTTATGTTTCTGATAAATTAAAATCGTTAAACTGCTCTCAAAGCTCAAACGTTGAAGGAAAACGTCGTGAAAAAACCTGCATACGCATCTAGTACGTATGTAAAATCTATCAATGTAACTAACGCTTATACATCTTTGAGGGTAGGCTGTGTCCTGGTAGGCTGATAATTATGATGAACTTTGTATGTACATTGGAACTAAATTAATCAAATAAAAAGCATCATTGCTCTGTATCTCTCCGTGCAAATCGTACTTTATCAAGACTGAAATAGAATCTAAAATTGAAAAACAAACCATTTCATAAACGTTTATTTACTGCGGTACGGACACACTCATACATACATAAACTTACGTACCTCTAGGTTTGGTCGGAAAGAGGTTTTTCTGAAAACTGACTGTTCGTACCACGAACATACTTGATGCACTACAAAATACCTATTATTGATTGAATTCTAAGTCCTTTTGTATCCCGTAGGAGCTCATCAACATACGATTTTGCGTCTGTTACGGAGGACCTAAACCGTCGATTTAAGGAAAGTGCATATTACGACGGGTCGTATTACGAAGAGGTCCGCATCTCAGCTGTAAAAAACGTATTTCGCACACTACAGCGCGCCATCGCCAAGGCTACTCGGCACTGGACCACCACGGCTTTTTATAATAATAATAGGCTAATGATTATACTTTATTTTACACCAAAAACACATAGTATACAGAGAGCAACAAACAGGAAATAAAAAAGGTACAAAAAAGGCGAACTTATCGCTAAAAAGCGATTTCTTCCGGACAACCTTAGAGTAGAGTATAGGAAAATGAAATTAATTGAATGATATTGAAGTTATAAACGTTTTATCTATCTATATTCATAATTTCTCTAAGTACAGTCATGAGCATTATTGCTTTTGCATTTCACTATTTCATACTCTTCAAAAACACAAACAGTTTACAGTAAAATTTTTGCCAAACACGCGCTTGTCAATATACAAACCGTCTCTCAGTTTTTATCACTAGACCTCATGTATATTCTCATCGTATACATAATACATCGATAATTATGAAGCAAGGTATTTTACTCGCGTGTCTTCGTTTCGTGTGTGGTTACTTTCCACACGTATTTATAAGATCTTTGAGACTCGAAAGTAATTTTTTTTTCTTATTTTCCCCGTTGTAATGTTGGTTTGTGAATTATGTATGTTCGTTAGGGTTGAACGTTTTTTGTTTAAGTCGGGTTAGGCAAAAACGTTATAGTATGATGAGACCCTTGTTTTGACTTGACCCTCGCTTAATAGGTATTTATGAGGCATCTCTTTACATGCAACATGTTGTAATGTACTTATGAGAAAATCGGGTTGTTTTTGGTCGTATCTTCCTTCATCATAAATCATAAGCCTATTATAGTCGTGTATCTTCTTAGCGAAATCCCGGGCAGGGCAGCCTGCTCGTTGGTTTTTGTTGATTTGGTTGGTTGGTTGGAATAAATCCAGCAAAAAATACGGCATGGCAACATTCCCAGTAATACGTTAACCTCGGGAATTTTTAGTTAGCAATAAGATTACCGATTGCCGTTTAAAAATTGTTGTTAGGTACGAAATTACTACTATAAAAACCTAAATCTTACAGATCACAATCCGCCGCCGAAGCCAAAAAGAAAATTATAAAATTGTCTGCTGTTTCTACATTTCGAGGTTACCGTTTTTTTTCTATACTGTCATGTTCAAGTTGTCATACAATGCTATAAGATCAATCAAAATTGACATTTTCATCTTTAAGACTTAGGTTTTTATCTTAGCAATTTCGTGCCTTAAAACAATTTCTAAACGGCAATCGGTAATCTTTTTGGAAATTGAAAAGTCCCGGGGCTACAGTACTATAATGGTTGTAGCGTAGAAAAACGCAAGCTTTTAATAAATTTTAACTAAGATAGATAAAACGATAAAAATAATGTGAAATCTATAGGTTTGCTTCGCTCGCTCCCTTTGGTTTGCGCTTTTGGTTTTTTTGTACTCGAAACGGCTCATGCTATAACTGATTTCGTTGCCGTCGTTTGTTTCTTTCGGCTTTATTTTGTTGTTGTGCCACCTGACTAATCGATTATTAAAATTCATGTACGCTTCGCTTGTTCCAGCTTTCATATTTAATAATTTCATTATTTGCATAAACTAAAAAGCCACAGCCAGGTGAGATGAAGGAGGCAAAAGAAAGGAATTAAAAAATTCGTTGTATGAAATTCTATGACGCCTCGCACATTTATTCGTGGCGAATCGGACGAATCATCAGAAGAATTAAAAGTAAATTCCTTTCGTTCGCCTCCTTTGGCTCCATCGCTGCGGATACCTAGTCGTAGCGCTGGAAAATTTCAAGTTCGCTTCGCTCATTTCGGATACTTAATTTTGTCTTTACACATGAAAGCTGTTAGAGCTCTGGCTTCAAATGGTCGACGGGTTCACTCCCCGTCGCACTGTACAGGCTTTTGGTACTACTAGTGAAACGTGGATGTTCTGAGGTTTCAGAATATCTCTGACTACCCCCTCGGGGAATGATTTTATCTTTTCTTGTTGTGGGGGCTGGCAAGCCTGCAACACTTCGACCCAGTGGGATCTTTTGTGTTAGCCCCAACTTTCTTCACCCTTCAAATACATGGTCAATGAAGGAGGCAATACCATTGAGGGGAAGAATCCTAAGGTCTCCCGGTTTTGGGTATCCATCTCCAAGGAGGCACATGCGTTTTGCCTCCAAGACATCACAGTCACAAAGGATATGTTCCATGGTCTCTTCATCCTTTCCGCATGCTCGGCAGCTTGGATCTAGGGTTAGTTTCATTTTGTGCATCATCGTGCCTGTAGCGTAGTGCCCAGTGAGGGCTCCGATGATGGCACGAGCCTTGTTCCTGCTGTTGTTCAGTATGAACTTTAGTATGTCGGCCCGATAGCACAGTCGGTAGTGAACCTGCCTGCTGTGCCGAGGGTCGTGGGTTCGAATCCCGTAAGGGACAAATATTTGTATGATGAATATGAATATTTGTACCCGAGTCATGGATGTTTGTATCTATATATATATATGCTATATCGTTGTCTAGTCATAATACAAGTCCAGGCTAGATTCTGGTACTTACAATGTGACTAGATAATTTGTGTGACAATGTCCATGAAATTTATTTATTTATTATTTATTATAACTTTGAGACACAAGTTGTCACTTGAATGATACTCGTGAGCATATGCATGCATGTTTTCTTACCTTGAAGCAACCCTGATGAAACCGCTACGAATATATCGATGTGTACCGTTTGTTTTCATTAATTCGGCTGGCCGCTTACTAATTCATTCTTTTTCATTAATCCAATGTTTATTTATTACAGAACTAATTAAATACCGATTCGGTTCGGGTTCCGTTTAATTAAAAACAAAATTCTACGTTCATTTCTGGATTATTTCGTTTGTTGTGTAATGTTAATTGTTACTTAATTAAATTTTAAGGATTAAAGTAACGTAATGATGTGGCTCCGGGGATGAGTGTTAATTAATAATTAATACCAAATAATGAAGTAAACATTGTTAAGGTGGTTGCAGAGTTGTCAATTTCATACAAAAGTTTGACGCATAATAGGCGTAGACGGTACTAATAACAGTAATATTTTATATATGGAAAAATCTTTTAGAAAATCTAGATGCCGTGTATCAAATAACATTGGCAATTTATAATATAATTACGAAGATATTTAGTTTTGAAATTAACTATGGATATGATTTTCTAAACTATTTTTCCATTTATAAATTATTACTTTTAATTGTACCGTCTATGCGTATTATGCGTCAAACTTTTGTATGAAATTGACAACTCTACAACCACCTTAAGACCTAATACAAAAATAGGGTACATACATTGATAAAGTTTAAAGGATATAGGAACCTACGGTAATTTATTACAGTAACGTAACCCTTACGTTTTTTAGTTTTTGCCAAATAGTTTGATTACCTAGAGGTCATTAATTTCTCCAGAAAATGGCAATTCGTTTAAATTCATTATAAAGTATCATCTTCAGACACTACTGTTATATCTCTGGAAATAAAAACCAAGCTTCGGAATAAAATTTTACTATTTCAAACGAAAAGACATAAAGTGATTTAGACGAGTCAGAAATTTAATAAAAAGGGTTTTTATATCAATAAAAATGTAACCTCTCAAAGATGCTAAGCAAATCTGAAAGATTAATTTAGTTTCACAAAAATATAAATTTGAAAACGGTCCGATTTTCTGAAATTACTTGATTATTTTACGAAGCAATTTTAATTTCCGTAATTTATGAAAAGTACTTTTCAATAATGTCGCAAAATGTTCTGGAAAATTGTATTTGCTCAATAATGAAGTAATTATTTTGCGAAGCTTAGAGTTTTTTTTAAAGGTACACGGTCTTTTAATGTAAGTTAGCAATTATTGGGCCGAAGATTTGAAAGGCCGTTGATTTTTATTAAAACAGATTATAAGAAAATAATTACATTTAATCAAAACCTTTTTATATTACGGCACTAAAATTAATTAATTAATTAGGTACATGAAATAAAATACCTGTCACACTTGACAGAGTTTCGGTACTATTAGTGAAACGTGGATGTTCTTTGATTCTGAATATCTCTGACTACCCCCTCGGAGAATATAGTCGTGAGCATATGCTATGCTACGATGAAATAAAATAGCCTGAGTTCAGCAAACGCAAGTGAAAGAAAATGAAAAAATAAACCGGCTAAGTGCGAGTCGGACTCCCGTAAAATTTTAAAATGTTCTCCCGTATCCTTAGCGCGAGCCCGACACACACTTTTCATTTTTTTATTATTTGGTAGCAAATCAAAAATCACGTCACGTCATCGTTAGCCTATTATACGTCCCACTGCAGGGCACAGGCCTACCCTCAGGGAGAGTGTATGGGCGTTAGTCCACCACACGTGCCCAATGCGGATTGGTAGACTTCACATACGCATCGGAATTTCTTCTTCAGCGTATACAGGTTTCCTCATGATGTTTTTCTTTACCGTTTGAGAGCAGTCGGTATTACGTACATAAGTTATAAAAACTCATTGGTAAGTAGCATGCCGTCTTGTGGATACCTTTATAGGTAGGACAGACGGACATACGGACAATGTAGGCTTAGTAATTAGGTTCCCGTTTTCACCTTTTGGGTACGGCACCCTAAAAACCAACTTCATGATGTATTTATCACATGCTTAAAATCACTCTGTAGGCCTTACCATGAGTTTTCACTGTACTTTACTGCTATAGTTACGTCACCAATTTCGTATGGCAGAAATTAGTTCTCAACGTAACCACTAGGAGCGCTGTACGAAATTCAATACAAAATTGGTGACGTAACTACAGTTGTAAACTACAGTAAAAACTCATGGGTAGGCCTACAGATCTGATTTTCCTAACATGCCAAAAGAAATAGAACTTTAAAAATTTGTATTAAAAAAATGTGCAAAAGAACTAGCGGTTCGCATAAAGGACTTTCCTAAAAATTTACAAAGGAGATTTTTCATAATGGCTGCCTGCAAAATTACGGATGCATTGCCATTATACCGGGGAAGTATTGTGGCGACTGAATAACTCTGAACAATACAGTCCGGGAACAATATCCGAGCTTGCAAAGCTTTTATGGGCACCCTAATGATGTAACACACGGCTTTGGAAAATGGCCAACAAGAATGACTTTATAATATAATTTTTAAAGTTCTCTAGTTATAGTTGGCAGCCGTATCTTCTTTTTATGAAGGGAAAATAATTCGGAGCGCGCTCCATAAAAACGAAGTCTGGTGATTAAAATTAAAGTCAGTAAAATTTTTCAGAAACAATCTAGAAAATAATCTCTATGTTTGTATGAAGTAAGCTTTTCGTTAAATTTTCGTTTTAAAGTTACAGTACCTCAAAGATTTCAATACAAATCTTAAATTAATCCTAGCACTAAAACTGTATATTTTAACGAAAAACTGACTTCATACAAACATAGAGATTAGTTTCTAGATTGTTTCTGTAAAATTTTACCGACTTTAATTGGTTAGTATTGAAAATATCACCAGACTTAGTTTATGTGCAGCGCGCATTGGTAATAAATTTCTCAAAAACGGCCAAGTGCGAGTCGTGACTCGGGAAATTCGTATTCCGTGCTACCAGTTGTTTTTCATGGGTCGTGGGTGAAACCAGTTTAAATTGATGCTTTAACTACGACAGTATTAACTCACATAGTAACTGAAGATCATTTTACACTGGTGTTACTTTTTCGGATTTAGAAATAAAATTATCCAAGTTAGTGCCAATCTGATAATTTTCCCCCTATCTACACTTTATTTCGAATATTCAAGATAATTTCAAATTTTACATGGCTATAGTTTTCTTGGAGAGTTGGCCAGTTGTTGCACACAATATAGAGGATTAGAGAGCAAAAGGGGAGGCCTTTGCCCAGCTGTGGGACTTTTAACAGGCTACGTAAAAAATAGTTTTATCACTCTTACTGCTAGTTGCACGTACGTTCATTAAAGTTAATCTTCCATTAAATCTCTTACTGTCACTTTGTGTCTTTTTGACGTAGTAAAAGCTAGCAAGAGATTTAATAGAGGATTAATAAACGTACGTGCAATTGACCGTATATCTGGTATTTACTTTGACTATTTATATGTGGACTGGTTACGCGTGTAATTCTACTAACAAACATTACTGCCACTTTTTGCGGGGGGCGAGGTAACATGAAATCCGCAACTTTGGATTTTATTCCCCATAACTTTAGATTCTAATTTTGAATGTTAAAAATCATGAAAAGTAGTCTCGTGTGAACCCCAAACGTTCTAAGTTCGAAGTTATTATTTCGCAATTATAGGCTGTCTCGTTTAGTGATAAGGTGTAAAATTGAATGTAAATGCACAAGATCAATTGTGCTTATAACGTGGCAGAGGGGAAATGCTACCGCAAGGCTAGTCCTTATAATAATTAGTCGAAGGGTATTTATAGTAGGTGTGTTTGTATGTAATTGTAGAAAAGTTTCTTACCATCTTAAAAGGAAATACGGTCATAGGTTTACGTTACCTCTGAATGTAAAAATATGTAGGTGAGAGCTAGTGTCAGTCAGCGCATCATAAACGCATGAGTGCTTCAAGAATGTTCGTCAAACACTCGGTCTGTACGTATCTACAGGGTGTAACAAAACACCCCAGTAATACTTAAGGGGGTGGTTTAGACCATCAAACTGAACAACTTTCACTATGGAGCCAACATCAATAAAAAATAAAAAAAATGTACATTTTAGTCGAGTCGTTACTGCAGTTTTGTAATTTTTTTTCTGGATGTTGGCTCCGTAGTGAAAGTTGTTCAGTTTGATGGTCTGAAGCACCCCTTAAGTATTAATAGGGTGTTTTGTTACACCCTGTATAGTTGACTCCATTTATTCATAACTAGCTGCGCCCGCGACTTCGTACGCGTAGATAACTGAAATACGTGTATTACCTACCAATGCTGATTATCAAAAAGCTTTCATCAACATCATATCAGGCGATAAAGCGACGGACGAAAACATTCCAAGACTAACAATTTTTTTTTGTTGAAAATTACAATATGGGTATCAAATGAAAGCAATCGTATCGAATAGAAGAAGAAATTCCGATGCGTATGTGAAGCCTACCAATCCGCATCGAGCACGTGTGGTGGCCTAACGCCCATACACTCTCCCTGAGGGTAGACCTGTGCCCTGCAGTGGGACATTTATAGGCTCTGATAATGATATCAGGCGGCAGAAGTCCACTGCTGAACATAGGTCTCCCCCAAGGATCGCCACAACGACCGGTCCTGCGCTGCCCTCATCCAACGGGTTCCCGCCGCCTTCACCAGGTCGTCGGACCACCTTGTGGGGGCCCACTCACGCTGAGCTTTACAGTACGCGGTCGCCACTCGAAAAGCTTTCAATTTGCACAGCTTAATGAGCCGATTGCGATGAAATAAAATGGAAAGGTTAACTACTCGCTTTTTAGAGTTCCGTACTCAAAGGGGCCTACGCTGTCCGTTCGTGTTGCATCTTTTGAACCGTAAAACATTAAGAGGATAGACGGGCTATCGAAAAAATTTGGAGTAAAGGTCACTTTTCCGACTGTATACGTATTTTTCCGATCCGCCCCTCCCACATACCCCACCGACAAGAGTGTGAAAGAGACAACTGCAGCTCAAAATGATTTTATCTATAGGTACATAAAATGGACGAAATCTACATTTCGTATTCCCCTGTTTCCTCCTCCAAAATTAAACCGATTTTAATAATTCTTTCATTAATAATATGAGAAAGAAAAGTCTTTCTTACATACATACCAATGTCCGACCAAATCTCTGTGTAAAAATCACCAAGCTATGTTGGACGAACTATAGTTGAATATTGATGACGAATCCAATTACCTATTTCAGTTTGATTCCATTTGCTGTAAATTGTAAATATGCTAAAGCGTCTCGGTGTTTCATTGCGGAGAGGTATAGCCACTTAATGATGACGATCCATGTTCGAATCCCATGCCATGTGTCATTCATGTGGGTTTGTCTGACTAAGGTACGTAGTACCAACTGCTCTAGTTGTATGCGGAAAGCGGAACTTTATACCCGACTGCGCGACGCCAAGGAGGGTAATGTTGTGTTCATGGGCCTATGTATGCATGTCCAACTAAAAAGTGTATAAAGTCTTCTTATAAGACTCATATTGCTACGGTGTTGGCTTATATTTTACGGCCGGTCGCCTGCCGGCTGTAAATTTAAAAAATCTAAAACCCAACAGCGTAAAAAGTGATCTTTAAATGTTAAGGAAAACTAATAATGTATGAGGAAAAAGAAGTCAAGTAGTCCAGAATTTTTTGAAGTAATATTGAAACGACTTTAATACGACGAAGTAGAATTCGTAAATTATCGAACTTTGAATGCAATATCTTTGACGAACTTTTATCAGACTGGGAACTACGGTGGCAAGGGTCTACTAAAGGTCGGCATCTATACCAATTTTTTCCATCTGAATTAAATCTTCCATTTTGAATCTGAATTGGCTCTCTAATAGCCATGTTTTTTTTTCTGATTACTGTCTCCCGTTTGCAATAGTGGGAAGTCGGAATGATAGTCGGATCGGTCTTTTTCCTACTCCTTCTTCTTTGATTAATTCATTGCCGGTTCCAAGACAGATTAGAGTCATCCCCCGGGCTCGCTAGACTTCATTGTCTAGTGTTGTGAATGGTCGCCGCTGCTGATGCTGATTTACAGGAGTTACAGCGGTGTGAATGTGTGGTGGGACCATGCCCGATTTGAAAAAAACGACTTTTACAGTCGGGACTCATTAAAAATTCTAGACCGTATAAAATTTTCCTGATAATGGGTCCCGACTGTTGAAATCGCTTCAATATTACTTAAAAGAATTCATAGACTACTGGACTTGTTTTTTTCTTTTCAGTTATTATTTGAAGTTCACTTTTTACGTAGTTGGGTTTTTGATTTTTCATACTTACTTTTTTTACGTCTATTACGTCAAATTAAAAATCTGTTAGTTGCGACCTAAGAGGAAGATCTCTCTTTAAGACTTGAGTGTGCCAAACTAATTGTAAAGTGTCCACTTTTTTTGACGTTTAGGTTTGAGTGTGTGGTGTCAAGTAGTATGGATAAAAGGCACCAAGTGACATATGGCCTTATGTTTACGGTCACTTTTCACACACACTAGCTCAAAAAAAGTGGACAGCCGCATAAACAAATATCTATAGTTCCATCTCCTTCTACTATTAAAGGTACGTCATAAGACAAAAGAGACCAACTACAATCGTAAATTTATGCGGACTCTATGGAGATCCTTCCTCTGAGGTTGCGACCCTGCCGGCCCTACAGTACACATTTTTAGCTGGGATGCGGCCCGCTCTGTCCCGATGCGGTTTACCTGGAAAGGAATTCATTTTTAGATAATTTTATAAAAAGTAAACGTGAGTACAAAAAAATCATATTAAAAGCTTCCAACGAGTAAGCCTTTTATAAAGTTTTATTTGCAATAAAACTGAACCATTCCGGAAATCTAAAAGTTTTTATTGTCTCTTCGCTCGTTGAGTCAGTCTATTTTGTTTATTTATTTGTTTAAGTTTCACAAAAGCTTTATTATTGTTTCAAAGAAAATTAATTATGCGCTGTTCCTTTATTTGCTATACAGTTCTGTTTTTTGGATACATTTTTGTAGGAAAAACCAGTGATTATGGAATAAGGAATTACGACTTTGAGACCTTTTGCCATCATAAAACCTTCAGTACTCTCCAAGTGAAACTTTCTAATACCTTTTTAAACCTTTATACACTCCTATTTTTAAATACTTATTTGTTGCATATTAGTCATTTTATTGTTTAGCTTCATTACAAGAATAGTATTCAGGTAATGAAGCTAAACATAAATAATTATATCGACTGACCTACACTTTTACATGAAAGGGCCAAAAATTTTGCTCGTTTTTCGATTTTAGACAACGTAGTTTTTTTTTTACTATCAGTATATTATACTGTGGAATTGTTCTTGTAATTATAAGAAATAGTGGTATACCAAAACGATAATAATAAAAAAATGAGTCGCAAACATTGCACTCAAGATTTGAAAATGGTATCCGACAATGTACGTAATAAGCCTCATTTTTTCGAATCCGTATATAAAATGTAGTTTACACATAAATTGGTAGATACCAATATAAACAAAAAATGTAAATTTAACTTAAATTAAATCATCATTATCATTCTCTTGCCCATTTCCCATTATTTGTGGTCAGCTCAATATGTCATCCTCTTCCATTCATCTCTCTTAGCTGTCATTTCAGCACTCCTTTCTTACGCATATCATCTTTCGCACAATCTATCCATATTTTCTTCGGCCTTCCTCTACCGCAGCCATCCACATTCATACTTAACACTCGTCTCGTAATATGACACTCGTCTCTTCGCATTACAGGATACACGATAATCTATGATACCCTGCAATTTTTCAGTCATAGGTGCTACTTTCAAACTTCCTCTAATATACTCAATCCTTATCTTATCCATTCTAGTTACACCACACATCTTAACTTAAATTACAAATAACTAATTATTGGATATGATTATTATTTTTTGACGAAGCATGTTGCAGATACGGCTATTTCGCCATTTTTGACGAAGCGTGTTGCAGATTTGAAGTTTATATTTTCTTATATCTAATTAATAAAAAAATTAAATATGTGTCTATATTTTCCGTCACAGCTCATAAACCAAGTCAAACAACAGGCACAAAAATTTAAATAAAATTAGTACGATGTACGCAACGAAATTAATAACTTCCTCTTTTTAAAGTTTATTAAAAAGCAATACTGTGACAAAGGCTATCTTTTAAAAAAAAACGTCGGTCCCTAATTTTGCACCTATACGAGGGTATTTCTTCAGAGACAAAATTTTCGATTTCTATGGGTATATTTCTGTAACCAACTAACAAAACGGCGTGATATTTTTTTTTGTGTACAGTTTAGCTATATCCTAACTGGGACAAATGATATTTTTAAAATAATTGCTGTCTAGGTACAAAATAAAAATATTTGAAGTTTGTTCTTCTGATTCATATAACGCGTCCGTTTGATATTTTCCAGAACAAAATGGTCGATGTCGCATTTTCCCATTGATACATCAACATAAATTATAATCATATCGAAAGGAAATGAATTGTCCTCTTACAAAAAAAATGTGTATTAGTTACAACTACGTTAGTTTGTTTATAAATAAATAAATAAGAAGTGTCCGGCGTATAATACTGATTAATGTGGCGTAAGCTGCGCTTGACCATACTTGGTCGGGTAATAATATTGAGAGTCTGGCTTCCCGCACGGGGGGGAGCCAGTCGTGCAACGAAACAGCTAGAAGGTGGACGTGCGGCTGGCTGGCTTAGATCCCGGTGTTACGAAGGTAAATATCTGATTCATCTGTGCTTGGTTCAGGTGGCATTCTGATTACAATGCCTACTTAATAAAATTTATTTTATTGTTTTAAAACTTCAATCTGAGTTTTGTGTGAGGCTTTTGGGTAATAGATTTGTGTATAAAAATGACAATACTGAATTCTTTATGTATGATGAGTTATGCATGATTATAGGCAAAATCCTGATTCATCTGTGCCTGATTCATATGGTCAAAACAACATATGAATCACTTCAGCAGCGTTTTTTTGTTGCGTTTTTCTCCTTTTCCAATTTTTGACCGTGTTCTAGTCTTAATAATATTCACTTAGCTATAACCTCTTGAATAGTTCAAAAAATCAAAGGAGTATACACTTTTTCTACATATGACACTTTTGCTATGTCAGTCTTAGTTAAGATTTAACTATTATTATTTAGGGATTATTTAGATTTTGATTAGATTTTTGTGTCAAAGCCCGACCAGAAATATAAAAACCCTCGCCATGTTGAGGAAAAAAATTTCAATTTTTTTCTACTGGCCACACTAATAAAATTGTCATCTGTCTATTGCAACGCCCCGAGAGCAGGGTTTTTATATTCTTGGTCAGGCTTTACGTTTGTATGAATGTTGTTATACTGAAGAAGAGCTTAATAACTAGATGTGTTATGTATGTATGAATGTTTTAAACTGATGAAAAGCTTAATAACCTAGACGTGTTATGTATGTATGAATGTTGTTATCCTGAAAAGGAGTTTAATAACTAGATTATGACGTTATGTATGTATGAATGTTGTTAACCTGAAAAAGAGCTCAATAACTAAATGTGTTCTGTATGTATGAATGTTTTAAAATGATGAAAAGCTTAATAACTAGACGTATTATGTATGTATGAATGTTGTTATCCTGAAAAAGAGCTTAATAACTAGATTTATGACGTTATGTATGTATGAATGTTGTCAACCTGAAAAAGAGCTTAATTACTAGATGTGTTATGTATGTATGAATGTTGTTATCCTGAAAAAGAGCTTAATAACTAGATTATGACGTTATGTATGTATGAATGTCCTTAACCTCAAAAAGAGCTTAATAACTAGATTATGACGTTATGTATGTATGAATGTTGTTAACCTGAAAAAGAGCTTAATAACTAGATGTGTTCCGTATGTATCAATCAATGTAGTTGTAATGAAAATTCTAATCAATCAGATGTATCAGATAACAAACCGAGAAATAGTGTACCTATTTGTAGTGTACATGCCTAGTGAAATGTTAGTTAAGGTACCACTGCTTGTACTAAAATATAAAAAAATTGTAAAGCAGTCTGTGAGGCAGATAACTCCAGTACAGACTGCTGATCTACTCACTATGTAATTGCATGCGTTTGAAAATAAATGTTTATGTTTATGTTTATGTATTTATTACTAACAATAATGTAAAAAAAATGGACCAGTATTATTGAAATGGAATTTTTGACATTAAATTTCCTTTTTAACAATCATAAAAACCTATTATTCATAAGTCAAAGTCTCTATCTACTTTATGTTATTCTAATGTTGCAGTTCACAACTATGCCACAAACTGAAGATAAAAAGAAGGAGAAAAAGAGACTCGCAGAACGTAGAAGAATGGAAAATATAAGAAAAGATCCAGACAAGTATGCTCTTTGGAAATTTAAAATGAAAGAAACATATTTGAAAAGAAAGCGACAAGGTAAAATCGTATCAGTTAAGAATTTGACACCAAAACAACAAAAATTGGCAAGGAAGAAAAGCAGAGAAAGTACTCGAAGATGGTATGCTAAAAAGAAATTAAAAGATTGTGATATTCATTCAGAAGAGGAAATAATTGACGAATGTGATCCAGCAGACAATACCGAAATAAATGATCCTTTAGATTTGGAATTACCAGTATCGCCACTAGTTTCGAATATACCAAGATCTCCGGAAATTCCCAGCTCATCGCAGGAATTAACTCTGTCTTCACCACTGTCTGCACGTATAACAAGATCAACAATAAGACAAAAGAGGACACTTGAAATGGATTTGAACCTAACAGGAAATGAAACCGATGTCTCATGTAACTCTGGCGTCCCTTCAAGAATATTAAAATCGCCTTCACCACATACTTCAAATTCAGATTCACCGAGGACTCCCAGCCCACAAAGTAGCATTGCATCGTCTCCACGACGTGTCGTAAGCCCAAAAGTTTATAAAAAAGCTGCACGGGAAACATCTGTTACAAAGAAATCACCTTGTAGATATATATTTTACGCAAGTTTCAGTACAGATACAATAAAGAACTACAATTGAAAGACCAAAAAATTCTAGAACTTAAAAGAGTCAATGAAAATTACAGGAAAAAGTTGAAACGCTTACAAAAAGATAAACAGGTAACAGGCGTACAGAAAAGACAAAAGAAAAATCTATCTGGAAATGAAAAAATACAGCTGGTTGTTGAACCCTGTGCTACCGGAATTAAAGAAAATGTCACAATGTATTTTGAAGAAGATGAAAATAGTAGAATGTGCGCAGGAAAAAAAGAATTTGTTACCAAAGGAAAAGTAAGAAAACAGAAGCGATATCTTACCGACAGCTTGCAGAATCTACATAAAAAGTTTCTTGAAACCAATCCTCAACACAAAATAAGCTACAGTGCATTTTGCAAGCTTCGTCCATTTTGGGTACGCGTACCAAATGTCAATATTCGAGAAACATGCTTGTGTAAAGATCATGAAAATATGGAGTTGGTTGTTGTAGCACTTCGGAAAAATGATCTAATTGAGGAAAAATCTGTAAATGAGATTCTACAATCACTGTGCTGTGATCCCAGGAATGTTCACTGCCTGGCTAAGAACTGCGACAGTTGCAAAAATAAGGTCGTAAATTGTAAAGAATATGACAATACCAAAGAAACACATTACTGGATTTGGAACAAAGTAAAAAAAACTTACACCAAAGATGGAAAAGAAAAAGTTACGCTTCAAACGATTAAGGAAAAAGTTGCGGCGCATCCCAAAGATATAATCGAACATTTCGAAAAGCTGTTAGTACCCTATATGCGCCACTGTGGAAATATTATTGCTCAGTATGATTATATTACAAAATTAAAACAAAACCTGAAGCCTGAAGAATGCATCATACATTGCGACTTTAGTGAAAATTATAATACTAAATATGCCTCTGAGATTCAGTCTTTCCACTTTGGCAGTTCCAGACAGCAGGTAACATTGCACACCTCTGTTATTTATTACATAAAAGATCGAAAATTGTGTAAACAGTCATACTGTACGCTCAGCGAATGTCTGCGCCATGATGCCGTCGCAATTTGGGAACATTTACAGCCAATTCTCAGATTTCTTGAAAACGAAGTACCGGGCGTAACAACCTTTTACTTTATTTCGGATTCACCATCGGCTCAATATCGTAATCGCAAAATGTTTTACATAATGGCGAAAATGCACTGGTACTTTCCAAGTTTACAATTATTGGTTTGGAATTATTCTGAAAAAGGACACGGGAAAGGGGCTCCTGATGGTGTCGGAGGAGTTCTAAAAAGAACTGCTGATCAAATAGTTGCAAGAGGGAATGACATTCCAAACATGGAAATTCTTGTCAGACACCTAAAAGAACGTTGTCCAGGAGTCATTATAGAAGTGATTCATGAGTCGGGAATACTAGAAAAAGATATGCTGATTCCCGAAAACTTAAAGGAATTCCGCGGGACCATGAGAACACATCAGGTTGTGTGGAGTGCCAATAAACTTCACACTTTAGCTATGAGAGAACTAAGTTGTAGCTTGGATAATTGTTCACAAGAAGCTGTTCAATGTTTTCATGGTCAACACATTGGTTTTTATACCATCGAAGATATTATTAACCAACAGACTGGTGTAAACGACGAATCCGCGAATAATAGAAAGGTGACATCGAAGAAAGCTACAAGCAGCTCTTTGGTCAAACATAGCCAAATATCTGCTACCGAAATTCAGGTTGGACAAGATTCTGATATAGCCCAACAAGACCTCGACCTTCCCGATGACGACAGTTTTTGGGTGGAGACTTCGTCAATCGATGAAAAAATTATTACTCCAAAATTCACCAGAGATGTCCTATCGACCCTTCATCAGAAAAGCGTGGATCATAGCTCAGATTCTGACGATGAGGACATTTTTGTGTTTAAAAGGCCTGAAGATAAACGGACAAAAGAGTCTCACGCCATTGGTGAAGATATGATTGTTCCATCTTCCCCCAAAAATTCAAGATCTCGTCAACAAGAAAAAGGCTTCGAGGGTAATATTGAAAGCAGCTCGGTCCCATGCAAAAAGCCGAGGAAATATTTCTTGTAGTACTTTCCTTTGACTTCATTAGTTATTAGTTAACCATACTTGTTAGAATAAGTATGTTTGTTTGAAAATTAATAAGGAAGATTAATATCAAAAATTAATTTAATGTTGATCTCATTTTTGTTACTTTATTGTTAGTAATAAATATAATAATGAGATTGTTAATTCTAATCAATAATCAAGAGTACTTAACTAAGACTGATGTCAAAAGTGTCATTATTAGAATAAGTTTGTACTCCTGTGATTTTTTAATTTTGAAAGATTGAAAATTAATAAGGAAGATTTAATTTCAAAAAAATTATTAATGTTGATCTCATTTTTGTTACTTTATTGTTAGTAATAAATACAATAATGCGATTGTTAATTCTAATTAATAATTAAGACTACTTAACTAAGACTGATGTCAAAGTGCCATTACTAGAATAAGTTTATACTCCTGTGATTTTTGAATAATGAAAGATTGAAAATTAATAAGGAAGATTCATATAAAAAACTTGATTAATGTTGATCTCATTTTTGTTACTTTATTTTTAGTAATAAATATAATAATGCGATTGTTAATTATAATTAATAATTAAGCCTACTTAACTAAGACTGATGTCAAAAGTTCCATTATTAGAATAAGTTTGTACTCCTGTGATTTTTGAATTATGAACGATTATTGTTAAGTCAATGAGTATAATAAACAGGACTAGTGATTAAACACGGAAAAAATTAAACAGAGAGAATAATATAATTTAGCAATAATAATAACTTTCCAGTACACAGAATTAATTGTATCATAAATAATACCAATAGTTATCTGTTATATTAAAATATTTTCGCTTTCCCATATACTTTGAGAATAATTATTTACCGGTGTTTCAAAAATGTTTGACAAAAATTATTGTTGAATACAGCAGATTTTTTTTCCGTGATATGATACTATATAATTGTTTTCATAAAAAGAATCTCTCTCTAAGAATCTATGTTGTTAAAATTTGAGAATTTTCTTATCATTAAAGTTTTTCATTTTTATTTCTGTTTCTGATTCATCTGTAACAAATTCTGATTCATCTGGGCACAAAATATTTGAACGTTGATATCTTAAAAACTACTTTATAAAAACGAGTCCCTCATTCAAATATATGTTATTTGGTATACCTATTTTCATATGAACATGTATTACAGAACTGAAAGTGAAATTAAATTTTGGCCATATGAATCAGTCAAAGAATGGAATTTCGAAGAAATACCCACGACCTATATTAAAATGGGGTTCATTTTTCTTCTTTCCGATATTACTGCCATGTAGCAAGAGTAAACGTTACCCAGTTTTATAGTACCATTAAAACTAAAATGAAAAAAATATTGTAATATAAAATGGTATAAAAACCATGTGGTATAAGATGAAGGATGATATAGTTACAAGGATTGAGAGGGGTATGCTTAGATGGTTTGGTCACGTAGAGGAAATGAATGAAAGAAGACTTACGAATGATATATTTCAAGCAAAGGTGAGAGGAAGTGTTGGGCCGTCCGAGGAAAACATACCATGATCAAATCAATGATCTTTTCCGAAAAGAACAAGTGCGTAGCACCCTTAATCGACGGAAGTGCATGAAAAGATGTATGAATGTGAAGGAGGCTAAAGAGGTGTGTCGTAGCGTGTAGCGGTCCGTGGTCTCTGCCTAACCCCATGAGACAATAGCGTGAGCTTACTTATGTATGTATGTAAAAACAATGATTTGTTCTTAAATAATGTTTTTTCAGTAGGTTTCAAACAATGTAGGTTGGAAAATTTTTTGTTGAAAATTCTGGGAGTTTGCTGCCATCTGTCTTTTTAGAACGACTTTTAAAAAGGAGTAGGTTCTATGTTCATCTGTGATTTTTTTTATTTAACTAAGTTTCTTTTTTATGGCAAAAGGTCTAAAATTATCATTTTCCAATAAAATGTGTACAATCAAATCAAAAATGATTGGCAGTTACAAACAATGTCTTCAATAAACGTTTTGATTCATAAGAAAGTGAAACTGAATTATGTAAAACATAAGCGCTGTTGTTCGATAATTAGCAATAAACAATGAAAAAATGGCCAAGAGCGTGTTGGGCATGCGTTAGTAGAGTTCTTTAGTTTAAATGTTTCCTTAGCTTTCATTATCGACCTGCCTCCGTGGTCTAATGGTACTTGACACGGAGTTCGTGGGTTCGATTCCCACGGGGCACACCTAGTGCTATGGCACTTTGTGCATTTTTCCCCAGTTGGCTAGGACATTGCAGACTGTATCACATGATTGTCTGAAAATAAAGATGATTCCGTGTTTCGGATGGCACGTTAAACCGTTGGTCCAGGCTACTATTTCTGGGGATAGTAATCGTTACATGAAAATTACGTCAGAGGTCGTAAGGCGGTCTGAAAAAACTCTGACACCAGGGCTTGCTGCTCACACGATAAGAAGAAGAAGATCTACCTACTAACTAATTTACGGACTAATTAACGAATTGACGGCAACTCCACTGATGTCAGAGTTTTTTCAGACTACTACCACGAGAGATAGTAGCCAGGACCAACTGCTTAACGTGCCATCTGAAGCACGGAATCATCTTTCTTTTCAGACAATCAGGCGATTCGGCCATCAATGTCCTAGCCAACTGGGGTAAAACGCACAAAGTGACATATCACTAGGTGTCCCCCGTGGGAATCGAACCCACAAACTCTTTGTCATGAGCCCAATGCTCTTATAACCATTAGACCACGGAGGCAGTTAATCGAATCGAATTAAATTTTATAAAATTAAATTAAAAGTTATTAAGTTAATCGTTAAGATGATTAAGTACTTAACGTACCTACAGATGAACAGGCAAGCATAAATAAATTATAAATGTTCCGTTTTTGACACTAGTTCGCGGAACCCTAGAAACGAGAAATTTCATCGGCGATAAAAAGTTTAATATTCTCTGCCCACCCCTCAGGGCGTGATTGCATGTATTGTATGTAAAACTATGAGAAAGTGATTGCTCTGTGCTCTTTATCCATCCAAAAGAAATCAACTATTCCATACAAAACTGCAGGACTTAATGTATAAAACAACATAATTATTTTTTGCATTTCCGAATTTTAGCTCTACAAGGTGTTAAAAAAGGAAAAATAAACATTTAGATCTTTTAAGGGGGTTGTTTAGACCATTAAACTGAGCAACTTTAACTATAGGGCCAATAACGAAATAAAAAACTGTTGTCCCATGCATTTTAGATTTGTAGTTTAGTATGGAACAATCGGTTTTTTTTTCCTATTTCGATATTAGTCCCATAGTGAGTTTGATGGTCTAAACCACCGCCTTAAATGTTAATTTGTATTTTTGTAACACCTTGTATACAGGGTCCTTCTTAATATGCTGACAGTTTTTTAAGAGGATGACTAGACCATCAAACTGAGCTACTTTCTCTATGGGACCAACATCGAATACACGAAAAAAACTGCTGTTCCTTACAAAACTGCAAACCTACTCGAGTCAAATGTATGGGACAGCGGTTCTTTTTCGCGATTTTGATGTTGGTCCCATAGAGAAAGTTGTTCAGTTTGACGATCTGATCATCGCCTTAAAAAAGTGTCAGCATATTAAGAAGGACCCTAAAGTGAAAGTTGTTTAGTTTGATGGTCTGAATTCAACGTTTCAATATTTGCCCGGTTGTCTCTTCCACCCTGTGTACTTTAAAAAAAAACAGAATAAAACAAACAAAGCAATGTTATTGGAATCAAAAACGTTAATTACGTTATTTCTAAATACATCCCTGTAAGAATTAAGGGGATATAATTCGAAGCGCGCTCCATACAAACGTACTATGGTGATATTTTCAATACTAACCAATTAAAGTCAATGAAATTTTGCAGAAACAATCTAGAAACAAATCTCTATGCTTGTATGGAGTCAGATTTTCGTTAAAATATACAGTTTCAAGGCTAGGATTAATTTTAGATTTGTATGGAAATCTTTGAGGCACTGTAACTTTAAAACTATACATTTTACCGAAAATCTGACTCTATACAAGCATAAAATTTGTTTCTAGATTGATTCTGAAAAAATTCAATGAGTTTAATTAGTTCGTATTGAAAATTTCACCACAGTATGTTTGTATGGAGCGCGGTCCGAATTATATCATCTTAAGAATAATATTTACGTTTAAAGGGCAACTCTGTGATATTTTCCTTCTCAATTGATTCGGATCTCATAAATATTTCGACATCTTGTCGCTCTTTTCCTCGTGTTTATTTACTTGTTTACGGATGTTTCTTTTTTGCTGATAAATTTATGGTATGTTTATGTGAGGATGTTCTATTTTTTGTTTCTATTTTGATGTATAAAATAATCTGGTTTTGTTTCCTCGAATTAGACAATTCGAAAAGCCATATGAATAATTTTGAAAAGCTGAATCGTGACATCAAAGGAATTAATATGAAAATATGACTACCAAAAGCATTGACATACCAAAAAATGGACGCCGGGTCTAGTGAAAATATCTCGAAAAAAAAGTGTCCGAGACTAACCTATACAAACCTACGTATAAACCAACTAAAACATTGAAAATACTGAAATTACTTTTCATTTTGCTTGCATAACTTTTAGCCCATCGCGGCACGGCATTATACGTGCACGTAGTCGGTTGATCAAACGAAGACTGTCGCGTAATTGTTTCTTTTTACACGTTTTGGTGCTCGTTCGGTTCGGACACTTTTGAGCGCGGTCTTCACGTCCAGTAGTTGGTAAGTCAATGACCAAAAGGCGAATACATTGTAGGTACCGGTTAAGTACATATTCTTAACATTTTAAGATAATTTCCTCATACCTACTGATCATTGGTAGACTGTGCTCCTTCTGACCGATCCCCGCTTCCCAATCCAACGCGTAGACTCAGCAACGCCCAATGCCGAGGTCCCTAGCCTTTCGGGGGCCCTTGGGTCAGTTGACCCTTCGTGGTCCCACCATTTGTCCACAGTAATAAGCAGCAGCTGCAGCAGCAGAAAAAAAAATCAGCTGTTCCCAATGATACTTATTACAATTACTGTTCCATTCAAAACTGCAAACATACTCGAGCCAAATGTATGGGAACTGTATGTAACAACAACCAAATATGTTGTGACAAGAATACACAAGGTATGCTTCGTGGGTTTGGTCATGTGGAGAGGATGAGTGACAGCAGCACGTCTAGCATGATTTCTCTACTTGCGCGCGAGTCGGCTTTTTCCCATACTACAAGTCGCGCTAAGCGCGGCTTTAACTCTCCGAAACGCGTAGAAACCGGTTATTTTCTATGCTTTTGTCGCGCGCGTGTAGAGAAATCATACTAGACGTTCTGATACATGTTGCTAATGTGAGAGGAAGTGTCGGCAGAGGGCGCCCTCATAGGACGTATTCAGATCAAATCGGTTGCGCCCTACAAAAAGGGGAGATGCGGAGTACTCGAAACCGACGGACATGTATGAAGATATATATGGATGTGTATGAGGCAAGACAGATACCTATATAAGGATCGTAGTAGATGACCGCCCTGGTCTCTGCCTACGCCACTGGCAAAATGACCTGAAGTTATAGATAGTAACAACCTCAAGCAAAACCAAATAGGTACGTACTTTAATTCTAATAGGTAAGTAAGTACTATTCAATTTCATGAATGTTTACTTCGGCAGAATCTGTTATAACTTGCCTTTGGATAAATTTGCTCGTTCTATTTCACAAGGCGTTTTACTTCCAAGAAACTCTGAATTCATTCATAATGAAAAATGGTTGACTGACTAAGCTTACAAAAATCTTTCTAATACCTAGAAACATTTCGCAGATGATGATGACAGACGAGTGAAACTTGGGCTAGTTTGTCTCCAAACAAATCCCTCAGTAAGTAATTACAATTCGGAGTATTTCTTTAAGGCGAATCCCCCACTGGACGACCTTGACCCTTTCAGAACCGCCTCAACTCTACTAAACTACAACATTTTAGTCGGAATACCTATTTTTGACTGGCTTGTCCTTCATTATGTCACTGTGGTGCCTTCTAACCCAAGGAAACCTACTTCAAAATCATAATTCACCAAATCATTCGCACCAAATTTTAAATCTACCGGTGATATGTGGCGACTTTACCAACGGACGACGACTTTGCCATCAGCTACGTGCATTCATAAAATCAGATTAATTGAATCCAAATTTAAAAAAGTTAAAATTTGGACTAAGTTAATCTGATTTTATGAATGCACGTAACTGATGGCAAAGTCAGCATCCGTTGGTAAAGTCGCCTCATTTCACGGTATCTAATTAACTCACTACATATTGGTCAGAAAAAAATTAATATAAATTTAAGATCATAATAATGTGTACACAATGGTGTGTGTCGCAAGTAAAAATGACTTCAACTTATGATGTAGATGCATGTAATACAGACATTTTCAAATATTTAGGCTTTCCTTTGAACACAGGTTTCATAAGCATTTTATATAAAAATAAGAAATATAAACAATAACAAATAAAGCAAAATGTTGCGAAGATCATTGCTACTATTTTCATTAATTTGTGTTTTCCAAGTAAAGAGAAGATAGCTTCTAAAAACCAGCAAAATATATCCCAGCGCAGCGTTTACCTAGTGGGAGCGTCTTAACGAAATATTTGATCTTTACGCAAGAAAAGGGAAATTTTTTCGCGAGTAGGCTTTTCTTATTATCTATTATTTTTTTATTTTTTTATTTGGGAAGCTTATACATCTATTAAACAAATAGTTACCTAAGCCACAAAGCCCCAAAAGCCCACAAGCTCCGCCCAAAGTGGAGATCTATAGTTTCTCCCTACCACTCTGGGAAAAAGGCGTGGGTTTTATGTATGTGTGTGTATGTGTTACCTACATCCCCTGAAAAAAGCGTATTAAGTACGACCCTACATGTTTAAGAGCTGTG
Organism: Agonopterix alstromeriana; assembly: GCA_963924505.1. Lineage (NCBI taxonomy): Eukaryota > Metazoa > Arthropoda > Insecta > Lepidoptera > Depressariidae > Agonopterix > Agonopterix alstromeriana. The sequence goes on from OZ004682.1 coordinate 8,848,758, forward strand.
ACAAAAATCGTAAGAAATATTGTACGTAATAAAGAAGAACATAAAAGGTTTTATACTTAATAATGCCCACGTCAAATTCAGCCTTTAGATAAATCGCATAGATTACAAGGGCCCAGACTCGAGACTTCAAGAACCAAACGGTTACTATATATCACCAATAAAACCAGCTTTTATTCCCATAATTTATTAATACCAAGATTTATTTACGACTTGACATAATCTCGAACCGTTTATAGTTATTGTCGAAGTTTGAACTATGATTTTAGATTGAAAATTTAATCTAACGGTTAAAATATTATACACAACTTGAACTTTGCACCAAAAAGTAAACAAGGTCCAACTTAATACGCTGACAGTCTTTTAAGTGGATGTTCAGACCATCAAACTGAACAATTTTCACTATGGGACCAACATCGAAATTGCGAAAAAAACAGCTGTCCCATACATTTGGGTCGAGTAGGTTTGCATTTTTGAATGTTACAGCTGATTTTTTTTTCGCGATATCGATGTTGGTGCCATAGAGCAAGTTGTTCAGTTTGACGGTCTGATCATCCCCTTAAAAAGTGTCAGCATATTAAGAAGGACCCTATATGGGCTTCAACATCTGCAGGTTGAAATTGATATCATAAGCACTCTTTTAAACTAAGAATCTACCCATCAAACCGAAAAAAAATACTATGGGAGCAAACCGATCGGAGCAAAAAATAAATTCCGCTGTTCCATACTAAACTGCAAAGCCTACTCGACTCAAATGTACGCAACAGCAGATTTTTTTTTGCTCCGATTGGTTTGTTCCCACAGTAAAAGTGAAAACTAAGCCTGTTACTAGATTAATCCTAAAGCTTCTTTGACTAATTATTATAAGGACTAGCCTTGCGGTAGCATTTCCCCTCTGCCACGGTATAAGCACAATCGATCTTGTGCATTTACATTCAATTTTACACCTTATCACTAAACGAGACAGCCTATAATTGCGAAATAATAACTTCGAACTTAGGGTTCACACGAGACTACTTTTCATGATTTTTAACATTCAAAATTAGAATCTAAAGTTATGGGGAATAAAATCCAAAGTTGCGGATTTCATGTTACCTCGCCCCCCGCAAAAAGTGGCAGAAATGTTTGTTAGTAGAATTACACGCGTAACCAGTCCACATTTAAATAGTCAATGTAAAGCTTGTATGTAGGGTTCGTGACATTCTTCGATAATAATTTTTACGAGATACGATCCAAACTCCTAATCTATTGAAATCTCGAGATAGAGATAAGGCCGCTCTGTCAACTTTAGTTAGTACAGTAATCAGCTAAATGCTCACTACCCTAACTGGGGATGACAGTGGTACTAATGCTGATTGACAAATCTCTACCACGATGGCAAACTAAACTCGATTTGAAAACTCGATGAGAACCGAACAGTATTATTAAATTAGCTTGTGTTGAAGAGCTAACAGATGTGATAAAAATTTTAGTGCCCTAAGAATTTGCTTTCGTTTTTAGGGTTCCGTAGTCAAACAAGGAACCCTTATACTTTCCTCCATTCTGTCTGTCTGCATGCGCCTCAATAAATCACTTATTTTTGCACCTATTGAATCGGAATTTGGCATGAAGACTGATAACAATAACCCAAAAACAGAAATGTAGTAGATAACCCAAAAACAGAAATGTAGTAGATAACCCAAAAACAGAAATGTAGTAGATAACTACTACATTTCTGTTTTTGGGTTACTGTTATCAGTCTTCATGCCAAATTCCGATTCAGTAGGTGCAAAAATAAGTGATTTATTGAGGCGCATGCAGACAGACAGAATGGACGAAAGTATAAGGGTTCCTTGTTTGACGAAGTTGTTTGACGTTTGTTTGTTTGATGAAGAAAACAATTTTTTTCGATTCCCATACAACGAAAGAGGTTGGAAAAAATATAAACCTGTAACATAAATATATTTTCTGATTACAAACTAGATGACGTTGCAGGAAATTAAATCTCACTATCATTAAGTTTTAAAAGTTTCTTTAAGTAAGATAATCGATTTTAATACTTCTTTCTTATTCTACTTATGCAATGGCTACGGAACCTATCTATCTTGGGCGAGTCCGATACGCTTTTGGCCAGTTTTAGTATGTAACAATGTTCATTCATATTCTAAGCATCTCTTCAAATATAATTAAAACATATTCATGTATCTATCTAGCTCTTATGTTTAAAAGTTTAATTTCACATAAGCAAAGGTCTATCAGAATCTCAGGGCATACAATTTAAAAAAAAAATAGTGTTTGATGTAATTTAATTAGTATTATTTGAAGATCGGTGAGTTTGTACTTTGTTACTATGCCAAAGAAGTAAAAATAAAATCAAAAATAAACCCTCAGGGCACGTAAAAAAATGTGAAAAATAGTGTTTGATGTAATTTAAATTGTATTATTTGTAAGATTGATGAATAGTGAATAGTGTTTGATGTAATTTAATTTGTATTATGTGTAAGATTGATGAATAGTGAATAGTGTTTGATGTAATTTAATTTGTATAATTTTTAAGATCGATGAATTAGTTTTGTACTTTGTTACAGGGCCAGAGAAGTAACAATAAAATAAAAACTAAACCCTCAGGGCGGAAGTCCGACTCGAACTTGGCCGGTTTTTAAATTCCGCATGGATGTAGTACCTGAGCTTACTTCGAGCTTTCCAAGAGAAAAGTATGGTGCCTAGTAAAAACACACGAGAGTTATGAATACAACTGGTCAAGTGCGAGTCGCGCACCGAGGGTTTTCGTACCACACCACCACACAACATAATAACTAAAACATTTTTTTTGTCCTGGACCATTATCACGAGACCGACTCACACTTGGCCGGTTTTTATTATTTTTTGTAATACTGTAGAGTTTGTTCTATAATCACACCAAGTTTGACGCTTGTATGTATTACCGTTTTTACAATAGAGCGAGAAAAAAACGTTGATAAAAACTAGTTTTTTGTATGATGACCCTCTTAGATTTAACTTTATTTCATTTTTATTCTGTGATAACGCATATTCTGTGAAATTTTCAACTGTCTAGCTATTACGGTTCAAAATTTACAGCCCTACATAGTTACGACGGACGTACGGACGGACAACGTAGGCTTAGTAATAGGGTCCCGTTTTCATACGGAACTCTAAAAATAAACCCTCAGGGCGTAAGTCCAACTCGAAATTGACCGTTTTTTAAATTCCGCATGGGTGTAATACCTGAGCTTACTTCGAGCTTTCCAAGAGAAAAATATGATGCCTAGTAAAAAACACATGAGAGTAATGAAAAACGGACACCAATATCTGCTTTATTCATGTTCGGTCCCATATTTTAGCTCTCTACTGTCCCTTGTCGTAAAAATATATTTTTTTGGAAAGTAAATCTGAAACTGGTCTTCTCAATGACGCATGATGGTCATTCTATAAAAATTGCTGTGTGTAGTCGAGCCAATATTTTGCAAGGGTATCGTAAAAATTCTGGCTTCTTTTTTGATGACCATCCGATTTCAGTTTATGGGTAGTCCTCACGGTGCGTTGCAGTCTTACGAATTATATATGGACCTGCCTCGCCTTAGAATTTCCCCTCTGCCAACGTGCAAGATAAAAAGATCTTACGCATTTACATACAATTTTATACCAAAGTCAAAGTCAATATAATTTATTCAATATAGGAGCTTACAGCACACTTATCAAACGTCAAATCTTTTTTAAAGCTACCACCGCGTCGGAACGTGTTGTCGTGTGTTGTTTACCTTATCACTAAATGCGGAACAATAATTTCGAACTTATGACGTTTGGGGTTCACATGACACTGTTTTTCATGATTTTTAACATTCAAAATTAGAATCTAAACTAATGGAATAAAATTCAAAGTTGCGTATCTCGTGCTACCTCGCCCCCCGCAAAAAGTGGCAGAAAAGTTTGTTAGTAGAATTACACGCGTAACTTGTCCTCATATAAGTAGTCTAAGGTTGCAGTGATATATTCGTGATATTCAATTAAGTGTGAAGAAAGACAGATTACGTGGAGACCTACAAATGAGCATAGGCCTAGGTATACAGGGTGTAAACTTGAATGCGTTACATATTTTAGAGGGTGCTTAAGAAAATCAAAATGAACAACTTTCTTTATGGAACTAACATCGGGTTCGCGAAAAGATGATGGAAGATTCAATGTTGATCTCACAGCGAAAGCTGTTCAGTTTAATTGTTCTAAAGTATCTCCTAACGTAACGTAACACATTGAAATTTACGCCCTGTATAACGGTCAAGATATTTTAAATTTAACTGTTTTGTTTTTTTTGAAAGTTTTCTAAATAACCTTCTTTTGTCGAGTCTCGAGTCGATGTCACATTCCATTGAAGTTTGTTTACTAATTGTAGATATACAACGTGTTAATAAATAAGCGCAAAACCTCATACACCCCAACTGACTTATAAAGAAATAATTACATTAAAACCATAATTTCATTATTTGATTAATTAAAAGATATTCGCATTTTAAATATTCATGCAATAATGATTCGTTATTATTACAGCAATGACTGAAAGCGCTAGCGTGCTCATGACTACATTTTAAGAATCTTGTTTTGGTAGTAAGTAGGGTGAGTGTGCCTTTCCGGTGGGTTGGCATCGAGTTCAGAAAATTTTAAATCATACGAACAAATTATTTAATATTTTGAAAAATGTAACCTATGTTGAAACCTTGATAATTCGATTCTGTTCTCGATTCTAAACAAACTACTTTTTAGTATTGCGTCAATTCATTAACACGTTGTATAAGTAGGAAAAAAATCTTAAACCTGAAAACCATAATTTGTTTTTGTTAATATTTACTTATTCTAATGCATGCAGCATAATGTATGTACCTATGTAAAACTACTAATAAACTTATTTACACTAGTTACATAACTTATGAATGAAAGAAACTTTCATCGTCAAACCTTGTTTTAATCTAATCTATTATTCTTTTTTCTCTTTTCCATCAAACCCTACAATCGAACTGCTAAAAATTAATGAGAACCGAAGAAGTTTTATTCTCAATACAGCAATCAAGCAGAACCTTAACCGCCTCGTAATTTATGTTATTTTTGACTGATGACTTAAGGGATGAATTAATATAATTCGGAGCGCGCTCCATGCAAACGCAGTCTGGTTATTTTTTCAGTACTAACCAGGTAAAGTAATAAAAATTTTCAGAAACAATTTAGAAACTAATTTCTATGCTTGTATGAAGTCAGATTTTCGTTAAAATGTATAGTTTTAAAGTTACAGTGCCTCAAAGATTTCCATACAAATCTTAAATTAATCCTACCACTAAAACTGTATATTTATAACAATAATAATCCCCGGTTAATACCGTAAATTTGAGTAGATATTTAATATTTTGTAAGTCTTCGAAAATTATAACCTCAAAACTAAATTATTTACTGTTTGTTTGTACATATTAAATTTGCCTTGTGATAATTAATTATCTCTTTTGCTAGTATGCTGGAAGAAATTTCTTTCGAAATAAGCTTGCCCTTTGTACATTTATATCGATTTTAAGGTATTTCTCAGGTTCCGGAGCCAATATAACCACGAAATCTCGACAAAGGTTTTTTAACTAACAGTAATATTATTTCAAACACAATTTACTAAAGTGTCTTTAATCTAATCTCAAACCTTATTTTTCCTAGACTAGTAGGGATTTTCGCGCATGTCGATGACGTAAAAGGCATTTGATATGCTTTTGCGCAGCGACTTGCCAAATAGACCCAAATGAAATTTCTGCGCATTCAAATTCAGCGCTTAGAAATACATCATTACGCGACCTGTCTTGTTATTCTGCTATGAGAAGTACTACACAGAATTTTCTAAGCCGCCCTTTGCGTATTTGTGTACCTACCAGAATCGTACGAGAGATTTCTACAGTCGCTACTGACCAGCAACACCTCTACAAGTGGGGACTGAGGGAGTCACCGATGTGCGACTGCGGGGCACCTGACCAAACCATCACCCATGTGGTAATTGAGTGCACTCTGCACCTTTTCCCCGGTGGAATTTAAGAACTCCATAGGTTAACCCCGGCAGCGGAAGACTGGCTAAAAAATCTTGACCTCAAAATTTAAACCTCCTCGGATCCTAGCAGGAAGACAAAAAATGCCATACGATGCGATGATGAGTCGCTACTGTCTGAATACTTTATTGAAATTAAACTTTTCTCATCAAGGCAAGGAGCAAAAGTCTGAACGACTGAAGATCAAGATGAATGCCAACGCAAAAGTGCCTACAGTTAAATCATTTAGAACTTGGGACTTCGTGAAAAAAGCGTAGGATCTCTGACATTTGTAAAAAACTGGCCATGTGCGAGTCGGGCTACTCGCACACCGAGGGTTCCGTACACAACATATTCACTTACAAAAAAGTTTGGTTTTCTCCGGGCCCTTTAGCGCGAGAACGACTCGTTTGATGACCGTTTTTATGATAGACCGAGAAGATAAAACTTTGTTAAACAATAGTTTCTTGTGTAAGGATGTTAAATTTTAATTTTTTGGCATTTTTATTATTTGTTAGCAAATTCGCCATAAAAAAGCACATTCTGTGAAAATTTCAACTGTCAAGCTATTACGGTTCAAAAGTTACAGCTCTAAATAGATAGGACAGACAGACAGATAGACGGACGGACGGACAACGTAGGCATAGAAAGAGGGACCAGTTTTCACCCTTTGAGTATGGAACCCTAAAAATGATAAATGAATTAGTTAGTCTTTGGGTTGAATTCCATTCCAGTAGGGTTTTGCCTGATAAAACTATTATTTTATACAGCTTTTTGGACTGTGCTAAAGGAATGAAGGACAAATTAATATTTATTCAGTTCATTAATCTAGAAGGAGATAGTTCTCTATCAAATCTTTGATTTTAATTAAGTTTGCGAGGCGGTCTGTAAAAACTCTGACACCAGGGCTTGCTGCCTACATGATAAAAAGAATGAAGTGTTTAATTGTTTGGTCTGCCCATAGCAAATCGATCAGCAGATTTTTTTCGTAATTTCGATGTTGGTGCTATAGAGATAGTTGTTAAGTTTGATGTTCTGATCATCCCCTAAAAAGTGTCAGCATATTAAGAAGAACCCCGTACAAGGCGTTACAAAAGTAAAAATAAACATTTCAATCTTTTAAGGCGGTTCTTTAGACCACTAAACTGAACAACTTTCATTAAGGGACCAACATCGATATCGCAAAAAAAAATCTGCTCTCCGATAGTACGATCCGATACGATGTTAGCTCGAGTAGATTTATAGTTTAATTTTTGTTTAGTGTTAGTGTTTTAACTGTTTGTTTAGACCATCAAACTAAACAACTTTTACTATGGACCAACAACGAAATCATGAAAAAAAATATCTGCTGTCCCATACATTTGGCTCGAGTAGATTTGCAGTTTGGAATGGAACAGCTGATTTTTTTTCGCGATTTCGATGTTGGTACCAAAGTGGTTTATTTTGATGTTCTAATCACCCCCTTAAAAAAGTGTCAGCATATTAAGAAGGACCCTGTATAGAATAAGCATGAGAGCACATAAATGTTCATGGAAATTTCTTCCTAGAAACATACACTCTCAAAAGTATAGTTGGTAGTTATAGCAAAGTTTCTGAATAACCTTAATTTAGGAACACGATCGTATACGTAGGTAGGATCGTATATTTTAGGTATTTGGCCAAAATACAATGCTCTAGGATCTCTTCACATTGTAATACACCTCCTTTGTTTAACTCGGAGATACGAAACAATGAGAGTTCAGAAATTATAACGTTTTCATTACAAAATGTCTGCAAACTCGGAGATAAAATGTATAATTTAATTGAAAGTTTGGTTCAATTATTACTTTGAACAGTTTGATCTTGACTCCAATTTACATACGTAGAAAATTAATATAGAAATGTAATAATATTATTATGAAGTTCGAATACGTACGGGCCCTGTAAGATTTATTATTTCATAATAATATTATCTTCTAGATGTTGCCCGCGACTCCGAAAAGTATCCTATTTGTTAATCCAGAACGTATTATATCTGCGTGCCTGTGTATGAGTAAAGGTATTGTCATTTTTTTAACAGTCACGGCGACCAATCAAAGTATTGTATAATAATAGTATTATGTAAAAAAAAATGTAATAAACACTTATGGCTTAGCTCGCATCGGAGCTGAGATATTTCATGGTTCATGAAAAAGTAACCAAAACCATTATGAATCAACTCATTTTCAATGAATAAATCTAAACAAATTACGTACTCAGCAAAATATTCCGTAAAGAAATACAGAAGATACAAAACAAGGCGGTCTTAGTGCTAAAAAGCGATTTCCTTCATACAACATTAGAAGTTATTTGTACCTTAATAGCACAGCTCCGATGCAGCCTAGCAAATAATGTGACGTTTTTTAATGTATTTTGAAAGGTCCTCTAAAAACCTATGTAAATTTTATTACTGGTCGATCAACAAAAATGACAATTTTTCTCCATAAAGCCTTACTCATACTAATTTCATCCAAATCCCATAAGCATATGCTCACGACTATATTCCCCGAGGGGGTAGTCAGAGATATTCTGAAACCTCAGAACATCCACGTTTCACCAGTAGTACCGAAACTCTGTCCAGTGTTACGGGGGGTGAGCCCGTCGCCACTTATAATGGACGGTGGGTACAATACATGCCTCGAAATTGAAGCATGCAGGTTTCCTCACGATGTTTTCCTTCACCGAAAAGCCAGTGGTGTTACAAATCGCACATAAATTCCGATAAACTCATTGGTACGAGTCGGCCTGGACGGGGATCGAAACATCGCCTCCTGCATGGCAGGCAAGGTTACTCGCCACTGGACCACCACGGCTTTTCCAAATCCCTTTAGCCGTTTATACGTGATAGTGAAAAACATCCAAACTTTGCATTCATATAATAATATTATAAACTTGGCGATGATTATCATCGAAGAAATTTGCATAAAATTCATTGGGGGATGGGTTCATTATCCATTATAATATTTAGGCTGTGTAATGGTTAAGACCATTTTGAGAATTTTTTCTGTTTGTCTGTTTGTCTGTTAAAAACTGCCGAACCGATTTGAATGGGATCCAAAAAAGCATAGAGCTTATACAACGTGTTAATTGCCATTGATTGAGTAAATGAAATTAAAATTAAATTCCTCTCACTAGACATTGTGGTATAATATATACAATTTTCCCATTCTAGTTCCGTTCTAAGGTAATTTTACCTTCATATTGGTCGTAATGGGACCTGCACTACAAAGTTTGGTCGCTAAATGTAACTTTGGTAGTAAAACTTTAGAACACATTCATAAACTATTAAATTATAAAGGGAAGTGCATAGTTTGTATGTAATTTTCAAGGTTAGTTAGTTAACTTTTGTAACAAATTAACAGCTAAGAACTAATGGTTTCTAAACTTTGTCCAGAGTTCCAGGGAAGTGAGTGTGCCCATTGCAACTTGTAATGGACAGTGGGCTAAATTCACGCCTGGAATATTAAACCATGCAGGTTTCTGCTTAGAGGATCGGAGCGTGTTCCAAATTAGGCTTGTATGTAGAACTCTGACTCCCCTACTGTGGACAGTTCTTCGGCATATGTATTCGTAGTTTGAAAGCGACTTTGACTACATTATCTCAGCTGATGGACGTCCACTGCTGGACATAGGTCAAGTCAAGTCAAGTCAAGTCAAGTTTCGTCACGTCCAAGGCAAGACAAACTAACAACCAACCAACAATCTTCTTTGTCCACGTTTGCGATACCTACCTAATAACATTCAAATTATATTAGCTAAAATAAAGCTGTTATAGCTGATTAGTGATTATAGAGCTTGTTTTTCTCTTTTCAGTTAATAGGTTTTTTTTGTCTTTTGGACACTTAAAACTAATAAACCAATTTGGATAGAGGGTTTTCACAAACACTTAGGGTTTAGTTTTTAACATTTAGGCTTTATTCCTTCATATCTGGGTCATCAGTCAAAGTGAGTTTACAATCAGATTACTTATCTTCTTCTCTAAGAAGGTCGGTTGGTTGTCTAAGAAGATACTATCAAATCTCAGTACTAAAAAAGTTGCCTGAATATTTTCTTCACCACCGAGAGTCATCGAATAATGCTATCGTAGATCCGGATAAAACCGGTCGTAAAAGAAAACGCAAGTTACTAGTTTATTACCAGTTTGTTATCTACTCGTGTGATGAGTGGTAAATAAATTCTTACTTCCTAAAGAGGTAATGGTTTTGTACGATATTTCATTATCTTTTGAAATACCTATGTTTTTATGTGAGAAATATGGTGTGATGTGTAATTTCGTATGAGTTAAATAAAGATGAGCATAAGCATTTGCTCACGACTATATTTCTAGAGGGGGTAGTCAAAGATATTCTGAAACCTCAGAACATCCACGATTCACCTGTAGTACCAAAACTCTTTCCAGTGTGACGGGGGGTGAGCCCGTCGCCACATAATGGACGGTGGGTACAATACATGCCTCGAAATTGAAGCATGCAGTATATCTAGCATGATTTCTCTACTTGCGCGCGACTCGGCTTTTTCCCATGCTACTAGTCGCGGCAAGCGTGGCTTTCGCTCTCCGAAAAGCGCGGGAACAGGTTATTTTCTATGCAGCGAAGGCGCGTCGCGCGCGTGTAGAGAAATCATACTAGACGTGCTGGTATCCTCACGATGTTTTCCTTCACCGAAAAGCCAGTGGTGTTACACATCGTACATACATTCTGTAAAACTCATTGGTACGAGTCGGTCTGGACGGGGAACGAACCATCTCCTACTGCACGGCAGGCAAGGTTTCTCGCCACATAAAGATGAGAAGTGAGGTGAGAGCTGAGCTCATTTCCAACCAAAAAGGTCAACTAAGTTAGGGTCCCATTGTTGATGGTTAAAAAGTTATGATAACGTTTCGTTTTTTTATAATATCGCATAGTGCTTAAGCAAAAAGTACTGAAACAAAAAACTATCAGAACTATCGGCTTCTTTTTTATCAGGAGATTTAAGGAAGATTTGCCTTTCCTGGAATACGTACTTTTGTTCAGCTAGCATACATGGATGAGTCAAATAATAAAACAAATTTAGTTGGACTAAATTTGTTTTATTGTTTAAGTCTAACAAAAATGTTACTCGGTTTTCAAGCGATTCTCACGGTAAAAAAAAACTTAACATGACCACTTATTACGAAAAGTTGCCTATTTCATACAGATTCCGTGCCATAGAGAAAGTGGTTCAGTTTGATGGTCTGATCATCTCCTTAAAAAGTGTCAATTGTAAAGTGTAATATTATGATACGCTGACACTTTTTAAGGAGATGATCAGACCATCAAACTGAACAAGTTCCTAAAGACCCAAGATACTATCTATAATGCTGATGGTTTTTCACGAGAATGCTCAGACCATAAAATTAAATGTCTTGCTCTATGAGACAAAAAAAATCTGCCAACCTAAATATTTGAGTCCATTAGGATTGTAGTTTTGTAAGGAACAGCTGATTTCGACGTCTGTCGCCTAAACATCCGTTAAAATTTTTAAGAAGAACCCTGTAATATAAGTACCTATTGTTAGCGGAAATGTGGTTCTTGACGGACCCCTCTGCATGCTCTATGGATCGCCCCTTTTGGCTACACTCGAAGACTGTCAATACTGACAGCTGTCACTTCCTCCCGAAGCGCGACGCGCATACGCAATCTTGAACCGCTCCGATAGTTTTATATAATTAAAGAGGAAAAGTCTATTAAAATCTTTGACTAATTATTATAAGGACTAGCCTTGCGGTAGCATTTCCCCTCTGCCACGGTATATGCACAATTGATCTTATGCATTTACATTCAATTTTACAGCTTATCACTAAACGAGACAGCCTATAATTGCGAAATAATAACTTCGAACTTAGAACATTTGGGGTTCACACGAGACTATTTTTCATGATTTTTAACATTCAAAATTACAATCTAAAGTTATGGGGAATAAAATCCAAAGCTGCGGATTTCATGTTACCTCGCCCCCCGCAAAAAGTGGCAGAAATGTTTGTTAGTAGAATTACACGCGTAACCAGTCCACATATAAATAGTCAAAGATTAAAATGTATTTACCAGTACCCCACAGAGTTTCCGTCTAATACTACTCAAACGAAAAAACTTTCCGATTTCAAACTTTATTACCGACGTCATGTAATTCAGGCAGCTATCTCAAAAGTTTAACAAATATTTATCTTTACGTTTAGGGGCTTACCGTAAACAGCTTCGTAGGCGAATTCTCGTTCGAAACGGTCTTTATTGAAGTAATCGAAACTTTCTCGATAAATTGCTTTTAGTCTATTGTCCGTTATTTTACTGCGGTAAAGTTAAGTACTTAGTGAAAGATGGTCTCAAACTTAAAATGTTTGAAAGCCTGTAAACCTTTTAGTTGAATAATTCTATTAGTTTGCTTGATTGCGTTGAATCCATGGTATCGTCATAGTCTCTACAATAAAAAGTGACTTTGGTTCTTGTTGGACTAAAGGCTTTTGTTTTCGCTTGATGCTCGAACAAATAGATAAAAGTATTTTTTTGTTTGTTCGTCGTCGTCCCTGAACCCTATCTTAGTAAGTATAGGAAAGAGTATCTAGTACTAAATAACTTTTTCTAGAATATCGTGATGTACAGTCAACTTCAAAAGAAAATGACCGCACTGTTGCATACTTTCCATAAATGCATAATTTCCATTGTAATTTTGAAATTTTCTACTGCTGATTTCAACACGTGACTTTCAAAAATCTCACAACAGTACTATCAATCTTTTCATTGTATGTCGTTTTGTGCAATGACGTTTTATAGATAGACGCGTCATTCGCCAACATCACTGCACTTTAAAACGGCGTGATGTAGTGACGTGTAGCCCGTACACTAGACGGAGCGTGATTATGTGAAAACCGGGCAATTACCTTGCTTTTTTATTGCCGTTTTGGCGCGCGGGCAACGAATCAACATAAAGCCGGGTCCGCTGCGCCGTGTTTTCGTGTTTGCTAAAAATTTTATACGCCGCGAATGGATAACATCACCCGCGTTCGCCTGGGGGGGGGGGGGGAGCGGAATCGGTTAGAAAACACGCAAACACGGCGCAGCGGACCCGGCTTGATAAAAAAATCTGAGGTTGGTTGAGATGCGCGGTAACATTTTCATTCCATAGATTTATGTAAAGGCAAGTTATATTACTTGCTATTAAATGGCGCTACATTGCTAGTACTTGGCGCCAACGATCCATTTAGTTTTCATTATATGACATCGCAATCTATTAAATGCTTTCCAAGACTGAAGCAATAAATACATTTTTACGATTGGAGCCTCACAAACTGCAGTTTTCTAAGACGGAGTCAAGAATTAAGGAACAAAAGTGGAGGTCACAAATATTCATCGATAGTGGCGCCCGCGACTACGTAGAAGCGGACCACTGACTTTAAATACTCATAACTTTTGGTTTAATAAACCGACTGTGAAGAAACAAAGCCTTTACGTTAGTCAAAACTAAACCCTATACTTTAATGAAAACCTCATTCGAATCAGATTGGTAGTTTTTAAGTGATGCGATTTTATTTACATACATGAATGAATGAATGAATGAGTGCCCACAAAATACTTCAAAACCATGTTCTTCTAATAATAGGGGACTGAATAAAATATATTTTAGTTTATCTTCTCAGTAAAATAATGCTAGACTTATATTTACAGTAATTTTAGCTACTATTTTCTTATTCTACTTTGCTGGGTGAATACAACAACGGCACAAGTCAAAAAAGTTGATGTTGACAAAAATGACATTAAAGTTGGCGCGAGAGAGTGCGCGTGAACAAATTCGTCTGTAGTTACTACAGTCGGGGAAATCTACGGATTTTTGTATGGAGTAGGTTGCATTAATTGCACTTTTGGTGAAAATTTGGAATATAGTAGATACATACCTGAAAAACATAAATTCTCAATAATCCCCGATATTTTATTTATTTATTTATTTATTTTTATTTATTTTAACACTTTATTGTACACACGGAAATACAGATGAATACAGCATAATAGACAAGTACAAAGGGCGAGGGTTTTTATGTTGTATTATTGAATAATTAAGACATTTACAAAACATTAAATTTAGGTATGAACAAAAAATGGAAAACTGGTGATTTTGTACAGGATGGCTTCGTTCAATACGTTTTACTTATAACAATAATAATCCACGGTTAATATTGTTAATTTGGGTAGATATTTAATATTTTGTAAGTCTTTAAAAATTATAACCTCAAAAATAAATTATTTACTGTTTGTTTTTACACATTAAATTTGCCTTTTGATAATTAACTGTCTCTATTGCTGGTATGCTGGTCGAAATATTTTTAGAAATAAGCTTGCAATTTGTACATTAATATCGATTTTAAGGTATTTCTCAGGTTCCTGAGCCAATATAACCACGAAATCTCGACAAAAGTGTTATAAACTAACAGTAATATTATTTCAAACACAATTTACTAAAGTGTCTTTAATGCAATCTCAAACCTTATTTTTCCTAGACTACTACACAGCAAGGGTTAGATTCAGTGAAATATCGAGTTAGGTCTATATTGCACGAGATAAAGTATGCGATGTAGAACCAGAATACGGTGCTAACTCAACTTTGCCAATTTTTGAGTTGTGAAGTTGTTGTATTCACCCAGTGACTTATGCAATGGCTAAGGAACCCCATCATTGGCGAAGTCCGACACGCTCTTGGTCGGTTTTCATACAAAGCACGCGTTTTCACGTTCGATAGAGTTGCTGATTTGACTAGTTGGAATCTCACGGATTGTTATCCTTTAATTAATTGAAAGTAGCTTCTATACAATTCTGTATGTTTTATTATTCTCTTTGCGTACGGACTTCAACAAAACAAAAAAAATAATTTAAGCTTTCTTATAACTTTGAAGTTATTAAAATTGTATGTAATTTGTATATGAAATACATTTTATTCCTTTCATTTTCGTCTTTTACTTGGATTATATTGATATACATTATTCTTCTGTATAAATGAATAGTTAAAATCCTTTGTTCAATGTTCTTAAGTATAATTAATACATTATTGAAAGTAAAGCCGTGGTGGTCCAGTGGCGAGTAACCTTGCATGCCGTGCAGGAGGCTATGGTTCGATTCCCGTCCAGGCCAACTCGTGCCAATGAGTTTTTCGGAATTTATTTACAATTTGTACTTTTCGATGAAGGAAAACATCGTGAGGATGAAACCTGCATGCTTCAATTTAGAGGCATGTATTGTAACCACGATGGCGACGGGCTCACTCCCCGCCACACTGGACAGAGTTTCGGTACTACTAGTGAAATGTGGATGTTCTGAGGATTCAAAATATCTCTGACTACTCCCTCGGAGAATATGGTCGTGAGCATATGCTTATGCTTGAACAGTAACGATGGATGAGATGAGCATAGTTAGTTGTCAGGATCGATGTTTAGGTACCTACTTTTTACGATAATAATAAAATATGGGCGTCCACGCAGAAAGGGTCCAGTTATCGGGTTTGAGTTAAGGGGAACACTTTCACTTTAAAACTTAATATTTCGCTAACGGATCCCTAAATCGAAAAATGGTTTACCCACACCCACAATATTTTTTAAATACCTATCCAACGATACCCCACACCATGGGATAGACGAGGGAAAACAAATTGCTTCCCCACTTTTCGTGTAGGAGTACCTCCCCTACACGAAAAGTGGGGAAGCAATTTTTTTAATAAAATATACTTTTCAAGATTTTATTTTACCACTTTGTCGGCATGATAAATATACCCATACCCATACCCATGTCAAATTACAGCTTTTGAGACGGACAGACGAACTATAAGGGTTCCTTGTTGACTTCGGAACCCTAAATAGCTGGGTTAAAGTGATGACAACTGGGCCTTTTTTGCATAGACGCACACAAATGTCTATGTGGACGCCGGAGTCAATAGTAGACAGTGTGACCGTTTTCAAATTCAGTAACGTACCAAACGGGTTCTGTTGTGCTCCCAGTACTAAAAGTACTCAAAGGAAAAAGAAATAAGACTAAAAATGTACTTAATTTCAATTTTGCCCAGTGTCTTCGCTTCTTAAATTTGAACTAATATTGTGTTTTTGGAAAAAGAACTGAAAATTGTATTAAGATTGTACTGAAACTTGATTTTGTGCTAAAATTATACTAAATTCATTATTTTAACACCCCTTTACTAAATGTCAACATGCATCATCAATCATGTAACGCATTTAAGTTTACACCCTGTATTAGGCTAACGTACTAAATTACCGAAACGGATAAATACGTGAACGAAAAGTAGAGACCATTATCACTTCTTTGAAGCCCTCAATATCTTTTAAAATGGAACATCATTGCAAAATCCTCAACGATTACAATGGCTATTAAAAAGTAATGTACAGCTAAGGCTCAATTCACACCGAGATGGCAGCGCCTAACTCGGCAAACAGTGACGCCAGGCGAAAGAGAGCAGGCGCATTTCAGCACGTTACCTTTCATTGTTTTTATTTTCGAAACTGACAAATACAGAATTTCTCAAGGAGCAGCTACTGCTTAATACTGCGTACTATCGGGTAACCACACCAGTGACGGCAATGCGCCTTAGTAGTTCAACCGAACCAGTGAAAGAACTTAAGTAACTTGCCCACGGGCACCCTTAAGGGGTACGGACCTCGGCATAACATAACAACTCTCTATTTTCGCGCCAAGATTATAACATTGGGCGCTGCTGGAAATAAGCTATTGATTGGGTAAGGGGGATAGGTGAGAAGCGGCCTGAGATGTACCTGTAGCGTTTGTAGACGTTAGAAGAAAAAAGAAGGGGGCAGAGATCGTGGACCACGATTCGTTGTCCCCCGCGGCTGCGGGAACCTCGAGTACGGCAACGCAACATTAAGATGTTTGTGTTAACGGTCGTGTTAGTGCATAATCTCTTACCCTTCAGATGTTATAGATCACTATGTACATTTAACATGGAAAGGGCAAGGAAAGGAAGCAGGCGATTTCGATCTGCTGGGCCGCTAGCGGCGTCCCAAAAAGCCGCGCGCCGCCTGCGCCTCTTTGACCTGTCCGTTTCACCACTTTGACACTAAGTTGCAGAAACGCTTATTAAAGTTAATCCTCCATTAAATCTCTTACTGTCTTTTTTTGTTTTGTTGACGTAGGAAAAGCTAGCAAGAGATTTATTGATGATTCTAATGAGCGTTTCTGCAACTTAGTGTCAAAGTGGTGACACGCGACAGGTCAAAGAGGCGCCGGCGGCGCGCGGCTGTTTGGGACGCCGCTAGTGGCCCGGCAGCTTGCAATCGCCTGTTTCCTTTCCTTGCCCTTTCTATGTTAAACGTACATTGTGATCTATAACAACTGACGTCGCTGCCGGCCGCTGCCGGTTTGTAATCTCATATATCCTGTGTCACAGTGTAATTTCAGCCTAACTGAACAAAGTGCCAATATCGTCAGTTCAATAAAACTTTTAGTATCACCAATAGGAAGTGTCAACTGGGAATAGAATTACGATCTGCTACAATCGTAATTTTTACTGACGTCAGAAAAGAGGGAGTGGTATTTGTGCTAGTAGATTAAAATGGTAGTTTATGTACCATTAACAAAGATAAACTACCATTTTTATTTGAAAAATAAATAAAGAAAAATTTCACAGAATAAAAACTAGTACCCCGTACAGAAGTTTCAGTTCCAAACAAAGGTGCGATGACACTGTCATTGCTTGCTTTGATCGCTTCCCTTTAAAAATAGAGAGATGAAAGCAAGCAATGTAAACGGAATCGAATCTGATGAAATGGGCAGTGTTATTGCACTACAAGTTGATAAAAACAATACAAGATACCAACGGAATATAATGGGAGCCAAATTGAACCTTGCGTGCTTTGCAAAAGATTAATATTACTCTGAACCGGTGTAGGCCATCTGCAAGGTTGACGAGTGGACCAGACGACATATCCATATCATGAGATGAGATATCCATATCTCATCCATGGGAAGAGTGGAAAGAAGTCCATTCTAATCCAGAACTATAGTCAAAAATATATATTCACCAGAACTCTATATCAAAATGCCGAAGATGAAACCAATCTTTCGCAAGTTAGTTTGTCGGAGAATGGTCGCAGAGCTATTTGTTCCGACCTATTGTCCATAGCTCTGCTATTCTTTCTCACTGCCATTCGTCGAAGAAGTAATCTGTTGGTGCATAGTACATCGCACTAGCTTTATTTCGTACTATCATAAATCGCAGAAACAATATATCAACCACAAAGGGTATGTGTAAAGTTGGCATCGTTTTATACTTTCGCGGCCACTGATGGAAGTACGGAAATTTAGAAGAGGATAAAAACTTAG
The DNA here is from genome assembly GCA_963924505.1 of Agonopterix alstromeriana. NCBI lineage: Eukaryota > Metazoa > Arthropoda > Insecta > Lepidoptera > Depressariidae > Agonopterix > Agonopterix alstromeriana. The sequence goes on from OZ004682.1 coordinate 8,867,158, forward strand.
TATAGAGCACATATAGCTAAGTAATTTCAGGTCTGAGATACACAGGGTAGACTATTTAAGACAGGGTAACGGCAGGAATGTTCTTAGAAGACTATCATTAACTTTTTGAGACATTTCGATCTGCATTCACAGATTTTGAAAAAACAATAATAAGATTATCAGTGGCCACAACAACAAAAATTTGACATCATTGGTCCAGTTGGTCCATATAAAGTTACACAAACGCCTTTATCGTAACTACGATCTTTCGAACCATAATTTCAAAGAACCGTTTGTATTTCAAAAGTTCAGTTACGGAGTTGGAATTCCTAGGCATATTCCAGAACGACATGATTCATACCTCAACTTTATTTACTTAGAATAAGAATTATCATCATCTTATTCTGGGATCAAAAGGAAATTCTGTTTACTTTAAAACTTCAAGAGATCGCATTTCTATGAAGCAAACAAATTACGACCACATTTTAGTTAGAAATCTCATATTCTGCATCGATTCTGAACAACATTTTAATACGTGGCTTATTGCTCCTACGTGGCTTCTGTGAAGGATGGTTTATTTAGGTGTAAGAAAGGAGTGAGAAGTGAAATGACGGCTGAGAGATGAATATAAGAAATTGACATACTAAAAATAATGATTCTGATAAACGGGAACCAGACAACATTTAGCACAATAGCAAAAATAAAAAGATTTCATAAACAATTTTTAGAGTAATTTTATTTTACAAAATTATTAAATGTCGTAGATATTGTTACTTATGTACAACTTTCAGTATTAAAACGTAAAGTTAGTAAGTAGTCAAATAAGTTTATGATTGTGTACTCGTTAATTATAATTAATGATAAATAATGTTTCTTATTTTTATCTTTCTGTACAATGGTACAATATGTACTTTGATCGTTATAAGTTTCGATCAAAGTAAAATTAATGGATTGGCCTGGTGAATATAGCCTTTACATTGAAAAAACGTCAGATATACCTACTGTAGATACGTACCGAAATAACAGACCTTTACTAGGCCTGTCTCACTCCACAGCTCAGGTACACTTGACAGCGATCCCCACCGAGTGGTGAATGACAATAGGTTAGGTATACCGTGTAAACTTCGTGGTCCAATCTCATTCGACTTGCCGCCATTTTGTGAGTAGTCAATGCGAGACATGAAAATATTAACGATGTCACGTGAAAGAATGAAGGATAGAGACTATGTAAAGGAAGCTTTCGTGTCTAGTGACTCAGTTCATTTTTGTTTGTACGCGCGCCGTTGTGACGGTTGGTAGGTTAGTCGTGAATTGTACGATAGGACTGTTGCGAATAAGTTTGCATCTTATTGCCGCGCAGAGAGAGTCGCTATTTAGTAAATCAGTTTTCTAAGTGATTCTTCTGTACCGGTAGGTACTAGTATTTATTCTGTGCCTTTACTACTTTGTGTGAACCAAGTACCCAACTTTGTGTGCTTCAACTTTTGGCCTATCCATTTATTTAACTTTGATCGAATAAACTTTATTTTGGTAGTAGAAATAAGTTAATAATAACATAAAACGTGCTTAACGTAAAAACAATAAATAACTTACACTATTTCGAAACTAAGTAAACATTACATGGTAATAATAAATTATTATGATCCTAAAACTATTGTAATTCAGTCTACATAAATGCTTAAATATTTTTCAGTCAAACAATGATATAAACTTTGTACTGAACAAACGAATAATAGAAAATTAAGGCAAAATTAAAACGGTCTCAAAACTAAAATCAACATTTAGAAATAATTAATTAAAATTAGTTAAAATAATCACGTTCTGACAAAATAAACATTAATGCTAATGCTATGATAATTAAATTGGCAAGCCAGCATGTGAACTCATAATATATGAGATTGGGTTACATTGTATTCTCTAAAAAAATTTTTTCATTATTATTAATTCTCACAATTAACGTCTCAATCAAATCATCTCACGTTCTTATACGCACAGGGTCCTTCTTAATATGCTGACACTTTTTTAAAGGAATGATCAGACCATCAAACTGAACAACGTTCTCTATGAGACCAACATCGAAAACGCGAAAAAAATCTGCTGCCCATACATTTGGCTCAAATAGGTTTGCAGTTTTATATGGAACAGCTGATTTCTTTTCCCAATTTTGATGTTGGTGCCATAGAGAAAGTTGTTCAGTTTGACGTGTTATAAAAAATATTACAATCGATGATTGATATCATTGGCCTGCCATTTTAAAGAAATCTTATACAATATTCTACTAAACAGCTGTTCCAGGAGCGGTAATATAATTATGCTCTATAAGAAGCTCGATCGTAATAATATTAAAACAATCAACAATTGATATCATTGGCCTGCCATTTCAAAGTAATCTTACTACAATATTTACTAAGCAGGTGCTCCAGGAGCAGTAATATAGACAGGTGAAGGTGTAGCCCTATGTTTGGGCACGGCATATGCTCTATTAGAAGCCCAGTCCTTCCCGTATCCTCCTCCTGATGCGTATGAGTAACTGTTGCCGTAGTCTGATGTGATGTCTGAAGCATCGTTGCTACCGAAGTATGAATAATGGGACATTGGCTGGTGATGCTGAAAGAAAATAATACGAGTGAAGATAAGTATGAGAAAAGGTTGGGTTATTTTTTAAGAGACGAGTTTTATCGTTGACGGCCCGATAGCACAGTCGGTAGTGAACCTGCCTGCTGTGCCGAGGGTCGCGGGTTCGAATCCCGTAAGGGACAAATATTTGTATGATGAATATGAATATTTGTACCCGAGTCATGGACGTTTGTATCTATATGTGTATTCTGTCTCGTTGTCTAGTCATCATAATACAAGTCCAGGCTAGATTTTAGTACTTTAAATGTGACTAGATAATTTGTGTGACAATGTCCAAGATATTTATTTATTTATTTATCGTATAGAAAATTAAATAAGCATGATTATAGTAGCATGCATAGCATATGCTCACGACTGTATTCCCCGAGGGGGTAGTTAGAGAAATTCTGAAACCTCAGAACATCCACAGATTAAGCCTTGGTGGTCCAGTGGCGAGTAACCTTGCCTGCCGTGCAGGAGGCGATGGTTCGATCCCCGTCCAGACCGACTCGTATCAATGAGTTTTTCGGAATTTATGTACGATTTGTAACACCACTGGCTTTTCGATGAAGGAAAACATCGTGAGGAAACCTGCATGCTTCAATTTCGAGGTATGTATTGTACCCACTATCCATTATGTGGCGACGGGCTCACCCCCCGTCACACTGGACAGAGTTTCGGTACTACTGGTGATAATTATAGTTATGCTCATTATTCTTAAAAGCAGAGAGTGAAAATGGGCTAGAGGGTTGTCATGAATTCTCATCATCAGCCTATACAGTGTAAACTTAAGGCGCGGTTTATACAGAAGAGACGTGTGGCGGTGGCGGATAGTCAAAGTAACACAATTATACACCTTATAGTACGTACCATAGCGTCGTTTGGAGAATTACGCCCGCGCCTCCAGGCGACGTCACCTGAAAGGCGCGGGCGCGATTCTCCTTTACGAGAAAAACGACGCTATGCTACGTACTATAAGGTTTATATTCTGTTACTTAGATTATTCGCCACCGCCACACGTCTCTTATGTATAAACCGTGACTATGAGAATAAAATTTGGAGCGCGCTCCATACAATCGAGGTCTGGTTATATTTTCAATACTAACCAATTAAAGTCAGTGAAATTTTTCAAAAACAATCTACAAACTAATCTCTATGCTTGTATTGTGTCAGTTTTTTTGTTAAAGTATATAGTTTTAGCTCTGAATAGCTTCGAATTATATCCCTTAAATGCGTTGCATACCTGCGGTGCTTTGTATAGGAAGTTTAAGGTTTTCATTTTATTGTTGTGTAGAGTCTCAAGGTTAAGGCACGATGGGGCTGGCATAACCTCAGGGTTAAAATCCCCAATATAAAAAATAAAGAATAAAAAATGGTTCGATCCCCGTCCAGACCGACTCGTACCAATGAGTTTTTCGGAATTTATGTACAATTTGTAACACCACGTGGCTTTTCGGTGAAGGAAAACATCGTGAGGAAACCTGCATGCTTCAATTTCGAGGCATGTATTGTACCCACTGACCATTATGTGGCGACGGGCTCACCCCCCGTCACACTGGACAGAGTTTCGGTACTACTGGTGAAACGTGGATGTTCTGAGTTTTCAGAATATCTCTGACTACCCCCTCGGGAATATAGTCGTGAGCATATGCATGCATGCAAGAATAAAAAACATACTATCAAACTGAATAACTATCACTATGAGACTAACATTGAAATCGCGAAAAAAATCTGCTTCTCCATAAATTTTGGGTCGTGTAGCCATTGACATTTTCTACAGAACAACCACATATTCTTTAACGATTTTTTTTGTTAGCCTATTATTCGATTTCACCTTTGTTCCTATCGTAAAACCACCCCTGAAAATTTGAATTGTTTACAAAATCATCTAGTAATGTCATCTAGCGCGATTGTTTGAAGCTTACTCTCTGTGGGCCATTAACTCTTGTGCCTGATGTCACTAATGAAAGAATTAAAATTATTTTCTGCTTTTTCTACAATATTTATATTTCAAAGGATATTAAACGGTAATTCAAAATACAGCGAGCACTATTATAAATCATATTTTAAATCGGATGACTAGCTCAATGGAAATGCTTTATTCCATTCAGCATTAAACTTAATTAATGTTTTATTTTATCTGTGAAAACTTAAAGGTGAGTTAAGTCAAGTGGTTCGATAACGTACATTAATTTAGTTATTGAATTAAAACTATTTTAAGCAACATTCTCAAAATTATACTGCATAAAGGTATATAGGGTCCAACTTAATATGCTGACACTTTTTAAGGAGATAATCAGACCATCAAACTGAACAACTTTCTCTATGGGACCAACATCGAAATCGCGAAAAAAATATCAGCTGTCCCATACATTTGGCTCAAGTAGGTTTTCAGTTTTGTTTGGAACTCTTGATTTTTTTTCGCGACTTTGATATTGGTGCCGTAGAAAAAATTGTTAAGTTTGATGGTCTGATCTAAAAAATATGAATTAACAGGGATTAGGTAATTTAATATGTCAGTCGCTTAGTTCTAAAAATTCATTTAAATTGTATGGGCACTTACTGATTATAAATTGCACTACGATTTGTTGTAAAAGTGTTTTAAGCATCGTTATTTCATTCCCGTTATTATAAAACGCGGTATAACAATTAAAATAGGAGTGAAATTCTCCCATCTCGTTTGGAATTTAAATGTTAGGTTCTAAATTAATTATGACTGAGTCCTGATTTTGTACTTTAATTAAATTAACCTAAACAATAGCTATTGTATAAGAATTGGGCGTCGAAGCTAATATTAGAATATTTAAAAGGATTACGAGAGTAAATTTATTAATTAGGTCAAACTTCAGTTAGTAATTCTCGAAAACAAATCGACTATTTGTTAGCAAGATGTAGTAAAAGTTTAATCGATGATCCGGTTAGTATGATTGTTGTTTCCAAACCGAACTGCGAAACTAGACGTCCTAGATTCTAATCCTGCTCCGGTCATGTATGTTATACAAACTGCTGGTTTGGCGATCATCAAACTGAGTAAATTTCGGTCCAACAGGAAAATCGCTAAACAAATCTACTGATTACTGACACCTGCACTTCTAGCATGATTTGTCTAATTGCGGGCGACTCGAATTTTCCAAACTACAAGTCGCGGCAGGCGCGGCTTTCGCTCTCCGAAAAGCGCGGGAACAGGCTATTTTCTATGCGGCAAAGGCGCATTTGTTGTTCACTTGGGAGTATAATAATAATAAATATCTTGGACATTGTCACACAAATTATCTAGTCACATTTAAAGTACCAGAATCTAGCCTGAACTTGTGTTATGATGACTAGACAACGATATAGAAGAGAGAGAGAGAAGAGACTCGGGTACAAATATTCATTTTCATTATACAAATATTTGTCCTTTACGGGATTTGAACCCGAAACCCTCGGCACAGCAGGCAGGTTCACTACCGACTCTGCTATCGGGCCGTCAATGTATGCTCTATAATGACACCAGGTTTGATGAGGAAGAGCCAGGACAGACGCACGGACAGGGCAGCGTAGGCTTAGTATTATGGCCCCGTTTTCACACTTTAGGTATCAACCCTAAAAATCGAAGACTTATGCTCGACCTGCCTGCCGCTGCTTCCAAATCAGTTTATTATTCGGTTACTTTCTTCATCATTCAAGACCCTAAATAATCATACCTTGCAATGTTTCAATGTGCTCAGCAAACTAGGCAGAAGCAGAGCAGCAACCAGGAGGAGTTTCTTTATCAACAGCACCGATAGTAGAATTGGGATCAGTAGTAGTTTGGACTTTAATGTAGCCAGGAGTGTTAGGAGCGGGATGATGATGGCCAGCTTCTTCTTTCTGCCACGACCTGGAAAGTTATATTATTCAGAGTTATAATAAATTAAAATAAACTCACTTTTTAAAGGTGCTGTTTTAATCATAGATTACTACTTAATCAACAGCAAAAAGAGTTGTACCACTTCAATATTTTGCGTATCATTTAAAATTAGCTTTTGTACAATAGTCATGCCGATATTTAAAAGTGTCAAATAGGGTGTTTAACGCCATGTAATAAAAAAATTTAAAATGGTTTTTTTTGAAAAAAGTAAACGAGAAACGTCGACATTTATTCATAAAAAGGCAGTGTAAATTTTATAAATAAATGTTTTAAATCGTCTTTTTTTATCTGTTTTACAAATGTCTAACGCAATTCGCCATATTGGATTCCAACGTGACGTCACCCCGATAGTACACACGGCGAATCATTAAGCTATACAAAACCAACATAAGCTGGCGCGCGTATGTCGAGTAACGTATAACGTCGCGCGGCCAGCTTATATTGATTGTGCACCGTGTGTACACAATCTATAATATTGTCGTGCTCTGTGCTATTTTTATTACCCGTTGGTACCTTATTGGTACTAGTGTTACTAAGGGTCCGTCTTGGCATACCCCATTCTTGATATCCCCCGTCTTGTTACGACCCGTTCTTAGCGTCGAGCTGCTAGAGAATACTGAGTAACTAAAATGCTGAATAAGACACGCTGTATAATTCGTGTTAATATAACTTTTATATGACGTAAAAGCTGAATAAGCTCAATCTTATATGACTAATTTGCTTTTTGGACCTGGACGGGGATCGAACCATCGCCTTCTACCAGTAGGCAAGGTTATTCACCACTGGACCACCACGTCTTTATAGAATAGTGTATGTAAACTAAGCCGTCAATGTACTTCAAATGGCACGCTTTCGGGGTATGGTCAGAACGGGTCGTCACAAGACGGGGGATATCAAGAATGGGGTATGCCAAGTCGGACCCGTTACTAAGTATTCAACTCTTTGGTCTAAAGTAGTATATTTTGTCCACTAATCCATGGACAGGTTGCTTCGTAAACCTAATAATAGATCCAAGTTATTTTCATGTTGTCTGGAATAAATTGTGTTTAATGTAACAACTAAGTTGTCATAATTTGAATTATCTACGTAGCTTGAACACCTTTGAGTGAGGTGAAATCTTAAATTATGATCAGTTAGCGTTAATTACTATTACAATCTTATTCTAATTATTTGGTAGGTACGAGTAAATACAGCTGGTAAAATGTGTTAAGGAATTATGGACGACATAAATATTTGTAACAACACGTTTTGTTTTGTTAACCCCTGACGCAAAAAGAGGGGTGTTATAAGTCTGACGCCTATGTCGGTCTGTCTGTTTTTCTGTTTGTCTGTCTGTCAGTCTGTTTGTGGCATCAAGATTTCGATGCGGTTTTTTTAAATAGAAAGCGAATTTTTGCAGGAGTGTTCTTAGTTTCGATTAATCAAAATTGGTTCATTAGTTTTCATTTTCAACACCAAAAACAAACATTTATAAAGTAAAAAATAATTTGGTCACCTGTTATTTTTGATGTAAGCAAATGTATGTTTTACTTCTTAACTCTCCTTAAGATATTAAGCGTTTGTTTTTGGCATTGGGAGTTTTTTAAAATGTTGTTTATCTATCTTTGCACGAAAACAAGACGAAGGCTAATAGAAAACTGCTACGAAAGCATTTTTGTTATCATTCAGTGCAAAACATCGATATGGAAATAATTATTTGTACCGATCCAGACGGATTATCTGTCTGTTCACAAACTTAAAAAAACCGGTCAAGTGCGTGTCGGGCCACGCGCAGTGTAGGGTTTCGTAGTTTCCCGTCACAAAATGCGGACCTTATTTCGTCTTCAAGTTAATTTAAAGCTAGCACTAACAACTAAAAGAAAGATTAAAAATATTAGTACCTTTAATAAAATAGATTCTCCTTTTTTTAACCGACTGCGCGACGCAAAGGAAGGGTAATGTGTTTATTTCATGTTAGCCTCTTTCGAATTCGAAAAATAACAAAACGGAATACCTATTGTTACGTAATGAAGCAGTAATAATAAGTCACGTTTTCTTTAAAATATATAAAGTACTTTTGCAGCGTACTAAATGATAAAATAATATAATTTTTCATAAAACAACTTATTTAGTTGGTACAGTCAACAACAAAAGTCAATGAACATTATTGAATTTCAAAATGAAAATAATGTAAACCAAATACATATTTTACAACGATATAGATGTAACCAATGACATTCTACACATAAGACTCACCACGTCATACATAAACAGATCCAAAAAATGACACATGTCTCTAATGTCATCTTTGTATGCATCAGTTATTCTCGGCTATCATACATTGCCGCTGACATTCCAGTCCTTTCAAATGTATTCTGTCACAAAACAGTAATGTAAAACAATTAGCGCACTGAAGCGACGTCCTATGTATAGAATGTCATTGGATGTAATTAATAAACGTGAGGATGTTCTGAGGTTTCAGAATATATTTATGACTACCTCCTCGGGGAATATAGTCGTGAGCATATGCTTATGCTATGCTTATGCTAGATTTATGAAAGAGTGTTAATTAGTCATCTTAAGCTAACAATAATTACTATCACGAATATAATATCAGATAATAGTTTTGATAGTTACATTCGTCATCATTTAATTTTGATGTTGACTGTACAAACCAAATAAGTCGTTTTATTCAAAAACATTATTTGAAAGTAGTATTTATATTTAATTGAACAAAAATCTGTCACCTACATTAAGTAAAATGTCAAACTAAGACCTAATTTTCGCTTCTAATTTCATGCACGATTTAGTTTAATATTATTTGCGTTTAGCTTCGGACGAACAGCTGTGTTGACAGCAGGGGTCGAACCGTTTCTATGTCAAATGGTATTTTCCCACGGGTCCGTATCGTTACGATACGGAAACTACTTTAATACGGCTTTCTCACAAGAATTCCGACGGAATGAGGATTTTGTTGTGACATTTGAGTTGGGGCTTGATATATTTGGACTTAAATTAAGTTTAAAGAAAGGAATCGCCTCTTACTTTGGACCCCGTCTTTGAGGTTCCTACCGTTCATTAAATTAAACTTAACAATAGGTGTTGAGTATAATTTTACTAACAAAACAGTAACCTGCAGAAGTTGAAAGAAAGGTCTTTAAGATACCTTTTGTTTCAAGTACGTCAACCTGATAACCTTTCTCATTATAAATAGTCCTCTTAATCTTCTATTCATTCACGGTTTTCATTTGTTTAAAGTCACGATAACCGTAAAATGATTATGTGAATTTAATAAAATGTTAAAAGCTGTGGTGGTCCAGTGGCGAGTAACGAAAACCGGACACGATACAAACATAGAGATTTGTTTCTAGATTATTTCTGCAAAATTTCATTGAGATTAATTGGTTAGCATTGAAAATATCACCAGACTTCGTTTGTATGCAGCGCCCATTTACGCATTCGGAATAAACTTCTCGCTCTTGATATGGAGCTCGTGGGTTTTATTTCCACGGGGGACACCTAGTGATATGTCACTGTGCGATTTTCCCCAGTTGGTTAGGACATTATGAAAAAAAAAAGATGATTCCATGCTCCGGATGGCGGTTAAGCCGTTGGTCCCGGCTACTATCTCTTGTGGTAGTTAGTCGTTACATAAAAACCACGTCAGAGGCTGTAAGGCGGTCTGAAAAACTCTGACACCTGGGCTTGCTGTCCACGCGATAAGAAGAAGAACGGACTATTCTCTCGGAAAACATAGTCGTGAGCATATGCAGACATAATTCTGTTATTGGCATGTAATAACCTCCCGACCAAATATTAATTAACTTAACCTTTAGCAGCCGCCATCATTCAAAACCGTATCAAAACAATTACATTAGTTCCGATTCAATTTCCTTTGATTCAGGTATTCGACCCGATCAAACGATTTCGTCTTATGATTCATTAGGTACTCTAATTATTCGGGTCAACGATATTTAGATCATTAGAACGATGGGGTTTGAAGTCAGTTGTCGTGAAGTTGTTTCGATAAAATCGAAATAGATTCACGTTATTGGCTATGTACGAAGTAGTGACGGGAACTGACAAATCAATCGCAGCGCCCGGAGTGGCAGAAATGTGAACTTTTGTAGGACAAGCTGTGTAAAATATGCTTGAATCTATGCAAATCCACACACTAACTCAAAACGAAATCTCCAAAACTGTAAAGACTAGAAACTTAAAATTTCTTTCTGAAAATATGTGAGCAATCAAAACATTATGTATGAATATTTGAAAAATATCAACATTATTTTGACACCGTTTCAAGTCATCCGACCAAATCTCAAGTGTCAAATTCACCAAGCTATGTTGGACGAACTATAATCGAAATTAAACGGTTTTCACTGGACAAATTACGATACGAGCAATTTTTTAAACATTAATACAGAGTGTAATAAAAAAACTCTTGTAAAATTATTAGGCGTTGGTTTAGTAGCCATGAAATTGAAAAACTTTCACTACAAGGAAAGAAAGTCAATAAATCTGCAATTCCATTTGAGTCGAGTAGGAACTGCAGTTTTGTATGAAATACTGATTCTTTTCTGGATTTTTTCTCTATAGTGAAAGATGTTCAGTTTGATGGTCTAACTAAACCACCCCTTGAAATGATACGAAGGTGGGTTGTTTCACCCTATACATGGTGTTAGGGAAAACCGTTGGATTACTTTAAGGGGTGATTGTACCCATGATACTGAACAACTTTCCCTAAGGACATTTATAATAAAGGAAATTCTCAAAAAAAATAAACTTTCCATACTAAATACAATCGAACGAAAAGTCGAAATTTTTTTGCTCGAAATTCCTATAAGTTTCAGTATCATGGGTAGAATCTCAAGAGTCTGTGTAGGTAATTGCCAGTTTTTATGGCGGTGAAAGGGAATAGCATAAAAATAAGAACGGAATAGTTCTGCGAAACCAAAATCCTTATTCGAAATACAACAAGTTTTGCAGAAACAAAATACAACGGTACAGAAGCTTGAATTGCAATGAACGGACCAGGACCTAAGGTATCAAAGTCTTCAGATTTCCATAAATCCGTCCTTACATTCAGTTGTGAAACAAACTTGGATAGTTCGAATCAATATCGTACCCGGAACTCAGAATATCAGGACGTTTATATCTACGAATAAAATTATAGGTACTGTTTTACGTTTGTGACGAAAACATAAAGATAAATTATGTGACTTTGAGGTTGGGTGGTATTCTGGGATTTTGAAGTAGAAGGAAATTGTGATTTTTCGTGTTTATAAAGGACCACCCTATCTTTCCGCGTTGGCACCATTTTTAATGCAGTGTTTTATTTTGCAAAAGGCTTTATTCTGAAACCTTAAAAGATGTTAAAAGTGAACGATGTTTAATAATTATAAACTTGGTTGTTGTAGCAAAGATTCTGATTATCGAATTGTAGGAAGTCATTTTTGTAATCATTGATGGAAAAGTATTTTGTTTACGCAACAACAAGTTTACAATGATAAGCTTAATAATCCTCGAGAGGGTAGTCAGAGATATTCTGAAACCTCAGAACATCCACGTTTCACTAGTACCGGAACTCTGTTTAGTGTGTTTATGAGTCCGTTATCACTTGTAATAACATTACAACGAAGTAAATACTACATTATTCGTTTGTATGTTATCGAATTAAAACTCTTTTTTTTCACAATAAGACGTTAACAATAAAAAAAAATATTTCCTTGAGGAATGGCATTAAATCTATGAAATTTCGATCGACAGTGTTCCGTGTTTTTCCCGATTCCCTTATTTTATGGAGCAATTTGTTAATTCATAAAAAGGATTACGGTGGTAAAATGTGAATCATGTTTTGATACTTTGAATTAATCTACTTTTTGTGTAGTCAATGTTCGTTTATGAACATAGTTCGTTGTCTTTGACTAATTATTATAAGGACTAGCCTTGCGGTAGCATTTCCCCTCTGCCACGGTATAAGCACAATTGATCTTGTGCATTTACATTCAATTTTACACCTTATCACTAAATGAGACAGCCTATAATTGCGAAATAATAACTTCGAACTTAGAACGTTTGGGGTTCACACGAGACTACTTTCATGATTTTTAACGTTCAAAATTAGAATCTAAAGTTATGAGGAATAAAATCTAAAGTTGCGGATTTCATTGTTACCTCGCCCCCCACAAAAAGTGGCAGAAATGTTTGTTAGTAGAATTACACGCGTAACCAGTCCACATATAAACAGTCAAAGTTCGTTGTTCATAAACGAACATTGACTACACAAAAAGTAGATTAATTCAAAGTATCAAAACATGATTCACATTTTACCACCGTAATCCTTTTTATGAACATTTACGGTATTATTGCGTATTTATTGGTAGTCAAAAGTTTATCCATTGGCAACACCAGAAATAGCAAACTACAGTCAGATAATGATGAGACAAACCTTAATCAAAAATAAATTTTAACCATCAATGCGACATGTTTTTTTCGAATTTAATACTAACATCTATAGATTTTTCATTTTACTAGACCTGCACGTCTAGTATGATGTCTCTACACGCGCGGGACATAGAAAATAACCTGTTTCCGCGCATTTCGGAGAGCGGAAGCCGCGCTTGCCGCGACAAGTAGTATGGAATAAAGCCGAGTCGCGCGCAAGACGAGAAATCATGTTAAACGTGCTGGAAACCGCTTCATTACCTTTTAAGCATGACATACACATTGCTGAGTCTCAAAGTATACCTAATGATGAAAGATATAATATTCCGAGTATTGCGTTGGTATCGACAAACCATAACAATATCGTTTCAGACAGGATTCACGAAAGTACTCGCACACCCGAATAAAGACGCCAGTAAAAGGTTTTAGCAGTGATTTTACTTGGTCTCCATAAGACCTTATTTTGCTTGGAATTTTTTAGCTGGGTTCACGCAAATGCTACCTTTTGTCACGCCACTGTGAGTTTATATGACGCAACCATTACGATCTGCCATAATTTTATATTTTAAGTTCTAAGAAGTAAGAGATTTTATTAAAATCTGGAGTTATCGTTTTTGTTATACGGAATATAGGGTCCTAGATGCAAATTCTCCAGAAATCATCCAGAAAGAAGGACAAACATTAACGACCATGGCGGTAGTTAATGTCTGACCTTCTTTCATAACTTTTCGTCGATGTTTCCAAAATTTTTACTTTGTCCCTTTCTATCCAACGACGCAACAATGAAAATGTTCATGTTCCGCTTGTAAGGTCTGTGCTCCAGGTACAGAAAATACCTATGCAAGCTTCCTGGTCCTTATTAATATACAGTTTTATAAGATGATCAGACCATCAAACTGAACAACTATCTCTATGGTACCAATATCAAAATTAGGAAAAAAAAATCTGCAAACTTACTCAGACCCAATCGTATGCGACAGCAGATTTTCGAGATAAGTCCTGTTGATAAATGATTATCCATATTATGATTATCCCCATAAAATAGCGTAAAGATTTAGAAATTGAAAAAAAAATTTTAAGAGAACGTATTTGACCAAAACATAATTATGTTAGAATGTTGGGTCTATTGAATTGGCTCGAAAATAATCTGATAAAAACTCGAACACAAACGGAAAAATTAAAATTTTTATGTCGCTTCTGCTCTGTGCTTGTCCCAATCACAGCAAAGAGGGTAGAAATTCAACACATGCTCCGATAATATTGCGGAGAATTTAAGTATGAAGATTTTCCTTGTGAATACAGTATTCATGATTCCGTTCCATGATTCGATGTGAAATAATATAAATATTTGTATCACATCGAACGAGTCCATTTTATTCCGTTCGTGCAGTATCTGTTTTGGTCGTAATGCGAAAGCACAGATTAATATTACGCGAAAGTGTGTCTGTTTGTTACTTTTCAACGGCTAAGCCACTGAATCGCTTTTGATGAAAGCTAAAGTGATAGTTTGAACCTTGATGAAGATCATAAGCATAATACACGGTCTCAGTTAATATGCAGACAGTTAATAGGATGATCAGACCATCACAGTGAACAAAATTTCCTTACGGGACAATTATTGAAATCGAGAAACAAAAAAATCTGCTGTCCCCAGGGCATATAAAATTGCAAACGACACGACCCAAATGAACGGGACAGCAGATTTTTTCCTTTCTCTCTCTATGTTGGTCCCGTATAGAAAGTTATTCAGTCTAATTTTCTGATCAACCCCTTAAAAAACCTTCAGGATATTAAGAAGGACCCTATATACCACAAATACGAAGCCAAGGGAAACAGCTAGAGCCATTGGCTGTATGCAAAGTGCAGTGGGGAGATTCAAATCGATCCCAGAGCGCGCTGTAGCAGAAATTTCAATCACATCACGACAAACTGTCTTCTTGAATCTATGCAAATCCACACACCCAATTTCCAAAGCTATAAAGAGTATGTACTTGTTTGGCATTGATACTTTTCTTGGCTTCTACATTCTATCTAGGAAGGAGTTTATTATACAACGTGTTAATGAATAAGTGCAAAACCTCATACACCCCAATTGATTTATAAAAAATAATTATATTGAAACCTTAATTTTGTTATTTTGATAGTTTAAATTTAAAGTTATTCACATTTTAAGTTTAGAGGCAAAAATGATTTGTTATCATTTCTGCAATGAATGAAAACGCTAACGTGCTCATGGATACATTTTAAGAATCTTGTTTTGGTAGTAAGTAGGGTGAGAGTGCCTGAGCAGTAAAATTTAAATTTTACAAACAAATTATTTAATGTTTTTGAAAAAAACATACCTATGTTGAAACCATGATAATTCGATTCTGTTCTCGATTCTAAACAAACTACTTTCTAGTTTTGCGTTAATTCATTAACACGTTGTAGAAGCTGAGCTAAAACTAAAAATTTTACGAAAGTTTTCCAATAATAAGAAAACCCAAGTGGTTCATTTTCCCAAGATTTCATTTGTAAAGGAGTCAATTTCTTTAGCTATGGGAAATAGGACACCTAAAATAGCTTATAGTTGGCGTATAGTTATGGAACTCATGTCGATTTGTTTCTCATAATCTCTAGATTATGGTGTTAATATTAGCTATATCTCATCTAAACGGAGTGTCGCGTAATCGTAGTTGGCGCACATCTTGTCTTGGTAAAATATGTTGGATTTTTATTTTTATTTTCGTATGAACATCTAATTTCAATTAAATTTTTGTTTAGTGGCATCCGATTTGTTATCACAATTCAGCCAATGTCTCGTTATGTGGATAGTATATGAAGGAAAATGATCAGTGGTATTTATTAAGTCTAGAGTGGCAGTTTTGCCAATGTAAGTAGGTTATAATCTCAAGTGATTGTTTTAAGGTTAAAACACAAAAGAGTTCACAAAATGGTGGAGCCACGTGCAATCCCAACGCGCCGATACGCAAGCGTCCGTACTCCGCCAGAATTGCAGCGCGACTCCTATGAACATCTAATGTTCCTATAAACGCATTGTTTTACATGTGACTCCTTTAGAGACCAATCACGCAAGCAATTTTTGAGCATGGCGATATCGCAACGGCACTGTAACGACGTCGAAACTGAATTCCCATGATTTTTACAGAGCGTTAACATGGCGACGATATCGTTACGTGAACGATTACGCTCAAAAATCGCCTGTATAATCTGTCCCTTAATTCAAAAAATGCACATACCAAAATCCACAACCGTAACTTCTGTGGTCAGTTTGACCACAGTTTATAACATTCGAAATAAGAAAAGTCAATTCAATCAAAAACTATTTCCGTTTTGCAACGAAATTGAAACCGAGTGAAAATATCCATCTCGATAGTTTAAGCGGAATAGCCAATAAGAGAGTAGGGTAACAAATGTTACTGTGGGCTGTGGTTTGCCCTTGATCGACAACCGATGGGCGACCACAACTGGAACGTCTACCCTATTTATCGCGGAATCTTGTAATGGCCGGAACTAAATCGAGAGTATACAGTAAACACAAAAGTATTTAATCCAAAACAACAGCAACGTTTTTTTTTTATTTTTATTTATTATTATTACAAATTCGCAAAACCAATTGCTCGGTTTGTAGCATAAGCATAAGCATAAGCATATGCTCACGACTATATTCCCCGAGAGGGTAGTCAGAGATATTCTGAACCTCAGAACATCCACGTTTCACCAGTAGTACCGAAACTCTGTCCAGTGTGACGGGGGGTGAGCCCGTCGCCACTTATAATGGACAGTGGGTACAATACATGCCTCGAAATTGAAGCATGCAGGTTTCCTCACGATGTTTTCCTTCACCGAAAAGCCAGTGGTGTTACAAATCGTACATAAATTCCGAAAAACTCATTGGTACGAGTCGGTCTGGACGGGGATCGAACCATCGCCTCCTGCACGGCAGGCAAGGTTACTCGCCACTGGACCACCACGGCTCGGTGCTCGGTTTGTGTGTGTTACAATTAAACAGTCATAATGTAAACCGCGAGATACCTTCATATTTTATCAGGATAGATGGGACACTTAGTGATGTGTCAATTTGTCCGTTTTTCCCCTATTGGTTTGCAAGGCCGTCTTAAACTAGGCTGGGGCCCTTAAGCACAAAAGAATTTGGGGCCTCTTTAGAAAGAAAAAAAACGAATTATAATGGCGTAGTAAATACCTTCTGATTACTGATGAATAAGATTACTGATTTGTGAAAAAGTGTAATGTACCCGACAAAAATGTTTTGAGAATAAATGTGTGAGAGAAATTGTTGGTCCTTCGGGGCCCTCTGAGAATGGGGGCCCTGGGCACGGGCCCTTTGTGCCCTTATGGTGAAGACGGTATTGTTGGTTTGGAAATTGCAGGCTGAATCACGTGATAGTCTGAAAAGAAAGATGATTCCGTGCTTCGGATGTCACGCTACTATCTCCGTTGGTAGTAGTCGTTACATAAAAATCACGTCAGAGGCCGTAAAGCGGTCTGAAAAAAGTCTGACATTAGGGCTTGCTGCCCACACAATAAGAAGATCAGGACAGTCCACCTTTAAACCACATACTCTACCCATCAAACTGAACAACTTTTACTATGAGAGAAAATCTGTCCGAGAAAAAAAAATCTGCTGTTCCATACTAAACTGCAATACCTACACGACTCAAATGTATGAGACAGCTGATAATTTTTTGTTTTGACAGGTTTGCGCCCATGATAAAAGATGTTCAGTTTGATGGGTAGAGTATGTGATTTACACCATGTATAAATAAATATAAATATATTACACAAATTATCTTGGCAATTTAAAGTACCAGAATCTAGCCTGGACTTGTATTATGATGACTAGACAACGATATAGAAAACGTCCAAGACTTGGGTACAAATATTCATATTCATAATACAAATATTTGTCCCTTAGGAGATTCGAACCCGCGACCCTCGGCACAGCAAGCAGGTTCACTACCGACTGAGCTAGCGAGCCGTCTACCCTTGAAAGGAGGCTTGTATAAATGATGATTATTATTATCTCGTCATTCTGGCAAGAGAGTCAAAAACAAAGAGGTCAAATGTGGTATGCTTGTGTTCCATGGAAAGAGAAAAACCAAAATTTCTTTTTTTCTTTTTAGGGTTCTGTACCCAAAGGGTGAAAACGGGACCCTATTACTAAGACTATGTTTTCCGCCCGCCCTACCTATTTAGGGCTGTAACTTTTGAACCGTAATTGCTAGACAATTGAAATTTTCACAGAATGTGTGCCATTATGGCAGATTTGCTAACAAATAATGAAACTGTCAAAAAATGCAAAACTAAGGGGGTCCTCATTCAAGAAACTAGTTTTGATTAACGTTTTTTCTTTTAGCTCTATCTTAAAAACGGTAATACATCCTGCATCAAACTTAGTGTGATTATAGAACAAACTCTACAGTATAACAACAAATAATAAAAACCGGCCAAGTATGAGTCGGTCACCCACTAAAGGTCCCGGAGAAAAAAAAACTTTTTTGTGAATTAATATTTTGTGTGGTGCGGAACCCTCGGTGCGCGAGTAGCCCGACTCGCACTTGACCGTTTTTATTTATAATTATTATTTTGGTTTCTTGAAAAAATTGCCAGAAGCAAATTCCCTACCTTATTAGATCATGATCCTTATCTTATCCTATCTCGGTTCCTAACAAGAACATTCCCCAAGACGTCAGGATTATCAAGACAAAGGCTTTTTCCGAAGCTTGTTTGCTTTGAGCTTACTAGAACATGACAGGTGTTTTAAGTGATTCCAGAAACCAGGTGATTTTGTAGATGAAATAATTGAACAAGTATTGTAATAGGTATCAACATTCGAGAAAGGTATGGTCTGAAAGAAGATGTAGTAATAAGCTTTAAAAAACGCAAATTGAGGTAGTTTTGCCATGTGAAATAATGTGTGAAGGTAATAGCTAAAAGTGGTTGCCCTAGACACAAGTACGCTGATCAAATCAGATGTGTATCGACGAAAGGCAAAGTAAAATGTACAAGGAACCGACGAGCATGTTTGAAAAGTCTTATAGGATGTTGAAAAGGCGCGAGATCTGTGTCAAAGAGATAAAAGTCTCCCCGAAAGAGATAAAAGACATAAATTGTTGTATATCAATATAGCTTTATATACATCCCACTGCAGGGTACAGGCCTACCCTCAGGGAGGGTTAGTGGGCATTAGTCCACCACGCGTGCCCAATGCGGAATGGTAGATTCACATACGCATCGGAATTGTTGTATATACTAAATATATTGCTCACCATCATCATCCTCAGCTTGCTGTTCAATAGTCCTCGCACCTTCAGGAAGGTCAACCCTCAGTCCTTTCATTTTGAAGAAATCATTAACCAGCTTCATAAAATATCTCGCCAGTTCCGACCATTCTGACAAAATGCTCCTTGGTTCTTCTATAAGTAAATCTTCTTTAACATTCAATTGCTTTATCGTATCTTCATCTAGAGGTACAAAACTGATCATTTGATTAGCTCTAATAGTTTCATTAGTAAATTTGTCCCCGAAAAATGTTTTCTTTGCTATTTTCAAAGCTTTATATTTGACACAGGATAGTGCTTCGCCTCTGAGGAAGCAGCCATCTTTGACGAGGCGTAGGTATCCGTCGTCTGATGATGTGGTTTGATGAATCGCTATTAGGAGAAGCATTGTAATAGATGCTACTCTTGTTGTCGCCATTGTTGATTTGCGTCTGAAAAGAAAAGACGTTAAATTTTAGCATGTACTGTTCATTATTCAGTGTCTGAAACATCTTCTAATAAACTACATATAAATTCCAGCATACTTAAGTCACGAGTTAATATAATTAAACAAGTTATCCTACCAGAAAATCAATATAAATGTCATTAAAAGAAAAACAATAAGTATTAAACATAAAACCGTCATACTTCTTGAAACTAATAATAATATCGCAACGAGATTGCTTTACTCTCTATAATGCGCTTCTGAAGAGCATACTTTTCCTATTAATCATAGAATAATATTAAATATTACAGACAGGACAGTACAAAAATATGCATATTTCTTATCTTTTATGGGGGTTTTTTTATTGAGCATGGGCCCACCACACATTCCCTCCGCTGTAACTCCTGTAAGCCAGGATCAACAGCGGCGAACATTCACAATACTAGACATTGAAGTCCTGCGAGCCCGGGGGATGACTCAAATCTGTCTTAGAACCCGCCATGAATTTAATCAAAGATAGATTAGGAAAAAGTTTTGTGGGGGCTGGCGAGTCAGCTATCAAAAATTATCTCTTTGATCCAATGGGATAATTTTCTGGTGACCACTAGACATTTATTTTCTATACCTTTCAAAAACAAAGTTAATAATCCCTGATTAACTTTGTTTTTGACCGTTTAGGGGAAGAAACATGTAATCTCCCGGTTTTGGATATCCATCTCCGAAGAGGCATATTGAGTTTAGCCACCAAGACTTGGAAGTCATACAGGATAGCATGGTTTCCTACTCCTCTCCGCACGCTCGGCAGCTGGGGTCTAGGGTGAGTTTAATCTTGTGCATCATCGTGCCTGTGCCCGGTGAGGGCTCCGATGATGGCACGAGCTTTGCTCCTGTTGTTGTTCAGTATAAACTTTGGGATGTGCATATTTAAAAATGTTTATCCAATGCGCAAAAATGTTTATCCAGTGGCTTATTTGTATTTTATTCAGGAGTATTCAGGACTGAATTTCTAGAATTATCGAAAATGAATCGATAATCGATAGTATTAATGACAGAACTGCTATTAAATTTCCGATAATGTCGATAGTTTTTAGTTATCGATAGTATCAACATGTCGATAACATAACACATTTTCAAGGTCAAACTATCGATAGGTCGGCAAAGCGAATAGCAATGAAGCTTAACGACCTTGGCTTTATACAACGTGTTAATGAATAAGCGCAAAACCTCATACACCCCAACTGATTTACAACAAAATAATTAGATTGAACAAATAATTTCATTATTTTGATACTTAATATTTAAAGTTATTCGCATTTTAAGTTTTGAGGCAAAAACGATCTGTTATCATTTCAGCAATGAATGAAAGCGCTAGTGTGCTCATGGATACATTTTAAGAATCTTGTTTTGGTAGTAAGTAGGGTGAGTGTGCCCTTGCGGTGGGTTGAGATCGAGTTCAGTAAATTTTAAATTTTACAATCAAATTATTTAATATTTTGAAAAAAATTACCTACGTTGAAACCATGATAATTCGATTCTGCTCTCGATTCTAAACAAACTACTTTCTAGTTTTGCGTTAATTCATTAACACGTTGTATAATGGGTAAACTAGGAAAGTGCTTAGATCATCAATCCAGTAGAAGGGTAATAAATCAATCAATACATTTGCTGATCAATCTTACGGTGGGACTGATGAAAGGAATTAAATTACCTACAGGTTGAGGTTGCCAAATTGCCTAAATTGGGGATCAAGGTAATGAAAAAGGTATCTAAGGTTCGTAAATTAATTTGGAGAGGACATTTGTATTTAATATGCTCATTATGGTCAACTTATTTTATTTTCAAATATATCGCTCACAAATTTGGAATTTAGTAGATCCTTAAAACCGTTTCCATAAAAAAAACAAAAACGTAAAAAAAGAGTTGTCATAAGTAAGATTTGGATAATTGGCTATTTGACAACTGTAACGATAAAATATAAAATATGCTAAATATAGTAGCTTATAGGTTCACAATAATCATATAATATGTTCTTTGCATTAAAGTAAATTGTAAATATTTTATTTTTTGTAAAATAAATTAGAGTTTTTTATCTGTGGATTACAAAAACTGAAACGCGGGCGGCCATGATTGAGCATCGTGTGACGTCAAATTTCAAACAATAAAACGTCATGTGGTTTGAAGCGTCGTAGTTAGCTTTACTTGTTTATTGTGATGTGACATCACAGCCAGAAATGTCACGTGACCGGCTGTTTTCCCGCGAATCTCAAATTACTTAATGAATAATTTTTAACAAAATAAAATTGTTTATTCCCCCTATCTTTTTTAATTTGTAGACGCCATCTTGAAATAATATACCCTATGTCACTCTCACGATTTTTACTAATCCAATGACACCCCATACGTTAAAATCCATCAAGCCGTTTAGGCTGTAGGCCGTGCCAAAGAAATAGACATACATACATACATACATACATACATACATACATACATAGATACATACATACATACATACGCTCGAAAAACATAACCCTCCTTCTGTCGCAGTCGGGTAAAAATATATATTTTTTTCGAATAAATTACGCTTTTTTAAGAAAAAGATAATTGTAAGAGGCATAAAATAAACCTACGTATATTTTAAAATACCTTTCCGAAAACTGTCAGATAGCCAATTAAGATTATAATATTAATTATGGAATTGGGAACGTACTCTTTTGAAAATTAAAGTACAAAGGCTCTCATAAAACAGTTACTGTGGTACAAATAAAAAACTTACTTATTCGATCCTTATATTAGGAATAGTTATGATTACAATAAGCTAAGAATAAGGAGATCATAATTTATTACTTATAAACTCGTAACTACGTTGGTGGCAACGTCGCGGTTCATAGATAAACATAAGAAAAAAACAGAAATTTGTCTATGGCACAGAACAATTACGCCGACGTTATACTAGGTTTAAATTATTCCGGGTTTTATTAGTAGATATTTTGCTTATTCTTGGTATAACATAAAATTTTATTACCACTATACAAGGTGTTACAAAAATACAAATAAACATTTAAGGGGGTGGTTTAGACCATCAAACTGAACAACTTTCACTATGGGAACAATAACGAAATTACGAAAAAAAAATCTCATGTTCCATACTAAACTACAAATCTACTCGAGCTAAATGTATGAGATAGCTGATTTTATTATTCGCGATTTCCATGTTGGTCCCAAAGTGAAAGTTGTTCAGTTTGATGGTCTAAACAACCCCGTTAAAAGTTTTGAATGTTTATTTTTACTTTTGTAACACCGTGTATACCACGTTTATTTGTACCACAGTTACAGTAAAGGCTGGAATTATTTAATATTATCGTAGTTACCTATTTACAAATGAAATCTAAATCGAAGTAAGTAAACTCAATGGCCTGAAAACTAAATTTATTTAATATAATTTAGGCACAAAATTCACGTAAACATTTAGGCGACATTGTAATTTGTGACAGAAACTATTATTTTCTTTCACTCATTTAACATTATTGTTAATTGAATTTTCGGTTTAGTGTATTTTGCTTAAATTAAAAATAGTTACACGCAACATTAGTTTTAACGATGCGACGCACAAACGTTACTTGGTTAAACGTTAACGTAGATACTACCTTACCTATACAAGTATCACCGAAAATAATACAAATAGAAAATTCAAAATAGTATTACAATACATTTTTGACATAATTTTTAGGGTTCCGTTGTCAACAAGGAACCCTTGTAGTTTCGCCATGTCGTCCGTCTGTCCGCGGCTTAGCTCAGAGACGCTTAGTACTAGAAAGCTGTAATTTTACATGGGTATACATATTTATCACGCCGACAAAGTAGTAGAATAAAATATTGAAATATATTTTTTTAGGGTACCTCCCCCGGTACACGAAAAGTGGGGATAATTTTTTTTTTCTCTTCTATCCCATGGTGTGGGGTATCGTTAGATAGGTCTTTTTAAAATATTGTGGGTGTGTTAAAGCCATTTTTCGATTTAAGGATCCGTTTGCGAAATATTAAGGTTTAAAGTGAAAATTTTTGTTAGAGTCAAGTGTCCCCCCCACCCCATGCCAGCTAAACGGTTGTTTCTGGATACGTAAAAAAATACACAGCAGTAGTGTATATAACGAATTTAAAAGGAAAACTATCACTGCTAAGTACACCTTCCGACGCGTTGGCAGAGTCAACAATGACGTCAGAAAGCTATCTATGTGATTTTATTATGAATCAAACATTTTGTGTTTTTTGAGGTTTCATGAATCACCATTATAATTAGGTACTAAAAATTTTATTTTCACTTCAATCTCATAAAAGATTACGTACAATCAACGTTGTCGCTGGTACTTTCTACAAACTGTCCCCTCTACCTCAATTAGACCTAATCTGAGTTGGATAAGACGATCATTTCTCTTTGATAGCACAATTATAGGTTTTCAAAGTAGATCTACGTGGGCGAATGCAATGCAATTGGGTTGCAATTTTGTTGAAAATGCATTTTATAATTTACTACCGAGTGATTTCTTCTGTTCAGTAAACTGCAGTAGAGATGAAATTAAGTATTTGACGGCATTGAATTGTATCTTTTAAAATAATTTGAATACTAAATGGCGCTTTAAGGGTATATAATGCGGAGCGCGCTCCATACAAACGTACTATGGTGATATTTTCAGTACTAACCAATTAAAGTCAATGAAATTTTGCAGAAACAATCTAGAAACAAATCTCTATGCTTGTATGGAGTCAGATTTTCGTTAAAATATACAGTTTCAATGCTAGGATTAATTTAAGATTTGTATGGAAATCTTTGCGGCACTGTAACTTTAAAACTATACATTTTAATGAAAATATGACTCTATACAAGCATAGAAATTTGTTTATAGATTAATTCTGAAAAATTTCATTGAGTTTAATTGGTTAGTATAGAAAATTTCACCATAGTACGTTTGTATGGAGCGCGCTCAGAATTATATCCTCTTAAGGTATGTATATATATTCATTTGATGCGATTAAACGTATATTCAAAATATTAAGGACGAAAGAGCTTTTGCTCGCGTATATTAATAATTTTTTCACCCGATTTCTCCCCTTAACGGTTGATTTAAAAAAAACATTTTAAAAATTTCATGTCTTTATTTTTAACGTTTTAGAATGCGTGTGTAGTCAGTCAGTCACGGAACTGTTTTATAATATAGGGTCCTTCTTAATATGCATACACTTTTTAAGGGGATGATCAGACCGTCAAACTGAACAACTTTCTCTATGGCATCAACATCGAAATCGAAAACAAAAATCTGCTATCCCATACAAAAGTGCAAAATCTACTCGAGCCAAATGTATGGGACAGCTGTTTTTTTTTCTCGATTTCGATGTTGGTCCCATAGAGAAAGTTGTCCAGTTTGATTGCCTGAACATTGCTCTTAAAAAACTGTCAGCATATTACGTTGGACCCTGTATAATGGGTACAAAACACCCCATATTTCATTCCATATAACAACGAAAAGATTTTCCGATTCATCTTTAACTTTCTGGCTAATTCTGATTATCAAAAATAATTTATTTATCAGAAAGATATCTATCCGACATATCGAAGACGTTACTAAAGCTGTTGTAAGAATAAGTGAGAGTAATTGTTTTGAAATCTCTGTTTTTGTAATTCAAAATAGTCTTAAAATTTCGTTGCTATTTGGAATGGAGTATAGCAATATTGAAAGGTCCACACCTTTCAATATTGCTATACTCCATTCCAAATAGCAACGAAATTTTAAGACTAACTCTAAGAGAAGATCAGACCATCAATCTGAACAATTTTCGAAAAAAATGTTCTACTGTCCTATAGATTAGAGTCGAGTAGGTACGATCGCATTTTTGGATCCAGCAAATTTGTTATTTTTTCCCGATATTGGCTCTATAATGAAAATTGTTCAGTTTGATGGTTTGACAGCCTTTTAAATATCACTACGGTGATTTGTTTCAATCTGTATATACAGAGGATATAAGGGTGTATGGACTAAGAAAGGAATTTGAGATACAATATCCTAATTCCACGCAGACGATGTCACGGGCAACAGCTAGTATTTTTAAAGAGATATTTTATGTCAAACGTGAATACAAAGAATGTTTTCCCATTGTCCAAAATCCCATCACGATCCGATTCGAATATATCTTATTTATTTCAAAAGGGAATGACATTTTTCCCGGGCTAAGGAAATAAGACAATCTCCATGTTTTGTGTGATACGTTTCTATACACGAGGGAAATATCTGTATTCTAAATATAATCTTACATGTGTATTTAAGAGGCTATGTGAAAAAAATAGGATTCTTCAAAGAATCATATCTCATGAAGTACTAACAGTAGGAGTATGATTTGCGGATATGTGTAAATTGAACATATAATTGAAGTTTTGATTAGAGCCAAAACACGATTAAGACACATTTTCTCGATAGAAAAACAAGCCAAAGTAGCCTCCGTCTTTATCGATAAACTCTTGGAAGTGCTAAACGGTGAATATTAGAAACAAGAGGCTTGATTTAAAAAAAAGAGATAGATTTTTTATAAATTTTGATTAGAGCAGAATTGAACTTACATAAATAGTACAATTACAATTAAATAAAGTTTGTTTTATGCTTGCGTCGTTTCAGGCGCGCGCCGCCCTGTCTCTTTCTCTCGCATCAGGCAGTAATATAAGCTATCACACGCCCATTTCGCTTCAATTATTTTTCGACATAGGTCCTTAACCCGTCAAGCCCTTATATAACAGACAGAATACCACAGAATAAATACAATACATAGACAATTGATATCCGGCACACACGATTCACTGGAGGATTTTTGTTATTCAAACCTATAGACAGGACAAGAAATCGAAACGATGGAGTTCTTTAAGCAAATCATACAACTTTTGGGTAATAGGTGTTTTATAATTACCTCGCTGAATCTGAAAATGCTTGTTACCATCTCTAAATCTCAACCGAAAGTGAGATATTCAAGATGGCGTCAAAAAACCGGAAATCGACAAATTTTCCGCCTCCTAAGACCCACAGATTTAAACATCAAATTATGTAGTTTCGAAGGCAAAGAATACACATACATACCATAATCTCTTTAGGGGTGGTTAGAAACGTTGCTACAACTATCAGCTGTCTTGCACAGTTGTAACAAGGCTCACTCATAGCGTTTTGAAGGTAGCATTTGCTCATGACCATATTCCCCGAGAGGGTAGTCCAATATATTCTGACAACTCAGAACATCCACGATTCACTGGTAAGATGCGTCGGCGTATTAAAGTTTTCGAGATGAATTGATAGCATTTTTATTCAGTAAAAGCATTTACTTTTTTACTAAATTTGTAAGCTAACAAAAGGTTAATCTTTAAAAAATACTTCATATTATATGGGTCGTACACCTTCCTTAGCCAGCACAGGTTCGTTTGGTACAGAGATGTACATGTGGCACGAAGAGCATAGAAAGAGGCGGAAATAGCGACTGCTCTCAAACGGTGAAGGAAAACATCGTGAGGAAACCTGCATACGCTGTAGAATAAATTCCGATGCGTATGTGAAGTCTACCAATCCGCATTGGGTACGCGTGGTGGACCTACGTCCATACAGCCTCCCTGAGGGTAGGCCTGCGCTCTGCATTGGGACGTATATAGGCTGTGAAGATGACGATGACAGCGGAATCACAACAAAAAAACGGCTGTTTCATATATAGGTTCCTTCTTAATATGCTGACATTTTTTAAGGTTATGATCAGATCATCAAACTGAACAACTTTCTCTATGGAATCATCATAGAAATCGCGAAAACAATATCAGCTGTCCCATATACATTTGGCTCAAGTAAGGCTGTCTTGTATAGAACAACCGATTTTTTTCGTGATTTCGGTGTTGATGCCATAGAGAAAGTTGTTCAGTATGACGGTCTGATCGTTATCTTAAAAAGTCAGCATAATAATAAGAACCCTATATTTAAGACGAGTAGATTAGTTCATAGACCTTATTATTTTGTTACGTTACAATGAATTTCAACGTTAGGTACTTAGACCACTTTTTTAGCCGAATCTACCTCAGGATAGGTACTTGAGAATATACTGAAATTTAATTAAATAACTCATGTCTTTAAAATGTTATTTCTTGTGGAATTTACATAAAAAACTCATTACGAACATGGCTACCACATTAACGTTTTTAATTAACGTAGCAACCCGTTACATTGACCCTTTCAACATAATTTTAATTTTGGTTTTCCGAAAATAGTAAATGGTTTTTCTGTGTTGCAAAAAGTACGTTGTAAAAGACTGGGTGTATAAAAAACGGAAAACAGATTAAAGCTCTATTCACATTACGACGGGAGGCCGCCGACGGGCTGAAGGGTGCAATGTAAAATAATAACTATCTCAAAACAGATAGAATCCACTGAGAAAAGCTCCGTCCCCGTCTGTATGGGCGTTCTCTCTATCAACTCTATCGGTATTGAAATATACAACGTGTTAATGAATAAGCGCAAAACCTCATACACCCCAACTGATTTATTACAAAATAATTAGATTGAAACAATAATTTCATTATTTTTATAGTTAACATTTAAAGTTATGCGCATTTTAAGTTTTCAGCAATTTTTCAATGAAAGCACTAATGTGCTCATGGATACATTTTAAGAATCTTGTTTTGGTATTAAGTAGGGCGAGAGTGCCCGAGCGGTGGGTTGAGATAGACATAAGTAAATTTTAAATTTTACAAACAAATTATATAATATTATGAAAAAAATTTCCTATGTTGAAACCATGATAATTCGATTCTGCTCTCGATTCTAAACAAACTACTTTCTAGTTTTGCGTTAATTCATTAACACGTTGTATAGCCTCCTTCTTTATATCCACCAACATCGAAATCGCGAAAAAAATAAGCTCTTCCATACAAAACTGCAAACCTACTCGAGCCAAATGTATGGGACAGCTGATTTTTTTTCCCTATTTCATTGTTGGTCCCATAGAGAAAGTTGCAGTTTGACGCTCTGATGCTTCCCTTAAAAAAGTGTCAGCATATTAACGAGGATCCTATATATTATTTAACATTGCACCCTCCGTGTCCGTCCGCGCCCGACCGCCATAATGTGAATAAAGCTTAAAATATTTAAAAGCAGCACCAAATATTTCGGTCTTCTTATTCTTATTATCGTGTCAGTTGTTCTAATATTGTGTTTCTATATTTTATTGGCCAGATATTCGGCGAACCTGTCAGCGTCCAGTTTAGTTTTTTTTTTTGCTCTTGCGCAGGTGTACAGGCACAACTGACATTCTAGCCGGTATGTCATGTTTTTTTTTTGGAGGGCTGAATCGAAAACCATTTCGAGAAAGTTAGGTCAATAACAATATTTTCTGTGTCAGAGATTTTAAAAGATTACAGATATTTTTAATAAAATAACGACGTTTTTCGGTCCGACGAATGACGTCACTCGCAGTACTGAAAACTCAATTCAATTTTTTGTTTAGTGGCATCCGATGTGTCATCACAATTCAGCCAATGTCTCGTTATGTGGATAGTATACGAAGGAAAATGATCAGTAGTATTTATTAAGTCTAGAGTGGCAGTTTTGCCAATGTAAGTAGTTTATAATCTCAAGTGATTGTTTTAAGGTTAAAACACAAAAGAGTTCACAAAATGGTGGAGCCACGTGCAATCCCAACGCGCCGATACGCACGCGTCCGTACTCCGCCAGAATTGCAGCGCGACTCCTAGCTTTATTGAAGTCCTCTCTTGCGCAGGTGTACAGGCACAACTGACTTTCTAGCCGGTATGTCATGTTTTGTTTTTGGAGGGCTGATTCGAAAACCATTTCTAGATAATTGGGTCAATAACAATATTTTCTGTGTCAGAGATTTTAAAATGAAAGGATTACAGATAATTTTAATAAAATAACGACGTTTTTCGGTCCGACGAGTGACGTCACTCGCAGTACTGAAAACTCCTTAGTAAACTTAAATAACTGGCGATTAAAAAAAAAAATATTTTCAATGTCAGAATTTGACATTTTGTTGTTGCCGTTTCTGATTCCAGCATAGAGTTAGAAAGAGAAGGCAGGTGATGTAATTTTTTTTAAATTAAGCAAAGGTTCCATGGTGTTCGTATGACTTTCTCGCGACTGCCTACTTTTGAATTTATAGATAACAGACCAAAAAAAAACATTTGTTTGTTAAAATTATGTAAAAAATATAAATAACGAAAAAAAAAACTTGACTTAACTAACATAACTAAGTTGACAACAAGTAAAATTGCTTCTATTTTCGTATCCTAATACTCTTAAATGTCAACAGTATTTAAAAAAAGAATCACTTTACTTTAAATAAACTAGGACGAGGATCTATGAGACAAAATTAAACAGACACCCTGTGCTGAGCGTCCGTAAGACAACACTCTTATTAAATTTTGTCGGGTTATAGTTCCGCGGGATGAGACATAAAACCTTTAACGAAAGTCCGCCACATATAGGGTTCTTCTTCCGTCTTCCTTCTTCAGTCCACATCTTTCTCTAATTTCAATCTTCCGTATTCTGTCATTCGGAGTCACACCATACCAGGAAGCTGGGAAACGTACTAAGTAAAGATAATAGATAATTTTGACAACATTTATTCTGAATTCATTCGTCTTCTGACAGATCAACTTTTATTGCGAAGAACAATAATAGTTTTTAAATAGAATTCAATATTTAGAACTTTTTGGATAATCTAAACAAAATGAAGAATTTCAGGTGCTTTTTTTTTTGGCGACGATTCATAAGATATAAATTAAAAACTATGTAAAGTTTCATGTTGTAGCTAGGTACACTTTAAAAGGAAATTACTATTTAGGACAAGATTATTGCCATCTTCATCTTATATTTCATTAGATTTTGGAAGAAGTTTTACGGCCAACTGCCAGCCTGCACGCCCACCTAGCGCAGTTTACCTTACGGAGATAGACTGTTAAGATTCAAATCAAAATTCATCAAAAATAAATGCGAAACGATCCAAAAAAAATATCATTGACCTACGAGTAAAATTCCGGAAATTAGTTCATTCCAAAAAAGGAAATCATACTTTTATACCTACGGAACCTTATCATAAAATGAGCGTTTGCTCTTACCATGTTTTTATTATTCTAGAGTCTGTACAGAGAGTAGGTTGGTGAATAAATTAAACAGACCCCGCTATCTTCAGGTTTTTCTTTATTATTAAATTCTGGTTCTAGAGAAGATTTTTTATAAAAAGTTTGTTATAGTATAAGAGATAAGAGGAATTTTGGTAACCATCAGCTGCAAGGCTTATTCAGTATTCATAGGGTGTAGAGCATCTCTGTGATGGGGATGGACCAGGTCTGCCTGCATAACTCCAGTCGGTTTAGGAGTTACAGCCGTTCAAAGGTCTAGTATGGTTGCTAAAAATTAATATGCATGAATATGCAGGTATTCTTGTAATATGCACTGTAGCTATGCGAACAGCACAAAAACTGGCATGGTCTATCAGTCGGTTTAGGAGATACAGCCGTTCAAAGGTCGGAACTTCGAATGTCTTTTATCTTCGAAAATCTTTTAAACCGACTGACAGAACCTGACAGTTTTTGTACCGTTCACAGAGCTACAGTGCATATTACAATAACATCCTATGATCAGATTTGCAGCTGATCGTTCATTTGATACAGACCTTTGAACGGCTGTAACTCCTAAACCGACTGGAGTTATGCAGGCAGACCTGGTCCATCCCCATCACAGAAGTGCGCTACACCCTATGAATACTGAATCAGCCTTGCAGCTGATGGTTACCAAAATTCCTCTTATCTCTTATACTATTATAGCTTCAAGTTAGTTCTGTCACTACAACGTGTTAATGAATTGACGCAAAACTAAAAGTAGTTTGTTTAGAATCGGAAGAAGAATCGAACTATAATGGTTTCAACGTAGGTAATTTTCTTCAAAATATTAAATAATTTGTTCGTAATATTTAAAATTTACTGAACTCGATCTCAACCCATCGCTCGGGCACTCTCACCCTACTTTCTACCAAAACAAGATTCTTAAAATGTATCCATTGCTGAAATGATAACAAATAATTTTTGCCTCAAAACTTAAAATGTGAATAACTTAAAATTTTAACTATCAAAATAATGAAAATATTGTTTCAATCTAATTATTATGTTATAAATCAGTTGGGATGTATGAGGTTTTGCGCTTATTCGTTAACACGTTGTATAAGGCTAAAAGGGTGTGGACCATTTTTTATTATGATCCATTACTGAAGCTTCAAAGCTCCAAATAGGTGTAATTAGGGTCTTAAACATGCACAAAAAAATTCATCAAAAGATCTTATATTCTAAAAAACCTTATCCACAAAAGATGCCGATTTTAACAACGTCCGTTTAATTCAAACCCAACAACATCCGTTTCCTCAATCATCATAATCACTAGATCATGAAAAACGACGTTCCATATTTCAATAAACTTACTTTTCACAAAAACAAGCACAAACACTGGCCACACAGAAAGTCTTTGCGAAAAAAAGTCACTTTTTAAATTTCAATTTTCGAACAGCATGCGCGCACGATGAATAACGACAGATCAATGTCAAGAGCTCTGCGCTGATTCGCTATTTAAATGATCTAGAATCAGTATATCAGTCAGTTGGAACAGCGATAATATGATCGCAATGATTTCGAAATCGCATTTCGCTAGGCTACTCTACGTGGTTTTGCTTGCGGATTTTTTTCGTAGATGGAATGGATGGGCAACATTTTGTGTTGATGCATAGAACGGGACCACAGTTTTTTTTAGAAATTGAATATCAGATCCCAATGCGTCAAAGTACCATTTAGTAACTCTGCACAGATTATTCTTAATCCCCATTCAAAATCGCCGAAAACGTCACAATGTTTTGCGTTTTTTTTCGAATCGCGATATGTCTAATCTGAACTTTAGCTCTTAGGTAAATTTCGGGGGGTTGAGATGGCGCCACATATTCTGGGGGCCCGTTCCTGGATTCCCATTGAGTGACGATTGATTCCCAACGCTCAAGGCATATTCAAACGATACTAATTTAATTGCGCGAGTTTCGTGTATGAACAGAAGCTTGATGCAATTTGAAATTTAACTACTTTACAATAAAGAATAAAATCGTACCGCGTGAATACACGCTCAGTGTAAATTCGGCAAACATGTCCAGCTCAGAATGACAACTTTACTTCGCTAATACTGTTTTATCAATCTGACTCGATTACTACCCAAAATTCAAACATTATACTTTTATAAAACGTTGCACACAGGTACCTGAACTAAGAAATTCACCCCTTTCTCATGGTCTGGTCATGGTCTTCAGAAATTTTGCTACCAACCGCTTTCTAAGTTGCAATTGTAGCAAAGATAACTGTTTATTATATAAATTTTAAGGTTTCAGGGTTGTCTCCTGGAAAGCAACAGTACTACGGCATCCCGGTACAGCCGAGCTACGTTGTGGAAGTTTGAGCTCGGCATTTCTCTCGGACCGGGAGAGTTTTGGCGAAGCGAGAAAGGCTGTGAACACAAAACCGTTTCCCCAGAGCCCATTAACATGCATTGAGGAGACCACTAGTGGGGGAGGAAACCGAGTATCTCTTTTTTCCAGGTTCCTCGGTTTCAAGATGGTACGTTCAAATTTATGACAGGGCATACCAATAATATGAAAGTTATGGATTAAATTCTTGGAGAAGACTTCTATGCTTCTCACCGATCTCCGCTACCCAATCCGCCGCGTAGTTCCAGTAATGCCCAATGCTGAGGTCCGTACACCTTATAGGTGTCCTTGGGCAGGTTGCTTAAGTTCTTTTACTGGTTTCAGTTGACCTACCAGGGTGCTTTGCCGTCACTAGTATGGCCCCTCATAGGCCGCAGTAATAAGCCGTAGCTGCTCCCTGACCAACACTGTTTTTGTCAGCATGGAAAAAACGTTGACTAATTATTGCAAGGTATTTCCCCTCTGCCACGGTATAAGCACAATTGATCTTCGAATTTAGAACGTTTGGGGTTCACACGAGACTACATTTCATGATTTTTAACATTCAAAATTAGAATCTAAAGTTATGGGGAATAAAATCCAAAGTTGCGGATTTCATGTTACCTCACCCCCCGCAAAAAGTGGCAGAAATGTTTGTTAGTAGAATTACACGCGTAACCAGTCCACATATAAATAGTCAAAGGGAAAAAACCTTCAATTCCATAGTGGCGACGGGCTCACTCCCCGTCACACTTGACAAAATTTCAGTACTACCTAATAGTAAAACGTGGATGCTCTGAATTTTTAGAATATCTCTGACCCTCGGGGAATATAGTCGTGAGCATATATGCTCAATATGCTATTCCTTAATAGTCTCTCTAATGTTAAGAAAACATTAGTTCATCATTTAATTGAACATTACATTAACTTTCGATGCATGATTAATTTACGTCAACAGACAAACAGACAAAAACTAGTTAGCATTAGCGGCGTAATATTATATTCCCAGTTTTCCCTTGCTATTGAATTTCACTTGCATTTTCCATCATAAGTATACTTACTCCGGTTTACCTTTGGGACGTAATGTTAATGCTCTGCAGTTCGTTGACTTCTCTGTGTTGTTTATTCTTTACAACGTCCCTTTCGGGGTGGTCGGAAACTTTTCTACAACGACCAACTTTTGTTATTGAAAGGTTAATTTTTAGCATGTACAGGATATTCGTCGCAAAGTTATAGTTGTTTATTATTTTATAAGTACAAAGTACGAAAATTGAATGGTTTTAACAGCCACGCAACTATAACTATACTTAGTTAATCCGAACATAGTAATATTCAAACTCCCCTTCAACATATAAACCCTGGAGGTGTCTGTTTGATAGGGACTATGCTAATACTCCACGTAATTTCTGTCATAAAAAATGCTTGAAGTTATTTTAGTAATTAAAAACTTGTATATAATTTACATTCGCAGGCAGAAAATAAAATTTTCATTGTCTCACTACGATTTTTCCGCTATCTTTTGTTGTTTTGAGAGACAACAATATATTATTATCCGTAGTTTTGATTGATATTCGATATCTTTTGTTTCGAAATTCGGTCACCATTGTTAAGTATCATCCTGTATGAGGATGTGGTTTCGTTTCGTGTGAGTCTTTTGTTTTCTCTATGAATAACTTTTTCCTACTTTTCTTTGTGACTATTTTTATAATAGAAAGGCAATTTTGTTTTGAACAAAATACATGCAGGGTCCAACTTAATATGCTGACAGTTTTTTAAGAGGATGATTTTATAGAGAAAATTATTCAGTGTGATGGTCTCATCACACTGAATAATTTTCTCTATGGGACCAACAACGAAATCACGAAAAAAAATCTGCTGTCCCATACATTTGGTTCAAGTGGGTTTTTAGTTTTGAATGGGAATGCAACATTTTTTTTCGCGATTTCGATTTTGGTCCCATAGAGAAAGTTGTTCAGTTTGATGGTCTGGTCATCCCCTTAAAAAACTGTCAGCATATTAAGAAGGACCCTAAAGTTCACGTCCCAAGGAACTAGAAACTAGGTATGTATACAGGGTGTAACAAAACACCCCAGTGATATATAAAGGATTGGTTAAGACTAACAAATGGAAAAATTTTAACAATGGAGACAAAGTCGAAAAAATAAGCTGTCTCGTACATTTGAGGGCAGTATGCACTACAGTTTTGTATGAAGCAGCAGATTTTTAGAATTCCGCAGTCAACAAAGAACCCTTGTAGTCAAAACTCAAACAAACTCAAAATGTTTTATTCAAAATAATATCACATGGATATCTTTCTCACGTCATTTTTGACTCTACTCGTATCACCGCGTCGGAAGGTGTTCCGTTGCAGAGAAGATGCGACCAAAACAAAATATACAAAGTGCATTTACAAATACAATATTGAATTGCATAGTGTAACATTGTCAAGACCAGACATTTTGGTCATTCATCTAATCATCGAGTGTATAGTAGCCTTTTTTACAGAGGAATTGCTTAAAAGAAGTTTATTCCAAAATCGCTAATGCGCGCTGCATACAAACGAAGTCTGGTTTTATTTTCAATACTAACCAATTCAAGTCAATGACATTTTACAGAAACAATCTAGAAACTGATATCTATGCTTGTATGTTGTCCGATTTTCGTTAAATTATACAGTTTCAATGCTAGGACTCGTTTAAGATTTATATGGAAATCTTTGAGACACAGTCACTTTAAAACTTTAAATTTAACGAAAATCTGACTTCATACAAGAATATACATATGTTTCTAGATTATTTCTACAAAATTTCATTGAATTTGATTGGTTAATATTGAAAATATAACCAGACTTCGTTTGTATGGAGCGCGCCAACAGTAATATACCCTGAACGTGGGACTTAAACTTTTTGTCAGGTAAGTTTAGAATATTCTCTAGTATCTTATTATAATAGCTAGCGTAAACATGTAAATATAGATTCGCCATGTCCATATTGCCTATAATTTAGAACACTCTCATTTCCTCATCTTACTACAGTCATCATCTTTTAACTTACACCGACAACTTTATACGACTGGTACTGAATAACAATTTTGGAAAATTATACAGCTTTCTATTAAATTTTCTATAATCGGATATTCGTTACGAATGAAAACAATGTAGCTGAATCCAAAATTTACAGAACATAAATATTTCGTTATCCCTTATTAAAACACCTCTTGCAACTGGATACTGAAACAGAATGCTAATTTTCATAGGGGTTTATTCGTAGACGACGAACCAAACAGACTTTTAATGTAAGTTGATAAAATGGCCCCAGAATGGTAGAGGGAAGTAAAGTGGTCAACTTGCTGTCAGAAAAATGTTTAATCTCAAGAGGCCTTTGGATAGTCCTTGCAGCGCGCCCGAGCGTACACGAAATGGATTCTAATTTCTGTGCCTGTAGTTTGTCAGATCTTAGTGTACATGGTCCTTCTTAATATGCTGACACTTTTTTAATGAGCAGACCGTCAAACTGAACAACTTTCTCTATGGGACCAATATCTAAATCGCGAAAAAAATATCTGCTGCTTCAAAAAATCACTACAGCAGTATCCGCGACCATGACAGCTACGGTGGCTATGACCGGTGACTGGTTTGCGCAGAGCCTTAAGGGTTGAGCCTCATCTGGCAGCTCGGAATCGCATTTTTTCACGCTCTATCCTTTTCTGTCGCTCAACGATCGTCATTTTCTAGAGCGAGAAAGATAGCAGGAATGCGATCACCAGCTTCAGCAGTGCAGCGACCTTTTTCGCTCTAGCCAATGACGTGCCTGAGCGACAGAAAAGGATAGAGCGTCAAAAAATGCGATTCCGTGCTGCTAGACGAGATTCAACCCTTAGGCGTTTGGAGAATTACGCACGCCTCCACGACGCTATCCTACATACTAAATGTAAGATTTATATTGTGTTACTTAGATTATCCGCCACCGCCACACGTCTCTTCTGTATAAACCGTGGCTTAGGTACACAATTAGCATATTTTAAGGATTTACGTTGAAATATAAATTAGCTGACTGCCTGTTTGTGGCTAGCTAGAATAAAGGCGCGTGCATAATCCCATTCAAAGTAGTCAAGATCTTTGCTACAACTGTCAATTAATTCCAGTATGCATTCTTAGCAAGTATTTTGTACACGGAGAAAAAAATGCTACATATACGTAGCCCATCGCAGCTTGTACGTAGTCCATCGCAGCTTATACGTAGCCCGTCGCAGCTTACGTACCGCGTAGCTTACGACGCGATATTGATTACGAGTGTTGCATCATGTAGAGATCATCATCATCATAAAGAGATTTTACGATGCATCAGTATTTAAGATGTCATGTAATGAATAACGAGACAACTTAAATACCTACTGATGCATCGTAATGCGTCGTAAGCTACGTGGTACGTAAGCTGCGACGGGCTACGTATACGTAGCATTTTTTATCAGTGTAACATATTGAGGTGTTCGAGATGGGATGACGTGGCCTTTTGCTCACAAAAATACTGGATAAGACACCTTATTCCTTACTTTAAAAAACACAGCGAAAGAAATTTTATTCAAAACTGTTCCTGTAGTAACTAAATATTAATATGAATTGTGTTTGCAGTTATTATAATTTCAGTAAAATTATTCGAAGCACGCTTTCTTTATCATAACCTAAATAAAATTATTTATGTGGGTAGTTTAAGTGACTTTGAACTACTAATCCCTTGCCCTTGACCTTCGAAGTTTGGTTCAATTTGTGAGCGATGGCAACCATTAAAACACATAAAATGTTTAAAATTGTCTGTGTTTTTTTTTAAAGTCATACGGTACTAGAACTGTCATAAATATGCGATCGGTAAGTCAATAATCCTGTCTTGTCTACAAAGTGCCTTGAATTCCCAATACAGCATGACTCAGATCTTCAGATCTTTTTCATCACCTGTGCTAAACAATTATGTTTAGATTTGGTACCTAGTGTCTTTACACGGTTTTTTTTTCATTTTATATCCGGAACCAGTTACCAGCAGCGAAGCTATAGTTATATAAATTATGAAAGCTTTCAAACATATCGGCTAAATTTACCCAGTATCGTTCGCAGAAAAGAACCCGGTAACCGGAACGTATGAAAATGATTGTCGCAAAAGTTTGAAAGTTAAAAATTTCGTAGGTTGTTGAGCTAACTCCCGTCACTTGTACCACAAACAAAAATAAATCGATTTACCGTATTTTAATTGCTTTGTACGGATCAAAGAAACGTGGGTTAAAATCGTACTAATTCCCACAATTTCTTGAATTCACCTTAAAAGTATATAAATATATATTTTGGATCACTATTAAAATTTTCAGGGTGGGTTTTAAATTTTAAACTGAATAACTTGAACTAAGGAAGAATTTTAATCACGATAAAATTTGTTGTTTCATGGATTTAGGTCGACTTCAAAACGGAATTTCAAATATACGCTATAAACTAGGTACATTTTTTTTTTCGCGATTTCAATGTTGGTCCCATGATCAAATTAATGGTCTGAATTAAAGGCCAAAGTTAATGCACATCCTCAGGAACACGGTGTATATAAATATTTTTGACTTCAACAATAATACCTAAGATGCGATCGTAATAGACATCAATTGATTATTTCTTATAAGTTCTTTTCAATTAGATAATAGACTTGTTATATGGAACAGCTAATGATATCGCGATTTCAATGCTGTCCCTATACAA
Organism: Agonopterix alstromeriana; assembly: GCA_963924505.1. Classification (NCBI taxonomy): domain Eukaryota; kingdom Metazoa; phylum Arthropoda; class Insecta; order Lepidoptera; family Depressariidae; genus Agonopterix; species Agonopterix alstromeriana. The sequence goes on from OZ004682.1 coordinate 8,906,046, forward strand.
GGTGTTAGGGTATACAGTTGCATTACTTTAAGGGGTATTGCACCCATTGAAGATCTTTCCTTAAGAAAAATATAGGAAATTCCCAAAAAAACTACTTTTCATACAAACGTTCGATTACTTAGCTGATGGCATTTAGTATGGAAAGTCCTTTTTTTTGCGAATTTCTTTCAGGTTTCTTAGGGAAAGTTGTTTAGTATCATAGGTACTATCACCCGTTAAAATAATGCAACTGTTTACCCTAACACCCTGTAGAGTTCTTCAGTGTGATCTTCTGGAACTGGACTTCAAACATGTCAATGGTGTTTTAATAATTGTCTCCAATTTAAATCATATAACAGTTACATGCCTAAACTGGGCTGCAATCGCAGGAAATATTCGGTGATTGAACCGTGACTGGACTACGTACGAACCATAACTTTTGACACATTTGGTATTGCGCTAATCGCGGTACAGCTCATGGCAGCCGTTATAGCCGTTTTGACAGATCGCTCAGACGTTAAAGGCTGTCAGTTACATAGAGTTTAGCGCGATGCGAATTTCAGTACAGTTGAATAGTAATTGGATTGCAATGTGAACTGAAATTGGATAAGAATAGAATTTCGATGTTTTAACTTAGCGCAATCGGGCTCCAGTACTTTACATGGGCTACTCTCCGCTGACGACGCCAGTCGCTCATTTGGTTGCCGGCGCACACCGGTTATGAGAAAAAGTGGACTTAGGAATTTTGAACCTTTTTTGGCTACCATCCTATACAGTTTATCATTTTCTGCAACGTTTGTATGACACACTTCTCTCAAAAAAGCTACAGTTTCAAATATATTAGAACTTAAATGATTTTTTTGTATGAAACGTAAACTACTTATTACATTTCAGAAAAATGGGTTTATTTGGGACGCTTTGGGTAAAGAGGTCCACTATTCCACTATTTTACAGTATTTCATAAGATAATTACCAACACATGCGAAAACTTATCATTTAAAATTGAAATTGTGACACATTAATTGTTATATGATTCTTCGCCCCATATCATGAGAACCGGGACGAGTTGGGATTTAGTTCTTATTGTGATAGATTCTGGAAAAGTACGTCTATAAACTACTTTAAGAAAGAGGCATCTCAAATGAATCAGTTTTTCTGAAATGTAATAAATAGTTAACGTTTAATACAAAACAATCCTATAAGTTGTAATATCTTTGAAACTGTAGATTTTTTGAAAGTGTGTCATACAAACGTTGTAGGAAATGATAAACTGCATAGGATGCCAGCCAAAAAAAGGTTCAAAATCCCTAAGTCCACTTTTTATCCATTTGAAAACAGTGTGCGGCGCTGGTTATCCATATAGCTAGCTTGCCAAGTTAGCTGGCGGCAGCGCCCCGGTTGCCAAGTTAGGTGTCGTCGGCGCCGGTTGCCGAGATACCTGCCGACGCCAACAGCCAAGTTCGCTCCCGGCGGTTTATAGGTAGTTACAGGCCTAAACTACTTAACAAGGGCTACTCTTCGCTGACGGCGCCAGACACTAATTTGCTTTCCGACGCTGGTTATCCATATCAGTGCCGGTGCTGCTTGCCAAGCTAGCTGCCGGCAGCACCCTGGTTGCCGAGTTAGGTGCAGGGGTCGCCGGTTGCCGAGATTACTGCTAGCGCCGACAGCCAAGTTGGCTGCTTACAGGCCTAAACTACTTTATAAGGGCCACTCTCCGCTGACAGCGCTAGTCGCTCATTTGGTTGCCGACGCTGGTTTTGCATATCAGTGCCGGCGCTGCTTGCCAAGCTAAATGCTGGCAGCACCCCGGTTGCCGAATTAAGTGCCGGCGGCGCGGGTTACCGAGCTAGCTGCCAGCGCCAACAGCCAAGCCAAGCCAGCGCTTATTACCGGTTTAAACTGTAGAGTGGGGTTTCTACACATACCGGGATTAGTCTAGCGATTCCTGCTAATACGAACCCCGTTATTTTTTTTACAGTCAGATTGGTTTTTTTGAATGCTGAGAGATCGCGTTTGTAGTTGTAATAACATGAGTACGTTTTTTTTCGTTTTGTTCTCGTTATATTTCTGACTCCTGGAGCTTCTAGATAAACATTTAACACCTATAGTGTGCATTTTCAACAAAAAAAATATTGTCACCACGGCGTAGAGCCGCCGCGCCGCCGCCGGCAAATTTCAGGTCGGCGTCCACCTCTGGGTGAGAGTGCCCGAGCGGTGGGTTGAGATCGAGTTCAGTAAATTTTTAATTTTACAAACAAATTATTTAATATTTTGATAAAATTGAAAAGTTGAAAACATGATAATTCGATTCTGCTCTCGAGTCTAAACAAACTACTTTCGTTTTGCGTTAATTCATTAACACGTTGTATAATGTAACTATGTACACGTTTTCTGTAACTGACTATACGTACGAACGATGTGTGCTGGCTGTGTACACTAACGGTTTTCATCCGTCCATGTGTAGTATAAGGTAAGTCTAGTAAAGTCACAGAATAGGTAATAGTAGTAACGAGCCGTGAACCCCCGCGACATCCCGCGCGTCTCAAAACACCCGCGTACACGCACAAGCTGCGACCCGCCCCCGCGCGCCGCACGCATTCCCCTCGCATCACCCGCGGTTTTTATTTATGAAATAGACAATGTTCCGTAATGTTTTCTTAAGTTGCGATTACAAGGTAGATATAATTCGACTTATAAATATGATAGAAGCAATAATACAGACTACGTAAATTTTGCCCGAAGTAGAATTTCGAAAAAAGTATTTTTTTAGGGTTCCGTAGGTCGCAACCGGTTGCGAACTTAAAACTAAATGTCGAAGGCTAATACAAGTTGTCAAAGAGTTCGCAACTAGTACCACAAATTATGCCTAGGAGTTAAAGACGAAAAATCTGTTTTACAAGTTTAGGTAGGTTCCGTATGTCGCAACCGCTCCAAATTTCCTGAGAAGGTAGGTACTGGTTCTCTAAATAAATGGTATAATCGCAACTAGTACCACAATTTTTGTTTTGGAGTTATTAAATAATTAAGGTTTTTCCCAATTTTCACCATTTTCCGTAATTCCAAATCGGTTGCAAATTTAAGGTAATCATATCCATACATAACTCTGTTGATGGGGAAATTATCATTAGTGGCACAATTTATGTGAAATGATGCTTTATTTTGTGCTAATTCTACTGCACTACATGTAAATTATCCCTGATAATATCACCTGTGAAAAATTTACTCGAAATATCCACTACTACTTGATCAAAGTAAAGATATTGACTATCCGAATCTAAATAAGATAAAACAACTGCGTTCCAAGAAAATCATTCAAGTAGGAAGTAAACAAATAAAATCTAAATATAAAACAGTAACGCAGTATAAACTACATACTTTATGGGTATTTTATTTGAATGGAAACCAGTCTAAAGTGTTCAGGTAAACAGTTGTGTCCGTTTTTCTTTGAATTCTATTATTATAATACTCAAGGTTTTTTTCGGTGGAGTATATTAATACTTTACATGTGGTTAAAGATCTGGTTGATATTTTTGTAAAAGTCTAATGACCTGACCATCATAGTTATAAAAACTTCTAACGTAAATGATCATAGTTTAAATAACTACGAAGCACATGATAACTACAGAACCAATTTTGATGCCGAAAGCTTAGTATAAGTATATCGATAATATTTTGTATCGCCCCGATATTAGTATATTGCTTACGACTATATTCCGAAATTATGTCATATTCGAATACAGGGTCCTTCTTTTTTAAGGGGTGTGATCAGACCATTAAACTTAACAACTTACTCTATGGGACCAATATTTGGCTCGAGTAGGTTTGCAGTTATGTTTGGAACCGCTGCGATTTCGATGTTGGTGTCGTAGAGAAAGTTGTTCAGTTTGACGGTCAGATCATCCCCTTAAAAAGTGTCTGCATATTAAAAAGGACTGAATACACATTTAAAAAGCTGTGTCAAAATTGTGTCCAGTGTTATATGCAGTGAGACCACTAGACACTGTTCCGTGACTGACTTTTCTGTCTGCTGACAATGCACAGCCTAAACCACAGAAGAGAACCGCCGATGAATTAATTTGTCATGGCGTTGAGACCACGGGGGTTTGGGATGCCGAGGCTAAGAGCTTCGTTGCGGAGATTGGCCGTCGACTGAAGGAGCGAAATTGTGACCCCAGTTCTGGGCCGTTTCTGGTGCAGAGTCTAGCCGTAGCTATTCAGCGTGGCAACGCTGCTAGCATTATGGAGTGCGATTTTTGAAAATCACACGCTCTAATCAGCGGTATAAAATGTCAATATTACTATGGAAATTGCACGTTATTCGACCACGATTTTGAACGTGTTATTTTCAAAAATCGCGCTCATGGGCTCTTTTGCACCGGAATCGACTAGGGGCGGGCTTATTTGACTAATCTATTTGACGATTCCACTTCCTGTATTTCATTGTTTTGACGAAGCATGTTGCTGATATATGTTTGTTAATGTATTCTTGTTTCACGACGCTTGCTTAGGTGTGAATGTGGTGTTACTCTTCAGACGTATCGTGCTCTTGGCCCATCTCGTATCGTGCTCTTCCTGCCCGGACACCTGCACGCGAACGGAGCTTATGAACGCTGCCGAAAATGCTATCCGTGTGGCGAAATTTTGGACTGGAAAGATTTAGAATGACATGTCATCGACTCGATAGAAGAAGACGACGCTTGTGTGGACTGATTTTAATTTATATTTTACAGTGGATAAAGGGATACACTGAGAAAGGATTTTTTGAATAAAATTCCTAAGAGGGGTGAAAAAATGGGGTGGGAGTCGCGTTCAAAACCGTCCATACGAATGTACTTATTGATACGAGTTGATCGGTATCAAATCGTTACCTTCTGCATCGATGATGAGGCTACTCGCCACCGGACTGCCACGACCTAGACTTTTGAATATGTTTCTAAATCTTTTGAATCTTTTTTATATTATTTCTAAGTTAATGGCATTCTGCTTATAGCAATATTGCCAGTTTCAATCAAGTATTGATTTGACGAAAACGCACTAGAGCTATACAAAATAGCGGAGCCACGTGCAGGCCTAAGAGAAGCCAATACGCGCGACCGTCCTCCGCCAGACTTGCAGCACGATTTGTTGAATCAATTAATTGTTTTTAATGCCTGCCCAAACGTTACAGATCTGACTACAAAAAAAAAACTATAAAGCTAAAAATAATCGTCTATACGGAACAATGTTATTGCGTATCACACAGCCGGTGTTGTTTTCAACAGCTTCGATAGAAGTAAAACGGTTTCGATACTAAACAGTTTCTGCATTTTCGTATAGTGTTACCCAATTTAGTTGCAAACAAAACCTATTGGTATCAATTTGATATTTTAACCAAATACGTTGCCTGGTGTTCAATTTTATAGTAACACTAGAGTTAACTTTCCGCGTCCGCACAAATTTTAAGTTCCATACAAATAGGTATCAATTGAAATTAGCAGTCAGTTCGAACTTTGGTTCAATCATTAATTTTACTCAGTATTTATGGTTCTAATCCCATTAGAGACAGTACGGCGGTCCACACTTCGCTCTGACACACAATTGCGTGATCCCTTAAACTTATGTTATTTTCAAAAACCTGTAAAATCTTCTATTTCTTCCAACGTGACCTAAAGTCATCATCATCTCAGCCGATGGAAGTCCACTGCTGGACATAGGCCTCGCCCAAGGATCGCCATAACGACCGGTCCTGCGTTGCCCTCCTCCAACAGGTTCCCGCCGCCTTCACCAGGTCGTCAGTCGACCTTGGGGGGCCTACCCATGCTGCGCTTTCCGGTACGTGGTCGCCACTGGAAAACCTTTCGGCCCCAACGGCCGTCGGTTCTGCGAGCAATGTGCCCAGCCCACTGGCACTTTAGTTTAGAAATTGTTTGGGCTATGTCAGCTACTCTGGTTCTTCTGCGGATCTCTTCATTTCTGATTCGATCTCGTAGGGGCCGAAAGTAATATTACGAAATTGTGTTTTAACTACGCACCCTTTTCATTTAGTTTAACCATCAACGTCCAGTCTACCTTATAATTAAATTATTCCTTAGGGTGCTTTGTCGAGTCGTCCGTGCGGAGGACTAAAAAGACCCTTGAATCAATAAATAAGATACTGTTATAAAATGTGAAAGTACATAATTATCCTTGACTTAAACTTAAACATGTACCTACATTATTTATTTATCTCTTATAATAAACTCACTATTTCTCTTCAGTTTAATTAGAAACATGCAATCTGCAAACTTAGGTACAATTCGGTATGTCAAGATTTTATAGCGGGCTACTACGGGCTGCTAACAATATTTTATATTTTAGAGATATGAAAAATGAAAGGATTACAGATGTTTTACTAATAAAATAATGTGAAGATCAAACGTGTGACGACACCTGAAGGCCTGTAAACTCCTTGGTAAACTTAACGCCATTAAGAGAAAAAAAAATACAAAGTCAGAATTTGACACATGATGTTGCCGTTTCTATTTCCAGCAGAGATTTAAAAAGAGACGACAGGTGATTTTTATTTTTTTAATATTTCAGCAAAGGTTTTCTCCGTGGGGTTCGAATGCTTTTCTCGCGACCATTTTTGCATTTTATTTTTCATTTTTTCTATTGTAGGTCAAATTCTAGTATAATCAGGATGCAAGGATATAGACGTGTAGGAATCATGTGGCGATGGCTAAGTACGGACACATAATAAGTAATACGAACTGCCTACCCCTGTGGGTATATTGTATACCAGCGTGAGTATATTGTAATACATATACCTATATACAACGTGTTAATGAATAAGCGCAAAACCTCATACACCCCAACTGATTAATAGCAAAATAAATAGATTGAAACAATAATTTCATAATTTTTATTATTAAAATTTTAAGTTATTCGCATTTTAAGTTTTGAGGCAAAAATGTTTTTTATCATTTCAGCAATGAATGAAAGCGCTAACGTGCTCATGGATACATTTTAAGAATCTTGTTTCGGTATAAGTAGCGTGTGAGTGCCCGAGCGGTGGGTTCAGAACGAGTTCAGTAAATTTTAAATTTTACATACTAATTATTTAATATTTTGAAAAAAATTACCTATGTTGAAACCATGATAATTCGATTCTGCTCTCGATTCTAAACAAACTACTTTCTAGTTTTGCGTTAATTCATTAACACGTTGTATATGTATTACAATGCTTTTGTTAGTGAATATTCTGCAGTGTTATGTGGAATTTCATTTTTTCTCTGGTAATTGAGTTTGGATGTGTCGTAAATTTCTTTTTACCCGACTGCGCCAAAAGGAGAGTTTTTCGATTGTATGTAATGTATGTATGGATATATGTATGTATGTATGTATGTATGTATATGTGTATACAACGTGTTAATGAATAAGCGCAAAACCTCATACACCATAAATTATTTATAACAAAATAATTAGATTGAAACAATAATTTCATTATTTTGATAGTTAACATTTTAAGTTTCGAGGCTAAAATGATGAAATGAAATGAAAAAATGCTTTTTTGCCAATAACTACATAAAAAGAACATAAAAATTGAACATAATGATTTGTTATCATTTTAGCAATGAATGAAGGCGCTAACGTGCTCATGGATACTTTTTATTAAGAATCTTGTTTTGCCAGTAAGTAGGGTGAGAGTGCCCGAGCGGTGGGTTGAGATCGAGTTCAGTAAATTTTAAAGTTTACAAACAAATTATTTAATATTTTGAAAAAAATTGCTTATGTTGAAACCATGATAATTCAATTCTGCTCTCGATTCTAACTTCTACGTTCTAGTTTTGCGTTATTTCATTAACACGTTGTGTATGTAAGTATGTTTGTATGTATATTTCTTTGTCACGTCCTACAGCCTAAATCGTGATGGTCCAGTGGCGAGTAACCTTGCCTGCCGCGCAGGAGGCGATGGTTCGATCCCTGTCCAGGCCGACTCGTAACAATGAATTTTTCGGAATTTATGTACAATTTATAACACCATGGCTTGGTGATGGAAAACATCGTGAAGAAACCATGCATGCTTCAATTTCGAGGCATGTATTGTACCCACATCATAAAGACTGTATTCCCTTAGTTGGTTTAGGTTACTTTAAAAATAAAACATACGGTAAGTTTAATTTTTTCGTGATTTAATTCAAATTTTCAGCATTTTTCTCGTTTGTAGACACGCCAGTCTGAAAGGAAAAATATAATGATCATTATTGGGGCCCGCGGTACAGCCTAATTCGCAGAATTCCCAAAATATCGTAATGAAAACAAGAACCAAATTAACGTGTACAAACAGATAGTGGTAGAATCAGGCCACAGAATAGGTAGGTATACAGGGAGTATGGAAGTTGATTTTTTTTCGCGTTTCCTGAGGTAGGCTCCATAGTGAAAGTTGTTCAGTTTAATGGTCTGAATTCACCGTTTCAGTCTGCGGAGGGCTATCCCTTACACCCTATACAACGTGTTAATAAATTGTTAACGAATTGATTCAAAACTATAAAGTAGTTTGTTTGGAATCGGAGCAGGATCAGAATTATCATGTTTTGGACATAAGTATTTTTTTTTTCAAAATAATTTATTTGTAAAATTTACTGAATTTGATCACACCCCACCACACGGGCAGACTCACCCTACTTACTACCAAAATAAGATTCCTAAAATGTATCCAAGAGCACGCTAGCGCTTTCATTAATTGCTGAAATGATTACAAATAATTTTTGCCTGACAATTTTAGATGCGAATAACTTTAAATTTTAAATTTCAAAATAATGAAATTATTGTTGCAATCTAATTATTTTGTTATAAATCAGTTGGGGTGTATGAGGTTTTGCGCTTATTCATTAACACGTTGTATAGCTTAGGCCGAGTTATCTGACACGGGTGAAAGAAAAAGTTGATGTCATTGTCATGTCGTATCAGGAACTCTCGGCAAAAGCGGAAAGTGACCGGAATGGGCTAATACTTCACCGACAAGACCATAGCTCCTAAATAAGACGATGACTTATAAATCAAAACAATAGTTTTGAAGGTCACATTAAAAGTTAGAAAAAGAAACAAGATAAAAACTGACTTCAGTTCCGAAATTCTAAATTATTATAATAAATGTTGTCATCTTCCAACAACAACCTTGCCTGCCGTGCAGGAGGCGATGGTTCGATCCCCCTCCACACCGAGGAGTTTTTCGGAATTTATGTACGATTTGTAACACCACTGGCTTTTCGGTGAAGGAAAACATCGTGCGACGGGCTCACCCCCCATCACACTGGACAGAGTTTCGGTACTACTGGTGAAACATGGATGTTCTGAGGTTTCAGAATATCTCTGACTACCCCCTCGGGGAATATAGTCGTGAGCGTATGCATGCATGCATGCATACGTGCATCTTCCAAATTGTTCTTTTCTAACTCTAGAGTTAATCATGATTGCAATACCATGTGATTTTTTAATGTTGTGTATACCTTTAATTGGCCTATGTATTAGCGACTAGATTTATATGAAAATTTTATTTGAAATACGAAATACGTTATGCTGTTGGTGTACCTATCAAATAAATAAATAATAGAAAAAATCTGCTTTCTCATAAAAACATCGTCTGGAAGATTTCAGGATGGAATGAAGTTGGTAATTTTAGAGAACAACAATTTAAGGCATTAAACTAAACAGAAGCATATTTATGGAGGAAACTTACTATGAATAATGGAATAAACTTAGGGAAAGGAAAAAGTTATACGCAGACTTTGGGCCGCTGTAAATATTGTGGATTAGTTGGTGTTTAGAATTTATAAATCTACCTATACTTCATTTTAAATAAGGACGAAAAGATTTTCCGATTCCTATATAGCCTTCTGGCCAATTCTGATTTGCAAATATAATTTATTTATCGTTTGGACGTTACTAAAGCTGTTCTAAGAATAAGCGAGAGGAAGTGTTTCAAATCTCTGTTTCTGTAATGAGTATAGAGTGACAATGAAATTGTTGGCTTCCTTTTAAACTAAGCCCCTTTCATCAAAGGAAAAGTCAAAGTCCTACCCAGCGCTCATGATCCAACATCATCATCATCATCAGCCTATACAAGGTGTTACAAAAATACAAATAAAAATTTAAGGTTTAGACCATCAACGTGAACAACTATCACTATGGGACCAATATCGAAATCGCGAAAAAAAATCTGACCTTCCATACTAAACTACAAATCTACTCGAGCTAAATGTATGAGACAGCAGTTTTTTTTTTCGCGTTTTCGATGCTGGTCCCATAGTGAAAGTTTTTCAGTTTGATGGTCTAAACAACCCTCTTAAATGTTTATTTTTGTAACACCTTTTATAGGCTGATGGTGATGATGTTTGAACATTGGTCGCGCTATAGATCATGATAGCTGGGAGACAGTGGCAGGACTTTGACTTTGCCTTTGATGAAAGAAGCTTAGTTTAAAAGGAAGCCAACGATTTCAATTTCACTCTATACTCATTACAGAAACATACTCAGATACAGAAACATACAGAAACAACTCATGGGCGATAGACCACCATGCGTGCCTAATGCGGATAGGTAGACTTCACATACGCAACCGAATTTCTTCTTCAAAGTATGCAGATCACGATGTTCAATATTATCGCTAAAATTAATGTTTTACTTTGTATGTGTAGATAACTTTCTAAAATCATTACAAGGCATTTTGATGACCCCTGTTTTCGAATACTACTTCTGAAAGTAGTTTAGTGGTAGCGTCTCCCTTTCATCAAACGTGCCCCTTTTATTAAATTTTCAGTTACGCTGAGCGAAACGGAAATTGAATCTGTGATAACAAACTATCTAAAATAGATTTTACGAAGGATGGAACTTTGATTGAATTATAAAGCGGAAAATAGATGACGAGCCTATAGCGTATCGACCGCTTAAATTAAGCCCCCATCGCCTAATTGACTTAGTCGCAATCCGAGCGGCATTGCGTAATTGAGACACTTTTTTTGGTTTAGGCGGAATAGGTATCACAATGCCTTCCGGTGCTTTAACTCGTTTTACAAATCATACAAAAAGAAATAAAAACTAATCACACGGCATTACTTTTCAGTCGTAGTAAGTACCTACATGAAAAGTAAATCCATTGTTCGAGTACGTAATGTAGGGAACGTGGCCTACCGGTGTTTTATTCGGCTCCGCTGGAGAGGTTTTAGTGCCCTGTAGTTTTTCTGTTGGCAGGAGTGGTTCGATGTAAAGGAAAGTCTTGTTTGCAGCAGTGGAGGTTTATTTTAGTGATTTTTACACCAGAGCTAGTTACGCGCACAAGCACCGAACCAATATGGAAGACGGAAACGGAAATACAACTTTTTTAATTACTACATTTTATGTTGGTGTTGCCAACACGTAATGCTCAGAACTCACCTATCTTCCGCTGTTTTAATTAAATCAAAGGGATGGAATGGTGTGAGTGATCTTTTCGAGTATATTTATTTATTTACTAGTCACTTGGCCACTTTGTATTATACGTACACACCGCGACACATCAAGCTACGTAAAACCAAAATAAGCTGGCCGCGCGTAGGTAGGATAATGTATAACATCGCGCGGCCAGCTTATGATGGTTTTGCGTAGCTTGATGTGTCGCCGAGAGTACATGAAAAAAAAAATCGGTGTCCAGCCTTTTATTTTGTAGACGTTACCAAAAAATTTGTTACCTACTAAAATAAAAGGATTATTACACATATATTTTAGTATACTTTACTAGATAGTTTGTTGTTATAAATATAATTCAAATAGATTTAACTAAAATCTTCTTACAACTACAAAAATTCTAGTAAAGTCTACTATATTAAAATTTTTTCCCGTTTAGATATGTAAACATACAAAACCAGCCTCCCTAAACAAAGTGACATTCTATTGGCGTTGACGCTAGTAGAAAATGACAGAATGTATGGATTTGACATTAGCGATCGAAACATTTTGACGTTTGGTTTCATCACCATACGTCAAGTCCATACATTTTTATGTTTTCTACTGTCGTTAACGCTAATCGAAAGATACTTTGTCTAGGGACTCAGGATAAAATTAGATACATTTCAAAGTCTCGGATAAGAAAGCAATTCTCATAATCATTGTAATAAATGAAGCAAACCATTTCAGTTTTATCACAGAGCTCGGGAGCAAACGATAAAAATGAACAGTTTCTGTAAAGAAGTCTAAATAAATGGTTTTGCACTTTACCCTGTCTAGACCAAGACCATAATGGTTTAGGGATCTTTTTATCCAGGATTAGGGATTTGGGGATGACTGTTTAATAATTCCGTCTCTGACGTAACTTATCTCCGGATTTTATTAAATTAATGTGTCTTCTCTAGTCTTCTTCTTATTATATGATGTAACAAAAACGCTAGTAATATTTAAAGAGGTGGTTTAGAACATTAGCCTAAACATATTTCAATATGGAGCCAACATCGAGAATTAAATTAAAAGATCTGCTGTCCCAGTACAGGGTCCGTCTTAATATGATGACACTTTTTTAGGGGGATGATCGGACCATCAAACTGGACAACTTTCTCTATTGGACCTACATCGAAATCGCGGAAAAAAAAACAGTTTTTTTTTCGCGATTTCGATGTTGGTGCCATAGAGAAAGTTGTTCAGTTTGACGTTCTGATCATCCCCTTAAAAATTGTCAGCCTATATATTATTTGAGTCGTGACGTTACTGCAGTTTTGTTTTTATAAACAACCGATTTTCTTTCCTAATTTCGAAGTTGACTCCGTGGTGAAAATGGTTCAGTTTTAGGCCCTAAACCATCTTTTACAATATTACTAGGGTGGTTTTGTTACACCCTGTATACCTTACTAGGTGATTTGATAAAAAAATATAATTATAATTTATCTTAATAATTCAATAATAATAGTTGTGAATAGAACATTACTGAAAGATTTATTGTAACACCAATCAGCGCAAAGCGACGAAGCGATTAGCAACTTGCGTGCGTTAGAAGAGTACGGCAACATATTATAGCAGATGATTTGTGATGAGCTTCACGCGTCATGAAAAGGAGTGACAGCACGTCATGGCAGTGAGCGTGTTGACGCGGAATTTGAAGAGTCAGATTTGATTTGCAATAAATATAAGATTTTTACATATTTTACCATTTTTGTTATTGGTATGTTTATATATGCCTTAAATCTATATGATACATTAAAAATATTAAACTGTGCAAGTTTCTTATTGGGTAGTTAGAAACTTAACAACAACTACTAATCTTTCTTGAGGTGCAGCGCTGGTCAGTATAGTATATTTAGTGTTATGTGGATTGGATAGATTTGGATCAGAAGGTGGTCCAAACATTTACCCACATCTCAAATAAAGCTAGCTAATAATCTTCTACTTGCTATGCCTTCCCACACCTCTTCCTTCCACGACAAGTCCTTTTCTGTTCAGTCCGTTCGTCTATGGAATGAACTACCACTTTCTGTTAGACATCCTTATCTATCTTTAAAAAACTTCTGAAAAACTATTATCTTTCGCTTTGACAATCTTCGCTTAAGTTTGGTACCTACATTTTGAAAAGTTTTACTTACTACTTTTTTATTTATTTTATAAGGTACCTAATTCTACAATTATTTTGCTATATTGAGTATGTATGTATTTATACTTTGTGTAAATTATAATATTATGTATCAATTAGTACACCGCCATAGCATTTATCTCATGTAAGAGTTCTTTCATCCACTGGTTGTCTGGAAGAAATCACTTTTAGTGATAAGGCCGCCTTTTGTACCCTGCTTGTTCGTGTATATTGTTTTATGTTTTTTGTGTATTTTGGTGTGCAAATAAAGAATATTTATTTTATCATATCTTATCTAAATTAAAACACTTACTTCTCCAAGAATTGCAATTCTCATATTGCATCTCGCAGTAGTTAGAGAAGTCCCTGAAGTCACCGTTGTAGGATCGTGCGCAGATTAACTGGCTTCTGTTTGAAACGAATAGTTACATGCATTAGTCAAATTAAGAAAATTTTATACAGGGTGCAATAAAAGGAAATTTAAAGTGGCCATCAAACTGAACTTTCGACTTAGTAAGGTCAACACATCTTTTATGGGGCACTGTATACGTTATTATAATAAGATACCAGAGAATATTCTAAACTTGACATACAAAAAGTTTAAGAGAAGTTTATTCCGAATGCGTAAATGAGCGCTGCATACAAACGAAGTCTGGTGATATTTTCAATACTAAACAATTAAACTCAATGTAATTTTGCAGAAATAATCTAGAAACAAATCTATATGCTTGTATCGTGTCCGATTTTTGTAAAAATATACAGTTTCAATGCTAGGATTAATTTAAGATTTGTATGGAAATCTTTGAGGCACTGTAACTTTAAAACTGTACATTTTAAGGCAAATCTGGCTCGATACAAGCATAGAGATTTGTTTCTAGATTGTTTCTGCAAAACTTCATTGAGTTTTATTGGTTAGTATTGAAAATATCACCAGACTTCGTTTGTATGGAGCGCGCCAACAGTTAATATACCCTTAAGTCCCATGTTAAACAAGTCCTCTGTAAAAAAGGTTACTATAAACTCGATGATTATTTGAATGACCAAAAGGTCTGGTCTTGACAATGTTACACTATGTAGTTTAATATTGGATTTATGTAATTTTACTTTGTATATTTTGTTTTGTTTAAAAGAAGTGTGTTGTAGAGTTTCTGGCCGCATCTTCTCTACAACGAACTACAGATTCAAAAACATGACGGTAAAATGTTATCTATGTGATATTATTTTGAATAAACAATTTTGACTTTTGAACAGCTTTCACTATAGCGAAAAAATCGAGAAAAAATAAAAAAACAACATGCATTCAGTATGAGCACAAAGTGCTTTCGTAACATTATCAAAATAAAACTATGTTGATCACGACTAGGTATATGAATAATCCTAGGATTTAAGAGATATTAAAGGCATAGGCATATGCTCACGACTATATTCCCCGAGGGGGTAGTCAGAGATATTCTGAAACCACAGAACATCCACGTTTCACTAGTACCGAAACTCTGCCCAGTATGACGGGGAGTGAGCCCGTCGCCACTTGTAATGGACAGTAGGTGCAATACATGCCTCGAAATTGAAGCATGCAGGTTTCCTTCACCGAAAAGCGTGTTACAAATCGTACATAATTCCGAAAAAACTCATGGGTACGATTCGGCCTAAACGGAGATCGAACCTTCACATCCTGCGCGGCAGGCAAGGTTACTCGCCACTGGACCACCACTGCAGAGATATTATAAATATAGCATAAACGGACGAAGGACATCCAAATTTGACTAGTAGCATCTAAAATTCTAAACTCTGGCCAGCGTGATGGATAGTGAGCCGTCGCCACAATTCGGTATGTCAAGTTTTTATTTGTATCGATTTTATATTTTTTATGGTTAGTAGACATCATTTTAAGATTTTTTTTCTATTCGCCGTGTTTATCATTATCGATTTAATTTTTAATTAATTTGATTTCTAATCTCTAAACGCAAAAGTGGTCGCGAGAAAATCATTCGTACTCCATGGAGAAAAATCTGTTCTTAATTCTAAAAAAAATCACCTGCTTTCTCTTTCTTACTAGTTTTCGTACTGATGCTGGAAACAGAACGTAAAATTAGACGTAAAATTATTTAAAATATCTGTAAATTCTCTGACATAGAACATATTGTTACGGAGACAATTATTTGGAAATGGTTTTCGATTCAGCCCTCCAAAAAAAAATCTTGACATACCGAATTCAATGGACAGTGTGTACACTTCTCATTTCTGTAAAGTTTTGATATTTGATCAAAGTGAGATTGCTCTAGATAATGGGGAACAATCACGATCCAATCGCAGAGCCAGCTCGAATCGCAGCTGACTCCCAGTTCGTTTGCCAATATGTGTGGACGTGCTTCTCCTTCAATAGGTTTTATAAACGCAATAACAACGAATATCAGTGTCATAACATATAATTATGAATAGCATGTGCTAGCAATATTCCCCGAAGTCAGGTATAATCGTAAAAATACCATATTTAGAATATTTACATTTCACTAGCAATGCCTAAACTCTGCTCAATGGGTGTCATTGTATACTTATTCGAATTTAAGCATTTAAATGTTATTGTAATTGTTATATGCACACACTTTTTTAACGTGTAACATAGAAAATAAAAAGAAACGTATAAAAAATATTAATTTGGAATTGCGTAGGCATGTAGAATCAAAGGCAGCTAAGTATGCCATCTAGTGAAGTTTTGGTTGCAACTCATCATTTTAGCCTTGTTCGGAACATACGGCTAAGGCCCTTCAAATTTCGTTTAAAAATTGACTTTGGTCTCAAATACAATTAAGGGCACCCAAGACTAACAGGCATATTATCAGCTATTTTGCTCACTTTCACTACAACGTGTTAATGAATAAGCGCAAAACCTTATATACTCCAACTGATTTATAACAAAATAATTAGATTGAAACAATAATTTTTATTATTTTGAAAGTTAAAATTTAAATTTATTCGCATTTTATGTTTTCGGGCAAAAATGATTTGTTATCATTTCAGCAATGATTGAAAGCGCTAGCGTGCTCATGGATACATTTTAAGAATCTTGTTTTGGTAGTAAGTAGGGTGAGAGTGCCCGAGCGGTGGGTTGAGATCAAATTCAGTAAATTTTAAATTTTACTAATAAATTATTTAATATTTTGAAAAAAAAATACGTATGTTGAAACCATGATAATTCGATTCTGCTCTCGATTCTAAACAAACTACTTTCTAGTTTTGCGTTAATTCATTTTATATACACACACGTTTTATATACGTGAATAAAGCCTACGCGAGTATTTTAGACGAACGCCACAGATTTCTAAACTACTCAACATCGTTTTTTTGGTTCAGACATAATTAGCTGCTAAAATAGTCGGTCATTCGAATAAAATACTTACGCAGTCCAAAAATTGTATCGCATAGTTGTTCGCGTAGTTGATAACTTTCAATTTCTATGAAGAACAAACGACCAGTCCAATACCAATAAGCCAGTAGTAACCAACGTGCAGAAAACCGCAGTTTCCGGCTATCGGACACTGCTCATAAAATATCTAGTCTCTTTCGCGAGGGCGAGTGGTTTTGGTAATCAAACGTGCAAGACTAGAAATTGTCTTGCACGTTTTATTCCCAAAACTACATTTGAGCAAACTTTCTTTCAAATAGCCCTTTGGTCAAAAGTGATAGTTAATAGTCGACTAGTACCGTTATTTCCATACAAACGTATTCCTCTGTTTCCTCCGGAAATAATGACTCGAGAGCAAAAAATTGTTTTAACATACAATCTTATGTTACCTCTGCTACGTCCATATGTATGTGTATGTGTTAAATTTTTACATAAATTAAATACCGTAAGACCTTCGAAAACACCAAATTTTACCGCCCGTTTTCAGACATCGAGCAAACTTTGACGAATGTTAAACAAAAAAAAAGCAAAACATCAAGTCATTCTCATATTATTCCAAACTAAGGTCCTTAGTCAATTTCTCACTCATCGCGTCTCCTTTTTTCAGCAAAGTTTTGAATCTCCAAAACCATCTCCACCTCCAATCTTCAAATGCCATGCAATAAACTGCAGCTTCCCCCCCCCTTCTTCTGCAAACTTCTTTATGCAAAATGTACAATAGAAGAAGAGAAACAAAGCTGTAACCTCAAAATTTAAAATAAATTGCATTTTTAAAGGTTTTTTTGTCATTATCTTATATGGTAACAAATGAAACTGGGCTTGAAACTCGAAAATAAGTAGAATTTTAACTTACTTGTAAGACGTAGGGCACCTGTCTATGAAATTCTTGCATCCTTGGACGAAGAAATCAGTCGCCCAGAACAAGGTATCTTTCGGATAATGTATAATTGCTTTACGATACTTCTTCCTATTATTGGCGGTGGAGACGCTTGTTACCAATAGTACGGTGAGGCATGCTGGGGAGGGAGACTTAATTTTAATCTATTCTATTATATAATAGATAACATAGATATGGATTTTCTATATCTATATCCCGAAGCAGCGGAAGAAGTGGGCGGTTTGCGAGACCGCCCACGGCGGCGGCGTCGCGGCACAGAATAGGTAATAGTATACAAAATGTTAATGAATAAGCGCAAAACCTCATAAACCCCAACTGATTTATAACAAAATAATTAGATTGAAACAATAATTTCATTATTTTGATAGTTAACATTTGAAGTTTGACTAGAAAAATAATTTGTTATCATTTCAGCAATGAATGAAAGCGCTAACGTGCTCGTGGACACATTTAAAGAATCTTGTTTTGGTAGTAAGTAGGGTGAGTGTGCCCGTGCGGTGGGTTGACATTGAGTTCAGTAAGTTTTAAATTTAACAAACAAATAAGTAATATTTTGAAGAAAAAAAAACTTTTGTTGAAACCATGATAATTTGATTCTGCTCTCGAATACTTTCTAGTTTTGCGTTTATTCATTAACACTTTGTATAGTTTTACAAACTCGCGATCCGAGGAGCGTCGCACCCTTAACTCGACCTTCCCAGCTTTCTCACGAAAAATATTAAGTCACATAGCCACAGTTCTGACAACCGGCGAATTATAGTGCTAAATGTGTCGAGCTCGCTTCGCTCGCTCTAGGATAATTATTACACTGCATTCATGCACTATCTGATTTCTGGTCACAGGCGAAGCATAGAGTTAAAACATTTCGAGCCCGCTTCGCTCGCTCTAGATACTTTTATGTTTCAACCGACAGAGCTTAATGGTTTTATTTAACTTCACTCTGTATATTTTTATTTATGTATAATACAGAAATGTATGGTACAGAAAGGCTTCATATCGAGCACGCAGTTTTTTAATGCCAAACTTCTTAAAATATGAATTTCAATCAAAAACATCCTCCTGGGGCCTCGCAAACCTCATCTTCCCCACATATAATTTAGGTCTTGCGCCGCCTCTGTCCATATCTTTGCATATAATAAAATTGTAAATTAGGCATGGATGTACATTGAAGTTATTTGCAAAAATATTCATTGGTGGCGTTTAGGATATGTAATAGAATTCATAGAGACCATTTTTAGAATTTTTGTCTGTTTGTGCACGCATCACTTAAAACCTACTAAACCGCAAAAATATTGCTGGAACCTTTTTTTGATTTATTTATGTACTTTTTACCCACGGAACCCGATTTATTAATCGTCCTAACGTACGTTTGGTTTGGTTTGGTAAATATTTTAACAATACCTTTATCTAACGACAACTCGCTCGATGGGGTAGCTAAATCACTTTTTTACTTTCCCTTTTTTGACTTTTATGAATTATTATATTTAGGTTCCGCGTTTATTTGCTACACGTAATTGAGTGAAAAAAATTACCAATCATTACGAAAATTAGGACTTCTTTTACCGCTAAAGAAGTAAAAAAAAACATTTTCAGCATGTACGAATATAATAGTTAGGAACTAGACTTGCAAAAACAAGGCAGTCTCGATTTCGTCCAATTTTATCGATTTGCGGTTTGTAAAGCAAAGACTGCGACAAAAAATCAATTTAAAATTTCTATTGCTGTGATTGAACTATCTTATTACAGATAAACATTAATAGAAATGATTTTTATTTCTCTCTCTATTCATTCAACTATTTTCATGATTAATCTTAAATTATACAACGTGTTAATCAATAAGCGCAAAACCTTATACACCCCAACTGATTTATAACAAAATAATTCGAATGAAACAATAATTTCTTTATTTTGTTAGTTAACATTTAAAGTTATTCGTTTTGAGGCAAAAATGATTTGTTGTCATTTCAGCAATGAATGAAAGCGCTAACTTGCTCATGGATGTATTTTAAGAATCTTGTTTTTGGTAGTAAGTAGTGTGAGTGTATCTGTGCGGTAGGTTGACATCGAGTTCAGTAAATTTTAAATTTTACAAACAAATTATTTAATGTTTTAAAAAATTCCCTATGTTGAAACCATGTTAATTCGATTCTGCTCTCGATTCTGAACAAACTACTTTCTAGTTTTGCGTTAATTCATTAACACGTTGTATACGCGGATGATAAAATACTATAGTTTAGTGAAACAAAGCATAATATGGATCAATGTTGTCTGGAAATAAATAATTTTAGAATTTGAATTTTTGAATAATGATTTACTACAATATTCCCCAAGGGTAGCAGATTACACCATTTTGTCACATTTGTGTGACTACCTACGATACCCTAACCAATGTCTAAATGCGGTTTTTTGAATTTCTTGTATCTTAACTAATTACGACACTGCATATGCCAGATTTCTATAAATCATTGACAAAAAATATTACAAAGAATTTTGGTTACAATCAATACGCTCCGTCAAACTGTTAAAATAATTTATCGCTAATTCACTATACTATTTATATACAACGTGTTAATGAATTAACGTTAAACTAGAAAGTAGTTGGTTTAGAATCGAGAGCAGAATCAAATTATCATGTTTTCAACACAGGTAATTTTTATCAAAATATTAAATAATTTGTTTGTAAAATTTTAAATTTACTGAACTCGATCTCAACCCACCGCACGGGCACACTCACCCTACTTACTACCAAAACGAGATTCTTAAAATGTATCCACGAGCACACTAGCTTTAACAATCAAAATAATGTAATTATTGTTTCAATAATTACAATAATTAGTTGTATATTTCCGCTCAAAGTAAAGGATTAAGTTTACAGAAATAACGTGGTTTCCCACCGAAACCAAACACTTATCATTAATTATGGTTGATGGTTTCAGAAATAAACTAATTACGTGTTTGTCGTATTCCACTTGGTTCCATCATTTCCTATATCTTTGACCAGTGACCCGTAACAAAACAACGAAAACACATTAGACATTAACTGTAACAATTACAATCGACGATGCGTTAACTTTTTCAGAGGGGAATGCGGTAAAAGGCTTATTTACCTATACAAGCATATGCTCACGACTATATTCCCCGAGGGGGTAGTCAGAGATATTCTGAAACCTCAGAACATCCACGTTTCACCAGTAGTACCGAAAGTCTATCCAGTGTGACGGGGGGTGAGCCCGTCGCCACATAATGGACAGTGGGTACAATTCATGCCTCGATATTAAAGCATGCAGGTTTCCTCACGATGTTTTCCTTCACCGAAAAGCCAGTGGTGTTAAAAATCGTACATAAATTCGGAAAAACTCATTGGTACGAGTCGGTCTGGACGAGGAACGAACCATCGCCTCCTGCACGGCAGGCAAGGTTACTCGCCACTGGACCACCACGTCTTGTACCTATACAAAGTTACACGAATACGGTAATTTTCAAAAACCGAACAAGATCGTGTTGAACTCGCCCATGATAGGGTTCCGTAGCAATTACATAAGTTGAATAAGAAAATAGTAATAACGTCGATTCAATGATTTAGTTGAGAGTCTTTTATTATGCAGCATTGAGCGAGTTATTGAGGCGGGGCATACAGACAGACAGAATGGACGATAAGGGTTCGTTGTTTGACTACGGAACCCTAAAAGGAAATAATATTTCCAAATGGCTCGATGGATGGCGTTGATGCGAGATGAGTGTGCAACGTTGCCATTAACAAAATAGTAATGAATCGTTTTTGTTAAATACTAGTGTTAACCCGCGACTTCGTCCGCATACATTATATACCAGATTTTAAGTCAGATTAAATAAAAAAAAAAGTTTAATTAAAAACGGTTTAGTAGATTTCGCGTGATGCTCGCACAAACAGACAGACAAAAATTCTAAAAAAAGGTTGATTTCGAGTCAAGTATACCTAAAAAGATAAAGTTGAGTGTCCAATTAAATTAGTTATGGCACTTAATCTTTCGTCCACAAAAATACTCCAAAAATCATTATCTCTTAGTAGCCTCCAACGTCAACCACGGGAAAAAATTTATTGGTCTATTTCCAAAATATTAATGTCATATTAGTATACTGGAATATTAGTGTAAGAATAGTTTTTTATGATTCAAAAATTTGCGAAATGGCTCCATCACCTTGGTGTGCCGTCAGCTCGTCACACGCGTTTTTTATTTTATATAAATACATACAAAATGTGAATACAGTACCCACCAATCACCAAACGCCGAGCCATAGTACCAAAAAAACAAACTAACACTATATTGAAATCAAACTATATTCGATGTTTCGCCATAAACATTTCGAGGCAGAGATTGGAAACCTTTTTTACGAGAAAATACTTTTTTACGCAATGGAATAAAGAAAAGGCAAGATTATTTATTTAGGTGGCATTTTATTGAATCTTTGGTTCTTTTTTGACTAAGTAAAATTTGCACGTTTATTTTACATAAAAGATAACCCTAAGGCTTGTAAAGGCAAAGGATCGTAATCCGCAAAGGACAAATATTTATGTAGCGATTACTACTTAATATATTGTTTAACCAAGTTATATGTTAATGGATGTTTACCTTTTTAAGGAAATTAATATTTTAACAGTTTATGGACAGTTTATTTATGAAAACATTTTATATGTAAGAAAAAATTTTGTCGTTATTTCCAAAAAATTTTGATGTCCATAATTACAACACTCGAAACAAAAATAAACTGATATCTCCACACTTTCGGCTTAGTAGGGTCAACACGTCTTTCATGGGTCACTGTATACGTTGTTAAAATAAAATCCCCGAGACCATTTTGAATCTTTCCGAAAACATGTTTAAAACTCAAATCAAAGACGTCGTACGTCTCAAGCCGAAAACATCGCGAGGAAACCTGCATAGACTGAAGAAGAAACTCTGATCCGAATGCATGTTTAGTCCACCAAGGCACCAATCACGATTCTTCTTCTTATCGTGTGAGCAGCAAGCCCTGGTGTCAGAGTTTTTTCAGACCGCCTTACGGCCTGTGACGTGGTTTTTATGTAAAGATTACTACCACCAGAGATAGTAGCCATCCGAAGCACGGAATCATCTTTCTTTTCAAGTCCTAAACAACTGGGGAAAAATGCACAAAGTGACATATCACTAGTTGTCCTGTTCCCGTGGGAATCGAACCCACGACCTCTGTGTCAATAATAAAAGAGCCTAATGCTCTTAACAATTAGTCCACCGAGGCAGTCCACCATTGAGGGTTAGGCCTGTGCGCTGAAGTGGGACGTATTTAGGCTGGTAATATTATGATGATATAACACCAGCATGCAACTGCCTCTATTTTAATACTGAAGGCTTAAATAAATAAGCTTTCGAAGACATCGTATTATACATTAACAATTTCTATACTTGTAAAATACCTTGCGTAATCATTCCCTTCCTGTGACTTTAATTGACTATAAACGGAACTGCACATCTCACTTTCATTATAGAAACAATAACGATTGTGTTCTATCTTTAACTTTATGTTCTTATTTTAATATTAAATGCTTTTGTGAGATTAATGATTGAATGAAAAAAACATGTAGTGTACTGGACTGAAGGAGGTCATACGAGAATCAATAATTTCGCATGTGCTGATGCCATCTTGTCAATTTATGTTTTTTGTAGGCAGTGTCCGGGTAGTGCCTGGGTCTTTTATAAAAGTGGTAGCCTGTAGAATCCCACTGCAGGGCAAAGGCCTCCTCTCACGAATAAGGGTGAGAGGGAGTGGGCCATACTCCACTACGCGAGCCCAGTGCGTATTGGTGGAGGCAACTAGTGGTTAACTTGCTGTCCGAGAATTTTCAAACTGCCTTAGTAAGCCCCTGACCTGGCTAAACGAATAGTTACAACGCAATCTGACAGAACTATCATAGGCCAACTGCTTAACGTGCCTTCCGAAGCACGAAAGCGCTCGAGATGAAATACCACTAAACGGTCACCCATCCAAAGACTGACCGGACCTGACGTTGCTTAACTTCAGTGATCGTTTCCAATACCGAAGCTCCATTACGCCAACGAGCTGGTCTTTTATACTGGGTATTTTAATTTGCGTTTATTTTCTTTTGACATTTCATTTCATCCTCAATTTTGAATTGCTACATGTCAGCATTGCTACAAATACACTCTCAAACAGAAAGTTGGTAGTTGTAGCAATGAATGAATGAATAAAATATACTTTTATTGCCAAAAAAATAATTGCCAATGCTTGCAATTGCTTTTTATAGCAATGTTTCTGACCACCCCGAAATCACGGTCGTGAGTTTTTTGTATGTTTTCATTAGCAATCAAATGACCCAGCAAAGTTTGACTCCCCTCTGGGTCATTATCATATCGTATGGCATTTTTTGTCTTCCTGCTTCTATCCGGGGTTGAATCTCCCCTGGGAGCAGATTTACATAAACACAACCTTATGTTTATATAAATATGTCACACTTTTGTTATCCACTCTCTTCACTCGAAAGTAAAATGGGGTGAAAACTTGGAAGCGAGTGAAATTTAATTCATAATTATATTGCTCGGAACTCTTAACCAAAGTAATTTTCTTCACGCAAAAAGCGAAATGCTGTTTTATAGTAATTCTTGGTTACTTACGATTTAAAGGTGACTTTTAAGGAACCAAAAAATTGTTCTGCACCAAAATAATAATAGAAAATGTTAGTACTTATTTACTTACAGTAGACCTTTCTCAACCCAAAAAATTTAATTAAAACCCATCAAATTTAAAAATAAAGAAACTTAAAAGTAAATGCCTATGCTTATGCTAAAAACATATTATTACACTACTAAACAACTCTCTCTGTGTCACCAACATCGAAAACACGAAAGAAATCTACTGTTCCATAAAAATTTGCAAACCTACTCGAGCCAAATTTATTGAACAGCAAATTATCTTTTGTGATTTTGCTGTTGGTGCTATATAGAAATTTGTTCAGTTTGAAGGTCTGGTGTCAGCAGTGGTGGAGTATTAAGAAGGACCCTTATGTACAACGTGTTAATGAATTAACGCAAAACTAGAAAGTAGTTTGTTTAGAATAGAGAGCGGAATCGAATTATCATGTTTTCAACGTAGGTTATTTTTTTCAAAAATTTATATAATTTGTTTGTAAAATTTAAAATTTACTGAATTCGATCTAAACCCACCGCACGGGCACTCTCACCCTACTTACTACCAAAACAAGATTCCTAAAATGTATCCATGAGCACGCTAGCGCTTTCATTCATTGCTGAAATGATAACAAATCATTTTTGCCTGAAAACTTAAAATCCGAATAACTTTTAATTTTAACTATAAAAATAATGAAATTATCGTTTCAATATAATTATTTTGTTAAAAATTATTTTGGGTGTATGAGGTTTTGCGCTTATTCATTAACAAATTGTATAAAGCTGACCGAATAAATATGCCGTACTGAGGTGACAAAGGGAAAAACTTTGTTTTGACGATTTTTAAGTAGGTACCCTTTCAAATTTGAACCCGCACTCTTTCAAATCGGGGAATAGCGTTACCCAATTTCGCCACGGAGCCCACCACGGAAATTTTCAATTTATTGCGTCTTAAGGGGACGTGAGCGACATTTACTAGAAGTTAATACAAACTAACCAAGTCCACCCTTTCATCGATCGCTTGCGCTCATCCCACTATTGGGGTCAGCGCAATATGTCATCTTCTTCAATAACTTTTTTTTTTAATTTATTTAACTTTTACAGAATGATTATAATCTAGGATACACAATTTCTCTCCATAACTCCGTATGGAGTTTAGCGGGAGATCCACAGTTGCTGCGTGACGTTAGGCACTTCCTTTATCCATATTTTGATAACTACCCTAACATACATTACCGATTATTAATACTAAAGCGAATAATTATGGTATTTAACAAACTCCAATCTATAACCAATAGAGAAGCATCATAAAACTATGTTCCCAAATGTTGACAATCCCTAGTTTCATTTAGTCATATAAATGGCATTAAACTAAACTGCAATTTTATGTGCGATAAATCTTTGATTTATGTCGCAATACTTTGCAGAATTATAACCAAATAAGTTTATTTTTGTATGCGCATGGCGAATTTGGTTTGTAGGCATAAGTTCATTAGTCTACATCCAGCGTCTGAAGCCATCGAAGGGCCTCAGGTGTCAGGTGCGTCAGGCCCTCAGGACCGGGGCACCGTTGTATTATGTGCTGCATTGTTTGGTCTTCAATCCCGATAAGGGAGACTCCGTCCAGCCCCATTTGTGTCGGAGGTAGTTGCACCTGCCGTGGCCAGTCCTTAGCCTGTTGAGGCGCCAGTCCTTGCGCGGCAGGTGGAATCCCTTAGGCTTGACAGTGGGGTTCAGGTTTTTCTCAGGCGACCCACCAGTTTTGCTCTTCCACTCGTCCAGCGCCTCTCCAGATTAAAATCCATGTCCAGATTATAAATAAGTCGAGAGTCATGATCGAGTCAATTTCGATGACTGACGTTTGTCGACAATCATAATGCTAAAGACAACGAACTCCGCAACAAACTAAACCGAGTAATGAACCGTATACTATAAGGTTTTTGCAGGTTTTTGGTTTTGCCGTGGTGGTCCAGTGCCTGCTGTGCAGGAGGCGATGGTTTGATCCCCGTCCAAGCCTACTCGTACCAATGAGATTCTCGGAATTTATGTACGATTTGTAACACCACTAGCTTTTCGGTGAAGGAAAACATCGTGAGGAAACCTGCATGCTTCAATTTCGAGGCATGTATTGTACCCACTGTCCATTATAAGTGGCGACGGGCTCACCCCCCGTCACACTGGACAGAGTTTCGGTACTACTGGTGAAACGTAGATATTCTGAGGTTTCTGAATATCTCTGACTACCCCCTCGGGGAATATAGTCGTGAGCATATGCTTTTTTGCTACTGCTTGACACAATTTTTTGTGCTTATTTCCAATTATCATTTACAATCTTATTTTTATTAAAAATTGTTATTGAATTGGCAAGAAAAAGGGCAAGAATATTAACTAGAAACAACTCCCAGGGACAAAAATCAGAATTATAATAAACAAAAATCATTTACATCTAAATAGTAATCTTTCATGAAATTTAATAAAAGTTCAAATAAAGAAATCATTCCATTATTAAACTTTGCACTAACAGCTTCGTTTTGAATATCAAATATTGTTTTCTTTTCTGCCCGTGTAATTCATGATAAATGACTGTAAGAAAATGAATAAAGGTTTTGCGTATTTACCACTAAATCAATTCAGACCAACATTAGTGATAAATTACATTGCCTTTATGTATAGTTGTGAACACCTTTCCTTACCGTTCTTGTTTCGTGTGAGTATATTCGTATGAAAATCACTCTGCTGTAGTGGAAGGATTAGCCAGTCAGCAATAGTCGTATCGAGGCTGACTGCCCAGCCAGGGTGCGCCAGACGAATTCTGGTTTGGTAACTCTGGGAGGCTCTTTCCTTGCACCTTTGACTTACTGTTGAAGATAATTCACGACAGCAAATTATGATCATGGGCCTTATTTCATCTGAGTTAATGTTTCAAACGGATATGACTAAGCCCTGTTATTATACAAAAACACCTCAGTGCAGACCTCAGGTTGTTATTGTGAAGGTTTATGAGTCATCGTTGAATTGTATACACAAGGATCACATTTAGGACCCTTACTCTTCATAGCATACATTAACGGCATCACTTCACACATCTTGCACTGCAAATATTCTCTGTTTGCGGACGATCTCAAAATTTACAGGACAATCGAGACTCCCCTTGATGCAACACTGGTTCAGAGAGATCTTGACCGAATCAAGCTCTGGTGTGACTCCAACAACATGGTCCTGAATCCAGTAAAGTGCTAATCTATTTGTTTCTGTAGAAAAGCCCTGGTCTCCCTTCAGAGTTCAGTATAGACGGTGTTGCTTTGCAGGAGGTGGATAGGATCCGGGACCTTGGCGTTACGCTTGATTGCAAACTCAAATTAACTTCACACGTTTCCGAGGTGGTTAAGAAGTCAGCGCAAATGTTGGGTTTCATAAAGGGGAACACCAAGAATTTCAGTGCTAAAATTGAAATAGTACTTTTCAAAGCTTTGGTTCGGAGTCAACTCGAGTACGCGAGCGTCGCATGGAATCCTATGTACTCAGTACACTCCCAGCACTTAGAATCTGTACAAAGGGTTTTCACAAAGCATCTCGCATTTTTCGCTCAGGGTATATCCCATAGATGCCCCTACGACCAACGTCTGGCCTTTTTGAGATGAAGCCGCTGAGGGAGCGTAGAGCTCTGCACGACTTCACATTTCTGCACAAAACTGTCAATGGACAGAGCAAATGCGAGCAGGTTCTCGGCAGCATACAGCTCTCGGTTCCGTACCAACTTCCAAGAAAGCCTATTACAAAGACCTTCCACCCGCCTCCTAGCAGAACCAACATTGGCAGTCACTCACCTTTTGCTAGAATTTGTGCAGAGTTCAACAGAGTCAGTGCAGGGCTGCCGGATCTGGATATCTTCTTTGACTCGATCAATAAATTAAAAAATACTATACGAAAGCATCTCACCCACTGACTTCAGTTCCGAAATTTTTCATCAATATGTTTTCATCAATATGTTTTCTCTTGGGTGGTGGGGGAAAAAACAAGCCTGAGAATAATTTAGACAATGTCATTTCCTATTTTTCAGTGTATTTTTTTTTTTGTAGTGTTAATAATTTTTAAGTAAACCTTGAAATGATCAAGATAAGTAATAACTATCGTGTTTTGAGCCACAAAATAATCAAGAACAGTTCATGAACAACAACATATATTTTTTCTGGATTAAAACAACGACAATTTCATGCCTTAAAACTCAACCAAAAACAGGTCGATTTTGAAGATCTTGCCCTTAAAACGTAACATGGGTCTTCCGTAATATCGTTCAAGGCTACTTGGCCGAGCATTTTATTTAATGCCATTCAAAACGAGGCCGATCCTCGTTTTGAATGGCCATAAATAAAATATGACTATGAAAGTCTAAGGAGTAAATTTCACCTGCTTTTAAATGTCATAAAATCATAACATTATCTAATTTACTAACAAACCGTCTCTATTTTCTAATGATACATTATTGGCCACTCACGTTCGCGTAATCTGGTTATAATATCAGGTTAAACGTAATTTCCATACAGTTGGAAAAGTACATGATTGCCTGATTGATATAGAAAGTAAAATGAAGTGAAATGGAACTGTTATGTAAGTTAACAATTGCAAATAAAAAAAAAACCAACGCCAAAAAGCTAACTTTTTAAAATCTCATCGAATCTCGTCTCATCACATCTGATCTGACTAATATTATCAATGTGAAAGTTTGTGACGATGTTTGTAAGGTTGTCTGTTTGAGGCGCAATCACGCATAAAAGGCTGAACGGATATGGATGAAATTTGGCACGCAGATAGAATATGTCCTGGAATATTAACACATAGGATACTTTTTTAGGGTCCACGCAGACGTAGTCGCGGGCAACAGCTAGTTAAAAACAATTTGGCTACGTTTCTAAGCAGATGTTTGTGTTACGTGTTTACGTTTGAGCCGTGGTAGTCCAGTGGCGAGTAACCTTGCCTGCCGGAGGCGATGGTTCGATCCCCGTCCAGACCGACTCGTACCAATGAGTTTTCGGAATTTATGTACGATTTGTAACACCACTGGCTTTTCGGTGAAGGAAAAAATAAGGAAACCTGCATGCTTCAATTTCGAGGCATGTATTATACCCACTGTCCATTACAAGTGGCGACGGGCTCACCCCCCGTCACACTGGACAGAGTTTCGGTAATACTGGTGAAACGTGGATGTTCTGAGGTTTCAGAATATCTCTGACTACCCCTTCGGGGAACAAAGTCGTGAGCATATGCTTATGTTTGTTTTACTTTTAATCTCTTTAAGATTATATTACCTAACAATATCTTTGTTTGTTATATTCAATAAGAAAAATAACTACCCAAAGCCATTTATTTTATCATAAGGCTAACCTGAAATTGAGTAATTATCCATGTTATTATAATTATTATTTATCCGGCATTCGATCACACGCCTAGGTTTTTGATAAAAAGCCTGTTTATAAAACCCACGGGAAGCATTATAGTTGGTCTGAAAGTTTAAAATTCTTTGTCCACGAGTCCACCAAGTCTTCCTAACCTAACCTCATTATTTTCATTTCTTTAGTGAAGTGTACAAAGACGTCATAATCGTAAACTGGTTGCGGATTTTGTTCTCATAGGAGCGATTTACAAGTGAACTTATTCACTGCGCAAAAAATTTAAATTTCATAAAGAGGACATGAAGTCAACGCATAAAAATTCAATATGTCCGAAAACATTCTTATACATAAGAAAGCCTCTTATGAAATCAACCGGAAGAAATTGGGTGGTCTATTCTAAGCTGCTATGCTATTCTTTAAAGCTGTGTTTTTCAAACTATCGTCCGCTACCCCCAGGGGGATGGCGATGGAGTTCAAGGGGGGTTGTGAACTCGTGAGTGCTTCTATCTCAGAAAGGTACATTAGCAAGTATAGCGGTGAAAAGAATTTGAGCTCGCTTCGCTAGCTCCTGATTTTTAATCTTACTATTATTTACAACCGGCTTAAAGCTTAAATCATAACTGTCTCATATTTTAGTAAAATTTCGCTTCTTGCTCGCTCCAACATTTAAATTTTATTTCACAAGTTGATTGATAGATAGATCTTTGGCTCACAAATGAAAGCTCACATGTTTGCACTGCATGCATGAAGTTCTTAACAGCTCGTAGTGCTAAGCAATTTAGGGCTCACTTCGCTCGCTTCTGTTCTCTTTTTTTCCTGTTGTTCTGCATACATAAACCATTTCTAACTACAGCTGAGTCGTAGTAATACAAAATGTCGAGCTTCGCTCGCTCCAGTATAATTTATGTCGCAGATGCTCAACCATTACAGCAATGCAATTCTCTAAGCACAAACATCGTCACAACATCGGCGAGCTGTCAATTCAATTCAATTCAATTTTTTGTTTAGTGGCATCCGATGCGTTATCACAATTCAGCCAATGTCTCGTTATGTGGATAGTATATGAAGGAAAATGATCAGTGGTATTTATTAAGTCTAGAGTGGCAGTTTTGCCAATGTAAGTAGGTTATAATCTCAAGTGATTGTTTTAAGGTTAAAACACAAAAGAGTTCACAAAATGGTGGAGCCACGTGCAATCCCGACGCGTCGATACGCAAGCGTCCGTACTCCGCCAGAATTGCAGCGCGACTCCGAGCTGTCAATTCGATATTCGCTAAGGTTATGTCATGTGTCAAACTTATAAAAAACCTCGACGATATAAGAGATGCACGAAGGATGTTACATTTGTGAGCTCATCGATGTTTTTTACAGCTTTGTGACGCTTAGAGAATTGCACTCCTGTTAAATTTTTGAAAAGAATAAATTCGAAGTGCCGAGATACGTACGAGCTGCGTACGTAACCCAACGCAAATTGTGTCTCATATACCTACTTTTCTTTCATTAAGACTAAGTCGATTAATGGAGGCTAGAGGGGTCGAAGTTCAAATAAGTTTGGAAAACACTGGTTTAAAGCACAAACTCGTAACTCAAACGTGAACTTGAAAATGAAATATCTTTGCCTCGATAATTTGACTTCTCACTTTAAACTTGCAAGTTTAGTTTCGAGACATCTCAATTTCGAATTTACGCTCAAGATTCCAGTTTGTGCTTTACAGAATAGCAGTGCTGGAGCCACACATTGCAATAATCTTAAATCTGGAGGAAAAGCTCGCAAAGATTAAGAACCAATAACTCTTGTGCCAGCTTCAAAAATGTAAAGCTATTGTGAATAAAAGTATTCCTAAGAAAACGGCGATACTATTTTATCAAAATGTAGCGAGCTGCTCAGTTTAAGGGGATATAATTCGGAGCGCGCTCCATACAAACGTACTATGGTTATTTTTTCAATACTAACCAATAAAAGTCAATGAAATTTTGCTGAAACAATCTTGAAACAAATATATATGCTTGCATGGAGTCAGATTTTCGTTAAAATATACAGTTTCAATGCTAGGATTAATTTAAGATTTGTATGGAAATCATTGAGACACTGTAACTTTAAAACTTTGCATTTTAACGAAAATCTGACTCTATACAAGCATAGAAATTTATTTATAGATTGATTCTGAAAAATGTCATTGAGTTTAATTTGTTAGTATTGAAAATATCACCATAGTACGTTTGTATGGAGCACGCTCCGAATTATATCCTCTTAAACCAGCCCAGTAGTTCTGTTACAAGATTACCTAGAACAAATTCAATCACGCCTTTCTTTCTTCGTAACAGATTGAAATGAAAGTCGCAATATTGCTCCAATATTTCAAAGC
The DNA here is from genome assembly GCA_963924505.1 of Agonopterix alstromeriana. NCBI lineage: Eukaryota > Metazoa > Arthropoda > Insecta > Lepidoptera > Depressariidae > Agonopterix > Agonopterix alstromeriana. The sequence continues at coordinate 8,938,293 of OZ004682.1, forward strand.
ATAATCTCATAACCTGAAGAAATTTTTTCCATAGTACAATAAATCGAAATAAGGCGTCTTGGAATGAAGCCAAATCACAGATTAATCGAAAAGGCTTGAAAATTGAATTTTGACCACTAACTTGCTTCCACCAAGCCGAGAACCTCATGAATAATCTTTTACGAATGAGCATTCAGAAATTTTTAAGAATGAGCATTCTTGAAAGAAAGTGTTTCATTTATTAAATCTTTATTCGCGTTGCAGAACGTCTATGGTGCGTTGCGGAGTCTTATAGACACTCAATTGCGAGGGTCGGGGTTCGAATCCGCACGGAAGTCAACCTATTTTACCAATTTTTAGGGTCCCATAGTCAACAAGAAGTCCTTACAGTTTCGCCATGTCCGCCCGTCTGTCCGTCTGTCCGCGGCTTAGCTCAGAGACACAGTAATAAAAAGTTGTAATTTGACATGGGTATACATATTAATCACGTCGACAAAGTGGTAAAATAAAACATCGAATTTTTTCTAGGTTACCTCCCCTACACGAAAAGTGGGGATGACATTTTTTTTTCTCGTCTTCCCCATGGTATGGGGTATCGTTGGATAAGTCTTTTAAAAATATTGTGGGTGTGGAAAAAACATTTTTCGATTTAGGAATCCGTTAGCGAAATATTAAGCATTATGTGCAAATTTTTGTTAGAGTCAAGTGCCCCGGAGTTTTATAGGGATCATCTTCTTTTTAGAGAAAGTTGTTCAGTTTGATGGTTTGATCATCCCCTTAAAAATCATCCTTATGTTGGACCCTACATAGACTGATAAATATGATAAATTCTTCATTCATTCAAGAACGCCCTAATTACGTACCTTACCTACCTAACCTTAACTTGCACTCTGGTTTAAATTCTTGAGAGAAGTTTAGTCCGAATGCGAAAAAGCGCGCTGCATACAAACGAAGTATGGTGATATTTTACTAACCAATTAAAGTCAATGACATTTTTCAGAAACAATCTAGAAACTAATCTCTTTGCTTGTGTGTTGTCCGACTTTCGTACAAATCTTAAATTAATCCTAGCATTGAAACTGTATATTTTAACGAAAATCGGACAACATACAAGCATAGAGATTTGTTTCTATATTATTTCTGCAAAATGTCATTGACTATAATTGGTTACTGTTGAAAATATAACCAGACTTCGTTTGTATGCGGCGAGCATTAGCGCGTTCGGAATAAACTTCTCTTAAACAGCTCAAACAAAAACATAACCTTCCTTCTGGTGCAGTCGGGTAAAAAGCTTCCCATTCATCAACCTTTTTCATTCCATCTTATTCACTTAACAGTTTTATGGTCGGGTCAACTGAAATGTTTTATTGTTAAGCCCAGCTGGAGTCCTTTTATAGGCTTCTTTATTATCACTCTTTAATGCTACGCGGAAAGGAACTTGTCAAAGCTTTTTGTTTTGTATTTTGGTCACAATTTAAATTTAATGTGGTCAATTTTCTTCTTATCTAGGATGAGGGTGTGGTTTATTTTTATTCATATCACTTTCCATTCCTTCATGCGTAAATTTCAAATTAATATGCATGGTGGAATTGATATTATTAGCATCCTTTTAAACTAAGAGTCTACCCATCAAACTTAACAACTTTTAGTATAGGAGCAAACCGATCGGAGCAAAAAAAAATCTGCTATTGCAGTCATTTGAGTCGAGTAGACATTGTTGTTTAGTATGGAACAGCTGATTTCTTTTTTGCTCCAATCCGTTTGCTCCCATAGAAAAAGTTGTTCAGTTTGATGGGTAGACTCTTAGTTTAAAAGGATGCTAATGATATTAATTTCACCCTGTATAGTTCTAAGTCACGATTCGGGGTCAATTCGTTTAATTTCAGAGCACTCGTTAACAATGTGCTCTACCTATACAAGGTTTTACAAAAATACAAATAAACATTTAAGGGGGTGGTTGAGACCATCAAACTAAACAACTTTCACTATGAGACCAATATCGAAATCGCGAAAAAAAATTCTGATGTTCCATACTAAACTACAACTCTACTCGAGCTAAATGTATGGGACAGCTGATTTATTTTGTCGCGATTTCGATGTTGGTCCCATAGCGAAAGTTGTTCAGTTTGATGGTCTAAACAACCCCCTTAAAAGTTTGAAATATTTATTTTTACTTTTGTAACACCTTGTATAGTATGTTCCAGAGCACAACAGTCGCACTAACAGAACAGTCGAACAGTTGCAGTCACATCTTTTTATGCCCCACTTGTGAAAATGGTAGTTACACTCCCGTTTTTATTCTGTTCTGGCTGGCCAGAGATTTTCGGTGTAGTTAAATGCCAGGAAGCCGTTTTGTGGGGTCGAAGAACAGGTCAGTGCCTGCCTGCGCTTCTCATGACCGAGAACTGACATGGGAAGGTACCATGAGAGGATATTATTAACATTTATATTATAGACAGAGTTGTAACAATTCTCCAGGAGTCACGTTGCAGGTTCTGACCCGAGAACTTGTCTCGCGTGTTGTTCGCGCGTCGCGCCTTTGCCTGCCACGAGGCTCCGCATTCCTTAATCTCTTCTTGTTCTTTATCAAAAACAATCCCTGAGATTAGGATAGATACTCCCACAAACTACTTGACATTGGCGGAAATGCGGTGCTAACGCACAAGCAAAAAGTCCATTAATTATAAATAAAAAAAAAAAACAATTCTCCAACAACTCAGTTGTTGGTTTTTAATAGGATAAACCTTTTCAAAAGAAGGCCTATGCAGTGGGTTGATTAATGCTGATTTGATAGAATTATTTTTGAGATTTTCTACTGTATTTTTGTGACAATAAATCGTAGCTGTCTCTAGGACAGCGATTTCTAAAGTTCGTAGTAAAAGCACAGAATTCCACGAATCATAGACATTCCTGATGCTGCTCCTCATCACTCCCTATGAATGGAGAAGAAACCTTCCTCTTCTTCGGGTTCCTCTCCATTACTGGAGGTTGGCAGTGAGCATATCCCTGTCTATCTCTCGCCAAACGAAACAGCTCTTCGACGCTGGCGATGTCTCTTCACTCTTTCAGATTCGTGAGCCACGACATTCTTGGTCTACCGACGACGCTTCTTTTGCCATCCACTTTGCTATAGTACAGGAGAAACCTAATTCGTTTTACGTTGTATGCATAATTTGTTCAGTTCATGTTTGAATTATTATGCAGCGCGGTGCACCCGTGCATCGCTGCATTTTCATTGAACATAACTCAAAAACCTCACTCGTCTTTTTCAGATCATACGGTTTTCAATATACACATATTTTTATTTTTGCCGATTTCCCTAAAGAACATTGGATGTAGTAGTTTCATGTCAAGGAAAGTTTTTGAAAAGTTTTCTACATAAGAAGATAGATTAACTATCCTTCATGACAGACATGTTGTATGGAATTGTATTTAAAGTTTAAAGGCTGATTTCTTTTTTCTAATACCCTGAAGACAGAAGAATGGCAACTGCCTGTTTTTTGACCTCCGTCTTAGAGGGCCGTTCATAAATGAAACTTAGTACCAAAAAAAAACCAACAAAAAAGTAAATTGGTTGTAACCTGTGGTAGTTGGGGGAAAGGTATTTCTCCTTATGTTACCTATTCTAGTCGATCCCCATTAGTCGGGGAAATCTACGGATTTTTGTATGGAGAAGGTTGCATTAATTGCACTTTTGGTGATAATTTGGAATATAGTAGATTCATACACGAAAAACATAATTTCTCAATAATCTCAGATTTTTTATTGTGTATTATTGAATAATTAAGACATTTACAAAACATAAAATTTAGGTATGAACAAAAAATGGCAAACTGGTGATTTTGAACAGGATGGCTTCATTCAATACGTTTTACTTATAACAATAATAATCCTCGGTTAATATCGTAAATTTGAGTATATATTTAATATTTTGTAAGTCTTCAAAAATTATAACCTCAAAACTAAATTATTTACTGGTTGTTTGTACACATTAAATTTGCCTTGTGATAATTAACTGTCTCTTTTGCTAATATGCTGGAAGAAATATCTTTCGAAATAAGCTTGCCCTTTGTACATTTATATCGATTTTAAAGTATTTCTCAGGTTCCTGAGCCATTATAACCACGAAATCTCTACCAAAGTGTTATAAACGAACAGTAATATTGTTTCAAACACAATTTACTAAAGTGTCTTTAATGCAATCTCAAACCTTATTTTTCCTAGACTACATGTAAGTAGCAGGTAGCGATCTTATGTATCTGCCTAGCACTGAAACAGGCGTGGGTCCATACATAAGTAAGTAACGATAAAAAGATCAGCTATTATTGTACACCGACAATGTTAAAAGGAAAGCTGTTTATTGTTAACGGATTAGAAGATAAAATAGATCTCCGTATTCTGACACGTGTGTCGTATGAAGTAAATAAAGGAATAAGATTTCATTTAGTTTGTGTTTTTTAAAGAAGTCGTTTTAAGAGGATATAATTCGGAGCGCGCTCCATACAAACGTACTATGGTGATATTTTCAATACTATCCAATCAAAGTCAATGAAATTTTGCTGAAACAATCTTGATATAAATATCCATGCTTGTATGGAGTCAGATTTTCGTTAAAATATACAGTTTCAATGCTAGGATTAATTTAAGATTTGTATGGAAATCTTTGAGGCACTGTAACTTTAAAACTATACATTTTAACGAAAATCTGACTCTATACAAGCATAGAGATTAGTTTTTAGATTGATTCTGAAAAATTTCATTGAGATTAATTTGTTAGTATTGAAAATATCACCATAGTACGTTTGTATGGAGCGCGCTCCGAATTATATCCCCTTAATCGATATCAATGGGAAGAAATGTGCTAGTCCATTTAACACGGAAAGAGAACGGGAAGAGCCGTGCTCTATAAATCGATGAATCTAATAGGTACCTAAGAACCTGATAATCTAGTTAATGCATTTAAGTATATCTCCGTCCAGACTGAGTTTAGACATACTTGAAACAAGAAAGATAGAAGATTTTGTTTGTTACTTTATCCTGAACTAAAATTATAGGCATTGGCTTTTGAATGATTCATGAAAGCTAATACCTCCACGACATTAAAACTTCTAATATTCAATCGTCGCCCTATTTGCAACGACCTACATCACACACAATTTGCATACGAGGCCCGACAAAGGTCAAGAGATCGTCGCTTCGAGAGGCGATCGGTCGTTAAGCGAAGAGAATCGATTTTACGCTTCATTTACTAAATAAGATTCTGTTTACTTTGATAGTGAGTAATTTACATCGTATGCTATACAGCTTGTAAACTTAAATGCGATACATACCTACTTAATCATCAAACTGAACAACTTTCACTATGGAGCCAATATCAACATCGCAACAGCGACCTCCGTAGTCTGATGGTTAAGAGCTTTAGGCTCTTGACACGGGTGACACCTAGTGATATGCCACTTTATGCGTTTTCCCCCAGTTGGTTAGGACATCGCATTCATCACCTGATTGTCTGAAAAGAAATATGATTCTGTGCTTCGGATGACACGTTAAGACATTGGCCCCAGCTAGTATCTCTGGTGGTAGTAGTCGTTATATAAAAACCACGTCTGAGGGCGTAAGGCGGTCTGAAAAAACTCTGATACTAGGGCCGCCAGTTTTCCCAACACGATAAGAAGATAAAAATCACAAAAAATATACACAGCTGTTTCATAGAAAACGTTGGAGTCGAACTACTCGAACAAAATGTTTGGAACAGCAGATTTCTTTTTCCCGATTTCTATGTTGGTCCCATTGTAAAAGTTTTTCAGTTAAATGGTCTGAAGTATCCCCTGGAGTATGTAACGAATTTGAGTTTATATCTTGTATTAGATAACTCCGGCATGTTTTTACGGTAGTCAAAACTTCCCACCAAAGTCATTGCTTATTTTCTTGCACAAAACAGGAAACTTCCCAAAAGAATTTGCGTTCGCAATAAAGGAAATGAAGAGATACGTAACAACTGTGATTCGTACTCAACTACTATACTTTGTTATCTCAGCTTGGTTTATAGTTAACTCTTGCTAAAAAGACCTCTTCAAGGACTCTTAATTTCGATTCTTTAAGATAAAAAATTCCTTGATTTACAAGACTTCGTAGGAAGAAGTGTAGGTAGATTTCATCTGTGTTTTCATACTCAGTATGCGCTACGATGTTTTGTTTATAAATTGATGTTGTAGCTTGTTATGATTTCATCTTTCAGTAGGTATAAGCAAATTTTCAGTACACTGACATAGGTACATAAACTTACTACCAAAATCCGTTCTAAAGTGAAACTTTGCGGCAACCGCCAATAATATAGGCATTTCTGTTTCTAAGTCTAGGCTCACCTTTAGTTGAAGGTTTCATAATTGGTTTCATAGAATGGAATGATGTGTCAAATGGTGATAGGTGTGGGGTTGCCAGATGCAGGCTTATCAATTCCTAGACATTTCAAAGAGCTCGAGTAATATCGTAAGATTATATGTTGTCGAAATCTTAACTATTATAAAACTGTAACAAAAGTGTGTCTGTACATTCTTCTTCTATCAAGTCGATGGCATGTCATTCTAAATAATTCCAGCCCAGATTTTCGCCACACGGATAGCATTTTCGGCAGCGTTCATAAGCTTCGTTCGCGTGCAGGTGTCCTTGCAGGAAGAGCACGATACGAGATGGGCCATAGTCTGAGGAGTAACACCACATTCACACCTAAGGTCCGTCCCGTCTGTGTAACCCCACTTAAACAGATTGTCTTTACTCCGGCCATCCTGAGTTCGGAGTCTATTCAAGCATCTCCAAATCGGCCTGGGCAGCCCCTGTCCTGAGGGTAGGCTTTCCATGAGAGAAACAATCGGGTCAGGAAGTGCGGTGCCTTCCCGCCAAAGACCGAGTCTAGCACAGATGTACGTTGAAGATATTTACAAAAAAAGATGATAATATGGTTTTTAGGTATTTGTTGGTGCGAGCATCACGCGATAACTAATGATCTGATTTCGATGAAACTTTTTTTGTTTGATAGCTTATGATCTGATCTTAAAATCTGCTATCATATAATTTGTGCGGAAGAAGACGCAGGTTAACTCTAGTATGATATAAAACTGGAGCAAGCGAAGCGAGTTCGAGATTAAACTGCAATTTGATGAGTTCACCGCAGTAAGATCTAAAAACAGGAGCGAACGAAGCAAGCTCGAGATTTTACTGCAATATTGATGTCGTTGAGCAATGCGGTCTAAATCGTGGAGCGTGCGAAGCGAACTCGAGAATTTACTATGTAATAACTCGATTTCCAAACTTATGCTGAAATTGAGGCTGTTCAATTACATGAAGATGGAGTGAGCAAAGTGAGCTCTTTATTTCCCAAGATAATGACTTGGTTAGAGCTCCTAATATTCGGGAATTCCGGGAAATTAAAGTTTAATTACGGAACACGGGACCAGACCCAAAATTCCGGTACTTTCTCGGATTTTCCGGTCATCTGGTATATACTGCATGGAAAACCCTATCTCTTAAGAAGAAAATAATAGAAGTTTTTAGTAAACAATTTATTTATGTGTATGGTAAATTTGGTTTGTTGGCAAAAATTGAACCTAAACTATTTGATCCCGCCGCCTTGACGTCAAAGTGGCGGGATCATTAGGATGCGTTGCACACAAATGTTGACGACAAAAGCATGGGTTTTATTACTCTACTATTATTTGTACTCAAATATACTCTATTTTCATCCCAGAACAAAAAAACCGTTTGAAATTACTATGTATAATAACCGGTCCGCCATTCTGACGAATCGTCCAGTTGTTTACTTTTTCAAACAAACATTTTAGTTTATAGTAAATATTATAATGTGGACCTAGTACCCGGCTAGTATAAAAACATATTTATTAATATCAGCCTTCAAGGATGAACACGCCGCGCGACTCATCACGTCTCCCTGGACGAAGCCTAATAGTATAAGAGATAGACTTACTTTTTGTTATCATCAGCTGCATGGCTGATTCAGTATTCATAGGGTGAAGAGCATCTCTTTAAATAAATAAATATCTTGGACATTTTCACACAAATTATCTAGTCACATTTAAAGTACCAGAATCTAGCCTGGACTTGTGTTATGATGACTAGACAACGATATAGAATACATATATAGATACAAACGTCCATGACTCGGGTACAAATATTCATATTCATCATACAAATATTTGTCCCTTACGGGATTCGAACCCGTGACCCTCGGCACAGCAGGCATGTTCACTACAAGCTGTGCTATCGGGCCATCTCTGTGATGGGGATGGACCAGGTCTGCCTGTATAACTCCAGTCGGTTTAGGAGGCTATATCTCCTAAACCGACTGACAGACTATGTCTGTTTTTGTACTGTTCTCATAGCTACAGTGCATATTACAATAATACTTGCATATACATGCATATTCATTTTTTGAAACTATAACCGACTGGAGTTATATAGGCAAACCTGGTCCATCCCTATCACAAAGACGCTCTTCACCCTATGAATTCTGATGATACTAAAAAGAACGGCTATCTCCTGTAACATAATGTTCGGAATCCACACAAAACCTTGTTTAGTTGTCTGTCTGTTACAGTCCTTACATATTATGTATTAACATTGGGAAATAAATCTAGACAATCCCGAGGGAAATTTACATCAGGATTGGATCTGGTGACATTTTGGTTTATTCTTAGTTGTATCAGATTTTCCACAAAACAGCCGAGAACTCCAAAACCAAAAATTATATATAGTAACGAGATAATTTTGACTTTCAACCCCAGAAGGCACAAGTAGTAGGTAACCTGCGGCCCGCTAGACAGACGACCTAAAAAGGTAGCGACTGGATGAGGAAGGCCGAGGATAGAGTTTTGAAGCGCGCCTTACTAGAGGCCTATGTTCAGCAGTGGACGATGATAGGAACCCTATTAGCATTTTCCGTTAGCTTCCATTGGCCCACAATGGGGAAACAGTTGGGATCATGGAGGAAAGAAAGGAGCGGAGGTGTTGCAAGGTAATTAGGTTTGTCGCCATTATATTAGGTCATAACAGTGGGCGTGGCCTATGATGCTCAGTTCGAAGCGGACCGCTATAATTTTTGCTGAGAGGGGTTTTGTCAATAAGATACATCTAAAACGATGAAGTGCGCTGTTCTTGGATTCGGTTTTAGGGGCGAAACTTGCGCACCCGTCTTGTCCCTGCATTTTGGCGACACTTACTTAGATAGAAATATTGCTTTACGACACCTCCGCTCCTTTCTGTCCTTCATGGTTGAGATAAACGAGGTGCATGTGGCTCAATCATAAATGCTATTAGGGAATGGACAGTGGACAGTGGACGCTTAAATCGAAGCATGTCAGCAGGGCTATTATAAAACTATAACAGAAGTGTGTTATAGACATACATTGAAGATAAATACAAAAAAGAGGTTACGATATGGTATTGATGTGTTCTTGATACCGCAAATCACATGACGGCTAAGAGAGATGAATGGAAAAAGATGACATATTGCGCAAACCCCAAATAATGGGAAATGGGCAAGAGAATGATGATGATACCGCAAATAACATATTTTTGTTTTTTTTAATTCGCCAGATAACGAAATGAATCAACAAATTAATAAAAAAACATGTTTGTTTGTTTGTTCAAGCATCATACAATAGCTACCTACTGGACCCCTCGTTCAGTGCGTGGCACTATAAATTTCACGTTTCTGGCTTCAAGGAACTATGTTAAAATTGTAAACCGTTTTAAAGTTAAAGGTTATCAAAGTTTCAAGTAAATAGTTACAATGTTCGACCCTACGTTATTTTGCTTGTGACACCGACGGGCGGACGAGGCGGAGGCGCGCGCGTTTCGCATTAGGGTTGGCAGCATGATCAAACATGATTTATTTTAATAGTTAAAATAGTATGTTTGGAAGTAATAATTATAAAACAATAAAACGTCATGATTATTTTGGCAATATTTTCGGGAAAGCCCCTCGTCCAGTGCCACCAAGTTTATTTTTTATCTTGCTATGATAAGCATTTTTTTAAATCAAAAGTGCGTGTGGACGAAATCGCGGGCAAAAGCTAGTCTCGTTTCGTAAAAGCGTTATTGTCTATTCTTGTATGTATGTATATGCTCACGACTATATTCCCCGAGGGGGTAGTCAGAGATGTTCTGAAACCTAAGAGAATCCACGTTTCACCAGTAGTACCGAAACTCTGTCCAGCGTGACGGGGGGTAAGCCCGTCGCCACTTATAATGGACAATGGGTACAATACATGCCTCGAAATTGAAGCATGCAGGTTTCCTCACGATGTTTTCCTTCACCGAAAAGCCAGGGGTGTTACAAATCGTACATAAAATCCGAAAAACTCATTGATACGAGTCGGCTTGTCTATTCTTACACCATTCAAAGGACGATAACTTTTGACACAATGTGTACAAAGAGGGTTCAAATGAATAACAATGAAAGATAATTATAGTAAAACTATAATAGACACTGTCCTATATTCAGTCAATAACATAACAGGTAGTTGGGGTAAAGTGTTTATACAGGGTGTAAAATAAAATTTATCACATGTCACAGGGGGTGCTTCAGACCAACTGAACAACATTTACTACGACGCCGACTTCGAAAGAAAAACTCAACTGTTTCATACAGTTGGGTCGCGGTAGCAATTGACAATTTCTAAAGGACAGTTGTTTTTATTTTTTGCGATTTCGATGTTAGCTCCACAGTGAAAGTTGTTCATTTTGAAGGTCTGAAGCCTTTGATATGTAACGAACTTAATTTTACACCCCTTATATTCAGGCTGCAATCTGTACATAACAGATTAAATAAAAATAGGGAGGACAATATACTTCCAGCCTTAATGAAGTATATTTTTAGGGTTCCGTAACCAAAGGGTGAAAGCGGGACCTTATTCTGTCCGTCCGGCGTCCGTCCTAGCTTCAGAGGGCTGTATCTTCTGAACCGTGGTAGGTAGCCAGTTTAAATTTTCACAGATTATACAACGTGTTAATGAATTAACGCAAAACTAGAAAGTAGTTTGTTTGGAATCAAGAGCAGAATCGAATTATCATGGTTTCAACTTAGGTATTTTTTTTCAAAATATTAAATATTTTGTTAGTAAAATTTTAAATTTTCTGATCTCGATCTCAACCCACCGCTCGGGCACTCGCACCCTACTTACCACCAAAACAAGATTCTTAAAATGTATACATGAGCACGTTAGAGCTTTCATTAATTGCTGAAATGATAACAAATCATTTTTGTCTCAAAACTTAAAATGCGAATAACTTTAAATTTTAACTATCAAAATAACGAAATTATTGTTTCAATCTAATTATTTTGTCGTAAATCAGTTGGGGTGTATGAGGTTTTGCGCTTATTCATTAACACGCTATATATCATTGTATATTGGATTTGATAAAAAAAAGTAAGAAACTAGTTTTATCAAATTTTCTTCTTCTCGCTCTATCGTAAAAAAACGGTTTTACATACAAGCGTCAAACTTGGTGCGATTATAGTGCAAACTCTTTATTATAACAACAAATAATAAGCAATTTTATTAACAATCTGCAGTTTTTGTCGAGAAGCTGTTGACATTGTCAATGGAGCAGATTTTTCCCTCGCAATTTCGTGAACGTTGTTCAGTATGATAGTCTGAAGCACCCTGTTTCGGCTTCAAAACGACCCCGATTCCATACATGTATACACAATAAATTACACAATAATACGATCAGACATTATTGTTCTAATATGATCACGTTTCTGAATACAGGAAGCTGTCAAAATGGCTTCCTATTCGTGATCGCAGGAACTCTCTTATCGACTCTCTCCTGTACAACACCCTCCACAATCCTTCTGCTCCTAGTTACCTCCGCGAACGCTTTTCCTTCGCCCGTCCTTCTCACAAACCCTGTAGATCCCACATCCGTACCCTCCTTAATATCCCATCCCACTCTACTGACTTCTATTCCTATTCCTTCACTATCCATGCAGTCCGGCTCTGGAACTCTCTCCCATTTAATAAAAGAGACTGTCAAACAATCTATTAATTTAAAGAACAAGTCAAAGATCACGATCTCTCTCTTTAATAAACTAGTATATTTATTTATCATACTGTATAAATTTGTATGTATGTATGAAGGTATACCTGTATCTTTATTTAATATGTATTTATTTGTGTTAAATACTGTTTTATTAGTTAAATGTGCACACTATGCCTGCCTCACTTGGCTCTCTCTCTGTCACGGGTTTGCTGGAAGAAATCTCTTTAGAGATAAGCTCGCCCTTTGTTATTGTCTATTATGCTGTTTTCATGTATATTTCCGTGTGTACAATAAAGTGTTAAAATAAAAAAAAAAAAAATTCTAACTTTCAAAAATTTCCAGAATTCATTAATTTTTCATTTCAATTTAGGCCGGGAATATTCCGCATGACATTGCTCTCGTAGTATAATTTTCAGAATACATTACATTTCAATCGCGTACATATTCCACGTGACGCGATGCTGTGTTCATACATAAAGATTTTGTACGAGTGATGTGGGATATGGGAGAGCTAGTGGTTCTCAATCTTATCATTAACAAAACATAATTAAAATAACAATATAATTATTTCCTGAGAAGGTACCCAGAAGCACTGCATTTACAGAATGCATTTGATGTCATTAGCATCAGTTTAAACAAAGATTCTATCCATCAAACTGAACAACTTTTACTATGAGAGCGAAACTGAAATTGCAAAAGAAATCTGCTGTTTCAACAGCTTTAACTGTGGATATTTAAATCACCGGTTTCATACATTTGATTCAAGTACGTGTTGCAGTGCCTACAAAAGCCTAAAAGGGTTTATATAGGGTCCTTCTTAATATGCTGACACCTTTTTAAAGGAATGATCAGACGGCCAAACTGAACAACTTTCTCTATGGCACCAACATCGAAATCGCGATAAAAGAATCAGCTGTTCCATACAAAACTGAAAAACCTACTCGAGCCAAATGTATAGGACAGCTGATTTTTTTTCCCGATTTCGATGTTGGTCCCATAGAAAAAGTTGTTCAGTTTGATGGTTTGATCATCCCTTAAAAAAGTGTCAGCATATTAAGAAGGACCCTGTATTTATTACGTTCTAAACAAGCTACGCAAAACCAAAATAAGCTGGCCGGGTGACGTAATGCGTTATGCAACATCCGCGAGGCCATCTTATGTTGGTTTTATGTAGCTTGATGTGTCTCCGTGTGTACCTAAACATGATCCGGATGCACTACAAAGAGACGGATAAAATAATAGCACTAATAAATGATCCTCCTATATTCAGTTTGAGCATCTCTTCCTTCGAATAATGAAGTCAATACAAACGTTATATAAACATACGGAAATATTAAGAAAGTATAAGAAACAAAATAATGGAGAATTTATAAAAGATTTCAGGGGTGATTCAGACCATGAGTTGATACTGTAGTATACTAATGTAGTTATAGTACTGTAGCCCAGGGACTTTTTAATTGCCAAAAAGGTTACCGATTGCCGTTTTGATATTGTTGTAATGTATGAAATTACTAATATAAAAACCCACATCTTAAAGATCACAAACCGCAGCAACCAAAAAAACATTTTTAAAGGATTGTCCTAAATTTTAAATTTCGATGTTATCGTATTTTTTCTATACTGTCATGTTCTTCACCTTAGTTCAATACCCATACGTAATAGTAAGACTGTCTAAAGTTGCCATACAAAGCTATAGGACCAGATGAAAAAGTCAATTTTGATCGGTGCGCATTTTGTATGTCAAAAATAAGTTCTCAAAGTAATCACTACGAGCGCTGTACAAAATTAAATACGAAAATGTGAGTACTACTAGTATAGTTTACTACAGTGCAAACTTATGGTAAGCCTTCAGGTGATCAGACTGAACAACTTTTACTATCGAAGCAAACCTGAAATCATACCAATGAGTTTTTCTGAATTTGTGTACGATTTGTAACACCACTGGCTTTTCGGTGAAGGAAAACATCAAAACGCATAAAGTGACATATCCTCGTGGGAATCGAACTCACACCTTCGTGTCAAGAGCCCAAGTCTCTTAACCATTAGACCACGGTGGCAGTTGCTCTTAACAATTAGACCACGGAGGCAGTTACTATAATTTTGTATGAAACATCGGTCTATAATTTTATACCATTTTGGCCTCTTTATAGTCTGGGTCAAAAGTTAAAGTTTAACGGAAGAAATGAGCATTAAAAGTCCCGTTTATAATTATGGCCTTCCGTGATGATAATTTTCACCGTAAAATGAATAATGTTAATGATAGAACATAATTTTTTAATTATAATAATAAAAATTTCATTCTAGTGAGTGCGTCCGAGGAGTTCTACAAAACCGGTCAAGTGCGAGTCGGACTCGCGCACCCAGGATTTCGTACCAGAATTGTTTTCAACAGAATCCTTAGTGCAAACCCGACTCAGTCTTGGCTGGTTTTTAGGGTTCCGTAGTCAAACAAGGAACCCTTATACTTTCTTCCTCTCTGTCTGTCTGCATGCACCGCCTCAAGTTCTGCCTCATTATTAGCACCTATTGAATAAAAATTAAGCTTAAAGACAGATAACAGTCATCATCATTCTCTTGCCCATTTCCCATCATTTGGGGTCGGCGCAATATGTCATCCTCTTCCATTCATCTCTCTTAGCCGTCATTTCAGCACTCACTCCTTTCTTACGCATATCATCTTTCACACAATCCATCCATCTTTTCTTCGTAACACGATAACAGTAACCAACCCAAAAACAGAAATATGCTTGTATGCATATTACAGTTTAATTTTACGAAAAAAAATACGTTTTTTGTAGTTTTTTTCTTCAATTTTTTTTTTAAATAATATACTTGTTTTTTAAGATTTATCGCCTACAGCTTTACATCGGCAATAGCTCAAATATGAGTCTTTTAGCAAATTGCCTATTTGTATCGTATCAAATTAATCTTTTAAGAGAAGTTTATTCCGAATGCGTAAATGCGTGCTGCATACAAACGAAGTCTGGTGATATTTTAAATATTAACCAATTAAACTCAATGAAATTTTGCAGTTACAATCTAGGATCAAATCTCTATGCTTGTATCGTGTCCTATTTTTGTTATAATATACAGTTTCAATGCTAGGATTAATTTAAGATTTGTATTGAAATCTTTGAGGCACTGTAACTTTAAAACTGTACATTTTAAGGAAAATCTGACAAGATACAAGCATAGAGATTGTTTCTGCAAAATTTCATTGAGTTTAAACGGTTAGTATTAAAAATATCACCAGACTTCGTTTGTATGGAGCGCGCCAACAGTAATATACCCTTAAGTAGGTTTCTCTGCTTGCGTAAAATTCCATAATTATGTTCAATTTACGATTAAAAGAAGTGAAGAGAAGTACAGTCTAGCGAGCAATAGCAAAACAATAATGATTCAATATTATCATAACTGTTTTTTTAAATTGTTATTTCACTTATTTAATGCAAATAAATATTTTATTTCTATTTCTAAATACTCGCCCCTTGCACATAGAAGGTGGTACTAAGCGAAGCTATGCGCCCAGTAGGACTAGCACAGGACCTCAGAAGTTCTGACTATAGGAGACACGACAAAGCCACAAAACGAGAAAGCCGTCAAGCATGCTCATTTCGGTATGCATAAGCATAAGCATATGCTCACGACTATATTCCCCGAGAGGTAGTCAGTGATATTCTGAAACCTCAGAACATCCATGTTTCACTAGTAGGTACAGTGAGAAAAAAAAATGCTAAAAGTGCCACGTAGCTTACAACGCGATACTGATTACGAGTGTTACATCAGTATTTAAGTTGGTAGATGGCGCTGACGTCCCTTAAAGAGGATGATATAGATTGAAAATTTCGTCGTGGCTTGCGGGGCGCCGACAGCTCTGTTGGAGTGGAGCATACCCCGGATAGGCAGGTCGTGGGTTCGAATTCCGCTCGCCGCCCGACTTTTTCAATCTTTAATTTGATTAAGCTAACATGGCATACATGTAGAATCAATAAATTCGATTGGAATAAGGTGTGACATCTATATCGCATGAATTCTAATTGTAACATTAGACGTGTGAATCAGTAGTTTGAATAAACTCTCAGTAGTTTGCATAACTCTGGTAGATGGCGCTGACGTCTCTTAAAGACGATGATATAGATCGCAAATTTCGTCGTGGCTTGCGGGGCGCCGACAGCTCTGTTGGAGTGGAGCATACCCCGGATAGGCAGGTCGTGGGTTCGAATCCCGCTCGCCGCCCGACTCTTTCAATCTTTAATTTGATTAAGCTAACATGACATACATGTAGAATCAATAAATTCGATGAGTATTTAAGTTGTCTCGTACTTCACAATGAAGCTTTATTATGAAGTACGAGACAACTTAAATACTGATGCAACACTTGTAATCAGTACCGCATCGTAAATTACGTGGTACGTTAGCTGCGACGGGCTACGTACACACGGCGACACATCAAGGTATACAAAACCAACATAAGCTGGCCGCGCGACGGTATACGTTACGCAACCTACGCGCGGCCAGGTGATGTTGGTTTTGTATAGCTTGATGTGTCGCCGTGTGTACAAGCTGCGACGGACTACGTATACGTAGCGTTTTTTTCTCAGTGTATCGTACCCAAACTCGACTCAATTTTGGTATGCGTACAGTAATAAAGACACAATCTCAATCTTTCTCGTATTCTCGGAAGTGGCTCAGACCCACAGGCACTGATCGCTTATCTACATGGCTACATTGTAATTTCGACACACATTCCAAGATATTTGCATTTCGAAGATTAAAGTTAATCGACAGCCCGAAATATCGGTGTACGCCTCGTTTAGTCTCAGATTTATCTGCTTCCTTTTTAGGGTTCCGAACCCTAAGGGTGAAAACGGGACCCTATTCATAATCCAACGCTGTCCGTGTGTCCTAAATAGGACTGTAACTTTTGATCTGTAATAGCGGACAGTTGAAATTGTCACAGAATGTGCGTTATTATTAAGATTAAAAGTTATGATTAAAGATACAAAAAGTTAAAATTAAAGGGGGTCCTCATACAAGAAACTAGTTTTATCAACCTTTTTTCTTCCATCCACGTTTCACGAATTTTACCGAAACTCATTCCAGTGTGACGGGTAGTGAGCCCGTCGCCATTTATAATGGACAGTGGGTACAATAAAGCCTCGAAATTAAAGCATGCAGGTTTCTCACGATGTTTTCAAAACCATTGGTGCTACAAATATAGGTACGGGTACGACTAAACGACGTATAGTTTGTAAAAATGTCTTAATTGTTCTTCAATAATCCTAACAAATTGACCTCCTGAAATTGAACTGAATCCGTGCTCTAATGGTTAAGAGCATTGGGCTCTTGACATGGAGGTCGTGGATTCGATTCCCATGGGGGACACCTAGTGATATGTCACTTTGTGCGTTTTTCAATTCAATTCAATTATACTTTATTACACACCAAAACAGAACATACATTTGAATACAGATAAAGAATTAAAAGTAGGTACAAATAAGGCGGTCTTATCGCTAAAAAGCGATTTCTTCCATACAACCTCAGGGTAGAGGAATTAACAATCAAAAAAATAGGTAGACGGTGTAGCTCAAAATAAAGAAATGGCAATGACATAATTACAAATAAAATAAAATAAAGTTTTTCCCCAGGTGGTTCGGACATTGCAGGCTGAATCACCTGACTGTCTGAAAAGAAAGATGATTTCGTGCTTCGGATGGCACTTTAAGCCGTTGGTCCCGGCTACTATCTCTGGTGGTAGCAGTCGTTACATAAAAACCACGTCAGTGGTCGTAAGACGGTCTGAAAAAACTCTGACACCAGGGCTTGCTGCCCACACGATAAGAAGAAGAACAAATTGACCGAATCCCTGACTACCCCATCAGGAAATAAAACTGTGCGCATATTTATATAATCTTCCCTTTTCAAAGCATGGAGCAATTGAAGTTGTCAAGCTTTTTTTCTAATCAAGATAAAATGTCGTCTTTCAAAAGAAATCGGATAAACTCAAATTCGTTCCCTGAACTTCTGAAGAACTTTATAAATTAAATTGAATTAAATTGTGAAGAATAAAGAATAACTGAATCCTTTGTATTCATGATCAACCCACGAATAATACATAATAATACAATTTTAAACTGGGCGTGGAAATCAAGCTATACAAAACCAACATAAGCTGGCCGCGCGTATGTCGAGTAATGTTTAACGTCGCGCGGCCAGATTATGTTGGTTTTGTATAGCTTGATGTGTCGCCGTCATTAGCATCCTTTTGAACTAAGAGTCTACCCATGAAACTGAACAAATTTTACTATGGGAGCAAACCGATCGGAGCTAAATAAAAATCAGCTGTTGCATACATTTGAGTCGAGTAGGCATTGCAGTTTGGTATGGAACACCTGTTTTTTTTCCTGCTCCGATCGGTTTGCTCCTATAGTAAAAGTTGTTCAGCTTGATGGTTTGACATCCCCTTTAAATAATTTCAGCGTATTTTGTTGAACCTTATACTTAAAAAATTCCAGGTTAAATGTAGCCGAAATCGAAGAGAATGTATGAAAAGATGTATGGACTTAGAGGAAGCAAGAGAGGTGTGTCAGAACCGCCCAAAGTGGAGATCTATAGTTTCTGCCTACACCTCTGGGAAAAAGGCGTCAGTTTATGTATGTGTATGTACCTTGTACTTACTTGGTTGCATAAAACCATCCTACGCTACGCGACCAGTTCCAAACTTGTGTGGGCGTCTATTCTAGGTACTGGCTGAAATCATAATCGTAGCATCTCTCCCTTCAGTTTCAGTTGAGAAGCGAATGAGGGCTGACGTATTTGTCTCTCTAACGAACAGCTTCGGGAAAACTTGAAAAACTTTACGTTCCAAAATCAAATATTAGCTTTTATTTTAACTGCGATAAAAGAAATCAAATATTTCTTTACGAAAAAAACACAGTGTATTTCGAACAGATTTAGAACGTTTTGATTTAAAATTCGAACTTTTTAGAGATATTGTATTATTTTGATTTTTTGTGGGCGTTGTAAGTGAAGTGTTTTTTTAATTTCGATGGTTTTAAGAGAGTGCCGTCAAAATAGGAGGACTGGAGGCCGTAAGTCAATACCAATATGGTCGAAGTTACAATGGCAATTCTTTGTGTAGTGGAATCAACGTGAATTGGACGTTATGCTTCTTCTATATGAAGCGGATATTAACCATCCTGATGCCTTATTATGATGATATGGTAAGTACAAAAAATAAAGCAATAATTTTACATAATTTTTTAGTTGACGATGGCTGGTGGTTTTAATTTGTTTACCTACTTGCAGACTGTAGTGTTGTATATATGTGTTTGAATTTTTGAAACTTTAGACATATAAGGACATACGATATCTTAAATTAAAAAAAAAGAAAACCGACATTTCTGAAAATCCACAAAATGAAACTACAAATTAGCGAGTACTTTATGATTATTTGTTACCAGACTTAACATGATTGAAAAATTCTACCAAATTATATTTTACTCCCTCAGATTGTAAATTTTTGTACCAATTCCACAAAAAGAAGTAGGTAATTATACAATTACGTGGAAATTAACATATCACGTTGATAAAAGCATGTTTAAAAGCTAAATAGGTATCAAAAGCACATTCTCTGTGAAAGCTCTTTATTCAGGTATAATAAAGAGTCTACAGTAATATTTAAAAAACAATAAAAACTATTAAAACATTTATTCACGATTGAAAAAAAACTTTTTTTTTAATGTTTAACAATAATGGATGTAACTACT
The DNA here is from genome assembly GCA_963924505.1 of Agonopterix alstromeriana. Lineage (NCBI taxonomy): Eukaryota > Metazoa > Arthropoda > Insecta > Lepidoptera > Depressariidae > Agonopterix > Agonopterix alstromeriana. The sequence continues at coordinate 8,958,101 of OZ004682.1, forward strand.
TAATGAAATATTAGCAAATTGTAAACATCTAACAGTTTTATTTAAGCAATAATTCAAGGAAATAATATATTTATGTAAAATTAATAAGTATTATACATTTTTTATTTATGTTCAAAAAAACAGATATTATCTAGGAATCCGCTTATTTGCGAGAATATACATACTTAGGTATTAACTAATAATTATAACTTCTAACTAACTTGTCGGTCTGGGCCGCGCCGCCGGTTATAATTATATCTTTAAAATAAGAATAACCCACCTTATAGAAATATTTTTAAATTAATTCAATTAATTCATAAATCAGGAGGAAATAAAAATATATATATATATTAGGTTGTTATAAAGGTTAAATACGTTAAGGCGGAGTCTTGTAATTTAAACTATCTGGTAATTGCAACTATGGAGCAATTGCACTTATAAGAATCACGATTCAATTCTTCTCTTTATATCAACACCTGTTTTCTAGATGACTGGAAATGTGTCTATTGAGAGAAGAACTGAATCGTGATTCTTATGAGTATTGCTCCATTGCAATTACCAGATAGTTGCAATTACATGACCTTACTATTTTATGTTATTTTTTTATAATTAACTAGCTGTTGCCCGCGACTCCGTCTGCGTAGACCTTAAAAAAGTATCTTATGTGTTAATCCAGATCATATTCTATCTGTGTGCGAAATTTCATTAAAATCCTTTCAGTAGTTTTTACGTGAAAGAGTAACAAACATCCATCTATACTTACAAACTTTTGCGTTTATAATATTAAGTAGGATTGACTTGTTGCTTGTGCGATAGGACTGCATTTTCGCCGGTTTCAAGTAGATTGCGGGAGTGTCTATCCCAATCTCAGGGATTGTTTTTGATCAAGAACAAGAAGAGCCTCGCGGCAAGCAAAAACGTGAACAACGCGGACACTTCGCGAAAGACTCGTGTCAGAACTTGCAACGTGACTCTCAAGTACTATTTTAGGAATTCTGCAGATAGAAACATTTTCCAATCACCAACTATCTCCAGTTGATGCAATCATGTTCACTTTCAGCATTGGCAATTACGGTTAAAGGTTGAAACGATGCGCCAATGTACACTTTTATAAAACTGTTACAGAATTTTAAATGAAGGAAGATTGTACATTGAAGATATTAGTGTACCTAGTGATATGTCACTTTGTGCGTTTTTCCCTAGTTGATTAGAACATTGCAGGCTGAATTACCTGATTGTCTGAAAAGAAAAACGATTGCGAGCTTCGGATGGCACGTCAAGCTGTCGGTCCCAGCTATTATCTTAGGTCAGAGCCCGTAAGGCGGTCTGATAAAAAAATTGACACCAGGGCTTGCAGCCCATACGATAAAAAGAAGATTTAAGATATTGACTAAAGAAGTTACGACATGGTTACGAGGTTTTTGGTGTCTCTGTGTTCTGTGTTCTTTTTTTTTGTGTCCGATTGTTCAAACCTCAAGCAAAAATTACGCTACCGATTTTGATGAAACATTATGTTTTAAAGCTCGTAGTTAGACTTAAAAACTGGAATATAATATTAAAGTAGTAAATGAAATAAAGTATATTTCATTTCATTCATTCATTCATATTTTATTTCGCTACGATGACGGGAGCCGACGCGGAAGAAGTCGCGGACAAAATTTAGTTCCATATAAAATTGTCTTTTTCTAAAAGAATACAACTATTTATATCTATAAGCAGATTTTACAACAAATCCGAAAGCCGATTTTGAAATATTATGATAGTTTTAAGTGTATTTTTCTTCGCGATTTCGTACGTCGGGCCCATAGAGAAAGTTGATCAGTTTGGTGGTCTGATCATTCCTTAAAAATCGTCAGAATAGTCACAAAGACCCTGTATTTTAAAACAAAATTGTTCTAGTAAAATCTACTACAATAAATAGTTGTCTCATGTTAAAACATATTTTTCTCCGTGTAAATTTATGATTCCATAATTAAACTTTCATTAATTATTTCACTTTTCATCAGAACATTCTTTTGCGCAGATCTGTATTCTTGTCATAAACGAACCTACAGCATAAAGACATCCATTATGAATATGATTATATATCTGAACGGAATACGTAATCATTTTGAACGCGGAAGATGCCCATATGAAGGTATAAATCACACTTTTATAGCTATCGTACCAGTACAAACATAAAAAAGCCGTGGTGGTCCAGTGGCGAGTAATCTTGCCTGCCATGCAGGAGGCGATGGTTCGATCCCCGTCCAGGCCGACTCGTACCAATGAGTTTTTCGGAATTTATGTGCGATTTGTAACACCACTGGCTTTTCGGTGAAGGAAAACATCGTGAGGAAACCTGCATGCTTCAATTTCGAGGCATGTATTGTACCCACCGTCCATTATAAGTGGCGACGGGCTCACCCTCCGTCACACTGGACAGAGTTTCGGTACTACTGGTGAAACGTGGATGTTCTGAAGTTTCAGAATATAGTCGTGAGCATATGCTTATATGCTTACAAACATGAATTTTAATTAGTACTATTACAATATGGGTGGTACAGACTTATAGGGAAGGAAATTTAAGGGTATACAGGTGTTAGGGTACAGTTGCAACACTTTAAGGGGTGATTGTACCCATGATACTAAACAACTTTCCCTAAGAAACTTATAGGAAACTCGCAAAAAAATTGTTGGACTTTCGATCGAACGTTTGTATGAAAAGTACAATTTTTTTTTTCGAATTTCCTTTAGGTTTTTTAGGGAACATTGTTCAGTATCATTGGTACAAGAACCCCTTAAAATAATGCAACTGTTTACCCTAATACTCTGTATTACCGATGCGTTGGCGAGCTCTATACAAACGAGATCAGTGCCAGCAGCATGATGGCGCGATAAAGCGCTGTCGCACCCTAGCTCTCTTTCTTTTTGACAGGCGCGATAAAACGTTTATCGCGGCACCATGCCGCAGGCGCTGGTTATATTTGACAGCAAGTTTCCTTTTGGTGCGGTGTTGCTTAGCTACATTTGGTAAAAATCAATTCAGCAGTTTACATGCAACATTAAAAATTGTGAAATAATAATAAATTACAAATAAAAAAAAACCCCAACGCCAAAAACAAACATTTTAAAAGTAAAAAATAATTCGGTCACCTATTTGGGGATGTAAGCAAATGCATGCTTTAGGGAAAGTCGTTTAGTTTCATTATTTGAATACATCGTAAATTTTTCTAGTAACTAAAAAATTGGTTTTATATTTGTGGTTTTTATTTATAATTTTTTAATTATTGTATTATCAGTATGGCAAAAAATGGTTACTATTTCTTTCTTCTTTCGATGCATCTCGTATGGTCCAGTAAAATTCAGATTGATAGCGAGAAAAACGAGTAGCAGCGTCGGTGCAAAAAGTTAGCTGTAATGTCTACAGATTAAGCATGGAAGCATAAGCATATGCTTACGACTATGTTCCCCGAGGGGGTAGTCAGAGATATTCTGAAACATCAGAACATCCACGTTTGACCAGTAGTGCCGAAACTCTGTCCAGTGTGACGGGGGGTGAGCCCGTCGCCATTTATAATGGACAGTGGGTACAATACATGCCTCGAAATTGAAGCAAGCAGGTTTTCTCACGATGTTTTCTTTCACCGAAAAGCCAGTGGTGTTACAAATCGCACATAAATTCCAAAATACCATCGCCTCCTGCATGGCAGGCTAGGTTACTCGCCACTGGACCACCACGGCTTTTTACAGCATGGAAGATTGACGGAAAATTCCGAAAGAAGAAATCTATTTGACCTCGTCTGGTCACTTAAAGTCGATTACCTTAGCACAACTAGCCAATTAGCAATTCATATCATATTCGCACTCTATAATAACAGTTTATAATTAAATTTCACATAACATTACGCATATGAAGCCGTTAGTTAGTACTTACTGCTTTTAGACAAGTTTCAATTTTCACAAGAATTCAATTAAAACGCTTACAGGCACAATATTCAGTTGGGACTTTCAATTTTGACTTCGGGGCTTTTGTTATGTAGAACTATTTGAATTGAAGTACTTTCATATGTGTTTATTAAATTACTTTGAATACATTTTATTACCAAAGTTAAACCAAAATGAATAAAATAGCTTAGTTGATTTCGACTAAGCGACTGCATTATTTAAACCGGCCAAGTATGAGTCGGACTCGCGCATCAAGGGCTCCGCGCCACCATACACTATGCTTAAAGAAAAAAAGTGTTTTTTCTGGGACCCTTTGTGCGAGCTCAATTCACATTTGGCCGTTTTTAGGGTTCCGTAGTCAACAAGGAACTCTTATAGTTTCTCCATATCAATCAGTCTGTCCGTCTGTCCGCGGCTTAGCTCGGAGATGCTTAGTACTAGAAATCTGTAACTTTACATGGGTATACATATTTATCACGCCGACAAAGTAGTAAAATAAAAACTAGAAAAATATTTTTTCAGGGTACTTACGAACCCACGAAAAGAGGGGATGCAATTTTTTTATTCTCTTTTTCCCATGGTGTGGGGTATCTTTGGATAGGTCTAATATTGTGAGTGTGGCATAACATTTTTCGATTTAGGGATCCGTTAGCGAAATATTTAGCTTTAAAGTGACTCTGACACACCTCTTTAGCCTCATTCACATTCATACATCTTTTCATGCACTTCCGTCGATTGAGGGTGCTACGCACTTGTCCTTTTCGGAAAACATCATTGATTTGATCATGGAATGTTTTCCTCGGACGGCCTCTCCCAACGCTTCCGCTCACCTTTGCTAGGTATATTTCATTCGTAAGTCTTCTTTCATTCATTCTCTATACGTGACCGAACCATCTAAGCATACCCCTCTCAATCCTTGTTACTATATGTTATGCATATTATTGCATAACCATGTGGTATGCGTTCCACGCCTATTTTGCACCCCTCTTAAATGTTCTGTGTATGGAACCCTAAAATCAATGAAAGCCAGCTTTGCTCTAAAAATGTTGCAGCAAATCTGGGTTGACAAGGGTTAGGTTGGAAATTACCATAACGGAGCTATATAATTTACTATCGGGCTAGGTGCCTATTGTATAAGGGTGCGGAGTGCGGATCATGACATTGAAATTTTGGTCCCCAACGAAACGAAATCGGCGTCGAGGCAGACCTAGACGAAGGTGGCACGAAATTGATGGTTTCCTTAAGAACAGGCCTGTCGAAGCTCGGAACAGAGACTCGTGGAGAGAACAGAGGTAGGCCTTTGCTCATCAGTGGGACAGCAATGGCTGATAATAATAATGCAATTCTTGATATTTCAGCAATCAAAATCTTTATCTATGTGTGAACTGAGGTGAAGCAGTAAACTTTTCGTGTCTGTGTTTAAAAAATATAAGAAAATAATTAATTGGGAATGAAAAACCAGCCGTGATCGTCCAGTGGCGAGTAACCTTGCCTGCCGTGCAGGAGGCGATGGTTCGATCCCCGTCCAGGCCGACTCGAACCAATGATTTTTCGGAATTTATGTACGATTTGTAACACCATCGGCTTTACGGTGAAGGAAAACATCGTGAGGAAACCTGTATGCCTCAATTTCGAGGCATGTATTGTACCCACTGTCCATTATGTGGCGACGGGCTCACCCCCCGTCACACTGGACAGAGTTTCGGTACTACCGGTGAAACGTGGATGTTCTGAGGTTTCAGAAGATCTCTGACTACCCCCTCGGAGAATATAGTCGTGAGCATATGCTTATGCTTATGTAAAAACCAGTACCTAACAGAATGGATCATGGGTGATTCCAGTGTGTAGATGTCGCCTGTGATCTCCAGGGGTCTATTAATCCTAATGCATGAGAGGGGTCGTCTTTAAAAAATGCCAGGTTAAAAGTAGCCGAAATCGAAGGGAATGTATGATAAGATGTATGGACTTAGAGGAAGCAAGAGAGGTGTGTCAGAACCGCCCAAAGTGGAGGTCTATAGTTTCTGCCTACACCTCTGGGAAAAAGGCGTGAGTTTATGTATGTATGTGTGTGCATGAGAGGGGATCAGGAAATTGATCATAATTATTCTGCATTGGATTTTGTTTTGCTCTATTTTAAGAGACACTATACGGTGAAATTGATCTCATTAGAACCCTTTTAAACTAAGAGTCTACCCTACTAAAAAATCAGCTGTTCCATACTAAACTACAATGCCTACTCGACTCAAATGCAACAGCAGATTTCTTTTTGCTCCGATCTGTTTGCTCCCAAAGTTGTTCAGTTTGATGGGTAGACAATTAGTTTAAAAGGATGCTAATGATATAAATTTCTCTAGTTAACGAATTAAAATAGGTATTATTTAATTATTCCCTTCAAACGCAAAAAAAATCTTCGTCATCACTTTTACTTGGAAATACGTTATTGTATATAATTATATCAATGACTGGTACGGATTTCATTCATAAAAGACGAGAAATATCAACAATATATTGTGTTAATCGGCTTACGTAGATATAAATTATCCCGTCCAGATCCCGTCTAATCTTTGTTTATTAATATGTTATCTATTTAGGGAAAGCATTTAGTATACTAAGTGAGTGCACGTGAGACAGCAATACACTATCTCTTACTGTCGTCTACCTGTCGTACCACCGAGAGGGGGTGAGGTCAAAATTGATGAAGGGGGAGGGAGTCCGTACCGTAGATATTAATACTCTTTCTTATTCTAGGCATAGACACAGAATAAGAAAGAGTGAGTGAGTGTTATTCCAAGTATGGTATAGACTCTATAATTCCATTCTATACTATAGATAATAAGGCCTAAAAAATTTGCTGAAACCAGGCCTGTCTCACTCCACAGTTCAGGTTCGCTTGACGGCGATCCCCACGGAGTGGTGAATGGCAGTAGGTTAGGTATACCGTGTCAATTTCTTAATCAAATCTCATTAGACTTGCCGCCATTTTGTGAGTAGTCAATGCGAGACTTTAAAACCCTAGCGATGTCATGCTGCAAGCATGTGAAACGCTGCAAGCATTTGAAAGAGGGAGACTATGTAAAGGAATCTTTCATGTATATTGACTCGGTTCATTTGTGTTTACACGCACGCCGTTGTGACGATTGGTAGGTTATTCGCGAATTGTACGATAGGACAGGTGCGAATAACACCTTATTGCCGTGCAGAGAGAGTCGCTATTTAAATAAATCTGTTTTCGAAGTGATTCTTCTGTACGGTGGGTACTAGGTATTTATTCTGTGCTGAAACTATTTTCCATAGAGTATGGCATCGCTTTCGTGTAGGAATAAGGATCTACTTCCAAATAGTATTCCAGGCTAAGATCACTATTGTTTTTGTACCATTATTTTTGTACATAATATATGCAAATCTATCTTATCCACATGAGTACGGAGAAAGGCATAGTTAATCTCCTCTACAGATAGTGGTTTTTATATCAGATACTTGTAAATATTTTATTACGTCGGCGAATATAATACTGAATGAATTTTTTATCTATCCTGAAAAACACTGAGTGTTTTAGACAATACCTGGGCAACCAACTTTTTATTTATTTATTTAACACTTTATTGTACACATACTTTGACTATTTATATGTGGACTGGTTACGCGTGTAATTCTACTAACAAACATTTCTGCCACTTTTTGCGGGGGGCGAGGTAACATGAAATCCGCAACTTTCGATTTTATTCCCCATAACTTTAGATTCTAATTTTGAATGTTAAAAATCATGAAAAGTAGTCTCGTGTGAACCCCAAACGTTCTAAGTTCGAAGTTATTATTTCGCAATTATAGGCTGTCTCGTTTAGTGATAAGGTGTATAATTGAATGTAAATGCACAAGATCAATTTTGCTTATACCGTGGCAGAGGGGAAATGCTACCGCAAGGCTAGTCCTTATAATAATTAGTCAAAGTACACATAACATTACAGAAAAAACAATAAAAGTAGACATTTACAAAGGGCGAGCTTATCTCTAAAGAGATGAGATCTCTTTTTGTTTGTGTATAAACTATTTTTTTCAGTTATGTGTATTGGAATGTAAAATATTATTCAAATATGTACAATATGTCATTCAATTTGTTGGAGCCGTTTCCGAGAAAACAAACCAATTATCTTAACTTTTATAAAACTGTAAAAGAAGTGTGTCTGTACATTGAAGATATTTACATGAAAAAGATTACGAAATGGTTTTTAGGTATCCCGGACTCCAAATCAAACTTTTATAGAATTTATGTCGGTCTGTTTGTTTGTTTGTTTAACGTTTAAGCAAAAACTACTGAATTAGATGAATGAACTGATTTTGATGAAACTTTTTTTTGTGGTGTTTGATAGCTTATGATCTGACTTAAAATCTGGTATATTATTTGTGCGAACGAAGTCGCGGGTTACACTTGAAGCACACTTATCAAACATCAAATCTTTTTTAAAGTTACCACCGCTTCGGAACGTGTTGTCGCTGTAGAGAAGATGCCATGTACCAATGAGTTTTTCTAACTTAAGAGGATATAATTCGGAGCGCGCTCCATACAAACGTACTATGGTGATATTTTCAATACGAACCAATTAAACTCATTGAAATTTTGCAGAAACAATCTAGAAACAAATCTATATGCTTGTATTTTGATTTTCCTCTTTTTGCTCAGATTTTCCTTAAAATGTACAGTTTTAAAGTTACAGTGCCTCAAAGATTTCCATACAAATCTTAAATTAATCCTAGCATTGAAACTGTATATTTTAACGAAAATCGGACACAATACATGCATAGAGATTTGTTTCTAGATTGTTTCTGCAAAATTTCATTGAGTTTAATTGGTTAGTATTGAAAATATCACCAGACTTCGTTTGTATGGAGCGCGCTCCGAATTATATCCTCTTAAGTACCGCTGCCGCGGTCGCCGCGTCGGTGTGCTAACGGCGTTAGAAGCTGCAAAAATTATGTGATACTTACATCATGAAATAACAAAACGTATCCATTAGTGGTGTCAAAAATGTTGTATTAGTACCTAAAACAACAAACAAAAAAGCTTATTCGTGTTTAGTGAAAGATAATTTGTGCGATTATAAAATGCAGCGCTTTTGTTGATAAAATGTCGGCGTCTATTATCGAAATAAGTAATTGCACATTATTTAAACAAAAAATTACGAATGAAATATGTATTATACTAAAACAATCGATTTAGGAATATTATAATCATCAGCCTATATAGGGTTCTTTTTAATATGCTGACACTTTTTAAAGGGGATGATCAGACTATCAAACTGAACAACTTTCTTTATGGGGCCAACATCGAAATCGAGAAAAAAAAATCTGCTGTCCCATACATTCGGCTCGTGTAGGATTGCGGTTTAGTATGGAAGAGCAGATTTTTTTTCGCTATTTCGATGATGGTGCCATAGAGAAAGTAGTTCAGTTTTACAGTCTGATCATCCCCTTAAAAAAGTGTCAGCATATTAGGAAGGACCCTATATACGTGAAATATATACAACGTTTTAATGAATAAACGCAAAATTGGAAAGTAGTTGGTTTAGAATCGAGAGCAGAATGAAATTATCATGGTTTTAACATAGGTTATTTTTTTTAAAACATTAAACAACATGTTTGTAAAATTTAAAATTTACTGAACTCGATCTCAACGAATCGCACGGGCAAACTCACCCTACTTACAACCAAAACAAGATTCTTAAAATGTATCCACGAGCTCGTTAGCGCTTTCATTCATTGCTGAAATGATAACAAATCATTTTTGTCTGAAAACTTAAAATGCGAATAACTTTAAATTTTAATTATTAAACTAATGAAAAAATAATGTTTCATTGTAATTATTTTGATATAAATCAGTTGGGGTTCATGAGGTTTTGCGCTTATTCATTAACACGTTGTATACGTATAAGTACATATTCGTTAATAAAGTATCTTAATATCATTTTTATAAAAGATATCGCAAAAAAAATTGTTTAATATAAATTACTTCCTTTCGACCCGTATTTTAACTGGGCTACTTAGGCAGGTCTCAAGGAGAAATGAAACTTGGGTCGAAAGAGTCAATAGTTATATGGTCTAAGGAAATAACATGCGCATCTGCCACTCTTCTTTTTATATACCTATTTATCTGTAAGTGCAGTACAAATAATATTGAAGTGGTAAGCATTCTTAGTACGGGAGAGTGTAATCTGGTCCTGATAAGGTTTGTTTAACACGAGGATTACTTGTATATCTTCGGATAACGTATCTCAATTCAAACTCGTGGCTAAACTGATGAAAAATTTATATCAGTAATAAAATGTGATGAAAATATTGACCGGCGTTAGTTTAATATAGTTATTTATAATGAAGTGCTAAATCTTTATTAACAATTTCGATCAAAATAGGTATATCCTTATATCTCATTCGAACATTATTGTTAAATGCGATTTATTGATGGTGAAATTGTAATCATTGACATCCTTTTAAATTAAGATTCTACCCATCAAACTAAATATCTTTTACTATTGTAGAAAAAAAAAATCTGCTGTTCCATACTAGACTGCAATGTCTACGAGACTCAACTTTATGAAACAGCTTCTTTTCTTTTTGCTACTATCGGTTTGCTGCCATAGTAAAAGTCGATCAGTTTGATATGTAGACTCTTAGTTTATAAGGATGTCAATGATTTCAATTTCACCCTATCGAGGCGACTTTGTTATGCAGCGCTGCCATGCTAGCTCTATAGGTTTATATTAATAATGGCCCGTCTACACGCTCCTCCAAGCCTGTGCAATTAAAATCATACGATTTTCCCCGAACTGCTGTGCAGAAGTTTCCACACGGTGGAAGTAACCCTTCGCACAAGCCTCCGCAGACCTAAGTATTCTACCTACTGAGTAAGATGTTTCTGTGGTTTCTTCATTAGAACGAATAACCCATTAAAGTAATTCAACTGTCTACCCTGACACCCAAAATACAATATAAAGTGTTACAAAATACAAAATAAAAACTTAATATTGGTGGTTTAGAACATCCAACTGAATGGAGTCAACATCGAAAGGGAGAAAATAATCAGCACGTCTAGTACGATTTCTCTACTTGCGCGCGACTCTGCTTTTTCCCATGCTACAAGTCGCGACAAGCGCGGCTTTCGCTCTCCGTAAAGCGCGGGAACAGGTTATCTTCTATGCAGCGAAGACGCGTGTAGCGCGTGTAGAGAATTCATACTAGACGTGCAGCTGTCTCATACATTTGAGTCGAGTAAGAATGTCAGTTTAGTATGGAACATCTGATGATTTTGCGCGATTTCGATGTTGACTCCATAGTGAAAGTTGTTGGAGGGTCTAAACCAATCGAATTTATTGATCCTACATGTATGCCATGTTAGCTTAATCAAATTAAAGATTGAAAAAGTCGGGCGGCGAGCGGGCGGGATTAGACGTGTGAATCAGTAGTTTGTATAAACTCTCAGTAGTTTACATAACTCTGGTAGATGGCGCTGATGTCCCTTAAAGACTATGATATAGATTGAAAATTTCGTCGTGGCTTGCTCTGTTGGAATGGAGCATGCCCCGGATAGGCAGGACTTTTTCAATCTTTAATTTGGTCTAAACCAATCAATTAAATATTTATTTGTTTTTGTGTTACACCTTGTATATGAGCTTTTGTATGTCTTAGATATCTCGAACTTAAAAGTCAGAACTATCATCTAAAACAAACTTTGCCTTTGAACGTAACCTCAAACATATTAAACAATTAACTAAATCAAAACCTAACAGAACTCACACAAGCTCATAAGTTACTACCAAAACTTCTATCTCCAATATTCAAACATCAAAACGCCTGTGTGAACATTCTGTTAAACTGTTACCACATAATGACTTGTATTCAAGTTTATCTTGAACACATTAGGTATCTTAGAATGGGACATAACATTATCTCTGAAACAGTCGGTTGCTAAAGTGATTTTGACGTATGTTCGATAAGGAATCTCAATGGATGGTTTTCGGACGTAACTTCGTCAACCGTGAAAGACTCCGTCTACACGATCCTTCAGGCGGCCAAAGCATCATCTGAATGTTTGTAATTGCCTGATAATTGATATTTCTATTTTAATAATAATATTTATTCATAAACAGATAAACAATTTATCATGTATTAGTAACAGGGTTCTTCTTAAGAGCAAAGTCAAAGTCAATATAATTTATTTAATATAGGAGCTTGCAGCACACTCATCAAACGTCAAATCTTTTTTAAAGCTACCACCGCGTCGGAACGTGTGGTCGCTGTAGAGAAGATGCGGCCAGAAACTCTACAACATATCACGACTTAATATCTATTACAATATAAATTCTTAAGCTAAAGTTATGTATACAATTATACATAGTCTATTTAATATAATAATGATACTGTACATTAAAGTAAATAAACTATAAGCTAGTGACCTCAGACCCAAGCATTTTGATGATTTAAATAATCATCCAGTTTATAATATGCTTTTTTACAGAGGACTTTTTTTATTTGAGTTTTAAACATGTTTTCGGAAAGGTTCAAAATGGTCTCGGGGATTTTATTACAACAACGTATACAGTGACCCATGAAAGACGTGTTGACCCTACTAAGCCGAAGGTGTGGAGATATCAGTTTTTTTCTGTTTCGAGTGTTGTAATTATAAACATCAAAATTTTTTGGATATAAAGACAAATTTTTTCTTACATATAAAATGTTGATGATGAAAAGCGAATCACGACAGCGCAGACCATATATAGCTCGAATTGCCCGTTTCTGTAGGATAAAGATTGTCTCAATGTCTGCAGCACGACCCCACAATAAAATACCATAGGACATGATACTATGAAAGTAACTGAAATATACGAGTCGGGCTGTTTCAATATCAGTTAGTTGTTACATTTTTCTGATTGCATTATGCTGCAGAGCTTAGCCTACTAGCCAGAGTTTCAATGTGGGAACCCCATTGCAGCCTAGAGTCAATCTTTATTCCCAAAAATACTGTATTATCAACAAAATAAATAAAGTTACTTGATTATCTACAATTGGTACATTTGGCAAAACAAATTTTAAATACATTTCGTTTTTTTTTTGCATTAAGTGCGAGTTTATTTGCGTTAAACCAGTTCAAAACTTGTTGAAGGGTATCATTTACGTCGTTAAGTTCTTGGTCCTTCCTATTTACTTTAACTATGAGAAATGGAGCTATGTTAGTACTATGTTACTATGTGTTTTAAGCCGACAATCTGTTTCAAAAACTGTTTTGCCGTTTGTCATAATGTTGAATTGTAAATGTTCTATGTTTTCTGAGAATAAAATTAATAAATGTCTTCGGAATCTCTTGAATGTTATTTCTTGTTTCTCACAGAATAGAATACTGAGGTTTGTGCGGGCTAGCGCGAAGGACAGGACGCGAGGAGTGGACAACGCTCCATGGTCTATCTCGTTCAAGAAAAACTGTGCGGTTTTAATAGCGCAGGCAAAAAGGAGCATCTAAGCGGACCATTAGAAATCAACAAGTTTTGTTAATATTTTCTTAACACAATTTTACTACAAATTAAATCCAATTTTATAACTGTGTATTCAAAACTGGTATATTTAATGACTACATGTAATACCTACGTAGTAATCCAAATTAGAATTTATTATTTACTTCGTCAACCTTCAGTTTTTGTTAGATGTTATTTTTTACTATCATTAATCTATAGTAAGGTCATACTCGTTATCGGTTACGTTTGACATTTCACCGATAACTTTTTGCAGACAAAAACAGACCATATGCGAATCGGGTTTAAGTTACAATCGCGTCCATCGTAATGTGAATGATAATTGAGTATAGTCGCACGGCGAAAATCAACTCGTGTTAATAATCCTACTTTGCAAATCAAAAAGTTCAATGCAGACAACATAAAAAATGTGAATTCGTCAATGAAAATAAAGTCATAATAGCTCTATATTATAAAACAAACTTGCCTGCAAATTGATACCCAACCTTTCTGGTAGATAACCCTAATAATAATAACGTTTTGCTTATAGTTAAAGGAAAATGCATAGTTACTAGAATTCTTATTAAGTGTCGTGTCTTTGTGTTTTTTCTTCGTTTGAAATGTGTTTAAATTATATATTTATCCTTTTTACTGTTTTTGTGGCTGTGTTGAGCGATGATATTCGAATGGTAAGTGATTTTAAATACAACCTTATCTGTTGCAAAAATTAGGCAACTTAGTAACTGAAACTTCAAAAATCTACTCTTTAAAAATTACCTACGTCATTTATTACCTATGTCATTTTATAAATACTCAATAAAAATGGTTCCTATAGTTTCAGATTTTTATTTCAACACCTTATGTGTGGTCAAATACTTAGAGCTCAATACTGAGCAATGCGTAATATGCTGAAATGCTGATTGTTCAATACCGAGTATGCGTAACATGCTCATTGCTCAATACCGAGTATGTGTAACATGCTCAAATGCTCATTGCTCAATACTGGGATTGGGTAACATGATTAAATTCTCACTGCTCAGTAACGACCATACGTAACATGCTCAATACCGAGCAATGCGTAACAAGCTCGAATGCGCTTGCTTATTGCTCAATTCAAAACAATGCGTAACTCGCTCAAATACTCATTGCTCAATACAGGGTAAAAAAAAACACCCTAGTAATACTTAACCAACTTTACTACTCGTAATTTTCACTATGTAGCCAACGTCGAAAATAATAAAAAAAATCTGCTGTCCCATACATTTGAGTCGAGACGGTAGGTACTACAGTTTTGTGTGAAAGAGCGGATTTTTTTTCTCGATTTGATTTTGGCTCGATAATGAAAGTTGTTCGGTTTGATGGTCTGAAGCACCCCCTTACGTATTACTAGGGTGTTTTATTACACCCTGTACACCATACCGAGTTTTCATGTCAGTGAGGTTTATTTACAACTTATCTTAATTATTCTCCATCTGTCGCATATTTACATAAACCCCGGCCGATTACCGTTTCGTCGTTACTTATGTAACATTATTAATCTTATCTGGGGTCCGTTATAATTCCTCTTTATGTTTGAGTACACTTTGAACCCAAAATGGGTTTGTCCCTAATACATAGTCCGTTTTATGCGTGGAAAGAGTGATTTCGTTCTTATCTTTACCAAAAAGCACCCTTTCAATAGCGTAGGTTGTAAAAAGGCTTGATATTAAAAGGTACATAAGAACCGTTTTATGCTAGCGATTTCTCAACGAAAGCACATCGACAGAGCACCGTGTTACCAGCGATTTCAAAGCTTTCTCGTTACGATGTGGCTTTTATTTATTTATCGAACATTTATCATACACACAAACTGATAAAAAAATAAATGATACAAATAATAGACATGACATGTACAAAGGGCCTAATTGCGAATTTTAGAAAAGTGAAAACTTTGGAACCGATAAAAAGAAATGTATATGCTCACGACTATATTCCCCGAGGGGGTAGTCAGAGATGTTCTGAAACCTCAGAGCATCCACATTTCACCAGTAGTACCGAAACTCTGTCCAGTGTGACGGGGGGTGAGCCCGTAGCCACTTGTAATGGACAGTGGGTACAAATACATGCCTCGAAATTGAAGCATGCAGGTTTCCTCACGATGTTTTCCTTCACCGAAAAGCCAGTGGTGTTACAAATCGTACATAAATTTCGAAAAACTCATTGGTACGAGTCAGCCTGGACGGGGATCGAACCATCGCCTCCTGCACGGCAGGCAAGGTTACTCGCCACTGGACCACCACGGCTGCATAAAAAGAAATACCTAGGAAAAGAAACTCGTACTGTTCAAAATTAGCACTCTATGTAGAGTGCCAACTCCAGTATTCTGAGTGCCCCTAGGTCGATTGATTGACTTATTCACTGGCTCGGTAGACCCTTAGTGGTGCATCCAATAGTCCCCAGTAATAAGCAGTAGCTGCTCCGTAAGCTCAGTGAGAAAAAAAGGCCTATATTTTCATCATCATCATCAGCCCATCATCAGTCCATCATCGTCCACTGCTGAACATAGGCCTCTCCCAAGGCGCGCCACAAAACTCTGTCCTCGGCCTTCCTCATCCAATCGCTCCCCGCTACTTTTTTTATGTCGTCTGTCCAGCGGGCAGCAGGGCGTCCCACACTACAACTACCAGTTCGCGGTCTCTACTCTAGAACTCTGACACCCTACCGGTTGTCAGTTCTTCGGCAGATATGACCAGCCCATTGCCACTTCAGCTTGCTAATTTAGGCAGTGGCTAATATTTTGCTTGATTTATCGCAAATTTGATGTTAAAATTCTGTAATCCGTATTTCAGTTAAAAGCCTCTGAAATAAAGAAGTCCACTGGCGAGTAACCTTGCCTGCCGTGCAGGAGGCGATGGTTCGATCCCCGTCCAAGCCGACTCTTACCAATGAGTTTTTCGGAATTTATGTACGATTTGTAACACCACTGGCTTTTTGGTGAAGGAAAACATCGTGAGGAAACCTGCATGCTTCAATTTCAAGACATGTATTGTACCCACTGTCCATTATAAGTGGCGACGGGCTTACTCCCCGTCACACACTCCATCACACACTGGACAGAGTTTCGGTACTACTCGTAAAACGTAGATGTTCTGAGGTTTCAGAATATCACTGACTACCCCCTCAAGGAATATTAGTCGTGAGAATAATTATGCTATGCATGCTATGCTAAAATTAGGCCAACAATATGTTCAACCGTTGTAACTCCTGTAAACTAGGATCAACAGCGGCGACCACTCACAAAACTACACAATGAAGTCCAGCAAGCCTGGAGGATTACTCTAATCCCTCTTGGAAACTGCAACGACTTTAAACAAAAAGAAATAGGGAAAACATTAGTAGTAGATTATTGTGAAAGACTTAGAGACGTCGCGAGTGAAAGAGACGTCGCGAGAGCTTTATTGCGTTCAGTCACAAACATATGTACGAAACGCTATCTAGTATCCGACTATGGTTTGAATTCAATCTAAAGTCGATATTCGTAATGTGACTTTAGTTTACTTCAGTGTCGCAATCTTATCGAATGCATCTTGTCTAAAATAATGTAGTTACCTACACAGAGATAAATATTTAGTAATATATACATAAAAGAGTTCAGTGACTGACAGACAACACACTGCCTAAACCGCTGAAGATAGAAACATGAAATTTGGAATACACAGGGTGTAAGGTACTCCGCAGACTGAAACGGTGAACTCAGACCATCACACTGAACAAATTTCACTATAGAGCCTACCTCAGGAAACGCGAAAAATAATCACCTGTCCCATACATTTGAGTATGGCAGGTGCAGCAGTTTTGTATGAAAAAGCTGTTTTTTTTTTCATGTTTCTATTGGTAGGCTTCATAGTGAAAGTTGTTCAGTTTGATGGTCTGAGTTCACCGTTTCAGTCTGCGGAGGGTTGTCCCTTACTCCTTATTCTACAAAGTATGTAGAGTGGTGCACAACGAAAGTATTTTTCGAAAATCTACCCCTAAAGGGGTAATCCAGACGGACGAAGTCGCGGGTCAAAAGCTTGTATAATATATGTGAAAAACTATAGTCCTTCCTCTGAGATGATAACTATTTATTTTAGCCCCAATTAACCGTTCGATTATGGATTCCAAACTATTCCAAAGAAAAACATGCAGGGACTTATCAAACTTAACGATATTTTTATATTGTTGATGATATTTATCTTTTTCTACAACGTGTTAATGAATAAGCGCAAAACCTCATACACCCTCTCAACAGATTTATAACAAAATAATTCGATTGAAACAATAATTTCATTATTTTGGTAATCAAAAATTTAAAGTTATTCGCATTTTAAGTTGCAAAAATTATTTGTTATCGTTTCAGCAATGAATGAAAGCGCTAGAGTGCCCGTGGATACATTTTAGGAATCTTATTTTGGTAGTAAGACGGGTGAGTGTGCCCGTGCTGTGGGTTGAGATCGAGTTCAGTAAATTTTAAATTTTACAAACAAATTATTTAATATTTTGAAAAAAAAAATTACCTATGCTGAAAACATCATAATTCGATTCTGCTCTCGATTCTAAACAAACTGCTTTCTAGTTTTGCGTTAATTCATTAACACGTTGTATATGGGACCTTTGAGGTACCTATTAGAGGCGACACGCAGACTAAATATTTGTAACACTCGTTAAAGCCAATTGGCTCAAACTTACGTAGCATGTGCCAGCCGCTCGCCGCACGATGGGGCCCCCGGTGCCCACCCCGCACTGCTGATCGTGGTGCACAGATTTCGTTCGTGATGTCTGTTATACAGGGTCCAACTTAATATGTTGACACTTTTTTAAGGGGATGTCCAGACCATCAAATTGAACAACTTTCTCTACGGGACCAACATCGAAATAGTGAAAAAGAAAACAGCTGTCCCATACATTTGGCACGAGTAGGTTTGCAGTTTTGTATAGAACAGCTGATTTTATTTTTGCGATTTCGATGTTGGTGCAATAGAGAAAGTTTTTCAGTTTGATGGTCTGATCATCCCCTTAAAAAGTGTCAGCATATTAAAAAGGACCCTATATACATAATTATTTAATGTATGGGACTAACTTCGATACCGCGGAAAAAATCTGCTGTACAAAACTGCAAACCGACTCTATTACGTAATTTCATAAATATTACTAAAGGGTTTTGTTACAACCTGTAGGCCTAGCATGCCAGTCTCGAGAAAACGGTAAAAATCGAGATGGACCTCCATCTTTGTTTTTTTAGGTATGTCAAAAAGACCGCGACTGACATTTCTCTCATTTTGTTGCTTTGTCGCGGGTGGTATGCTAGCCATGCAGTATACATAAATAATCGGTTTATAAAATTATAATTATACAGACATACGAACAAAGAACTCTCTTTACGAAGTCAGTTACTTACAAATCAAATTGTAATCGAACTTCATTATTTCCACACTTAAACCAAGTACAGTCCGCCTCAAAAAGATTTGACATTGGAGAAAGATCATAACGAGACGGCGACTTATATCCAGCTTAAGTTCCAAAATATCGTATACGAGTACATTAAAAGTTACATGACTTATTTTACAGTATGTTGCACCAAAACTTAGTATACATTTGATTCTAACCTCTCTATAAAACGTTACCGTACATAACCACCAGTACAAGCTATCAACTTTTAATGAATAAGCGCAAAACCTCATACACCCGAACTGATTTATAACAAAATAATTAGATTGAAAAAATCATTTGATTATTTTGATAGGTACTTAAAATTTAAAGTTATTCGCATTTTAAGTTTTGAGGCAAAAATGATTTGTTATCATTTCAGCAATGAATGAAAGCGCTAACGTGCTCATGCATACATTTTAAAAATCTTGTTTTGGTAGTTAATAGGGTGAGTGTGCTCTTGCGGTGGGTTGAGATCGAAATCAGTAAATTTTAAACTTTACAAACAAATTATTTAATATTTTGAAAATAATTACCTATGTTAAAACCATGATAATTCGATTCTGCTCTCGATTCTAAACAAACTACTTTCTAGTTTTGCGTTAATTCATTAACACGTTGTAAACTTGGGCTGTATAAAAAAATTCGCGCAACATTATGTAATTAGCACTGCATTAGTTATGAAATTGTAAATGTATACAATACTTTGAAGTAGCTGTATACATCTCATAATTATTTCTGTCCACGTATACATCTTTTTGAGGCTGACTGTACGTTATTTGACGTAATGCAGACTCCGATGAAGTGCCTGTTCAACTTTTTTACCCCGCTCCGTTTTAGTTAGGTAGCTATTTGTTATAAAAAATTACCATGAATATTTATTCACTACAGTGACTGATTAATGCATTGTTTAGAATTTAGAACGGTATTTGTGGATAATCGTTACATGTGGGAGCTATTATCTTTTACAATCTAAAACAGAATTCTCGATAGCTTGTAGTAACGATTAGTATATTAGAGCTATTTTTCCTAAGTTTTTTTTTTTTTTTTTATTATAATTCCCTGCCTATGCATTGCAGTTGGACATTTATAGGCTTATTACTTAGACCATATAACTATGGACCAGCCTTGCGGTAGCATTTTCTCTCTGCCATGTAACAAGATCAATTGACCGTGTGCATTTACATACAATTGTATACCTTATTGTTTTCGATATACTTGTTACAGACTGTCAAACAGAACAATTTTCAATATGGGACCAACAATGAAATCGCGATAAAAAATCGGTTGTTCATTTCACCTGGGTGCCATTGACATTTCCCATGAAAAAATCCTTTTTTTGCGATTTAGATGGTGAAATTTGTTAAGTTTTATAGTCTGAAGCACTTTATTTAATACTAGAGTTAACCCGCGACTTCGTCCGCACAAATAATATACCAGATTTGTAGTCAGATCATAAGCTATCAAACAAAAAATGTTTTTTAGTTTTCGCGTGATGCTCGCACAAACAAACACACAAACAGACAGACAACAATTCTAAAAAAGGTTGATTTGGATTCCCAAAAACCATATCGTCATTTTTTTTTGTAAATATCGTCAATGTACAGACACACTTCTGTTACAGTTTAGATTGTAGGTAATTTAATTTTATACCATAATACTTTATAGGTGCTGAGAGTAAGTCATGACCTCAGAAATACTTTAAAGGATGATTGTAATCATGATACTGAGCTGTTTCCCAAAGAAATCAAACAATTTACGAACTTGTGATATGATCTACTAAATGCAATCAGCTGACAATTTGTATGAAATTGACGTGTGAAATGGTGATGAGTCGATAGCTTTTCGCCCGAAACTAGACTACATAAGTCACAACTCACATCACTCTAAAAATAAACATATGGATTTGAAAGACATCACTTCTTCTTATCGTATGGGCAGCAAGCCCTGGTGTCCGAGTTTTTTCAGGCCCCCTTACGGCCTCTGACGTGGTTTTTATGTAACGACTACTATCACCAGAGATAGTAGCCGGGACCAACGGCATAACGTGTCATCCGAAGCACGGCATCATCTTTCTTTTCAGACAATCACGTAATTCAGCCTGCAATGTCCTTGCCAACTGGGGAAAAATGCACAAAGTGACATAATTATCAATAGGTGTCCCCCGTAGGAATCGAACCCACGACCTCTGTGTCAAGAGCCCAGAGCCCAATGCTCTTAACCATTAGACCACATGGCTGTATTATTATGTCTACTTTTTAAAATTAATAAAAAAGCGACACGATTTTTTTTTTAGTTATTCGTTGATTCCAAAATCGATACACCTAGTCAATTTTATATCGCTGTTTTGTTAAAGATTACAGACATCAAAGCCAAGTCGTGCAGCTCTCGTTTACGCCCCAGAACGCCTCCCCTTAAGCTTCTTACACATCCATCAAAATGTCAATCTCTCATTTTTAATGAACTACAATCATGCGCTTCGTCCTCAAGGCTCCAGTATCAATATTTCTTATTAATGGTTTCAGTCAAGTTGTTATTTATTGGTCCAATTTCGCTAAAACAGATGGCTTGCAATTAATTGTGCGAGTAAACAGATTATACCTAAGTATTAAAGATGAAAGAGGAAAAGAGAAAACTGTATGCGGAAATTATTTATTAATATTATTATACGTTATTATAATAAAATACCAGAGAATATTCTAAAATTAACAGACAAAAAAGTTTAAGTCCCATGTTAAACAAGTCCTCTGTAAAAAAGGTTACTATAAACTCGATGATTATTTGAATGACCAAAATGTCTGGTCTTGACAATGTTACACTATGTAATTTACTATTAGATTTATGTAATTGTACTTTTCATATTTTGTTTTGTTTAAAAGAAGTGTGTTGTAGAGTTTCTGGCCGCATCTTCTCTACAACGGAACACCTTCCGACTCGGTGGTAGATTCAAAAACATGACGTCAAAAAGTTATCTATGTGATATTTTTTGAATAAAAAATATTTTGACTTTTGACTTTTGAAATATTTATTTAGGTGTTTCTGACATTGTGATCAGCTTACGTTCGGCAACAATATTTTCTGCAGTTAAGTACTTTTCCACAGTATTAATTGATTACACTGAACAGCTTTCACTATAAAGCCAACACCGAAATTGCAAAAAAAAACTGCTGTTGCATACATTTGGTTGACTTTAGCCAACTCACATTTTCTACAGACCAACAAAATTGTTTAAGATTTGTATAGAGATATTTGGGCCACTGTAACTTAGAGACGATACGACAATCTGAGTAAAAACAAGTCATTAGTTTCTAAAGTTTAATTGATTAATATTGAAAGTACCTACGAAATTTTGTTTGTATGGAGCACGCTGCAAAGTCAATACATGATGCTCTATGGTAAGCAATGATTCTATATTGGAGACCGTGATGAAGCTCTTATAGACGCCCTAGAATTTAGTTTATTTATTGCCGTTTTGGAGAACTTACAGCTAAATAACAATTTGACAGATGCTAACTACAAGTTCCCATATTGTACGAGTACAACGTGTTAATGAATTAACTCAAAACTAGAAAGTAGTTTGTTTAGAATCGAGAGCAGAATTGAATTATCATGTTTACAACGAAGAATTTTTTTCTTCAAAATATTAATTAATTTGTTTTTAAAATTTATAATTTACTGAACTCGATCTCAACCCATCGCACGGGCACACTCACCCTACTTACGACGAAAACAAGATTCTTAAAATGTATCCACAAGCACGCTAACGATTTCATTCATTGCAGAAATGTTAACAAATCATTTTTGCCTGAAAACTTAAAAATGCGAATAACTTTAAATATTAACTATCAAAATAATGAAATTATTATTTCAATCGAATTGTTTTGTTACAAATCATTTGGGGTATATGAGGTTTTGCGCTTATTCATTAACACGTTGTATATATAGAGAAAAAAAGACTTGTAAAGCGAATAAGACAACACGTAAAACAAGACTGGTTGGTTTGTATGGTTACCTTTATTTTCTGCTCTGTAAATTGACTTTAAAAGCTTTTCCTACATTTTTATTGTCGTAATAAACGTGAAGAGACTATTCCAAACGCTACAACGCTGTACAATGCAGAAACAAACTTTATTATGTCCGCACACAAATAAAACAACAAATCCTTTCATATTTTATTTACCAGTTAAGTACAAAAGACGTGTCTACAAAGGACGGTTTACCTCTGAAAAAGATATCTTCCAGTATTATGAACCTTTTGCAAAGCAGCTTTTGCGTTGGCTGCGGAAAAGAGTAGGGAAAATCAACCTAGCGGTTAAGATCATCATCATATTAGCCGATAAACGTGCCACAACGACCGATCCTGTGCTACCCTCATCCAACAAGTTCCCGTCGCCTTCACCAGCTTTAGACGTCGGTCCAACTTGTCTACCCACTCTGCGCTTTCAAGTGTGCGGTCGCCACTCGAAAACTCTTCGGCCCCATTGGTCATCGGTTCTGCGAGCAATGTGCCTCTCCCATTGCCAGTAGTTTAGCAAATCCTTGGACTATGACGGCTAGTCTGGTTCTTTCAAATCTCCTCTCTTCTGATTTGATTTCACAGGGAAATTCCGAGCATAGCTCTCTTCATTGCCCTTTGTTTGATTTTAAGCATTTTATGAGGCCTTGACGGAGCGACCACGTCTCAGTTATGTATGTCATCACTACACCTTGGTCAAAGACTTTTTCTTAAGATACTACGGTATTTAGGACGAGAAGATACATCATAAACGTAGTGGCTAAGTTTAGAAACTCACACTGAACAACTCACCTTTTTCCAGTTTAATTTTAAGTAACAAAAAGTAATATTTTCTAAGCAGCGTATTGATTGCACTTACGGTTGACTATAAGGCTCGATAAGAGAGCGACAGGCACGAACGCAGAAAGTTGGCCCTCTGTGTATATTAGGCTTACAGCGGGCGAGTCTTTTTTCTTCTTCAGGGATCTATTACACCGATGTTTCGAAAAAAAAATTTGCTCACTCGGCTATTCATCATCATCATAGCCGATGGACGTCTACTGCTGGACATAGGCCTCCCCCAAGGATCGCCATAACGACCGGTCCTGTGCTGCCTTCATCCAACGGGTTCCCGCCGTCTTGTCTGGGGGCCTATCCACGCTGCGCTTTCCGGTACGGTCGCCACTCGAGACCTTTTCGGCTATTATCAGTGTCTTAATTCAGCAATATAGTTTCACGACTAAAATTATGATAGATTTGCGGTAAATAAATCAGCCGACTGTTCGCAAAACTAGGTCAATAACTACTTCAATATGGAGTTGATATCTATCGTTTGCAGTCAATAACTTGTCCGTTAAGAATTTATTACTTATATGTAGAAACATGGTTCTGACATGCAATCTAACATGTTGTCGAGGATTCTTGAGGAAAGATGTGGATTACAATGCCCATACTTATGTGATTTGGGTCGTCTGTTGAATGCGTGTTAGTTTCTTTGCATGTCTGTTTGGGTAAATATTGAATACTTCTGTAACGGCTTTTTGTGTGCACTTGTTTCGGATGTAGTGCTGCTTGTGATAATATTCAGACTTTCTTTGACAACATATTTTCGCGTATCTTTTTATGGGATGGAAACTATACTTCGTCCTGATTCCTGGGGCCTATTAGACATTTGACAATTATAATTGTCAATTTGAGATACATTACGGAGAACGATAGGACACGTGTTTTAAACGCCATAAGTAACCAGCAATGTACCAAGACTTGTCATTGTAAATTACTATTGTATGTGCCTAATTGTAGTACTCTGTGCTATTGTCATGTATTCATGTATGTCATTCTATTGTTCATGAAATAGGCCCCTGGGGACTGGCGAAGAACTTTGTCCTTCATACTAAATAATAAAAGTTGGCTGTTTGTATGTGCACATTTGTTAATATTATTTCAAGATTTTTACAGGGTATACAGTTTATACAGGGTGTAAGTACAGACAGCAGTGTATTTATGATACTGAACAACTTTGCCCAAGGAATCTAAGAAATTTGGATTTTTTCATACAAACTAAACGTTCAATCAGCTAATTGCATTTAGTATGGCAAGTTTAGATTATATTTGCTGATTACCAATCACCCTTGACGCTCGGCGCTAACGAGCCACCGGACCACGGCCACCGGTGGCTGTTGCGGTGGCGGCAACACGTGTGCGGCAAGTTCGTACAAAATGTATTAAAAAGCGAATGAACTGCTTGTCGCTGACCACTGATGGCTGTGGCCGGTGGCTCGTTTGCGCTGAGGCTTTAATTAATGCAACTGTCGACACTGACACCCTGTATAAATTCAGTGCCAATTAGGCTTGAGCTTTGGTGCCTAAAGCTCTTTTCGAATCTTTATTAAAAGTTAAAATAATATTGTTATGTAGTCTGTTCTGTGTCCCATTGCTGGGAAAAAACCTCCTCTCTCTTTCTCACAAATAATAAAATTATTAGAGATAAATAATTCAACAAGGAAAAAAAAGAATGTTGTCAGAACAAGAAAAGTTTAAATTGCAATTTTGCAGTAAAACTTTTACTCAAAAGTTGTTTGGACGTTTTACGAATTATGTTAATCCATAGAAATGTTACGACGTGAATACAAAGTATATAATTTGTAACATGCTTTAAATAATTTACATTATAATTTATCTTGCTAGCTATCTTTACATTCTCAACAAAGCTTTTGTAAATATTTATACGAAATGATTGTGAGAAAAAAAAACTCGTTCAATATGATTTTTTCTCTGTATTTTTACCGATTATGTTTTAGTGCAGAATAAAGTATATTGGATTTGATTTAATTTATAGTAATCTGCTTTCGAGCAAGGCTTATTTTGAGCTGTATAAAAGGTGATGTATTATACAATAAATTGCATGCCGTTCATTTGGCATAGAATGGTATGCCAAATGAACGAATGAAAGAAATGAATGAATGATTGGTTGTTTTATTGTGTGTTGTTGTTTGTCCTCTGTATTTTACTGTTTATTTGTTGGTGTAAAATAAAGAGTATTTGATTGATTGATTGATTGTATTCTCGTTTTGTAATCTTTTAGGTAAACTGAAATATTATGTGTGTTAAGCAAATTAATCTATTATTATATCTTAACCAAATTTTACTTAGAGGCATTTTTATTAAAACATTGTAAATTTTGCTAACAGAGTAAAACCGCTCAAATCCTCAACTCTTTTCACTGCTTAATAATTTTATCCGAGGGAACTTTTTTAATTTTGACGAGGCTAGTTTGCTCCAGGTTCGGTAATTGCAGGGTTATTCGAGATTTTAAACTTGTTACCGCCAAATTTGTTGGTTTCATTTTATAATTGCTGACATTGAGAGGTTTTGTCCTTTATTGACACAATTTGAAAATGTCACATTACCGAATCGACATTTAAGTAAAATAACGCAATGAGTTTTATACAGGATAAATTTTATATCACTGCGGATAACTTCAGCATGTATTCTACTCAGCAAACTGAATAACTTTTAATATGAAGCAAACATCTAAATCGTGAAAAAAACCGCTGTCCAACAGTGACATTTGAGTCGAATAGGTACTGCAGTTTTGTATGGGACAGCTGTTTATTTTTTGAAAAAGTTGTTTCAGTTTGATGAGTAGAATACATGCTGAAGTTATCCGCAGTGATATAAAATTTACCCTGTATAACGTCTGACAAATTTAGCTGAAACTATTTTAAGGGGATGACCAGACCATCGAACTGAACAACTTTTTCTACAGGACCAATTTCGAAATCGCGAAGAAAATCTGCTGTCCCATACAAAACTACAAATATAACTTAACTCAAATTTTTGGGACAGCTATTTTAGCTAATTTTGTTAGACCTTAGTGCATCATTTTTGCACAATTTGAACAAAAATATACATCATGAAATTCAAGAAATCTTGTTTGTATGATAAAACATAGGTATCGTTTAAATAAAAAGTTTTAGTAATATGTTTATGCAAACTATTATTACCATATTGTTATAACGCTTTACATAACATTCGGTAGTAAAAATGGCCCGTTTTGGATGTTGTTCTTTTGGCATTTTTAAAAAATCCAAAAGACGCTAATTGACAACATTTCATTTTTTTAACCACCTGTTTTTAATAAAAAATATAAAAATAGGTTAAAAAATAAGAGATACGTATTTTTCCAATTATATTTTTGACCGATACTTCTATTTTAATTTACTTTTGAAGTTTCTGAAAAACATAGGATTTATGGCTAAGATACCTTGGCCGCAATAACATTAAAAATAAAAACTTTCAAATACAATAGAAAGGCCTTGCTGGTAAAGGAATAAAATCTCATTCAACCTCTATTATATTTTTCAGTATTTTTCTAATAACTCGAGAAATAATGGATAGAAAAATCTGATCATTTTGATATAAGCTTTGAATCTCCAGATGGTTTTTTTATTTTGGTACCTTTCTTAAAATGAAATGTTGTCAATCATCATGAAATTATTCTACCAAGAAAAAAGAGAATGACTTTGGTTACATTATGCCATCTTGTCATCATCCTGACTTTGAAAACTGTATACAATATTTTCCTTGACATAAATCTAAGAGGAAGGATCTCTCTTTAAGACTTGAGTGAGCCATACCAATTGTAAAGTGTCCACTTTTTTTGTCGTTTAGGTTTGAGTGTGTGGTGTCAAGTAGTATGGACAAAAGGCACCAAGTGACATAATATGGCCTTATGTTTACGGTCACTTTTCACACACACTAGCTCGAAACAAAGTGGACAGCCGCATAAACAAATATCTATAGTTCCATCTCCTTCTACTATTAAAGGTATGTCATAAGACAAAAGAGACCAACTACAATCGTAAATTTATGCGGACTCTATGAAGATCCTTCCTCTTAGACCTAAATCTTTGTCTAAGGACATAATTCGTAGCAAACTATAGCAAACAGCTTTTCATTTCAAGAAGCAAGTCTCTCATAGCAGATTACATAGAAACCACAGAATAAACAACACCGATAGTACAACCGTGCAGAAAACTCACTATGTATATGTACTAAATGTTTATAAAAACATATCTACGAAGACGCTCCATACAAACTCGGAACGAAGAACGAACGACGAAAGAGGACTCGCGTAGTCTGGTGATATTTTCAATACTAACCCGTACGAACTAATCTCTATGTTTGTATGAAGTCAGATTTTCGTCAAAATGTATAGTTTTAACGTTACAGTGCCTCAAAGATTTTCAATCTGTATATTTTAACGAAAATCTGACTTCATACAAACATAGAGATTAGTTTCTAGTTTAATTATGAAAAATTTCAATGACTTTAATTGGTTGGTATTGAAAATTTCACTTGACTTCATTTGTGTGCAGAGCGTATTTTAAAGGCATCGTGAGAGCGGCCTGCCCTTTGACTATTTATATGTGGACTGGTTACGCGTGTAATTCTACTATCAAACATTTCTGCCACTTTTTGCGGGGGGCGAGGTAACATGAAATCCGCAACTTTGGATTTTATTCCCCATAACTTTAGATTCTAATTTGGAATGTTAAAAATCATGAAAAGTAGTCTCGTGTGAACCCCAAAATGTCTAAGTTCGAAGTTATTATTTCGCAATTATAGTCTGTCTCGTTTAGTGATAAGGTGTAAAATTGAATGTAAATGCACAAGATCAATTGTGCTTATACCGTGGCAGAGGGGAAATGCTACCGCAAGGCTAGTCCTTATAATAATTAGTCAAAGGGTTGCCACATAAATCCGGAATTTTGTAACGGAATGTTGATACAAAATTTGGATTTTGTATAGATTTTCTCGGTGTGTGTAGAAATTAAGACATAGTAACATATAAATTAAGTGTTATGGTTGCGTGTATATTAACAATATATCCTATAATATAACCCTTGCGGGCAACATGAAAGGTTAAAGAAAGGTATAACTATAATTAATGTTAATATCGGCCGCCCTACAATTTCTGACCAGACTTGCCTATAAAAAAATTATTTGAATTAATACGAATGGTTTCCGCAGGAAAACGATTTAGAGTTTTAATTCTATACTAGCTGTTGCCCGCGACCTCGTCTGCGAGGTTGTTAACTTAAAAAATAAACCTGTGTGTTAATCCAGAACATATTCTATCTGCGTGCCAAATTGTACCCAAACCCTTTCAGCTGTTTATGCGTGATTGAGTGACAAACATCCAAACATCTAAACTTTGACATTTATAATATTAGTGGTATAGTGCATTGAGGAAATATGTTAAATACATAATCTCATATATTAGCTGATATTGCTTATCTTGTATTTTTGACTGTCCATCCTTTTGGACGAGGCATGTTGCTAATTTTATAATTAACTAGCTGTTGCCCGCGACTCCGTCTGCGTAGACCTTAAAAAAGTATTATATCAGATCATATTCTATCCGTGTGCCAAATTTCATTAAAATCCATTCAGTAGTTTTTACGTGAAAGAGTAACAAACATCCATCCATACTTACAAACTTTCGCGTTTATAATATTAGTAGGACTAGAGTTAACCCGCGACTTCATTCGCACAAATTATATAAGGTCTTTCTTAATATGCTGACACTTTTTTAAGGGGATGATCAGACCATCAAACGAAACAATTCTCTCTATGGGAAAAACAACGAAATCACGAAAAAAAAATCTGCTGTCCCATACATTTGGCTTGCAGAATATGTATGGAACATCTTTATTTTTTTTGCGATTTCGATATTGGTGCCATAGATAAAGTGGTTCAGTTTGATGGTCTGATCATCCCCTTAAAAAAGTATCAGCATATTAAGAATAACATAAGGTAAAAAGTTTCATCAAATTCATTTCAGTAGTTTTCGTGTGATGCTCGCACAAACAAAAACACAAACGCACAAACAGATAATCAGACAGACAAAAATTCTAAAAAGGTTGATTTGGAGTCAAGGACACCTAAAAACCATATCGTCATCTTTTTTATTATCAGTAAGTACATGACAAATTATGCAACCAATGATCAAGATATTATAAAGAAAAATTTGATATAGAATATTATTACGACGGATTTCTTTTATCCAGTAAAAGTCTGATATAAATCAAAATTATATCAAAATTACGTTATCCGATTTTGATCCGATACTTCCGTTCGCAATATCCTGTATCCATGTTTACTGATTCCAGATTTAGTCCGTTAGAAAAATATGAGAAAAAAATTAAATTTATATTGCTTATAGGTACATTGCAGATTAATAATTTTAGTTATAACATTGTTTTTTTGGAATTTACGTACATTAGTAACTCTACTGGTTTTTCGGTGAAGGAACATATCGTGAGGAAATCAGGAATTCTGCATGCTTAATTTCAAGGCAGTGTTATATCCACTGTCCATTATAAATTTCTAACCCCACTATAATTTTTTTTTCTATTATAAAATGCAATAAGTACATGATTTAAAACTTAATAGTCGTATACTAGCAACGACGTCGCTTTAACTCGACTGCGTCTGGCATTTCTTAAGAAAGTTATCTATGATGCTCGAGAAAATTTGTCACATACGACGTATAGACGTGACTTAATCAGCAGCTTCTTATAATACACTGTTATCATTAAAGGCTCAGCTTCCTTCAACGTTTATTATAATTGACTGTAATGCTGAACATCTAAAATGATGAATAAGAAGGTTTAATATGACAGGTGCTGTATAATTCGCGTTTACATGACTTTAATATGACGTAAAAGCTGAATAAGCTCAATCTCATACTAATTTGCTCGTTGGGGACTGTCAACGGCCTCAATACCCGTCACACTACCGGTTCGGTACTACTATTGAAACGAGGATATTAGAATTTTTCAGAATATCTCTGACTACCCCCTCGGGGAATATAGTCGAAAGCATATGCTTACATGCAGTAGTAGTAATTAATATATTGAAAAAATGTTGCCTGTTACACCTGGGGCACCACACAAGTTTACACCGCTTCTTAAAAAGTTCTTGTTAGCTGACAGAGGCCTTTCGACATATTATTTATGAGTGTCAAACGATCTGTCTGATAAGCTAACAAGAACTTACCATAAAGTGGTGAAACAGGCCTTAACAGTGAGAGTTTTAAATACTGTATTATTAAATACCTAATTTTTCCATAATATTTTCCAGAAATATTTAAAAGAAATTGTATAGCCTGTAAAATACCACTGCAAGGCAAAGACCTCCTCCCACGAATAAGGGTGAGAAGGAGCGGGCCATACTCCACCACGCGGGCCCGGTGCGTGTTGGTGGAGGCAAGTTAGTGAGCAACTTGCTGTCAGAGCATTTTAAAGTCGCTTCATTAGGCCTCTGACCTGAATAGTTACAACGTCATCTGACGGAACGATCTGAGACCAACTGAAGCACGAAAACGCTCCAGATGAAATACCACTAAACGGTCACCCATCCAAAGACTGACCGGACCTGTCGTTACTTAACTTCGGTGATCGCTTCTTATACCGAAGCTCCACTACGCCAACGAGCGTTTCCGGAAAAACCCGTTACATCCCATTATAATAACGAAACACGACATTACATAAACATCGTGAGGAAACCTGCATGCTTCGATTTCGAGGCATGTATTGTACCCACTGTCCATTATGTGGCGACGGGTTCACCCCCCATCAAACTGGATAGAGTTTCGGTACTACTGGTGAAACGTGGATGTTCTGAGGTTTCAGAATATCTCTGACTACGCCCTCGGGAAATATAGTCGTGAGCATATGCTACACGACATTTTGTAACATTTTAATAATGTCACGGATGCTGGCAAACGTCAAACGTAAGAAGGCATTCAAAAATTCGGACGGTTTATTAACAGTCTCCGTGGCGCAAGGTGCGGTCCCTGAAATCGAGAAGTCCTGGGTTCTCGAGACCTCACCCCGATGAAAAACATTTTTAGATTTTAATGTTGTTTAGAAATGTTCTAGAAGAGAGAGGGAGAAGGAAAATTTAGAAAGAAACATAAAATAACAAAAAGACAGTCGTGTTCAGGAATGTTCGGGAAGGGAGAAGAAGCGTTTGGAAGGGAACATAGAAATAACGAAAAGACGATCGAAATTCAAATTTTCTAGAACATTCTAATAAGGGGTATATAAACCGGCGAGTTTGCGGCCACAGGGCAGTACTGAGTTTAACAGTGAAAAGTGCAAAACAAAAGGAAGAAAAGTGAAAAAGTGAATAGTGAGAAGTGAAAAGTGAACAGTTAAGTGACAGTGTAGTGCGTTTTAGTAGTGACGTAGTGAACAGTGAAAAGTGGTGTAAGGGGAATCCCTGCGCGGAGAACCGTAAGTACGAGAAACCCAAATAAACTCTGTAAATTTGAACTTGTAGTTTCACTCCAATCCCGGAACCGGTCGCTCGTAACTATAACATGCTCCGTGAAACATTACCACTAAAGCGTTTTCCGATAAAATACTTAGCGCTTAAAAGCGTTCACGCTTTAATCAATCTGCGTCAATCCGATTTTACCGGAAAGACTACTGAAATTGAATTATGCACTATTTTCACATGATTACAATATCCCTACAGATACAAAGCTTCATACGAGCGGAGCGTCGCTGCGATTTCGATGTTGATCTTATTCCAAATGCGTAAATGCGCGCTTCATATACACGAAGTCTGGTGATATTTTCAAACCAATTAAAGTAAATAAATTTTTTCAGAATTAGTCTAGAAACTAATCTCTTTGTTTTTATGAAGTCTGATTTTCGTTAAAATGTATAGTTTTAAAGTTGCAGTGCCTCAAAGATTTGAAGATACGAATTTTAGAATTCTTTGTATGAAATTCACTTTGTATCAAACACCTCGTACACTTATCCGCGTCGAATCGGACAAATCGTCAGAAGAATTAAAAGTAAATTTGTTTCGTTGGCCTTCTTCGGCTCCTTCGCCACGGACAGATGCGTCCACCCTTACAAAAAGTTTGAGTTGGCGTCGTTTCATACATTCGCGGCCACAGATGGAAATACATAAATTAAGAAGAGTTTACTAAAGTAAACAAACTTACAATGGAGCACTTATAGCGAATTAATATCGGGGCTGAGGTATTTCCTATATCTACAACGGTTAAGGTACCTACCGTACTGCCGCGTCCAAAAACATTCACCCTGTATATCTCGGCTCCGATATAACTTACAGCCAATTTTATTAGTCATACAGGTTTGTTAGAGGTAATGATACAAAATGCCGCAACAAAAAAATTTGAAGCCATTGGTCCATATAAAGTTACACAAACCCCTTTGATGATCTGATCAATCCCTTAAAAAACCATCAGCATATTAAGAAGGACCTTGTATATCCTTCATTTAAAACAACGCTAAATCGATATGAAAATGATACAATATCATGTTGCCACATTATGAAGAGTTTGAAATGCAAGATACATAGTTAAAAGTGGGCGGTCACCTGTGCCCTTTTATGAACAGAGTGCTATAATTTTATTTTTAACTCCGTTAGCTGTCGAACAAAATTGGAATTTCCACCTAACTCTTTTTACATTTATATGGATCAATAAGCTTCCGTGTGTGTCAGGATTAACACCAATGAAAATGGGTCTAGATTGTGATGACACACCTGCCGAAAATACGTGTTTTTTTTATTTTCAGTACTTGTCCGCGACCTATGACAATATTACGCGCCATTTCTACTAGTAGACGCGTAAATTCGGCAGATTTGTCATCACAATTAGGTTAAATAATACTGTCTAAGAATACGAAATGTTGAGATTATAATTTTAAAAATCCTAGTTCGTGAAAATGTTCGCAGCCAATCTCGGTGCTCATTTCTCGGTAACAACAATCATTTTTCGCTCGACCACGGACCGCATACAATGAATACGGCTTGAGCTTGTGCTACACCGAGATTACTTCTTAGAGGAAATTTTGTACAATGTAGTTATGTCTGATGAGGCGTTTTCATAAAAAAAAAGGTATTGTTCAGTGACACTGGGTGGTTGACGTTACAATCTCAAAAAAATTGCTTCATGGGTGCGTCCACATCTGGCGAATGCGCGGTGAATGCGCAGCTCGCGAGCTACGCACGCGCTGCACGAGAGCGTTACTGCAATTGTTTGGTGCGCCTCTTTAGCGCAACTCACGAGTCTTGTTTAGTGAGTGAGTTCAAGGCGCATTCAGTTCCATTTGTTTTTATACTGTGAGCCTCAGCTGTTGGGGAAGTAGGTGCAACGCTCGCGCGTAGTATGCGCGAGAATGGCGCGCGAGCGGCGCAGGAGCGACACACGAGCATAAAATGCACGCGCGCAGCTCGCGGGCGGCTTCGCATTCGCCGCTCATTCTCCAGATGTGGACGCAATCTAAAGACAACTTCTTTAAACTATATTGCAAGAAAAAATATACGAAAAGAGAGGCAGAAAAACTCCAACATACCACCGACAAAAGCGTAGCTTAAAAGATGATGATAATGATGGCATCCCTAAAAGGAATAGTGCCAAATAAAGTTACTTGGCCACCTTAAGAGGTAACCTACGTATTACCGACGTAAAATATTGTGATGGAACACAAAAGAGCAGATTATAACCGTACAAAAAGCAAGCATAAACTTACACAGAAATTCACCGCACAAAGGCGACTTTTTGCCTATAATTAAATCCGTTTGTCAAAACGTTTATAAAACCCACATAATTGTTACGTTGGGTTGACACTTGACACTGAGGTAGATTCTAAGCATTTAACATCGTAAATGTTTACAACGTATGCTGTTAACTAATAATTATTAAATAATTATATTATGACTGTATTCTGTGACTAAATTAATATTGTTAAGGGGAAACCAGTGCAACATTTCTAAGAATGTCACATTGTGTAGAAGAGGACTCAATACCCTCCTCGTCCTTATTTGAATAGATCATCTTCTAGATTCGTCTAGAATCTAAAAAAAAAATTATGGACGTCTCCATTTGAACCACCCTGTATCAATGAGCGGCCATTTGCATGCTTCACTCGTGATTAGACGAGATTACGTCCGACTTCTTTCAAGGTCCGTGACATATCTTGTGTAAAATATCAAATTCGTGCACGCCGTTCATTGCGTGTGCCACTACCTTTAATGTTTAAGTAGTCCACCCGGGTCCCAGCGGGTTGCATTTGACCCAGTTATTATCGTACTGAAAGGCGAATCAAAAACAGGAGAACACAAAAAAATGTATGTAAAAACGAAGGTTTATTGTGAAAAATGCCTGTTTCATTTTGAGACTAAAAACCTTTACTCTGTAGGTAGAAAAGCCTAAAAGATATTCTGTGTTTGGCCTAAAAGTTCTGAACTTTTAAACTGGGCGTTTTATTTTTTATGATGAATAGCTTTCTAAGAGGTACTTTGTGATAGATTGTTGTTTGTGATTTATAACTTTCATGTTAGTAAGGCTATGCTAAGCAAAAAAAAACAAATTTTTAAGTTCTTAAGAGAATATAATTTGGAGCGTGCTCCATACAAACGAAGTCTGGTGATATTTTCAATACTATTCAATTAAAAACATGATTTTTTTTTCAAAAAAAATCTAGAAACTAATCTCTATGCTTGTATGAAGTCCGATTTTCGTTAAAATGTTTAGTTTTAAAGTTACAGTGCCGCAAAGATTTCCATACAAATCTTAAATTAATCTTAGCATTAAAACTGAACATCTAACTTCATACAAGCATAGAGATTAGTTTCTAGATTATTTCTAAAAAATGTCATTGACTTTAATTGGTTAGTATTGAAAATATCACCAGACTTCGTTTGTATGCAGCGCGCATTTACACGTTCGGAATAAACTTCTCTTATGTTTTTGATTTAGATATTCATTTTGATTAATAAATCGTTTAGTTTTGACATTTTATTTTTCGAGTTACATCCTAAGAGGAAGGATCTCCATAGAGTCCGCATAAATTTACGATTGGTCTCTTTTGTCTTATGACGTACCTTTAATAGTAGTAGGAGATGGAACTATAGATATTTGTTTATGCTGCTGTCCACTTTTTTTCGAGCTAGTGTGTGTGAAAAGTGACCGTAAACATAAGGCCATATGTCACTTGGTGCCTTTTGTCCATACTACTTGACACCACACACTCAAACCTTAACGTTTAAAAAAGTGGACATTTTACAATTGGTATGGCTCACTCTAGTCTTAAAGAGAGATCCTTCCTCTTAGGTTTCATCATTATAACTCACTGTCGTTTCTGCTTGATATGTCATTGTGTGTGTTGGAGACTTTGGTCACCAATAACAAATCTAGATGGACTCTTGTTTTTTTGTTTATTAATGGCCGTTTGCTTACTGCAATGCTAGCAATGACAAGTAGAGCTAGCAGTGACAGTTTCAGGGAGCTCATAGATTGTTAATGAGCAAAACCACATTTGAGACAAGATGGCGGAACCTCGTGGTAAGCTTGAACGGGAACTACGACACAACCGCTCATTATTAAACTTGCAAGAACATAGGGTATAATAGGGTATTTGACAGCATGTAAAATAAAGTCTCATCGATCCCAGCTACCCAATCCGCCGCGTAGTCCCAGCAACGTCCTATGCCGAGGTCCGTACCCCCCTGGGGTGCCCCTAGGTCGGTTGCTTAAGTTAAGTATCCAATTGGCTCGGTGACCCTTCTGGTCCCTCCAATAGTCCGCTGTAAAAAGCAGTAAATGCTCCCTGAGCAAAGCTGTATACGTCATTCCTAACAAACAAAAAAATGTTACATAAAGGATCTATTGATGGCATCCGTATTGAATATGAATTTTGGAAACTAACTATTTAGTCAGTTAAGAAAAATACTACATATTTTATGAGAAAATCGACAAAGAAAATACATTTTTTGTCTACTTTAGTCACGTGATCGTAAACGTATGTGATTGGCCGAATGTTTGATGAAGTCAACTAAATCTTGTAAATAGTTGCGTGTAGAGTGTGAGTGTCGTACAAAGTTTGCGTCATCGTGACGTCAACTGCTTGAAGCCACGTATATTGTCAGGAAAAGCGTTTTCGAAGGATATTTAAATAATAATTTTTGTTTTTGTTTTTTCTTGCAATATATGTAATGAAACGTAAAAAATACATTTTCTATAGAGTTCTTAGATATCAGTGATTAACGTAGAACAGTTTTTAAAAACCTGTCAAATACTCTATTATTTTCATTACCAATAGAGCACTCAGATAAGCTTGATGTCACTTTTGATTTCGGCATTTTTGGAGTGTTTAATTATTTTCTATAATTTATCTAATTTTTTATTACTGAAATGAAAATTCCTTCAAACTGAACAACTTTTACTATTTACTAAGAGGCATTGCAGTTTAGTATGGAACAGCAATTTTTTTTTTCTGCGATTTCATGTTTGGTCCCATAATAAAAGTTGTTCAGTTTGATGGTCAGGGAGTGGAGGGAAAAAATCTTCCGGCAGGTATATCGCAATATGCTTCAAAGGTATAGTGCTGGTAGCGGTTTTCGTTGCAGTCACTTTTTCAATGCGGCATGTCAAGTTTTTTTTTGGTCTTCATTTTATATTTTGTACGGATAGACGACATAATTTTAAGAAACCAATTTAATATTTATTGCGATTCGTCGAGTTCATGTTTACAAATTTCATTTTAAATGATTGTGATCTGTAATCTCTAACTGCAAAAATGGTGAAGAGAAAATAATTCGATCTCCACGGAGAAAAACTACTGCTTTAGTAAAAAAAAAATTCATCTGCCTCCTCTTTCTAACTCTATGCTGAAAACAGAAACGGCAACATCAAATGTCAAATTCTGACATTGTGAATGTGTTTTTTGTTCTTAATGACCATTATTTTAGGTTGATTTTAAGTTTACCAAGGAGTTTACAGGTTTTCCGGTGACTTCACTGGCCGGACTGAAAAACGACGTTATTTTATTAAAAATATCTGTAATCCATTCATTTTAAAATCGCTTACATAGAAAATACTATTATTGAGACAATTATCTCGAAATGGTTTTCGATCAAACCTCCAAAAAAAACTGGATATACCGAATTATTTGTCGCAATATGCTTAGAACTTTATAGCGTTCCGAGAGGAACATGTTTCCGTGACGGTCACTTTTCATAACTACACACAGAATAGATTCCATGTAAACAAAATTCCAATATTATAAAAGAGTAATAAAGATATTGCTTGTCAGTCATAAAAGTTGAAATATGACTTCTATCTGAACTAGACTAATATGAAGCTGATATTATGTGATGACGTATAAAATGTGACAACTATAGTTTCATATCAGTCGTAAATGTTTATATCGTGAACATGTGTTTTACATAATCGATGTTCATGTGAGAGCGGAGCTCGCAACTACATACGCGCGGACCACGGACTTTAAACACACATAACTTTTGACTGAATGAACCGATTGCGAGGAATTAAAGCGTATATGGTAATCGAAACTAAGCCCTATGATCCAGTGAAAACCCTATCCAAATCGGTTCCGTAGTTTTTAAGTGAACAAACAGATAAACAGACAAAGAGACAACAATTCTAAAAACGGTCTCAATGCAATCCATTACGTATTCTTAACGCCCCCAACTAATATTAGAAAAAGATGAGACATAATTAGACAAAGAGAAAAAACGTTGATAAAAATTAGTTTCTTGTATTAGGAGTTCGGACCCACCTACATTTTTAACTTTTTGACATTTTTATTATTTGTTAGCAAATCTAAACATAATAACGCACATTCTGTGATCAACTGTCTAGCTATTACGGTTCAAAAGTTACAGCGCTAAATAGTGAAGACAGACAGACGGATGAACAACATAGGCTTTATGAATATGGTCCCGTTTTCACCCTTTGGGTATGGAACCCTAATTACAATACAAATACAAATGACGTGAATTCACAAATAGGACCGCTGACGCATAATAAAGTCCCAAGTTATCCCTCCTTACAGCATTCGAACCTTTGTCAACGAAAGTGCTAACACCAGCAAAACACAAACCCCACTATAAAACCAAGATGTCCCCCCCTAAGATTTATTACCCAATATTTTCCACTCAATTGACACATTTATTGTTGTTTAAGTTTACTTTGAAAGTTAAACTGTTTCAGGCTTAATTTCGATCCGCTCTAAGATTCCATTAGGTTTAAAAACAATCTGTGAAATTACACAGATTTCCTCTTTGGGCTGAGGAATTTTTATTGTCAGTTTGAGTTGAATAGGGCTTAGGGCGTTTTATTCTTAGGTTGTTGTTGACCTTTTATCTCAGTACCTACTTACTTAAATTTATGGAATTTCCAGAATTTCCTACTAAGAAGCATCTCGAATACAATACCTTAGAGATCCTTGTAAAAAGTGATGAAGGTGGATTTTTCGTCAATAGCAAAGTTCTAGGTAAGTATATAATAATGTCGCTCGATTTTTTTTTTCGCTCTGCTGAGCCATATCATCCTTTTAATGGAGAGTAAACCAAATTGAAATGTAAGCCATCTTAAAACATTTACACTGAAACTATTTGCTGTTATATCTTTCACAGAAGTCAAAAGTCAAAATTGTTTATTCAAAATAATATCACATAGATAACTTTCAGACGTCATGTTTTTGAATCTTCCACCGCGTCGGAAGGTGTTCCGTTATAGAAAAGATGCGGCCAGAAACTCTACAACACACTTCTTTTAAAGAAAACAAAATATACAAAGATACAATTACAAAAATCCAGTATTAAATTACATAGTGTAACATTGTCAAGACCAGACATTTTGGTCATTCAAACAGAAGCCTAAGAGGTTAATACAGGTGATTGGGACAATGGTTCTTAGGTAGTCGGAATGTTAAATTGGTTGGCTGTACTGTACTTATACTTTTGCAAGTTATCGATTCATTGTAAGACTAGAGGATATGTGAAAAGAATAGGATTCTTCAAAGCATCATATATCATGAAATACTAACAGTAGGAGTATGATTTGCGGATATGTTAAAATTGAACATACAGTGTCCAACTTAATAATATGTTGACACTTTTTTAAGGGGATGTCCAGACCATCAAACTGAACAACTTTCTCTATGGGACCAACATCGAAATCGCGAAAAAGAATAATCAGCTGTCCCATACATTTGGCACGAGTAGGTTTGCAGTTTTGTATAGAACAGCTGATTTTTTTTCGTTATTTCGAGGTTGGTGCCATAGAGAAAGTTGTTCAGTTTGATGGTCTGATCATCCCCTTAAAAAAGTGTCAGCATATTAAGAAGGACCCTATATAATTGAAGTTTTGATTAGAACCAAAACACGATTAAGAGAGGTTTTCTCGATAGAAAAATAAGCCAAAATAGCTAAACTGCTAAACGGTGAATAATAGAAACACGAGACTTGATTTAAAAAAAGAGATTGATATTTATAAAGTTTGATTAGAGCAGAAATGAACTTACATAAATAGTACAATTACAATTAAATAAAGTTTGTTATACGCTTGTGTCGTGTCAGGCGCGCGCGCCACCCCATCTCTTTCTCTCGCATCAGACAGTAATATAAGCTATTACACGCCCATTTAGCTTCAATTATTTTTCTTCATTCTTCTTTTTTTTTGCGGAACACCATTCTACAGAGAGTAAGGGCGCAGCCTGAAATAGTGAATTCAGACCATCAAACTTAACATCTTTCCCTATGCAGCCTACCTAACGCGAAAAAATCTGCTGTTTTATACAAAAATGCAAACCTACTCTAGCCAAATGCATGGGACAGTAGATTTTTTTTTCTCGATTTAGATTTTGACCCATAGAGAAAGTTGTTCAGTTTGACAGAAATCTGACAAATGTAAAGCACAGATTTTGGTTTCGACATCGTGTCTAAAAATGTCATTGACTTTAATAGGTTAGTATTGAAAATATAACCAGACTTCGTTTGTATGGGGTTCGCAGCAAAAATGATCCGCTTATTACCCTCGGCTTGCAATAGTCCTCCCAAAATAATAATAATAGCACCCCAGATCTTGTTTCGACGCGTAAGAATTAGAATCATGAAGAGAGGATTTGGTTCCAACCTCCATCCTCACGTAGCTTGAGGGCTCATCAAACACTCCCCTAACAATCGTTTCAGTCAACAAAATCCCTCTACTTGCTAGCGACGCTCTAATGTCCATACACTTAAGCGTCATTTTCCTTCTAACTGCCAAGTGCACACTCAATTACGCCCTACCTTTTGTTCTCAAATTTTCCCCATCAATGTGAAATCCTTATTGGGCTTTACGCCTTTAGCACACTGCTACGAATGCGAAACAGAAGCGAAACCAAACGAAACACCAGCGAAACGGCGGGCGATCCGCTTAGACGGGGAAATCTACGGATTTTTGTATGGAGATGGTTGCATTAATTGCACTTTTGGGTGATAATTTAGAATATAGTAGATAAATACCTGAAAATCATAAATTCTCAATAATCCCCGATTTTTTATTGTGTATTATTGAATAATTAAGACATTTACAAAACATTAAATTTAGGTATGAACAAAAAATGGAAAACTGGTGATTTTGTGCAGGATGGCTTCATTCAATACGTTTTATTTATAACAATAATAATCCCCGGTTAATACCGTAAATTTGAGTAGATATTTAATATTTTGTAAGTCTTCGAAAATTATAACCTCAAAACTAAATTATTTACTGTTTGTTTGTACACATTAAATTTGCCTTGTGATAATTAACTATCTCTTTTGCTAGTATGCTAGAAGAAATATCTTTCGAAATAAGCTTGCCCTTTGTACACTTTTATCGATTTTAAGGTATTTCTCAGGTTCCTGAGCCAATACAACCACGAAATCTCGACAAAAGTGTTTTAAACTAACAGTAATAATATTTCAAACACAATTTACTAAAGTGTCTTTAATGCAATCTCAAACCTTATTTTTCCTAGACTAGCTGTCTTGTATGATTTTGAATGGTGCGTCTCACATAGCTAGCGGACTGAACGCGAAACGAAAACATTTCGCCTTGGGTTCGCGACAGTGTCTTCGCGTTATGGAAACTTGTATGGCTAATTGACAATTAAAATAAGTGTTAAATAATAAACAATTTAATCGAAAAATTTATTGAAGCAGTGAGAGAAACACCGTTTTTTAATATGGCATAATAAAAATGGTCTGCCTAGTTACAATGAATATAAAAATAAATTTAAAATAAAATGAGGCTGCCTTGGACAATATATTGTTAATGTAATAGGGCATGATATTTATTCCATAATTCTGTTTCTTGTCACAAAACTACCGCCTAACGTGT
Organism: Agonopterix alstromeriana; assembly: GCA_963924505.1. NCBI lineage: Eukaryota > Metazoa > Arthropoda > Insecta > Lepidoptera > Depressariidae > Agonopterix > Agonopterix alstromeriana. The sequence goes on from OZ004682.1 coordinate 9,000,165, forward strand.
TGTTCGACACCAAACTGGCATGGATTCGGTCCGCATCCGGTGCGCCGTTCAGACACGTTTACTACGCGAAACCGAAACGAAAGCGAACCGAAAATTCCGTTCCGTTGCCGCTCCGCTATCGCATCTCTGTGTGCTAAAGGCGTTAGACTTGAAAAAGTTTCAAGATTGATCGTTCCAAAGTCAAGATTGAATCGGGTGCTTAACAAAGAGATGGGGTTTTGTGGATTAATAATGGCTGAACATTGGCTGTCAGAATTCCATTAGTGGATTTAAATAATGCTGACCGACTTTTGAAATTCTTAGACAGTATTTTAACAGTGATAGATAATAAGTAGTTGTCTTCTTATCGTGTAGGCAGCAAGCCAGCCAGAGTTTTTTCAGACCGCCTTACGGCCTCTGACGTGGTTTTTATATAACGAGTACTACCACCAGATATAACGGCCGGTGACATGCCGAAGCACTTTCTTTTCAGACAATCAGGTGATACAGCCTGCAGTGTCCTAGTCAACTGGGGAAAAACGCACAAAGTGACATATCAGTAGGTGTCCCCCGTGGTAATCGAACCCACGACCTCCATGTCAAGAGCCCAATGCTCTTAAGCATTAGACCATGGAGGTATTATATAAGTAGTGATAGATTTTTAATCACTCTCCAAATTTTCAAGGGTTGTTTAGGTAATTAAACTGAACTTCTTTTACCATGGTAGTTAACCTGAAATAGTAAAAATATAACCGGCCAAGTGCGTGTCGGGCCACGCGGTTCCGTAGTTGCCCATTACAATATACGGTCTTATAAGGGGGATTTTTGTTTTATAGCGTTTATAGTTGAGCGGGCAGACGGACAGACGGACAGACGGATGGACATGGCGAAACTATAAGGGTTCCTTGTTGACTACGGAACCCTAAAAACTGTTGTTCCATACATTTAAGTCGAGTGAACAGTTTTTTAACTTTCTCAAAAAGTCTTCAAGGGCTCTAAAAACACCTTGGCAATAAATTAAAACAAAGCAAGCAACCAGAGACTTTGTTTCCACAAGTCAGATTTATATAAAGGAGTCATCGCAACGAGCAATATGTCAAGATTTGCTTTGACCTAAATACAGTTGGAATTGTTCGTGGTAAAATTATTACGTAAAGGTATTATTCTGCGAAATAAGCTTAAATATCAAATGAATTCTACGTATTACGTTTATAATAATATTCTTATACTGGGTGTTACAAAAGTAAAAATAAACATTTAAAACTTTTAAGGGGGTTGTTTAGACCATCAAACTGAACAACTTTCACTATGGGACTAACATCGAAATCGCAAAATAAAAATCTGCTGTCCCATACATTTAGCTCTAGTAGATTTTGTAGTTTAGTATAGATTCCATAATGGAACTGATGTTCCATAATGGAACAAAATAAATAAAATATGGTTTAGTAAAAATGTGCCAAGAACAAAACACACGGTGACATTTTCGAGGCGGTTTTGTTTCATCCAATATTACCTTGTTTCTTCACAAATTTCACCTAACGTCCAATTGCATTACGTTGTTCACAAACCAATGCGCACCTCTATAATATATCGACGAGAAAACACTTTGTTTGCTATGGGTGAAGCCACTAAAACATTAATGGAATTTTACGAGGCACTCGGGGCCATTACGCTGAAAGAATACGTAATAGTGGAATTTCACTTTAGCTAATTTTTGATCTAAATTAATTCTGGTAGGAAATCGAAGTTGGTTCCGACTGTATAGATCACCCCATTTTATTCGGTAGGTGTCTTAATTGGCGATTAAGGGATACAGTTGAAGATGAACGCAGTATTTTTATGGGCAAAAGCCGTGTATTTCCATCAGCGGCGTCACTCGAAAAATCATTCCGTCGTGAATCATTTAAAATAGGGTCCTCCTTAACATGCTGGCGATTTTAAGGGGATAATCAGAACATTGAACTGAACAACTTTCTCTCAAAAGAAATCGTTAAAAACTGCTGTTACAAAAATGCAGACCTACATAAGCTTAATGTATGGGACTGTAGGGAACTTGGCCTACCGGTGTTTTATTCGGCTCCGCTGGAGAAGTTTTAGTGGACTGTAGTTTTTCTGGTGGCAGGAGTGGTTCGGTGTAAAGGAAAGCCTTGTTTACAGCACAGGAAGTTTATTTTAGTGATTTTTACACCAGAGTTAGTTACACGCAATATGGAAGGCGGAAACGGAAATACAACTTTTTTAATTACTACATTTTATGTTGGTGTTGCCAACAGGACAGCTGTTCTTTTTTTGCGATTTCGATGTTGGTCCCATAGAAAAAGTTGTCCAGTTCGATGGTTGATTAGCAGCCTCCTATAAACCGTCAGTATGTTTTAAGTTGGACCCTGGATACTAAAAGTGAGCTTTGTTACCCTGAATGCTTAAAAATGTGATTGGTAGTTGTAGCAAATATTCTTATCACCCCGAAAACGATTAAGATTATGAGTTATCAGCTTATATTGCAATTTTTTTTCTCAATATTGCCTTAGCGAAAAAAGTTATTTCTAAATATGAAAAGCATACTGTCTGAGCCCGGCTTAAAACCATGTTTTTATTAAAACAAAAATATTCACTATTTTCTTCTCAAAACAAATCCGAAAATCTTTATTGACTGATTAAAGCGGTCGTGGTCGCCCTTAAAGCTGAATAAATACCTCACGAAAGATGGACCAAATATAAAAAATCGGCCTAGAGCGAGCTGGACAGGCCCATTATAGAGTTCCGTAGCCGTAGTAGTTGTATAAGTCCCATAGAAAAAGTTGTTCAGTTTGATGGTCTGATCATCACCACTAAGTGTCAGCATATTAAGAAACACCCTATATAAAAGCTAAATAAACCAAACCCCAAGTGGGTTTGCAGTTTTATATTGATCAGCAGATTTATTTTTTCATGATTTCCATTTTAGCTCTACAGGTATATTAAAAGATTTTCAGTTTGATGGTCTGATCCTCTCCTTAAAAAACCGTCAGCACATTTAGAAAGACCTGTTGGAAAATTGTGAGTGGAAATAATATTTGTTTTTACAATTTTCTCCTTTTCTGGTTTCATTCATGAGACAAATTGAACGTCATTGGACAAAGGAAAAGAAAAATCGCTGGAAAATCTCAAGATTAATTTATTTTTACATTGCAAAAGGAACAATCAAACCGCAATGTAAATGGCAGGAAATTGATTAAAATATATCTGTAAAGGGAGTCACGTTGCAAGTTAGGTCACGAGCGGTTGTGTCGTCCGCGCAATAATGTTCGCTCGATTCGCGTTCGAGCTTGGCACGAAGCTCGAAGGTCCGCCTTCTTTTTTCTCAAATCTGTTTTTGCTCGTAAAACAATCCTTAATTTAAGACAGACACTCCCAGAAACTGTTATTGGTAGAATTACTGCAATTCTGATATTATCGAGCAGTTTGTGGGTCATGTTTGTGCGTGGTGAGCTAAGCAGGAACGAACCTACGGACAACAAGCTACGTAGGAACAGGTGCACACACTGAACGGCAGTAAGTAGGTGGTATATTTCTCTCTCACTTGCACTCATGTAACAGAAATATGCCAGCCTCTTCTTGTCACTTCGAGGCCGTTTGTATGAAGTGTCTAGTTTCTCGACAAGTTTCTGACCACCCCAAAAGGGATTGTAGTCGTGAGCTTTTTTGTGTCTCTGTATACATATACAGGGTGTAAGTGGCTAGCAAATACTGAAACGGTGAACTCAGACCATCAAACTGAACAACTGTCACTATGGAGCCTACCTCAGGGAACGCGAAAAAAAATCTGCTGTCCCATACATTTGAGTCGGGTAGGTACAGCAATTTTGTATGGGACAAACAGCTGATTTTTTTTCACGTTTCCTGAGGTAGGCTCCATAGTGAATGTTGTTCAGTTTGATGGTATCATCATCCTCTTAAAAAACCGTCACCACATTAAGTCGGACCCTGTATAACGATACCTACCCTGATATAATTAATTAAAATGTTCGCCGGAGTTGTATTTGAATTACGAGGAAAAAAATCACTAGGGATTTTAACAGTTTTTACTGTAACTTCGTTTAACGTAGGCATACCTTGTATGTTATTTAGGTTAAGTACTGTTAGGGTTATATTGTCTATATTACCTGAAATATTCCAGAGGAATGAATAACAAAACAAGTTTTTAGGGTTCCGTAGTCAAAAAAGAACCCTTATAGTTTCGCCATGTCCGTCTGTCCGCGGCTTAGCTCAGAGACGTTTAGTACTAGAAAGCTGTAATTTGACATATTTTTTTTAGGGTACCTCCCCTACACGAAAAGTGGGGATGCAATTTTTTTCTCGTCTATCCAATGATGTGGGGTATCGTTAGATAGGTCTTTTAAAAATATTGTTGGTGTGGGAAAACTATTTTTCGATTTAGGAATTTGTTTGTGAAATATTAAGTTTTAAAATGAAAATGTTTGTTAGAGTCAATCATCATTTTTAGATTTAGAGGTAATCTGTAAATTGCGGCCACTGATACTTATGAAACTGTTTTGTAAAATTACCTCAAATAAACATCTATGAATGATAAGCTTATAGCTCCGCAGAAATATAAAAGGTGGATTTTTTTTGACGGTTCTGTAGGGTAGGTACCTTAACCGTTGTAGCAACAGGAAAACGTTCTTAGCAGACTATCTTTAACTTTTTGAGACATTATGGCATTTGGATTTTGAAAAAATATACTGTCTATTTCCATCAGAGTACGCGAGAGTACAAAACGACTATACCCAAAGGCATTTCAGATAAATCTTTTTCGTTATGAGTGATTGGCTCACAAACATCTAAACAACATCGCAAACTTTCAGATTTACTATATTAGTAGCCCTGTGGGGGTCAGATATAAGGTTTTTGTAGGTGATCAATTAGGTGGCAAGCATTTCTCATACAAAATACACTTGGCAGCAGAAAAGCCCTATGCAGGGGTCTGTACTCTTTCTGAATGGTCGTATCCGCCAAAGAACTGACAACCGATGGGAAGACAGAGTTCTAGAGTGGCGACTACGAACTGGCAGCCTTAGTAAGACGCTCTACGGACCGCTGGACACGACTTAAAACAGGTAGCGGGGAGCGACTGGATGAGGAAGGCCGAGGATAGAGTTTTGAGGCATCCTTGGGGGAGTCCTATGTTTAGCAATGGGCGATGATAGGCGGATGTTGATGATGAACTGCTAAATTAAGAAGATTAGTTTGTAATTGTAGTGGGATTTCTAACTATCTTGTGAGACGTATATTTCCGGTCATCCACCGGCGTACAGTTCTGTTTTAGAGGCTGCGGACGTGTGTGCGGCTCTTGTAGGCGCGGTTTATACAGAAGAGACGTGTGGCGGTGGCGGATAGTCAAAGTAAAACAATTATAAACCTTATAGTATAGCATAGCGTCGTTTGGAGATTTACGCCCGCGCCTCCAGGCGACGTCACCTGGAGGCGCGGGCGCGATTCTCCTTTACGACAAAAACGACGCTATGCTACGTTCTTATAAGGTTTATATTGTGTTTCTTAGATTATCCGCCACCGCCACATGTCTCTTGTATAAACCGTGGCTATCGGACTGTACAGCTAGGAGAAAAAGTGCTTCTCCAAAAATACTGCTTAGATCATCTGTAACAGATGTATACACCTATGATGTGAGTCGTGAGTTTGAATATGTGTGTTTCAAGTCGATTTCTTTTGTTACAGAGAGTGGAAACCAGCATGAACTTGACGTTAAATGCGTCAGCAAAATGGCTTATAGAAGCATCAAGAGGCATCCAAAACCCAAACATTCTTCTAGAGAAGTTCTCGCAGAACAGGAAAGTCGATGACCCTACAAGGGCCCTACTCTTAACTTTCTATGGCATCTTGGTGGTTATTGGCGCTGTCGGGAATGCACTGGTTGTTATTTCTGTAAGTATTTATTCTTTAATTCGGAGCGCGCTCCATACAAACGAAGTCTGGTGATATTTTCAATACTAACTAAAAACAAGTCAATGACATTTTTCAGAAACAATCTAGAAACTAATCTCTAAGCTTGTATGAAGTCTGATTTTCGTTAAAATGTTTAGTTTTAAAGTTACAGTGCTTCAAAGATTTCCATAGAAATCTTAAATTAATCCTAGCATTAAAACTGTATACTTTAAAGAATATCTAACTTCATACAAGCATAGAGATTAGGTTCTACATTGTTTCTGGAAAATGTACTTTAATTGGTTAGTATTAAAAATATCACCAGACTTCGTTTATTACGCATTAGCGCTCTCGGAATAAACATATCTTAAGTTGCATGCATTACCTAACCTAACTCCAACGCTCGCGTTCTTGCTAATGCGTCATCTTAAGAGTCCGTTAACTTAATAAATTCTTTTATTTAGAACCATTATCTCACAAGCGAACATAGGCGATATCACAACTGCACCGCAATGACATCGGAATGGCGATTAGCGATTTTTACTGAAAGTTATCGCCGCGATTCCACCGCGATACTATTTGATCTCGAAAATATCGCGGCGATGTCATATGCAGGGTGAAATTTATATCATTAACATCCTTTTAAACTAAGAGTCTACCCATCAAACTAAACAACTTTTAGTATGGGAGCAAACCGACTATATGCAATACATGCATACTAAAAAGCAATGCCAACTCGACTCAAATGTATGTAACAGCAAATTTTTTTTGCTCCGATCTGTTTGCATAGTACATGTTGTTCTGTTTGATGGGTAGAATCTTAGTTTAAAAGGATGCTAATTATATGAATTTCACCCTGTGTATGTGAATGGTAGCGATATCGATATTGATATTGTTCCGTCAATACCTACGATCAAAAATCGTTTAAGGGGATATAATTCGGAGCGCGCTCCATACAAACGTACTATGGTGATATTTTCAATACTAACCAATGAAAGTCAATGAAATTTTGCTGAAACAATCTTGAAACAAATATCTATGCTTGTATGGAGTCAGATTTTCGTTAAAATATACAGTTTCAGTGCTAGGATTAATTTAAGATTTGTATGAAAATCTTTGAGGCACTGTAACTTTAAAACAATACATTTTAACGAAAATCTGACTCTATAGAAGCATAGAAATTTGTTTTTAGATTGATTCTGAAAAATGTCATTGAGTTTAATTGGTTAGTATTGAAAATATCACCATATTATGTTTGTATGGAGCGCGCTCCGAATTATATCCTCTTAAGCTATATGGCTCTTAAACGGGCCTTAATGACTAGGATACAATATTTGGTTTTATTTTTCTATCGATATACTTATTATTGAATAAGTAATCTATATAGCCTTTGAGAAGGAATACACTGCAGAGCAAAGGCCTCACGAATAAGGATAAAAAGGAGAAGGCCAATTCTACACGAAACAGACCCAGTGCAGATTGGTAGAAGATCAGATAATTTTTAAGCCTCTTTAATTTGCTTCTGACCCAACTTAGTGAAAAGTCATTTAATGTTATCTATCCGGAACCGCTTATCTGGCCTTCAGTCGGGTAAAAAGGCAACTGAAGCCGTAATACTACTAATATTCTCATAACAAAGACTAAGCTGGGGTCTTATTGTGTAACTACCCGATTCAATCGCTACCTATCAAATCGACATATTGTACTAGTATTTATTCTGTGATTTTGTTTTTGGCAGATCTTAGCGATTCTGTTACTTCATATTTCGATAAGTAATTTCATGATAAATTGTACAGTAGCAAAATTGCCTTGTAAAGTCATAATTTACGTTACCGATCTTGTAAACTTCGTAGTTGTAAACGATGTAATCGGACACTTACATGATACTGACGGAATTTACATCATAATTTTAACGGTAACGGAACCCTTAAACGTCAACAAGGAACCCTTATAGTTTCGCCGTGTCCGTCCGTCTGTCCGCGGCTTAGCTCAGAGACGCTTAGTACTAGAAAGCTGTAATTTGTCATTGGTATACATATTTATCACGCCGACTAAGTGGTAAAATAAAATCTTGAAAATATTAAGTACACGCAACCCCTACACGAAAAGTGGGGATGAAAAATGTTTTTATGTACTATCCCATAGTGTCGGGTATCGTTAGATAGGTCTTTTAAAAATATTGTGGATGTGAACCACCATTTTTCGATTTAGGGATCCGTTAGCGAAATATTAATCTTTGAATTTTTTTTGTTCTGGATACGGCAGTAGTGTATATCACGAAGTTAAAAGGAAAACTATCACTGCTAAGTAGGCTTTATAAGTTAACGAGTAATTGTCTACCAACTAGTCAAGTGCACTTTTTAGACATTTTTAGCCGTTAAACCGTAGTATAAAACAAAAAACCCCCTTCTAAGTCCGTATATTGTGACGGGCAACTACGAAACTCTACCCTACGCGTGGCCCGACATGCACTTGACCGGTTCTTTTTTTGAATAAGATTTTTGTCTTCCAAAAACTCCGAAAATGAAACAAAAGGAAAACATTTTTGACGCATTTTGATACGTCGACTTTGACGTCACTTTAGAAAACTCGTACTCGAGCTACAGACATTCAGAACTTATTTCAAGTACGTATTGTACAGGATTGTACATCGGTTTCTACATCTGATTTCGTAAAACAAAACTTTAGGAATAATTTCGCCAGCTGTTGATAATGAAACAGCTCTTTTAAAAGGCGCTTTGAAACGTTTAAAGAAAGTCTTTTAATTTTAGTCGGATTTACGATTATATTCCCAATGGAATAGTCTGAGATATTCTGATTAAGTAAATGCATAGTGGCCACGATTAAAAATTGAATGGTTTATTTTTAAATGGTGTATAGCTGTCAAATTATTGTGAAATAACTGGCTAATAATTTAAAAACTGATTTAATTTTTCAAATGTTGAATTGATTTTTGTTATCAAATAATATGTACCTATTCTTAGTAATTTAACAATAACAGAACAACGGCAGATTAGAATGCGGTTTTCCGGTTGGATCTTTATTTCCATGTCATATAATTATCATGTCAGTAGAGAACATAACATTAATATTGAATTTAATTTTCCTACTGGGAGTCGCGCTGCAAGTCTGGCGGAAGGTAGACGCATTCGTGTTGGCCTCTCTTAGGCTTGCACGTGGCTCCGCCATTTTGTGAAACTCCTTTGTGTTTTAACCATAAAACAATCACTTGAGATTATAAACTACTTGACATTGGCAGAATTGCCGCGCTAGACGCAAGCAACCGGCCATTAATTAAGAAAAATAATAAATTTTCCTACTTAGATTATAAACTGGGCAGTTAATAACATTTAATGCTTGTGATGAATGCTAACAAATGTTTATGACTAAATGTATTACTAAAATATAAAATTGCCATCTACTAAATAATCATAAAAAGTATATTTTTCTGCTCTGTCGTATTCATCTATTCTACCCTAATGTGACCTTTGCGTATTCCATCTGCATACATTGAAGATATTTACTGCTCATTGCCACTATGCATTAATGCTCATGCATGAGGAATTGTCTAGAAGGTAACTAATGGTATTCTTAAGATAAACAAAACACCAGAATGCATAAAAATACTACTTACAGACAGACAGACGGACGTAGACGGACGGGTAAACTAAGAGTATACCCATCAAACTGACCAACTTTTACTGTGGGAGCATACCATTTGAGTCCAATAGGCATTGCAGTTTAGTATGGAACTGCTGATTATATTTTTGTTGCTCCGATCAGTTTGCTCCCATAGAAGTTGCTCAGTTTGATGGGTAGACTCTTAGTTTAAAAGGATGCTAATAATATCAATTTCACCCTGTGATACTTACAGTTTTCACTGTTCGAAAGCCTGTATTGACAGACAGACAGACGGACGTAGACGGACGGACGGACGGACAGCGTGGGTTTATGAATAGGGTCCCGTTTTCACCCTTTGGGTACGAAACCCTAAAAATAGCTGCATTCAATGTTCAAAAAAGTAGCTATCCTGTGAAAGTTGACACTATGCCAAGAATGTAGTCGAAAAACAAGATATCGACAGTACAAACAAAGACATTAATGAATAGGTTACTTACTTTAGTAGATGGGACATATCGATTACCTAACAATTTGTGTAACAATTTTCGTTAGCAGTTATCATTTTCTTCCTTTAGGAAATAAAAAGCATTTTACTGATAAACATCAGTTGATATCTTTGACTAATTATTAGAAGGACTAGCCTAGCGGTAGCATTTCCCCTCTGCCACGGTATAAGCACAATTGATCTTGTGCATTTACATTCAATTTTACACCTTATCACTAAACGAGACAGCCTATAATTGCGAAATAATAACTTCGAACTTGGAACGTTTGGGGTAAACACGAGACGACTTTTCATGATTTTTCACATTCAAAATTAGAATCTAAAGTTATGGGGAATAAAATCCACAGTTGCGGCTTTCATGTTACCTCGCCCCCCGCAAAAAGTGGCAGAAATATATGTTAGCAGAATCACACGCGTAACCAGTCCACATATAAATAGTCAAAGGTTGATATCAATGTATTAATATTGAAATTGATGCTTTAGACACATTCCAAATTTGCAAATAAAGATTCGATTGACTTACCAACTACTAGACGTAGGGTCCGCGCTCAAAAGTGCCCGAACCAAAAGAGCACCAAAACGTATAAAAAGAACCAATTACGCGACAGTCTTTGTTTGACCGGCTGAATACAAAAAAGCGCGCGCGCGGCGCACCGTGCTTCGATGGGGTAGAAACTAGGGTAAAAACTACGCAAGCAAAATGAAAAATAATTTCAGCATTTTCATTGTTTATATTACTATACCTACACGTACTTAGGTTTGTGTAGGTTAGTCTCGGACACTCTTTTAGAGAAATTTGTACTAGACCCGGCGTCCATTATTTTGTATGTCTATGATTCACCGTCATCAGCTTTTGTACGTCCCACTGCAGGGCACAGGCTTACCCTCAGGGAGGGTGTACGCGTAATGGACTGATCCATTACGCGTGTCCAATGCTGATTGGTAGACTTCACACACACGCGCATCAGAATTTCTCAATCAGCATATTCTCACGAGGTTCCTTTTTCCTTCACCGTTTGAGAGCAGTCGGTATTACGTATGTAAGTTAAAAAAACTAATTGATACATGGCATGTCATCCAGTGATAGCCCATACGGGAGAGAGCTAGCAACTCAATCATGAGGCGGCGGTTCGATTCCTGGCCTGTACCACTAAGTTCTACGGAATTTATGTACGGTTGTATCATTATCTCTAGCTCGGCGGTAATGGAAAAACATAGTGAGGAAACCTGCATACCCTAGAACGAAAAACAAAAATAATAATAATAGTTCGGAAATATTTGTAAAATAAAGGAAAGCTTGGGGCGAACACAATAAACCCTCCCCCGACACTCTAACTCTCTAATCAAGGCAAACGCCACCTACCCCTTTAGGACTGACAGACCTAACCGTCGACGATCGCGAAACTTCCTCGACGATCCAGACGATGCGATCACGGTTGCCGTACAGGCGGCCCAACAGACACGACTCACAATCGCAAACTCACAACACATGACAACAGGTATCACGCTCACATTGCGCCGACACCGTAATCAACGTCCCCGCCGGCGGGGGCAGTCGCGACCTCTGCCCACTCCTTTCACTTCTGGCGTCTTCAGACGCTACAGGCACATCCCAGGCCGATTCTCACCGATCCCAGCTACCCAATCCGCCGCGTAGCCCCAGCAATGTCCAATGCCTAGGTCCGTACCCCCCTGGGTGCCCCTAGGTCGGTTGCTTAAGTTCATTCAATTGGCTCGGTAGACCCTTCCGGTCCCTCCAATAGTCCGCAGTAAAAAGCAGTAACTGCTCCCTGAGCAACGCTGTAATAGTCATTTCCAAAAAACAACACAATACACCAGCAATGGTCGCGGTGTTACATAACGAACCTTGCTTGCGATAATCCAGCTTACAATAATAGATGTTATCCGTGCAGATTCGAATTCGGACCACCTATTATTTTTGATGTAAGCAAATGTATGTTTTACTTCTTAAAGATATATCTTTCTTCTCTTTAAGATATTTTAGGTCAATTAATGCGTAGGGGACCGCTATGAAATGACCATTAATTTTTTTACTATCACTTGCTGTCCCCGACACATTAATTGACCTAAAATATCTTAAAGAGAGTTAAGAAGTAAAACATACATTTGCTTAAATCAAAAATATGTGACAGAATAATTTTTTACTTATTAAATGTTTGTTTTTGGCGTTAGGGGTTTATTAAGTTTGTAATTTTATGTTATTTCATAATTTTTAAATTTACATGAAAAGTACTGAACCGATTTTCATGAAACAAAGCTAAGAACACTCTCGCAAAAATTAGCTTTCTATTTAAAAACCACATCGAAATCGGTTAACCCGTTTGAGAGCTACGATGCCACAGACAGACAGACAAACAGGGCGACAAAGTTATAACACCCCTCTATTTGCGTCGGAGGTTAAAAACACTCACTAATTTATAATGTTCAATAGAACTATTTCAAAACCAGTAATCCTAAAACTACGAAATAAAATGCTTGTTATAGAATAAGGGAAAACAAAGTGGCATAAAGTCAAAACCTATTTTGTTTGGAACACTCTCAAAATTATGGAATCACCTTGTTCCAAAAGTTGAACACTTTGTTTTCAAGTTTTAAGAGGTTGTAAAGTAATAACTTGGCTTCAGGCCACTTGGCATAAATGTACCTTGTTTTCAAACTTCAACTTGCCAGAAAATTCACATAAACAATTTGCTTGTGTGTAAATTTTTGTCTCCATAATCTGTTTAAATATTACTGGGGTGTTTTGTTACACCCTGCATATTTATACACAATATTTTATCTACAACGTGTTAATGAATAAGCGCAAAACCTCATACACCCGAACTCATTTATAACAAAATAATTAGATTGAAACAATAATTTCATTATTTTGATAGTTAAAATTTTATGTTATTTGCATTTTAAGTTTTCAGGAAAAAATAATTTGTTATCATTTCAGCAAGGAATGAAAGCGCTAACGTTCTCATGGATACACTTTAAGATTCTTGTTTTGGTAGTAAGTATGTTGAGTAGGTTGAGAACGAGTTTAATAAATTTTAAATTTTACAAACAAATTATTTACTATTATAAAAAAAAATACCTGTGTTGAAACCATGATATTCAATTCTGCTCTCGATTCCAAACAAACTACTTTCTAGTTTTGCGTTAATTCATTAACACGTTGTATAAATATCATTACTACATTTTGTACTTATACAGGGTGTAATTGATATCATTAGCATCTCTTTAAACTAAGAGTCTACCCATCAAACTGAACAACTTTTACTATTGGAGCATAGCAATCGGAGCAAAAAAAGATCAGCTGTTGCATACATTTGAGTCGAATAGGCTTTGCAGTTTAGTATGGAACTTCTGAATATTTTTGTTGCTCCGATCAGTTTGCTCCCATAGTAAAAGGTGCTCAGATTGATGGGTAAACTCTTAGTTTAAAAGGATTGTAATGATATCAATTTCACCCTGTGATACTTAGTGTTCAGTGTTCGAAAGCCTGTATTTCAATTTTAATACTTTCATCGCGGGCTAAAATTTCCACGCACATTTAGTCAAAAAAGCTTTAAAAATATTAAAATTCAGCTCCAACGATAATTACATAAAGTAATTCTTTAGTCAGTTACTCCAAAAAAATATAAAAAGAACTATTTTCCGCCGCCTTTTGTACCCTTCTTGTTTGTGTATATACAACGTGTTAATGAATTAACGCAAAACTAGAAAGTAGTTTGTTTAGAATCGAGAGCAGAATCGAATTATCAATGTTTCAACATAGATTACATTTTTCAAGATATTAAATTATTTGTTCGTTTAATTAAAAATTTTCTGAACTCGATGCCAACCTACCGCACAGGCACACTCACCCTACTTACTACCAAAACAAGATTCCTAAAATGTATCCATGAGCACGTTAGCGCCTTCATTTACTACGGAAATAATAACAAATCATTCTAGCATAAAAAATTTAAATGAGAATAACTTTCAATTTTAAGTAATAAAATAACGAAATTATTGTTTCAATGTAATTATTTCGTTATTAATTAGTTGGGGTGTATGAGGTTTTGCGCTTATTTATTAACACGTTGTATTGTTGTTGTTTTTTGTGTATTTTGGTGTGCAAATAAAGAATATTTATCTCATCTTATCTTCTTTCACAGGTAGTAAGAAAGCCAGTGATGCGGACAGCGCGTAACATGTTCATAGTAAACCTCGCCGTCTCTGATGCACTGGTCTGCTGCGTTGGTACACCCTTGACCCTCATGGAACTACTGACCAAACACTGGCCACTTCCCGATTGGCCTAGCCTCTGCAAAGCTTGTGGTGCTATCCAGGCTATATCAATATTTGTGTCTACAATATCTATCACGGCGATTGCCTTGGATCGATATCAGGTAAACCGTTTTGTCGATTACACGATTATACAGGGTGTTAGGGTAAACAGTTGTATTACTTTAAAGGGTGATTGTACCCATGATATTGAACAACTTTTCTTAAGAAACCTATAGGAAATTCCCAAAAAAAATTGTGGACTTTCCCATATGAAAAGTCGAAATATTTTTTTAGCGAATGCAACTGTTTACTCTACTACCCTGTAGAGCTTCAGTTTTTGCACGCATTGAATTCGGTTCAAAACACTATGATTCCTTTCAAGATCAAAAACTTTGCTATAACTACCAGCTATATTTTTAGGCTTAAATTATTGCAAGATTTTTAGCATATTAAAGGTTTGAAGTTGCAATGACGAAGCGATTTTACACTCGTTGATTTTAGGAAGCGCAAATCTGGTGGAGAACTGTTCGAGCATTTTCCAGTGCTCAATGAAATGTCGTCCTAATCCAATTCAAATAGAGTTATATAAATAATATGCGCTAGCAAACGCCGCTAGATAATTGTTGCGAGTAATAATGGCAACATTAACATAATACGGTGTAAAGGGTTTGTGCTTGGCGCCATTGCTCTTGCAATGTTTCGTTGTATTTGAAATTCGTAAAAAATTGGTTTTAGTGATATTTGTGACATAATTTCGTGCGGATTGTGTACCAAACAGTTGCGTAAAGCGACCGATGTAACAGGAATCTCAAATAAATACGATAACAGAACATAAGTTTTGGTTCAAGTTAACTCGTACATGGCCATTTTGGCGGCAACGCGCGGGCTTACGAAATCGACCACAGATTCATCGTCATCAATCATCCCCTCATCAAAAAATAAAGAATATAAAGAAAAAAATAACGAATGGCTCAAAAGGACTAGTATCCAGAGCCGTTAAAGAAATTATAAAAAAAAAAACGGTGTAAAGTGTTACGTGTTAATTTTAAGATGCCATGTGGCAACATTGTCTGTCATTTTCCTCTTCCTTTAGGTGATCTGAACTGTAATACAGCCTTTGAAGATTCCTTCTGCCCACAGAAATTCACTGCGATAATGCTAGTACATTTAAATGTGCAAGGAGCCAGTTAGTTGTACTCTTCACTGCAGCCTCCCAGAGGCCACCGAAAGTAGGCGAGTAACAGGGTACGAAGTGAAATTCTATTCCTTTCTGAGAAGAAAACTCATATATCAACCAACCCAAATACAGTCCATCAAACAGTAATATTATAACTTGCTACTTATTTACAACTCTATTTGCTCGAACAGTCCTCCGCCAGATGTTCGCTGACCATTCTGCTGTGGATGAAAGGGAATAAAATCAACGAGTATAGTTGCCTCGTATGATAATGAACAGGAAGAACTGAGATGGTCAATTTTAAATCAGAAACAAAACATTTTACAAACAATTAATTTAAAATAACCCAGTCATTTTATGCAATTTTGATAGGAGGGGTGGAGAGAAATTATGAATGGGACTTTTAAACTGTCACCGGCACCATTTAGTAACAAAATTGACTATCTGAAAACTTATTTAAAAAATTCGCTACGCAACATACTCGTACATATCAAAATTGTATCTCCCAGAAGGCTTTTAACCTTATAACATTTATACCAATGCACTCATTTTAATTAAATTGAACAATATACGAGACTTTTGAGCAATAAAATAGCCATACAAATATTAAAAAGTTATGTTGTTCTTCAAAAGATACAAACGCATTTTTCTTAGCTTTCTAAGTAGACTAAAAAAATTAATACGTGTTTGAAGTTTGTATAATGGTGAAGCCTTAAAAATGTAAAAATAATTGACCGTTAGATCTTTCGAACGAAAAAATGCTAAATTGGAAATTGGGCTATTGATGACGTGATTTTAATTTTAATTTTGGTATATTTCTAATTTGTTTTGAAAAAAAAAAAACAATTCTTAATTAGTCCCGGCTCAAAACGTACAATAACTGGACTAAAAGATTTAATAAGGTATATTAATAAACAGGGTCCTTCTTAAAATGCTGACACTTTTTTAAGGGGATGGTCAGACCGTCAAACTGAACAACTTTCTCTACGGGACCAACATCGAAATTGCGAAAAAAAAAATCTGCTGTCCCATACATTTAGCTCGAGTAGGTTTTCAGTTTAGTATGGAACAGCAGATTTTTTTCGCGCTTTCGATGTTGGTCACATAGAGAAAGTTGTTCAGTTTGACGGTCTGATCGTCCCCTTAAAAAAGTGTCAGCATATTAACAAGGACTCTATATTTTAGATAGGTACGAATTCGAGCGAAGCTCCTTTTGTCCATAAATTCTCAAACTAGTAAGTACTCCAGGTAATGTCACGTTAGTAGAAAGTAAACAAATTTCGAATAAAATACGCGCCCTTGTTACGCTTGGTAAACATTTTCCTTTATTTTGACTAAGAATAGGTGATTTGTTATTGTGTTTGTTTGACTAATATCGCTATCGAGTAAAGTATACAAGCCGAAATAACGTGATCTGTCTTCTTGGTGTAAGATGAAAGCCTTCGAAAAATAATGTTTAGGTAGGTACTCAATGTTTGAATGAAAAATATCCAGGGAGAGAAAAAATATCAATTCTTATTGATATTTTGTTTTTAGTTTTGTAAGCATGTTTTCTGCAATTCGTTTCATAGGTTAGATCTTAATTTAGACACAGCATAACTTAACAGGGTCCCTCTTAATATGCTGACACTTTTTAAGGGGATAATCAGACCGTCAAACTGAACAACTTTTTGTATGGGACCAACATCGAAATCGCGAAAAAAAAAACAGCAGTCCCATACATTTGGCTCGAGTAGGTTCACAGTTTTGTATGGAACATCAGTTATTTTTTGCGGTTTTGATGTTGATGCCATAGAGAAAGTTGTTCAGTTTGACGATCTGATCATCCCCTTAAAAAAGAGTCAGCATGTTAAGAAGGACCCTGTATAGTCCTTACAGTATGGCAACGCTTTTGATGTGCCGCGCCCCGCCGCCGCGCCGGTGGTGTGCTGTGTGTTCATAAAGGAGTGGTATTTTTGAAAGTCTTACGTTGAAATCAACAGTAGAAAATGTCAAAATAACTATGGAGATCTTTGACTATTTATATGTGGACTGGTTACGCGTGTAATTCTACTAACAAACATTTCTGCCACTTTTTGCGGGGGGCGAGGTAACATGAAATCCGCAACTTTGGATTTTTATTCCCCATAACTTTAGATTCTAATTTTGAATGTTAAAAATCATGAAAAGTAGTCTCGTGTGAACCGTTCTAAGTTCGAAGTTATTATTTCGCAATTATAGGCTGTCTCGTTTAGTGATAATGTGTAAAATTGAATGTAAATGCACAAGATCAATTATTGTGCTTATACCGTGGCAGAAGGGAAATGTTACCGCAAGGCTAGTCCTTATAATAATTAGTCAAAGATGGAGATTATGCATTTTTCTACTGCTCATTTGAACGTGTGAATTTCAAAAATACTTATATTGCAAGCTTCTATATTGAATAAATTATATTGACTTTGACTTTGACTTCGTTGCCGTACAGTAAGGACTATAATAGTTATGCTGTGCTTTAGATTATGCCGAATCAAAAACTTTCTATACGCGTATGATGTTTTGACCAGTAATGGTAATTTTCGAGAAACCTTTTCTCTTTAGGCTGGTTGCGCCACCTTTAGAATGCCCAACATGAATGCAAGAATGATTCTCATAACAATGCTCTAAGGAGGAGTATAAGGTCAAACAGACCACTCACGATATACTGTGGAATCATTATCTTTAGCACGACGAGCACCAGACTATACTTGACCACATAACATTGTTTTCTGGTGACCCTTATTATATGGACCTTTTCTTATTTCCAAAATTTATAATATTACGTTCCATTTTTCCAAGATCTAGTTATCGATCCAAATATAAACGTTATGTTCCTGTTTATTTATCGATTTCTTAAAATAATTTTAATCTGTTTGCTTTAAAGTTTTCATCGAAATTAAAAATGATAGCTGTTAAAACAATCATAATGGTCTTTTGAAGTTTGGTAGAAACCTAATAGGAATGTCTGCCAAAAGGCAATGGAGCGTAGTATGTAATAAAAGATGAAACTGGTAACTATCATACAATAACAAAACACGAGCATAATGCTCACGACTATATTTCACGAGGAGGTAGTCAGAGATATTCTTAGAAGTTAAAACATTCCACGTTTTATTAGTACCGAAATTCTATCCAGTGTGACGGGGAGTGAGCCCGTTGCTACTTTTACTTGGAATTGAAGCATGTAGGTTTGTAGCTATGTTTCCTTTTACCGAAAAGCGAGAAGTGCTATAAATATCTATATAAATTCTGAAAAGGTCAAAGTCAAAGTCAAAGTCAAAATAATTTATTCATTATAGGAGCTTGAAGCACACTTATTAAACGTCAATTCTTGTTTGAAGCTACCACCGCGTCGGAACGTGTTGGCGCTGTAGAGAAGATGCGGCCAGAAACTTTACAACATAACACAACTTAATGACTATTACAATATAAATTATTAGCTAAGGTTATGTATACAGTAATACATATAAACTATAAGTCAGTGACACTCAGACCCAAGCATTTTGATCATTTAAATAATCATCCAGTTTATAATATGCTTTTTACAACGGACTTTGTGATCGGAGTTTTAAACATGTTTTCGGAAAGATTCAAAATGGCGTCGATGGTTTAATTACAACAGCGTAATATACAGGGACCCATGAAAGACGTGTTTACCCTACTAAGCCAAAAGTGTGGAAATATCAGTTTACTTTTATTTCGTGTGTTGTAATTATGGATATAAAAATTTTTTGGAAACAAAGAATTTTTTTTTCTTGGATATAAAATTTTGTAGGATAAAGATTTTCTCAATATCTGCAGCACGCCCCCACAGTAAAATACCTTAGGACATGATACTATGAACTGTCTTGATTGCACAAATACGTGAATAATTGATAGCTTAACATATTCTGTCTGAACAATGTTTAAATATCTTTTACGGTTTATTAGTTTTTTAAATTTTCCAAAAATATGGAAAAAATTACACACTTTTCACAAAATCATATCACAAAAACTACTCATTTCTGGCACGTGCATTTCTAATAATATAGACTAGCGAATTTTGGAATAAAAGGCGATGTCACTTTTTGAGGCCCGAAATCATGCTGTGTGACTGTAGAAGGACTGCTCGTAGCTTTTTAACTTTGACTAATTATTATAAGGACTATCATTACCCCTCTGCCACGGTATAAGCACAATTGATCTTGTGCATTTACATTCAATTTTACACCTTATCACTAAACTAGACAGCCTATAATTGCGAAATAATAATTTCGGACTTAGAACGTTTGGGTTCACACGAGACTACTTTTCATGATTTTTAACATTCAAAATTAGATTCTAAAGTTATGGGGAATAAAATCCAAAGTTGCGGATGTCATGTTACCTCGCCCCCCGCAAAAAGTGGCAGAAATGTTTGTTAGTAGAATTACACGCGTAACCAGTCCACATATAAATAGTCAAAGCTTTTTAATTACTAATGCTTAGGGCATCAGTTGTAATATGTGGGACCCGTCGCATATATTTATCGTTATTGTTACTTTTTCCAACGATAAGGATTTAAAAAAAAGACGTTTTCTACTTCTCGTATCATAAATGTGACATTTACTAAGCTTAATTGCCGAGGTTCATTAGTTCGAGTTCATGGAATGAGATAACTTGGAAGCGGCTAATGGTTTCATGGAAATCTAACCTAAGAGCTATCTCGTAGGCGGCATCCTCAGAAATCGACCACGCTAAATACGCAAAACTGCGCCCCAGAACTAATATATAATATAGTGGACGCAAGGCGCAAAATTTCATTGATTTGTAACACCACTGGATTTTCTGTGAAGGAAAACATCGTGAGGAAACTACTCGTTTTTCTTGGTCTAGTGATTATGATTGATTGCGGAAACGGGCGTTGCGTGTTTTGAATCAAATGGATCTAATAAAATGTTACGTCTTTGTGGAAAAGATTCTTAGAGTGAAACAGCTTTAGGAATTTTGTTGTTGTAGCGAATAATTAAAAGTGAAAGAGTAGATAGAGTGGAGTTTTCATATTGGACTTGTGAAAAAGTTTTCACACGTAATAAGAAAGGACGAACAGTTAAATAAAAATGACGTAAATATTAATGAAAAAAGGCTTCCAAATGGTTGGAAAACTTGGACATAATACAAAAATTACAAGATCAGAAAGCCATCTATAGGGTCCTTCTTAATATGCTGGCACTTTTTTAAGAGGATGATCAGACCATCAAACTGAACAACTTTCTCTATGGAATGTGGAAATCGCGATAAAAAAAGTCTACTGTTCCATACTAAACTGAAATCTTACTCGACCCAATTGCATGTGACAGCTGATTTCTTTTTCGCGTTTTCGACATAGAGAAAGTTGTTCAGTTTGATGGTCAACTCAACTCAACTCAAAATGTTTGATTCAAAATAATATCATATGGATAGCTTTCTGACGTCAGTCATCACCCTCTGATCATCCTCTTAAAAAACTGTCAGCATATTAATATAAGTTGGACCCTGTATAGACATAATAATAAAAATGTATACTTGGCGTGGATGTACATTGAAGATATTTGCATAAAAAATAATTGGGTAATGGAATGCATAGAGACCATATTTTTAAATTTTTGTCTGTTAGTCTGTCTGTATGTTTGTTTGTTTGTTTGTGTACGCATCAGATGAAAACGACTGAACCTATTTGGTTGGGGTCACAATAGCATAGGGCTTAGTTTGGATTCTCATTTAGGCTTTGTTTCATCGCAATCGGTTCACGCAATTAATAGTTTTGAGTATTTAAAATCAGTGGACGTGCGGAGTCGCGGGCGCCGCTAGTATAATAATA
Organism: Agonopterix alstromeriana; assembly: GCA_963924505.1. Lineage (NCBI taxonomy): Eukaryota > Metazoa > Arthropoda > Insecta > Lepidoptera > Depressariidae > Agonopterix > Agonopterix alstromeriana. Next base: position 9,021,480 of record OZ004682.1, read on the forward strand.
AATATATAAAAATGCCGTCAGTTTTGCTTTCAACTAACTGGGTACTTTTAAGTGACATTTACTTGAGCAATTATCTGTTGCCCGGGTCTACATCTGCGTCGACTTTAAAAAAGCATCCTATTTCTTAATCCAGAATATATCCTATCTGTGTGCAAAATTTTATCCAAATCCGTTACGCCGTTTGCGTGTGAGTAAGCCACAAACATTATTACAAATTTTCACATTTATAACATTAGTAGGGTAGGATTTGATTCAGTCAATCAAAGGTCTAGTTAAAGAGTAATGTAGGTCCTCAAAGTTAGTAATGAAATTTAATAGCCCTTAGAGACTTTCTCGGAAGTATACCTACTGGAACATGACCTAACTATCTGCTGCTTCCGTGGTCTAATCGTTAAGAGTATATTACTATTGGCGCGCCCCATACTAACGAAGTCTGGTGATATTTTCAATACTAACCGATTAAACTCAATGAAATGTTGCAGAAACAATCTAGAAACAAATCTCTATGCTTGTATCGTGTCAGATTTTCCTTAAAATGTACAGTTTTAAAGTTACAGTGCCTCAAAGATTTCCATACAAATCTTAAATTAATCCTAGCATTGAAACTGTATATTTTAACGAAAATCGAATACGATAGAAGCATAGATATTTGTTCCTAGATTGTTTCTGCAAAATTTCATTGAATTTAATTGGTTATTAATGAAAATATCACTAGACTTCGTTTGTATGCAGCGCGGATTTACGCATTCGGAATAAACTTCTCTTAAGAGCAATGGGCTCTTGACACGGAGGTCGTGGATTCGATTCCCACGGGGGACACTTAGTGATATGTCACTTTTTGTCTGACAATCAGGTGATATAAGGTGTAGAAGTACATTTTATACGTTGGTCGCCAATACTCGAGAGCATTGTGTTCTTGACACGGAGGTCGTGGGTTCGATTCCCACGGGGGCCACCTAGTGATATGTCACTTGTCGTTTTTTTCCAGTTGGTTAGGACATTGCAGGCCGAATCACCTGATTGTCTGAAAAGAAAGATGATTCCGTGCTTCGGATGGAAAGTTAAGCCATTGGTCCCGGCTATTATCTCTCGTGGTAGTAAGTCGTTATACAAAAACCACGTCAGAGGCCGTCAGGTGGTTTGGAAAAACTCTGACACCAGGGTTTGCTGCTCACACAATAAGAAGAAGGAGGAACATTACGAATCGCTATCCCAAATTTCGTGTTATATTACCGAGGTTTTTTATCAATGTCTTGTGAGAGTGGATAGTCACTAATTCGTCAATTCATCCTAAAACCAACCAACCAAATGTAGACCTTGTAAAACGGTCAGCTGCCATGGTGGTCACACGGCATCTGTAGAATGACCAGCAAAAGTGGATAAGACTAGCTTGGAACCGTTCTACTTGGCGTGAAAATGAAGTCCTATACCCAGCAGTGGGGTTTAGTGGGCTGAAGATGATGATCTTCATTTTCTTTTCGTATCAGCAATGGTCGTATCGAGGCTGACTGCCCAGGGTGCGCCAGACGAACGCAAGTTTCGTCACTCGGTGAGGCTCTTTCGTTGCACCCCATGATGATGATGATGATGATAAAACCTTGCTACAACTAAACACATTAGAAAATGGTAGTTTTCCCAAAGTTTCCGACTAGACACGAAATATGGCTGTCAGATTATATTCGATATATCAATTTAACATGTTATAGATAACATAAACTATTTCCACGAAAAAACAGTACAGTCAAGAGGATAAATATATCATTCAGTTACACATATTGATTTTGTATGAACTCCATTATTTATCAGTTTATCATTCGAGTGTGTGGTAATGAACAAAATACCAAACACTTAGAGAATTGATAAAACCACTTAATAAGTGAGATAACGTGAATGCTATAAAACAAGTGAAATATTTTATTAAAAACTGCCTGCTTTGTCATTCATAATATTTTTTTATCAATTTTTACTCGTCGTTTTGTTTAATGTAGTCAAGTCAAAAGTCAAAATTCTTTATTCAAAATAATATCACATAGATAACTTTCTGACGTCTTGTTTTTGAATCTACCACCGCCTCGGAAGGTGTTCCGTTGTAGAGAAGATGCGGCGAGAAACTCTACGATACACTTCTTTTAAAGTACCTACCTAGACTCAATTTCGATCGTGCAAATAGGAAAGATTTCCTTCAAAACTTTTGCACATATTTTGATGAATATTTCTCATAGTGAGCAGTTTTCTTTAAAAAAAAGTTTAAAGAAGTTGGAAGAATAGCGTTACAATCGTGAAAACTTAACTGTCAGATCGAAAATGTTCCGTGTTTTTCTCGATTCCCTCTTTTTTTTACTTTCATTAATAAGATTATGATCGTTTTAAAATGAAAGACGTGATACTTTGAATTCATCGTCTTTTTGTACAGTGAATGTTAATTTATGTATAACAAACGAACATTTTTGGTGCAATTGCGTATTTATTTTGCTATGATTTGATTTCATAAACTTGCTGTTTTTTTTACTTTCACGAATCCTTGATTTAAACCTTTTCCGTTTTAAAGTTTTCCTTGACTATCCACGTGACTGGTGTATATCGTAACTAGTGGATTTGTTTTAATGTCTTTGAAGTCCCTATTTAGGATAGAGATGTGAAGAAAATAAGGTTACTTGGGTTAATTTCCACTAATGACTATTTCTTGGCTTCTGGACTTTATCGTGATTCTTGGCTTAGACAACTAAACTTTTTTTCTGTAGGTAATTGCGGTCATAGGCGACAAAAAAGAAAATGTTTTTGTGGCCTAAAGTACGCTCATCTATTACTAGGTTACATTTTAGACGGAACAAGTAAAAACTTGCAAAGTGCTTAAAAATTTAGGTGTTAGTTTTTGCAAAGTTTCTGCCTACGAAAGGAAACGACTTACTATCGTATTATCAACGCATTGAACACGCAAATTTTTAAAGACATACCGTTTTTTGTGTCCGTAAATTGTAGGAAATTCTTTTAACGCATTTGAAATGTTGACCTCACACACATCGCATAATTTGAGCACAGAAAGAACCTGAACATTAACACCCAAAACAATGTTCTATTATTTTGATCTGTGTTTAAAACGTTTTTTTTTTGTCACAGCTGATCGTGTACCCAACGAGGCAAGGTCTTCAAACAATGGGAGCCCTCATCACAATGCTCTTCATATGGATAACAGCTTTCACCCTCGCATCACCTCTCTACATCCTTCGAAGTCTCAAGACCCACCAGCTTGGCCTAGAAGGCATGGAATCACTCAGCTTCTGCATAGAAGACTGGCCCATAGCAAATGGGAGGGCAATTTACTCGATATTTAGTTTAATCTTTCAATATTTAGTACCAGTTTTAGTTGTCGTCGTAGCACATATACAAATCCACAGGAGATTGCGCGGCAGAAGAAGGAATACGAGAAAAACTCCTGCTATTTTGATAGCTATTGCCGTGACATACGTTATAAGTTGGCTTCCGTTGAATGTGTTTAATTTGGCAGCGGATATGAGTGCGGAACCGCTTTTTGACGAAGATTCTGTGACAATAACGTATGCTGTTTGCCATATGTTTGGGATGTCGAGCGCTGTATCGAATCCTCTTCTTTACGGATGGCTGAATGACAATTTCCGTAAAGAATTTGAAGAAATACTCTGCTGTGGTAAGAAAAGGCAGTTGAATAAAGATACGAGGATGAAAAGCAGGAAAGTTGATACTGAGCTTACTGCTCTTGCGCATTTGGAGCATACAGTGACTGGGACAAAAACGTCGCAGTGTTCTCAAATTTTCTGACTAAGGACTTGTTTTAAATAGCATGAACCGAACAGTGTTGAAATGCAGAGCATTTGAGCACAACTTGTCAATTTCAAAGTGACTTTAAAGTGAGTTTTAATGGTGGTGTTAAAAGTTCCTTGTTTTTTTTACTAGCGGATGTTGATTTTGTCGTGAATGTCCAGTTTTTGTATAAATAAAAATGTTCTTTCTGTAAAGTATCTCTCCAAACAGTCTTACGTCATACGTTATCAAGGACATAATATTTAAATTATGTTATAGCTAAAATATTATAATTATTTTTAGGCACCAATTTGTTTCTCTCATTGTCAGTATTATAACTATTAATATAATTTTAGGTACGTAAAGAAGTTTGACTGTTTGGTGACTAAAAAACTAGTCTTTCATAAATAAAGGTCTATTTGTATAAATGTAAAGTATCGATAGATATGTAATTGTGTAAATATTGATTTATAATTAAATTATAATGATAAGATAGCTAACATTAATATTTTACTTTACGTTTTATTGAGCCCAGAACGTAAAGTATGTAATATTAAAATAAACAGATTAGTTTAAGTTTTTTTAAATAAAATTTCTAAAGAGTATTGATTAATATAATTTCGTTCTTCCTAATAAAAAAACTACCAATTCTTTTTTTATTTCAAAATTGTCATGGGTTTAACAACTGTCATCGGCACTATATTTCCAGATTGCTAAAAAAAGATTTTTTGTTAATTTGGCTCAGAAAAAGTGTATACAGGGTTTAAGGGAAAGTATCATTAACCTTTAAACCACATACTGTACCCATCAAACTGAAAAACTTTTAGTATGGGAGCAAACCGATCAGAACACAAAAAAAATCATCTGTTCCATGCCAAACTACGCCTACACGACTCAAATGTATGGGACAGCTGATTTTGTTGTTGTTCTAATCGGTTTGCTCTAAAAGTTGTTCAGTTTGATGGGTAGGGTTTGATAGTAAAAGTATGTGGTTTAAAGGTTAATGATTCTTTTCCTTACACCCTCTTTAAAATACATATACTCGCAACCATAATCCCTTTCGGGGTGATCAGAGACTTTGCTACCCCTCTTCAAGCAAGAACATAAATAAAAACTATACAACTGAACAACTTTCACGATGAACCCAAATTTAAAATTGCAGAAAATAACAGCAATTTCATACAAAACTACATCATATAAAACCTACTGGACTGTAATTTATATGTTACCTGACTTTTTATTTTTCGACGTTATCCATTGTGAACGTTGCTCAGTTTGATGGTCTAAATCTTAACTCGCACGTGGCCGGTTATTAGACTAAACGGTGTGCTTGAAACTATAAAATTTAACAACTTTCACTATTCCTCGTTCAACTTCGTCCAACGTTGAAATCGCGAAAAATGAATCTGCTGTTCCTTACACTGAAGACATACACTTGAAAAGAATGGATGAGAGCAGAAGAGGATATCCTAGACGGACATATCGTCGCTTTTCTTACCAAGTGGCGTAACTGTAAATTTTTGACGTAACTGCTTACGTCCTTGTTATTAATTAAATAGCAAAAATCTAATATAGTTCATCTAATATAGTCATCTATCAAAAATAGTTCGAAATAAAATACATCACTTTATATTAAGATATATTTTTCGCAAATGAGCATATGCGCCATTGTGATAACTAGTGAATGGTAGAAGATGTCAATACGTCGATAAGACAAATCGATAGAACTTCTAAATGTCAGTTGGGTCACTTCGTAAGAAAAGCGACGATATACAGACTCGATTTTTGAAACTCACACGTTCAAATAAGGTTTAAATCAACAGTAGAAATTGTCAAAATTACTATGAGGATTATGCAGTTTTTGAGAGTTACGCGGTTATTATTTAATCTAGAATTAAACATTTTAACGGTTTCTCGTTTAGGTATATTTGAGTTCCCGATATTAGTGGTCGGAGCAAACGACGAAGAGTGAGGGTAGATAAATTTCTCTGCTCTTAAAAATCTACCTGCAGTTCCTCAGTCATCCCACGATCATGTCAGTTGTAACACTGCCGAAATATCGGGAACTCAAATATACCTAAACGCGGTAAGAACCAGTTAAAATGTTTAATTCTAGATTATGGGGATTATGCGCCTTTTGACTACGATTTTGAATGTGTGACTTTCGTTTCTTGTGAAAATCGCACTCCAGCACGATTTCTCTACTTGGGCGCGACTCGGCTTTTTCCCATACCACAAATCGGGACAAGCGCAGCTTTCGCATTCCGAAACGCGCGGGAACAGGTAGGGTATTGTGTAAGTTTCCGATTGAATCGTTTACGAGATCGGTAACGTGTTTATGAGTGTACTAGGCAAATATCAGGTAATATTTTGTTTCTGTGATCATCACATCCATTATCTAAAATTACAAACTATAATTTAAGAAGCGGAATAGCCAATAACTTCCAAAACACACCATGTTAATTTGATACCGATTGAATCGGGTAGTTACACAATAAGACCCCAGGTTATTTTCTATGCAGCGAAGACGCGTCGCATGCGGGTAGAGAAATCATACTAGACGTGCAGGTCAGATCTACCCGAAACCGACGAGCTTGCATGAAAGGACTAATGAATATGGAGGAAGCTTGAGAGGTTTGTCAGGATCCGTTGCCTCTGCCTACCCCAATGGGAGCCAAGCGCGATCTTAAGGTAAACGTTAATTTGCAAGGTTGATTATTTTTAACCTATTTTGTCCCACTGCTGGGCAAAGGTCTCCCCTAAACTCTTCGGAAGGTTGAAAATTACTTTAAAATAAATCTTAGTTACCTTTAGTCCGGCAGTTTTCATAATTAAATTCGCAAAGTGATTCAAATGGTTTTGTGTGACCCGTTGCATCCTTAGCACAGATTCTATCTTGCCTTATACATATAAAATGTTGTTACAATTAATACAGGGTGTAAGGAAAAGTATCACTAATTTTTAAACCACATACCCTACCCATAAAACTGAACAACTTTTACTGTAGGAGCAAACCTGTCAGCGTAAAAAATAAATAAATGTTCCATACTAAACTGCATATCTGCAATGTATACTCGACTCAAACGTATTAAACAGCAGATTTTTTTTTTGTTCAGGAACCTTTGATCCTATAGTAAAAGTTGTTCAGATTGATGGCCAGATTTTGTGGTTTAGAGGTTAATCATACTTTTCCGTACACCCTGTATAAATTACGGTTTAGCGTACTTTAACTTTAACAACTTTCTTTAAGGGACCAACATCGTAAAAATCAGTTGTTCCATACAAAACTGCAATTATTTTCAAACCCAAATGTATGTGACATTTGATTTTGTTTCGCTATTTCGAAGTTGGTGCCAATGAGAAAGTTTTTCAGTTTGACGGTCTGATCATCCCCTTTAAAAAGTTTCAGCATATTAACTAAACTAATTGTGAAAGTTGTTTAGTATCATAAGTACAATCACTGCAACAGTCTGTCATATTTACCTATGAAGTTTTAAACAAATAACAAACTCCCTCATGCAGTCTTGGAGAAAGTCGTCGTCAGATGTTTGGTTCTCCATCATGCTGACCAACTCTGGAGGCATGGGTCTACCCCCTCTGTCCCTCTTCACGTCGTCTTCGAGGAACTTTAGTTTGCCTAGAACTTGATCGACGTGTTCAACTTGTGATCTCGTCAATTGAATTGAGGCTATAGCTGTGAATTTTAAGAGAAAAGACGGGTACCCGTTTATTCCATACAAACGTCATTCCACCGCCTTCTTGACCTTGACACGTGACACCTAGTGACATGTTACTTTGTGTGCTTTTTTCCCAGGCTATGCATTCCCAATGCGGATTGGTAGACTTCACATACGCATCAGAATTTCTTCTTCAGTATATGCAGGTTTCCTAACAATGTTTTCCTTCACCGTTTGGTAGCAATCTGCAGTAAGTACATACCTATAAAAAGTAAGTTATAGCCTGTAGAATCCCACTGCAGGGCAAAGGCCACCTGTTACGAATGTCACGCGGGCCCAGCGCGTGTTGGTGAAGGCAAGTTAGTGGGCAACTTGCTGTCAGAGAATTTTCAAGCCGCCTTAATAGGGCTCTGACCTGGCTTGACGAATAGTTACAACGCCATCTGACGGAACTATCCGAGACCAACTGGTTAACGTGCCTTCCGAAGCACGGAAACGCTCGAGATGAAATACCACTAAACGGCGGTCACCCATCCACAGACTGGCCGGACCTGACGTTACTTAACTTCGGTGATCGTTTCCAATACCGAAGCTACACAAAAACTCTTCAATATCGCTGTTTGGTAATCCATACAGAAAGAAAAATGTGATCTACTATTGTTTCCATATCATAAATAGTAATTTGAGTCATTAAGGGAATATTATTCGAAGCGTGCTACATACAATCGAAATCTGGTGATATTTTCAATACTAACTAAAGTCTATGAAATTTTTCTGAAACAATCTAGAAACTAATCTCTATTCTTGTATGTATATATTCAGATTTTCTTTAAAATGTACAGTGCCTCAAAGATTTCCATACAAATCTTAAATTAATCCTAGCATATAAACTATACATTTTAACGAAAATCTGGCAACATATAAGCATAGAGATTAGTTTCTAGATTGTTTCTGAAATTCATTGACTTTAATTGGTTAGAATTGAAAATATCACCAGACTTCGTTTGTATGCAGCGCACATTTACTCATGCATTCGGAATTTATAAACTTCTCTTAAACTCACCTGCTAAAAAAAGAAGTGTATTTTTGACGAAATGTGTAGTTTTCGACATTATTTGACAATACACTGATATGTACTGTACTGTACTATACTGTAAGTATGCCAAAAAAAAAATTGTTGAGAAACCTCTAGACATTTTTTCAGGGTTGAATTTTTAGAGGTAATAAATCAACGCTCTGATTAAATTGATGGGTCATTAATTTCATAGGTTGATTAATTGATTGAATCACAAAATATTAGCCACTATTAAAATGGCCATTAAAAATTAGACCTTTGTTCCACATGTATAAGATCCTATCTACACTAATATTATAAAGAGGAAAGATTTGTACCTATTTTTGTATGTTTGTATGTTTGTAATGAATAGGCTCAAAAAGTACTGGGCCGATTTAAAAAATTCTTTCACCAATAGAATGCTACATTCTTCCAATTTGACATAGGCTACATTTCATTTTGAAAAAAATTAGGGATCCTTGGTAAAATTTGAACAATGTAACCGAAGGTGTAGAAAAATGAGTCTTAAAATTTATTTGTCTACCCCGTGCGAAGCCGGGACGGGCTGCTAGTATTTAATAATTAACATGTATTTTTACAGAAACATGTATATAAAGGAGATATCGGCACGCCTTATAGAGACCACTGGTGATAAGAGGGCTGGCAGTTACCTACGTCAGCGCATAAGCTTTGCGATTCAGAGAGGGAATGCTGCTAGCGTTCTTGGAACTGTCCCTCGGGAACCTTTGGAGGAGGTTTACAGGTTGTAGGTCCCCCCTCCCCCCTTTTTTTTAAATTGTTTTTTGTTTGTGTAGGAATTTGACGAAGCTTGTTGCAGATATACGGGATGTATTTATTGACGAAACGTGTTGTGGATCAGAGTAGTGTATTTCCTATGACGAAGCCTGTTGCGGATTTGAGTATTGTATTACCTTTGACGAAGCCTGTTGTAGATACGCATATTGTAATTTCTCTATAATTTTTGAATTTAATAAATAATTTTACATTTATTTTTATACAATATTATGTATAAATAAACTAAACGTATTAGGGTTGCCGCCCTAAATCCATGCAAAGCTGTGCAGTTTCTTGAAAAATTTTGTACGCATAATACAACGTGTTAATTAATACGCGCAAAATCTCATACACCCTAACTGATTTACAACAAAATAATTAGATTGTAACAATATTTTCATTATTTCGATACTTAAAATTTTAAGTTATTCGCATTTTAAGTTTTGAAGCAAAACTGATTTGCTATCATTTCAGCAATGAATGAAAGCGCTAACGTGTTCACGGATACATTTTAAGAATCTTGTTTTGGTAGTAAGTAGGGTGAGAGTGCCCGAGCGGTGGGTTGAGATCGAGTTCAGTAAATTTTAAATTTTACAAACCAAATTATTTAATATTTTGAAAAAAATTACCTATGTTGAAAACATGATAATTCGATTCTGCTCTCGATTCTAAACAAACTAGTTTCTAGTTTTGCGTTAATTCATTAACACGTTGTATACCAGACACAAAACATAAACATTTGTTATCGGGCACACACGTTCTACTGGGTGTCTGATTCGATCAGAAATATTATAGTATCGTATAAGATAATAATTAAAACCATTATCATTCAATGTATTTAATGTAATTTTTTTTATAATTAATGAACTTCTTGCTTGTGCGTTAGCACCGCATTTCCGCCAGTGTCAAATGGTTTGAGGGAGTATCTATTCAATCTCGAGGATTGTTTTTGAGTAAGAACACAACTGAGAAGGATTGCGGAGCCTCGTGGCAGGCTGAAACGTGAACCGCGCGAACACCACGTGAAAGACATGTGTTCTGGGCAAACCCTGCAACTCCTTAATGTTAATTACTATAGTGCGTCTAAGATAGCTCCGTGATTTTGACAGATCGTTTTAAAACGATATGTCAAAATCACGGATAGAGCGATTATTTTATTTTCTAAAAATGTTTGAGCCGTTATACCTTTAGTTTTATGTTAAATTCTAATTAATCTTGTATATTTTTTGAATAATATAAAAGTTTATATGACTCAAAAAGCTTTAAAAAGTACTATAAAATCTCTAAAACCACCTGTCAAAATCACGGAGCTATCTTGAACGCACTATATTGGTGCATAAACTAAACTTGTGTTTAGTCACAATACTGGAAACTGTATAGGTACCCACTATAAATAAACGTTTTAAGAATTTAGATGAAAACGCCTGCGGCAATCAACAGCGACCGCTCTTTATCATACTCCATTCTGAAACAGAAATATACAAAGTAAACAACATGATAAATAAATGTAGGTAGCGTTACAGCACAGACTAGTATGACAACAGCATACAAGCGCTCGAACACAGAACAGGTGATAGTATATAGTTCCACAGAATAGGTGAGAGTTTACAGGGTCCTTCTCGGCGACGGCGACACATTAAGAGAAGTTTATTCCGAATGCGTAAATGCGCGCTGCATACAAACTAAGTCTGGTGATATTTTCAATACTAACCAATTAAACTCAATGAAATTTTGCAGAAACAATCTAGAAACAAATCTCTATGCTTGTATCGTGTTCGATTTTCGTTAAAATATACAGTTTCAATGCTAGGATTAATTTAAGATTTGTATGGAAATCTTTGAGGCACTGTTACTTTAAAACTGTACCTTTTAAGGAAAATCTGGCACGATACAAGCATAGAGATTTGTTTCTAGATTGTTTCTGTAAAATTTCATTGAGTTTAATTGGTAAGTATTGAAAATATCACCAGACTTCGTTTGTATGGAGCGCACCAACAGTAATATACCCTTAAGCTACGCAAAACCAAAATAAGCTGGCCGCGTGTAGGTAGAGTAATGTATAGCGTCGCGCGCGCGGCCAGCTTACGTTTGTTTTGCGTAGCTTGATGTATCGCCTAGTGTACACGGCCCGCTCAAGTACTTCGGGGTCTAAGAGGAAGGATCTCTCTTTAAGCCTAGAGTGAGCCATACCAATTGTAAAGTGTCCACTTTTTTGACGTTTAGGTTTGAGTCTGTGGTGTCACGTAGTATGGACAAAAGGCACCAAGTGACGTATGGCCTTATGTTTACGGTCACTTTTCACACACACTAGCTCAAAAAAAAGTGGAAAGCCGCATAAACAAATATCTATAGTTCCATCTCCTACTATTAAAGGTACGTCATAAGACAAAAGAGACCAACTACAATCGTAAATTTATGCGGACTGCCACAGTGCCACAGATTACTGATTATCGTAGCAATCTAAAGATGCGACAGTGAATTTTTCACTTAGTTCCAACAGATACGTCGTAGCGCTGCTGTCATCAAGCAAATTTATCTACAACTTATAGTAACAGGTATAGTATAGTCGTCAAGCTAATTTATATAGAACTTATAGTTGTATGTATAGTGATTCCGGAATACAAAAATAGGATATTTGACCAAGGAAAACACCAATCAACGAAATTATGATGTCATACATCGGAGAAGAATTGACAACATTAAATTTTTTAGCCACCTGTTTTTAATAAAAAATATAAAAAAAGGTTAAAAATAAGATATATTTTTGATTTTATTTTTGACAGATATTTCTATTTTTAATTTACTTTTGAATTTTCTGAAAAACGTAGGATTTATGGCTAAAAGCCAAGCATGTAAAGGAATAAAATCTCATTCAACCTCTATTATATTTTTTCAGTATTTTTCAAAAATAATGGATAGAAAAATCTGATAATTTTGATACAAGCTTTGAATCACATCATTTAAAAAATGGTTATCAATTCAATTCAATTCAATTCAATTATACTTTATTGCACACCAAAACAGAACATACATTTGATTTCCTCCCATAGAAAAAGTTGTTCAGTTTGATGGTTAGACTCTTAGTTTAAAAGGATGCTAATGGTATTAATTTCATCCTGTAGAATTCCATTTCCAAGATGGCCGCCAAACTACCAAACTACGGTCTGCCCCCTTACCGAAATATTTTTTGAACTAGAAATTCAAAATCCGATGAATCCGAAACTAGAGATAACCCTAGCGATCTGACCGAGAGTAAGCATTAATTTCCAGGACATGGCAATGTTTCTCGGCTATGTTACTGGTCTGTACTGTTGCAGCCTGCAGGATTTTGAACGAGCAACTTGCCACAAGGCATGTTTTAAAACAAAGAGCTATTATGATTATCAAAGTTCTGTACTATGCTCTGGAATTTCTTCGTCTATACACCGTGGAATCGGGGTCTTTTTGAAGCCAGAAGGATATGTCATCAGAAGTACAAACGATTGGCAAGGTAAAACAAAAAAGAATTCCTCATCACAAATTAAAAATCAAAAGCCTACGTTGTGTATTCGGACATTTTGTATATGTAATCGTGTATTTTTTTTGAATAATAGATTTTGTTCATGTGAAAAAAAAGTGCAGTATTGACGATACGCGTCGATGGCGGACGGCTTCCCATAAGACATTTTTGTTTGCCGTCGGTAAATGTGTCTCAACCCTAAAGTAATGAATCTGTTTACCCTACGATCCTGTATGTACGTAAAATTCAATAGTAAACACGAGGTTTACGTGCTCAGTAACTTTCTTAGATTATTGATCAAGCTAAGGTTACACAAAGTCAGGTCAAGGTTGCCAATTAAAGCAATATTGTTCCACAAATAAGTCTTCTTAGTTTGCTTTTTATTAGGGTCCCGCAGACTGAAAATATTGTCAAGCATTTTTTACTGGAGCTGGAGCAAAACTACTCAAGCCATTAACCAATGGCTCAAAAGGACAAGTATCCAGAGCCGTTAAAGATTAAAAAACACATCGGGCTGCATAAATACTGCATTATTGTCGAGCTTTTTGTCGTTACAAAATAATGAAGCTCTAAACCAATCGAAAAGAAATGACGGCAAATCTCAAAATTTGGTCAAAATAAGCGCGTAATCGAAAAAAAACTACTATTGGCTTTTTGCGACGTAGGCGACGAATTGACCCGCGATGGACATTTCCCTCAGTCATTACATGAGGTTTCGTCACAAAGAAAAAATAAGTCCAACGAGGAATGTCTGCTATAAAATTAATATTTCAGATCGATCATGGTAATGATAACAAAAATTTTTGGGTGATATCTGGTTAAGACACAAAAAAACACACTTGAGCCATCACAAAATGATAGAGCCTCATGGCAGGCCGGAAAGCAACTTGGCTCCCCTTATCAGATCATCGAAGAGTTATTTTTGAATCGTGAGATTCAATATCTTGTTCGAATGATGCATAATCTCCATAGTAATTTTGAATGTTTCAACTGCTAATTTGATCGTGTGACTTTCTAAAACCGCACTCCTGCACGTCTAGTATGATTACTCTACACGCGCGCGACGCGCCTTCGCTGCATAGAAAATAACCTGTTCCCGCGCTTTTCGGAGAGGGGAAGCCGCGCTTGCCGCGACTTGTAGAATGGGAAAAAGCCGAGTCTCGCGCAAGTAGAGAAATCATGCTAGACGTGCTGTTCGATCCATCTGTCACAATATCATAAGTTTTAATATAAAGATACTATGAACCGAAATGCCAAAAAAATACCTATAAAGAAGCTTTAGACATAGACTCCGTATAATATAAAATTATACAAATTCATATACTCAAGTACCATAAAAAACTTAAGACGCAATAGATTGAAAATTTCGTTCTCTGGCTAGTGAACTCCGTAGCGAAATTGGATAACGCACTTCCCCGGTTTGGATGAGTGCAGGTTCAATTCCCGCCCGAGACAAATTTTTCAATCTTTTATTTGCTCTTTGGCTTTAACATGTTTATAATCAATAATAGTTAAAACATAAAAAACAAATTGCGACCTCATGATATATTCCTACGGAACCCAACAACGCTAGATTCGACTTACACAAATAAAATCGGTTTCGACTGTTATGAGCTTGTTGTTGAGCTTAACCAATCAGAAGAACATAAGTAATACAATAACCTTCACAACTGATTCGATTTTATTAAGTTATATTTGGATTGGAGTAAAATGAGAATGTTTTATTTTTAAATCTATTAGGTAGTTAGACAAGTACGAGTATAGAGGACTAGCAGCCCGTCCCGGCTTCGCACGGGGTAGACAAATAAATTTTAAGACTCATTTTTCTACACCTTCGGTTACATTGTTCAAATTTTACCAAGGATCCCTAATTTTTTTCAAAATGAAATGTAGCCTATGTCAAATTGGAAGAATGTAGCATTCTATTGGTGAAAGAATTTTTTAAATCGGCCCTGTACTTTTTGAGCCTATTCATTACAAACATACAAACATACAAAAATAGGTACAAATCTTTCCTCTTTATAATATTAGTGTAGATATAATTCGCAGCGCTCCATACAAACGTACTATGGTGATATTTTCAATAATAACCAATTCAACTCAATGAAATTTTTCAGAATCAATCTAAAAACAAATTTCTATGCTTCTCTAGAGTCAGATTTTCGTTAAAATGTATAGTTTTAAAATTACAGTATCTCAAAGATTTTCATACAAATCTTAAATTAATCCTAGCATTGAAACGGTATATTTTAACGAAAATCTGACTCCATACAAGCATAGATATTTGTTTCAAGATTGTTACAGCAAAATTTCATTGACTTTCATTGGTTAGTATTGAAAATATCACCATAGTACGTTTGTATGGAGCGCGCTCCGAATTATATCCCCTTAAGGGTAGCGTTCGAGAAGCTACGTAGTATCACAGAGTACTATATACTTAGTATATTCTCACCGCAAATACCGCAGTGTCTCAAGACAAAAGTTTTTGACCAGTGTACTAATGCCAGTAGACACATAAAGTAAACATATACAGTAAACACGGAGCGTTGGTGGCGCGTTGCGGAGAGCTATTAAGAGAAGTTTATTCCGAATGCGTAAATGCGCGCTGCATACAAACGAAGTCTGGTGATATTTTTAATACTAACCAATTAAAGTCAATCAAATTTTGCAGAAACAATCTAGAAACAAATCTCTATGCTTGTATCGTGTCCGATTTTCGTTAAAATATACAGTTTCAATGCTAAGATAAATTTAAGATTTGTATGGAAATCTTTGAGGCACTGTAACTCCAAAACTATAGATTATAACGAAAATCTGACAAGATACAAGCATAGAGATTACTTTCTAGGTTGTTTCTGAAAAATTTCACTCTCTTTAATTGGTTAGTATTGAAAATATAACCAGACTTCGTTTGTATGGAGGGCGCCAACAGTAATATACCCTTAAAACTCAATCTGGAGGTCCAGGTTAGAACCCACACGGATGACATGCCATGTACCAATGAGTTTTTCTAACTTATGTACGTAATACCGACTGCTCTCAAACGGTGAAGGAAAAACATCGTGAGGAAAACTGCATACGCTGAAGAAGAAATTCTGATGCGTATGTGAAGTCGACCAGTCCGCACTGGGCACGCGTGGTAGACTCACGCCCATACACCCTCCCTGAGGGTAGGCCAGACGTATATAGGCTTTGATGATGACGATGATGATATAGTAAGCATATGCATATATATATGATATAGTAAACAAAGACAGTATAACAATTATGGAAGTGAGGCGTGGTCGCATTCAGCATTTAAAGAAAGACCATAATTAACCAGCCCATGGCCACTTCAGCTTGCCAGCTTGCAGCTCACTCAGTTAATATACATAAACCTCTTTTGGGGTAGTCACATTGCTACAACTGCCTACTGTCTCGAAGGCAGTTAGCAAGGCTCTGTTTTAGCATATCTAAGATTTCAAGATGAAATGACGTCTAAATTGGTGATAGGTAGCTAACTTTTCGCCCACAAATACACTGCATATGAAACCTTTATCCCTTAGTCGCCTCATACGACTTGGGATGAAATGGGGTTGTCCATTCAAAGCCGTAACCACACGGAGGAACAAACTTAACTCTTTGAAATCACAGCCGTGGTAGTCCAGTGACCTTGCCTGCCGTGCAGGAGCCGATGGTTCGATCCCCGTCCAGGCCGACTCGTGCCAATGAGTTTTTCGGAATTTGTGAACGATTTGTAATACCACTGGCTTTTCGGTGAAGGAAAACATCGATCGTAAGGAAACCAGCGTGCTTCAATTTGAGGCATGTATTGTACCCACTGTCCAATATACGTGGCGACGTGGTGACGGGCTCACTCCCCGTCACAATGGACAGAGTTTCGGTTCTACTAGTGAAACGTGGATGTTCTGAGAATTGAGACTCTCGGGGAATATAGTCGTAAGAATATGCTTGAAATCAAAGCATAAAGATTTTCCTTACTATGTTTTCTTTTACCGCGGTTCAATTAAGAAACTCGGCGGTACACACTTGGTAAAGAAGAACGTTAAGTGTTAAAAGTCAATTTTAGGCTCCACCCATAAAGCTTTCATATAAATAATGGAGCTGACCGGAACATTAACAAACTTTCAACTTTACTCCATAACTCCGTTTGTAACTTACTTTTTCGTTTATTTTTGAATTGACTGTATATTTCATTTGAAACTGTACAACTTTTTCTACTCGTTCAAATGTTTATACGCTTTGAAATTGCATTTTGTCTCCATGTCTTGTTGCGTCAATAAAATTACATTTTTATTTAACTTTATAATTTAGGTTGGCCTTTTCCCGCGACATTATCTGCGTTGAGTTTAAAAAGTATCATCCAGAGCCTATTCAATTTGCGAGACAAATTTCATCCAAATCCGTTCTGCCATTTATGCACAACTAGCTTTTGTCCGCGATTTCGTCTGCGTGGATTTCAGAAAATTTCAACAGCCTGTTAGATATCGATTTTCGAAAAATCCTTTCTTACTGCTTCCCTAAATGCTCTTTAGAATATATATTTGTGTTTCTAATCCTCAGCGGTTTAGGCTGTGCTTCTCTGTCAGTCAATCAGTCTATCACGGAACTGTTTTATAAGTATATAGGGTCCTTCTTAATATGCTGACAAATTTAAGGGGATGATCAGATCGTCAAACTGAATAACTTTCTACATGGGACCAACATCGAAACCGCGAAAATAAAATTAGCCGTACCATACAAAACTGCTTACCATACAAAAATCTTACTCGAGTCAAATGTATGGGACAGCAGATTTTTTTCGCGATTTCGATGTTGGTCCCGTAAAGGAAGTTGTTCAGTTTGACGGTTTGATCATCCCCTTAAAAAAGTGTCAGCATATTAAGAAGTAAATAGTAAAATATTGAGTCACTCACAAATTATCTATAATATTAGCTACGGTCGGATACGCCGGATAAAGTTTACTCGAGATTACAACTTACAGCAAAAACTTTTTTCTGGAATTAAATCAAAAATCGAATTCGCAATTAATATTGCAAAATTATAAATGTGGTTAGTAATTACTTACTTCTCCAACTATTGCAATTTTCATACTCCAATTCGCAATAATTGTTGAAAGTCTTGTATTGGCCGTCATAATGTCTACCGCAGACGCTGCTTAATCTAGAAAGAAAGTTATAATAAACATTAACTAGTAAGGGAATATAATTCGGAGCGAGCTCCATACAAACGAAGTCTGGTGATATTTTCAATACTAACCAATTAAAGTCAATAATTTTTTTAGAAACTAATCTTTATGTTTGTATGAAGTCAGATTTTCGTTAAAATGTATAGTTATACAGGGTCCAACTTAATATGCTGACACTTTTTTAAGGTGATGATCAGACCATCAAACTGAACAACTTTCACTATAGGACCAATATCGATAACGTAATTTTCTTTTGATCAACAATGTAAGAGTAAAATTGTTACAACTGGTAAGAAGGGGGTGACTTTAGATTCCTTTGTTTTCAGTTGTATTAATTAAAATAGATTTCTAGGAAAACCAAATCACTTTTATGTCCTGTAGATTATTCAGTTTTGTTTTTTGCTTAAAAAGTGTCATAGTTAATGTATAAAATGGTTACAAAGTTATCCAATTTTTACGGGTAAAATCGGGCGGTAGAGCCTTAACTACATACTTACTTATACAATTGAGGGCACTCTTTCATGAATACAGCACATCCTTTATCAATGAGATCTCTCTTCAGGATCAGTGTGTTTTTGGGGTAATATCGGACCCGCCATGGTTTACTGTGGGTCTCATTTATGTAATACTCCGCATATACTGTGGTTATTAATACTGAAACAAAAGAAAAAGGGAACATATTCATAAACTCAAGACCATAATTCGGGGTGGTCAGAATCTTTGCTAGATGTATTTTTAACAGTACACTTTATATTTTACGAAAAATGGATGTTACAGTCAAAACTCATAAACGGTCAAAACCATCTTTGACTGATTATTGCAGTGCAAAGTGGTTTTGACCGTTTATGAGTTTTGACTGTAATATAAATTTTTCGTACAATATAAAGTGTAATGTTAACCATCTTTGACTGATTTTTGCAGTGCAAAGTGGTTTTGACCGATGCACGTAGTCAAAATTATAATTGTCGAGTGGACTAAACAGTAGCAATTCGGATCAGGCACTCACCGGCCGCTGCCGCGGCAGGCTCGCTGCCCTCGCTCGCCTCGTGCGATATGGTCGCAAGAAACCTAACATGCTCGTCGCTTCGCTCCTCGCTAACCTAACCGACTGAGTTCGATCTAGGGTCTTAAAACTCATAACCAGTCAAAACCACTTTTGACTGCAAACAACTTCAGCTTTTTGTTCGAATAGCTGTGACATTTTCTATGGAACAGCGGAATTTTCGCCCCCATTTAGATACGTACCGCATTTAATTTTACACTCTGTATGTATGAAATCATGAAAGATGTAAAATAATAAATCAAAGCAGGTATGGTTCAGAAAAGATATATATAGAATTCAAATTACTGTAATATTCTAATGGAGAAATCCTAAACACAAAAGCACCTAAAACATTCTGCGTACCTGACTGATTCTATTTAGTAATACAACATAAGTCATATAGTGGCCAATTAAACTCTTGTACAGCTCACATGAGTACCTTTAGTGTTCAACCTTCGCAGCACACGAATAGCGACTAACGTCTGAACAATAGGCAGGTACCCTGATGCACAGTAGCAATCAATCCACGTCCTTCTAACCAGATTATAGCACTATTTAACTACCGCATACCGTTGTACAACAGTGATTGAGTTATATTGCTTGCTATCTCCATTCTGCATGCGTCGGATGCGATCGCATAAATGTTTCTTCATTAGCTAACTTTTAGGACTTTGATTTGTATTTTCCGATTTGTAATAAAGTGCATGATAGGTGACCAAGATCCCAGAGCCCCAAGATCTACGTCATTTTCGCAAAGATAATGTTTTGCATATAATAATGTTTTGTTTTGTTGTAATGTTTTGCATATAATAATATAGATAATGTTTTGGTGTAAGTTTAAGGATGATATAGTAACAAGGATTGAGAGGGGTATGCTTAGATGGTTCGGTCACGTAGAGAGAATGAATGAAAGAAGACTTACGAATGAAATATACCAAGCAAAGGTGAGCGGAAGTGTTGGGAGAGGCCGTCCGAGGAAAACATACCATGATCAAATCAATGATCTTTTCCGAAAAGAACAAGTGCGTAGCACCCTCAATCGACGGAAGTGCATGAAAAGATGTATGAATGTGAATGAGGCTAAAGAGGTGTGCCAGAGTCGTAGCGTGTGGCGGTCCGTGGTCTCTGCCTACCCCCATGGGACAATGGCGTGAGCTTATGTATGTATGTATGTAATGTTTTGCATAGGTAGTGTTAGAACGTATGACTACTTGCTAGCTTGGAAGCATGTTACCTTGTTACCTGTAAAAGTCCGGCTTTAATGCTAGCAAATAAGCAAGTAGGGTCCACTTGCTTACTTGCTATTTGTTGACAACAACCACGATAAAATAACACTTTCGAAGTTAGTTACTTTGGCAACGTTGAAACTATCACCTTGTATGAAAAATGTATGGCACTAACCTGGCACGTTATTCAAAAAGTTTATTTCTTAAAAAACCGGCCAAGTGCATATCGGGTCACGCGCAGGGTAGGGTTTCGTAGTTTCCCGTAACAATATACTGACTTAGAAGGGGGCTTTTTTTTATACTACGGTTTAACGGCTAATAAAGTCTGAAATTACATTTTACAAGTTGGTCGACTATTACTCGGTAACTTGTAAAGCCTACTTAGCGGTGATAGTTTTTCCTTTTAATTTCGTTATATACAGTACTGCCGTGAATTTTTTAACGTATCCAGAAACAACCGTTTAGCTGGCAGACACTTGACTCGTATCAAAAATCTTGACTTTAAAGCTTAATATATCTAAATCGAAACACAATATCTTTTAAAGACCTATCCAACGATACCCCACACCATGGGACAGACGAGAAAAAAAAATTGCATCCCCACTTTTCATGTAGCTCAATCAAAATCAAAATTACAGCTCTCTAGTACTAAGCGTCTCTGAGCTAAGCCGTGGACAGACAGACAGACGGACGGACATGGTGAAACTATAAGGGTTCCTTAACCGTAACCCTAAAAACCGTCAGCATATAAAATTGTACCCTGTATAGGTCGAGTTAGAAAAGCCCAAGAAGTTTGAATGGTATAGACTATTGTCTATATACCTAGCTATTATCTCTGGTGGTAGCAGTCGTTACATAAAAACCACGTCAGAGGCCGTAAGGCGGTCCGAAAAACTCTGACACCAGGGCTAGCTGCCCACACGATTCGAAGAACACGTACCTATAACGTGCAGTTAAATTAGGAACTCTTCTTGTTTTAAAACTGTTAAAAAAATATCTTAATCCCTCTTTACCCAACTGCGCCAGAAGGAGGGTTATGTTTTTCGAGCGTATGTATGTATGCTTGTATGTCTATTTGTTTGGCACGGCCTACAGCCTAAACGGCTTGATGGATTTTAACGTATGAGGTATCATTGGATTTGTAAAAATCGTGAGAGTGACATAGGGTATATTATTTCAAGATGGCGTCTACGAATTAAAAAATAGAGGGGAAATAAACAATTTCTTTTTGTTAAAAATTACAATATGGGTATCAAATGAAAGTAATCAGACGATTCCAAATATATAAATATTATAGTACTTTTATGTTACCGTTTCGACACAAGACCAAAAAGTATGAAATAAACTAAATTATTAAGATAAACAAAAAACCCGACTGCATAAAAATCCTATAAACTGAAAAGAGAAAAACAAGCTCTATAATCACTAATCAGCTATAACAGCTTTATTTGAGCTAATATAATTTGATTCTTATTAGGTAGGTCAATACCTACCGCTGCCTATATTAGCCGCCTGCAATCAGGCGGGGACAAACCAATAACCAACCAAAAATCTTCTTTATCCCCGTTTGCGATACCTACCTAATAATTAGCTAAAGATACATCTTCTTCAAAAGTAACGAGAGGAAGAAAAGTTTGAATAATTAATAACACTTACAAAGACAAAAAATTTGAAAGAATAGTTGTTTCATAATCCTTTACTGCCTTCAGAACTTGAATAAAAGTTTGACATTGATACATTAAGTAACATAAAACCAGCCAAGCGCGTGGCGGGCCACGCGATGTGTAGGGTTCCGTAGTTGCCCGTCACAATATGCGGACTTAGAAGTACATTTTATACGTTGGTCGCCAATACTCGAGAGCATTGTGTTCTTGACACGGAGGTCGTGGGTTCGATTCCCACGGGGGCCACCTAGTGATATGTCACTTTGTGCGTTTTTCCCCAGTTGGTTAGGACATTGCAGGCCGAATCACCTGATTCTTTGAAAGAAAGATGATTCCGTGCTTCGGATGGCACGTTAAGCCGTTGTCTCGGCTACTATCTCTCGTGGTAGTAGTCGTTACATAAAAACCACGTCAGAGGCCGAAAGGCGGTCTGAAAAAACTCTGACTCCAGGGCTTGCCCACACGATAAGAAGAATACTCGTTAACTTGTAAAGCTTACTTAGCTGTGATATTTTTCCTTTGAACTTCTGGAATTTTGTCACAATTCCTCAAACAACTGTTTAGCTGGTACGGACACTTGACTCTAACAAAAATTTGCAATTAACATAACATAACAATTCTTTATTTGCATACCAAAAATATACAGCAACAAAAACAGAATAAAAAAATTGTAAGGGTTCAAAGCGGTCAACTTAAAGCTTAATATTTCGCAAATGGATATCTGAATCAAAAGATAGTTTTACACACCCGCAATATTTTTGAACGACCTATCCATCGACACCCCACCATGGGAAAGAGGAGAAACAAAAACTCATCTCCACTTGGGAGGTACTCTAAAAAACTATTTTTTCAAGATTTAATTTAACTACTTCGTCGGCGTGATTAATGTGCCAAATTACAGCTTTTTAGTACTAAGAGTCTTTGAGATAAGCACCGGACCGACAGAGAAAGGCGAAACTATAAGGGTTCCTTGTTGACTACGGAACCCTAAAAAACTGCAAAACTAATTTAAAACTAGTCACCATTACTTAAGATTTAATTTCCATTTGAAAGAGCTGCTGCATATTTTCCGTGTTTGGATGGAATACAATATTTCAATTTCTTATCTTTGCAGTTGTTCATAAAATACGTAACTACGTTTCGATTTTATGGACGATTTTCAACGAACGAAAATCAAAAGCCTTAATAGGTTACCTATATGAAGATGCCATTTGAAGTTAGGACGTGGGCAGATGGAGAACGTAGGCTTAGTAATATGATCCCGTTTTCACCCTTTTGGCACGAAACCCTAAAAAGGAATACCTTCATACTACATGAAACTAAGAAGCTTAGTGCTGCTGTTAGCGCTTTAATACCAAACTGTAATTAATACGGCAAACCATCCGCAAATTCTAGACAACTTGTCCAACATAACTCAACTGGTATCTGACTCTACCCGTCTGATGTCGGAATTAACTAACTGATTAATGTTTCTGTAGTTTGGTTGTGTTACATGGGTCGGAAAGGAATATGGCTATGGGATATGCTGTAACAGATCCCAATCTAATCGGGTTCTGAATTAGTTGCGGATGTTTTGTACATCAGTCACGTTCAGCAAAAGTTTGACGATAGGAGAGCGTTCCGACCCTATACGAGAATAGTTACTACTGTAACAGATACCGCACTCTTCCCATTTCGCGCGCTTTTTCGAACTTTGCGCTCCAGGAAACGACGATCTAAAATGCGCCTTCTGTCAATGCGCCACAGCCTGTATCGCGTGCGATACGCGGCGCCCTAGATACTTTATCGCAGCTGTCAAACGTGAGTGACGGTGCATTGTTTCGGCAGAAGAGTGCCACGAATTGTACTTTATCAATAAATAGTGAAAAAAATGCTCGTACATTTAAAAAATACCATTATAGTTGTACCCAATTAAATTGCATGATAGAATTTTTAAATGTTAAATTGTAACACTGCAGTAAATATGGTATCAAAATGTAACTTAAATGGCCGTTTTTTTTATTGCTTTGACAAATAAATTGTTTGTCAAAGCAATATAACAATTATTTTAAAAAAAATACAAGTTTCTAAGCTTGTATTTTTTACTTATACCACGGTATAAGTACTTCACGGGATCGTAGACCGCAGTATTTAGTATTAATTTCAACATGATACCACTACTCGTTCCTGAAAAAAAGGGTCGTGACAGACATACAGACAGATAGATAGACGGGCAACAAATTGATCGTACAGGGTTTCTGTTTTTTCTTTTAAGGTACGGAACTCTAAAAACAAAACATTATTTGGTATGACATCTTAGGACCATTTTAGAAGGGACGGAAGGGTAGATTCCACGGAGCCCCGAAAAGGAATTGAAACATTTCATTAAAATATTCCAGTTCCAGCAGTATATAGGCATCCCATCAAACAGTAAAATAAGTATAAATTTGCTGTCGTAGTTTCAATCCGCTTTTTATTGCCTTCTCGAGGCTACGATTCCATATAATTGAATACCTATGCTGTTTGTATTCATTTTGCTTACGGGGAACGCAAGTTTATTTTACATACATTATGTATTTATGGTTGAATCCCTACATAATATTATGTTTTTGTTGAAGTCCCCATAGCTAATCGTCTACGGCGATTAAGGTTAGGAGGGCAGTACCTACAGGGTGTTGGGTAAACATTTTCATTACTTTAAAGGGTGATTGTACTCATGATACTGAACAACGATCCTTAAGAAACAAAATAATTTGGACTTTCCTCACTGAATGCAATCAGCTGATACAACCTTTGTATGAAAAGCAGATTTTTTGTTTACGAATTTCCCCTTGCACCTTTGGGATGATCAGTATCATGAGTAATATCATCACCCATTAAGATAATGCAACTGTCTGCCCAAGGAGGTGCTTCAGACCATCGACCTGAACAATTTCCACCATGGAGCCAACGTCGAGAAACAATTTTAAAAATCTGCTGTCCTATACGAGTACAATCGATTCGAAAATTTGAAAAGAAAGTTGTTCAGTTCTATGGTCTGAAGCACCTCCTCAAGTATTATTAAGGTGTTTTGTTTCACTCTGTATGTATCATCTTTAAACCACATACTCTACCCATCAAACTGAACAACTTTTACTATGGGTACAAACCTGTCAGAAATAAAAAAATATCAGCTGTCCCATACGTTAGAATCGAGTAGGTATTGCAGTTTAGTATAGGATGGCTTATTTTTTTGTTCTGACAGGTTTGCTCCCATAGTAAAAGTTTTTCAGTTTGATTTTCCTTACACCCTGTATACTGACTGGGTGATTCAAAATTTTAAGAAGTGGTTCAGGTTTGTTCCTGTAATAAAAGTTGTTCAGTTTGATCATACTGAACAACTTTCTCTACGGGACTAAAGTCTACATCGAAGAAAAGAGCTGTCCCATACATTGGAGTAGAGTAGGATTCCAATTTTGTGAGAGTTGTTCAGTTTGATGGTCTTAACCACCCTTTAAATATTAATAGGGTATACACCCTATATATTATACACAAAAAAAATAACACCTCACCCTCCATGAGACTCACTCAATCGATTGTCTGACATTACATGCTAAACAGTTAGACATTCGAAACAATGTTTCAAAGGACATCGAATAGTCTAAATGTCACGCTGTTTTGGAATGCAATAAAGGAAAGGACTGGAAATGTTAACGCTACGTTTATAACGCCTTTCCGAAGTATAATAGCAAAGGAACAAATTGTTATAAACAAGTTATTATCATCACAGGAGGAATAAGAAAGTAGGTACATGGACGGCTAAATGCAGGACGTGAATATACAACGTGTTAACGAATGAACGCAATGTTTAGAATCGAGAGCAGAATCGAATTACCGTGGTTTCGACAAAGGTAATTTTTTTCAGAATATTAAATAATTTGTTTGTAAGATTTAAAATTTACTGAACTCGATCTTAACCCACCGCACAGGCACACTCACTCAACTTACAACCAAAACAAGATCCTTAAAATGTTTCCATGAGTACGTTAGCGCTTTCATTCATTGCTGAAATGATAACAAATAATTTTTGCCTGAAATATACTTCATTCCAAATAAGGCCGACGACATTTTCCGATTCCTATTTCGCTTTCCGGCCAATTCTGATTACCAAATGTAATTAATTTATTAAATACATATACTATCCGTCATATCTTGGACGTTACTAAAGCTGTTCTAATAATAAGCGAGAGGAAGTGTTTCAAATCTACGTTTCTGTAATGCAAAATAACCTTAATATTTCGTTGCTTTTTTAATGGAGTATAGTCACATTTAAATTCGAGCCTGGACTTGTATTATGATGACTAGACAACGATATAGAATACATATATCTACACATACAACCATCCAAGACTCGGGTACAAATATTCATATTATTCATACAAATATTTGTCCCTTACGGGATTCGAACCCGCGATCCTCGGCATCGCAGGCAGGTTCACTACTGACTGAACTACCGGGCAGTAGTAGAAAATCTCATACCTTCCAGAATTTGGACATTACTAGATATTGAAATGTGGACATTTTGAATCCATATTCATTCAAATGCGAAAATGTCTCTACGCTAACAGATTTTAATGATACACCAAAATCGCGAAAAAAATTAATAGCCTCTCCTTACTTTTGGGTCGAGCAGCCTTTGACTTTTTCGATGGAATAACCAATTTTATTTTCGCCATTTTAATATTGGTTCCATTGTGAAATATGTTCAGTTTGGTTGTCTAAAGTACCCTCCAAAAGTATTAATATATAACAAATAATTTTTGCGTGAAAACTTTAAATGTGAATAAGTTTAAATTTTTCCTATAAAAATATAGGTAATGAAATTATTGTTTCAATCTAATTATTTTGTTATAAATTAGTTGGGATGTATGAGGTTTTGCGCTTATTTATTAACACGTTGTATATGTGTGTACGTGATTTCAAAAAACAGAAAGGCCAAAAAATTACAATCATCAAGAATAATTTATTAATATTTATCTAAAATAATACAAATCACAGGTTTTAAATAACTTACATAAAAATTATGAGGTAGGTATACAACCTGTATTAAGACAATCAGAATAAAATGGATTATTATGGTTGACAAACGTTCTGAAAATGATTATTATGGATGACAAACCGATTAAAACTGATTATATGGTTAGAATATGGAAACGATTATATTCCCCGGGGGTAGTCAGAGATATTCTGAAACCACAGAACATCCAAGTTTCAATAGTACCGAAACTCTGTCCAGTTTGACGGGGAGTGAGCCCGTCGCCACTCGTAATGGACAGTGGGTACAATACATGCCTCGAAATTGAAGCATGCAGGTTTCCTCACGATGTTTTCCTTCACCGAAAAGCCAGTGGCGTTACAAATCGTACGTAAATTCAGAAAAACTCATTGGTACGAGTCGGCCTGGACGTGAGCATATGCTATGCTATGCTATACTAAATATTTAAAGGCAGTTATCTGACTTGAGTTGTCTAGGCGAACTATCGACTAAAGTCCGGCCGCTGAAAGATTGCGTTTGACAGTTACCATAAAATTGTAAAAAACTGAATGAAAATATTGTTTACCTGTGCTCACTCTAGTACACAGGGCACTAGCTGCCCTTTTAAGTTCAAAAAGCTACTAAATAATGATCAGCATTTATAGTTTTCATTCAGTTTTTTACAATTTTATGGTAACTGTCAAACGCAATCTTTCAGCGGCCGGACTTTAGTATATTTTTTTTCCTGCCCCTAGACTTGTTATAAGACTATAAATTAGACTATTTATGTTTTAATTTAAGACTAAATTATCCTTGTTTATAAATAGAAGCCGCGTCGCCCACTACTCCGATAGCAGGACCAGCTTTAACGATGCCATCGCGAACACGTCGTGCCGCTTTTTCCTGAAAAACAAATGATATATTGTTAGCTTTGTTGTACTTGTATGGTTCCTTTGGGGAAGAACCACAATTCTTCCCGTGTTGTCATAGGAGGTGACCAAGAGAAATGGTTTTTAGGGTTCCGTACTCGAAGGGTGAAAACGGGACCCTATTACTAAGCCTATGTTGTCCGTCCGTCCTACCTATTTAGGGCTGTAACTTTTGAACCGTAATAGCTAGACGATTGAAATTTTCATAGAATATGCGTTATTACGGCGGATTTGTTATAAAATAATAAAAATTGCGAGCAGCTAATAATTAAGGGGGGTCGGTAATACATACAAGCGTCAAACTTGGTGTGATTATAGAGCAAACTCTACAGTATAAAAATCATAAAAACCGGCCAAGTATGAGTCGGTCCCGTGCTAAAGGTCGCGGGGAAAAAGAATTTTTTTTGTAAGTTCATATTATGTTGAGTTGTGTGGTACGGAACCCTCGGTGCGCGAGTAGCCCGACTCGTACTTCACCGGTTTTATTTAGGGTTATCTATCATCGCTTGACACGTCATTCTCTCGAGCTATTATTTACTACGTAAGTTCTAGAGGTGGCATGGCAAACAAACGTCCGCCACATATGGAACAGAGTATGTTTCGTTCCACCTTTTCCTGGTCCGAAACGAAATGATACATTAATAACTTCTCGATCTAAGATAAGATATTTGTTCCTTTGGGGACTGGAAGATCCAACTTTCTGAAGAGATTTCTATCTTCTGTAGTTATGTAGGAATTGTTAAATAAGAGACGAAATTTTGGTAGAAACAAAATAGTGTATGAACTAAAATTGCTTTCCAACGGTAGTTAACCGGAGCCGTAGTACATAAAAATAATAGCTAGGTAGGCAGAACAATAAATGGTACGAACGCCTGTGCAAAAGTTCATACAACACAAAATTATTAGGAATGAGTCGAACAAGCTTAGATTTTCTAGACAGTTAAAGAAATTCCTATTGATTAGCATTACCTAAGAACTATAAAAATACCAAAAATGTTAAAACGTATAATGACAGGCACAATTATTGAACTCAACTCAACTTAAAATGTTTTATCATGTTTTACATGGATAGCTTTCTGACGTCATTTTTGACTCTACCACCGCGTCGGAAGGTGTTCCGTTGTAGAGAAGATGCGGCCAGAAACTCTACAACACATACATCTTTTAGAAAAAACAATTATTGTATTGCAACCGTACCAAAATAGACACAATAAGAAGTTAAAATAGCTTGAGCGTGATTGTAGCTCCCACAGACAAACCGAGCAATTGGTTTCGCGCTATTAATTGTTATAAGTGTAAACTGTTACCTATGTAATAATAATAAAAATAAATAAAATAAATAATTGCTAAATATAAAATGAAAGGCCAAATGATTTTTGAGGGTAAAAGGTTAAATTATCCATCATTGTACAAAGTCAAAGTCAATATAATTTATTCAATATAGGAGCTTGCAGCACACTTATCAAACGTCAAATCTTTTTTAAAGCTACCACCGCGTCGGAACGTGTTGTCGCTATAGAGAAGATGCGGCCAGAAACTCTACAACATAACACGACTTAATAACTATACAATATAAATTCTTAAGCTAAAGTTATGTATACAATAATACATAGTCTATTTAATAAGATAATTGATACTATACAGAAGTACGTTCGTTTAATACCACCTACGGTCCACGGTATAAACGATAACTGATATTAGTACCTAATAGAAATTATATCAAGCACGCATTAAGTGTTGTACCAAAATATTGTAGCATTGGATGCATTTAAATTTTATATTTATAACAGAACTAGATTAACAAACGACGCTCCAAAAATGGCAGAAACAAAAGTGCTCCTAAAGAACTCTTTTGCTAACTGACTGACAGTAAACATACCAAATACGACTATGTTTATTAATCAAATACAACATAATACAATGTTTTTGATTAATTAACTTATTCGTATTCGGTAAGCTTACTGTCAGCTAGTTGGCAAGCGAATTAGTGTCACCAGCACGGCTAGCATGCCACCCACGACAAAGCGTTTAAGAGGCTATGTGAAAAAAATAGGATTCTTCAAAGCATCATATCTCATGAAGTACTAACAGTAGAAGTATGATTCGCGGATATGTGTAAATTAAACATACAATTGAAGTTTTGATTAGAGCCAAAACACGATTAAGACACATTTTCTTGATAGGAAAACAAACCAAAGTAGCCTCCGTCTTTATCGATAAACGCTTGGAAGTGCTAAACGGTGAATATTAGAAACACGAGGCTTGACTTAAAAAAAATAGATTGATATTTAATAAATTTTGATTAGAGCAGAATTTTACTTACATAAATAGTACAATCACAATTAAATAAAGTTTGTTTTACGCTTGCGTCTTTTCAGGAGCGTGCGCCGTCCTATCTCTTTCTCTCGCATCAGGCAGTAATATAAGCTATCACACGCCCATTTCGCTTCAATTATTTCTCGACATAGGCCCTTAAACGAGGAAAACGTCATGCGCGCTCTTTCTGTCATACGTAAAATAATAAGGATGGAGGCACAACTCGATTTTTATTGTTTTCTCGGGGGTGGCATGCGAGGCCTACAGAACAGCATACATAGGTACTTGATTTGTGTGGGTTATTTTTTTTTAATTAAATGATTTAAAGATATTTCATTGCGCGAATGCCACACTAAACTGTGTGTTATTGTATCAATTCGGACAAAAATTTGCTAAGATTTATATGAGATTTTGGGTTAATGATTAGACAATTCATTAAAATAAGATAATACTTGTCTTTTATATTTGTGAACAATAATTTAGTTACTTAAGAATATTATGTAGTTAAAGTATTTCCAAAACTTACCAATTTCTTTAATGGATTCCATCTTGGGTTCGGAGCTCCTGATACGACACTCAAAGCAAAAATGCATGAGAATACGATGAAGAAAATCTTTGCGAAATTCATTTTTAAGAATTATATCGATTTCTAAATTCAAATAAAACTGGCTGCTTCCACGGTACTGAGTTGAATGATATTTAGAATAATAAACGAATTTTATATAGGAAGACTCTAACCAACTTATATTTGTACTTCATGAAACGTGTGTCATACAAATTTAAACCTTAAGTTCTTATCTCAACGGTCCATGTATAACTAAAAACAGTTTCCTCAAAGGCAAATGACATTGGTACAGTGTAAACAAAACATGTGCAGGGAAGTACCAGAGCTTGTGATAATTGTAAGTCCCCTTTAGAAACTTTGACGTTTTGTTATTTTCATGTCTCATTATTGTGTGGGCATTCAAATTTTCTAGGAAAGCTTTTTGTTGGTAAAAATGAGGAAAGAGGAAGATGCAAAAATAATTCAAAACGACGTTAGTATTCAAAGTTATCCCATCAAAAATATTAAATGTAAATAAGTTGCCAAGATTCACAACCTTACTCTTAAATAAAAAGATATGAGATCTCATTTTAAGCCAAAGTCTTGAGTAAGTGTTCGTCTCGTTTAATCGGGCCTATGTCGAAAAATAATTGAAGCGAAATGGGCGTGTGATAGCTTATATTACTGCCTGATGCGAGAGAAAGAGATGGGCGCCTAAAACGATGCAAGCGTAAAACAAACTTTATTGAATTGTAATTGTACTATTTATGTAAGTTCATTTCTGCTCTAATCAAACTTTAGAAAATATCAATCTATTTTTTTTAAATCATGTCACTTGTTTCTATTATTCACCGTTTAGCAGTTCCAAGCGTTTATCGATAAAGACGGAGACTACTTTGGCTTATTTTTCTATAGAGAAAATGTCACTTAATCGTGTTTTGGCTCTAATCAAAACTTCAATTATATGTTCAATTTACACATATCCGCAAATCATACTCCTACTGTTAGTACTTTATGATATGTGATGCTTTGAAGACTCGATTTTTTTTCACATATCCTCTTAAGTTATATGCCCTGCACGTCTAGTATGATTTCTGTACACGCGCGCGGCGCGCCTTTGCTCCATAGAAAATACGGCACCGGCACTTTTCGGAGAGCGAAAGCCGCGCTTGCCGCGACAAGTAGTATGGAATAAAGCCGAGCGCGCGCAAGAAGAGAAATCGTGCTAGACGTGCAGGCCGACATCCTAATCACGTCATGTAGAGACAATGCCTATGCTGTGTTGACCATAGGGACTATCTTCTCTTTGGTGTTGACGTGTGTCCATGAATAAAATTAAATGTAACTAGCCCAATACATCTTTTACGCAAAAGTGGTGACGAAGGTAAATAAAATAAAAGCGACGGGAATCATAATGTCGGTGGGAACAATTAACGAATTTAAGAGGCTATGTGAAAAAAATAGGATTCTTCAAAGCATCATATCTCATGAACAGTAGGAGTATGATTTGCGGATATGTGTAAATTGAACATATTATTGAAGTTTTGATTAGAGCCAAAACACGATTTAGACACATTTTCTCGATTGAAAAACAAGCCAAAGTAGCCTCCGTCTTTATCGATAAACGCTTGGAAGTGCTAAACGGTGAATATTAGAAACAAGAGGCTTGATTTAAAAAAAAGAGATTGATTTTATAAATTTTGATTAGAGCAGAATTGAACTTACATAAATAGTACAATTACAATTAAATAAAGTTTGTTTTATGCTTGCGTCGTTTCAGGCGCGCGCGCCGCTCCATCTCTTTCTCTCGCGTCAGTCAGTAATATAAGCTATCACACGCCCGTTTTGCTTCAATTATTTTTCGACATAGGCCCTTAAGGCAGAAATTGGAAATTGGGACGTATATATTGAACCTTTGGACAATGCGTCCTAGCCCTATACAAGGTGTTACAAAAATACAAATAAACATTTAAGGGGGTGGTTTAGGCCATCAAACTGAACAACTTTCACTATGGGACCAATATCGAAATCGCGAAAAAAATCTGATGTTCCATACTAAACTACAAATCCACTCGAGCTAAATGTATGGGAGAGCAGATTTTTTTTTTCGCGATTTTGATGTTGGTCCTCTATTGAAAGTTGTTCAGTTTGATGGTCTAAACAACTCCCTTAACAGTTTAAAATATTTATTTTTACTTTTGTTACACGTTTACGTGTATCTCCTACACCGGCTGGAGTTATGCAGGCAGACCTGCACGTCTAGCATGATTTCTCTTCTTGTGCGCGACTCGGCTTTATTCTATACTACTCAATTCAATTCAATTCATTTATTGCTTTCATGTACAGTATTAAAGGTCTTATAATATGATTAGGTATGAGTACATGAACCCTGTTGATTTGGGGCATACTTGTCACGGCAAGCGCGGCTTTCGCTCTCCGAAAAGCGCGGGAACAGGATTTTTTCTATGGAGCAAAGGCGCGCCGCGCGCGTGTAGAGAAATCATACTAGACGTGCTGGTCCATCTCCATCACAGAGATGCTCTTCACCCTATGAATACTGAATCAGCCTTGCAGCTGATGGTTACCAAAATTACTCTTATCATTTAGATGGACTCTACATATAAATGATAAGAGTAATTTTGGTAACCATCAGGTAAATAAGGACCAAGATATACCGATTAACTTCTATATTAGTCCAAGAATATTCTATCTTAATAACAATCATCATTCCATCCTGATTCTGCAAAAATTTACGCATGTTAATACTACCAATACCATACAATGTATAAGCAGGAACCTGATGATAATACTATCCTGATGACCTACACCAAATTCCCAACTTGCATGTTGAATAGTGCTCCCATTATAAACATATTTTAAAACTCTAGGACTAGAAGCCATCCGACCAATCAAAGGAGCTAAACACACATAACTAGCATTCTTCAAACGAATATTCTTCTTCTTCCGACCATAATAAACTGATTTGCTCCGAGTTCAGCGGGGTTTCCTCTTCCACCTTCGGTCCCGCCTCCCAAAGCGCCTCAGTCGCACTAACAAACAATAATATACTTTTAAAGCTTCAACCATACTATCATCCAGTTCATTACTCACAAAACTAACTGGACCATGGAATGCAATAACCATATAACTCTCAAATTAAATTAAAGATTGGAAAATTTGTGTTGGGCGGGACTTGAACCCGCACTCTTCCAAACCGGGGAAGTGAGTTATCAAATTTCGCTACCGAGCCCACTATCCAGAGAACGAGCCCACTATTCCTGCATACAAAATTTACCTACACCTGGATAAAAAACATAGGTATTTCATATTAACTCGACCAATTAAACTATCAATGAATGTACTCTTCCCAACAATAGTAGGGCCGTACAAATATAATTGCTTCCACTTTAACCCACAACCAGACAAATATTCACCATAAACAGAATTTTGAAGCGTTACGTCTACGAGTACTTCTAGAGTTTTTAAATCATAATAAACTTTTTCTAAAAAGCGAGAAATGTTGAATAACAAAAGCATCATCGTATCGAAATGACGAAGTACACAATGCCCACAACCGTACACGCATATTAAAATGCAATTCAGACTCTTTCGAAATTATACAAAGGAAACCTGTATGACTAATAAAATTTGCTGTAAATTAATACGGAGCCGAGATATACAGGGTGAATGTTTTTGGACGCGGCAGTGATAGGTTAACCGTTGTAGCTACAGGAAAACGTTCTTAGAAGACTATCCTTAACTTTTTGCAACATTTAGATCTGCATACAAAGATTTAAAAAAAATGCGCTGTCAGCAAGAAAATGGACAATTTCCTTTTCAAAAAAACTTTTCTTAATGCCATTCGATCCTATTTCTTATAAGGATCAGATATAGATAAAGTGCAGTAACTTATACAAGACTTACATGCCTGAAAGTCAAATCGCGTATCAGGAAAATATGCTTTAACCTTGATACGTAACGCTTCTAACAAAATTGGTACAGAAAACTCCAAAAAACAATGCAAATGAAAATTCACTCTTGAAGATGTCCGAGATTCCTCAAGGCCAATAGCGTATGTAATAAGGCCGTCTCAACTTGTCAATAATAATCTTTCTACAGTTAACATGAAACTTATTTAAATCCAAAGCTTAAAAAGTAAAGAATCAGGACGAATATAAGTCTTCTTAGCAGAAGTAAAGTTAGTCTAGTCGGTAGTCTTAGTTAAGTGTTATAATAATAATAATAATAGCCCGCAGGGCACCTTGTGGCGAGCTGTTGGTGAGTGGCAACACCACGGACCCGATTCTCCAGAGGGCCCGGATTGCCTTAACCGGCCGGCCAGGAGTGGAGTTGCAAGAGCGGAACCTATGCTCCAGGTTGGAAGTGTAAAATGTCATAACGCCGGGACCTGCTGACTGGTGCGCTTAGCACCGGGAACCGGCGCCCGCAGACTCACCTCTCTACAACCTTAGCCGCTCAATACATGTTACCGCCTTGTCGCTCCTTGCGAGCGGCCTTTTGGGGGGCCCATTCAATGAATTGGCAAGTCACCGCCTGCTAGATTTTAAATTTGTGAGATATTTAACTAGAGCAGGCGTCTGTTATCTCACTCCATAGCCCAGTTTTCTAGTACACAGAATCCCATCCCCATAGCCCAGACAAATGTATCCCTTCCTGGCAATAGTTCGGCATCTGCCGGGAATTATCTTCTAGTGCATCTCCATACTGTATTTAGGGATAGGCCTCGATAGGTGCATGCCATCTCACATTTAGAATAAATGGTACCAAAAAAAGCCTCTTCGTGTTGTCTTCGGCCCCATGTATGCCTCCCAAAGGACCGGGTCCCAGTGGACCCGTGCATCTTTCATGTACCAACATAATAATAAGTATCGAGCAATGTGTAAGCCTGTCTGCGCGGCCCACATTCCTCAACACCATTTGGCACAAGACCTGCTGAGTTTCCAGCGGCCACGCCGGTGACGGCTGCACATGTTTTTATAATAAGCAGATCCCCAAATCTTAATTTTTTTTTATTTGCTTACAGGAAGATTTACAGATCTTGGAATATGAAATTAAGTGCATGGATGGGTATTTAACCGTCCATACACTTAATTTCCTATAACTCACCGAAAAAATATCTATACTTAACTAAAGTCGGGACAATGTAATAAGCCACATTTGACATCTGTCAGTATAAGCTTCATAGTGAGGTGGCCTGCTTACAAACATCGATTAAAGCGAATGAATCGATACGGATTTCAAACATACATGAATCGAATTATATGTGAATTTCGCGATTTGTTGAAACTACGTTTAACATCGATTTTTTTGGGTTACATCCCTAGTGTTAAAAAAGAAAAAGGGTTCACAGACGCAACATTGTGACGACGTTCAGTTCTTTAGAACAGAAATTGTTTATTATGTTTAGAATGGTTTATTAGTGAAAGTAAATCGTAAAATTACCTTCTTTGGTCATTATTACAATAAATACGTAATCGTAATAAAAAAAAGTAAAGCAATTGTACAGTTCTAACTTCGAAATTTTTTGTATTATTCTTTGCCCGCCGTTACAAGGTTATGATTGATGAAGTATCAATAGATGTCAAATGTGGCTTTTTAAATTGTTCCGACTGTAGTTTGTTGTTTTAAGTAGATTCACCAAATTTACCAATTCTGCTTGTTTTTTTTTAGTAAAGTCTCCTATCTTTTTTAGTAAAGTTTTCTAGATTAAATAGTTTTCACATAATGTACATCTACATATTTTTCTCCATGCACAATTACAATAAAACAAAAAGGCAATTAATTATAAACAATCAAAAATAATTTATTAATATTTAAATGCGAACATTGTTTACAAATGCGTTTCAGAAATTGCACTAAAATAATACAAATCACAGGTATAAATAACTTACATGATAAATTATGAGGTTTGTATGTGGTAATACTTAAGCTATTATTGAAAAAAAATGTATGAGGGAAAACAAGTGCTGCAGGATAGTAGCTTTTTGAAACCAGTAGTTTATGTCTACCCCGTGATAAAATAGCATAAATATTATACCAGTGTTGCCTAAGTATCGATAGTTTGACAATCGATATTTTAGATACACCCGAAAATATTGGGATGCAATAGTATCGATTTTATCAATAGTATCAATTTGTAAAACTATCGGTACTATAAGATTTAATTTAGGTTTTAGTTTCCATGATACAAGAATTGATTTTACTGGTCACCTTGTTCCTAAGGCAGCTACGCAAATTCTGGTATATTAACCAGACTTTCACTCAGTTGCAGAAACGCTCATGAATGTTAATCCTCCATGAAATCTCTTGTTGTCACTTTTTGTCTTGTTGACGTAGTAAAATCTAGCAAGAGATTTAACGGAGGATTAATTTAATGAGCGTTTCTGCAACTGAGTGTTAGTTTGTTAACTTGACTGTACAGGGCCCCTAGACAAAGTACTTTCGATTAGCGTTAACGACAATAAAAAGCATAAAAAATGTATGGACTTGACATATGGTGACGAAAAACGTGAAAATGTTTCGATCGCCAATGTCAAATTCATACATTCTATTATTTCTACTAGCGTCTACGCCAATAGAAATGTTACTTTATATATAGGCCCAGGCGAACAATCGACTAGATATTGTTTTTCTTTCTACCCTCTGACTTTTATACATCTGAAGACTTTGAATTAGACTATTATTTTATATCTTAATTAAAAACAGAATTATCCTTGTTTATAAATAGAAGCCGCGTCGCCCACTACTCCAATAGCGGGACCAGCTTTAACGATGCCATCGCGAACACGTCGTCGTGCCGCTTTTTCCTGAAAAAAAAAGGCATTATTAGCATAAACATAACATATGCTCACGACTATATTATAAATATAAATAAATAAATATCTTGGACATTGTCACACAAATTATCTAGCCACATTTAAAGTACCAGAATCTAGACTGGACTTGTGTGACTAGACAACGATATAGAATACATATATAGATGCAAACATCCATGAACGACAAACAAACATACGCCACATGGGGCTAGGAGGAGCGCGGGTAGGTTAAAGGAAACCTAGTGATTTAGTGTGATGACGACCCTGCCGAATTTACTTTTTATTCAGTACAAATCCGAGTCCTATGACACAATATTACGCGCCATTTTCCATTGTTGACGCATAAATTACGTTGCGTAAATTGGCCAGATGTGTCATCACACCTCTCCGAGCTACGCGTAGGAGGGATGCTCTGAAGCGGTCCCCCTGGAACCTGGTGGACCTGGTCTCCGGGGTCAATCTGCCTGCCAAACGAGGCCGCAAGCCGAGCGGTGGTTAACTCGTCCAAGTTTTTTCACCGAGCCAATTGAATGAACTTAAGCAACCGACCTAGGGGCACCCCAGGGGGGTACGGACCTCGGCATAGGACGTTGCTGGGGCTACGCGGCGGATTGGGTAGCTGGGATCGGTGAGAACTCGTCCAAACATCACGTCAACAAGACAAAAAGTCAGAGCAAAATATTTAATGGAGCATTAAATTTAATGAACGTATGTGCAACTGGTAGTAAAGGTAATGTCGGGTTATACTATTTAAGAGAAGAAATTTAGTTACTTAAGAATATTATTATGGAGTTAAAAGTATTTTCATAACTTACCAATTTCTTTAATGGATTCCATCTTGGGTTCGGAGCTCCTGATACGACACTCAAAGCAAAAATGCATGAGAATACGATGAAGAAAATCTTTGCGAAATTCATTTTTTAGGAATTATATCGAATTCTAAATTCAAATAATTAGATCTGGCTGCTTCTGCAGTACTGAGTTGAATGATATTTAGAATAATAAACGAATTTTATATAGGAAGACTCTAACCAACTTATATTTGTACTTCAATAAACGTGTGTCATACAAATTTAAACCTTAAGTTCTTATCTCAACGGTCCATGTATAACTAAAAACAGCTTCCTCAATGGCAAATGACATTGGTATAGTGTAAACAAAACGTGTGCAGGGATGTACCCGAGCTTGCGATAATTGTAAGTCCCCGTTCGCGTTCGTTAGAAACTTTGACGTAATGTATTTACAGAATTATTGTATAGGCTTAATACGTTACCAGGAAATAATTCGGTTGAATCGTAAACCATTTCGAGATGGCTAATTACTTCAATAACAATCTTTTCTATGTTCGAGATTTTAAAATTTAAGGATTACTAGTGTAGAACTATCTCAGAAATAACCAACACAATATCCTTTTCAAAACATATATTGTCCATCTTCTATTATACTTAAGTATTTATGATTATCCAACATTAAAACTTATCATCTTAATTTATTAATTATTATAACTATCCAACATCAACCAAATTAGCCAACTGTTGTTCAAAACTTATTATCTTAATTTACAATGGTAGCGTCTGTGCGACTCTACTGTCCGAGACTAGCTGCCCTCATTCGCCCAAAACCTCGTCCTTCAACCGATGCCGCCAGTGTGGCCAGTGCAAGGTATCAATAAAACCTTATGAAAATTAATAAAACCTTACACTCGACCATCCTGACGACGTGTATGTCCCCATACACGTACCCGGTGGAACCTTACACTCGGCAAAAAGGTACATTTTATTACGAGATTACTAAACAGTCAATTATAATTACTAGCTTTTATACATAAAGTACCTAAATATCAAATATATTTTACACTATGTATACAACATAAACATTAGATTAATAAGTTGATAACAAAGAAAAACAGACATAAATCAGCACTTAGCTTCGTCAAAACAATGAAATACAAGCTCAGTCAAATAACCCGCCCCTCGTCGATCCTGAATCTGACGCAAAGGAGCCCATAATGCTAGCAGCGCAGCGTTGCCACGCTGAATAGCTTTTTGGTCAATTAGTTGATTGACCAAACAAATAATTGTCATAAGAATAAATTGTTCGTAAACATTATTTTTGTGTTGATTAACTTAATTATAATATTAAATGTTTACTGGTAAATGATGTATAAGTAAATGCATTCTTTTTTTTTTTTTTAAACCAACTAGACTGTACTAGATAAACCAAGCAAATAAATTGATTACCTACCTGGTTTTTATCATAATAATTAATAAGTAAAATTAATAAATTTTAACAAACAGTTATATAAATAGTAGGTACTAATGACAACAATGTAACAATAAATAAACATTACAACAATGTAACAACAAAACAAACAACAACAAACAAACCCAATTCATCAATAAACTATAGTGATTTTACTGCTTTTATATGCAATGAATTATTTGTGGCATCCACTACAAAATATTGTATCTCTTTATCTTAATTCTTTTAAACAACTAACAAACTAATTGGGTACTATACAAAACATCAATCCCCGGTAAAATTATGTGCCAACTCTAATAATGATCTGTCCTTATATCCAGGCATCTAACCAATTATACAACGTATTAATGAATTAAAACAAAACTAGAAAGTAGTTTGTTTAGAATCGAGAGCAGAGGTCTCGATTCTAAACTTATCATGGTTATCATGGTTTCAACATAGGTAATTTTTTTCAAAATATTAAGTAATATGTTAGTAACATTTAAAATTTACTGA
Source organism: Agonopterix alstromeriana (assembly GCA_963924505.1). Taxonomy (NCBI): domain Eukaryota; kingdom Metazoa; phylum Arthropoda; class Insecta; order Lepidoptera; family Depressariidae; genus Agonopterix; species Agonopterix alstromeriana. The sequence goes on from OZ004682.1 coordinate 9,061,777, forward strand.
ACTCGATCTCAACCCACCGCTCGGGCACTCTCACCCTACTTACTACCAAAGCAATATTCCCAAAATGTATCCATGAGCACGTTAGCGCCTTCATTCTTTGCTGAAATGATTACAAATCATTTATGCCTGAAAACTTATAATTTATCCGCATTTTAAATTTTAACTATCAAAACAATGAAATTATTGTTTTAATCTAATTGTTTTGTTATAAATCAGTTGGGGTGTATGAGGTTTTGCGCTTATTCATTAACAAGTTGTATAACCATTAACCATCCAATAACAACCAAATATTAATATATTACCTCTGTTAATAATTCTAATTATTTTGACATTTTAAGTTATTTAATAAAATGATGACATTGAATGCCTTGAAGAGGCAGATTGCTGTACCACAAATTAATTATACCATTTTATGCAACATGTCCAATCAACAATTAATAAATGAAATATGAATGGTTACAATAGTGTAACCCTTTAACTAGCCAATTTCTAATCTTTTATCCAACCAAAATAAATCCGTAAACCAAACCTCTCTTTTATTGGTGTTGGTTTAACAGATCAACCATATTCAGTATCCAAACTTAATAAATCCGTAAACCAAACCTCTCTTTTATTGGTGTTGGTTTAACAGATCAACCATATTCAGTATCCAAACTTAATAAATCCGTAAACCGAACCTCTCTTTTAATGGTGTCAGTTTAACGAATCAACCATAATTATCCAGTATCTTATTCAGGCGAAGCAAATAATGAACGTTTTCCATGCTCTTGCTGCACCCGAACTGAAAAACAAACAACTAACAATTTTGTAGTCACAATATGCAGCGTAACAGTCAATGTTATCTAATGCTCGGTATTTAATAACATTATATCATTCTGATAAGATTCTGAACCTATAACCACCGCTTGCATTTTTGATCAGTTTGATGAATAAGAGCTTTGTAAAAGAATCCACAACGGTCAATTTATAGTACATTATGTCTCTTAGACTCAAGACAGGTTCCGATTTCAAAGTCATCCTCAGCTATCATGGCCTCTTAAGACCGACTGACCTTATCAAATAACCAATTTTTGTTGTGGGTATCCCGTCCTGACAATTTGTACAGGCACTCAGACATTAACGCTGGAAATTTATACGAACTAAAAGACCACCGACTATTTTGTCCATTACAAATTTGTGTCAATTATCTATCTCATATATTATTTATCTCATTGGCTTTTAAACACTAGACTTGCAATATCAAACTGTATTAAAACGTATAAGTATTATAGTAGGTAATTTCTTACTGACAGATAGTCATAAGAGTAGATAGATAGTTGTTAATCTGTTACGTCAGCTAAACAAAAGTCTCGATTTTTAAACTCTTAATTATCGTTAATTTTCTTTACACAACGGTTCTTTTTATGTAAGAACAATATAAAACAACAATTTAATTAATCCAACCAACCATTAGGAAGACCCAGGAAAGTGGCTCCATGTCATGCTTTCTTATTATCCATCCACCTATTCTAGGTTTATCCTTAGACCAATTATTGTATCAATCTTAGGTTTATCCTCAGTTATCTAAACCAAATAATAGCTGTCAATAAAATGAAATTTATTTCAACAAGACGATGTCATCATAGGTAAGTAAATGCTTTATTTCACTACTTTATGTTGACCAATATTTATGCTATCTAAATATTTTCTTATTACCTTTCAAAGACCATCATCAATCAAATTTTTAATTAGAACTTTTAAAGTTCTTTAGACCGAAAAAACTTTTGAAATCATAAAATAAAATATAATCTTTCGTTTTTTTTTTTTAATCATTTCTTGATACTCGGTACTTAAAGTAAATCTATAATAAGTACTTAGACTCCAATAAGTACTTAGGAAAATAATCAGATATCTGCTTTATACATCTGTGGAATCTTGTTTTACCTTCTCTGGTAGAAAATTTTATATTTTTCAAAATAAAATTGACAAATCTGAACCAGAATGAGTGATTTCCATGCGATACAGCTCATGCTGACATGAAATAATTAGATACTAGCATTTAATAGACGGTACAAAGACATACTTAAAGCATCGTTTATTATTATATATTTCTTTTTTTATTGCGCTCTCTTTCTATTTTGAGGAGGTTGCATCGCTCACATTATTCAAATGCTCACCCAAAATACTGGGCCAAAAAGATTTTCAAAATAGGTTCTTCTCGGAGTACCTTCGGTCATAAATCATAATTCTAACTTGGATAATCTTGGGTATCTTTTCTTTTCCAGTGTTTAAATTAATTAGTATGGTAATTCAAGTATTAACCGAGAACTGCCATCCCCCTTTTATTTACAACAATAATTGGGGTACATAGATCGATTTAATTTTTTAATGAATCTTATGATGCCTGCATGCAGCATTTCATTGAACAATCGGTCGGGTGTCTAAAGTTTAGGACGTTGCATCGGCTGTTTTTAACTCGATTTTATCTTGGTAATATTAGTGTAGCCTTACTCGTTTTATCGTGTGCAGAACACTGTCTGTAACGCCGAAGGAGTTCTATGGGCTTTGTCTTGCTTGTAGATACCATATCAACTAAACGCATGCCGATTTTCATTAAACCGTTCGAGATAATATAATCAGTTTGTTGGTTCGACAAATCCGATCCGCATACCGTCTATAAACTACGCGCACTCTTTCAGAACGCGAAAATAAGAAATATTTTCGAAGATGCCACGGTACAGTCATCAACTAAAGCCAATTAAGTTGGGCGCAATTCAAAATGAAATTAATCTTACACAAGCAAATCTATCTTCATACTAAGTTATAGGTAGATGTAACGTGTAGAATGTTAAGGTGAAGTTATCACCTTCAAAGCTAACAATAAAATTACGAACACGAATATAACATCATCTAATAATTTTAAGGTAGATACTTTCGTTATCTTTTACTTTTGATACTGACTGTACTAAGCACGGTGTTATTGTTATAAAAACTAAGCCATGTGCAATCTTGTAAACACACTATACGTGTAACAAGCATGTCTCCCACAATCACCAAACATCTAGAATATTTTACCTATCTCTATCCATCTAATTTTGTATAACGTATAGCAACATGGTTAGAAGTATTTATTATTATTATTATTTATTTTAAATATCTCAACTTGAGATTCTCAAGTAGCATTCTTGCGGACGGGCCCTTAGCCCGATCCGAAGACAGATTGTTTTTACGCGCTCAGCAGCAAATGTGACAGCGAAATTATTGAAATACTAAATATAAACAAATTATGGAAGTTCCAGTTTTCATTTTATCGTTCGTTCGTTACATACGTATTTGTCATATTTGGTTTCCCTACAATTTTGGATTTCAACAACTCGTTACCAGTAAATATTGCTGTTCCCGCAGCAGCCCTAATACTCGCAACATCATAAATTTTATTATGAACTATTACTGTAACTCTTTCAAGGCACTCGTCAGCATCTTGTACGTTGGATAACTTGTAGCCATCGTGTGTAGGAATTATTATGTGACTACTGGATAGACACTTGGAGTAAGCTATCCAGCATGAGTTTTTCTAACAAACTATCATTCTCCATCGTACAAGAAACAGGTAGCGGTCAAACCATCATTCGTCAAAGTCACTTTCGCAGAATCCACGTAATGTACTAAATTGTTGCCAATCCTGAGGATCAAATGTGATCATGGCTGAGCCTTCGTTGGTCCTGTATTGTTTTAATCTACATATGACTTCGGTTTGTGTCCTATCTATTTCAGTGACACAGAGAGAGAACCCGGCTTCGCCTTATTAGAAATAGTATGTAGGTGGAGCCCGCGCGCCACTAGTACCTAGTTCATCGCACTTAGCCTGACTTGATCTACTGTAATACTCATGTTTCATAAATAAATGATTCATATTCTTAGAATAGAAAGAAAAAGGTCACAAGTTACTATGACAATTTTAAGCATAAGCATATGCTCACGACTAAGCATATTCCCCGAGGGGCAGTCAGAGACATTCCGAAGCCCCAGACCATCCACGCCTCACCAGCACCGAAACTCCGTCCAGTGCGACGGGGAGTGAGCCCATCGCCATGACAATTTCATGAAGAATTTAATTTGATTAACCTTTGAACTCATTCCAATATTCTGTTCATTATCCGTCTCAAATAATATTGAGGCACCAGGTACCAGGTTTTAGCTTGCCGTGCAATTGCCGTGTGAGTTTTTGCTTAGTGAGGTGAGACTCACTATAATTTTATAGTCTTCGCATCCCAGCACTTTTTAACCCTTACGTTATGATAGTTATTTTCTGAAAGATTGAATTCAGTTATAATATCTCTATTAATCGATATAGCGTTCAGGTTTGATGGCTGGCACAGTATCAATGGATTTTATTATTTTAATTATCCTTAACCATAGAAGAAAAATATGAATTACATGACCTTTTGTGCGGCAATCACCGCTCGCAGATTCTCGTTCCTTCCTATCGCACCCATCAGATAGTCTGCTCCGTTTTCGAGCCTCACACGTTGCTGGACCCAGCATCAGGAACCCTGGTGCTACTGTGGCTCGCCCTGCAGTTCGACCCAGCATAAGGCACCCTGCTGCAACTGCGGCTCGCCTCGCAGCTCGACCCAGCATCAGGCGCCCTGCTGCACCTGCGGCTCGCCTCGTTGCTCAACCCAGCACCAGGCGCCCTGCTGCAACTGCGGCTCGCCTCGTTGCTCAACCCATCACCAGGCGCCCTGCTGCAACTGCGGCTCGCCTCGTTGCTCAACCCAGCACCAGGCACCCTGCTGCAACTGCGGCTCGCCTCGCAGCTCGACCCAGCATCAGGCGCCCTGCTGCAACTGCTGCTCGCCTCGTTGCTCAACCCAGCACCAGGCACCCTGCTGCAACCGCGACTCCCCTCTGCAAGTCCTTCTCCATCCAACGCAATCGCGCTGGCTCCATCCTCCATGTTTGTTATAGCTCTAGCATGTGGCGGTTGTGGCCGTGGCTGCAGCTGCCCGGGTGCATGCTAGCTCGTCTGTGTTAGAAGCGAGACCGTTTCCGCTTAGGAGTTTCCAGAGTCCAATCCCTTCATCAATAGCTGAAACTCGCCGTATTTTTTTTTTTTACGGCAAATCGTAAATGTTAATATAAGTACATATGTATTTAAAGGAATCAAAACCTAATAACACAATGGGAACAACTCACAATCATCATTATAAGTTTATCACGTTACCAAGTATAAACAAACAAAGCGTTCCCTAGCGTAGCTTATAAAGAAACTGAAACTTGATACATTTGTTTTGTTACCAACGAATGGTATCGCTCCAACTAGAGGTACGGAAATTTCAAGGTTATTTCATGATTGACCATCATTCATTCATCAGAACCTTGACTTTGATTTATGTGTAGAAATAATGTGACTAAGGGATACGCATTTCTTATGCAGTGAATTTGTATTCATCTTGATACTTTCAATATTCTCATAACTAATGGGTTCACTAATATACAAAAATGGTATCTATCATATTTCAAATCATATTACTTATACATGAGTAATTGTAGGCGTGCACTTACCAGAAAAGTTCATCCCCCGCTTCTGAGATGTAGAACTATCTCAGAAATAACCAACACAATATCCTTTTCAAAACATATATTGTCCATCTTCTATTATACTTAAGTATTTATGATTATCCAACATTAAAACTTATCATCTTAATTTATTAATTATTATAACTATCCAACATCAACCAAATTAGCCAACTGTTGTTCAAAACTTATTATCTTAATTTACAATGGTAGCGTCTGTGCGACTCTACTGTCCGAGACTAGCTGCCCTCATTCGCCCAAAACCTCGTCCTTCAACCGATGCCGCCAGTGTGGCCAGTGCAAGGTATCAATAAAACCTTATGAAAATTAATAAAACCTTACACTAGGTATATTAACACTTTTTTAAGAGGATGATCAGACCATCAAACTGAACAACTTTCTGTATGGGACCAACGTCCAAATTGCGAAATTAAAATCAGCTGTTCCATACTAAACTGAAATCTTACTGGACCCAATTGTATGGGACAGCTGATTTCTTTTTCGTGATTTCGACATTGGTTCCATAGAGAAAGTTGTTCATTTTGATGGTCTGATCATCCTCTTAAAAAACTGTCAGCATATTAAGTTGGACCCTGTATATCTACATCTACACTAATATTATAAAGAGGAAAGATTTGTACCTATTTTTGTATGTTTGTATGTTTGTAATGAATAGGCTCGAAAAGTACTGGGCCGATTTAAAAAATTCTTTCACCAATAGAATGCTACATTCTTCCAATTTGACATAGGCTACATTTCATTTTGAAAAAAATTAGGGATCCTTGGTAAAATTTGAACAATGTAACCGAAGGTGTAGAAAAATGAGTCTTAAAATTTATTTGTCTACCCCGTGCGAAGCCGGGACGGGCTGCTAGTTTTTAATAAAAATGTCGACCATTATTTTTGTATTCACGTCACTACCTATAAACTCCATTGTAAACATAAAATAATTAAGCGCGTTAGCGAAGAATTCTTGATCAACGAATTAAGCTAGTATTTACAAATATACGAATTTGACAGTTTAACGTTTCTGTTTCCTGAAAAAAAAAAGAGCATAGTTTCATAGAACGATATCTAGGTACTAACCGTAAAAATATAAAATAAATTAAAAAACAATTTTACATCTGGACGAAATAAAAATCAAATTCACTCCTGCAGGTGGCCGTAATATTTAATCAGATTATTTTTTGTGAGATAGTTATTGGTCGCTGAAATAAATTGTCTAAAAATTTTTCAATATACCTATATCATATACAAGGTTTTACAAAAATACAAATAAACATTTAAGAGGGTTGTTTAGACCATCAAACTGAACAACTTTCACTATGGGACCAATATCGAAATCGGGAAAAAAAAATCTGATGTTCCATACTGAACTAAGAATCTACTCTACCTAAACGTATGGGACAGCAGATATTTTTTTCGCGATTTCGATCTTGGTCCCATAGTGAAAGTTGTTCAGTTTGATGGTCTAAATAACCCCCTTAAAAGTTTCAACTGTTTATTTTTACTTTTGTAACACCTTGTATATTCGTTAAAATTGTACAGTATTAAGTTTTAAGATTATTTTAAAGAATTGAATTGTCATTTTTTAAATTCAGATAATAAGCAAACAAACTTTGTTATTGCTCTTTGAAAAGGAACACTAATTACGAAAGTTTAACTTACCGGTTTGTTAAAAATTAGTCATTATAATTCTGCGCAGCATGAATAAAAAGACCGGCCAAGAGCGTGTCGGATTCGCCAATGATGGGGTTCCGTAGCCATTGTGTTTGAGCTACAGCATCCGTTATAATTTTTACTGAAAGTTGTTACGTTAAACTATATTTTTTAACATTTTCAGAATTTTCACACCAGTATATTGGAAGTTAGAAGCAAGGGGAGTATGCCCTTTTTTGTCTTTGAGCTCAGATATCTCGAGACAGAAGCATTATATCGATTTATTTTCAATGAGAGTTTTGTTCCAACAGACAAGACCTATCCAACGACACCTCACACGATTTAAAAAACTAACCCTCTTTCGTTAAAGGTCGAAAAAATAGTTTTTGGGTTACTGTTATTTGTCTTCATGATAAATTTTGATTCAATAGGTGAAAAAATGAGCGAGTAATTAAGGTGGGGCATACAGACAGAAGGGACGAAAGTATAAGAGTTCCTTGTTCGACTACGGAACCCTAAAAAGAGACATTATTTTGTTATTTGCTCAGCTCAGAAAGTTCTGTTTACACTAGCGGTACATTACCTAAGAGTAAGATGCTCACATGATTCATAATTTATCTCAAACGAGATTCGCATGTAACTAATTATTAATTGTTTATATATCTTGTTAATGATATCGAACAAGGGGACATTCCCGTGGATAGAGTCAGTGCAATGACTCGATAGGTAGGTTTATTATATTATAATTATAAGGAAATTAACCGTTAGCGAGCTCCATACAAACAAAGTTTAAGGGGATATAATTCGGAGCGCGCTCCATACAAACGTAGTATGGTGATATTTTCAATACTAACCAATTAAAGTCAATGAAATTTTGCTGAAACAATCTTGAAACTAAATATCTATGCTTGTATGGAGTCCGATTTTCGTTAAAATGTATAGTTTTAAAGTACCTTTGTTTGTACTACTGTAACTTTAAAACTATACATTTTAACGAAAATTTGTTTTTAGATTGATTCTGAAAAATTTCATTGAGTTTAATTGGTTAGTATTGAAAATATCACCATATTACGTTTCTATGGAGCGCGCTCCGAATTATATCCTCTAAATTTTATTTTTGACTAATCCTTTTCATACATTTATGACGTAACAACATACAGTTACAGCTATCATGCAATAATAATAAATGCTTTGATGGACAAGTTCTAACAGAATATAGCATTAGTTTTTGTTGGCAGTCTCTTTCACATTCGGACCAATTTGTTTTTGTTAAAAGAAGGTCCAGTTTGGTGGTCTGAAGCACCTCCTTAATTATGTAACGTATTTAATAATTTTGCATCCTGTATCTTAAATTACTATGGAGGTACAAATTAAAGATTTAGTTAGGATTTAGTTTATACACCCTGGAACTATAAATATATGTTTCAAGTTAACGTTGGAAATGTTTTATTCCACGTGTTAATGAATTAACGCAAAACTGGAAAGTAGTTTGTTTAGAATCGAGAGCCAAATCGAATTATCATGGTTTCAACATAAGTAATTTATTTCAAAATATTAAATAATTTGTTTATAAAATTTAAAATTTACTGAACACGATCTCAACCCACCGCTCGGGCACTCTCACCCTACTTACTACCAAAACCAAAACAAGATTCTTAAAATGTATCCATGAGCACGTTAGCGCTTTCATTCATTGACGAAATGATAACAAATCATGTTTGCCTCAAAACTTAAAATGTGAATAACTTTAAATTTTAACTACCAAAATAATGAAATTATTGGTTCTATCTAATTATTTTGTTATAAATTAGTTGGGTTGTATGGGGTTTTGCGCTTATTCATTAACACGTTGTAGAAAACGTCAAAGGCTACTCGACTCAAATGTATGAAACAGCAGATTTATTTACGTGATTTCGAGATTGATGGTTCCACAGTGAAAGGTTGATGGTCTCAGCATCCCCAAAGATACCTGTGTAACGTACTTAATTTCATACCCTGTAAAAGATCTTTCTTTCTTTTATTTTTATTGTATGCATAAAATATTAAATGTTATCTTTGTGTAAAAAAAGATTCAAAAGTTTACTCCATGTAGAGTATTAATGTGAACATAATTAATTAAAACTATTAAACCGACTATGAAAATATTGAAACAGCTGATGAAAATTACGAACTGAATTAAATAAATAGGTACATTTATTATATATGTACAGTTTCATGATTCATTAATCAGTTATCTCAAATTGTAAACATTGTAGAGTAAAATTTTAGGGTTCCGTACCCAAAGGGTGAAAACGGGATCCTATTACTAAGACTACGTTCTCCGCCCGTCCGTCCGTCCGTTCTACCTATTTAGGGCTGTAATTTTTAAACCGAAATAGCTAAACAGTTGAAATATTAACAGAATGTGCGTTATTACGGCGGATTGGCTAACAAATTATAAACATTTCAAAAAATAAAAAATTAAGGGGGTATTCATGCAAGAAACTTGTTTTTATCATCATTTTTTCTTTTCGCTCTATCGTAAAAACGGTAAAACTTAGTGTAATATAGAGCTAGCTCTACAATATAACAACAAATAATAAAAACCGGCCAAGTGTGAGTTCGTCTCGCGCTAAAGGGCCGTGCGAAAACAATCTTTTTTGGAAGTTAATATGTTATGTTACGTATGTGTATGGTACGGAACCCTCGATGAGCAATTAGCCCGACTCACACTTGATCAGTTTTTATTTTAGTAAAATCTACAAGGTATAATATACGAGTATCTCACTCTACGGGCATTATAATCTCTAAATTGATAACCCGTTATTGACATTTGACTCAGTAAGTATAACAAGACATTATAAAAATTTTACAAACACACAAGAATACTGTGACGATACATTTTTAAGTAAATGAATGTGAGTAAGGTGAGGACTTCAACGATCTGACACCGGCAGCTGGGATGTACCTAGATCGACTCGATGACTCGATGACTCGCTGCTCTACATTTTTAATGTTTTTATATTCAGTGTTTTAATTATTTATTTTTGTATTGTGTAATAGAATCAGCCAAACGATAAATAAATAAAAATAAATAGTAAGGTTGTGTGAAGAAATCTTGTAATTTTGTTGTTGTTGAGCAGCCAGTAATAAAATTTGAATTGGTTTTTAGAGAACCTTTCGATAAATTCTGTAAAAACATCACATTCATTGCAAGGCCGCATTGGAGCTGTGCTTAACTAGTAAGGTTGTATAGAAGAAATCGCTTTTTAGCTATAAGATCGCCTTGTTTTGTATCTTCTATATTTACGGTATATTTTTCTGAGTACGTAATATGCTTCGATTGATTGATTAAAAATGTGTTGATTTTTAAAGGTTTTGGTTACTTTTTCATGAACCTTTAGAGTCAAATATCTCGCGTCAGCTCTGATGCATGCTAGGCCATACGTGTTCATAACAAAACAAATTTGTTTTATATGAAAATAAAAAAAAAAATACAATACCTTTACTTATACTCGTTTGTAAATACAATTTACCAATACTATAATTTGTGGTGTTCTCCAGGATAAGTAAAGGAAAAAATCGAGGAATGAATGATTTATTGAACATATGATAAATAAGAACAGCCAAATACAATATCAGTAAATGTAGATAATGCAACTGTTTACAATTTACTAATACAGGGTGTAAGGAAAAGTATCATAGTACCTTTAAACCACATATCTACCTATTCTACCCATCACCCTGAACAACTTTTACTACGGAAGCAATTCTGTCAGCGCAAAAAAAAACAAAACTGCAATGCCTATACGACTTAAACCTAAGAGGAAGGATCTCTCTTTAAGACTAGAGTGAGCCATACCAATTGTAAAGTGTCCACTTTTTTTGACGTTTAGGTTTGTGTGTGTGGTGTCAAGTAGTATGAACAAAAGGCACCCAGTGACATATGGCCTTAAGTTTACGGTCACTTTTCACACACACTAGCTCAAAAAAAAGTGGACAGCCGCATAAACAAACATCTATAGTTCCATCTCCTTCTACTATTAAAGGTACGTCATAAGACAAAAGAGACCAACTACAATCGTAAATTTATGCGGACTCTCTAGAGATCCTTCCTCTTAGACTTAAACGTGAACGGGTCATATTTTTTTGTTCTGACAGGGTTTGCTCCCATAGTAAAAGTTGTTCTGGTTTATGGGTAGAGTATGTTGTTTAAAGATAAATGGCACTTTTCCTTACACCCTGTAGTTTACAATTAATAAGTATATTTATAATGCAATTGGAAGACCGATTTCAAACATGGGAGCTGTAAGCAACTATCAGCAGGGAATAATCCTGTGCTGGTATCTTCGTTCAAGCCAAAATTATAATTTACATTAATCGTTCAAGGATACAAAGTATCAGATACATTGCTACAACTACAACATAGCTTTTAAGCAGTTTACATGTCACAAAGTCTCCGACCTACCCCAAAAAGGGAGTACCGGTCGTGAGTTTATGGACTTACAAATTATAAATATTGAGTATTCAGTCAGTTTCAAATAAATAATACTTAGAAGATAAATTTCTATCGATTGGCAGTAAAAAACCTAAGTTTAAATGACACATGTATGACATGTGATACAACGGGAATTGTGTTAAGGTAAATAATACTGAGAATATACAGGGTCCTTCTTTATATGCTGACACTTTTTTAAGGGGATGATCAGACCATCAAACTGAACAACTTTCTCTATAGGACCAAAATCGAAATCGCGAAAAAAAAATCTACTGTCCCATACATTTGGTTCGAGTAGGTTTGCAGTTTTGTATAGGACAGCTGTTTTTTTTCGCTATTTCGATGTTGGTCCCATAGAGAAAGTTATTCAGATGGATGGTCTGATCATCCCCTTAAAAAGTGTCAGCATATTGGGAAGGACCCAGTAGATTTTGGTCGATTGGCAGTAGAAGTCTTAGGTTAACCTGTTAAAACCATCATATGAGACCACATATGACACGTGTATCATATGTGATGCACCGGGTGCATCGAGGCTTACGGTGGCGTAAATAATACTAAGAAGATATGTCTTAATCAGTTGGCAGTAAAAGACCTAGGTTAACATGTTAAACACAATCCTTAAACGTATCATAATGTAACCAGATGCTACACATGTATCTGTGATAAACAGATCGATTGGCAGTAGAAGAGCCTTAGGTTAAACTTAACTAAATAACTTCGTTTATGCTTTTAACAATTCGTTGAGCATCTCCGATGACTGCCACAGCTGGTCCTGCCTTAATGATGGCATCACGAATGTTCTGACCAACTCTTTCCTGAAAAATAAAATTATCAGGATTAATTAATATTCACTAAAAAGATAAAGTTTAAGGATAAGTACACACGGCGACACATCAAGCTGCGCAAAACCAACATAAGCTGGCCGCGCGACGTTATACATTACTCTACCTACGCGCGGCCATCTTATTTTGAGATTGATGTGTCGCCGTGCGTATATCAAAATAATGAAACTGAATAACTTTTGCGTAAATAATCGTTATGTAGGTAAAAGTGGAATGATTTTTTACTGATAATTTTAGATGTCGTGCAAATTAATTCGGTTTGATCCAATTCAATAAACATGCATAATTTTATTTATTATTGTTTTAGTTTTATAATAGTTTAGACTAGCGGTGCCCGCAACTTTTTAAGCGCGTGCCATTGACTTTAAATACGCAAAACTTATTATTGAATAAACCAATTGCAATGGAATATAATCTAAATGTATATGCTCGGGGAGAGGCTTTGGAGGAGGTTTACAGGTTGTAGGTCCCCCCTCCCCCCTTTTTTTGTTTGTGTAGGAATTTGACGAAGCTTGTTGCAGATACACGGGATGTATTTATTGACGAAACGTGTTGTGGATCAGAGTGGTGTATTTCCTTTGACGAAGCCTGTTGCGGATGTGAGTGATGTATTACCATTGACGAAGCCTGTTGCGGATGTGAGTATTGTATTATCTAAATGTTAATCCAAACTAAGCTCTATGTTTTTTCGACAATCCAAGACAGTAGGTTTTAAGTTGTGCATGTGCGTACAGAAACAAATAGACAAACATACAACAATTCAAAAAATGGTCATTGTATTCCATTACGAATCATAAGACCCAATATTTTTTTTTGAAAAATATGTGAAATGTACCTACTACGCCAGGTTTACAATTTTATTATATGTAAGTATATTGATATAGAAATAAAAATTGATACATAAAAGCCGTGGTGGTCCAGTGGCGAGTAACCTTGCCTACCGTGCTGGAGGCGATGGTTCAATCCCCATCCAGGCCGACTTGTACCAATGAGTTTTTCGGAATTCATGTACGATTTGTAACACCACTGGCTTTTCGGTGAAGGAAAACATCGAGAGGAAACCGGCATGCTTCAATTTCGAGGCATGTATTGTACCCACTGTCCATTATGTGGCGACGGGCTCACCCCCGTCACACTGGACAGAGTTTCGGCACTGCTGGTGAATCGTAAATGTTCTGAAGTTTCAGAATATCTCTGACTACCCCCTCGGGGAATATAGTCGTGAGCATATGCTATGCTTATATTGATATAGAAAATAGAAATACATTATTATGGTACAATGTATGTTCCAATGGGACTTGTAGTAATATCGATATCGGCTTAAAATTTCGTAATCACAACATTCCTGTGGAAAATATTATTATTTCTTATGTACTGATTAATTTGAAGTTTGACATTTTTTCGTATCGTATCAATGCAAAATGTTACTTTTGAAAAATGTTATGATGTTAATTTAAAATAAAATTAAATAAAGTAATGTGTGTACCTAAGAGGAAGGATCTCTCTTTAAGACTAGAGTGAGCCAAACTAATTGTAAAGTGTCCACTTTTTTTGACGTTTAGGTTTGAGTGTGTGGTGTCAAGTAGTATGGATAAAAGGCACCAAGTGACATATGACCTTAGGTTTACGGTCACTTTTCACACACACTAGCTCAAAAAAAAAGTGGAAAGCCGCATAAACAAATATCTATAGTTTCATCTCCTTCTACTATTAAAGGTATGTCATAAGACAAAAGAGACCAACTACAATCGTAAATTTATGCGGACTCTATGGAGATCCTTCCTCTTAGGTGTGTACCTATACGATACTAATTTAGAATAACGGTATGTTTTTGTATGTATAATACCTTTTTTGCTAGACTGCAAAAAATGTAACGCCTGATTGGTACAATGTATCAGAACTTTAAATAATATTGACACCAATGTAAAGCACAACATTTTCACAAATAAATTAATCTGAATCTGTGTACGTGGTCTAAATTAGGATCATTGCAATATATCTTACCAATTTCTTGAATGGATTCCATCTTGGGCTAGGAGCACCAGACACGAAGCTCAAAGCAACAATGCAGGAGAATACGATGAAGAAAATCTTTGCAAAGTTCATTTTTATAAAAAAAAAATGTGTTCTCTCACAGAAAGTTCTGAATTCTTCAAACTCTCTTCTTCGAATGATGTTTATTTCCAATATATTACAACACTTATGCTACAAAAAACAAAGTTGTTTTTACAGTTCTGGTAATTGATCCTGACACTAATTTAAACCTTACCATCATAGAGTTAAAATCATTAGAAAGTGTTGCGGGCAAATAATTAGAGAGTCGAGTTTGCCGGGACTTTCCTGCAGGAGTCAAAGTTGCTGCTTTCTCGTCTGGGACTCTGTGAATTCCCGCAGAACGGGTTTTGTGATTACCGTTTAAAAAATTGGTTAGTAATTATTTTCGATCGTCAAAAACGTTTAACTAACCTCCATCTCTAAACATGACGGATTAAATATTGTGTGCAAATTGTTACAATATTTTTTGTACATTTCTTTTACAATTTGTTATTAATAATTTAATAACATATTTTAATATTAAATAAAATTAAAACGAGGGACGCAGAAAAACCTGAATAAATAGGAGAAGTAAAATAATAATCTTGGACATAGTCACACAGATTATCTAGTCCCACTTTTAGGGTTCCGTAGTCAACAAGGAACCCTTATAGTTTCGCTACGTCCGTCCGTCTGTCCGTCTTTCTGCGGCTTAGCTCAGAGACGCTTAGTACTAGAAAGCTGTAATTTGACAGGGTATACATATTTATTAGGCCGACAAAGTGATAAAATAAAATGCTGAAAAATATATTTATTTAGGGTACCTCCCCTACATGAAAAGTGGGGATACAATTTTTTTTTTTCGTCGTCCCTACACTCTCGTTTATCCACCCACAATATTTTTACGACCTATTATAATATATGGGTAGACTTTCAAAAAAAATGAAACAAAATAAATACAAAATAGCAAAACATTTAGTATAATGTAGAATCGATCCTACTTATTATGCTGTCGTTTTTTTAAGGGGATAAGGAGGAGGGAAGAAGAAGAAGGGGATGATCAGACCTTCGTACTGAACAACTTTCTCTATGGGACCAATGTAAAATCGCGAAAAAAATCTGCTGTTCCATAGAAAACAAATTGCAATCCTACATGACCGAAATGTATGGGATAGCTAGTTTTTCCTGATGTCGATGTTGGTGCTATAGAGAAAATTGTTCAGTTTGACGGTCTAATCATCCCCTTAAAAAGTGTCAGCATATTAAGAAGGATCCTATATTTCCATTTTCAATGTTACAGCCAAATTCAGTGACGCCGCTTCCATTTTTATTATTTTTACCCGACTGCGCCAGAAGGAGGGTTATGTTTTTGATGTATTTTAATGTATGAGGTGTCATTAGATTCGTAAAAATTGTGAGAGTGACATAGGCTATATTATTTTAATATGGCGTCTGCGAAATAAAAAAGAGAGGGGGAATACAATTTTTTTTTATTATAGAGCTTGTTTTCCTCTTTTCAGTTAATAGGTTTTTTATGCAGTCGGGTTTTTTTGTTAAAATATGTAGTTAAAAAAAAGCTTTTTCAAGTTTCTAGCCCCAGTCATAGTTTTTACCCGACTACGTCGAAGCCAAAAGGAGGGCTATGATTAACACTAAATACCGCTTATACTGTTATAATTTCTAAGGGGACTTACAAAAGCACGGAAATGAGAAACATCTTAATATGTCCTACAGGGGACTCCCTGTAAGCTCATCACATTGCAATTTCATGTTAGTAAGCGTAAACTCGCTCTTAGCTACATAGCCATAAGGTTTTAAATTGTGAAAAGTTATTTATGAGATGCGCAAATATAACTTTGTTGCTGATAAGTTGGTTTCTGCTCTCGCTAGAGTTTCGCTGTCTTTTATTTCAATGTTGCTAAGGTTCAGATTTGCAATAGAATTGGAATTCAAATGGTAAAATTCAGTTTGTCGCTTTCGAGTATAAATTGTGAAACGTTTTGTTTACAAATATCATTCGACAAAGTGAATTTGAAGAATTAAGATTGTAAGGGAAAGAGATTTTGGAAAAATGAATTTCGCAAAGATTTTCTTCTTCGTATTCTCATGCATTGTTGCTTTGAGCTTCGTGTCAGGTGCCCCAGAACCAAGATGGAATCCATTCAAGAAATTGGTAAGTTCAACTACCTTTTCAAACTATAAGCCCTCTTAAAGCTATTTAGCTTTATGGTCAGTTCTGATTAGCAAGTTTAATTTATTTAGCAGAAAGATATAGGTAGGTACTATCCGACATAAATCATGGACCGTTACTAAAGCAGTTTTAAGAATAAGTTATAGTAAGGCCTTTTTTTCAATTTGACATACAACGTACGTTTTCGTACGACATACAACGTGTTAATGAATTAACGCAAAACTAGAAAGTAGTTTGTTTAGAAACGAGAGCAGAATCGAATTATCATGGTTTCAACATAGGATTTTTTTTTTCAAAGTAAAAATTATTTGTTTGTAAAATTAAAAATTTACTGAACTCGATCTCAACCCACCGCTCGGGCACTCTCACCTAACTACCATAACAAGATTCTTAAAATGTATCCATGAGCACGTTAGCGCTTTCATTCATTGCTGAAATGATAACATATCATTTTAGAATCAAATTTTAAAATTCGAATCACTTTAAATTTTATGTATCAAAATAATGAAATTATTGTTTCAATCGAATTGATTTGTTATAAATCAGTTGGTGTGTATGAGGTTTTGCGCTTATTCATTAACACGTTGTATATTTTAACGAAAATCTGACAAATTTAAAGCACATATATTAGTTTTTAGATCGTGTCTTATAAATTTTATTGACTTTAATTCATTAATATCCAAAATATAATCAAACTTCTTTGGTATGGAGCGCGCCAACGGTAATATCATCCTTAAGAACTTACAAGAAGCAGGTAGTGAAATACCTGTTTCTGTAATTCAAAATTGCCTTAAAATGTCGTTGCTATTTGGAATGGACCGCCCTTTGTACCCTTCTCATTCTTGTTTTAAATTGTATTTTTCTATTCTTGGTGTGCAAATAAAGAATATTTATCTTATCTTATCTTAATGGAGTACGGGTGTACAATATTATTTATAAATACTAAATTTACTATCCTCTCTTTCAGGAAAGAGTGGGCCAGAACATCCGTGATGGCATCATCAAGGCAGCACCAGCAGTTGCAGTAGTTGGAGATGCTACTAAGATCATCAAAGGATAGATTTAGCATTTAGAAGTTACTAATGTCTTTTACCAAAGTTTGCCTTGAAAAGTATTATTAAAATTGCATTTAAATTGTGTGTGTAAGAATTGAATACTCATTGGTTTTAAAAATTATAAATGAAAGTATGTGATGTCAATAAACATGTCTTTATTTTAAATTGATAATTTTTATTACCTACTTATTACATTCTTATAACCTATTCACACCTACTTCTATAGATATAGGGCCCTTCTTAATATGCTGACACTTTTTAAAGGGATGATCAGACTGTCAAACTGAACAACATCATCATCATGTTGCACCAACATGTAAATCGCGAAAAAAATGATAGGTGGGATTTATACCCCCGTTAATAAATGTCCGTCCCCTGATGTCCCCCGAACCAAAAGTCTGGATACATGCCTGGCCTATAGACATGTAAAATCTGAAAAAAATCATGAACATTAAAAATAGTGTAGATGGCGGGGAGAAATTGACAGGCTGGCACTAACTTGGACAGTTTTATTTCTTTGTCCAAAAACCAACTACCAGGGTAAACTGATCTTTAGTTAATAAGTGACCCATAGCTTAGTATCAAATACTGGTTTTCACCGACGACCCATGAAAAACAACTGCATGCGTAGCATGCTACACGTGATACGGCTGTATCACGTCTTTTATCTCGTTCGTTCGCGCGCAAATAGAAAGAGAGCGAAGGTGTGATAGCGCTGTATCACGGTGCCATGCTACCTATGCAGATAGCACGGAACTGCCCGAGTCCCGACTAGCACGCGACCGGTTTTTATGGCTCCGTCCGTACCCAAAGGGTGAAAACGGGACCCTATTCATAATCCTACGCTGTCCGTCCATACGTCTGTCTGTCTGTCCTACCTATTTAGGAATGTAACTTTTGAACCGTAATGGCTATACAGGTATAGACTGTGGAAATTTTCACAGAATATGCGTATTATGGCGGATTTGCTAACAAATAATAAAAATGACAAAAAGTTAAATATTAAGGGGAGGCCTCAACCAAGAAACTAATTTTTATGAATTTTTATGTATCGTAAAAACGGTCATACATACAAGCGTCAAACTTGGTGTGATTATAGAGAAAGCTCTAAAAACGTCCCGGAGAAAACAAAAATTTGTTGTCGTAAGTTAATATGACTGTTGTGTGATGGTGTGGTACGAAACCCTCGGTACGCGAGTAGCCCCGACTATCACTTGATCGGTTTTTTTAATCTAGCCCTCATTTGAACAAGTGGCACTTGAATTATAAGGAAAAACATAATCATAGTTGATTAACTTTTTATTTAATTTCGATGTACGAGTACTTGCGTTTAAGTTAACTAGTCGTTCGCCTGCTAGTTTTAACATTTTAAACTTGGCTTGGATGAACATTGAAGATACTTGCAAAAATCGACTCTATATCTAGACACATCCCTAAGGCCGGATTCGACCAAACGCGAGTAAATTTTATTCTTAAACTAAGTCGCTGGTTACTCTAGATTAAACCTATGACTAATTATTATAAGGACCTAGCCTTGCGGTAGCATTTCCCCTGTGCCACGGTATAAGCCAATTGATCTTGTGCATTTACATTCAATTTTACACCTTATCACTAAACGAGACCGCCTATAATTGCGAAATAATAACTTCGAACTTAGAACGTTTGGGGTTCACACGAGACTACTTTTCATAATTTTTTACATTCAAAATTAGAATCTAAAGTTATGGGGAATAAAATCCAAAGTTGCGGATTTCATGTTACCTCGTCCCCCGCAAAAAGTGGCAGAAATGTTTGTTAGTAGAATTACACGCGTAACCAGTCCACATATAAATAGTCAAAGGAGTAAACTGATTTTGAGTTACACTAACCTATGAATAAGTTGAGTTATGCAAGAGTACATTTTACACGGCCAATTTTGACGGCGTAAAGCTTGTACAGAGACTAAGGAAATGTCAAAATTGTCAAATCCTAGTCATGTCATTTGGGTTGATTTGATTTTAAAGTGACGTATAAACCTAACAAATTAAAAATATATAACTTCACATTGCAATAAACATAGATACATAAATCTCTTTCTTCAGGTGGATTATTTTTTACTTTATAGGCTCTCGTACAAATTTGGAGAATAGGTAATTTTTCCAACTGGACAACCTGCCGACTGGAGTGCGAAAGAGACAACCTGCAGCTCGGATTGATTTTAACTTAATAAAATGAACGAAAAAAGCATTTCGTTCCCCAGTTTCCTCCTCCAAAACAAAATCGATTTTAACTTTGGCTATGTCTGTATGTTTTGCTTTTTTTGTTTAATATTCTTCTGTTTGCTGGATGTCTCAAAACGGAAGTAAAATAGGAAAATTTTCGAAGGTCCCTATTTCTTCCAATAATTAATTTATGCAAAAAAACAAAACATAACTATATCCAACGTGTTAATGAATAAGCGCAAAACCTCATACACCCCAACTGATTTATAGCAAAATCATTAGATTGAAACAATAATTTCATTATTTTCATAGTTAAAATTTAAAGTTATTCGCATTTTAAGTTTTCAGGCAAAAATTATTTGTTATCATTTCAGCAATGAATGAAAGCGCCTAGCGTGCTCATGGATACATTTTAAGAATCTTGTTTTAGTAATAAGTAGGGTGATTGTGCCTATGCGGTGGGTTGACGTCGAGTTCAGTAAATTTTAAATTTTACCAACAAATTATTTAATATCTTGAAAAAAAATTCCTATGTTGAAACCATGATAATTCGATTCTGCTCTCAATTTTAAACAAACTACTGTCTGGTTTTGCGTTAATTCATTAACAGGTTGTATATAACAGAGGTAACATAGATTGTATGGCAATACAATCCGCGATTTTCCAACTAGTCAAATTAACAACTCTTTATCAAACATCAAAACGCGTGCTTTGTATGAAATATTCTACCTACTAAAAATTGAATAGTGACGTCACTGTTTTTCGTCGTCGTTTTGATACTTTTTATAGTTTATCCAGTTATTAAAAATAGTATTCAAGCAACAGCATTACTGAAAATGTGAGTTTAGAGTTATTTTCAAACGGTTTATTTACTGAGCAGTTAAAACTAAAATATATTTTATGTAGTCAACTCCGCTATTTTTGCTCTAGTGTCATGATCCAGGGACGAAACAGAGGAAAACGTTTATATGGACTAAACGGTACGAGTACTAGCTAATCCTCTCAACTCAAACATACCGATCCATTTTTATTGTAGCTATTCAGTTTAACCTACTAACTGAATACACATAAAGATGATATGAAAAGACAAATACTTCAAAAGTCACAAACACTAATACGTTTAAAGTGGACCTTATACCAACTGAATAAGAACTGTTTCATCTTACCCGAACTACAATCGTAACTTTGTAGTTACAAAGGAAAAATGGTATAAAGTCAGAGTTTTCTTTTAAAAAGTCACCATTCATTTGTTTTAACAACAACCATTTTGTTTAGTTTTAAAAATAGAACAATGAATTTCGCTAAGATTCTGTTTTTCTTGCTGGCCTGTGTTATGGCTGTATCTATGGTCACCGCAGCTCCAAGGTGGAAGGTATTCAAGAAGATTGTAAGTTTACACATTAAAAAACATATATCCTTACTCGATTATCATGTATTGTACCCACTGTCCATTATGTGGCGACGGGATCACCCCCCGTCACACTGGATAGAGTTTCGGTACTACTGGTGAAACGTGGATGTTCTGAGGTTTCAGAATCTACCCCCTCGGGGAATATAGTCGTGAGCATATGCTATGTTATGCCTTACTCGATTATGATTTGTGTGTCGATTATTTATGACGTTTTTGTTTTTCTCCTAAAAGACGTAATCTATGGTTAAAAAAAAAATTTGCGTCGGTCTCAAATACCTTAATTACATTTAAAAAAACTTGCCATATACAGGATGAAATTGATAACATTAGCATCCTTTTAAAGAAGTACCCATCAAACTTCACAACTTTTACTGTGGGAGCAAACTGATCGGAGCATAAAAATAATCACCTGTTACATACTAAACTACAATGCCTACTCGACTCAAATGTAGGTATGCAACAACTGATTATTTTTTGCTCCGATCGGTTTACTCCCATACTAAAGGTTGTTCAGTTTGATGGGTAGACTAGTATGTTCAAAGGATGCTAATGACATCAATTTCACCCTGTATCCTTCTTAATATGCTAACACTTTTTAAGGGGATGATCAGACATTCAAACTGAACAACATTCTCTATGTCACCAACATCTAAATCGCGAAAAAAATATTATACAGGGTCCTTCTTAATATGCTGACACTTTTTTAAGGGGATGATCAGACCGTCTAACTGAACATCTTTCTATATGGCACCAACATCGATATCGCGAAAATAAAACTGTTGTCCCATACAAAACCGCAAATCTACTCGAGCCAAATGTATGGGACAGTTGATATTTTTTTCGCGATTTCGATGATGGTTCTATAGAGACAGTTTATCAGTTTGATGGTCTGATCATCCCCTTGAAAAAGTGTCAGCATATTAAGTTGGACCCTATATAACAATAAATATCTGATCGCCTTGTCTTGAAGAAATCACTTTTAGTGATAAGGCCGCGTTTTGTACTCTTCTTGTTCTTGTAGGTATATTGTTGTTGTTTTTTGTATTTTTGTGTGCAAATAAAGAATACTTATCTTATCTTGCATATAGCATATGCTCACGACTATATTCCCCGAGGGGGTAGTCAGAGATATTCTGAAACCTCAGAACATCCACGTTTCTTACCTTGTTTGCTATGATATATCTGACGGCGACTGTACTAAGCTTATGTATGTAATTCACCAGAGGTCAATTTAAATATTCCCCTAATGCCCACAAAATATTTAATCCTCATAGATACTGCGACCGATCGGCTAAGATCATTTCAAAATTAATTACGGTGCTCATTTTAAAATAATTGGGGTCTCTTGGCTCGCCCAGATATTGTAATTAGGGAAAGAGATTAATTAATTATGGATCCTTAATCTTTTATGTACAGGATTATGAAGATAATTAGGAAAAGAATATACAACGTGTTAATGAATAAGCGCAAAACCTTATACACCCCAACTGATTTACAATAAAATAATTGGACTGAAACAATAAATTTCATTATTTTGATAGTTAACATTTAAAGTTATTCGCATTTTAAATATTGAGGCAAAAATGATTTGCTATCATTGCAGCAATGAATGAAGGCGATAACGTGCCCATGGATAAATTTTAGGAACATTGTTTTGTTAGTAAGTAGGGTGAGTGTGTCTGTGCGGTGGGTTGAGATCGAGTTCAGTAAATTTTAAATTTTCCAAACAAATAATTTAATATTTGGAAAAAAAATACCTATGTTGAAACCATGATAATTTGATTCTGCTTTCGATTCAAAACAAACTACTTTCCAGTTTAGCGTTAATTCATTAACACGTTGTATATCTCTCTAAATTATATATCTCTTACACTGATTATACTAATCACAGTGAAAGCATTAAATTTAATACTTTTTGGTATAAGCCACCCGAAGCAAAATAAATCTTACGAAAATTCGATGGCGCATTGCGGTAAGGAATGGAAACTCAATCTTCAGGTCCGGGTTGCAACAATGAGTTTTCTAACTTATGTACAGTCACCATCAGATATGTCGTAGCATACAATACAAGGTGTACAAATATTTCTGAGCAGTGCTCATTTTCAATAAATTCTTTGTAGTAAATGTTAGCAATTACCTATACAGGGTCCAACTTAATTTGCTGACAGTTTTTTAAGAGGATGATCAGACCATCAAACTGAACAACTTTCTCTATGGGACCAATGTCGAAATCTCATCATCCCCTTAAAAAAGTGTCAGCATATTTAGATAGACCCTGTATAATTATCTAAACATGTATTTTGTCATAAATATCGGAACAACTTATTTTCAATAATTTATTTACTCTGTTATTTAAAATTGAAATGTAAAAGAACGGAGTAAGGTCTTTTTTCCTAAACTGCTCAGATGTTTATGATCAACCTGGCTGCTTAGATAAATTTGATGTTCTAGACGTTCAGATATTTTTGATTGATTATGTGTAAAGAAATTATTGAAAATAAGAACTGCTTAGAAATATTTGACCACCTAGTTTGCTATGATATATCTGATGACGACTGTATCTACGTAATACCAAATGCTCTCAAATGGTAAATTAAATTAAATTAAAAATAATTTATTTCTGATTATTCATCCATTTTGTGTTAGTAACAATTGTCTTATAACTATGTTAGTTTACAAATAAATACATTCATTAATAAAATTCAATAAATTACAATATCAATTACATTAAATTACATTACATTACATTACCTACTACTGTACAAATGGTGATGAGCTGGCATGCAGTAGCATCCACCTCTGCACCATGGCTGAGTCCCACCGCTCAGCCAACACGCTCTGGATGCTATTAGTACTGCCCCGGAAGCGATTCAGCAGCGAGGCGCTCCGCTTTCTGATGATGGCGTAGAAGTCATCTATATGCGCCTGCGCGAACATTGTCGATGCGCTGCAAAACCGCGGCAGCCCCAGCAGCATCCTGAGCGCATTGTTGTACTGGACTCTTAGGGCGCTGTATGCTCATGCGTATGTAAAGGAAAACATCGTGAGGAAACCTGCATACGCTGAAGAAGAAATTCCAAAGCGTATGTGTAGTCTACCAACCCGCATTGGGCACGCGTGGTGGGGTACGGGTGTATGGGCTGTCCACCACGACAGGGAGGGTTCCCTGAGGGTTGGCCTGTGCCTTGTAGTAGGACGTGTATATGCTGATGATGATGATGTTTTTGTTAACAGGAGAGAATTGGTCAGCACATTCGAGATGGGATCATAAAGACGGGTCCAGCAGTAGCAGTCGTTGGTCAAGCTGCTGGTATAGCTGGATAAGTTAGAAGACAATTGTAAAATAAAGTTATCATAAGATACCAACTTATTCTTCATCAAGACATCATCTATACAATTTCATAAATATATTTATTGTAAATAAAGATTAGTTTTTGATATAAATTTGTCATCCTATCAGAGTTTTACAGATTATGATTTGGAGTCAGGGACACCTAAACACCGTATCGTAACCTTGTTTTAGGGTTCCGTAGTCAAACAAGGAACCTGAAATATGAAGTATGAAGACAGTCGCACCCCCAACTCCAACTCCTCCTATCTTCTTTGATTAATTCGTTCGGGTTCCAAGACAGATTAGAGTCATCCCCCGGGCTCTCAGGACTTAATTGTCTAGTGTTGTGAATGGTCGCCGCTGTTGATCCTGGTTAACAGGAGTCACAGCGGTGGGAATGTATGGTGAGCATATGCCCGAAAATAAAAATAAAGTCGCACGCCCAAATGAACAAAGGTGTAATTTTGAAAAGTCTATAAAGTTTTTGAGATTTACGCGGCTATTATTTAATCAATAATTAAACATTTTAAGGGTATATTTACTGTTGGCGCGCTCCATACAAACGAAGTCTGGTTAAATTTTCAATACTAACCAATTTAAGTCAGTGAAATTTTTCAGAAACAATCTAGAAAGTAGTCTCTATGCTTGTATCTTATCAGATTTTCGTTAAAATGTATAGTTTTAAAGTTACAGTGCCTCAAAGATTTCCATACAAATCTTAAATTAATCCTAGCACTGAAACTGTATATTTTAACGAAAATTTGACAAGATACAAGCATAGAGATTTGTTTCTAGATTGTTTCTGCAAAATTTCATTGACTTTAATTGGTTAGTATTGAAAATATCACCAGACTTCGTTTATATACAGCGCGCATTTACGCATTCGGAATAAACTTCTCTTAACGGGTTCTTACCACGTTTTGGTATATCTGAGTTACCGATATTTCGGAAGTGCTACAGCGGCCATGATCACGGGATGACTTTAAACGTCTGATTAGTTTGTGCTTTAAACAATTATGATGTTTTGAGAATATCATATATTGCGACGGAGCGATTTAAACGTCTAGATTGAAAAGTAATTCAGTCAATAATCCGCGAAGCGTTAAAACTCAGAGGAAGGATATCCATAGAGTCCGCATAAATTTACGATTGTAGTTAGTCTCTTTTGTCTTATGACGTACCTTTAATAGTAGAAGGAGATGGAACTATAGATATTTGTTTATGCGGCTGTCCACTTTTTTTTGAGCTAGTGTGTGTGAAAAGTGACCGTAAACATAAGGCCATATGTCACTTGGTGCCTTTTGTCCTTACTACGTCGTACAGGTTTCGCCGAAGCTTTATGCGTGACAGGAGGACTTTTTCCTTCACAATTACAAGCGTAACTTAACTTAATTTCAGTAAGAAAGATACGTCCTTATACAACGTGTTAATGAATTAACGCAAAACTAGAAAGTAGTTTGTTTAGAATCGAGAGCAGAATCTAATTATCATGTTTTCAACATAGGTCATATTTTTCAAAATATTAAATAATTTATTTGTAAAATTTAAAATACACTGAACTCGATCTCAACCCACCGCTCGGGCACTCTCACCCTACTTGCCACTAAAACAAGATTCTTAAAATGTATCTCAGGCACGCTAGCGCTTTCATTCATTGCTGAAATAATAACAAATCATTTTTGCCTGAAAACTTAAAATGCGAATAACTTTAAATTTTAAGTATCAAAACAATGAAATTATTGTTTCAATCTAATTATTTGGTTATAAATCAGTGGGGGTGTGAGGTTTTGCGCTTATTCATTAACACGTTGTATATTTTTCCCTTAAACATTAAATACCTACATAAATAGGATTATATACTACTTCTCTTCTATTATTCTTCTTCTTCTTATATTCTTCTCTACTTCTTCTTTTCTTCTTCTTATATCCCGCTCACCGCCCGACTTTTTCAATCTTTAATTTAATTTGATTAAGCTA
This sequence comes from Agonopterix alstromeriana, assembly GCA_963924505.1. Classification (NCBI taxonomy): domain Eukaryota; kingdom Metazoa; phylum Arthropoda; class Insecta; order Lepidoptera; family Depressariidae; genus Agonopterix; species Agonopterix alstromeriana. Next base: position 9,088,514 of record OZ004682.1, read on the forward strand.
ACATGGCATACATGGAGAATCAATAAATTATATTCTACTGGTTGACATTTTATTTGATGTTTTGGTTTATTAAGCAACCCTCAAAACAGAATTCGGTATGTCAAGTTTTTTTACTTCATTTTATATTTTTTACGGATAGAAGACATAATTTTAAGAAACAGAATTTTAGTTATACGTCCTTAATATTTTTCGTTTTTTTGTTTCTTGTATTTAACTTACCTTTATTTGTTTTATGTTAATAAATACTCCATTTTAAAAAACCAATTTAATTTTTATTGTGATTCAATGAGAAAAATTAAATTTTTGAATAACTTTGATATGTAATCTCTAAATGCAAAAATGGTGGAGAAAAAATTATTCGAACACCATGGAAAAAACTACTTACTGCTTTATTAAAAAAAAATCCTGCCTTCTCTTTCTAACTCTATGCTGGAAACAGAAACGGTAACATAAAAAAAACTTGACATACCGAATTAATGCCTTTTGGGGGAGAAGGCTTGCCGCCATTAATTTGTTTGGTCGGAGTTGTATTTGATATTCGTGAAAAATTGGTTTTAGTGGTTTTTGTGACATAATTTCGTGCGGATTGTGAACCAAAAAGTTGCGTAAATTGACCAACATAACAGGAATCTCAAATATATACGAAGAAAGAACAAAAGTTTTGGTGCAAGTTTAGTCGTTCATGGTGATTTTGGCGGCAACGCGCGAGCTTACAAAATCGACCACATTTTCATCGTCATCTTTCATCTATCATCTTATCATCATCAGGAGAGTTTTGCACGGGAATCGTGAAGAAAAGGACGGGCTTTGTTTCTTAATTTTCTAAATTAGTTATTCGTGGCTATTATTTTGTTAATGTGGTGGATTTGTTTAATAATGTGCCATTAATGGAGAACAATATAGTAAAAGTTAGAAATAAAGAAGGCGCTCCCGTTTGATTCGGATTGATCCTTGCGTAAAACTCCCCTCAGCATTGGAATGTGTGTACCGCCCTCGCATTTCAAGAGTTAGGTATTAAGTACAAAGAAAAATATAACTAAAGACCACTGCTGACAGGCAGGCTGTAAGGGCTAGTTCCCATTGGCTTTTCGAAAGGATAAACTATTTAAAAAAAAAGCCTTTTGACATTTTATAGAGCGATAACGGTTCTGGGAGTACCAACCGGGAACATCAAAGAAATGCTATCTTCCACAACAATTATTGATAAGACCTTGTTTATATGTATTCCGAGAACACAAAGGAGCCAAAAAAAATTGACCTTTGCTGCCGAACGATAGTAATTTTTTAGGGTTCCATAGTCAAACAAGGAACCCTTATACTTTCGTCCATTCTGTCTGTCTGTATGTATAGGTAACTACACCTCTAGTTTTTAATTACTAACAAAATTTCCCTGAGGAACATGGGTCACAAAACGAAAAAAAATGTTGAATCTTACATACAAAAGTGCGGATCAGCCGATGTATTTTCTATGGGAGGTCCACAATTTTTGTTTTCGTTTTCGGCCTATGTTCCTTATGGAAAGTTGTTTAGTTTCATTGACTGAATACACCCTTAAAAGGAAAGCTCGTTACGTTCCACCCAATATACAGGGTCCAACTTAATATGCTGACAGTTTTTTAAGAGGATGTTCAGACCATCAAACTGAACAACTTTCTCTATGGGACCAACAATACAATTGACTCGAGTAGGTTTGCATTTTTGTATGGGACAGCTGATTTTTTTTTCCCGATTTTGATGTTGGCGCCATAGAGTAAGTTGTTCAGTTTGACGGTCTGATCATCCCCTTAAAAAAGTGTCAGCATATTAAGAAGGACCCTGTATAGGTAGTATAGTTGAACATACCACTAGTTTAAGAAAGTCCTTCTTAATATGCTGACACTTTTTTAAGGGGAGGTTCAGACCATCAAACTGAACAACTTTCTCTATGGGACCAACATAGAAATCGCGTAAAAAAAGTCAGCTGTCACATACATTTGACTCGAGAAGGTTTGCATTTTTGTATGGGACAGCTGATTTTTTTTTCGCGATTTTGATGTTAGCGCCATAGAAAAAGTTGTTCAGTTTGGCGGTCTGATCATCCCCTTAAAAAAGTGTCAGCATATTATTATCCGTTTTTCGACCCATGCTCCTTAGGGAAAGTTGTTTAGTTTCATTGTCTGAATACGCCCTTAAAAGGAATGCCCCTTATTACGTTCCACCCAGTATACCATTACCTATTCTGTGATTCAATATAAATAATTTTAGTATTGTACCTCATGGTAGACCTACAGACGGTCAAACTGAACAACTTTCTCTACGGGAGCAAAGCCGAAATCTCGAAAAAAAAAACAGCTGTCCCATACCTATATTAGGGGTCGAGTAGGATTGCAGATTTGTATAGGAAAGGCTTTGACTATTTATATGTGGACTGGTTACGCGTGTAAGTCTACTAACAAACATTTCTGCCACTTTTTGCGGGGGGCGAGGTAACATGAAATCTGGAACTTTGGATTTTTTTCCCCATAACTTTAGATTCTATAGGTAATTTTGAATGTTAAAAATCATGAAAAATAGTCTCGTGTGAACCCCAAACGTTCTAAGTTCGAAGTAATTATTTCGCAAATATAGCCGGTCTCGTTTAGTGATAAGGTGTAAAATTGAATGTAAATGCACAAGATCACTTGCGCTTATACCGTGGCAGAGGGGAAATGCTGCCGCAAGGCTAGTCCTTATAATAATTAGTCAAAGAGGAAAGGTGATATCCACGTTTCACTAGTACCGAAACTCTGCCCTGTGTGACGGGTTGTGAGCCCGTCGACACTTGTAATGGACAGTGGGTACAATACATACCTCGATATTGATGCATGCAGGTATTCTCACGATGAAAAGCCAGTGGACCAGATTTGTAATAGTACATTAATTCCGAAAAACTCATTGGTATGAGTCGGCTTGGACGAGGATCGAACCATCGCCTCCTGCACGGCAGGCAAGGTTACTTGCCACTGGACCACCACGGCTTTATATGCACTGATAGTATAATATTCATTAATATTCTTTGACTAATTATTTTAAGGACTAGCCTTGCGGTAGCATTTCCCCTCTGCCACGGTATAATCACAATTGATCTTGTGCATTTACATTCAATTTTACACCTTATCACTAAACGAAACAGCCTATAATTGCGAAATAATAACTTCGAACTTAGAACGTTTGGGGTTCACACGAGACTACTTTTCATGATTTTTTACATTCAAAATTAGAATCTAAAGTTATGGGGAATAAAATCCAAAGTTGCGGATTTCATGTTACCTCGGCCCCCGCAATAAGTGGCAGAAATGTTTGTTAGTAGAATTAGCACGTAACCAGTCCACATATAAATAGTCAAAGTTAATATTATAACCTTTTACCTTTCATTCTTATCTATATACTTATTATATTTCTGTGTAAAAGCCGTGACATAGAGTATCTAGAAATAAATTGTTTTTAATGAATCGATAAAATAAATGTTTTCCTATCTGAATGGTATTTAAACGGTTGTTTTGAAAGAAGGAAATACAGTATCACAAGATGTTTCGACTCGTACTCGCTGTTTTGGTTTCGGAGCTCATAATGTGCGTCTTCTCCGCGCCAGGTAAATACTAAAGAAAACCAGTCGACTGCGAATAGGAATCACGCACCGAGGGTTCCTTCATCTTCTTCCTGCCCTTATCCCATTACTTGGGGTCGGCGCAATATGTCGTCTTCATATTTCATATCTTTTAGCCGTAATTTCAGCTCACACACCTTTTTTACACATGCCATATTTCACAAAATCCATCCATCTTTTCTTTGGTCGTCCTCTCTTCATGCAGCCATCCACTTTCATATTTAACACTCGTCTTGTAATATGAGACTCATCTCTTCTCATCACATGTCCATACCACGATTATCGATTACCGCACAGCTTTTCATTCACAGGAGCTACTTTCAAACTTCCTCTAATATACTCATTCCTAATCTAGTCCATTCTAGTAACACCACACATCCACACACACGCACCGAGGGTTCCACACCACCATAATTCAACCACAACTAGAATGTTTTTCTTCGCGGTCCTTAGCGGAGGTCCAATACACAGTTGGCCAGTTTTTCATTTGTTTTACATTAAACAATGCTCTATAATCACACCAAGTTCGCGAGATCAAGATTTACTATGAAGTAAATTTTTTTTAAGATTAATATTTAATGAGTTAATTAGATAATTGTAAAATTTGGTGCGAATTCTTATGATTTTCCAATTGGATTTTCTTGGATCAGAAGGCACCATAGTGAAATAATAAAACACAAGCCAGTCAAAAATAGGTATACCTACTAAAATGACGCAGTTTAGTAGAGGTGAGGCGGCTCTGAAAGGGTCAAAGTTGTTCGGTCAGGGAAACCTCTTCACGCCTGCCACACACACACACAGAATTCCGAATCAGGATTACGATTTCGTATGGATTTCCCCCCTCCAGAATTCCGTTCGGAATTACTGAGGTATATAATCCTATAGAAAATGACAATCCTGATTAGAAATTCGGGATCGGGATTCCGTATGTTTCTGGCAATTCTAATATTCGCCGCGCAGTAACCGCTCACACCGGCGGCGTGGTAGTGGCCAGGCTGTTAGCCTTTTGCAATATTTTTTCCAGATTTGGCGAGATTCGAGTGTAGTGGCTACATATTCAAAGAATATACGGGGGGCTATCTCAAATATCAAGAGATGCCTTTGACATTTGATGATGCAAAGCAGAGATGCACTGTGGAAGGTAAGTTAAGTATTTTAAGCGTAGCTACGAAGTAATTTAAGCTTTCAATATGATTTTCAAGAAAGAAATCTAGCATAAAGTGCTCCTAAAAACATACCTCAAAATAATTTTCAATATGTCATTGACATGAGAAAATGCCGTGTCTAGAGTTTTTGATGTTTATACAATGAACATTTCTATTGACGCATAGCTACGAAAAAGTTCTTAGATTCTTTATTGTACACAATAAATTACCTAATTAATTGTAGATAGCGATTTCGTTCAAACGAGAGTTAAAGAGATTAAAATTAAGTAACTTTAAAGAAACCTTACTTAGGTACTTTAACTTCTCATTTGAGACCAGAACCATAAATTTTATAAAGTTTTAGTAAAGTATTTTTATAAATTTTTGCCTTTTGTACATAAATTACTATTTTTTGTTTTACTATTCTTTTAAGACGTATAAACAAGAAAAAATATTTTTAAAGTGTCGTCTTGGGTTTACTTCCGATAATGAGATACCGTCACAAGTATATTGCTCAGTGCTAGAAATATAAGATGTTTATAACTTAAATACATAGCAATATTTTGCAGGTGGAATTTTGGCATCGCCGATAAATGACGGATTTAAGGACGCAATGACAGGCATAATGAAAGCCAGCAACGTGAAGAATGCTGCATTCACAGGCTTTTCTGCAAAATCTAACTATAGGGGAATATTCTCTTCTGTTGAAGGTAAGCACTTTAGTAAGCTGATTATGATCTACTTTCTAGTAAGTCTTCCTAGTGCAGGAGGCGAAGATTAGACCCCAGCTCTCAGAACACTAATAAGACTTAGTCAATAAATTCGATTTTTAACAGCCTAATTATATCTTTTTATCTTAGCTTATTATGGGGTTGGCAAGCCAGCAATACTTCAACCCAATGGGATCTTGTGTATTCCTTAGCCCCGAGACATTTAAATGGATGGAAACGGTATGGGAGGCAATACCGTTCAGAGGAAGACCTGTAATCTCCTGGTTTTGGGTAACCATCTGACACCATCCAACTCTGCCATAAATGATCCCTGGAATTGGCTTTCTAATAGTCATGCTTTTTTTTCTTATTGCTGTCTCCCGTTTGCTATGGAGGGAAGTCGGATATTTCTTTTTCCTACTCCTTCTATCTTCTTTGATTAATTCATTGCGGGTTCCAATACAGATTAGAGTCATCCCTCGGGCTCGCTGGACTTTATTGTCTAGTGTTATGAATGGTTGCCGCGGTTGATCCTGGTTTACAAGAGTTACAGCGGTGGAAATGTGTGGTGGGCCTAACCATCTCCAAGGAGGTACATTCGTTAAGCCGCCAGGCCATTCGTAGTCGCACATTCGTATAATGTTCTATTGTTTCCTTCTCCACTTCACACGCTCGGCAGCTGGGTTTTAGAGTGAGTTTCATCTCGTGTACCACCGTGCCTATGTCGTAGTGCCCGGTAAGGGCTACGACGCTAGCGCGATCCTTGCTCCTGCTTCTGTTCAGTATGAACTTTGGGATTCGTGTTGTCGCATTGCTGATAAACTTCTTGAAGTGCTGCAGACCTGAGAGGCCGGAACATTTTAGCCTGTGTCTTTTATCAGTCCATTCCTTAATTAACATTCTAATGTAATTCCCACGTTTGGTTCTGGTCCAACCATCATTATTTCTTCTGATCCGGGTTTCGCTAGCTTATCACTATTCTCATTATTCCAAATACCTGTATGCCCCGGAACCTAAACTAATCTTTCTCTTTTGTGATGACCAAATTTGTTAGGGACTCCGCTGTTAAAAATTAGTTTAGAAATTACATAACAAGTTTCCAAGTCTTTGAGAGCTGCTTGGCTATCACTGAGGATTATATGTATATAGTTTTGTTGTTTTACATTCCTATAAAAGTCCTTCTTAATATTAAGGTGACGGTGTTTTAAGGGAATGATCAGAACATCAAACTGAACAATTTTATCTAAGGGAATAACATCAAAATCGCGAAAAAAAAATTTGCTGTTCCGTACGAAACTGCAAACCTACCCGAGCCAAATGTATCGGAGACCCGATTTTATTTTAGCGAATTCCGTAGAGAAATTTGATCAGGTTTATGATCTGATCATCCCCTTAAAGCCATCAGCATACATATTTAGAAGGACCCTGTATACAGGGTTCAACTTAAAACACTGAGAGTTTTTAAGAGGATGATCAAACTATCAAACTGAACAACTTTCTCTATGGGACCAACACCCAAATTGAGAATTTTTTTTGTCAGTTTTGAAAATAAAATTGGTTTTGAGGCAGCTTTTGCAGTTGCATTGCAACTGATTGCATGCTGCGGCATCTCCTTTATTATTTTCAAGGACGACATAATGCATTTTTAGCCTTCCATAATCCTCATTTTTGATATTCCTCAGTGAAGTCTGGCATAGGTCTGCGTCACGAATATCTATAAATGGCTAGCTTATTCATCTGAATCTAATTGGCTTGGCGACAAGCAAGAAAGGCTCGTTTTGCTAACAAGAAATACTCCAAAATTCTCCTTATTTACAGGTATTCGTCTATCAAATCTTCCCCATGACTGGGCCCCATGTGAACCAGACAACTACAAAAATAAAGAAAACTGTATAATCATGTTGCCAGATGGCACTATGGCAGATGTGAAATGCGACGCTCCATTTCCTTACTTTTGCTTTATGAAAGAAGGGAGAGCCAAAACATTGAACGTCTGTGGTGCAAATGACAGAGGTAAAATAAGGATACATTTTTTAGTCTAAGCCAAGGCCAAAATCGAAAAAAGCCGCAAATCGATTTACAGGATAGTCGTTTGGTACAAAGGTACTTTTGGGTTAAAACAATAATTTTGACCGGCAGTTCTTAAAAATATTTCCCTTCGGTGGGGAGACATATGACGTCATCAATTTTTTTTATGGGATAAGAAACAATTTTTTCTGAAAAAAATGATAAAGTTCAAAAAAATTGTAAACATACATATTTTTGAAATTGCTTTATTGACGTTAGATGCATAATATCCTCATAGGATATTACGAGACATTTGGCATATGCTTTACTAAAATTTACTCAGCGAACATTAAAGACCTTGTCAAACTAATGAAGGCGGCTTCTGAAAAATTTGGTTTTTATATCATAATAACGACACGGAATAGCTCTCTGTTGATAGTGAATCTACCTGCCGATCCGAGGGTCGCGGGTTCAAATCCCGCAAGGGGCAAATATTTGTATAATGAATATTTGTACCCAAGTTTTGGTCCATGGAAGTTTGTTATAATGTCCATTATAATGTATTTCTACAACGTGTTAATGAATAAGCGCAAAACCTCATACACCCCAACTGATTTATAACAAAATAATTAGATTGTATCAATTATTTAATTATTTTATAGTTAAAATTTAAAGTTATTAGCATTTTAAGTTTTGAGGAAAAAATGATTTGTTATCATTTCAGCAATGAATGAAAGCGCTAACATGCTCATGGATACATTTTAAGATTCTTGTTTTGGTAGTAAGTAGGATGAGTGTGCCCGTGCGGTGGGTTGAGATCGAGTTAAGTAAATTTTAAATATTACAAACAAATTATTTAATATTTTGAAAAAAATTATTTATGTTAAAAACATGATAATTCGATTCTGCTCTCGATTCTAAACAAACTACTTTCTAGTTTTGCGTTAATTCATTAACACGTTGTATATCGTTATCTTGTCATCATGATGACTTAAACAACAAGACCAAGTACTAGAACCTAGCCCTGATTTTCATTATGCGTAATTCAAGTTTGGGCTACTATAAATGAGACAAGATAATCTGTGTGACAATGTTGATCATATTTATTTATTTATTAACTTAATTTACAGAATACGCACTAGACAATACAACAGGAAGCTGTTACAAATTCCACCGCAACGCGCTCAATTACAATGATGCTGCCAAAGCTTGTGAAGAAGAAGGAGCACATCTGCTCATTATTAACGGAGAAATTGAAGAACAGGCTATAAAGAATTTGTTCTCCATGTATCCTTCATCAGAAGTCGGAAACACTGCCACGATCGGCATCCGATTATTTAAGAATTCAGGACAGTGGATGACACTTCAAGGCGAAACAATAGAAGAGGCTGGTTATGCTAAATGGGCCCCAGGAGAGCCCAACGATGCTGTGAACACCTGCGCTACCATATACCGCAATGGAATGTTAGACGATATCTCTTGTGGGAGAACAGCATTTATCTGCGAGAAAGATCCCGAAATACATTTCTGTGATTAAGTGGAGACCAAATTTTTAGACTGACGATAGCTTTGTATATGAGAATGCGTATTAAATTGAGAATAGGAATAAAATTGAGTACAAGTCATTATTGTTATTTTTATTCACAAATTAATGGACTTTTGCTTGTGACTGCATTTCCGCCAATTTCAAGTAGTTTCTATCTATCCAAATCTCTCAAGGATTGTTTTTGATCAAAAACACAGTTGAGAAGATATTGCGGAGCCTCGTGGAAAGCTGGAACGCAAACACCACTCAAATAACAACTGCTTGCCGCAAAACTTGCAACGTGATTCATATTGTATTATAATTATAACAATATTATATTGTTTTATGGTTTTTTAGTTCATGAATCATGATCCTATGTTATTAGTCCTTTTTAAAGAATCCATGTAATTTAAACTTTCATGACTGTAATGAAATGAAATTTTTAGTTATTACTAATTCCCGATACATAGGTTTTACTATAATGTAGATACGGAAAATAACAACAAAATGAACCAGTTTCAAAATTATAGGTATCTTATGTAAAAAATGATTAGTATTGTTAATAAACTAATACATTAAGGAACCCACAAAACCACAAAACCAATTAACTATTAAAAACAGATAGTCTTAAACTAAATTTTCATTAAGTTTGGTAAAATAACGATGTTCTGATCAATATGCTATTAATACTAGTATAAAGGAGAGTTAGGTACCCATGTTCAATCATTTTCGGTTTATATATCAATCTTCCTTCACGTTTCTATGAAAACAATTATATTACAGAAAGAGTGAAAAATAATTGAAAATGTCATTGTTAAATTATTTTATCATACTGGCTTTAGTAGCAGTGCTAGGTAAGATATTTTTAACAATATTAAACTAACCAATAAGTGTTTTATATATAAAATAGCTAAATCCTACTAATATTATAAACGCGAAAGTTTGTAAGTATGGATGGATGTTTGTTACTCTTTCACGTAAAAACTACTGAATGGATTTTAATGAATTTTGGCACACAGATAGAATATGATCTAGATTATCTAGATTATTATTTGCTTTTTTCTAAATTTCTCTTAATCAAAGTATACAACATTTTTTGAGAAGGTTTTCATAAATTTCAGTTTTTCTCCTTAAGAGACAATTTTGAAAACCTGTTTTCTAGTTCCAGTTTTCTCCCTAAGGCATAATACCTCCCTAATACCCTTTAGGGTAAAGTGAAAAAAGTTAATAAGTATTGAAAATAAATAGGTGGATCATTGGAGCAAACAAAAATAAAACCAAATATAATGGAAATACTTTTGAATAATGTGCTTATTGTGGTGGTCCGTTGTTCCGTTGTTCCGAAAAATGATCAAAGTAAACCAAGCTGACTTGTACACGATTTCAGAAATCATTCTAATGATGAAATCATTCACATTTACAACTAGCTATGCTTTCACACACATCTTCCTTCTATGACAAGTCCTTTTCAGTTCAGTCTGTACGCTTATGGAGTGAACTACCTCTGTCTATTAGAAAAGCTCCTTCCCTACCTGCATTTAAAAGACTGCTCAAAGAACACTATCTCTCTCTCTGACTACAATGTGTCCTTTTTGACTATTATATTTTTATTGTTGTATTTAACAGCATAATTATACATGTATGTATATGTATGAATATATATTTGTGTGTATGTGTGTATATATTATATTTACTCTATATATATATACATAGGTACCTAAGAGTGCGCCGCCGTAGCATTTGTCTCTGTAAATAGTTCTTCCATCCAATGGTTGTCTGGAAGAAATAGCTTTTAGTGATAAGACCGCCTTTTGAACCCTTTTCATTATTGTTTTACATTGTATTCGTCTATTCTTGGTGTGCAAATAAAGAATATTTATCTTATCTTTCAATTAAATATTCCAACTGGACGACTATGTTCACATAAATTACTTATTTTACAGATGCCGCTAGATTCAAATGTGACTACAACTTTTATAAAGATGCAGGGGGTTATCTCAAATTTCAAGAAATGCCTTTGACATTTGATGATGCGAAACAGAGATGTTCCTTGGAAGGTAAGATTAAAGGGCAAAGCAAAAAACTTGAAGTCTTGTAACATCGTCGGCTAAAATATTCTCCTCCTACTAACCTCGTAACTCAATTAGATAAAATTTTCCAGGAGGCACAAAAATATCACCACGAAAAATTTTAAACTGTCCGACACGCCATATCGTCCAGTACTGACCGGGGGGAAATACGTAGTTAGTTATTCTTTTTTAAAAGATTTCAAGGTTTTCCATGGATGCGTTCAGAAATAAGTAATAAAAATATCATTTGGAATAAAAATGGAGTTACGAGGTTTGACATTAAGCCGACGTTGTGCACTTTTCTAAATAATTAATTATTATTCGCAAACGGTGCCTCAAAATTTAAAACATTTGCACAACTGTTTTTAACAAACTGATATTTACAGGTGGTATTTTGGCATCGCCGATAAATGATGGTATTAAGGCAGCTATGATGAGCATCATGAAAACCAGCACCGTAAAATGCGCTGCCTTCACAGGTTTTTCTGCGAAATCCAGGGGAATATTTTCTTCTGTTGAGGGTAAGCACTTTAATGTTCTTACATGTAAGAGATAAGAGGAATTTTAGTTACCATCAGCTGCAAAGGTTGATTCAGTATTCATAGGGTGTAGCGCATCTCTGTGATGGGGATGGACCAGGTCTGCCTGCATAATTCCAGTCGGTTTATAAGTTGCAGCCGTTCATAGGCCTGGTATGGTTGCTAAAAATGAATATGCATGAATTTACAGGTATTATTGTAATATGCACTGTAGCTATGCGAACAGTACAAAACGAAACTGAGATGGTCTACCAGTCGGTTTAGGAGATACAGCTGTTCAAAGATCGGTACTTTGAATGGCTGTATCTTCTAAACCGACTGACAGTACATGACAGTTTTTCTAATGTTCACGGAGCTACAGTGCATATTACAATAATATTCTATGATCAGCCTTGCAGCTGATCGTTCATTTGATGAAAACCTTTGACCGGCTGTAACTCATAAACTGACTGGAGTTATGCAGGCAGACCTGGTCCATCCCTATCACAGAGATGCTCTACACCCTATAAATACTTAATCAGCCTTGCAGCCGATGGTTACCAAAATTCCTCTAATCTCATATACTATTACCCTATTTTCTTTTTCATGCAGAGTCGCTAGGAACTTTACCTCCCTTTCAGAGAGAAGTGGTCGAATCCCAGCCTTCTGACTTAAACGACTTCATGCACGGTTTATAGTACCCCTGGCTCTTCAATTTGTCACGCTACTGGTGGCCTAGAACGCCAATACCTTCTTAAATAATAGAACTCTATCGGACAATGACACTGCACCATTATGCGATTGAACTTTTAAAATCAGGCCTCGCAATGATAGAGAATCACCGTCAATCAAAGGTTACACACTTTTTAATTGACATGACGTCAATTAAAAAGGTTGTCTGGAAGAAATCACTTTTTAGCAAGTAAGAGATTCTTTATATTTATTCAAATGTATGTTATGTTTTTGGTGTGCAATAAAGTATAACTGAATTGAATTGAAGTGTGTAACGGTTGATTGATTTTTGAATTTGAATTCTTGTTTACTTAATAATAATATTTTTTCGTGTTATTCCTCTACAGGGTGAAATTGATATCGTTAGCACCTTTTGAAACTAAAAGTCTACCCATCAAATTGAACAACTTTTACTATGGGAGCAAACCGATCAGAGCAAAAATGAAATCTGATGTTGCATATATTTGAGACGAGTAGGCGCTGCAGTTTAGTATGGAATAAGCTGATTTTATTTTTACTCCAATCGGTTTGCTCCCATAGTCAAAGTTGTTCAGTATGATGGGTAGACTCTTAGTTTAAAAGGATGCTAACGATATCAATTTCACCCTGTATAATGTGTCTAGGGCCCATATCAAGCATATCCATGCATGTCTGATACACCATGACATTAACTTCGACGTACGAACAACGTATTAATAGTAGACTCGGGGTGCACCCTGGGCACAGATAACTAGTTCTAGCCTTAAACCGCCTGCAGGTAGGAGTTAGGCAGGATCAGGGACAATCTCAGAAAATTGGAAATTATCCCCTAGAACAGCAACACTTTATGTCAATGCGGACTACAACAAACCACACCGCACTTAACAGTCTGCACAGGCGGATCACAATGTGGAGAGGAGGACCTAATGAGTGCAACAGCCAGTGCGACAGAGGTGGCAAGATACTGGAAGTGGAAGATCTGAAGAAGACACATGACAATTCTATACGATAAGAAGAAGACTAGTTCTTGATACTTCGTAATAGAAACATCACTTCCATAGAAACGATAAAGTCACTCTACCTTTTTTCCAGGAATCCAACTATCAGAGATCCCCCACGCCTGGGCTCCTGATGAACCAGACAACTACAAAAATAAAGAAAACTGTATCGCCATGTTACCAGATGGCACTATGGCAGATGTTAAATGCGACGAACCATTCCCTCACTTCTGCTTCTTGAAAGAAGTGAGAGCTAAGAAATTGCATCCTTGTGGTCGCAAAAACAAAGGTAAGATTGTTATGTATAGCTGGTACAAACATCAATTCTATCAAAGGATATTCTATACTTTGAAAGAAGTGGTGAAGGATAGAATATCCTTTGATAGAATTTGTCGCCCTCGTGCTTCAAAGTGTCCATAAAATTCTCATCTTTCACAATAATTGCAGGGTTGAATTTCAATGTATGCTTTCTTAATAAGTACTTCTTCTTCTTATCGTGTGGGCAAAGCCCTGGTGTCAGAGTTTTTTCAGTCCGCCTTACGCTCTCTGACGTGGTTTTTATGTAACGATTACTAACCGTTAGTAGCCGGGACCATAAAGTGACATATCACTATGTGTCCCCAGTTGGAATCGAACCCATGACCTCAACGTCAAGAGCCCAATGCTCTTAACCATTAAACCTCAAAGGCAGTTTATAAGTATTTAGAAGCCAATAACCTTAAAAATATATTTATAAATGTTATATAACAAGGACATTTTTTATTTTTTTTCGTCAAAATTTGTCATTGCCTGTGTTTTCTACTTTATAAAAAAGATCTCCTCGCAAAAATGGCCTAGAGGAGGTAGCACATAGTTTAATACGCAAACCGAAAGCGTATTGAAGGAGGCAAGAGTGTGGTCAACTTGCTGTGATAGTATTTTCTAGAAATGTCTTGTTTAATAGGCTTGGCGTAACCTAAGATTTAACGCTTTGAAGATTTCGTGATGAGTCAGTCAGTAAAGAAGAGAGTTTAGCTTTTATATACAACTGAAAAATCCTTTCTTCCAGACTATACATTGGACACTACTACAGGAAGTTGTTACAAATTTCACCGAACCAGTCTCGTTTATGATGAAGCTGCCAAGGCTTGCGTAGGAGAAGGAGGACATCTGCTTATTATTAATGGGGAAACTGAAGCACAAGCAGTAAGGAACTTGTACTCCAAGAATCCTACATCAGCAGTTGGAGATTCTGCCTTGGTCGGCTTCAGATACTACAAGGATTCAGAAGAATGGATGACACTTCAAGGGGAAACAATAGAAGAGGCTGGTTACGCAAAATGGGCTCCAGGAGAGCCCAACAATGCTGGTAACAACCAGCCCTGTGGTGGTGTATACCGTTCTGGCATGTTGGACGACATCTGGTGTGATAGGAAATACGTATTTATATGTGAGAAAGATCCTGAAATCCTTTTGTGTAAATAAAATGCATTAACACGTAATTATATGACAGTTTTTCTTACTTCCACTTAAAAGATTAAAAACTACAATTTCATTATCTACACTAATATTATAAAGAGGAAAGATTTGTACCTATTTTTGTATGTTTGTAATGAATAGGCTCAAAAAGTACTGGGCCGATTTAAAAAATTCTTTCACCAATAGAATGCTACATTCTTCCAATTTGACATAGGCTACATTTCATTTTGAAAAAAATTAGGGATCCTTGGTAAAATTTGAACAATGTAACCGAAGGTGTAGAAAAATGAGTCTTAAAATTTATTTGTCTACCCCGTGCGAAGCCGGGACGGGCTGCTAGTTCATTATATAATATATTATACATTATATTTTATTATTGACGGCCCGATAGCACAGTCTGTAGTGAACCTGCCTGCTGTGCCGAGGGACGCGGGTTCGAATCCCGTAAGGGACAAATATTTGTATGATGAATATGAATATTTGTACCCGAGTCATGGATGTTTGTATCTATATGTGTATTCTATATCGTTGTCTAGTCATCATAACACAAGTCCAGGCTAGATTCTGGTACTTTAAATGTGACTAGATAATTTGTGTGACGATGTCCAAGATATTTATTTATTTATTTATTTATTATGCAAGTTAATAGTAATTTCATTAGCAATTTATAACTTGTTAAAGAATTAATTAATACCGTTGGTTTCCCAATAATAATGTTTTTAAAATAATTTGATTCATTGATATATAAATCTGCTATTATATTTCGTACTTAGTCCGAGACATAACAATGTAGTAATCGCTATCTTGCGTGTATCCGCGTCCTTTAAATCTATGGAAAAAAAACAAAAAACATGTCTCCGAACGTCATCTACCTGTCAATGTCATTCGTTTATCGCGCGTAAACGCGATCCTTGTTGAAAATGAAAATTTTCAAGTTTTATAGTTAAATTATAAGTTCTTTTGTGTATAAAATGGAAAGAATTAAGTGTGAAGACAATAAGGAAAGATGGAAGTGAAGGATACATAAGTTGGAGGAGAGATTGACTTAGTAAATTATGGTAAATTACGACAAGGTACGTACACAATTTATTCTTTTTGTTTTTGTTATTGAAAAAGTTTACCTACATGCTACGGGGGATTGGATCCCCTCCCCGGCCCGACACAATGTGTCCACGCATTTACGAGTTTCGAAGATGCGCTTTCCCGTGAGGAAAGAAGTATACGAAAGCCGGTTCCCGTGCCCTTGCCGGCACACGTATGAACGTGTTACGTTCATACTCTTCCCCGTTGGGGAAAGACAGCCGACGCCGATGGCAGACCCTGGGCCCGTTGCACTATGCATGCTTGAGTTTCGACCATGCACTTGTTTTCCCGTGGGGAAAGGCCATACCAGTACTGTGCCCATTGCCCAAACACTTTTGAGTTTCAAACAGAGACATGTTCCCATTGGGAAGGTAGTTATTACAACTCTTTTGCCTATTAGCCACGCATGCACTTTTAACGTTGGGAAAGATCAAGCCATTACTTGTTCCGATTGCCCAAACACGTTTGAGTTTCAAACAAAGAGACATGTTCCCGTTGGGAAGGTAGTCATTACAGCTCTTTTGCTTACTAGCCACGCATGCACTTTTACCGTTGGGAAAGATCAGGCCAGTACTTGTCCCATTGCCCAAGCTGGTTTGAGTTTCAAACAAAGAGACACGGTCCCGTTGGGAAGATAGTCATTAAAGCTCTTTTGCATATTAGCCACGCATGCACTTCTACCGTTGGGAAAGATCATGTCAGCTCCTGTGCCCTTAGCCCTTGAAAGGTTCTAGGTTTGATGATGATGATGATGACTTTTCCGTAGGGGATAGAATAGAATCATTTATGGCACAGAATCTTTAATTGAAAAGACAGCCGACACCGGCTCCGGTGCCCAGTGACCAATTGTGTTCGGAATGACATAATATTTGCTGAATTATTATGAGGATGAATGTTTATTCTTTCTTACCATACAAATTCCCGTTGGGAAAGAGGTTACTGGCCTCAGCTTGTAATTGTATTAATATATTGCTCGTAATTGTGTGACACTTATACATTTTTCCGTTGGAAAGTATTTTTGTTTTTGTCCGTTTATTTGCCTGATTATAAGATAGTCATTGATGCCTCATTTATCTAAACCTGGTTGTTTCCCGTTGGGAAGACATAACTCTGAACAGTGGGTGTTGCCTTTAGCTATGTTCCGGGTATTAACATGTTTGGGGCTAGTTGGTAAAATGCTTTTACTCTGTAAGTAGGTAATACCTCTATGTTGATCCTGAGATAGACATTGAGCGAAATCCTGAGATATCAAATCATAATTACAATATTCAGTATTTAAATAATAACTGCACATTAGTCACACTCAGTCGATTAAATTAGCCTCAGGCACTGCTACTCACCTAACTAGGTTAGGTTAGAAGACAGCTCGGTAAGGTGACAGAGACAATCTACTCTCAGATTGAGAATGTTACAGTCAATAGTATGAACACAAAGAGATAAAAATTGCATTATCTAAATATAAAACTGCACCCTAAATAATTTTGGAATTGCCTGGCATTTTGAAACAATCTGGTACTAGGCTAAGATACATTATTACAAGATTGTTAGCGGCACTGAAGGTAGTGTCAGCCACACAGCCTACAACACAATAATCCTTCTCTCAAGAGAAGATTTCAATAAATTGGCACCAATTAAAGTTGCTGACAGATTCTCCAAGCTTAGCATGCTGCATCTCCAGGTAAATTGGGTTTTGATAACAGCTTATTGCACCTTTTGTTAACAAAAATATTTATCTAGTTCATAAAAGGAAAATTAGTAAACAGAATTCCTTTGCACAAAGCTGGATGACATGTGAATTTTCTAACAATAAAGAAAGGGTCAAACAGTATGAAACCCAAAGTAAATCCAGCCTCAAACTTTTCGTCATACAGTACAGAAAGAAAGTGCAGAGGTCATAAGCCATTATTATTTGGGGGTAAGGGCTTGGTTAATGACCAATAGCTACCGCAACCTGAACAGATCTATTATAGCTGGTCACAAGCCATTCTGGTAACACCAACCTCTGCATCAACCCAAACTGTTACCCTATCCACCAGATAGGGACGGGTGCAGTACCCTTTGTGATAAAGCTTATCGCTAGACTCAAATATTTACTTAGTTGTACAATTTTGGTAATATCACTATTGATCTAATAAATAAAATACCCTTTGAGGAAGAGTTTGCCGCTGGACTTAAAAGTATTATAGCATAAGCATATGCTCACGACTGTACTCCCCGATGGGGTGGTCAGAGATGTTCTGAAACCTCAGGACATCCACGTAAACATTTTTAAAATTGTAGTAATACAACAAATGATACCCTTTTAGGTAAAATTTGCTGCTAGACTCATCATATTTTCTCATTTGTTATTATAAAATTACTAATGATCAAGTTGTATTTAGGTTGAAAAGGGGCTCCATCCTTTGAGTAGTCCATAACCTTCATGTTAATAACATGTTATAAAAAGTCTGAAATGAAAATAATAAATGCTGATAAATAATTAAAACTGAAGATTAATTCTTTTCTAAATATTTAGTAACAATAAAATAATATGGCTCATAAAAAGTATTTGAATATTTCAATTACTTAAATAATGGTTCATTATTTAAATGGGATGGCCTACCCAATAAACTAGCCTGGCTGGCTAGGCCGGCTCTGACTGTATTTACAAGACGGTTAAAATCCATAAATGGAGCATGTCCTGTCCTTTTCTTAGGACAATACCTGATACCATGATAATGTATCTATACCTCAATGGTACTTACTTACCAAGTTTGCTTAAAGCTTAAATAATGGTATAAGGCAATGGTATATGGGTAATGGTATGGTGGATTATTGGGAATCTCTAGGTTCCATTAGCATAAACATAGCTAGGTTCTATTAAAAGTAATATATTTTTATCATCCACTGCTCAATCTACTTAACCAATATCTGACCATAGTCATGATCAATTAAAGATTTTATAATGTGGTTATACAATTTGGTATCAGTTGTGTGACAGCATAGGGCTTTGTTTACGCAATGAATCTGGATATTAATATGTACCTATGTCACCTACATGTGCAAAAATATACTGAGTTAAATGGGTTAAAAGTTCAAGGGTTTCGGTTTAATCAAAAATACATAGTAGGCACATTATAACAACTTTTATTTAGTATAAATTCAGGACTCCGAAGCCTGCTACATTATAGGTCCAACATACGCCTGCTACATAGTTCTAATCTATTAGAACTAGAGAAAGAATTTCACGAAAACGAACTAAGCCATTCGTAGCATTGTTTGCTTTAAAGAATCAGAATCAATGTGAAACTTTAATAAGGTAAAATCACACATAACACAACGGAGATATCTTTTAAAGAGTGTATTGTGTAGACAGTCAGTAACCTATTTTAAATAGTAGCCAAATCCAAATATATCTGACAGTGTGTGGATCAATTCAGTCTACATTACACTTAATTTCATTACAAGACCTTATCCCTGAAGAGATAAAGGAGAGAATCACATAGATACCTAATTATAGGTTGACTTACTGAATGAGTTTTTTCTCAGAAAGTTTTAGATATGATTAATTCTAAGTTCGATTTGTGTGAAAAGTATGTTTCATTGCTTAGATACCCTTTCGCATGGAATGTAGAGGGTTAAGTAGACAACATTTTTCTATGTTCTTTAGTGTTCCTATCAGATTCTCTCAGCCTTGGTACCCACTGCTGAAAGAACTGGACAGTCTCAGAAACAGTTATATTTGAACACTCTCTGTCTTCTACATTATCATGAGATCCTAGACAGGAAACTTATTCCTAGGTTAAATAAATGTCAAAATGATATCGGGCAAATTTTCTCAAAACCTCTTTATATAAAACACTGATAGAATTATATAGTCTACGTCAGTGGAGGCCATTTTGTTAGTCAAATTAGGTATTTTTAGAGGTTTCTATTTGAGTTAATGTATTTTACATACTTCTGTTATTGATAACGGTGATTCTGAAATAATGCATCACCTATCCTACATCTCATAATGGATAATAACACTCATATTGGCAATGTTCTGATGAAACGCGTCCTAGAATAAAACGCGGGTTTAAAGGTTATTCAAATTACGCCCTTCTAAACCAAATTATGTTAGTATATGGGACTCACATCATGTCTTACAATGCTTAATAGTGGTCCACTCAATTTTTGGTTGATTGGTGTCGACGCATAATGACCTAATTTGTCAACGCGAAATGACTTAAACGTATGTCCTAATCGCAAAATGACCTAATCGCGGAATGTCCTAAAGGCGGAATGTCCTAAACGCAAAATGTCTTAAACGCGTTATGTCCTAAAATTTAGGTAAACTATCCGAAAGTTAGATAGTAGGTACTTTTTACTTAATCTTCAGATTAAGAAATCAAATTTAGTATTCCTGCACCTAAGTATGTGTATTTCTCATATTATGAGTCATAAGCCATGAATCAATTCATGATAGAAGATTGTTATACCATACTGTTTTAAAGGCGTCTGCTCAGGGTACAGATATTAGTTTCGAAAGTTTTATTTTTTATTTTGTAAGTCATCATGTCATCGTCCCATTCGACTATATGGGTTGCAGCGCACCCTCCCACATAGAAGGATTACAGTCGATAATATTTTAAAAACAATACCTATGTCGTTCTACTAGAACCTCAACAATTTAGAGTCTGACAGTGATCAGACAGATTAAAGTGGGAGAAGCAGTTTGAGGTACTCACATAGGTACCTAATTATACATAATATTAGTTAACAAAATGTTGTTAATTTATTACTGTCTGATTTTGACTAATATTGTATGATTGTGATTTACTAATCTCATTTTGTGGATAGGTACTACTATACCTACCTATAACTTACAAGGTGTTGTTCTTAGTTGTGACTCTTAAGTTCACAACAGACGAGTTTGTTTTAGTTTAAGATGTTGTTTCCTCTAAACATCTACATTGTTATGTCTCGGACTAAGTACGAAATATAATGGTAGGATTAAACGAACTTACCTGAAGTGAAGTTCTATCCTAATTATATGAAGTACTTAGTCCGAGACATATACCTACTTCCCACCCTCCGCATACCCAGTCACTACCAGTTAGCTCTGAACTAATGACATTGACAGGTAGATGACGTTCGGAGACATGTTTTTTGTTTTTTTTCCATAGATTTAAAGGACGCGGATACACGCAAGATAGCGATTACTACATTGTTATGTCTCGGACTAAGTACTTCATATAATTAGGATAGAACTTCACTTCAGGTAAGTTCGTTTAATCCTACCATTATAAATTACAAATCTACATCTACCTCTTAAATATAAACTGTAAAAGAAGTGTGTCTGTAAACTAAAGATATTTAAAAAAAAGATGACGGTATGGTTTTTATGTGTATCTGACTGCAAATAAACCTTTTTTAGAATTTTTATCTGTCTGTTTGTTTGTGGGTTTGTTTGTGCGAGCATCACGCGAAAACTACTGAACCTATTTTGATGAAACTTAATATGCTCACACTTTTTAAGGGGATGATCAGACCGTCAAACTGAACAACTTTCTCTATGGGACCAACATCGAAATCCCGAAAAAAAAATCAACTGCTCCATACAAAACTTCAAACCTACTTTAGCCAAATTTCGATGTTAGTCCCATAGTGAAAGTTGTTCAGTTTGACGGTCTGATCATTCCCTTAAAAAAGTGTCAGCATATTAAGAAGGACCCTGTATATTTTGTCAATTACGGCATTCGAACCTGCAGTTCACTACCGACTGAGCTTTAGGGTCAATAATTAATCCCTCCTCCTCCTCCTCCTTACCATAATTACCATACCTCCATAACATCCTTAACATAATTACATACCATAATTAGAGGGCTCCTTAATTACCATATTTCTGTTTTTGGGTTACTATTATGGTCTTCTTGCCTTTTGATTCAATTGGTTCAAATATGATTATTAATTGAGACAAGACATATACAGGGCATAACAAAACACCCTAGTAATACTTGAGAGGGTGCTTAAGGGTATATTACTGTTGGCGCGTTCCATAAAAACGAAGTAAAAAATAAAAAAATAAAAATAAAAACGTTTATTTTTTCACTTATTTTTTCTGTGACTACAATACTAACCGATTAAACTCAATGAAATTTTGCAGAAACAATCTAGAAACAAATGTCTATGCTTGTATCGTGTCAGATTTTCCTTAAAATGTACAGTTTTAAAGTTACAGTGCCTAAAAGATTTCCAAACAAATCTTAAATTAATCCTAGCATTGAAACTGTATATTTTATCGAAAATCGGACACGATACAAGCATAGAGATTTGTTCCTAGATTGTTTCTGCAAAATTTCATTGAGTTTAATTGGTTAATATTGAAAAAATGACCAGACTACGTTTGTATGCAGCGCGCATTTACGCATTCGGAATAAACTTCTCTTAAGACCATTGAACTGAACAACATTCAGAGAAAATAGAATAGAAATCAAGAAAAAAAACTGCAGTACTGTCGCGACTCAAATGTAAAGGCAGGTTAATAATTTTATTATCCTTGATGAAATAAAAATATTGTAAACAAGTACGAACGACTATTTATAAATAAACGGGCGTTATCTAAAATTTCACATCATTTTAGGTACCTACGTCAATCTATCTCAACGTTTGTGGATAAATAACTGTAAATATAAATGAATATAATTATAATTAATAGAAACAGTGGAAAGTTATAAAATGTCATTGTTAAAGTGTTTAACTTTACTGGCATTAGTGGCAATACTAGGTAAGTTACTCGTATTTAGTATTATATTAGTATATAATATAGTACAGTTTTTGCTACGCGCTAAATACGAACAAAATTTGGTTATATTTTCAATAGGTAGCATATAGCATATGCTCACGACTCTATTCCCCGAGGGGGTAGTCAAAGATATTCTGAAACCTCAGAACATCCACGTTTCACCAGTAGTACCGAAACTCTGTCCAGTGTGACGGGGGGTGAGCCCGTCGCCACTTATAATGGACAGTGGGTACAATACATGCCTCGAAATTGAAGCATGCAGGTTTCTTCATGATGTTTTCCTTCACCGAAAAGCCAGTGGTGTTACAAATCGTACATAAATTCCGAAAAACTCATTGGTACGAGTTGGCCTGAACGGGGATCGAACCATCGCCTCCTGCACGGCAGGCAAGGTTACTCGCCACTGGACAACCACGGCTTTTCAATAGGTACTAAGTACTAAACCATTAAAGTAAATGAAATTTTGCAGAAACAATCTAGAAAGTAATCTTTATGCTTGTATGTTGTCAGATTTTTGTTAAAATATACTAATCTTTGAAGCACTGTATTTTTTAAACTATACAATTTGACGAAAATCTGATTTCATACTCATACATAGAGATAAGTTGCTAGATTGTTTCTGAATAATTAACTTTACTTTAATTGGTTAGTATTCAAAATATCACCAGACTTCGTTTGTATGCAGGGCGCATTTTCGCATTCGGAATAAACTTCTCTTAACATTACAATGAATTTTTAACAGATGCCGCCAGATTCAAGTGTGACTACACCTTTTATAAAGATGCAAGGGGCTATCTGAAATTTCAAGAAATACCTTTGAAATTTGATGATGCGAAACAGGAATGTGCCTTGGAAGGTAAGATTACAAAGCCTGTAGAATCCCACTGCCGAGCAAAGGCCTCCTCTCACGAATAAAGGTGAGAGGGAGTGAGTGGGCCATATTCCACTACGCGGGCCCAGTGCGTGTTGGTGGAGGCAAGTTAGTGGTCAACTTTTTGTGAGAGAAATTCAAGCCGCCTTAATAGGCCTCTGACCTGGCTTATCGAAAAGTTACAACGCCATCTAACGGAACTATCCGAGACCAACTGCTTAACGTTCCTTCCGACGGAAACGCTCGAGAAGAAATACCACTAAACGGTCACCCATCCAAAGACTGACCGGACCTGGCGTTGCTTAACTTCAGTGATAGTTTCCAATACCGAAGCTCCACTACGCCAACGAGCGAACGCCGAAGATTACAGAGCAAAGTAAAATTTTTCGTAGTGATAATTCATTCTTCATTAAATAAGCAGGGGAAGGATTTATAATTCCGAATTCTAGGAAAACGTGCACGTAAATATATTCGTTATTTTCTGACTGTTTAGCATAGCATAGCATGCATAGCATAGCATCATAAGCATATGCTCACGACT
The DNA here is from genome assembly GCA_963924505.1 of Agonopterix alstromeriana. NCBI lineage: Eukaryota > Metazoa > Arthropoda > Insecta > Lepidoptera > Depressariidae > Agonopterix > Agonopterix alstromeriana. The sequence goes on from OZ004682.1 coordinate 9,112,541, forward strand.
ATATTCCCCGAGGGGGTAGTCAGAGATATTCTGAAACCTCAGAACATCCACGTTTCACCAGTAGTACCAAAACTCTGTCCAGTGTGACGGGGGGTGAGCCCGTCGCCATCTTCTCTGACTCTATATCTATTATCTCTATGTCTGACGGTATATCTATTAATTACAGCCTAGCTGTGTGCCAAATTTCATCAAAATCCGTTCAGCCGTTTATGTGTGATTGAGTCACAAACATCTAAATATCCAAATATCCAAATATCCAAACATCTAAACATCGTCACAAACTTTCGCATTTTAATATTAGTGATAGTGAGACGAGATGTGCTCTCGTGATATGATAAGTGAAATAATAATATTATAACTAGGAGAAAAAAGAGGTTATCAATTCGATACGTATGTATGTAATATTATTGGAAAAAAATATTTTTCAGATTACAGGACAGTAATAATTTTTGTTAACTATGAAACTCATATTTTACAGGTGGAATTTTGGCATCTCCAATAAAAAATGGTATGAAGGCTGCAATGTTACATATAATGCAAACTAACGACGTCAAACGCGCTGCCTTTACAGGCTTTTCTTCGAAACCTAATCGTAAGGGAATCTTCTCTTCTGTTGAGGGTAAGTACTGTATTATAATATTCATTTATTATCAAGCTCTGAATATCACTAGTGATTGTTTTGATCCTAGTTGCTTGATAATATAATTCTTTCTTCTGATCTCTCTTTTTACATAATTTATCTCCTTTATTATGAAGTTTTTGGTGCGAGTGAGATTCATTTAAACTTGTTTCATGGAGGTGCTTAATTTCGCAGAGGACATAGTATATTCACCTAACCTTAGTCTGACGCCAGGCGTTTGAATGCAATAAAATCAACTTACCATATCACTGGATTCCAATGCTCGCTTTAACAGCCGTCAGTAATAACTCAAAATCACTTGCTATTTTCAGGTATCCGGCTGTCAGAGATCTCTCACACCTGGGCATCTGATGAACCGGATAACAGAAACAATGAAGAAAACTGTATAGCCATGTTACCAGATGGCACTATGGAAGATGTGATATGCGACGAACCACTTCCCCACTTCTGCTTCTTGAAAGAAATGAGAGCTAAGACATTGAACGCGTGCGGTCCCAAGAACAAAGGTATAATTCTTACATTTGATTTTATATCTTATACAACGTGTTGATGAATTAACGCAAAACTAGAAAGTAGTTTGTTTAGAATCGAGAGGAGAATCGAATTATCATGGTTTCAACATAGGTTTTTAATTTTTTTCAAAATATTAAATAATTTGTTTGTAAAATTTAAAATTTATTGAACCCGATGTCAACCCACCGCACGGGCCCACTCACCCTACTTACTACCAAGACAAGATTCTTAAAATGTATCCATGAAAACTTAAAATGCGAATAACTTTAAATTTTAACTATCAAAATAATGAAATTATTGTTTCAATCTAATTATTTTGTTGTAAATCTGTTGGGGTGTATGAGGTTTTGCGCTTATTCATTAACACGTTGTATATGACTGAACTAGATTCACAATCAACGTTCGAAATATGGCAGAACCAAAAGAGCTCATAAAGAGATCTTTTTTGTACCAGCTGACAGTAATCATGCAAAATATGACTAAAATTTGACTGAAAAACAACATATTCATGCCACTCAAAAGCATAGGCATTGAACCTGCAAAACTTTTCCATACGACTTATAGACTTCGAGGTGTAAGCAAAAAAACAAAAAACGTGATGGTTTTTCGAGTGCTGCAAAGTTAGCTCAGGTCTTTCGAAGCTGCCAACTGCCAACATAAAAAAAAAAACAGAATTAGACGTTAGTTTGCGATTTTAATGTTCGATATGATGGGCCTATTGGCGTAACCTATCAGTTAACGTACTAATTTTATTTTTGTAGATTTTATAGTTTGGACATTTTGTGAAGAGTTAGAGAGTGAGTTTAAAACCTACCTACCTTTTTTCCAGATTACAAATTGGTTACTGCTACAGGAAGCTGTTATAAAATGCACCAAACTCAACTTGTTTATGATGAGGCTGCAAAAGCATGCGAAGAAGAAGGAGGCCATCTGCTTATTATTAACGGAGATAATGAAGCAAAAGTAGTAAAAAACTTATTCCTTAAGAATACATCAGCGGTTTCGGATAACGTCTTGATCGGCTTCAGATACTACAAGGATTCTGGAGAATGGATGACGCTTCAAGGCGAAACAATAGAAGAGGCTGGTTACGCAAAATGGGCTCCAGTAGACGTCGATAATGCTGCAAACGATAAGTTCTGTGGTTGCTTAGACAACATTGGCAATACTGATATGTTAAACGACGTACGTTGTGATAAGAAATTAATGTTTATATGTGAGAAGGATCCTGAAATCCTTTTGTGTAAATGAAAATAAAATTATGTAACAAATACTTACGGCAGTTTTTTACTATCCTTATTTTGAGAACCTTTTTAGCAGCAATGTTGTTGAAATTGCCATGCAGGAGGCGATTGTTCGATCCCCATCCAGGCCGACTCGTACCAATGAGTTTTTTGGAATTGATGTACGATTTGTAACACGACTGGCTTTTCGGTGAAGGAAAACATCGTACGGGAACCTGCGTGCTTCAATTCCGAGGCATGTATTGTACCCACTGTCAATTGCAAGTGGCGACGGGTTCACTCCCTGTCACACTGGACAGAGTTTCGGTACTAGTGAAACGTGGATGTTCTGTGGTTTCAGAATATCTCTGACTACCCCCTACGGGAATACAGTCGTAAGCATATGCATATGTTATATGTATGTGGCGACGGGTTCACTCCCGTCACACTGGACAGAGTTTTGTTACTAGTGAAACGTGGATGTTCTATGGTTTTAGACTATCTCTGACTACCCCCTCGGGGAATACAGTCGTAAACATATACATATGGAAGTTATAAAAATATTTGCTGAGGTAGGCTAATAGTAAGAAAATTGTTGGATGGAAAAGAAGACGTGTAAGAGAGGAGCGAGTTCTGAAATGACGGCTAATACTCATATTACTAAACCAAAATATAATTCTCGCGCGTTCCTAACACTCAGTGGTAGAAACGCTCATTAAAATTAATCCTCCATTAAATCTCTTGCTAGCTTTTACTACGTCAATGAGACAAATGTGACAGCAAGAGATTTAATGGGGGGTTAACTTTAATGGGCGTTTCTGCAACTGAGTACCGTCTGCCGTGACGACGCGGCGAACGACGCCTAACGCATTCCCATACTAATCGTGGTTTTTCATATGGGTCCGCGATCTCGGTCGCCGTTGGTTAATGTGTCTCAACCCTTATTATATAAGGTCCTTCTTAATACGCTGACACTTTTTAAGGGGATGATCAGACCGTCAAACTGAACAACTTTCTCTATGGCAATAACATCGAAACCGCGAAAAAAAAATCTGCTGTCCCATACATTTCGATGTTGGTGCCTTAGAGAAAGTTGTTCAGTTTGACGGTCTGATCATCCCCTTAAAAAGTGTCGGCATATAAAGAAGGACCCTGTACAACGTAGACGGGGGAACGATACTTAGTTTTTTTGTTGTTGGGAATACCAATAAACAAGGTCTTATCAATGATTATTGTGGAAGAAACCAAACGACGAGGAGTTCGACGAATTGGTATTCCCAGCGCCGTTATCGCTCTTCAAACAAAACATGCAAAAAGTCAAGATCTGAATCTGTTTATAGGGTTGCTTAATTAATCGAAACATCCAATAAAATTTCAAGCAGTATAATATAATGCTATTTTTTTTTTTTTTTTTTTTTTTTATTTATTTGGTCTGCCAACAGTTGTAACATCAATTCATTCACATGTTTGGTTATAAAAAGTTTTAGTCTAAGATGTACAACTAATTACAGGCAAACACAACATGCAAGAATCGAGTTAACATAAAAATGAAAAGCTTGTCTAAGCGAAGGTATTGCAAAGAAAAAAATAAAAAGAGCTTAAATCTATGGGTACACTGTTACAGATTGGGTACTGACAGAAAATAAAAAGATACGAAAACACACAAGAAAAAAATTATTGAGCCAATTTAAGGGTAATTTATGTTGGTATTCGACGATTAACGGGAAAAAATTAAGTCAAGTTAAGATTGTGTCGAGAGCGTTGGTGGGTCGTCGCGGATATCTATGGACACTCATTCTTGAGGTTCAGGTTCGAATCCGCACGGATAGCATGCCATGTACAAATGTGTTTTTCTAACTTAAGGGTATATTACTATTGGCACGCTCTATACAAACGAAGTCTTGTGATATTTTCAATACTAATCGATTAAACTCAATGAAATTTTGTAGAAACAATCTAGAAACAAATTAGAAATTTTCGATCTGTGTACCTTGTGTACGGCCTACCATGTGTTTTCACTGTACGTTACTTTTGTAGTTGCGGCGCCAATTTTGTATGACAGAATTAGTTCTCAACGTAACCACTAGGAGCGCTTTAGTTTACTACGGTGTAAACTCATGGTAGGCCTGCAGTAGGGATATTTAATCATGTGCCTACACGCCGTCCATGGACATAACCGGCTCGGCCAATGGACAATCTATGGGTGAGCGTGTCACTTGATAATTTCGTGCGCTCCTTAGAAGCATTGTCTCTGTTGGGTAGTTACTCATGTGACGAAAGATAATGTCACCGCAAACCAAAATCATTTAATGAAAAGTAATTAAATATCGCTTCTTAATGACCGCAATGATTAAATATTAATTATTGTTTTAATATCACCTTTTGGTGCTCAGATATATTTGATGTTTAGTTCTGTTGATCGTTCAAATATGTATTGATACAGCACAATAACTCTTATTTTTAAAATGTATTCGTTTATACCATTTTCATTGTTGATCATCGCCGTAGTGTCACAAACATTTTGTAAGTACTGTTATTTATTTTTTAATGTATGATTTACGCTAAAGGATATTTCCGCGAATACTTACTTACAGCAGAGTACTACAAAGGGTCCTATTAAGAAATAAGCTGACACTTTTTTAAGGGGATGATCAGATCATCAAACTGAACAACTTTCTCTTTGCGACCAACATCGAAATCGCGAAAATAAAATGCTCCATACAAAACTGCAAACCTACTTTAGCCAAATGTATGGGACAGTTTTTTTTTTTGCGATATGATGTGATCCTATAGTGAAAATTGTTCAGTTTGATGGTCTGATCATCCCCTTAAAAAAGTGTCAGCATATTAAGTTTGGTCCCTGTACAGTACTCAAAGTTTATAATTATTTCTAAAACCCGGTTGACTTCGCGCACTTTTTGATTTGTTTTCATATAATTTGTGTATTTTATGACAGTGGGCAAGAAAACGTTCAGATGTGATTACACGTATTTTGAAGAAGCTGAAGGCTACCTTAAATTTCAAGAAATACCGGCCAATTTTAAAGAAGCTCGTCTGAGATGTCACCTTGAAGGTTAGTTTTACAGTATCTCATTTCACCAGATCTCAATTGAGATATTTTGTATTTTTTAATTATTCGATGTATTTAAACTTATAAGAAATTTGTATATGACATGATTCATTTTAATGTAATATAAATGTTATTCTATTCTATTTTATTGCAAAATATTTTAGCACGCTGATCTTATTATTCAATCCGATTGTTAGACTATTTAGGTACTTAATTAGTAATAATTATCATGTAAGTTGTGGTTGCTAATGATAATGTTAATGATTAAGATATTTGTTAAAGAATTGTGTATAACCTGTTGGTAATCCTAATAAACAAATTAAAATTGAAAGGAGTATACGCAACGCAACACAATAACAATGGAATACAACTCTCCATACCAATCGATGTTCACGAGCGTGTGGCTCCGGTCAGAATTTAGCAGTTTTCTTTGAAAAATGAGATGATTCTTTCTGAATTTTCCATAAATAAGATAACCAAATCTATCTATGTTGTATTGGGAAGTATACTGTAAATTTTTATTTTCTTCCGATCAACAATGTCAGAGTAGGTAGGTTAGGTATAACTGGACAAAAAGGGGTGACTTTAAATTCATATTTCTTCTGTTTTATTAATTAAAATAGATTTCGAGAAAAACCACATCATTTCTCATGTTCTGTAGATTGTTTAGTTTGGTTTTCTGCTTAAAAGTGACATAGTTAATGTATAAAATGATTACAAAGTTACCCAATTTTACGATAAAATTGGGCGGTAGAGCCTTAAGAGAATTTTATTCCGAAAGCGCTCGAGCACGCTGCATAAAAACGAAGTTCCGTCCTGTTAAATTTAATTACATTTTTTAATGAAACCGTGTCTGTGCTTTGCATTTGACAGATTTTCTTTTTAATATACAGTGTGATATAAATTGATATCTGATTGATATCATTAGCATCCTTTTAAACTAAGACGGGTAGACTACCCATCAAACTGAAATTGGAGCAACAAAAATATGAGCCGTATGTTGTATATTTTTGAGTCGAGTAGGCAATGCAGTTTAGTATGGAATGAAATGAAATTGTATTTATTTCAGGTCACTATGAACCCATATAAAAGCACAAACATAGTACATTAATTAATATCGAAATAGAGTCATCTCAACATCAGATTAGATAAACAACAAAAAAACTTATTTATTTGTAAGACTGGCACATTGGTTTTTATCTACTTACAAAATAAAAAGTAAAAACATTATCTTTGATATTTCCAGCGATTTTTGCGGACCTCTACATTTTGTTGCATCTATCCCACAGCATAGCATAGCATATGCTCACGAATATGTTCCCCGAGGGGGTAGTACAGGGGGAGAGGGAGGTATCCCACAGAACATTTATAAAGAGAGGTTAGAAAGGAAAAGTTGCGCTTTTGCTTCGGAGACGGCTGTCGTCACTTGTCTTCCCGCTCACACTGTTACAACGACTCATGCCCTCTCGCTCGCACCACACCGCGCACCATAGAACATATAAGAGCGTTGCTCATATCCTTGGCGCGCCTGCCCCGCCCACAACGCTTCTCCAACCTCTCTTCATATGTTCTGTGATCTATCCCATTTATGGGATAGTTGCCTAATCCATATAAATTACGATTGGGATCGATGATCCGCCGAGAAACAGGTCATCTATCCCGCAAAAACTTTGATCGCACTTACCTCGCCTTCGCATGCAATGCAACAAAGACATGGTGAAATAAAATTGCATGCGATTCATCCGCGAAACTAGAGTAATTACAGTCGGGGCAACTATATCCCTGGGGCATCTATCCTGGTTTTTCCTAGTATTATTTTAAAACGAATAATATATACATTTGATGAATATGATATTTAATTATTACATAAAAATAAAAACAACAAAACAGTTCCTTGGCCAACGAATTACCTGGACTATTCAAAGGGGGAACGCTGCCAGCATGCTTCGGACCATGTCTCGTGGTGATTTATGTGTACCTACATAATGTTTCGTTGTTTTAATTATTTTATGTAAAACTTTAATTACAGGATCAGTTTTGGCATCACCTATTAATGCGGGACTACAATCCGCAATTAGCAAATTAATGAAACAGAATGGCGTGTCTTGCGCTATCAGGACAGGCATCCATGCTACGTTCTCTAGAGGGGACTTCTTCTCTGTCGAAGGTTAGTGTTTATCCAAGTAGACGAGTTAACACTTTGGCTGCTGACGACCTACGTCGTGGTCAGCAACAAATGGGCCGCAATGCGCAAGAACCTACGTAGCGAGTCAGTTCTACAGCATTTCGCCTAGGAGCATCAATTTCAGCAATGCGCGAGTATCATTGATTTGAGCTTAGCAGCCAAAGTGTTAACGCGGAACCTCAATGACATTCTATACAAATGGACTCACTACGTCACACAATAACAAAACTCAAAAATGGGACGTCTCTAATGTCACATTAGTATTGCTGCAGTTGTGCTCGGCTGCCATACATTTTCTTATGCCAAAATCGCCTCACTTAATTAATGGGCGTCTTGAAACCTTTAAAAATTAAAAGAATTTGACGTTATCTACAACGTGTTAATGAATTAACGCAAAACTAGAAAGTAGTTTGTTTAGAATCGAGAGGAGAATCGAATTATCATGGTTTCAACATAGGTAATTTTTTTTCAAAATATTAAATAATTTGTTTGCAAAATTTAAAATTTAATGAACTCGATATCAATCAACCGCTCGGGCACACTCACCCTACTTACTAACAAAACAAGATTCTTAAAATGTATCCATGAGTTCGTTAGCGCTTTCATTCATTGCTGAAATGATAACAAATCATTTTTGCCTCAAAACTTAAAATGCAAATAACTTTATATTTTAACTATCAAAATAATGAAATTATTCTATCAGTCTAATTATTTTTTTAGAAATCATTTGGGGTGTATGCGCTTATTCATTAACACGTTGTATATGTACAAGGTGACACTTTCAAGGTGTGCGTAAAACTGTTTACGAATCAATAAAAATAGGCAAAAAAAAGACATTAAAATAAAAATTTCGAATGAGTTTCATAATAGGCCATTTTACGATCGATATTCATGCATGCATATGCTCACGACTATAGTCACCGAGTAGTCAGAGACATTCTGAAACCTCTAAACATCCGCGATTCACTAGTAGTACCGAAACTATGTCCAGTGTGATGGGGAGTGCGCCCGTCGCCACTTGTAATGGCCAGTGGGTACATTCCACGAAATTCGATATACAATAATATTCCTCCATCGCACACGCATGCGAGAACGAAAAAGATCGAATCCTTATCCGCGCCGGGGTCGCCTGCCAGAATATGGTACGCAAAAATTCAATCAATCAATTATACTTTATTTTACACCAAAAACATAGTATACAGAGAGTTGACATAGAGGAAATACAGAAGGTACAAAAAGGAAAAAATTCGGTTAATTTAGTACCTGCTTCAATTTAATACTGCCTCCGTGGTCTAATGGTTAAGAGCATTGGGCTCTTGACACGGAGGTCGTGGGTTCGATTCCCACGGGGGACACCTAGTAATATGTCACTTTGTGCGTTTTTCCCCAGTTGGTTAGGACATTGCAGGCGAATCATCTGGTTGTCTGAAAAGAAAGATGATTTCGTGGTTCCGATAGTACCATAGTACCACTCTCGTGGTAGTAGTCGTTACATAAAAACCACGTCAGAGACCGTAAGGCGGTCTGAAAAAACTCCGACACACGATAAGAAGAATTTAATTTTAACTTTTATTTTGATTAATTATTCGTAATAAATGATCAAAAACCTCGTATATTGCACACCTCGAAAGTTACATTCTGTATAAGTCAAAACCATTCATTTTCTCATCACAATAATCTTCGAAACTTTTACATTATAAACCTAAAAGGCCAGAACTTTTCACTTGGCTTTTAAGTACCTAAGTTGGTAAGAAGGTGTTCCCCTTAAGGATGTGAAAATAGAGGTGAAAGTTAATACAGGGTCCTTTTTAATATGCTGACACTTTTTTAAGGGCATCCTGTATAATTATGTCTTAGTGAAGCACGAGAACTAATTTCATTTTTCATCAAGATTGCTAAGTGTACTGCCAATTGGGTCAATTTTATATAAATATCTGCATAGACATACCATCTAGACACGGTGAAGCTATGTTTAAACCAATTTAAACTCTAAAATGATACGTGTCCTTTAATTCATCTAGAACCATCAAAAAACCACTAACAAATAACTCTCCTTCTGGCGCAGTCGCGCATAAAATGATCAATTTTCACTATGGATAGCTCTATAGTGCAGTAACCGTTACCCACTCAACTCAAATGAATGAGATCTTAATTTTTTTTTCTATTTTTTCGTTTCGTCTCCATAGTGAAAGTTGTTCAGTTGATGGTCTATTCTATACCACCCCTTTTAATTTTACAAGGTTAAGTTACTGCTTATCATATAAGAAGTTAGGTAAGTTTACCTTACTTCTTAGTGATATTTATTTTATTTATTATTAACTATTATAAAACTGAAGTGCTCTTTGGACCTGCAACTGATGGCAGGCTTACGATCAAGGCCAAATCGCAAAGGGGTGGAGGGGAGGAGCACAAGCTTCCTATTGTCTGAGACCGGGCTTGCGATCGCGCGATCTACGTTTACACTTTATTTGGCTTACGGACGATTTGCTCTTGGCAAAGAGTCTGCGATCACTTGCAGGACTAAAACATGCTTTATTTATTTCTGCTCAATGTTTTCCTAAAACGAATTTTAGGAGTTCCTCTATCGAAAATTCCCCACAAGTGGGCTGATGATGAACCGGATAATATTAAGGACAAAGAAAATTGTATAATTCAACTTCCGGATGAAAAAATGGCTGATATAAGTTGCGATGAACCATTCCCCTACGTTTGCTATAAGAAAGGAAGTGACATGGTGCTTAATGCCTGTGGAACTACTGACAATGGTAAGTATCATCTTCAATTGCAATGTAAACCGCTGATGTACAAACGAAGTAGCTACAGACATCATCATCATCATATCAGCCGGTGGACGTCCACTTCTGGACATAGGCCTCCCCCAAGGATCGCCAAATCGACCGGTTCTGCGGTGCCTTCATCCAACGGATTCCCGGCGCCTTCACCACCGTCGGTCCACCTTGTGGGGGGCCTACCCACGCTCCGCTTTCCGGTACGCGGCCGCCACTCGAGAACTCTTCGGCACCATAGACCATCAGTTCTGCGAGCTATGTGCCCCGCCCGTTGCATTGCCACTTTAGTTTAGCAATTATTGGGGCTATGTCGGTTACTCTAGTTCTTCTGCGAATCTCTTCCATTCTGTTTCGATCTCGTAGGGAAACACCGAACCTAGCCATCTCCATTTAATGAGGCCTTGGCCTCGCCCTTTGCGCCTTTTAATGAGGCCTTGAGGGAACGACCACGTCTCAGTTCCATCTCTGGAAGTAGGTACAGTGAGACCAGGAAAATAATTCCGCTCGTCAGTCTTCTTTCACATAAACAGTGACTAACATGTCCCGACGGTACTCGAAAAAACAATTTGATAATAAGAATCAACCTTATAAGAGATGTAAAGAGGAAAATTGATTGCCGTGCCGTGAATTGACCGAATGTACATCGCATCGGTCATGCGTCTATACAGGTTGTAACAAAACACCCTATTAATACTTAAAGGTATGGTTCAGACCTTCAAACTGAACAACGTTCACTTCGAAATCACGAAACAAAAATCTGCTGTTCCAGATAAATCTGTAATACCGACTCGATTTAAATGTATCGGATGGTTGATTTTTTTTTCGCAATTTCATAGTTGGCTCCATAGTATAAGTTGTTCAGTTTAATTGTCTGAAGCACCCCTTTTAGTATTACTAGGTGTTTTGTTCTGTGTTTAGGTATGAATCGATATTTTTCGTTTATCTACTATCTAATACGGTGTTAATAAAGTTTTCATACTTAATTATTTTCCAGATTACCAGTTAGATTCTCGCACAGGCAGTTGCTACAAATTCCATCGCATACCTCGGACCTGGTCGCGTGCTTACATGACATGCGCAGCTGAAGGTGGTCATCTGGCTGTTCTGAACAGCGACGTTGAAGGCGTGGTCATCAGGGAACTGTTCGCAAAGAACCCAGGAAACCTCATCCAAGGCAGAGGATGGAAGGATGTGGCCTTCGTTGGGATAAACGACTGGACTGAACATGGAGAGTTCTTGACCATTCATGGTTGGTTTTATTCATATTAATGTTTCGATAATGCTGTCTGTCTGTATGTCTATCAGTATTCAACGCCTTAAGTAATCCCTCATTTTTGCATCTATTTAATCGAAATTTAGCATGAAGATAATAATAGTTACTTACTCAAAAACAAAAAAAGCGGTTTTCACAAGATGTTCATTATCAGTCCCCATTAAAATAATGTATGTTTGCCCAAGATAAATTGTGATTCTAATCATCATACCCTAGCACTTAATACCAAGATTTGGTGTTCTGAAATCTCGTATTCTTATTAAATATCATGGTTATTTCTTAGGTCAAACTCTAAAGGAGGCTGGCTACGACAAATTTTCACCCGGTGAACCAAACAATGCGACTGCAGGGGAATTCTGTGGTGCAGTATTCCGATCAGCTCTGTTTGACGACTTGTGGTGTGAGAACAATTACGCATTTATATGCGAGAAGAACCCTGCGGATGCGTGCCCCTGAAAGTTCTTAAGAATAGATTACTGTTGACGCGCTCCATACAAACGAAGTCTGGTGATATTTTCAATACTAACCAATTAAACTCAATAAAAATTTTGCTGAAACAATCTAGAAACAAATCTCTATGGTTGTATCGTATCAGATTTTCCTTAAAATGTACAGTTTTAAAGTTACAGTGCCTCAAAGATTTCCATACAAATCTTAAATTAATCCTAGCATTGAAACTGTATATTTTAACGAAAATCGGACACGATATTTGTTCCTTGATTGTTTCTGCAAAATTTCATTGAGTTTAATTGGTTAGTATTGAAAATATCACCAGACTTCGTTTGTATGCAGCTCGCATTTACGGATTCAAAATAAACTTCTCTTAAATGCAATGCACTTAAGTTCCGCCACATACATCCGGAATTCCGAATCAGGACTATCATTTTGTATAGATTTTCCCCTTCCAAAATTTTGTTCGAAATTGTGGAGGAATCAGATCCTATACAAAATCACAATGCTGATCGGAATTCCGTATTGTGTGTGGCAGGTCTGACAAGGAGTAAAAATAAATTAAAATGAAATTATATATCGAGTTTTATTATCTTTTTATGGATATCATTTGTGTTTTTCATCGGAAACGGCGTAGATAGAGAAGGCGCTAGATTGCATTACGTTTTTTGTCCACTTCATTCAAATAGAGATGCAAATAGCAAATCTGATGTCCTTATCAAGGTTGCAGTAAGTATTTTTTGGAAAACTTAATCTACATTATTTTCGGAATCGTGACGAGCTCTACAGGGGATCAGACCGTCAAACCAAACAATGTTTCTATAGCACCAACATCAAAATCACGAAAAAAAAATCTGCTGCCCCATACAAAACTAGAAACCTTCACATCCAAACGTATGGGACGGCAGTTTTTTTTCGCGATTTCGATGATGGTCCTATAGAGAAAACTGTTCAGTTTGATGGTTTGATTCTCTTAAAAAACTGTCAACATATTAAGTTGGACCCTGTATAATAATAGTACACCAAGCCTGTCAAACTTGCGGCCCGCGCAGTTCATTTTGTTGCGGCCCTATCCAATTTTAAGAATAGTTTTACGATGCGGCCCGCGAGCCTGCAAACTTAGACGTATAACTCATATTATGCAGGTACCATCGCACAAAAGTCAAAGTCAATATAATTTATTCAATATAGGAGCTTGCAGCACACTTATCAAACGTCAAATCTTTTTTAAAGCTACCACCGCGTTGGAACGTTGTCGCTGTAGAGAAGATGCGGCCAGAAACTCTACAACATAACACGACTTAATAACTATTACAATATAAATTCTTAAGCTAAAGTTATGTATACAATAATACATAGTCTATTTAATAAAATAATTGATACTATAATGTTGCACCACTGCATTGAGTCATGATATGAAAAACTTCGAGCTCGCTTCGCCCGCTCACTTTTTTTGTATGGTACTTACTTACTTTACAAGACTCCTGAACATTTTGCCCTTTAATATAAGTGCTGTCCTGTTTTAATCGTCCTGTTCTACGATTGATGCAATAAAATTATATTTATTAAAATAACTACACTAATTAAATATAGTTTCATATCTTCTTGACTTTAAAGGTTAATTATTAATTTCTAGTTATTACCATAGAATAACTAATTCACTATAGAACGGAAACTCCTATGCGCTTGACTCAAACACCGCATTTTGTACAATACTTTTCCCTCAACCCGCAACGTCTCGTCGTCGCCCAGATGCCACCACAGCTGTTACAATAAAATAACAAATCTATTATGGCTGTCATTTATTTTATAGGTACGGTACATAATGTATTCAACCCAAACACCCAACCTCTCACACCCCTTCCCTCAACCGAACCTGATGCTCCCCTGATGCACCCCCGATGCTCCCTTAATGCACACCAACCATACTCACCACCATCTATCCACAACATACTGACCACCAGCCATCCGCAACACAGTCACCACCAACTACCCACCAACACCAACCCATTAAATCGATACTCAGATTAGCTTTTACCCAACACTGGCACGAGGCGACCGACACGCAAGCCCTGAACGACTAGTTGGTTAAACCAACGCAAAATTGATCTTAAGAGGATATGTGAAAAAAATAGGATTCTTCAAAGCATCAGATATCATGAAGTACTAACAGTAAGAGTATGATTTCAGGATATGTGTAAATTGAACATATTATTAAAATTTTGATTGCCGCCAAAACACGATTAAGACAAATTTTCTCGATAGAAAAACAAGCCAAAGTAGCCTCCGTCTTTATCTATAAACGCTTGGAACTGCTAAACGGTGAATAATAGAAACACGAGACTTGATTTAAAAAATAGAGATTGATATTTTATAAATTTTGATTGCAGCAGAAATTAACTTACATAAATAGTAAAATCACAACTAAATAAAGTTTGTTTTGGCGTTTACGTCGTTTTATTTAGTCAGGCGCGCGCGCCGCCCCATCTCTTTCTCTCGCATCAGGCAGTAATATAAGCTATCACAATCTATTAAAAAGCTCAGTCGGCTGTGGCCTTTGCCCGCGTCAGACCTGCGTTCGCATGCCCAATTTCCGAATTACGATTAATTATCCAGCTTACGTGTAAATATTATAGTGTAATATATTAAATACAATCTAAAATAAATTCGAGGCCATAGCAGCTTCACATTTAAGAGAATATAATTCGGAGCGCGCTCCATACAAACGAAGTCTGGTGATATTTTCAATAGTAACCAATTTTAAAGTCAATGAAATTTTTCAGAAAAAATCTAAAAACTAATCTCTATGCTTGTATGAAGTCAGATTTTCGTTAAAATGTATAGTTTTAAAGTTACAATACCTCAAAGATTTCCATACAAATCTTAAATTAATTCTAGCATTAAAACTGTATATTTTAACGAAAATCTGACTTCATACAAGCATAGAGATTAGTTTCTAGATTGTTTCTGCAAATTTTTCATTTACTGATTGGTTAGTATTGAAAATATCACCAGACTTCGTTTGTATGCAGCGCGCATTTACGCATTCGGAATAAACTTCTCTTAAGTATATTTCTCACTCAAATATGTATAGCAGTTTTTTTGGACTTCATAGACCAAGAGCTAGCTGTTATTATCTTTAAGTCGTCGTAATTTTCGGTTTTACTATCTTGTTTTTCAATTTCTTCAAATAATTAAATTTATTTGTCATAATGGAATCTGGTTATAAACGTATTTATGAACCGTTGTCAGTATTTTTACCGAGTTGAAGGATTCTATTGCTCCGGAACATCTTGCCTGGTATGAGAGTTTGAAAACTCTGTGGCCCTTAATTGTATGGGTAGTCAGTATGGTGAGCCAGGCTGAAGGGCAGGGTAGGGAAGGCGAGTGGTCGCAGAGAGTTTCTTCTTCCAAGTTGTTTCTTTCTTGAGTGCTGGATCCGGAATGAATCTACGCCGATTTGGCGCCATTTTATATCATTTTCAAGCGACCACCCCTCCTTACCCCGCACTCTTGCCCTGAATACAAATCTCTTTATTTCTCATACAATCTTAATTTCTACGCTTACAAACCAATATAATTATATAGTTAAGATACTTATTTTCTTATTCTAAAAATAGCAGGTGCATCATCCGCCGGTGCATAAAAGAGTCCAGAACGAAAAGGAAAGGTACAATATTTATATGACCCCGGCCCCCGCTTCCTCATAACACAGGTTCCGGACGCCGGGGCCCCCCTCGCTCGCCTGTATGCGCTGACAGAGATGGAGCGTTCTGTCTCTTTCTAACAATTATTTCTAATAGGATTCTACCCCTTCTAATGAGGTAGTGAAGCTTATTGGCATAACTTCTAATTGGAATTTATAAGTTCTAACTCGATTCTAATTGTTTTATTTACTTGTGCTATGCGTTAATTTTATTAGGGAAGTGTACCTAATCTAATCTGGGGTAGAAATCACTAGAGAAATCAAATAAGAATCCTATTAGAACTATTTACAAAACTTATGTGCTAAGCCCTAATTCTAATAAGAAAAAAATATTTATTGAAATGAACACTTAACCTAAACTTATCCTACTAGTATAAAAGGGTATATAAAACGAAATAAACAAAGTAATGTAAAAAACTATGTACAAAGGTAGTCAATTCAGGTTCTGTCGTGCACATTTCTCCCGCCGTCGCAGCTCTGCGATCCAACCTGTAGCACGACGATCCTCTTGGTCGGTCTCCGGAGGACATGCCCGTTGCTGGTTACGACGTCCACGATCCTCACCTCGCCGTCTCGCCCTGGGTAGACCACGACGATCCTTCCTGTCGGCCATGTGTTGCGGGGCAGGGTGGGGTCGCAGACGAGTACCAGGTCGCCGATAGCGTGCGCTGGTCGTGTGAGGCTCCCGCCGGTGTTGGAGTAGAAGCTGGTACTCTTTGACCTGGCTCCAGAAGACGTCCGCCATCGTTGAGCGCGCTGCGCTTGCGCGCGGTGAGGTCGTTTGGGTCCCAACAGGATGTGGTTGGGTGTAAGCGCCTCCGGTTCTTCTGGGGTCACCGCCACGTGTGTGAGTGGGTGGGAGTTGACGGTGTTCTCCGCCTCGGCGAGCAGGGTGAGCAGTGTCTCGTCGCTAGGGTACTGCTCGTGGAGTTTGACGCGCAGTGCCTCCTTCACGGTGCGTACGATGCGCTCGCACGCCGCTCCATGAAGGGGGAGGCCGGGGGTACGTAGCGGCAGGTGATGCGCCGCGCCGTCGCCTCCTCGCTGACCGCCGCCAGCGCGGCCTTGGCGAGCTCCTTCTCCGCAGCCTTGAAGCACGTCGCGTTGTCACTCCATAGCTCCTTAGGCACTGCTCTTCGTGCCACGAACCTCCTCAGGTCGCCGATCGCCGGAGACGTAGGCTTCGCTCTTCGTATCTTGCATAGTTGACAGTGTTTGATGACGTTCACGCACCGTCGGTCGTATCTTCAGTACCCATAGTCGCTGCTGTAGCTCATTCACGACGGTTTCGATACCGCCATGTAGTCGCTCGTGTACGTGTTGTATGTACAGTCGCGTGAAGTAGTGTTTCCCGTCGAGTACGGTCGGGCTCGCAGTGTCTTCAACGATGTCAGGTGCTACGTGGATTCTTCCTTTGAGCCATCTTCGCCGACGACCACTGATAGCGCCGACAGCTTGTCTCCCGGCTGAGGCGCCGCGCCGCTCCTTACTCGACGTAAATCTTCGGAAAGACAATCTTCTTGTACAGGTTTCCACCATAGTTTCTCAGCGCGAATGAGATAGTGCGTTTCGATACCGATGGTGTTGCTATCTCATTTCTTCACGTATGGTGTCTCGTTCTTGCGTGTTTTCTTATCAATCTTTGAATCAGAGTCGTTTTTATTGTTTTCTTTCGTTCGTTTGCGCTTCGTAGCCAATACTGTTTCATTTTTCTTCTTTCGACATAAATTGACGAACTGTAGCATGCGCACCGTAGCTCGTAGCAAAAGTGGGAACGACGAAAATCGCTCGATTCGAGGTAGGTGAGCGTGGTCAGGTCGCTGGTGGGTGACGTGACAAGTCCCCTCTCTTCTCCTGTCTTCGGTGCTTATGTCTTCGTCTCTTGTGGCCATTCTCGTTCGTGGTTTCGTAGGAAGCTCGGCCCGTTGTACCATCGGACCTCGCTCCCGCCGATAGAGACCGTGGCGCCGCCCGAGTTGGCGGAAAACTGCTGTACTACTGAATTTGTATTGGACATCCATCCGCATAGCTCGAAGCCGGCTTGCCGATGAATGTAGTCGACTGATTTCGATACTTCTTTGACTTCTTTTTCGGTCGGAAAACTTGTTATGTAGTCGTCCATGTAGTGGTTCTTTTCAATGGCTCGCGCGGCTGCAGGATACTTTTCTTTGAAGTCTGAAGCATTTCTATTCTTCACGTATAGCGCGGTGCATGGTGATGACATCGCGCCGAAGATCACTGAAGTCATGCGGTACTCTCGCGGTCGCTGGTTCCCTCTCTCGTCGCCCCGCTATAGAAATCGTAGTGCCTCTCTGTCGTCCTCTTGAACTTATATTTGCATAAACATTAATTCCTTTATGTCAGCTGACACGGCGTGTTGGTGTTGACGAAATCGCATTACAACTCCCGGCAGAGATTGCAGCAAGTCTGGACCGCAGAGTAGCATATCGTTCAGGCTGCGTCCGGCTGTCTTCGCTGTGGCGTTGTGTACTACTCTTATCTTCGGTTTCGCGGGGTTAATGACCGCGAAGTGGGGTAGGTACCATGTTTTATTTGGCACCGGCGGTGTGGTAGCTTCCTCGGCGTAGCCCAAAGTGAAGAGGGTTTGCATTCTTTCTTCATATTTCTTTTTCAGGTCTTCATCTCGGTCTAGTTTCTTCTCTAGGTTGTGCAGCCGTTTGAGTGAGTTTTTGTAGTTGTTCGGAATCTTCATGTCGTCTTCTTTCCATATAAGTATTGTTTTGAAGCGTCTGTCGGGCAGGCGGTGACTGGTTCATTCAATATCTTCAATGCGCGCTGCTCAGGGTCACTATTCTGTACTCGCTTTTCTATCCCGATTGATTCAAACTCGAAATAATTCTTCATCATCTTCTTTCGTGTATAGTTATTGAAATTATGTATTTTCATTAATAACGCCAAATAATATTATACAGGGTGTAAGGAAAAGTATCATTTTACTATGGGAGCAAACCGTTATGGGAGTTACAACTCTTTGCGTTCTACCTATCTATCTCAAGAACGGTTAACTATTATAAATGACCAAATTTGAAGAAAATTTAAAGTTCTACAATTTTTTTTAAAACTTCAAAGGTCATTTAGAGCATAGAAAAGAAGATATTTCCTAAAGACCTGTTTTTTGACATTTTACCTTGAATCTATTGACCTGCATAAACGAGATTTTATGTGACATTTGACCTAACATATTGGATGTCATAACGATGATTTAAAGAAGTTTGTAGCTTATTATCTCTCAATCCGAGGTTGACCCTTTTTTTCACCTAATTTTCCTGGGGTACTAGGAGAAACAGTGATAATGAAAAACAAAACGGAACAAAACATTAAATTTGAAACGTAGGCAGGAACATACCAGAAGTATGAGAGAAAAGAAAAGGTAATAAGTTGTAAATAATTTTCCAGCACTCTGTGACCTAAACCTGCATATACGTTTAGCACCCTTGCTTGTGCTCGGGTGCTAACTTCACGCTGTGCAATAATAAACTACTTAAGTCACACTTATCGTAATGTACTAATGTAAATAAATGTTGATTTTAGGTCGTAAGATAAATATTATTAGTGATTTTGTAAATAAATGTTGATTTACCATTTTAAAATTCATTCATAACCTGTTATAATATCCTGCATCATCCTCATCCTTTAATGCTATGCCATGCATCTGAGGGATGCGAGGTATTTTAGAATTACCTATGGATTTTAAAATAGGTTTATGAGTGTTATACAACTTCTCAACCTGAAAGTTCTTGTGGTATCGAGAATAACTGAGATTATTGCAGTATTACGAAACTTATTTTTTCACGTTCTTCTTACATTTTTGTTGACGGCGTATAATAACTTCCAGGTTTCATCTAGATAGTCGGTATGTTTTGACCATAGAATGTTTTGACTTGTATTATATCAATTACAAGTACAAAATAAGAAGTTGAATTGATTTGATTACGGGACCTAAAGACGTAAAGCCTAACCAAGAACCGAACCGAAGACAAACAGGTAGCTCTCGTACTATAAAGTAAAACAAAATCCTGTAATGATAGTTTTTTTCCTTCTAGATAGGTACAGTGATTTTCGGTATGATATTAATGAGTTTTACGTTTTTTAAGTGAAATCAATTAAAGAGTATCGTTAGTTAGGTATTGTTTCTATCTATAAATTGGTTGTCCGTAATTGATCCTGTAACAAATTAATAATTGATCAAGGAGGATAAATAGAACGATTCTTAATTATAATATATTGTGTTTTTTCATACGACAAAAGGTACTAATAATATATTAACAGCGAAGCGTCTTCTACGCATTTTGAGTGATTTGATTTTCGCGGGCTAGTGCGCGACGATGTTCGGTAGCGGGGCGCGGGGCGCTTGCTGCGCTAAGCCACGCCCATTTCGCTTCAATTATTTTTCGACATAGGCCCTTAAACGCGTCTGTCACGCAAGTTTCGTTTCTATAGTGTACTATCATTAACTATTCTCTTATTTTAATATCACCGTCGCATCGGGTTTGCAGATAAATATTATGTTTTCCGGTTCTGGAATTAGTTCACAATGTGTATAAGACTACAAAAATATCACAATTAACACTACTTAAAATGTTTTCAACACTAACATTTTCTTTGTTTTTCTGTTGTTTTGCTGTAGTATCAGGAAAATTAGGTAAGTCTTGAGATATTGTAATTTAAAACTTGTTTTCTGTATTAACAAATAACCATTTAAATTTGACGCCAAAAAAAGGGAAAAATTAATAAAATATGTTCAAGACTTGTTTATATCTCCTGTCATTGAAGACCTATCCTCAGGAGATATTGGATGCCATAGGGCACTATTTGAGCACTATTTTTTTGTATCTTAAATCGTTGCTGGCAAAGCGTTTTTGCCACAGAAAATGGATACGCTACCTTGACGTATCTCGTAAAGTACATAGGCACTATTTATTGGCACTAATCCTACCCTGATCCCTTTTGTACGATAGCTTTACGGACACAGAATATCACGATCAATGCCCAAACTCTATCTAGTGTGATAGGCAGTGAGCCCGTCGCCACTTTTTAAGCAGATTGATTAGAACTAATTTGTTTTTTTAACAGAGGGTAGTAATCAAATTGAACCACAAAAAAATAAATCATTTGGATGTGATTACACATATTTTGAAGAAGCTGAAGGCTATCTCAAGTTTCATGAGATCCCGGCCAATTTCGAAGAGGCTCGTTTGCGATGTCACCTTGAAGGTTAGAAGAGAACTTGTCATACCATATAGAACAAAATATAATTACAGGGTATAAAATTAAATACCTTACATATTAAACAATACGTTTGATATGTAATGCATTTAATTTTACAACCTATAGATTATAGAGTTTGTTTTTCTCTTTTAAGCATTGACGTACTAACTACTGGACGTCGGGTCCGCGCTCAAAAGTGTCTATACCTATGAGGAAGGATCTCCATAGAGTCCGCATACATTTACGATTGTAGTTGGTCTCTTTTGTCTTATGACATACCTTTAATAGTAGAAGGAGATGGAACTATAGATATTTGTTTATGCGGCTGTCCACTTTTATTTGAGCTAGTGTGTGTGAAAAGTGACCGTAAACATAAGGCCATATGTCACTCGGTGCCTTTTGTCCATACTACTTGACACCACACACTCAAACCTAAACGACAAAAAAAGTGGACACTTTACAATTGGTATGGCTCACTCTAGTCTTAAAGAGAGATCCTTCCTCTTAGGTCTATACCATAAGAGTAACGAAAAACATAAAGAGTAACAATTACGCGTCAGTCTTCGTTTCATTGACCAACTACGCGCACGTCTATAATGTTGTTCCATGTTGTTGTATGAATTGGTAAAAAACTACGCAATCAAAATGAAAAAATAATTTCAACAGTATCAATGTTTTCAGTATTAAATAACACCTACTTTCTTTGGTGTAAAGGGGTCTGGAACACTTTTTCGAGATTTTTGTATTAGACTCAGCGTCCATTATTTAGTGTGTCAATGCTTTTGCAGCAATGCTCATTATAAAATGTTTTATATACTACTTTTTAAGATATTACAAACATAAATTCTTACAGGATCTATTTTAGCATCACCTATTAATAAGGGACTGCAATCTGCAATCAGACAATTGTTGAAGCAGAATGGCAAAACTATTCTGACTGGTATCCATGCCACATTCTCTAGTGGAGACTTTTTCTCTGTCGAAGGTCAGTAACTTTAAATTCAATTAAACACGGCGACACATCAAGCTACGCAAAACAAACATAAGCTGGCCGCGCGACGTTATAAATTATTCTACCTACGCGCGGTCAGCTTATTTTGGTTGTGCGTAGCTTGATGTGTCGCCGTGTGTACATACGCTAAAAGAGAACCATCGGAGATGATGGTGAAAGCAAAACCTCGATGTGGTGTAGAAAATGCTGATTGTGATGAAAGTTTAAAAATTATTACATTCATTTCATTGGATTGGGTTATAATTGCACCCTAAATAGATTGCAAAGGCAGTACAAAACCTTGTCAAAAAAGCAAATGTAGAAAAAAGCATCAAAATATGAATGAATGAAATATACTTTTATATAAAATAAAAAATAATATATAGTTATATATATGGTAATATATAGTTTTTATTAAAATATTTTTTCTACCTACGAATAAAACTTTTGGCAATAATTAAAATAAATTACATAATAAATGATGTCCATTTCCGCATTCAGAATGACGTGTCAGCCTATAATTAAGTTAGATAGTCTATATACCTACTGCATACCATAGTAACAGAAAATTTTTATTAGTGTTTAACTTAATGGTTGTCCTTAATAAATAAAATAAAAAATTATAATAAAGATTTAAAAAAAACTCGGACGGGACGGGATGTTCCAAATAATATAAGATCCTTAAATTGATCGGATCGATTCAGCCTGGGAACCAAACCAATCAATTTAAGGATCTTATACGCCGTCACCAATAACTACTTAATGTTTTTTTTTATATTCTTTTTTTTAACCCTGAGGTTATGCCAGTCCAACTACTTAATGTATAATTTATACTGATTTCTGGAATGTATCTTTTATGTAAATACCCCACGAATGGGCTCTCAATTAGCCATATAATTTTAAAAATGCAGAAAAATCATCATCATCAGCCTATAAACGTCCCACTGCAGGGCACAGGCCTACCCTCAGGGAGGGTGTATGGACGTTAGTCTACCACGCCTGCCCAATGTGGATTGGTAGACTTCACATTCGCATCAGAATTTCTTCTTCGGCGCATGAAGGTTTCCTCACGGTATTTTCGTTCACCGTTTGAGATCAGTCAGTATTACGTACATAAGTTAGAAAACTCATTGGTACATGGCATGTTGTCCGTGTGGATTCGAACTCTGACCTCCATAATTAGGTATCCATACCTCTCTGCAACGCGCCACTGACGCTCTCGTTATTTAATTTCTACTAATTTCAGTCACCGATTTTTAATTTCTACTAATTTCAGGAGTACCTCTTTCAAAAATACCCCACGAGTGGGCTCCTAATGAGCCATACAATTATAAAAATGCAGAAAAATGCATAACTCTAATGCCCAATGGAAAAATGAATGATGTAAGTTGTTGGGGACTATTCCCTTACGCGTGCTACAAGAAGGGGAATTATATGGAACTTAATGCCTGTGGTACTTCTGACAATGGTAAGTTGCAGCATCAGGTCTAATCTGATAAAGTCGGTATGTCAAGTTTTTTTTTGGAGGGCTGAATCGAAAACCATTTCGAGAAAATTGTCTCAATAATAATATTTTCTAAGTCAAATAACGTCGTTTTTCGGTACGTCCACTGACGTGACTGAAAAACCTGTGAACTCCTTGGTAAACTTAAAATAACTGTCCATTCAGAAAAAAAATACATTAACAATGTCAGAATTTGCCTTTGACTAATTACTATAAGGACTAGCCTTGCGGTAGCATTTCCCCTCTGCCACGATATAAGCACAATTGATCTTGTGCATTTACATTCAATTTTACACCTTATCACTAAACGAGACAGCCTATAATTGCGAAATAATAACTTCGAACTTAGAGCGTTTGGGGTTCACACGAGACTACTTTTCATGATTTTTAACATTCAAAATTAGAATCTAAAGTTATGGGGAATAAAATCCAAAGTTGCGGATTTCATGTTACCTCGCCCCCCGCAAAAAGTGGCAGAAATGTTTGATAGTAGAATTACACGCGTAACCAGTCCACATATAAATAGTCAAAGGAATTTGCCATTTGATGTTGCCGTTTCTGTTTTTACTTTTTAATAAAGCTGTAGTTTTTCTCCATGGAGTTCGAATTATTTTCTCTCCACCATTTTTGAATTTAGAGATTACAGATCCAGGTAATTTAAAAATTAAACTTATACAACGTGTTAATGAATAAGCGCAAAACCTCATACACCCCAACTGATTTATAAAAAAATAATTAGATTGAAACGATCATTTCATTATTTTTATTGTTAAAATTTAAAGGTATTCGCATTTTAAGTTTTGAGGCAAAAATTATTTGTTATCATTTTAGCAATGAATGAAAGCGCTAAGTGCTCATGGATACATTTTAAGAATCTTGTGTTGGTTGTAAGTAGGATGAGAGTGCCCGTGCGGTGGGTTGAGATCGAGTTCAGTAAATTTAAAATTTTACAAACAAGTTCTTTAATATTTTGAAAAAAATTACCTATGTTGAAACTATGATAATTCGATTCTGCTCTCGATTCCAAACAAACTACTTTCTAGTTTTTCGTTAATTCATTAACACGTTGTATTGATAAACTCGATGAATCGCAATAAAAAGTAAATTGGACTTCTAACGTTAAAAAAAAAATCGACCAAAAAAAACTTGACGCACCGAATTGAAACAGTATTATTTTAAATCGGAATAAACTTTAACATACTTGATCACTCTAAAGAAAAGTAAGGTATACCTTTTAGAGGACCTGAAAAACTGAAAGCAAAGGTGAGCGGAAGTGTTGGGAGAGTCCATCCAAGGGAAACATATCATGATCAAATCAATTATCTCTTCCGAAAAGGGCATTGCGGAGCACCCTCAATCGAAATCGCGAAAAAAATAAACTGTTCCAATAAAAAAGTCAATACCACCCAAATGGATCGACAGGCAGATTTATTTATTTATTTTTCATTTAAAACATTTGTTTGCTCTTGACCTCAATCTAGTCCCCAGGACAAAGATGGGGTCGAAGATGTAGCGAGCTTACCCAGATGAAGCCTATTCACTCGTAACTTAAAGGAATTCGGGTTGTAAGTGGTTGGAAGTACTGACGCAGGCAGGGCATTCCACTCCTTGGCTGTGCGCATTATAAAAGATTCTGAAAGGCGCTTAGTGCAAATATGTGGGATGTCAACCAAGTAGGGGTGATTATATCGAATGACAGATTTTTTTTTTCACTATTTAGACGATGGCTCTGTAGTAAAAGTTGTTAAGTTTGATCGTCTGAAGCACCCCGTTCTATGAAAAGCATTAAGCCCGTGTAAAGCATTTATACTGGAATTTGAATTATTTTATAAGGTAGGTACTACAATTAAAACTAAATTATTAACATACATACATACATACATAAGCTCACGCCATTGTCCCATGGGGGTAGGCAGAGACCACGGACCGCCACACGCTACGACTCTGGCACACCTCTTTAGCCTCATTCACATTCATACATCTTTTCATGCACTTCCGTCGATTGAGGGTGCTACGCACTTGTCCTTTTCGGAAAAGATCATTGATTTGATCATGGTATGTTTGTTGTTAAATTATTAAGTTTTCCAGAATACCAGTTAGATTCTCGCACAGGCAGTTGCTACAAATTCCATCGCATACCTCGGACCTGGTCGCGAGCTTACATGATATGCGCAGCCGAAAATGGCCATTTGGTTATTCTGAACAGTGAAACTGAAGCCGTGGTCATCAGGGAATTGTTCGCGAAGAACCCTGGAAACGTGATCCAAGGAAACGAGAAGGATGTGGCTTTGGTTGGGATCCACGATTGGCATGAACATGGGGAGTTCTTGACCATTCATGGTTGGTTCTATTTATACTTATTTAACAAGCTGTCCTCCTTTCACCTACCTACCTTCCTTAGTTTTAGCTACTTACATTACTACGAAAATATATTTATTTCCACAAATTCCTCCACAACGGCTCATCGTAACGAGATAAAAAATATACGACGTGTTAATGAATTAACGCAAAACTAGAAAATAGTTTGTTTAGAATCGAGAGCAGAATCGAATTATCAAGGTTATTACCCTAGGTTATTTTTTCAAAATATTTAATAATTTGTTTGTCTGATTCAATATTTACTGAACTTGATGTCAACCCACCGCACCTACTAACAAAACAAGATTCTTAAAATATATCCATGACCACGCTTTCATTCATTGCTGAAATAATAACAAATCATTTTTTGATGAAAACTTAAAATGTGAATAACTTTATTATTATTGCAATGCGATTATTTCGTCGTGAATCAGTTGGGGTGTATAAGGTTTTGCGCTTTTTAAGTCTAATAACAAGCTATTAAACCTTTGATTTCAGCAAAATAAGTCCATATGTTTTTGCGTGTTGCTCGAGCTCAAACCAACAATCAAACAGATGCAGTCAGGGACACCTAACAATCATCATCAGCCTATAACACGTTCCACTTCAAGGCACGGGCCTACATCAACCTCTAACACTTTTACCACGATTTGGCGTCCCAAAATCTCATTTCATGATAAACTTTAGGGTTGTCTGTCAGTCAGATACGGAACTGTTTATAACTATTGATGTACGTAGAAACGTTGTTAATCTTCTCCATCATCACGACTTTAAAACTGTAACAGAAGTGTGTCTGTAAATTCTTAACATTGAAGATATTTGAAAAAAAGGTAACGATATTATATGATGTTTCTTAGGTCAAACTCTAAAGGAGGCAGGCTACGACAAGTTTTCACCCGGTGAACCAAACAATGCGACTACAGGGGAATTCTGCGGTGCTGTGTTCCGATCAGCGATGTTTAACGACTTATTTTGTGAGAAAAGATACGCTTTTATATGCGAGAAGAGCCCTGCGGATGCGTGCCCCTGAAAGTTCTTAAGAATATATTACTGTTGACGCGCTCCATACAAACGAAGTCTGGTGATATTTTCAATACTAACCAATTAAACTCAATGAAATTTTGCAGAAACAATCTAGAAACAAATCTCTATGGTTGTATCGTGTGAGATTTGCCTTAAAATGTACAGTTTTAAAGTTACAGTGCCTCAAAGATTTCCATACAAATCTTAAATTAATCCTAGCATTGAAACTGTATATTTAACGAAAATTGGACACGATACAAGCAAAGATTTTTGTTCCTTGATTGTGTCTGCAAAATTTCATTAAGTTTAATTTGTTAGTATTGAAAATATCACCAGACTTCGTTTGTATGCAGCGCGCATTTACGGATTCAGAATAAACTTCACTTAAATCTCCCCTGAAAGTTCTAAATACACTTAACTTGACAAGGAGTAATATAAACTTAATTGATATTAATAAATATACAGGGTCGAACTTAATATGCTGACAGCTTTTTAAGAGGATGATCAGACCATCAAACTGAACAACTTTCTCTATGGAACCAACATCGAAATCGCGAAAAAAAATCTGCTGTGACATTTGGCTCAAGTAGGTTTGCAGTTTTGTATGAAACAGCAGTATTTTTTTTCCGCGATTTCGATGTTGGTGCCATAGAGAAAGTTGTTCAGTATGATGGTCTGATCATCCTCTTAAAAAAGTGTCAGCATGTTGAGAAGGACCCTATATAGAATTAAAATAAAAACGTTTTAATAAGGACAACAAAGATCCAATAGTGGTAGTAGCGATAAGACTTATGCAAAGAGATTATACCTAATAGAGTGAGCCATACCAATTGTAAAGTGTCCACTTTTTTTGACGTTTAGGTTTGAGTGTGTGGTGTCAAGTAGTATGGACAAAAGGCACCTAGTGACATATGGCCTTATGTTTACGGTCACTTTTCACACATACTAGTTTAAAAAAAGTGGACAGCCGCATAAACAAATATCTATAGTTTCATCTCCTTCTACTATTAAAGGTACGTCATAAGACAAAAGAGACTAACTACAATCGTAAATTTATGCGGACTCTATGGAGATCCTTCCTCTGAGGACTTGTGATACTATTTGGTTATTTAACAATTACAAAAACTGAACTAATAACTTGAGACCAAATTCCAAAAAGGAATGTAATGTTCTAAGTGCAAATCGTAACAACAACATTCGCCGTTGAAACATCGGCGAGCTGTCAATTCGGTATTCGCTAGGGTTATGTTATGTGTCAAACTCATATAAAAACTTCGACGATCTGAAGGATGCAAGAAAGATGTTCCACTTGTGAGCTCATCGATGTTTTTGACAGCTTTTAGGTATATTGACTTGCACTCCTGCACGTCTATCATGATTTCTCTACTTGCGCGCGAGTCGGCTTTTTCCCATACTACAAATCGCGCCAAGCGCGGCTTTTTTTTTTTTTTTTTTTTTTTTTTGAATGACATATACAGTTTGCTCAGGGAGCATTTACTGCTTTTTACAGCGGGCTTTCGGGGGTGGCCTTACCAGTGACGGCGAAGCGCCCTGGTAGGTCACCGAACCGGTGATTTAAGCAACCTGCCCAAGGGGCACCCCAGGGGGGTACGGACCTCGGCAATGGGTGTTGCTGGGATTACGCGACGGGTTGGGAAGCGGGGATCGGTGAGTGCGCGGCTTTAGCTCTCCTAAACGCGTAGGAACCGGTTATTTTCTATGCAGCGAAGGCGCGTCATGCGCGTGTAGAGAAATCATACTAGACGTGCTGGGCAGTGCCAACGATATTTGTTGTTACCTACATGTTACATACATTTGTTTGTTTGTATGTTTATATGTAGGGGGTAATCTCTCGAACTAATTAACTGATTTTGAAAATTCATTCACTAATAAAAAGCTATACTATTCCTGATTAGCATAGGCTATAGGTACTTTAATACGCGAACGAAGTCGCCGGCAAAAGCTATATTTGTATCTATAATTTTATTCTCAAGTAATTTAATATAACTGTTTTGCATTACAACAAAACAGATATTATGAGTGAGAGAATACATGCAGCATTGATTGAAGAAGCATCCATAGATTCCACCTTAAATGTAGCTAAATAAACGGACTTACCATCAATTCTCTATACTTTCCTCTATATCTGTCTCTTTCACTCTGCTAGATTGGCGCCTCGAATCTATTCGACAAGGCGCGCTCATTTGACATTTACTTCATAGTCTTCATCAATCACCAGCAAGCACCTTGCTGCAATGCTGCATGTATTCTCTCACTCATAATATCTGTTTTGTTGTAATGCAAAACAGTTATATTATAAGTTATTCGAATACATGCAGCATTGATTGAAGACCTGTTTGCTATCTGCTGGTGAAAGAGTACAAACGCTATGTGAAAATAAATGAAAAAGTACATGTCATCATCATCAACAATGGGTACATTAACACATAAATCCTGTATAAAAGGGAAAAATACACCATATAATAACTTTCATAATAATAATAGAACATAATAGTCTTGATAATGACTAAATGTCATCTCACTAAATGTTCAATAACTAGGTATTTAAAATCAACAGATTGCTGCTGAAAGAGAAAAAACATTTAAGATTAAATTTCTACCCTATTGAGGCATAATCTTAACCATCATAGGGAAACAATCCTCAGAGATCATTATAATTAATTCAAACCACTGAACTTATTAGGTAGATGTATGAAAAATTATCTAATAGTAGGTCCTCATACTTAACAGTATTAGGTACTGTTTATTTGAAAACAATACAATTTCCGAAATACAATTTTCCAGGAAGCTTTTTCTATGATTCTCTCCATGGGCCGTTTTGAGTTCTGGTTGCTGGCCTAATAACATCCTTATAAGATAAGAAAAAGATTAATTACATTATTCTCAAAACAACTCTTATCTTAGACCCAAGCTTCATTACATGTTGCACTGAGCATAAAAACTCCACAGTATGTTGTCACATTAGCTAGTCAGCTGGATTGTTAACATTTTCTGTGTCTGGAGCCGAGGTCTAGGTTATAATGTTTATTTATAATTATCAGGTTTATCTCACTACTCCTACTCCTACTCTTTTTGGTACTCTCGGATCTATCAATCCAAGAGTCAGGTTCTAAAATCTATGACCATAATTTAAAAAAAATTTTTTTTTTTTTAATAACTGTATTGGGTTAATTTTCTAGCCAATCATATACTAAACTAGTGACACATATTGGCATCCTTCTCTCCTGGTATTTAGTTAACAGGATAGTTTATATAATGGTCCAGCTGCACGGCAGGTCAACAAAATCCTGCTCACATTATTTGAATTATGTAATTCCCATATGGAGCTTTAGAATCTACACCAAACGAAGTTACTCAGACCTTATTTTATAATGTACAGTGTCTGGTAGATGTGTTATTGCAGGTTCAGACAGATTCTCTTTAGCAGGAGTTTCTTTCGTTTAATGACCAGTCAGTGCACTGCCTGATTACTCTCCCCCCCCCCCTTTTTTAGGGCTAAGGGCTCTAGTTTCTCCACTCGTGGTAGGCTCCTGCTCAAGTCTTTACCCAAGAACTGTCAGTTGGCAGCACTTGTGTGTCCAAGTTGTGGTACTATCAAAATGTATTATGCCATGTGAAGTGAAGGTGGTACAGTTATTGTGGATCTATATTGGGTGGTGGGAGCACCCATGCCAACCGGAAGAGCCAGTGTGAAATAAATGCCTTGCAACATTCACAATAGATTGTTGGACCATCTCTGAAATACCAACCTACATCACTATGTCGCTGGGTGAATACAACAACGGCACAAGTCAAAAAAGTTGATTTTGAGAAAAATGACATTAAAGTTGGCGCGAGAGAGTGCGCGCGAACAAATTCGTCTGTAGTTACTACACAGTAAGGGTTAGATGGTTGATGTTTGCCTTTTGTATATCTGTGTTATATCAGTACTCTATAACAGTTGAGGATTTTATTTATATACTATAATTTTTTTATTTATAGGGCCATAAATATGGGTGTTCCGAGTTATGCCAGTTTTGCATTAACTTTTTGGTACGATTTAGATTTATACCAGATAATTATTGAGAAAACATGAAGAAATGGGATAGTAATTAGTACTCAAAATAAAACACAATTATGGCATTAGAGAAGAGACGGAAGAAATGGGAATTTACAAAGCAATGAGGAAAAGGAAATTTGAACTGTTTACTGAATTGGCGGAAGTTGTCTGATGAGATCCTATCAGTTCAGATACACAACGAGTTCGATCATCATCATCATCATCATCATCATCATCATCAGCCCATCATCGTGCACTGCTGAACATAGGCCTCTCCCAAGGCGCGCCACAAAACTCTGTCCTCGGCCTTCCTCATCCAATCGCTCCCCGCTACTTTTTTTAGGTTGTCTGTCCAGCGGGCAGCAGGGCGTCCCACACTACGCCTACCAGTTCGCGGTCTCCACTCTAGAACTCTGACACCCCACCGGTTATCAGTTCTTCGGCAGATATGACCAGCCCATTGCCACTTCAGCTTGCTAATTTTCTGAGCTATGTCAACCACTTTAGTTCTCTGGCATCATAGCTCGCTGAGCGACCTTGAACTGATGAACTAGTCCTATCGTCAGGTTCCAAGTTTCCGCACCATAGGTCATTATTGGCAGGACGCACTGATTGAACACCTTTGTTATGAGACATTGTGGTAGAGCCGAGGAAAATATTTGACGGAGTTTCCCGAAAGCAGCCCATCCCAGTTTGATGCGCCTAGCGGCCTCCTTGTCGAAGTTGTTTCTACCTAGTCTTATAGTCTGTCCAAGGTAGACATAGTCTTGCACAACTTCTATCGCCGCCTCACCAACGTATACCGCCTCTGGCTCGACATGAGAATTAAGCATGACTTTCGTCTTGTCTAAGTTCATGCCGAGACCGACCCGTCGGGAAGCGGCATTAAGGTCGCTAAGCATACCACTGAGATCCTGCAGCGATTTCGCCATGACGACGATGTCATCGGCAAAACGCAAGTGTGAGATGTACTCGCCGTTCACACATATGCCTCGTCCTTTCCAATTGAGCGTCTTGAAGACGTCTTCCAGCGCATTTGTGAACAGTTTCGAGGAAATAACATCCCCCTGTCTCACTCCTCTTAGCAGTTGGATCGGCTTCGTCTGCTGATCTTGTACTTGAACGGACATAGTGGCCGCGTCATACAGACATCTGAGCACCTCTATGTATTGCCAGTCGATCTGGCATCGCTGCAAGGATTCCAAGACAGCCCAGGTCTCGATCGAGTCGAAGGCTTTCTCATAGTCTACAAAGGCAAAACACAGAGGCTGATTATACTCTTCAGTTTTCTGTATAATCTATCTAACCATGTGGATGTGGTCTATGGTACTGTAGGCTTTTCGAAACCCGGCCTGCTCTGGGGGCTGAAACTCGTCGAATCTTCGAGCGAGACGATTCGTAATAACCCTCGAGAAAAACTTATAGACGTGGCTCAGAAGTGAGATCGGACTGTAGTTCTTGAGGAGGGTGTTATCTCCTTTCTTGAAGAACAGGACCACAACACTTCCGCTCCACGCCTCCGGTGTTATGCCGTTGTGAATGACGGAATTAAAGAGCCTTCCTAGGGCCTTCAGGACAGGAGTGCCTCCAGCTTTCAGAAGCTCTGTTGTTATTCCGTCTTCACTCGGAGCTTTGTTATTTTTTAGTTGTTTGAGGGCTTTCCTAATCTCGCTCGAGTCAACGTCCGGGATATCGTCCGTGTAGTGGCGTATTAGTGGGGTTCTGGGTCGGTGTTGCGAGCTACAGGCTTTGGAGCGTGTGTTGCATACAGACTTCCGTAGAACTTCGCCACTTCAGGGAGGAGCTCCGGCTTAGAGGCAACGATCTTCCCATCCGCGGTTTTGAGTTTCGACGAGTTCGATCATAAGAGCCAAACCAAGAAATTACTCGTGGGGAAATGTTAAGAGCCCAATCACATGTTGACCTCAATATATCTTTTAGTACTGCTTAAATCAAGAACGATGTGTAAAACAATTATCAATCTCTATGTTCGGTCTTCTTACCAGATACCCATTTTACGTAGTCAGGCCAGTTGGCCGGTGGTCTTCGTACTATTTAATTATGTAATAACTACGCTAGTTTGTAGCTTCTGTTCTAGAACACAGACTCCTTATCAGTTGCCAGTTCTTCAGCAGATATAACAGTAATAGAGCCTCACGCTTACATAGCTACGCTCTTTTCCACAACATTACACTATCACATTGTTTTAACCTTCTGACCCTGGAACTTCATACAACAGATCGGTCTTCTATCTGTACTAGAAAGCCATGGTACAAAAAGCAGACTGGTAGATGATCATAAGTCAAAACTTTATAGGAGAAGAGATGTTATCATTCCCTGAAGAGTTGGAAGTAGGGACGACCTACTTTGACATCACAAACCTTCACATTGTGGTTTACAGAATATAACAGGGGTAGTTTTTGCAGACGGGAATAATTTTAATTCAACTTTTTGACTCAAACGTGTCATTGTTGCATAACACAAAATAACAATTTTATTTAGTGTAGTAGTGGCACAAGTACCTCTATCTCTTGATTCAGTGAAATATCGAGTTCGGTCTATATTGCACAAGATAAAGTATGCGATGTAGAACCAGAATACGGTGCTAACTCAAATTTGCCAATTTTTGAGTTGTGCCGTTGTTGTATTCACCCAGCGATGTATGATTGTCTTTTTCTAAGTGAACAAATCAACTAAATCAAAGCCAATGGTCTACGCGACCGGGGGGTAATGAGTGCCAATCCAGCAATGGATTTTAGGTAATTGGTTGGTATTGTACTTTTGTATAATACTCAAGTACTATATAGGGCGTCCGCGGCCCAAGGTGACGAGTGCCATTCCGGCACTGGTGTTTAGCTAAGCAGTCAGCAACTCTGTTATATATGCCCATGATCTATGTTCGACCTCCGTGGCCAGGGGTGGCAACGATGCCGCCATTCAGGTACTGCGTCCTAGATACGAGGTCGGTAATGCCAACTGCGTTTGCCCGATGTTCTGAATGCGACCTCCGAGGCCGGGGGCGACGAGTGCCATTCCGGCACTGGGTTCTATATGTTTATCTTCGACTGTTTAGTTGGTAACGCTATTGTATATGCCATATGATCTATATTCGACCTCCGCGGTCGTGGGCGGCGACGAGCGCCCTTCCGACACTGCGTCCTAGATAAGCGGTCGGTAATGCCACTGCACATGCCCCCATATTCTGTACGACCTCTGCGGCCGGGGGCGACGAGTGCCATTCCGGCACTGGATTCTAGATAAACAGTCGGCAACGCTATTGTATATGCCCTATGATCTATATACGACCTCCGCGGTCGTGGGCGTTGACGGGCGCCATTCCGCACTGTGTCCTCGAAAACCGGTCGCTAATGCTATCGTATAAGCCCCATGTTCTGTATACGACCTCCGAGGTCGGGGGCGGGGACGAGCGCCCTTCCAGCACTGCGTCCTAGATAACCGGTCGGTAATGCCATTGCATAAGCCCCATGTTCTGTATACGACCTCCGAGGTCGGGGGCGCGGACGAGCGCCCTTCCAGCACTGCGTCCTAGATAACCGGTCGGTAATGACATTGCATAAGCCCCATGTTCTGTATACGACCTCCGAGGTCGGGGGCGGGGACGAGCGCCCTTCCAGCACTGCGTCCTAGATAACCGGTCGGTAATGCCATTGCATAAGCCCCATGTTCTGTATACGACCTCCGAGGTCGGGGGCGGGTACGAGTGCCATTCCAGCACTGCGTCCTAGATAACAGGTCGGTAAAGCCATTGCATAAGCCCGATGTTCTGTATACGACCTCCGAGGTCGGGGGCGACAAGTGTCGTGTCATTCCGACACTAGAAACAAGATTTGATAGATTTGTACCTGAAGTGAGCACCCCAGACCACATCCGCTGTGTCTGATTAAAATGTGCGTCACCTTATGTGCAGAACCACCGAACTGTGGTATAATGGCCTTCCGCCATCAGTAAAATTCCTGCTGCACAGGGACAGAGAAAAAGTCCCTCATGCCTTCTTGAAAGAGGCACCCTAGAGAACTGACACGGTCGATATTGCAATATTCGCTATCTGGCAAAGCCTAGGAGACCTAACTAGCACTAGGTTTTTTCATCCTGCCTATTATTCTTGTTACCTTCTCTGTAGATAACTAGTGCATGCTAATGTAGCTCATGGTATTGTTATACAATACAAAACAGTTCGAATACTACAGTTCCGGACAAAGTGCAAGCGCAGCCTACTGAGTATTGATATGCCAGTATTGTTAACTTAAACTCAGTAAATGGTTGTGTGACCAGGAAGAAATTATCTACATAAACCAAGACACCAATCTCTGTGGGTCAAAGGAACTCTTTGGGTCTAATACGATAAAGCTGTATAACAGTACAACAGTCCAGGAGGCCTAAAAGGAGGGCTGGGTGCAGTTTCCGATCATTATTATAAGACAGCAATTAAAAATGATTTTGTCCTTCCTTATCAAGAACATCTTGAAAAAGAGAAACATATTCAATAGGCACATCTAGAGTTTCCTTCTCTAAGTTTTTAACCATCTTTTATACATAAAATTCTTGCAAAGGAAGTTTGCATAGGTATGTGATCATAGTTATACCAATCATAGTTATAGTGATTTGTATAAAACTCCTTTAATCTTTAATATATCTTTATTGGTCATCAAACAGCAAATGACTGCTACTGCTGCTGCTGTTACCTACTGCTTATTATTAGCTTCAAATGTATATTATCTACAGTATGCCTAGTAAATAATAAGTTTCTAACTGTAAGTATGTAATAAGACTAATACGGTATAACGTACTAGAGACACTTAATGATTTAAAATGTACCAAGTAGAATGCCACTTGGCTGAATAAGCCGATTTCAATGTTCGGTGGGGTTGTATTAAGGGTTGTTTAACACATGCCGCAACCACATCACGTGAGCGGATGCATATATTATATTGAAAATGAATAGTAGAATTTAACAGGGTACCACATTCTGCTGTCATTATCGACCACATGGGTTATATCGACCACATCACAACCACAACGCAACCACCAGCGACACCACGAAAAAGTGGCCGGCCACATCGCAGACACAACGTTGCAACAACATAATGACAATGCGCGCACACCTGCACCAGAGTCGATCTGTCTGTCTGCACACAATGTAACCACATTCGCATAAAATCACTGCTTGACCGCTTTCTCTTCTTACTGGGGGTGGTTATAACGTTCTTTTGGCCAATATTAGAACATAATTCACGAGCTTATGATTCCCATTAACGTCACAGGGATTGACTAAATATTGGTTCAGACATCTAATCTGTTGTTTAAAGTTCCTAGGAACAAGAGTATACATGTTTTGAGTGTTTTGTTTTGTCATAAATAGCCGAAATACAATCGGATCATACTAGATCTTGTAAATTGGTTGTCAATTGGCTTAGTTGTCAACAAAGTCATGGGTCACAAAATTGTTGGAAAGCAATAAAAAGCCATCCTCCACTTGATTGAACTGAGATGGGGTAACTCACCCTTGTCCTGTAGGGCCAAAAGCGTCAAAAGACCCTTCGTAGAGGCCGCTCTTTACCCAAAACATCGGCATTCGAGAGCGGACGTTCATTAGTGCTTCTACTAATAATCTGCAAGCCGTAAGTGCACATCTTTGACAAAACACACACAGATCACTCACAAAACAACCATTCCGTGTAATTTACACGGCAAAAACATTACAATTTCACTGTTTTTAAACAAAGTTTTAAGGTTAAGAAAAATTTTACAAGCATTCGCGGTAAAATCTATAAACGCTATGAAGTAAATGTCAAATGAGCGCGCCTTGTCGAATAGATTCGAGGCGCCAATCTAGCAGAGTGAAAGAGACAGATATAGAGGAAAGTATAGAGAATTGATGGTAAGTCCGTTTATTTAGCTAAATTTAAGGTGGAATCTATGGATGCTTCTTCAATCAATGCTGCATGTATTCGAATAACTTATAATATAATGAAACGTTCTCTGGCTTAGTGGCTCAGTAGCTAAATTGGCAAAAGCAATTCCCCGGTTTGGAAGATTGCGGGTTCAAATCCTGCCTAATTTTTCAATCTTTAATTTAATTTGATATAATAAAACGTTACAAAATCCACGGTGGTTTTATTTATTTCCTTTTTGGAGAACTTACAGCTAAATAACAGTTGGATTTTACAAAGAATAAAAAACCGGCCAAGTGCGTGTCGGGCCACGCGCAGGCTAGGGTTCCGCAGTTGCCCGTCACAACATACGGACTTAAAAGTGGACACTTGACTCTGACAAAAATTTTCACTTTTAAGCTTAATATTTCGCTAACCAATCCCTAAATCGAAAAATGGTTTTACCAAACCCATAATAATTTTAAACGACCTATCTAACGATACCCCACACCATGGGATAGGCGAGAAAAAAAAATTGCATCCCCACTTTTCGTGTACCCTAAAAAAATATTTTTCAAGATTTTATTTTACCACTTTGTCGGGGTAATAAATATGTATACATGTCAAATTACAGCGTTCTGGTATTAAGAGTATCTGAGCTAAGCCGCGGATAGTCGGACAGACGGACGGACATGGCGAAACTATAAGAGTTCCTTGTTGACTACGGAACCCTACAAATTGATAGTCAGATGCTGACAACAAGTTACCCATGCAACTTGTTGAACAGTAATTTAAAAAAATCAGCTGTATCCCTCAGAGGAAGGATCTCCATAGAGTCCGCATAAATTTACGATTGTAGTTAGTCTCTTTTGTCTTATGACATAGCTTTAATAGTAGAAGGAGATGGAACTATACATATTTGTTTATGCGGCTGTCCACTTTTTTTTGAGCTAGTGTGTGTGAAAAGTGACCGTAAACATAAGGCCATAATGCCACTTGGTGCCTTTTGTCCATACTACTTGACACCACACACTCAAACCTAAACGTCAAAAAAAGTGGACACTTTACAATTAGTATGGCTCACTCTAGTCTTAAAGAGAGATCATTCCTCTTAGCTGTATCCATAGAACATCCCAGTAACTACACATATTAAAGATAACCTCTTGACTTAAACAGTTAAATATGAATTTCTAGGTAATAAATAATCAGCTGGTTCGCTGATAAAACTCTTTCCTGATTATGGTCTCAGTTCAGATGTGTTTTGACACAACACAATACCACTAAGTACCTACTTAGAAATGTATTTAATTAAAACATTTTATTTGTTTTTCTGTTGTTTTGTTGTAGTATCAGAAACATTAGGTGAGTAATATTTTATTTTTCGTAAAATATTAACGAAATTAAAATACGGTCAAGTTCGAGTCGGACTACTCGCGCACTGAGGGTTTCGTACCACACCAACACATAAATTAACTTATAAAAAGTTTTGTTTTCTCCGGGATCTTTAACGCTAGACCGACTCGCACTTGGTCGGTTTTTATTATTTGTTGTTATAGTGTAGAGTTTGCTCTATAATCACATCAAGTTTGACGCTTGTATGCATTACTGTTTTTACGATTGAGCGAGATGGAAAAACGTTGATGAAAACTAGTTTCTTGTATGAGTGTGCCCTTAATTTTTAACCTTTTGACATTTGTTAAGAGGATATAATTCGGTGCGCGCTCCATACAAACGTACTATGGTAATATTTTCAATACTAACCAACCAAAGTCAATGAAATTTTGCTGAAACAATCTTGAAAGAAATATCTATGCATGTTATTCGTTAAAATATACAGTTTCAATGTTAGGATTAAATTAAGATATGTATGGAAATCTTTGAAGCACTGTAACTTTAAAACTATACATTTTAACGAAAATCTGACTTTATACAAGCATAGAAATTTGTTTTTAGATTGATTCTGATTTCATTGAGTTTAATTGGTTAGTA
This sequence comes from Agonopterix alstromeriana, assembly GCA_963924505.1. Lineage (NCBI taxonomy): Eukaryota > Metazoa > Arthropoda > Insecta > Lepidoptera > Depressariidae > Agonopterix > Agonopterix alstromeriana. Next base: position 9,151,435 of record OZ004682.1, read on the forward strand.
TTGAAAATATCACCATAGTACGTTTGTATGGAGCGCGTTCCGAATTATATCCTCTTAATAAATCCGCCGTAATAACGCACAGGCTGTGAAAATTTAAACTTTCTAGCTATTACGGTTCAAAAGTTACAACACTAAATAGGTATAATGGACAGATCAATCATCATCCAACATAAATGTCCAGCAGTGGACGTCGAAAGAGAGGCAGGACGTAAATAAATAACCCTCCTTCTGGCGCAGTCGGGTAAAAATATGTTATGCAATTTCTTATAAGTATGATACAAAAAATAAAAAATTAAGAGAATAATATGCTGTACTATTCCTAAAAAAAAGGTCGCACCTGTACTCGAGTCAAAGAGTATGTCAAAAAATCCAAAATAATTCATAGATGAACCATATCTACAGGGTAAAATTTCACCCTGTATAAAGAAATAACGGCCAATTGTGTGACAGCTGAGATATCTTTATTTATCATCTCGAACTCCATACAAATTTTTCTTAAAAAGTTATCACTTTGCTGTTCGCATTACTATTCACGACAGTAGATGTTTTTGGGCATGTACTTGGTCTGCTGAAGCATTGTTAAGTAAAAAAAAAGAAGACCTTTTAAATTATTAAGAGGATATATTTCGGAGCGCGCTCCATACAAACGTACTATGGTGATATTTTCAATACTAACCAATTAACCTCAATGACATTTTTCAGAATCAATCTAAAAACAAATTACTATGCTCGTATAGAGTCAGATTTTCGTCAAAATGTAGTTTTAAAGTTACAGTGCCTCAAAGATTTCCATACAGATCTTAAATTAATCCTAGTATTGAAACTGTATATTTTAACGAAAATCTGACTCCATACAAGCATAGATATTTGTTTCAAGATTGTTTCAGCAAAATTTCATTGACTTTCATGTTTGTATGGAACACGCTGCGAATTATATCCCCTTAAATGTCTATCTGCCAGATGCACGTACGTTCATTAAAGTAAATCCTCCATTAAATCTCTTGCTGTCACTTTTTGTCTCGTTGACGTAGTTAAAGCTACCAAGAGATTTAATGGAGGAATAACTTTAATGAGCGTTTCTGCAACTGAGTGTATGAAAGCCAAATTTCCCGGCGACGTCCACTGTTGGACATAGGCTTCTCAAAACTGACACATTGATTTAAACTAATTCATTAATTTGTAAAACAGAGGTTGAGGAACGAATCAAATCAAATCGTAAGAAATCATTCAAATGCGATTACACATATTTTCAAGAAGCTGAAGGCTATCTAAAGTTTCAAGAAATACCAGCCATTTTTGAAGAGGCTCGTCTGAGATGTCACCTTGAAGGTTAGAATAGACCTTGTAGAGAGAAAAAGATTCTACACACGTTCTTAATATGCTGACGGTTTTTTAATAGGATGATCAGATAGTCAAACTGAACAACTTTCTCTATAGGACCAACATCAAAATCGCGAAAAAAAAACATCTGGGTCGAGTAACTTTGCAATTTATGTGAATGATATGAATGAATGAATGAAATATACTTTATTTACACCAAACCTCTCGGAAGAGAGTAGTATATTCCTTGCACCAAACACATAAATATAGTACAGAGCACGATACAAAAATAATTACGGTACAAATAAGGCGCTCGCATCGCTAAAAAGCAATTTATTCCAAGACAAAATTGGGATAGATCAAGTAATTTAAGCAAGAATATAAATTTTTATTCGCGATTTCGAAGTTGTTCCCATAGAGAACGTTGTTTAGTTTGATGGTCTGAAAGTCTCCTTTAAAAACCGTCAGCATGTTAAGAAGGACCCTGTAGATTATAGACATTGGACATAGACATTGGTACTTTAAACTGAACAACTTTCACTATGGAGCCAAACCCGAAGCCACAAAAAAAATGTGCTATTCCATAGAAAATGTTAATACCTTCTGTATGAAACTACTAACATTTTTGTTTCGCCATTTCAATGGTGGTCCTACAGTAAAAGTTATTCAGTTTGATGATCTGCACGTCTAGCATGATTTCTCTACTTGCGCGCGAGTCGGCTTTTTCCCATACTACAAGTCGCGCCAAGCGCGGCTTTAGCTCTCCGAAACGCGTAGGAACCTTTATTTTCTATGCAGCGAAGGCGCGTCACGCGCGTGTAGAGAAATCATACTAGACGTGCTGAAGCACTCTGTAGGCCTTCCATGAGTTTGCATTTTAATTTTTTACTACTGTAGTTACGGCCAATCTTGTATGGCAGAATTAGTTCTAAACGTAACCACTAGGAGCGCTGTACCAAACTCAATACACAAATGGGAGTAAAATTACTATAGTGTTAGTTTACTACAGTCACAGTATAAGAAAGAGTATCTATTTACTACAGTGTAAACTCATGGTAGGCCGGCCTACTCTTCCGGCTTCAAAACGACCCCGATTGCTCGGTGTATAGGATGCAATTGAAATGAGTCGACCCATTTTTCAATTCAATTCTATTCATAGCATAAGCATAAGCATATGCTCACGACTATATTCCCCGATCTCTGACTACCCAGAGATATTCTGAAACCTCAGAACATCCATGTTTCACCAGTAGTACCGAAATTCTGTCCAGTGTGACGGCCGTGAAAAGCCGTGGTGGTCCAGTGGCGAGTAACCTTGCCTGCCGTGCAGGAGGCGATGGTTCGATCCCCGTTCAGACCGACTCGTACCAATGAGTTTTTCGGAATTTATGTACGATTTGTAACACCACTGGCTTTTCGGTGAAGGAAAACGTCGTGAGGAAACCTGCATGCTTTAATTTCGAGGCATGTATTGTATCCACTGTCCATTATAAGTGGCGACGGGCTCACCCCCCGTCAATTCTATTCATATCATTTATTTCATAACAGTATAAATTCTATATCAAAGTCACAAATTGCAATTTCATTGTTAGTAATGCTTAATCACTAGAAAAAAAAACCTGAAAAATGTATCGCCTCATTTCAATTACACCTTAAAATTGTAATAGAGCTTGGTTTCTGCATTTTCGATATTTTTTTTGGTGCTTGCATGCACTTGCGACCACACTTATTACGAAATGTTTTACCGTTTTTTAAGATATTAAAAACAGAAATACTTATTACAGGATCTATTTTAGCATCACCTATTAATAATGGACTACAATCTGCAATCAGACAATTGTTAAAGCAGAATCGTGTTACTAATAATATTCTGACTGGTATCCATGCCACATTCTCTAGTGGAGACTTTTTCTCTATTGAAGGTAAGTAACATTAAATTTTGAAGTACAGGCAGAATTAAACTATGAGAGATAAACATTTATTATATTAATCTGCACTGCTGTACTATACAATTATTTAGTAATTATTATTAAGTAGAGTAGTGCGGAATTAATTTCTTAAAAATTATTTCATCCAAATGTTGACCATCATGTCGGACATACTCTTGAAACCTGGCTTCAGTATTCCATGCCACTCGCTGAATTAGTGATGTTGGAATAGCATTAACATCGCAAAACGATATTTTCGTTTCGTTTACCTCAAAAGCAAAGTTTAAGAAACAAACCCAGATTGATATTATTATTTATTGATATTATATGACCCAAACGTGATTCAATGTTTTTCCACTCTACGCGTTGACTGATCTGATACCCTCAAAAAGAGATCCATCGTAGACCACAAGAACAGCTGAAATGAAAGAGATGACTTAGCTGATCTCCTACTTCTAAATACCTGCATATGGGTGCATTATTTCCTTAGTCAGAGACGTTCTAAATATTTCACTGGCACTGTTTTAGTATGTAAATGCTACACAGTGTGACAGGAAGTGAGCCCGTCGCTACTTAAATGTTGACATGGGACATGTCTTAAAAATTAAGCATGTGGGCACGAAATAGGTCTCAGCAGAACGGGTTCTAATAAACGATGGGGCGTTTGACCATTGCGTTCGACTCACTTGATGGTCACCCTTACGTATAGTCGAGGAAATCTTCGGATTTTTGTATGGAGTAGGTTGCATTAATTGCACTTTTGGTGAAAATTTGGAATATAGTAGATACATACCTGAAAAACAGAAATTCTCAATAATCTCCGATTTTTTATGTTGTATTATTGAATAATTAAGACATTTACAAAACATTAAATTTAGGTATGAACAAAAAATGGAAAACTGGTGATTTTGTACAGGATAGATTCGTTCAATACGTTTTACTTATAACAATAATAATCCACGGTTAATATCGTTAATTTGGGTAGATTTTATTATTTTGTAAGTCTTCAAAAATTATAACCTCAAAACTAAATTATTTACTGTTTGTTTTTACACATTAAATTTGCCTTTTGATAATTAACTGTCTCTATTGCTGGTATGCTGGTCGAAATATTTTTAGAAATAAGCATGCCATTTGTACATTAATATCGATTTTAAGGTATTTCTCAGGTTCCTGAGCCTATAGAACCACGAAATCTCGACAAAAGTGTTATAAACTAACAGTAATATTATTTCAAACACAATTTACTAAAGTGTCTTTAATGCAATCTCAAACCTTATTTTTCCTAGACTAGTACGCGTGTATACGTTGAGCTTGTTTCGCTCTGCTCTGAAGCCGCATCAGCACGGCTAGCATGCCACCCACGACAAAGCGTTTAAACGAGAAAATCGTCGTGCGCGCTCTCTCTAGCATACGTTATATAATAAGGATGGATAAGGATGGCATATTTAACATCTGCATCGATCAAGGTACTTTTCCCGATCTTATGAAACATAGTAAAGTCGTACCTCTCTTTAAATCAGGCAATAGACATGATCCCAACAATTATAGACCTGTCTCAATATTACCAGTTCTCAGCAAGGTTTTCGAAAAGATTATTCTCAATCAAATGCTGTCTCATTTCAATCTAAATAAACTGCTGCATGATTAGCAGTTCGGGTTTACCAAAGGACGCTCAACTACAGACGCAGGAGTTACTCTGATTCAGCACATCTTCAGCGCTTGGGAGGAGCACCAAAATGCGATAGGCGTCTTTTGCGATCTTTCCAAAGCATTTGATTGCGTTGATCATAAAACTTTGCTGTTAAAACTAAAACATTACGGAGTTAATGGCTCAGCTCTTGATTTGATGGACTCCTACTTAAAAAACAGAGTCCAAAAAGTTTTAGTGAACGGATCTAAATCATCTGGATCACATGTGCAAACAGGCGTGCCCCAGGGTTCAATTTTGGGCCCGTTCCTTTTTTTGGTCTACATAAATGATTTGCCACATATGGTACAAAACTTGTCGAACATAGTATTATTTGCTGATGATACTTCTCTTATTTTTAAAGTAAATAGGAAGGACCAAGAACTTGACGACGTAAATGATACCCTTCAACAAGTTTTGAACTGGTTTAACGCAAATAATCTCGCACTTAATGCAAAAAAAACGAAATGTATAAAATTTGTTTTGCCAAATGTACCAATTGTAGATAACCATGTAACTTTAAACAGAGATAGTCTAGATTTTGTTTATAATACAGTGTTTTTGGGAATAACGATTGACTCTAGGCTGCAATGGGGTTCCCACATTGAAACTCTAGCTGGTAGGCTAAGCTCTGCAGCATATGCAGTCAGAAAAATTAAACAACTAACTGATATTGAAACAGCCCGACTCGTATATTTCAGTTACTTTCATAGTATCATGTCCTATGGTATTTTATTGTGGGGTCGTGCTGCAGACATTGAGACAATCTTTATCCTACAGAAACGGGTAATTCGAGCTATATATGGTCTGCGCTGTCGTGATTCGCTTCGCGACCTTTTTAAGTAAATTAATATTTTAACAGTTTATGGACAGTTTATTTATGAAAACATTTTATATGTAAGAAAAAATTTGTCGTTATTTCCAAAAAAATTTGATGTCCATAATTACAACACTCGAAACAAAAATAAACTGATATCTCCACACTTTCGGCTTAGTAGGGTCAACACGTCTTTCATGGGTCACTGTATACGTTGTTATAATAAAATCCCCGAGACCATTTTGAATCTTTCCGAAAACATGTTTAAAACTCAAATCAAAAAAGTCCTCTGTAAGAAAGCATATTATAAACTGGATGATTATTTAAATGATCAAAATGCTTGGGTCTGAGGTCACTAGCTTATAGTTTATTTACTTTACTGTATAGTATCAATTATTTTATTAAATAGACTATGTATTATTGTATACATAACTTTAGCTTAAGAATTTATATTGTAATAGTTATTAAGTCGTGTTATGTTGTAGAGTTTCTGGCCGCATCTTCTCTACAGCGACAACACGTTCCGACGCGGTGGTAGCTTTAAAAAAGATTTGAAGTTTGATAAGTGTGCTGTAAGCTCCTATATTGAATAAAATTATATTGAATTGAATTGAATTGAATTGGAGGCACATCTCGATTTTTATCGTTTTCTCGGGGGTGGCATGCGAGGCCTACTGGGACCTATTTTAGTGATGTAGGTTTCTTCACGATATTTTTCTTCATCCAAAAGCCAGATATTTTACAAATAGTATAAGATCCTTAAAATTGATTGGTTTGAATCAGATCGTGAATCAAACTACCGTCAACGTCGTCAGCACTTCAAACGAATGGATACTACTTAAGACGCTCCCACTCTGTAAACGCAGGGGCCGGCCATATTTACCCGACTGCGCCAGAAGGAGGGTTATGTTTTTCGAGCGTATGTATGTATGTAAGTATGTATTTATGTATGTATGTATGTATGTATGTTTGTATGTCTATTTCTTTGGCACGGCCTACAGCCCAAACGCCTTGATGGATTTTAGCGTATGAGGTGTCATTGGATTCGTAAAAATCGTGAGAGTGACATAGGGTATATTGTTTCAAGATGGCGTCTATGAATTAAAAAAGAGAGGAGTAAAAAAAAGTTTTTTTTTGCTAAAAATTACAATATGGGTATCAAATGAAAGCTAGTAATCAGACTATTCCAAATATATAAATATTATAGTACTTTTATGTTACCGTTTCGACACAAGACTAAAAAGTATGAAATAAACTAAATTTTTTAAGATAAACAAAAAACCCGACTGCATAAAAAACCTATTAACTGAAAACGGGGACAAAGAAATTGTTTGTTTTGTTATTGATTGGTTTGTCCCCGTTTGCGATACCTACCTAATAAGAATCAAATTATATTTGCTCAAACAAAGTTGTTATAGCTGATTAGTGATGATAGAGCTTGTTTTTCTCTTTTCAGTTAATAGGTTTTTTATGCAGTCGGGTTTTTTGTTTATCTTAATTTGCTAACATCTCGGCTTTATTTCCTATGGATTATATTTCTTATTTTTCTATAAAATACATATAAAATCTGTGTTCAAAGGAAAGCCTAAATATTTGAACTAGTCTGTATTACTTACGTGCATCTACTTTATAAGTTGAAGTCCACTATAAGTCACTTATAATTGCAACACACATCATTGTGTAGACAATACAATGGTCTAAAGTGGCTATTTTGAAAAAAAATGTTTAGTCCAAGGTGCGAATTATTACGATTTTCGAATTTGATTTTCTTAGATTAGACGGCACCACAGTGACATAATGAAGGACAAGCCAGTCAAAAATAGGTACACTTACATACTAAAATGCCTTAGTTTAGTAGAGGTGAGGCGGCTCTCAAAGGCTCAAGGTCGTTCATTGGGGGATACCTTTTAATGCTTAATTTCTACTAATTTCAGGAGTACCTCTTTCAAGAATACCGCACGAGTGGGCTCTTAATGAGCCGTTTAATTATAAAAATGCAGAAAAATGCATAACTCTATTGCCCAATGGAAAAATGAACGACGTAATTTGTCGTGTACCACACCCTTACGCGTGCTACAAGAAGGGAAATAATATTGAGATTAATGCTTGTGGTACTTCTGACAATGGTAAGTAGCATTATCAGATCTAATCGACTAACTTAGTCTTGCTTATTCTCACGACCAAAAGACATCATCCGCGATTCATACATTTTTGGTCCAAATGTGAAAGTGCCTTAGATATTATGGATGAGTTACGCGTTTAATTCTAGTTAGGTACAAACATCATTTCTGCCACTTTTATCGGGAGGCGTAGTAACATGAAATCAGCAACTTTGGATTTTATTCCCCATAACTTTAGATTCTAATTTTGATTGTTAAAAATGAAAAGTAGGCTCGTATGAATCCCAAACGTGATAAGTTCGAAGTTATTGTTCCGCAATTATAGGATGTCTCGTTTTGTGATAAGGTATACAATTGTATGTAAATGCACATGATTAATTGATCTTGTAACGTGGCAGAGGTGAAATGCTACCGCGAGACTGGTCCCTATTTAAGTAGTCTAAGGAAAGAGCCAACCAAAAAAACGAATGCTATATTCTGTTAGAACTTGTCCATCTAATCCGTTATTATTGCTGTAGCTTTAAGTTTGATTATATCAAAAATGTATGAAAAGGCTGAACTTCCAAACTTAAATAAAACCAAGGATAATGGTTTACAGCTTTGGTACTGTGGAGGAACTACTGTGGGAGGTTCCTCCGGTGAAAAGGGAAGATCTTCCTTCAGGCTAGGTGTGAAGCCTGGGGACCGGACGTGGTCCTACAGATCTTAGTTGGACCTTGTATATATATAGAATCTCTGTGATTATTTCTCTTGCGCGATTCATGTCTTGTATGCGATTGTGAACCTTATGTGAAGCGGCTAACGGGTTACCAATGTGACGTCGCAAGTTGTCTTACGTGCACATTTACGAGTGCGACCGTAGCGTCATCTGTTAGCTTCGTTGCTATAACTTGTTGGTGTTGACATATTATGTGGCAAGTCCCCACAGTATTCTACTAATTAATGCTTAAACGGTCAAGTTCTAACAGAATTTAGCCTTAGCTAATTTCATCGAAAATGTATGAAAAGGCAGGTTTTTCAAACCCAAATACAACCAAGGGAAATAGCCTTACAGCTTTGGTGCCATAATAATAAATGCTTAGACCAACAAGTTCTAACAGAATACAGCATTTTTTTTGGCAGGCACCTTCGCGTTGTTGGTCTGAAGAACCCCGTTCAATATGTAACACATTAAATTTGATAAATTTGATAGTATAATACGAGCAATTAAAGGCAACCAAACTGGAATTTGAATTCCAATTAAATCTGCACTATGCAATTTTCCAGAATACCAGTTAGATTCTCGCACAGGCAGTTGCTACAAATTCCATCGCATACCTCGGACCTGGTCGCGAGCTTACATGACATGCGCAGCCGAAAATGGCCATTTGGTTATTCTGAACAGTGAAACTGAAGCCGTGGTCATCAGGGAATTGTTCGCGAAGAACCCTAGAAACGTGATCCAAGGCAACGAGAAGGATTTGGCTTTTGTTGGGATCCACGATTGGAATGAACATGGAGAGTTCTTGACGATTCATGGTTGGACCTTTTTCATTCGTTCTTTGTAATAATAAATAAAAAATCATTTATTTCAGGAAACAAAGTTCCGACACAAGCATTAGCATATGCTCATGACTATATTCCCCGAGGGAAAAGGGAGTCAGAGATATTCTGAAAGCACAGAACATCCACTAGTACCGAAACTCTGTCCAGTGTGACGGGGAGTGATCCCATCGCCACTTTTAATGGACAGTGGGTACAATACATGCCTCGAAATTGAAGCATGCTGGTTTCCTCACGATGTTTTCCTTCACCGAAAAGCCAGTGGTGTTACAAATCGTACATAAATTCCGAAAAACTCATTGGTTCGAGTCTGCCTGGACGGGGATCGGACCATCGCCTCCTGCACGGCAGGCAAGGTTACTCGCCACTGGACTACCACGGCTTTTTAACACAAGCATTACTACGGCACGGTAGTTTGTCAGAAAATTAAGGTGTAAAAGTATCCTGTGTCGATCCAGATCTTATTCTATCTCCGTGCCAAATATCAAGCATTACAAAAAACCAAAATAAGCTGGCCGCGCGTATGTCGAGTAGTAACTTATTATTTATCTGTAGTATAACGTTGCGTGACCAGCTTATGTTGGTTTTTGTATAGCTTGATGTGTCGCCGTGTGTACATCCACGCCAACTTTGTATTGTATTATAATGTATAGATGAGTACTTTCTATCGTTCTATGATATGAAACTAAGCGTTAGGCCTCGTTTAAGGAGACGCGGGGCGTCAGGCGCCGCGGTGCGCGGAGCGGGCTGCGAGAAACACAAACATACGGCGATGTATAGAGCGTTCAAGGAAAACCGTTTTCACACGCGTCAAATTGTCATAGAGTTATTGCCCGCGCTACGCGCCGACCAACGCGCCGCGCGACGCCTCGCGTCTCCCTGAACGAGACCTAAGCCATCCTTCTGCACATGCCATGATTTGAAGTTCAGGCTCAAAATTCGCATTTGTTCTTGTTAAAAATGTAAGAATGAAATTATATGCCTATTTTCAAGGTCAAACGCTGCAAGAAGCGGGCTACGCCAAATTTTCACCTGGGCAACCAGATAATGCGACTGCAGGGGAATTCTGTGGCGCAGTGTTCCGATCAGCTCTGTTGGATGACTTGTGGTGTGAGAAAAGATACGCATTCATATGTGAGAAAAACCCTGCGGATTCATGCCCCTGAAATGTTTTTAATGTGCGATATAATATTATGCCTACACTCTGCTAAGAACTTTATTAAAAGAAGAGAATAAAACAGACATTTTCTGTTTTAATCAAGCGCCCAGTCAGGAGTGCGATTTTTGAATATCACACGTTTAAATCAGCAGTAGAAAATAACATAAAAATTAATGATTTTCCATTTTTGAATTCCATACACTTCATGTGACTTTTGCAACGAGTGCCAAACCGCTCTATCTAATATCACCACTCGAATGTTTGAAATTTTTAATGTTGTTTTACTTTTTTCTACGTTCTACCCCATAATTTTGGCGGGAAACTCTGGTTTTAACTGTCACTACGAAACCATTCATTCGTTCGTTCGGCCAATTGAAACGTTTTTTGTGTAACGAAACAGTTTTTTCACATCCAAACGATCTCAAAAATACAGAAAAACGTTACCACTCGAAATGAAAATCTCATATTCAAAGGTGGATTTCATTGTCAACGATGATACTCGAAAATTATACTCCTGGTATTGAACCTAATTACAGCTTCATGTTCATACGAGATAATACAAATTATATAAAATGCACTTAACCCGATTTCTTTGTTTAAATTTCCTCTACCCTAAGGTTGTATGGAAGAAATCGTTTTTTTGCGATAAGACTGCCTTTTTGTACCGTTATCTTTTTTGTTTCTGTTTAATGCTGTACCTATTGTGTTTGGTGCATTGACTAATTATTATAAGGACTAGCCTTGCGGTAGCATTTCCCCTCTGCCACGGTATAAGCACAATTGATCTTGTGCATTTACATTCAATTTTACACCTTATCACTAAACGAGACAGCCTGTAATTGCGAAATAATAACTTCGAACTTAGAACGTTTGGGGTTCACACGAGACTACTTTTCATGATTTTAACATTCAAAATTAGAATCTAAAGTTATGGGGAATAAAATCCAAAGTTGTGGATTTCATGTTACCTCGCCCCCGCAAGAAGTGGCAGAAATGTTTGTTAGTAGAATTACACGCGTAACCAGTCCACATATAAATAGTCAAAGGTTTGGTGTAAATAAAAGTATAGTTTCATTCATTCACACTTAGAAAAATTACAATAGAGAAATACAGGGTGTAAATATAAAAACATGCATTACAATTTAAGGGGGTGATTCAAACTGAACAACTATATGCCAAGTTTCCGCTTCCTACGACTAACAGTCTCTGAGAAAAATACGTGTGACTTACGGACAGACACCGGAAGATTATTCCATAAATGTTCCGTTTTGCCCATTTTGAAACAGAACACTAAAAACTTGTCTCATAGCACTGAAGATCAGCGACATCTTACGGTGGTATCTTTAATTAAAATAAGAAGGACATAAAGGTACACAAACCAGAAAATCGTAGTCCAGGATCCAAAATGGAGTAACATCGAAATCATCTTTTCTGAGAACAGCGTTTAAATTATTTTACTGGCAGAAGTTTTGTCATTTATTTATACAACGTGTTAATGAAGAAACAGTTTGTTTAGAATCGAGAGCAGGGTTATTTTAACATGGGTTATTTTATTCAAAATATTAATTATTTGTTTGTAAAATTTAAAATTTACTGATCTCGGTGTCAACCCACCGAAAGTGCCACAGTCATCCTACTTACTACCAAAACAAGATTTTTAAAATGTATCCATGAGCACGTTCGCGCTTTCATTCAATGCTGAAATGACAACAAATCATTTTTCCCTGAAAACTTAAAATGCGAATAACTTTAAATTTTAACTATCTAAATAATAACATTATTGTTTCAATCGAATTATTTTGTTATAAATCTGTTGTGTTCAATGAGGTTTTGCGCTTATTTATTAACTTTTTGTACATATTTTTCAATGTTGCTTCGTTATTCAGACTACTTTTAATAATTTTTCACTGTTCAATTTAATGAAAGATAAAATAATGTATGCGGAAAAATTACAAGTGAAATGCCCGTTGGTCATTGGTACACAGTTTTTAAAAAAGATAACCTTTGTATCCGTGGGCACAGTGACGTGAATTACATCACTATCAATATTAAAATGAATGAAGCAAAGACTTTCCCGAGGGACCTGGGCAAACGTTTACGGGATGCGGGTAACGGACCTCGTGCTGGGTCATACCTGGCCCATAACGCATATCATTAGCGATGAGTTATTCCCAGCACGCCGCTTTCCCCTTACGCCGCTTCTCTTTATAATTATACTTTATTTTACACCAAAAAACATAGTATACAGAGAGTAAATAAACAGGAAATACAGACAGTACAAAACGGCTTCTCAATGCTTATTAGCCTTTCATATTATATAATTATCAACTTGTAAGGGGGTTAGTGTATTACGATATAAGCTGTTGATGATTGAAAAAAGCACACACACACATACACACTCCACTACTAAAGAATTTTAAAAAATCGTTCGCGAACTGTACATGACGTAGACAAAAGGAAAAAAGAGTGACTATTACGTGACGTGACGTAGCGCGGCTCACTATAAAGAGAAGCGGCGTAAGGGGAAAGCGACGTGCTGGGAATAACTCGCGCGGAAACGCGGCCAGCATTATGGGCATCTTCGGGCCAGGTATGACCAGGGGCAGGTTTTTCAATTAAGGACCTTAGCCCAGTCGCTCTGTTTAGAATGATTTAAGTTTAGGGTTTTCTAGTGCTTTTACTATTACTTTGAATAAAAATACAAAACCCCTGTTGTTAAATTTGTCCTGCGAATTTTTTTCACCTCGCAACTTTTTTACTTCTTCTTGAAAACGAAATAGGCTGCAAACTTTAACTATTTATATGTGGACTGGTTACGCGTGTAGTTCTACTAACAAACATTTCTGCCACTTTTTGCGGGGGGCGATATGACATGAAATCCGCAACTTAGGATTTTACTCCCCATAACTTTAGATTCTAATTTTGAATGTTAAAAATCATGAAAAGCAGTCTCGTGTGAACCCCAAACATTCTAAGTTCGTAGTTATTATTTCGCAATTACAGGCTGTCTCGTTTAGTGATAAGGTGTAAAATTGAATGTAAATGCACAAGATCAATTGTGCTTAAACCGTGGCAGAGGGGAAATGCTACCGCAAGGCTAGTCCTTATAATAATTAGTCAAAGGCTGCAAATAAAGCTTCCTTGCAATTTTTATCGACTTACGGTGGTTGGTTATTGTAGCAATGTAAGTATACGTAGCAATAACTAACAGAAAGAAATATTTCTAGTGTATTCTAATGGAAATAGGTTCCTTATTTTCTGATATATAATCCCTTGTGGCTTTGACTAGGTATTTATCCTTCCTTCTTAATATGCTAACACTTTTTAAGGAGATGATCAGACCGTCCAACTGAACAACTTTAATCTACCACATCATTGGGACCAACATCGAAAACGCGAACAAAAAATCAGCCGTTTTGTATGGGACAGCAGATTTTTATTTTGCGTTTTCGATGTTGGTCCCGTAGAGAAAGATGTTTAGTTTGATGGCCTGATATCCTCTTAAAAAACTGTCAGCATATTAAGTTGGACCCTGTATGGGGACCAGCCTTGAGTTAGCATTTCCCCTCTGCCACTGTACAAGATCAATTGATCATGTGCATTTAGATTCAATTTTATACCTTATCACTAAATGACTGCCTATAATTGCGAAATTCATGATTTTAACAATCAAAATTAGAATCTAAGGGAATAAAAGTAAAATTTACGGATTCCATATTACCTCGCCCCCCGCAAAAAGTGGCAGATAAATGTTTGTTAGTAGAATTACACGCCTAACTAGTCCTTATAGGGTCCTTCTTAATATGCTGACACTTTTTAAGTGGATGACTAGACCATCAAACTGGACATCTTTCTCTATGGGCACAACATCGAAATCGCGAAAAACAAAACCTTGGGCTCGAGTAGATTTGCGTTTTTGTATAGCAGATCTGATTTTTTTTCGATGATGTTGGTGCCATAGAAAAAGTTGTTCAGTTTGACGGTCGGATCATCCTTTTAAACAAGTGTCAGCATATCAAGAAGGACCCTATATGTATATAAGTAGTCAAAGCCTTGTTGAGCGAATCAACTTTTTACCCGGCTGCGCCAGAAGGAGGGTTATGTTTTTCGAGTGTATGTATGTTTGTATGTATATATGTATGTATGTATGTTTGTATGTCTATTTCTTTGGCACGGCCTACAGCCTAAACGGCTTGATGGATTTTAATGTATGAGGTGTCATTGGATTTGTAAAAATCGTGAGAATGACATAGGGTATATTATTTCAAGATGGCGTCTACGAATTAAAAAAAGGGGGAAGAAACAAATTTTTTTTTGTTAAAAATTACAATATGGGTATCAAATGAAAGCTAGTAATCAGACGATTCCAAATATATAAATATTATAGTACTTTTATGTTACCGTTTCGACACAAGACTAAAAAGTATGAAATAAACTAAATTATTAAGATAAACAAAAAACCCGACTGCATAAAACACCTATTAACTGAAAAGAGAAAAACAAGCTCTATAATCACTAATCAGCCATAACAACTTTGTGTGAGCAAATATAATTTTATTGTTATTAGGTAGGTATTGCAGGCGGGGACAAACCAATCAATAACCAACCAAACATTTTCTTTGTCCCCGTTTGCGATACCTACCTAATAACAATAAAATTATATTTGCTCACACAAAGTTGTTATAGCTGATTAGTGATTATAGAGCTTGTGTTTCTATTTTCAGTTAATATGTGTTTTATGCAGTCGGGTTTTTGTTTTACATAACAGTTCAAACTCAAAAATAACTAAATCGTGGTTACTACTTTTATAAATGGAACTGTGAACAGGTTTATTATGATTTTAGTTCTTATTTTATTACTTAAGTCGATGTACTCAAGTAAGATCGTCGCTTTGTGCATATCGTAGTTGAATTTGAATTCTAAAATTATGATTTATTTTTTACAAATTTTAACGCTGGTCTCATCGGAAATTCGAGTAAGTAAGCATTACTAAAAATTTTTGCTCTATATTTTATATGGTTTTTATCTGTTTATATAACATAAAATAGTGTGTGTGTCTGTGCGTGTGTTAAGATTTTTGAAGAGTGAGAGAGTAGTTATTACTATAACATCAACGTAAACAAGGTTGTAGGTACAAATAAACACAAACGACGATCCTATACAAGGTGTAACAAAAGTTAAAATAAACATTTCAAACTTTTAAGAGGGTTGTTTAGACCATCAAGCTGAACAACTTTCACTAGAGAACCGACAGCGAAATCGCGAAAAAAATATGCTGTCCCATACATTTATCTCGTGTAGATTTGTAGATTCAGTGGGATGTAGTTTAGTATGGAACATCATATTTTTTTCCGCGATTTCGATATTGGTCCCATAGTGAAAGTTGCTCAGTTTTATGGTCCACTCCCTTATATTTTTGTAACACCTTCCATAGGAAATAGTAATAGTATGCATTTCAAAATTATAAAGCACGTATCCACGGGGATGGCTTTGATATATCCCCTCTCCCAAATTGTCCCATGGGGTTAGGCAGAAACCACGGGCCGCCACAAGCTAGGTCTCTTAAATAAAAAAAAATAAACAAAGTTTTCAGATTTATCTCTATGCTTGGTTCAAGGATTTTTTTGTCTAAATCTCAACGAGACATTAAACCACAAATAATTTAATTCGGAGCGCGCTCCATACTAAACGAAGTCTGGTGATATTTTCGATACTAACCAATTAAAGTCAATGAAATTTTTCAGAAACAATCTAGAAACTATTATCTATGTTTGTATAAAGTTCAATTTTCGTTAAAATGTTAAGTTTTAAAGTAATAATGCCTAAAAGATTTCCATACAAATCTTAAATTAATCCTAGCACTAAAACTGTTTATTTTAACGAAAATCTGACTTCATACAAACATAGAAGTTAGTTTATAGATTGTTTCTGAAAAATTTCATTGATTTTAATTGGTTAGAATTGAAAATATCACCAGACTTCGTTTGTATGCAGCGCTCATTCTTTACGCATTCGGAATAAACTTCTCTTAACTGCTATATCAGCATAAATTTCCAGACAATCAACACAACACCTTACAAACTGCAACACACAGTACCAGAGTTAACTATAGAAGTTCAACCACCCACAAGTCCTTCCTTCAACCCTAAGAGTCGTCAGACAAGAAAAACAGGTAATTATGTGAAAACATCTTAGACAATATAACTATAGACGAGTAACGCGTGCAATTCTACTAAGAGACTTTTATGCCGAGGTAGCATGAAATACGCAACTTTGGATTTTAATCCATTGCTTTCTTTGACTAATTATTATAAGGACTAGCCTTGCGGTTGCATTTCCCCTCTGCCACCGTATAAGCACAATTGATCTTGTGCATTTACATTCAATTTTACACCTTATCACTAAACGAGACAGCCTATAATTGCGAAATAATAACATCGAACTTAGAACGTTTGGGGTTCACACGATACTACTTTTCATGATTTTTAACATTCACAATTAGAACCTAAAGTTATGGAGAATAAAATCCAAAGTTGCGGATTTCATGTTACCTCGGCCCCCGCAAAAAGTGTCAGAAATGTTTGTTAGTAGAATTACACGCGTAACCAGTCCACATATATATAGTCAAAGATTGCTTTAGACTCGAATCTTGATTTTTAAAATAGTCTCGTGTGAACCCCGAACACGACTAGTTTGAAGTTATTGTTTCGCAATAATTATAGGCTTATCCATTGTCATGTAAGTTATAAAATAGGGGATCGGACTGCATAAAATATATTTTAGTTTTATCTTTTAGAAAAAAAACGTTTGTAAATAACGCTAAACTCTCATTTTCTGTAATTATTTAGCTTGAATACCATTTGAATAACAGGATGAAGTATAAAAGTAATGAAATGTTGATGACGTCACTTGTGGGTATCTAGTAAATTTTTTCATACGAAGTTCACCTTTTTTACATTCGATTAAGAGTTTCTAATTTGACTAGTTGTCCTCTCCTCTATTGTATGTAAATGCACATGATCAATTGATCTTGTAACGTGGCAGAGGGACAATGCTACCGCAAGGCTGGTCCTTAGTTATATGGTTGAAGGAAAAATCTATTAAGGACCTGCTATAAATGTATGTATCAATATTACTGACGCCTGCGACATCGTACGCGCATACCACTGAATTAATAGGTCGGTACTTGAAAACTTTAAATGCTCATAACTTTTGAATGAGTAAAACGATTGCGATGAAATAAACCCTAAATGCTAAACCACAGTAAGCCTTACTAAATTTTACAGATGAACTTCATGCCATAGAACCATCGAAGGTGAATGAGGTAGGTTTATAATTTCATACGTTCTTAATATTTTATTTTATTTATTATGGACGGCCCGATAGCACAGTCTGTGGTGAACCTGCTTGCTGTGCCGAGGGTCGCAGGTTCGAATGCCGTAAGGGACAAATATTTGTTTGATGAATATGAATATTTGTACCCGAGTCATGGACGTTTGTATCTATAAATGTATTCTATATCATTGTCTAATGATCATGACACAAGTCCATGCTAGATTCTGGTACTTTAAATGTGACTGGATAATTTGTGTGACAATGTCCAAGATATTTATTTATTATTATTTTATTTATTTTAGTTAGTTATATTTTAGTAAGTTATATTTAAGTCAATTATATTTTATTGTTATTTCAATAATTAAACTTTTAATTTATTTTTATTTTTATTTTATTGGAAAACCAACAGCAATACAATACAGTAGTCACAAGAGTATAAAGCAGAAAGCCAATAAAAGGTTTTCACTGATAGGATACAGGAATAGTTGAGAAAAAACAAATGGTTAAAAATATTTAAAATTAAATTAAATTGTCCTACGTAATGTTACTTATTTAGTGCATCCAAGATAGCTCCGTGATTTTGACAGATCGTTTTAGAGCGATTATTTTACTTTCTGAAAATGTTTTAGCCGTAAAACCTTTAATTTTATGTTAAATGTTAATTAATCTTGTATATTTTTAGTGAATTATCGGCTCTAACAGTTTTAAAAACTACTATAAAATCTCTAAAACCGCCTGTCAATATCACGGTGCTTTCTTGGATGTAAGGAAAAGTATCATTAACCTTTATACCACATACTCTACCCATCAAACTTAAAAACTTTTACTATGGGAGCGAACCTGTCAGAACATAAAATATATCAGCTGTCCCATACTAAACTGCAATACCTACTCGATTCAAACGTATGGGACAGCTGATATTTTTTTTGTTCTGACAGGTTTGCTCCCATACTAAAAGTTGTTCAGTTTGATGGGTGGAGTATGTGGTTTAAAGACTAATTATAATTTTCCTTACACCCTGTATACATGGTGTAACAAAACACCAACAGTAATGCTTAAGGGGGTGCTTCAGACCATCAAACTGAACAACTTTCACTATTTCCAAATCATGAAAAAAAAAACATTTGGTTCATACAAAACTGCAGCACCGACTCGACTCAAATGTATGGAGCAGCTGTTATTTTTTTCGTGATTTCGAATTTTGCTCCATAGTGGTTCAGTTCGATTATCTGAAGTACCCCGTTTAGTATTACTAGGGTGTTTTTTACACCCTGTATAGATGATATTTTATTAAATATAGATAGATAGATATTGATATAGTACGTAACTCAATAACATGGGAACTAATATTCACATTCTTCAACAAAATATTTACCCCTTGCGGAATTCGGTATGTCAAGTTTTTTTTTGGAGGGCTGAATCGAAAACGATTTCGAGATAATTGTCTTAATCATAATATTTTCTATGTCAGAGATTTTAAAATAAAAGGATTACAGATATTTTTAGTAATATAACGTCGTTTTTCGCCCCGTCCAGTGACGTCACTGGAAAACCTGTGAACTCCTTTCTAATCTTAAAATCAACTTAAAATAACTGGTCACTAAGAAAAAAAAATCACAATGTCAGAATTTGACATTTGATGTTGCCGTTTCTGTTTCCAGCATAGAGTTAGAAAGAGAAGGTAGACATTTTTAATTGTTTTAATAAAGCAGTAGTTTTTCTCCATGGAGTTAGAATTATTTTCTCTCCGCCATTTTTGCATTTAGAGATTACAGATCAAAGTAATTTATAAATGAAATGTATATTGATAAATTCGATGAATCGAAATAAAAATTAAATTGGCTTCATAAAATTATGTCTTCTATCCGTAAAAAATATAAAATGTAGACCAAAAAAATACTTGACATACCGAATTCGAATCCACATCTCGAAAGATATTTTTTATTATTGCCTATACTCTCAGAGGAAGGATCTCCATAGAGCCCGCATAAATTTACGATTGTAGTTAGTCTCTTTTGTCTTATGACGTACCTTCAATAGTAGAAGGAGATGGAACTATAGATATTTGTTTATGCGGCTGTCCACTTTTTTTTGAGCTAGTGTGTGTGAAAAGTGTCCGTAAATATAAGGCCATATGTCACTTGGTGCCTTTTGTCCATACTACATGACACCACACACTCAAACCTAAACGTCAAAAAAGTGGACACTTTACAATTGGTATGGCTCACTCTATTAGGTATAATCTCTTTGCCTATACTACATTTAGTTATAACAATCTGTTGTTTGTATTATAACAAAAACATTTCTTAATATGTGTTTTTAGCAAGATGACAAATGGATATGGGGTAACGAAGATAATAAACCTTATGTAAGTAGCAAGAAGATCTACATATATTAAAACATTATCAATTGTTCAGTTCTATAGAATGTGTTAATGAATAAACGCAAAACTAGAAAGTAGTTTGTTTAGAATCGAGAGCAGAATCGACTTATCGTGGTTTGAATATAGGTATTTTTTTTCAAAATATTAAGTAATTTATTTGTAAAATTTAAAATTTACGGAACCCGATGTCAACCCACCGCACAGGCACACTCACCCTATTTACTATAGCACGTTAGCGCTGTCATTCATTACTGAAATGAGAACAAATAATTTTTGCCTGAAAACTTAAAATGCGAATAACTTTAAATTTTAACTATCAAAATAATGAAATTATTATTGCAATCTTATTATTTTTCATAAATGTGTTGGGGTGTATGAGGTTTTGCGCTTATTCATTAACACGTTGTATAATAATCTATGATGTTACAATATATTCATTGCAGACAATACCTATGCCAGTTATGCCACCTTCTTGGTCATTGCTGATTTTGAATTGAAAATCGTTAAATTGGAAATCAACAATGACTAACAATGTGATATTCTTGTTTTCTAAATTGTTTTTTAACAGTTAATAAATTTTAAAAATGTGATAGAGGGCAACATTGAAATCGATATGATCGAAAAAAAGAGAGTTTGCTTGGCGCCATTGCTCTTGTTGTGTTTCGTCGTATTTGAAATTCGTAAAAAATTTGTTTTAGTGATATTTGTGACATAATTTCGTGCGGATTGTGTACCAAACAGTTGCGTAAAACGACCGACGTAACAGGAATCTCAAATAAATACGATAACAGTACATAAGTTTTGGTTCAAGTTAACTCGTCCATGGTCATTTTGGCGGCATCGCGCGAGCTTACGAAATCGACCACAGATTCATCGTCATCTATCATCCCTTCATCAAAATAAAGAATATAAAGAAAAAAAATAACGAATGGCTCAAAAGGACTAGTATCCAGAGCCGTTAAAGACATTCTAAAAAAGAAATATGATTGAAAAAATGAGATGAATTTTAAATAATTTTCAAAAAAAAGAAAACCAAATCATTATAATATGTTGTAACATGAAGTATATTGTAAATTTTCATTTTCTTCCGATGAACAATGTAAGAGTGAAATGGTTACAACTCGAAAAAAGGAGTGACTTTAGATTCCTTTTTCTTCAGTTTTATTAATTAAAATAGATTTAGAGAAAAACCAAATCACTTCTCATGTCCTGTAGATTGTTAAGTTTAATTTTCTGTTTAAAAAGTGCCATAGTTAATGCATAAAATAGTTACAAAGTTTCCCAATTTCACGGTAAAACCGGGCGGTAACGCCTTAAATACTTACATTGCTTTCTCTGTCTAAGTACTTAGCTTTTTATACAATATAATTATCAACTTTAATGTTACTCTCTAAGCAGAAAGATTTACAACAAACAAACAATTTGTAGAAATCTAACAGGACACATGAAAATCTGCAAGCTTCTCCTCAATGCACCATCATAAGACCCGAGACGCCATATTTCACGAGCTCCGTTCAAAGGATTAGCGAAAAAAGTAAGGATTGTTGAAATAATCAAATATTGCATCCTCTTTAGGACCTCTAGAAGGTCCTTGTTATCATGCCGACCAATAATCTCTAATATATAAGCTATAGATTGGTCATGTTAGCCATATGATCTCATCAACACCAACAATGGAGTTGAAGCAGTCGCCGTCGCCGAAATCGGTCAATACACACATACAATATGCGGACGGCTCTATGGGACCAAGGTCGATATCGTGAAAATATCTGCAATCCTACTCGACTAAAATGTATGGAACTGCTGATATTTTTTTCACGATTTCAATGTTTGTCCTATAGAGAAAGTTGTTCAGTTTGATGGTCTGATCATACTCTTATTAAACCGTAAGCATAATTAAGTTTAAGTTGGACCGTGTGTAAGTATATCGTGGTGTACATTTTGCAATGCGCACCCAAACTTGAACTTGTATAGACTACGGAACCGATAGTCCGACACACTCTTGGCAGGTTTTTTATTATGTCTTTTTTTTTCAGAATGTGCTGAGTATCTTCCACAGATAGTGTCAATGGTCCAAAATCATAAAAAATTTCCACGTAAGTGTTATCAAACCTTGTTCATTGATTAGATAATCGTTATTACGTACGAGTATACACACGGCAACACATAAAGCAAAACCAACATAAGCTGGCCGCGCGTAGGCAGTGTAATGTATAACGTCGCGCGGCCAGCTTATGTTGGTTTTGCGTAGCTTAATGTATCGCCGTGTGTACATTATACACAAAATGTACACACAAATGTCACATATTGTGTAATTAATTTGTTTCTTTCTTGATTAAGTAAACATTAAATTACTTTCCGTGCCGTGTGGTTCCTGCTTAGAATAGACCAGAAAAGGATTAAGCGTTTCTTATGTTGTGTTTATGTGGGCGAAAGGCTAGCCACCTCTAACCACTTTTCACGTCATTCTATTGATAAATGTAAGCATTGCTACAACTACTTTCTTAAACAGAAACTTGGTAGTTGTAGCAACGTTTCTGACCACCCCGAAAGGGATTACGGTCTTGAATTTGTGTATGTCTGTTAAGGGGCTGTAGGCTCAGATGAATATTTTCTATGAGAAACGCGATTGCCCAGCCCTCCGAAAAGTACGTGCGTGTGTCGTATTTTCGATTAAAAAGTATTAACAAATATACTTTATATATATTTTTTTATGATTTCACTATATAAACTAATGGTGAATATGTGAGTATAAATTCCGAAAATCAGAAACTATTTTAAGTTCTTCTAAAACGAGAAAAGTGTTTAAAAATGCATGAAAATTCTTCATCTTTGTGACGATTTTCTATCGAGTGAAGTAATTCCAATCGTGTATTCAATTTATGATTTCACTAGATAAACTATCCAAGAATACTGAGGTATTACTTTGGTTTCGGTAACTTGTATAAATCTAATCGAAAAATTAAAAAATTAAATATGTCTTCAAGGTATTTCGTCCTACTATTGCGCCTTAATTGCTTTATATACCTAGACTTTCTCATATCTGTAAATTTGAAACAATTTTTTTTTATCACGCAGTTGCTGTAGACTATTATTCTACGGCATTCATTGGTGGACGCATCGCGAAACAGTCGGAATTTCCTCACATGGTAAATTAACACGTTTGACCTAAATAATAGGGTATTACACCTTTTTTTTAAAAACTGTTTTAAAGTTATTCTGAAATACGTAATGAAACCATTCGAATTTTAATTTTAATTTATAAAGCTGGAAAATGCCTTGAAAAATATTTTAAATGAAATACCGAAAAAAAGACAATTCTTAATTAGTCCCGGGTCAAACCGTAAACTGCCTGGGCTATATAGGGTCCTTCTTAATATGCTGACACTTTATTAAGGGGATACATTTGGCTTGAGCAGTTTTGTATGGGACAGCTGATTTTTTTTCGCGATTTCGATGTTTGTGCCATAGAAAAAGTTGTTCAGTTTGACGGTCTGATCATCCCCTTAAAAAATGTCTGCATATTAAGAAGGACCATGTATGTAATTAACCTAAATAATAGGGAATTACATTTTTTTTTTGGAAACTGTTTTAAGATAATCCTGAGATCGTAATGAAACCAGTGGAATTTTAATTTATAAATCTGAAAAATGCCTTTAATGAAATTTTAGATGAATTGCCGTAAAAAATCAAATCTTAATTAGTCCCGGGTCAAACCGTAAAATAACTGGGCTATATGGCATCAATTTTGTTTACTTTCCAGGGCGCAGTTGGTTGGAAAGCCAGTGTAGGTGATGATTGGATCTTCAAATGTGGAAGTTCGCTCATTAGCACCAATTTTGTCCTCACTGCGGCACACTGTACCAAAGCTTCATCAGTCGACACTACCATAGCAGCGACTGATCCCAAGATTGTCAGATTTGGCGTCGAAAATCTTATTGTAAATATTTCTTGTCTTAAATTAACATATAGGTATAGGGTTATTCTTAATATGCTGACACTTTTTAAGGTGATGATCAGACCATCAGAAAAACTTTTTCTATGGTACCAACAGCGAAATCGTAAAAAAAAAATAGTTGTTCCATACAAAACTTAAAACCTACTTGAGCCAAATGTATGGGACCGCAGATTTTTTTTTCGCGATTTCGGCGTTGGTCCCATATAGAAAGTTGTTCAGTTTGATGGTCTGACCATCCCCGTCACACTATGAACAGAGTTTCGGTACTACTGGTGAAACGTGGATGTTCTGAGGTTTTAGAATATCTCTGACTACCCCCTCGGGGAATATAGTCGTGAGCATATGCTTACGCTTTACCATCCCCTTACAAAGTGTCACCATATTAAGAAGGAATCTGTATAACATAGCATTAAAGTCCGGCCGCTGAAAGATTGCGTTTGACAGTTACCATAAAATTGTAAAAACTGAATGAAAACTATAAATGCCGATCATTATTTAGTAGCTTTTTGAACTTAAAAGGGCAGCTAGTGCCCTGTGTACTAGAGTGAGCACAGGTAAACAATATTTTCATTCAGTCTTTTACAATTTTATGGTAACTGTCAAACGCAATCTTTCAGCGGCCGGACTTTAACATGTAACATAGCATTAAATATATCAGCAGTTCACTAGCAGTGCCCAAAGTCTGTTCAGTTTGATGACGACCAAGACACAACACATGCCTCGAAAATGAAGCCTACGGGTTCCATGATTCTTTCGGTTGAGGTTAGCAAAGAAGAAAGGCATGTGTTGTGTATTTTCGGTCTCCCTCTTAGAGGGACCGTTCATAAATGAAACTTAGTAATATGTGTAGAGTGAAAACTAACAAAAAAGTAAATTGGTTGTAACCTGTAGAAGTTGGGGGAAAGGTATTTCTCCTTATGATACCTTTTTGTATCCAGTGTTTGAAACTTACAATCTTTCTTATTAGATAGTCCACTCAATCTTCTAAGAATTCAATATGTTTATTTCACGATAACCGTACAATATTTTGATAATTGAAGAAAATGAAATCACATACACTATCAGTTCAACCAAACCAAATACCACCACTGTATAATACATAGCAGCCCGTCCCGGCTTCGCACGGGGTAGACAAATAAATTTTAAGACTCATTTTTCTACACCTTCGGTTACATTGTTCAAATTTTACCAAGGATCCCTAATTTTTTTCAAAATGAAATGTAGCCTATGTCAAATTGGAAGAATGTAGCATTCTATTGGTGAAAGAATTTTTTAAATCGGCCCAGTACTTTTTGAGCCTATTCATTACAAACATACAAACATACAAAAATAGGTACAAATCTTTCCTCTTTATAATATTAGTGTAGAAAGAGATACGTGACGCGAGGCAATAGAACCGCTTTTGGGGATATTATCGCAGGGTAAAAATTCGGTTTCGGTAAATAATTGTGAATCTAAATTGATATCGTAGATAATTTTGTGAAATATGCTAACACTATTTCATTAAATTATCCACGATGTCTCGTTATATTCAGAATTATACATAGAACTCGAATTTTTACCCTGCCGATAATCTCCTGAAAATCTACAAAAATAGTTTCATTTGACAGTTCCTCTACTTCTGATACTCATGTAAGGTATAATAACTTTGAGTCAAACATAATGGCATAGCCATTGACACGACGGAAGAAGACGAAGGAAATTGTAACCAGTATCCAAAGATGCCATTGGTCCTAGCTTCAATGGAGATCAGACCCTTGGCTTTCTGTATGGCATTGGCATTATCTTTCTTACTTTTTAAGTTTAATAATGGGATAGGTGATAAAAGTAAGTTATAGCCTGTAGGATCCCACTGCAGGGCAAAGCCCTCCTCTTACAAATAAGGGTGAGAGGGAGTGGGCCATACTCTACCACGCGAATTTTCAAGCCGCCTTAATAGGCCTCGGACCTGGATTAACGAATAGCTACACTGTCATCTGACGGAACTATCCAGAACCAACTTGCTTAACGTGCCTTCCAAAGCACGGAGACGCTCGAGATGAAAGACCGCTAAACGGTCACCCGGTCCAAACACTGACCGGACTTGATGTTGCTTAACTTCGGTGATTGTTTCCAATACCGAAGCTCCACTACGCCAACGAGCGCATCAGAGATGCTATAAATACATGATAAAATGTTATATTTATCTCTGATGGTCAGAGAAAGACACAGCAATGAACAAATGCTTTAATACAGTATGTTTTGTTAAAGACCCATTTAATTTAAATCTGTCATAATTTCAGACGTTCCACGCAAGCGATGTAGTAGACAAGAGAATAAAAAGAATTATAGTTAATCCCCAATACAAAGCACCGGACAAGTACAACGATATAGCGCTTATGGAAATATTTCCCGTAACATTTACGCACAATGTATATCCAGTGTGTTTGTGGAACAGTTTTGATACTAGTTGCCTTGGGACTCAATCATCGGGAGCTGGATGGGGAGCTACAAATCCCGGTAACTATGTTTTATTTTTATTATACTGGGCCCTGCGGAAACCTTGTACAGTCAGTGAGCACTTAGAATAGGATTCGGGTCCTAATAGTATAAGAGATAAGAGGAATTTTGGTAACCATCAGCTGCAAGGCTTATTCAGTATTCATAGGGTGTAGAGCATCTCTGTGATGGTGATGGGCCAGGTCTGCATGCATAACTCCAGTCGGTTTAGGAGTTACATCCGTTCAAAGTAGGGTTGCCACCTTTTTTTAGTACGAACATAGTATTTTTGAGCCCAGTGCCCAAAAAATATAGTAGATTGGCTAAAATTACCGAAATATATAGTATTTTTCGAATTTTTGGTGTTTTTTAGGTTTGAATACCATTAATAAACCTGCTATTAACAAATTCATACTAGCTTGTTGCACTCATCGCTTCATTTCGTATTTGTCATAGAAAATATATACTCTATGAACCCTGATATAATTTAAAAATTAGACAAATCTGACTCACTGCAGAGGAAAACCATTTTTTGGTAGTTTAGTTTAGTCGAAAATTGTTGATCAGGAAGTACATACCTATGGGCCTGTTCCTAATGTAGTTCAACTGGACTATCACAGAGTAAAATTAATATACAGTGTTTCGACCTATTTATTGAACCTAATCGTAATCCGCAAATAAAGTTTTTTTTTCATTTAGCTCGAGCCTATTTATTTATTGAAACGAAAATTAAATTTAAAATTACTCACATAATTCACTTCAGCAACATGTGTCGTCAACCATCTTAATTAAAACAAAATCTGCTTCAGCAACACGCGTCGTCAAATTTATACAGTACCATTCAGCAACATGCCACGTCAAACTCATAACGTCGTGATCATAATTGGGCCAATATTTGAATTTTCAAAAAAATATAATAGTTTTTCCTACTATATAGTTTTTTCAGAATAATAGTAGTAGGATCCCTAATATAGTAGGATACTATATTATATATTGTAATATGCACTATAGCTCTGTGAGCTGTACAAAAACTGTCCCACCCTGCACATTTTAGATTTCAGGATGTAATATCATAGGTAGAGTGGTTATTACAGCCTTTCAACCACAAAAACGCAGCAAAATAACTTTTACTTAGTCACAGTTTTTGTACAGCTCACAGAGCTACCTCTGTGAGCTGTACAAAAACTGTCCCACACATTTTAGATTTCAGGATGTAATATCATAGGTAGAGTGGTTATTACAGCCTTTCAACCACAAAAACGCAGCAAAATAACTTTTACTTAGTCACAGTTTTTGTACAGCTCACAGAGCTACCTCTGTGAGCTGTACAAAAACTGTCCCACACATTTTGATTTCAGGATGTAATATCATAGGTAGAGTGGTTATTACCGCCTTTCAACCACAAAAACGCAGCAAAATAACTTTTACTTAGTCACAGTTTTTGTACAGCTTACAGAGCTACCTCTGTGAGCTGTACAAAAACTGTCCCACACATTTTAGATTTCAGGATAGAATATCATAGGTAGAGTGGTTATTACAGCATTTCAACCACAAAAACGCAGCAAAATAACGTTTACTTAGTCACCCACAAAAAAAGAAACGGGACACGAATCTAAGCCGATTATACACGGGTTTTTACAAAAACAAATTGAAGTGAATACGAGTACCATGGACGAGAAAAGCTTTTGACTGGTCCATTAGTCTGGAACTTAGAAAATAAAAAACCTGTCTCAAAACGTTTGTTGAAGCTAACAAAAACAATAAAATACGATAGATTTTTTTTACCACTTTACATTCTATTTCCATTTAAGAGGATTGTGAATCTGTCTGTTGACAAAACTTTTTATTACACTCCAAACTTTAACGTATACAACGTGTTAATGAATAAGCGCAAAACCTCATACACCCCAACTGATTTATAACAAAATAATTAGGTTGAAACAATAATTTCGTTATTTTGATAGTTAAAATTTAAAGTTATTCACATTTGAAGTTTAGAGGCAAAAATGATTTGTTATCATTTCAGCAATGAATGAAAGCGCTACCGTGCTCATGGATACATTTTAAGAATCTTGTTTTGGTAGTAAGTAGGGTGAGAGTGCCCGAGCGGTGGGTTGAGATCGAGTTCAGTAAATTTTAAATTTTACAAACAAATTATATAATATTTTGAAAAAAATTACCTATGTTGAAACCATGATAATTCGATTCTGCTCTCGATTCTAAACAAACTACTTTCTAGTTTTGCGTTAATTCATTAACACGTTGTATACACGGGGACAAATCAAACTACTTATAGTTTTTATTCGATTCTGACTCCATGATTGGTTTTCAGAAATATAGCTTTTGATTTATGTTAAAATCATTATTTTCATAATCTAATCACTTTTTAGTAAAATTGAGACCTTTAAGGCGTATCCACCCGGGAACACGACAGTCCATACTAATTGATGGAAACGAGCGCGAGACTCCGACTCCGGTCAGAATTTATCCGTATTGTTTAAAAAATGAGAAAAATGTAAATTTTTATGAATTTTTAAAAAATAAGAAAACCAAATCATTCTATGTTGTATTGTGAAGTATATCGTAAATTTTCATTTTCTTCCGATCAACAATGTGAGAGTAAAATGTTTACAACAGGAAAATAAGGGGTGACTTTTAGATTCCTTTCTCTTCAGTTTTATTAATTAAAATAGATTTCGAGAAAAACCAAAATTACTTCTCAAATCCTGTAGATTTTTCAGTTTTGTTTTCTGCTTAAAAAGTGTCATAGTTAATGTGTAAAATGGTACACAAAGTTACACAATTTTATGGCAAAATCGGCAAAGCCTTAAATATAATCTACAGTTCACTGAACAAAATGAGACCAAAACTAGATTTCTATATGGGTTTAGCCTATAAACATTTTTGCTTTCATGTCTGAAGGTTGCAAGTCCTCGTATAAATAGGATTTTACTGATTCAATGAAGAAGAATAAAGTATACGGATTTTTAAGGAGATCATCAGACAATCAAACTGAACAACTTTCTCGATGGGACCAAAGCCAAAATCGCAAATAAAATCTGTTATTCTTTACAAAATAACATTCACTTTCGAGTCAAATATAATATGGGACAGCTGGTTTTTTTCGCAATTTCGAAGTTGGTCCCATAGAGAAAGTTGTTAAGTTTGACAGTCTGGTCAATCTCTTAAAAACCGTCGGCCTATTAAATTGGACCCCGTATACCTTTGACTATTTATATGTGGACTGGTTACGCGTGTAATTCTACTAACAAACATTTCTGCCACTTTTTGCGGGGGGCGAGGTAACATGAAATCCGGAACTTTGGATTTTTTCCCCCATAACTTTAGATTCTATAGGTAATTTTGAATGTTAAAAATCATGAAAAGTAGTCTCGTGTGAACCCCAAACGTTCTAAGTCCGAAATTATTATTTCGCAATTATTGGCTGTCTCGTTTAGTGATAAGGTGTAAAATTGAACGTAAATGCAGATCAATTGTGCTTATACCGTGGCAGGTCTTATAATAATTAGTCAAAGCCGTATACCTATCCAAAAATATGTTTTTTCTGTTTCCAGACAAAGCCGAGTTTTCTAAAAGTCTCCAAGTAGCTACATTAGATATCATAGACACACCGACATGCGAGAACTTGTTGCGTTCGTCGTGGAACAGGCATTGGTGTGGTTTCCAGGATCATCAGATTTGTGCCGGCAAGTTGGCCGGAGGGGTTGATAGCTGTAAGGTATGATTTGTTTTGACATCTACTTTTTATCAGGTCATTAGTACCTGGATCCAATTAAATGAACCGCTGTCAGTTTTTAAGGCGATATTACTGTTGACGCGCTCCATACAAACGAAGTCTGGTTATATTTTCAATACTAATCAATTAAAGTCAATGAAGTTTGTCTTAAACAATCTCTCTCATGGAACAGTTTTATACAGAGTGTGGCAGCAGATTTTTTTTTTGCGTTTTCTGAGGGAGGCTCCATATAGTGAAAATTGTTCATTTTGATGGTACTTACACCCTGTATTATTATTGTTGGCTGGGCTATTATGTGCTGCAAGCAAGGTTCGTTAGCTGTCCCACACATTTGGCTAGAGTAGGTTTGCAGTTTTTCTATGGAACAGCTGATTTTTATTTCGCGATTTCGAAGTTGGTCCCATAGAGAAAATTGTTCAGTTTGACTGTCTGATCATCCCCTTAAAAAATGTCAGCATATTAAGAAGGGCCCTATACAGGGGTTGTTTAGACCATCAAACTGAACAACTTTCACTATGGGACCAACATCAAAATCACGAGAAAAAAAATCTGCTGTCCTATACATTTAGTTCGAGTAGATTTGTAGTTTAGTATGGAACATCAGATTTTGTTTTCGCGATTTCGATATTAGTCCCATAGTGAAAGTTGTTCAGTTTGATGGTCTAAACCACCGCCTTAAATGTTTATTTGTATTTTTGTAACACCTTGTATCCATAATGACAAATTATTTCCAGGGTGACTCCGGAGGACCTCTTCAAGTGAAGATCCCAAAAGTGAAACAGGCGTTGGTATATTACGTCATTGGAGTGACATCTTTCGGATTTGGATGCGCTCTTGAAAATTCCCCAGGGATTTATACTAGAGTATCGAGTTTTATTGATTGGATTGAAAATAATGTTTGGCAGTAAAAAAGCTGGGTTGGAGCTGGTTATTGGGACAGTCAAATAAACTATACTTTATTCCTTATAAGAACGAAAAGATTTTCCGATCCCTATTTAGCTTTCTAGCCTACTAACTATGCCTTCACACACATCTTCCTTCTATGACAAGTGAGTCAGTCTGTACGCTTATGGAGTGAACTACCTCTGTCTATTAGAAAAGCTCCTTCCCTATCTTTGACTAATTATTATAAGGACTAGCCTTGCGGTAGCATTTCCCCTCTGCCACGGTATAAGCACAATTGATCTTGTGCATTTACATTCAATTTCACACCTTATCACTAAACGAGACAGCCTATAATTGCCAAATAATAACTTCGAACTTAGAACGTTTGGGGTTCACACGTGACTACTTTTCAAGATTTTTAACATTCAAAGTTATGGGGAATAAAATCCAAAGTTGCGGATTTCATGGTACCTCGCCTCCCGCAAAAAGTGGCAGAAATGTTTGTTAGTAGAATTACACGCGTAACCAGTCCACATATAAATAAATAGTCAAAGTTCCCTACCTGTATTTAAAATACTGCTCAAAGAACACTATCTCTCTCTCTGACTACAATGTGTCCTTTTTGACTATTATATTTGTATTTTATATTTAACATAGTAATTATATATGTATGTATATATATGAATATATATTTGTGTATGTATATATTATATTTACTCTATATATGTAGACAGGTACATAGGTACCTAATAGTACCGCCGTAGCATTTGTCCATACCCTTCTCATTCTTGTTTTAAATTGTATTTTTCTATTCTTGGTGTGCAAATAAAGAATATTTATCTTATCTTATCTTTCTGGATAATTCTGGTTAGCAAAAATAATGTATTTATCAGAAAGATATTATTTTCAGACATATCTTGGACGCTACTAAAGCTATTCTTAGAATAAATGAGAGTTTCACTCAGTTGCAGAAATGCTCATTAAAGTTAATTCTCCATTAAATCTCTTGCTAACTTTTACTACGTCAACAAGACAAAAAGTGACAGCAAGAGATTTAATGGAGTGTTAACTTTAATAAGCGTTTCTGCAACTGAGTGTAAATGTTTCAAATCGGTTTGTATAATTCAAAATATCCTAAAAATTATTTGCTATTTGAAATGAAGTATAAGTATAATAGAAACCTAACTAACATAAATTCAAGTAAACATTGTTACTAGCCGTGTTGGTCCAGTGGCGAGTAACCTTGTCTGCCGTGCAGGAGGCGATGGTTCGATCCCCGTCCAGGCCGACTCGTACCAATAAGTTTTTCGGAATTTATGTACGATTTGTAACACCACAGGCTTTTCGGTGAAGGAAAACATCGTGAGGAAACCTGCATGCTTCAATTTCGAGGCATGTATTGTACCCACTGTCCATTATAAGTGGCGACGGGCTCACCCCCCGTCACACTGGACAGAGTTTTGGTACTACTGGTGAAACGTGGATGTTCTGAGGTTTCAGAATATCTCTGACTACCCCCTCGGGGAATATAGTCGTGAGCATATATGCTACATTGTTACTAATCAACCTACTAACTTAATTATGGATTTTTTCCGAAATAAAAAAGGTTTTACTATTTAATTTAATAGAATTTATAACCGTCGATAGTAATGTACACACGGCGACACATCAAGCTATACAAAACCAACATAAGCTGGCCGCGCGACGGTAAAGTTACTCGAACTACGCGCCGCCAGATTATTATGGTTTTGTACCTATACAACGTGTTAATGAATTAACGCAAAACTAGAAAGTAGTTTGTTTAGAATCGAGAGCAGAATCGAATTATCATGGTTTCAACATAGGTAATTTTTTTTCAAATATTAAATAATTTGTTTGTAAACTTTAAAATTTACTGAACTCGATCTCAACCCACCGCTCGGGCACTCTCACTCTACTTACTACCAAAACAAGATTCTTAAATTGTATCCATGAGCACGTTAACGCTTTCATACATTGCTGAAATGATAATAAATCATTTTTGCTTCTAAACTTAAAATGCGAATAACTTTAAATTTTAACTATCAAAATAATTAAATTATTATTTCAATATAATTATTTTGTTATAAATCAGTTGGGGTGTATGAGGTTTTGCGCTTATTCATTAACACGTTGTATAGCTTGATGTGTCGCCGTGTAATAAAACACCCTAAAATATTTAAAGGGGTTGTTGAAACCATCAAACTGAACAACTTATTTACTACAGAGCCGACATAGAGAAAAAACAGATTAGTTTTTTTTTAACCTTGACTCTAGACTTCTAGAGTGAAAGTTGTTCAGTTTGAAAGTCTAAACCACGTCTTTAAATATTACTAGGATCTTTTATTACACCATATGTGTACCCAGTGTGTGTAGCCTTGGTGGTGGCCCAGCGGCAAGTACGATTTATGTACGATTTGTAACACCACTGGCTTTTCGGTGAAGGAAAACATTGTGAGGAAACCTGCATGTTTCAATTTCGAGGCATGTATTAGAAATAGAAATAGAAATATCATTTATTTGCCTTGAAACAGTTATACAAAAGATGGTAAAATATAATAAAATAATCTTCTTCTGTTCAGCTGTTGCAACAGCATGCAACAACTTAAAAAAACTAAAACCTATAATACTAACATTCTGTAATTATTTAACATCTACTATTTAAAATTTAAAAACTCTTCAACGCTATAAAAACTATGTTGCACTAGCCATCTGTATAAATTATTTAAGTAACATTAATTTAGTGTTTTGTTGTTTAAAGCTTTCGGGAATTTTATTATATATTTTGATATACAAGTGTCGACGGGCTCACTCCCCGTCACACTGGACAGAGTTTCGGTACTAAAGTCCGGCCGCTGAAAGATTGCGTTTGACAGTTACCAAAAAATTGTAAAAAACTGAATGAAAACTATAAATGCCGATCATTATTTAGTAGCTTTTTGAACTTAAAAGGGCAGCTGGTGCACTGTGTACTAGAGTGAGCACAGGTAAACAATATTTTCATTCAGTTTTTTACAATTTTATGGTAACTGTCAAACGCAATCTTTCAGCGGCCGGACTTTAGTGAAACGAGGATATTCTGAGGTTTCAGAATATCTCTGACTACCCTCTCGGGGAATATAGTCGTGAGCATTATGCATGTGTACCCAGTACTAAAAGGTACGAAGTAGGTGTAGGTTCAGTAGTACCAGATCTAATCGGTTTGCTCCTTTGACTAATTATTATAAGGACTAGCCTTGCGGTAGCATTTCCCCTCTGCCACGGTATAAGCACAATTGATCTTGTGCATTTACATTCAATTTTACACCTTACCACTAAACGAGACAGCCTATAATTGCGAAATAATAACTTCGAACTTAGAACGTTTGGGGTTCACACGAGACTACTTTTCATGATTTTAACATTCAAAATTAGAATCTAAAGTTATGGGGAATAAAATCCAAAGTTGCGGATTTCATGTTAACTCGCCCCCCGCAAAAAGTGGCAGAAATGTTTGTTAGTAGAATTCCACGTGTAACCAGTCCATATAATAAATAGTCAAAGGTTTGCTCCCATAGTAAAAGTAGTTCAGTTTGATGAGTAGAGAATGTGGTTTAAAGGTTAATGATACTTTTCCTTACGCCCTGTATACTTAGGCCTCGAAATTGAGTTTCTATCATAATTTGTAGTAAAAAAAAAAAAAATGACATCGCTAAGGTCCAATTGTTAAACAACTCTAATGATGATGATGACAACTATATTACCACAAATTATAGTAACAAAGTGAAATTCGTCACGTTTCAATCCTCCACCGTACATAATAGTTGGAGAACAGAAAGTCTACTCCATTTTAACTCATTGTAAATATTTTATTAAGTTCTAGTAAGTTGTATTTTACTATTATTATAACACTTTATTGTACACACAGACAAAATAATACACAAATACCACCATACCATACCATTACCACCACCATACCATTACCACCACCATACCATTACCACATCATTTACCATTTTATACAATTTTATTGTAGCTATTTATTTTACGTTATCTTTAAAAAAATCGTTTAGTAAGAAAAAAAATTTAGCCGTCTTCCCTTCTAGCCAAATGTCCCATCTCCACTTCAACTTTTTAATCCGGTCTCCAACGTCATCGATCTTTGTTCTTCCACGGATTTCTACGATGGGTACACGGTCCAAAAGCGATATGCCCAGCATGGTACGCTTCATGGCTCTTTGTGCGACTTTTATTTAGTGCATGTTTCGCCTAGTGCGCGTCCATGATTCCGCACCATAAGTAAGTATGGGCAGAACACATTGGTCTTTAGGCATTGTGGGAGTTTAAACTTAAAGACGTCATCCAGTTTACCAAAAGCAGCCCATCCTAGTAGAATTCTCCTTTCGATCTCCTTTACCTGGAATATTTTACAAAATAATTATGTCTATGAAGTAGACGTTCTGATCTCACCTTATTTTGTGTCCCATGTATCTATCACACTAAACCATTATTACTGCTTTTCAAATGAATGTACAAGTAATTTTACTTAGGCGATGACATTCAGTGTTGTGATTCCCATGATGTTTAAATCGTTTATTTATCGATACTTTAAAAAACAAACCGAAGACTTAAAAGTACCCTTGAGGATTTCAAATAAAAAAGTTTTGTAAAAGAACCACTTCATTTTCGACAAGGTTTTCACATTTGAACGCAAAATCTGAAAGCTGTTTCTTCTAAATCAATAAATGAAAAAAAACATTAGAAAGGATTCTTGACATTTGATCATAATTATATTTTATAGACCCGAACTAGATACACAATCAACGCTCCAAAAATGGCAGATTCAAAAGAGATACTAAGTAGCTCTTTTTTGCACTAGCTGAATGTAATCATAGCAAATACGACTAAGTTTATGAATCAAAAACAACATATTCGTGCCACCCAACAGTATGCATACTTGATTTGTGTGGGTTATATGAGTTATAAATTACGTACAAATGTTTTCAAGGTACGTGATTCCGTTCATTTGTATTCTATATTTTCACCCCAAATATTAATAACCATACATCTTTGTTTTATAAACTGCTGTTTCAATAGATTTTTCCACTTACCTACCCCGGTAGAGGGTAAACTGCACGTCTAGTATGATTTCTCTACAGGCGCGCGACGCGCCTTCGCTGCTTAGAAAATAACCTGTTCCCGCGCTTTTTGGAGAGCGATAGCCGCGCTTGCCGTGACATGTAGTATGGAAAAACGCCGAGTCACGCGCAAGTAGAGAAATCATGCTAGAGGGTCTGGAGTAGAATTCAAATGTTCAAAAGCCGACCTTTCCCGATTCTTTCCCTTCTGTGCAAATTTTTAGTCCAAGAAACTGGACTCGAAAAATCGATATAAACTGTTCCCATCCCTAATGTCATATGTATGACAAACCACCAGTGATTAGAGACGAGTCGGTTCCAAAGAAAATTCACCGGACCATATCGATATAGCTGTTGTTACTTGACATTGTTATTCGATATTTTGACTAGAGTGTCTCTTTTAAAATATCAGTGTAGTGCTTTGGATTTTTGAAGACGGTTTTTGACAGTAAATTTTTCTAACCATACGAGTAATAAAACATGGTTTAAGTGGTGAATAGGCAAATTCTAAAAGTGCAGTGCGTGATTTTGGGACGTCGCCAACTAAACATCCTAAGGATACGGACGGTACGAATTTTTGTTATTTTTTTCGGCTTGTTCTGTAATTTTGCAAATTTCGCACGATAATTTGCGCTTGAATCTACCTATAGTATGAAATTGATATCTTTAGCATCCTTGTAAACCAAGCGTCTTCCTATCAAACTGAACAACTTTTACTATGGGAGTAAACTGATCGGAGCAACAACAAAAAACTGCTGTTGCATACAATCGCTGGGTGAATACAACAACGGCACAAGTCAAAAAAGTTGATTTTGAGAAAAATTACATTAAAGTTGGCGCAAATTCGTCTGTAGTTACTACACAGCAAGGGTTAGATTCAGTGAAATATCGAGTTAGGTCTATATTGCACAAGATAAAGTATACGATGTAGAACCAGAATACGGTGCTAACTCAAATTTGACAATTTTTGAGTTGTGACGTTGTTGTATTCACCCAGCGGACATTTGAGTCGAGTAGGCATCGCAGTCTAGTATGGAACATCTGATTTATTTTGCTCCGATCGGTTTGCTCCCGTAGTAAAAGTTGTTCAGTTTGATGGGTAGACTCTTAGTTCAAAAGGATGCTAATGATATCAATTTCACCCTATATTGGTTATCATAAAACATCGACTTATAAACAGTTCCTTTGTTGACGACTGACCACATACGGAATCCCGAATCAGAATTAGGATTTTGTATAGGATTTGATGCCTCTGTAATTCCGAAGGGAATCCTGGAGTGGGTAAATCCATACAAAATCGTACTTCCGTCCGGAATAATTTCGCATTTACACACGGCGACACATCAAGCTACGCAAAACCAAAATAAGCTGGCCGCGCGTAGGTAGAGTAATGTATAACGTCGCGCGGCCCGTTTATATTGGTTTTGCGTAGCTTGTTGTGTCGCCGTGAGTAGTTACTAAAGACGGGCCTAATCCGCTAAATTTAGAGACATGCAATTTGGAATACACGTATTCGACAGACAGATGAACTACGAAAGGATTTTTCGAAAATCATCACGTAACGTCCAACGGGATTTTGAGGCATTCCCAAATGCAGGTGGACGAAGTCGTGGGCCAAAGCTAGTAATGTAGGTACAAGATGTGTTATGAAAGATAATTACTCTGTGGTTAACCAAATAATAGGAAACCGCAGTATTGTATAAATTAAGGGGCAAATGTCAAAATACATTAGTTACACACAGATACTTTAAAATCTTAACCCTAACCACCACGGACACAGAGAGAACCCGAAACGGTGACCCCGATCAGGAGTGCAATTCTCTAAGCGTCACATCGCTGTCAAAATAAAATAAGAAAAAAAAAATTATGTGATTTCAATTTAGTGGTATACAAATGATTGAGTCCCTAACTCCCAAAAGTCGGAAAACCGTGTATTGGGAGACAGTTTCTTCCCCTATGACAATAGGTAGGTATAAAACTATAAATTAACTAAATTAATTAATTACCTACATGATTGATTAATATTATTAATATGAATATGCTAAAATATCGTTTAGCTCACACTTAGAGAATCCAGAGCTCAAAAATGTAACAAATCCAGGAAGCTAGAAATAGGTATAACATATCTCATCTCATGTCACTAATATTATAAATGACAAATTTTGTGACGATGTTTGGATGTTTGTAACTTTGTGGCGCAATCACGCATAAATGGCTGAACGGATTTGGATGAAATTTAGCACGCAGATAGAACATGTTCTGGATTAACACATAGGACACTTTTTTAAGTTCCACGCCGACGGTGTCTCTTTATATTTTTGTCGTTTTGTAATCTTTGACTAATTATTACATGGACTAGCCTTGCGGTAGCATTTCCCCTCTGCCACGGTATAAGCACAATTGATCTTGTGCATTTACATTCAATTTTACACCTTATCACTAAACGAGACAGCCTATAATTGCGAAATAATAACTTCGAACTTAGAACGTTTGGGGTTCACACGAGTCTACTTTTCATGATTTTTAACATTCAAAATTAGAATCTAAAGTTATGGGGAATAAAATCCAAAGTTGCGGATTTCATGTTACCTCGCCCCCCGCAAAAAGTGGCAGAAATGTTTGTTGGTAGAATTATACGCGTAACCAGTCCACATATAAATAGTCAAAGTTTGTATTATAGGGTCCGTCTTTATATGGTGATACTTTTTAAGAGGATGATCAGACTGTCAAACTGAACTTCCTCCGTGGCAACAACATTGAAATCGCAAAAAAGTCAGCTGTTCCATACAAAACTGCAAACCTACTCGAACCAAATGTATATTTTTTTCGTCACATCAATGTTGGTCCCATAGAGAGAGTTTTTCAGTTTGACGGTCTGATCATCCCTTTAAAATTGTGTCAACATACCTGTTTACACATAAATAACCTTAGTGAATATCGAATTGCCCACTCACCGATGTTTCAACGACGAAGTTATAACGATGTTTGCGCTTTACCTAGAGGAGCATTGCTGATATTTCCTGAAAAGAT
Source organism: Agonopterix alstromeriana (assembly GCA_963924505.1). Taxonomy (NCBI): domain Eukaryota; kingdom Metazoa; phylum Arthropoda; class Insecta; order Lepidoptera; family Depressariidae; genus Agonopterix; species Agonopterix alstromeriana. Next base: position 9,190,972 of record OZ004682.1, read on the forward strand.
GTTCAGCGTAATTACCTTTGGGTTAGGGTAGAATTAACAGCGCTGTAGCTTTTGCTTCAGCAATAAATTCAGATCAGAACCTTTTTCATCTGCGCAATAAGGGTCGCACGGTGTCATATTCCAACATCTATACCTAATATATCGTGTTTGTGTTTAAATGGTCAGTCCTGGGAGATTCCTGTTGCTGTTGCGGTTTTGTATCGACCTCCTTATATGGACTGCATAATGTTGCCACGACTACAGTGCTACCTGCGTTAGTCACTGTTTGTCCTGTATTGTTCTGATGAAATAAAATAATTATCTATCTATAAAAGGTTTTTCGGTACGATTTGTAACACTTTTCGGTGAAGGAAAACATCGAGAGGAAACCTGCATGCTTCAATTTCGAGGCATGTATTGTACCCACTGTCCATTATAAGTGGCGACAGGCTCACCCCCCGTCACACTGGACAGAGTTTCGGTACTACTGTTGAAACGTGGATGTTCTAAGGTTTCAGAATATCTCTGACTACCCCCTCGGGGAATATAGTCTTGAGCAATAATGCTATGCTATGCATGAATGCAGGTTTGTAGTTAAGTATAACACAGATTTTTTATTCGAGATTTAGTTATTGCTCCCATAGTGAAAGTTCTCCATTTTGATGGTCTAAACCACCCCCTTAAAAGTTTATTTGTTACCTATATACCTATTACCTAACACCTTTTCTTGAAGAGACCCGAATCTACTGAGAAAACTTCCATACCAAATTTAAATCTTTTGTACTAAGGATCATCCAGGGTTTGAATAATGTTTGCCTGTAGGCTTTATTTCTGTATTTTATTTACATTTTAACATTTGATCTAAAAACATCTCTAACAAAGCTTTGTTATGCTTGACTTCTTCAGAACGATTTGTGATTAAATCCGAAAGCTTTTCTTATTTTAAAAAATATCTTTGTATCCAATCTACATAGTCGTGTAGCGTTTGGAAAAGAGAACGGTTTAGTGGTATTCGATTCAATATTTTCGTATACCCCAGACCTTTTTCGTTATAATATGGTCACCAATTTCAAGGAAAAATGTTTGACATCTCTAGGGGATCTCTGATTGATTTTGCGAAACAGCAAATTGGATCCTAAAAAATGGATACCTCCTGCCACCCTTTAAAATTAGTACCTACGCCACGGTTTATACAGAAGATACGTGTGGCGGTGGCAGATAATTTAAGTAACACAATACAAACCTTATAGTACGTAGCATAGCGTCGTTTTTGCCGTAAAGAAGAATCGCGCCCGCGCACAGTGGGTCGAAACTGCTAATTGAGGGACTTAGGATTTTTTCTTCTAAATTGATTGTTTTATTTATACCAATGGATAGAACTAATTAAGCCTAACAACATTTTCTTCTTTAATTTTTTCATAAACCTTAAGGTTTCGTCAGAAAAAAATATTTTCTGTTTTGTCTGTATGGAACCTACCAAAAAGGACTTAGATCCCGGTTTGTAACCTACTTTTTCGTAATCCTGGGATAGCCTACTATCATCCTACACTGTTATCTTTTGATAAAATTTGCGATTTTGCGAGATAAACGGATCGGAAAAAGTGACAAAAAAATATTTTTTTAAAATGTTTTATTGATAATTTTTTACATTATTTTAGTACATGTTGGTCAGTCAAATTATGTAACCTTACAAAAAATATTCCTAGTAATTAATTTATGTAATTAAAGTAAGAAATTAAAAAAAAATCAACAAATTTACACTAAATGTCATCTAAATTATTTTGTCTATTCTAACACCAATAATTTTTACAATAGAACAGAATATATACAAACATAATTGTACAAACTTAGTTACAATATAATACAAACTTAGTTACCTTATTCACTATCACTAGAACTATCTTGTAAATCATTTACATTGATGTATTCTATCTCTGGTTCTTCCGGAAAATCCAGCAGAAGCTCTCTGGCTTTTGGAGAAAGAACCACAGCCTGGTGTTTTGCCATGCGTGGCCTAAGACTTGTAATCATAGGGTCAGATGACAAAAGAAGATTATGTAATATGTCTTCATTTGTCGCAACCCTACTTACTTTTCTGGCATGGCTTTCCCTAAACTTTCGGAAGTCTTTGTTGCGAGCTTCTGCTGCTTCTTCAGACAGTTTGCCAATAGCTATTAGTCCAAAATATTGTATTATACTAGCCCCATGTTTTAGTAACTTATGTACACTAGAAGGCATGTAATACCACGGGTACAATTCTATATACATTTCTGCAGTGTCTCTGGCAAACTTGGAAAACTTGGGTACATTCACGCGTTCTCCAGATGCAATCGTCTGGAGAATCACGTGAAATCTTTCTATTAAGTCCCTACTTATGCCTGTAATCCGAGCTGTTGATTCTGGATCCCTAAAAAACCTTCTCGCGGTGTTGCCGTCATTTGTAGTGCCTGCCCCTTGCTTGACCACATCAATGAGCAAGCCGCAATCTTTTTTAAATGCTTCTTGTATTTCGAGCTTCCTACGCGCCATTTTTTCTTTGTTATCACCCCTGCAGCTCCATGTCTTGAACTCCAAGCGGTAAGCTGTAAAAAAAAATAAGTTGAAAACGGAAACAAAAAGGAAAGTAAACGTTTTATTTGTGAATAATAAAATTAAACAAGTAGTTACCTATGTGGAGCAAGCACTCCATGCATCTAATCCAGGCATGTAAAGATGAAAACCCGTACTGGTACACGTCTTCGCTGCATTGTTTGCTGTCAAGGAGTGCCAAATTGTTCATTTCCGTTGGCTTTGCTTTGCAAATATCACAGACAGCTGAAGATGTTCCTGATAAATACGATGTTATCTTGCCATCAATCATGGTCAAATGCAACTCGTGCTTTACTTCAATCTCTTCAATTTTAGATGACCGAAGAACCCCTATTTCATTCGTTATTCTGTTTTTTATGGATTCCACTGTTGACTGGGATTCTTTAGTAAATTGGAACATAAGAGGACGACAGTAAAATGTAGATGAGGGCCTATCGTTTTCCCAAACAATTGTTCCATCATGTTTCTGCAACCTTAATGGGACTAAACTGGCCATAAATACACTAGATTCATCGAAATCCATGTGACTCTTTTGTTTATAATTTCTTTGACCTGAAGCTCCGTCGAAACCCCATTTACTTATAAGCTCTAACTCAGTTTTAGACTTATTATCAAGTCCAATCGCTTCTAAAAGTCTTGATACGGTTAAGTCTAGCAGAGCTTGGAGTTTCACAGAAGCTCCATCTTCAGTGATTGTCATATCACTCTCTTTCGGATAGCAATTCAATTTTGCTTGTTTTAATTTATAATAAGAGGGATACAACTCGGAACCCTGCTCACTAGCAGATTCCCTCAGATTTATGTATTGCCACTTAGTCAATTTAAGCGAAACTGCTAAAGCCAGTGCTTTATCTGGTGAATACATACTATCTTTAGCTTTACTCTTGCTTAAAGAGTCCTTCACTTTTACTAAGTCTTCTGGGTGACTTATCAAATGGTTCAATATTTTGCTTATATCTTCGTTTCCAGAACTTTTCAAACTTTTCGTAGCGGATGCAATGATTTCCTGTGGTGACAATGATTTCTTTATTTCTTCCACACGTCTTCGTTTTTGCTTGCTGCCTAACTCTTCAAAAGGTTTTCTTTGAGTGATGATTGTTGATGACGTGGAAGCCTTTGGTGTGGATGGTAGCAGATTTTCAGTATTGTCCTCTTGTTCTCTTATAGAGATGATTGTCGATGAAGCAGAAGCTTGTGGTGGGGATTGCGGAAGATTTTCAGTATCGTCCTCTTCTATCAGCTCCTCATGTAGGATGTTTGCACTGATTTGAAGTATACTTTCAGGCCAGTTTATTGGACTTTCTAACCAGTCACCATTTCTTCGTAAAAACTGAGCTAAATTGCGATAACTTTTTGCCCATCTAGAATTTATATTTGAACAAAACTTCTGGCAAAACTTTTCAAGCACAACAATGTTCTCTTCGGTCAAGTTTAGCACTTGCTGCAGAAAATGGCAAAGTTTTTTGCTGTCTGACAATGATTCCACTCGGTCTTTTAAAAACATGAACAAGTCTATATTATTGACTAAACCCTCCATGATTACAAAGAGAAAAAACGATCACAATTACACGATGTAAGTAGTAGAACGAATAAACGAATACTAAAAATATTTTAAATATGATGGGCCTTTTATTTATCCGTTCATACTCCCTTATCTTGGTACCTCCAGTAACAAATACTTGGAATTATCCTAATGAACCTCATTAAACCCATTTGTGACCACAATAACACATTAGCAAATGAGGTAGAAGTGCATTTCACTTAATCCTTAATTATCAAGTTCTAGTATTTAGGCACGTGTTGATTTGTGCTTGAAAAATAAAATGTAGTTAAAATAATTGAAAATAGAGAATCCAGAACCAATTTAGATGAAATATAGTGTAAATTTGTTGATTTTTTTTTTTAATTTCTTTCTTTAATGACATAAATTAATTACTAAGAATATTTTTTGTAAGGTTACATAATTTGACTGACCAACATGTACTAAAATAATGTAAAAAATTATCAAAAAAACATTTTAAAAAATTATTTTTTGTCACTTTTTCCGATCCGTTTAACTCGCAAAATCGCAAATTTTATCAAAAGATAACAGTGTAGGATGATAGTAGGCTATCCCAGGATTACGAAAAAGTAGGTTACAAACCGGGATCTAAGTCCTTTTTGGTAGGTTCCATACAGACAAAACAGAAAATATTTTTTTCTGACGAAACCTTAAGGTTTATGAAAAAATTAAAGAAGAAAATGTTGGTAGGCTTAATTAGTTCTATCCATTGGTATAAGTAAAACAATCAATTTAGAAGAAAAAATCCTAAGTCCCTCAATTAGCAGTTTCGACCCACTGTGCCGCGCGTCTAGGTGAGGTCGCCTGGAGGCGCAGGCGTAATTCTCCAAACGACACTATGTTAGGTTTAAATTTGTGTTACTTTGACTATCCGCCACCGCCACACGTTTCTTCTGTAGAAACCTAATGATTTGCCGAAGAGTTATTGTGTATACATTTTAGTGCTCGTGGAAAGTTACTTTTAAGAGAAGTATATTCCGAATGCGTAAATGCGCGCTGCATACAAACGAAGTCTAGTGATATTTTCAATACTAACCAATTAAACTCAATGAAATATTGCAGAAACAAACTAGAACAAATCTCTATGCTTGTATCGTGTCCGATTTTCGTTAAAATATACAGTTTCAATGCTAGGATTAATTTAAGATTTGTATGGAAATCTTTGAGGCACTGTTACTTTGAAACTGTACATTTTAAAGAAGATCTGACACGATACAAGCATAGAAATTTGTTTCTTGATTGGTTCTGCAAAATTTCATTGAGTTTAATCGGTTAGTATTGAAAATATCACCAGACTTCGTTTGTATGGAGCGCGCCAACAGTAATATACCCTTAATGCTAGCATGCCAATTCTCGTTAAATCCTTAAATCGACGAATTAAGTCTCCAGCTCATTAGAGCGAGCACTTAAATAAGTTACTGATGGTAGCTAATGGAATTAATTATTTATTTAAGAAAAAAATTTAAAGACACGACCAATAACAATATCATTGTTATTTTTACAACTATACTTAGGTACTCATAGACTTTGTACTAATTGGATTTAAAAAATGTATAGTAAAATTATATAATAAACCTTTAAACTAAACAAAATTATTTGTTCAGCGCGATACAAGTACATAAATCATAAACCGTATACTCCATAATCACAGCCTATACAACGTGTAAATTAATATGCGCAAAATCTCATACACCCCAACAGATTTTAACAACATCATAAGATTGGAACAATAATTTCATTATTTTGAGAGTTAAAATTTAAAGTTATTCGCATTTTAAGTTTTGAGGCAAAAATGATTTGTTATTATTTCAGCAATGAATGAAAGCGCTAACGTGCTCATGGATATATTTTAAGAATCTGGTTTTGGTAGTAAGTAGGGTGATAGTGCCCGAGCGGTGGGTTGAGATCGAGTTCAGTAAATTTTAAATTTTACAAACAAATTATTTAATATTTTGAATACAAATTACCTATGTTGAAACCATGATAATTCGATTCTGCTCTCGATTCTAAACAAACTACTTTCTAGTTTTGCGTTAATTCATCAACACGTTGTATACGTCCCGCTGCAGGCCACGGGCCTATCCACCGGGAGGGTGTATGTGTGGGCGTTGGTCCACCATGCGTGCCCAATGCGGATTGGTGGAGTACACATTTCTACTCATAGGAATTTCTTCTTCACCGAATGCAGGTTTAAATGTTTTCCTTCACCATTTGAGAGCAGTCGATAAAAACGCATGTCATTCGTGCTGATTCGAACCTGGACCTCAAGATTAAGATTCCATAGCTCTCCGCAACGCGCCACCGACACTCGAGACCTTATACCTATTTCATTACATTTGCCAGTTAACAAACCAACATAACAATTCTAGTTAATACCACGAGTCTATACCACAAATATGCAGTTACCATACCCACCATTTACGGTTTGGGTCAAATGATGTTGTACAAATCTCATGGTCCAATGGAGCGAAGGACAGACGTCAGAATAAATGCATAATTATGGATCCATGGTGGTTGCTAAGTACAGTGGTCGATGGCGCCAGTGGCATAGGGATGTGCAGGAGATCCGTTGAATATCCATAATCTTTAGACTATAATCATTGACATACGAAAATAAAATTTTCGTGACTCAAAAACCTCTGATAAAAGAATAAAGCATATGCTCACGACTATATTCCCTGCGCCCGTCGCCTCTTATAATGGACAGTGGGTACAATACATGCCTCGAAATTCAAGCATGCAGGTTTCCTCACGATCTTTTCCTTCACCGAAAAGCCAGTGGTGTTACAAATCGTAAATAAATTCCGAAAAACTCATTGGTACGAGTCGGCTTGGACGGGAAACGAACCATCGCCTCCTGTACGGCAGGCAAGGACTACTCGCCACTTAACCACCGCGGCTATTGAAGAATATAGGGCGGCAAATAGAAATTATACAAAAATTTATTGTGTTCATACATTACGTAACTACTTTCCGACCAGTCGAAGGTCGAATTTTGTGTCAAGTCGATAAGAATTTATGATCATGTCACTTTATTTTTGCCTGACATCAATCAGATTGTTGGCACTTTCAGCGTGAATTTTGTAATGAACTTTTTAAATCAATTTTTCAAATCTATCGTTTTAAATTAAAGTCAAGTTTTTCTGGTAATACGATGAGATAGCAAGAGAGTTTCGCAACCATTGGTAAAAAAAAAACGTGTGTGCTTCGTAACCAGTTACCAAAGATGATTTTCTATTCGTAGTTGGCAAACAGTTGCTGCTATCGTAGAAAATTAAGAAAACTCTTCTTTGCTACACAACCATTTGGCAAAAAATATATCGTGACCTATAAGGTTCGATGCCATTTGTCAAACAACTTAAGAAAATTAATCAAACTTTTTAAAGACTTAGACTTACTAATCACTTAATAAAAAAATCTGCGGATATGGATATTTTTGATGTGGCGATGACACCCCTACATAATGTAAGGAGGTTATCAAGTCACCAATTACCATTTGTAGTATCACCTAAGTACTGACTTTTGACTATGTAATAATACCAACAAACCAACCAACTGGGTTGAAATGGATGTCATAAAAACGGGCTGAAAACGAATTGGCACCGTAGATTGATACGAATTTCTAACGTTGCGTCAGTCAGTGTAGTAATTGCATCAGTACTATCGAAAAAATTCATAGCCACAATTCTGTCAATTTTTTTTTAAAGAAGAATGGCAGATACCCCTTTTTTTCGTCTCCTTTTTAGAGTGACATAAATGAAACGTGAATGATGAATGACACGTGTAGGGAGAAATAAAACTAACAAAAAATGTCAATTGGTTACAACTTTCTACAGGTTTGAAGAAAAGTTTTTAATCAAGTATGTGAAGATCATTAGATAGACCACTCAGTCTTCTATGCATTCCTGTTTTTTACTTTAAAGGAAATTCAAGATAACCGTATAATTTTATGATAATTGAAGAAAACGAAATGAATGACATTTTCAGTCCATCGAAACCAAAGACGTCCCGTACAAACGAAAAAAAAATACCTCAGTGATCATATATGCTCACGACTATATTCCCCGAGGGGGTAGTCAGAGATATTCTGAAACCTCAGAACATCCACGTTCCTCAGTGATCATATTCGATGAAAATAGCTTTTCTATTACTTTTTGGCTGATTTATTTATTTTACTAGTAATTTCTACTTTTGATTGAATTTAATGAAAATGACAGTCATCACATCTCTAGAAGTTTGGAAACTTCAATAGATGTGAGGACTTTCATTTGATAACCCACACAATATTTTAGAATACAAAAATTTTTTTTAAATCTCCTTCTGTCCCCTAAACTGCCCCTCAACAAACGTGTTTTTTCCAAAAATTTCGAACGAGGCGTCTCACGCCTTCACGTGTGATACCAATTTTGTGACGGCAACGAGTCGGTTTTACTACCAATGCGCGCCAATAGATATTTCACATCGTACTTATAAAGCACGTTTTGTTTACGGAACCCTACAAAGCAACAAAAAGAATCAACCCTTTCAGCTTGATTGGGTGGCAGACAAACAACTCTACTAAGAGACATTGGAAGTGTCCTAGAAGGTTACATCCATCTAATCGTAACACATCTTTTTGTAGAATGTTTCTGTAGTTTATCTAGTTTGAAATTAAATGTTAGAGTGAAACGAGGTCACTTTAAGCATTATTTATGTGGTTTCAGGATGGTTTGGACGCGCCAATTCAGTGGCGGACTAAGCCCGTAGGGGGCCCGGGGCGGCAAAACTAAATGAGGCCTCCCGGTCCTTCTAGAAATTTACAATTACATCAACTAGTTTTTCAAGCCGTGGCAAATCTTGACATAGGCCCTTCCCTCCATGGGAATATAGCAATCATTATTTCCCAGGGAGCTTCAGTCCAGGTTAGGTTTTTGCAATAAAATCTTAAACCAGGAGCAGTGAGCGAGCTAGAGATTGATACGATCTGAAATCTAGAGCGAGCGAAGCGAGCTCGAGATTTTACTACACTGTTATTAGGTCTTTGTAAACATTAGTGCAAACTCCGCAATACGACCGACATTCAATGCGTCTGAGATACAATCATAACCAGGATCGAGCGAAGCGAGCTTGAGTTTTTACTGCAGATATTAATAAGTCGAAAACACGGAACGAGAGCAGCAAAATCGAGATGTTACTACAATGAGACTATGTCGTTGCAATACAATTTCTAGCCAAAATTATGGTTATTCTTCTATGAAACAAAAAGCTGGACCGAGCGAACCGAGTTTATGATTATGCTAACTACATAATACTCGATACATTGAATTAACATGATTTGGGTAGCTCATGCCGAAATTGATTTGATTTGTGAGTGGAACAAAAACTGGAGCGAGCAAGCTGAGTTTCAGAGCGCGGAAAAAACAACAAAGTACAAAAGATTGAGCAAGCGAAGCGAGCTCAAAAATTCGCAATATTTTGACTCTATTTCCGACTTTCTTTGACTATGTGTGAGGCCTCCAACTCCGAACATATTTTGGATTTGATTAAATAGGACTACTCTTCTCGAGATTTGGAGTTAGTGCGCCAGTGCGCCAATTATAGTTCATTTGATAGTTTTCAATTTAATAAATACATCTTTATTTTAAAAATTTAAAAGCACACATAAACTGTTGATGGGGCCAAGAGAGTTCACGAGTGGTGACCACGTGCCGGAAAGTGCAGCGTTGGTAGGCTCACTACAAGGTGGACCGACGACCTGGTGAAGGCGGCGGGAACCCGTTGGGTGAATGCAGCGTAGGACCGGTCGTTGTGGCGATCCTTGGGGGAGGCCTATGTACAGGAATGGACGTCTAATCGGCTGATAAAATGATAATGAAGGTAACATCAGTATAGGTATATAAAATACCCAAGTATTATTCAAAAAGACTACACCCGAAATTGTTTGCGATAACGATCCGAGATAAATTACTGTACCTACGTAACAATTTACTCGGAAAACTTAATACAAACACGGAAACTTTATTTGTTTGTTTGTTCCCAGATATTTATTTTACCTTAGTAAACAAGGGTATATAGGTTTTCTGTTTGAAGAACAAATATATTTTATAACACATTATACAATACTTTAGGCGCGGTTTATAAAGAAGAGACGTGTGGCGGTGGCAGATAGTCAAAGTAATACAATTATAAACCTTATAGTACGTAGCATAGCGTCGTTTGGAGAATTACGCTCGCGCCTCCAGGCGACGTCACCTGGAGGCGCGGGCGCGATTCCCCTTTACGACAAAAAAGACACTATTCTACGTACTCCAAGATTTATATTGTGTTACTTAGATTATCCGCCACCGCCACACGTCTCTTTTGTACAAACCGTGGCCTGAAGTTTGTGATTCATAACGTTTAAAACACTCGGTGTATATTTTTAAGGGGATTTTAACCATACGGCTATGTCAGCCCATCTTCTGTGTTCAAGGTGTAAATAGACACATCCTTACCTGGATAAGATTAGCCCCCAGTCAGCTTCAGATGGGGACAGCCCCAGTCATCACTGGGGTCAAACTCAGGCACTCACTCATTCGCAATAGGTCATCCTCTTCCTCTTATTATGCAAGGTCCTTCTTAATATGCTGACACTTTTTTAAGGGGATAATCAGACTGCAAACTAAACAACTTTCTCTATGGCACCAACATCGAAATCACAAAAAAAATCTGCGAACTCGAGCCAATTGTATGGCACAGCTGATGTTTTTTGCGATTTTGATGTTGGCCCCATAGAGAAAGTTGTTCAGTTTGATGGTCTGGCCATGCTCTTAAAAAAATGTTAGCATATTAAGAATGACCCTATACACGGTGTAAGGAAAAGTATCATTAACCTTTAAACCACATATTCTACCCATCAAACTAAACAACTTTTACTATGGGAGCAAACCTGTCAGAACAAAAAAATCTGTTGTCTCATACATTTACAGGTACGACCCGGAGCAAGGGTCTCGGCCCGGTCTACCACATCCACCTTTTCATTTTTTTTTCTCTCAATCTCAACCAAAGTAAAAAAAGTACAGTAGTATACGGGGGTTTTCTTGTTTCAAATAAAAAAGAAATATTATGTACGTAGATAATTTTAATACTGAATTCAGTCGGCGTTAGCTTCATTTGAGAGCGTCTACGTGACAGAAATACTAGTTGTTATAGTCTGTACTGTACATTGTTTTAAAAATTCTCTTCAGCTTTCGTTAAAAGAAAAAACAAGGAATAAAAACATAAAACCGGTCAAGTGCGAGTCGGGCTACTCGCGCACCGAGGGTTCCGTACCAAACCACCACTCAACACAACATATTAACTTAAAAAAACAAATATTTTTCTCTGGGACCTTTAGCGCGAGATCAACTCACACTTGGCCGGTTTTTATTATTTGTTGTTATACTGTATAGTTTGCTCTATAATCACACAATCAGAGTATTTTTAAGGAAACACTCTGATAGACAAATTATCAACGGTCATAAAGAGGCATAACCTATTTTTCGCCATCTCGGTTTCATGAAATTGCGGCCACCGTCCAAACTTGAAAAAATCGGTAGATAAATCATGAAAGCAAACTTGAAACTTAATTTTGCAAAATCTCCTAAAAAGTCTCCATTCCGAGATGTTCATGGTCAAAACCAAAACCGTCGAAACCGATTATCTCGGTTCTTAGACGATAAAAAATATGTTATCTTTTTCGGGTTCTTCCTCAGAGGAAGGATCTCCATAGAGTCCGCATAAATTTACGATTGTAGTTAGTCTCTTTTGTCTTATGACGTATATTTAATAGTAGAAGGAGATGGAACTATAGATATTTGTTTATGCGGCTGTCCACTTTTTTTCAGCTAGTGTGTGTGAAAAGTGACCGTAAACATAAGTCCATATGTCACTTGTTGCCTTTTGTCCATACTACTTGACACCACACACTCAAACCTAAACGTCAAAAAAAACCCGACTGCATAAAAACCTATTAAATGAAAAGAAAAAAACAAGCTTTATCATCACTAATCAGCTATAACAACTTTTTCTTTTTTCAGTTAATAGGTTTTTATGCAGTCGGTTTTTTTTTGGTTATCTTAATAATTTAGTTTATTTCATACTTTTTAGTCTTGTGTCGAAACGGTAACATAAAAGTACTATAATATGTACATATTTGGAATCGTCTGATTACTAGCTTTCATTTGATACCCATACTGTAATTTTTAGAAAAAAAAATCTTGCAATAATATACCCTATGTCACTCTCACGATTTTTACAAATCCAATGACACCTCATACGTTAAAATCCATCAAGCCGATTGGGCTGTAGGCCGTGCCAAAGAAATAGACATACAAACATACATACATACATACGCTCGAAAAACATAACCCTCCTTCTGGCGCAGTCGGGTAAAAAGTGGACACTTTACAATTGGTATGGCTCACTCTATTAGGTATAATCTTTTTGGGTTCTTCCCTATTACTGAAGTTCTGGTCAGCAGTCTGCTCTGCATATGCCTGCCTATCTCTCGCCAAACGAAACAGCTCTTTGACACTGTCGATGATTGTCCACTCTTTCAGGTGCACGACATTCGTGGCTAGGGTTTATTTAGGGGCAAAAAAATATACAACGTGTTAATGAATTAACGCAAAACTAGAAAGTAGTTTGTTTAGAATCAAGAGCAGAATCGAATTATCATGTTTTCAACATAGGTAATTTTTTTCAAAATATTAAATAATTTGTTTGTAAAATTTAAAATTTACTGAACTCGATCTCAACCCACCGCTCTGGCACTCTCACCCTACTTACTACCAAAACAAGATTCTTAAAATGTATCTATGAGCACATTGTCGCTTTCATTCATTGCTGAAATGATAACAAATCATTTTTGCCTGTAAACTTAAAATGCGAATAACTTTAAATTTTAAGTATCAAAATAATGAAATTATTGTTTCAATCTAATTATTTCGTTATTAATCAGTTGGGGTGTATGAGGTTTTGCGTTTATTCATTAACACGTTGTATAAGCTGTCCCATACTAAACTGTTATAACTACTCGATTTAAACGTATGGGACAGCTAATTTTTTTTTTGTTCTGACAGGTTTGCTCCCATAGTAAAAGTTGTTCAGTTTGATGGATAGAGTATGTGGATTAAAGGTTAATAATACTTTTCCTTACACCCTGTATACTTTTGCAGCGGTATTAGACTATCATCGACAAAACATTAGAGGATTCTCGAGACATGCTAAGATTAAAGCTCTTTTCAATTTAATTTCCTATTCGTAATAACATGTTCGCCGTATCAATTTTATGGTTAGTGACATCGTCTTTTTATTATGTCGTCAAAATTGGTTTTCGCTTTCTCGTAAGTAGCTACTGATATCGTCCACCGATCGTAATGATTGCCATACAACTTTATTGTTTCGTCTATTACATCTAATGTCATTGTAATTTGGGCCTTATAACTTTCTTTCAAGGTTGCTCAAATTAATTTTCAATTTGGAGTAACTTTGTTGTTTTACCAAATGGCGGTGCTGCCGTGAAAGTTTTTCCTGGTGTCTTATTAGAATGGTAGAAGGTTGATAATTGATTTGCCTCAAGTCTTTGTAGGAGCATAATTATGTTTGCTTGCGTGTCGTGCGCGATCGTGATTTGTATGCATCAAGCCCGAAAACTAAAACGAAATAAATAACTTTCACTTTGAAAATTTAAATGTCTCGGTGTTATTATCTAAATTCCTGAGCGTTCTTTTCAAGTTACGTTTAAAATATGAATTAGACATGTTACAATAATAAAAAATTATTATCATTAACTTGGTACTTTCGATTATGATAATTTTAGAGCGCCGGTGCGTGCGTGTTGCTAGGGTTCGAATCTGCACGGACGACATGCCTTTTACCAATTACTTTTCTCTAAATTATGTATGTAATATCCACCGACTGCTCTCAAACGGTGATGAAAAACCTCGTGAGGAAACCTGCATCCGCTGAAGATAAACTCTGATGCGTATGAGTAGTATAGCAATGCGTATCAGGCTTTGACTAATTATTATAAGGACTAGCCTTGCGGTAGCATTTCCCCTCTGCCACGGTATAAGCACAATTGATCTTGTGCATTTACATTCAATTTTACACCTTATCACTAAACGAGACAACCTATAATTGCGAAATAATAACTTCGAACTTAGAACGTTTGGGGTTCACACGAGACTACTTTTCATGATTATTAACATTCAAAATTTGAATCTATAGTTATGTGGAATAAAATCCAAAGTTGCGGATTGCATGTTACCTCGCCCCCCGCAAAAAGTGGCAGAAATGTTTGTTAGTAGAATCACACGCGTAAACAGTCCACATATAAATAGTCAAAGGTATCAGGAGTACAATTCTTTAAGGTCACATCGCTATCAAAAACATCGATGAGCTCACAAATGTGACATCCTTCAGACGTCGAAATTTTATATAAATTTGACAAATGACATAACCTTAGCGAATACCGAATTGACGGCTCGCCGATGTTTCAACGACGAAGTTAATACAAAATATATCGTTGAAATATAATGTTTTAGTAATGTGTTTATGCAAACGATCAATGCCAAATTTTTATGACGTCGCACGTAAAATTCGGAAGTACAAAAATGACCCGTTTTTGAGGTTGTCTTTTTCAAAGGTGAGGAGGCATGGAGGCATCAAGAGGCATGATCTATTTTTCGTCATCTCGGAAATTTCATGATATTGCGGCCACCGTCCAAACTTGAAAAAATCGGCGAAAGCAAACCTAAAACGTAATTTGGTTAAATCTCCTAAAAAAATTCTCCTACCCGAGATGTTCATGTTCATGTCCAAAACCAAAACCGTCGAAACCTTGGTTATCATTTGTATGAAGCCAGTTTTGGACTGACTTTGTGCACATAGATTTCAATAAGCAAGTGTGCATTTAAATATGCGTACTTTTAAAAACACAAAAGTATTATTCCTTGCTGGTCTAAACTTCCATCCCCACCTTCATTGGACCAAATTTATAAAAGTAATGTTATTGTTCAAAACAGATACTTATTTTGTTGCACGAAATAAATATCCAAAAACCACTTATACTTTTTGAAAAGCATATAAAACCTTCAGTTAAGGGTGCATATACTGTCCATTTAAAAACTTGTTCAAAAGTAGGCAGCACCAATGACCTTAAAGCGTCTTTAAAGCATTGCTACGGTGAAAGTGGTCTTAAGACCTTAACCAGTTAAGTTACTAAATTAGGTAGTTTTCATATTACCTTATCGAACTCACAAATGTGAAAGTTTTTGACCTTTTACCTAGCATGATATTGACCGTATTATGTTACAAAAGGTTTGGTTCATGAAATCGTAGTTTCAGTCCAAATCCAAAGGGGATAATAAATCCAATATAAGTCAAAGTCAATATAATTTATTCAATATAGGAGCTTGAAGCACACTTATCAAACGTCAAATCTTTTTTAAAGCTACCACCGCGTCGGAACGTGTTGTCGCTGTAGAGAAGATGCGGCCAGAAACTCTACAACATAACACGATTTAATAACTATTACAATATCAATTCTTAAGCTAAATTTATGTATTCAATAATACATAGTCTATTTCATAAAAATAATTGATACTATACAGTATAGTAAATAAACTATAAGCTAGTGACCTCAGACCCCCCAAGCATTTTCATAATTTAAATAATCTTCCAGTTTATAATTCGTCCGCTTTTATAATTATTATTTTAACATAATTATAATTTTCTCCCTCACCTATATGATAAATAATAATTAAATATCTTGAACATTGTCACACAAATTATTTAGTCACAGTTTAAGTACCAGAATCTAGCCTGGACTTGTATTATGATGACTAGACCACAATATAGCATACATATATAGATACAAACAACCATGACTTGGGTACAAATATTAATATTCATCATACAAATATTTGTCTATTACGGGATTCGAACCCTCAGCACAGCAGGCAGGATCATTACCCACTGTGCTATTGGCCGGCGAATGTAAGTAAATGACTGTACTCTACGTCGTTTCCCCGATGGAATTGAAGAACTCCAGTTAACCCCGGAAGACTGGCTAAACACCTTGATCTCGAAATTTAAACCTCTACGGATCCAAGAAAAAATAATGCATAATTATGACTATACTATACTGACTGTACTTCTTATACTGACTATGCCATTTGTGTTGAACACAAATGATATCATCCAAATCGGGCCATTTTTGTACTAAAGTCCGGCCGCTGAAAGATTGCGTTTGACAGTTACCATAAAATTGTAAAAAACTGAATGAAAACTATAAATGCCGATCATTATTTAGTAGCTTTTTGAACTTAAAAGGGCAGCTAGTGTCCTGTGTACTAGAGTGAGCACAGGTAAACAATATTTTCATTCAGTTTTTTACAATTTTATGGTAACTGTCAAACGCAATCTTTCAGCGGCCGGACTTTACCGATTGTTATGCACAGTGTCATAAAATTATGATAACAATAGTTTGCATAAACATATTACTAAAACTACTATTTCAACGATATATTTCGTCGTACAAACGAGATTTCTTGAATTATTCTAATCTTGCAATAACGACTGAAATAAAAATTCTCGGTTGTAGTGGAAACATAGTTTTTTTTTTGTACCTAATTACTTCGAGCTGTCATCATACTCGTACCTATTACTTTGAATATTTTGTAACACGAAACGACTTTATTTGTAGCTATTATTGCAGTTAGTTTGTATTTCTATCATAATAGTCTATGATCTATTGTAACAATGCGTATACATACAGAACCCTTCTTAATATGCTGACACTTTTTTAAGGGGATGATCAGACCATCAAACTGAACAAAATTCTATGTGAAAACAACATTGAAATCGCGAATAAAAAATCAACTGTCTCATTTAGCTCGTAAATTTAGTAGATTTGGAGTTTCCGATTTTTTTTCGCGATTTTGATGTTGGTGCCATAGAGAAAGTTGTTCAGTTTGACTGTCTGATCACCCCCTTAAAAAAGTGTCAGCATATTAAGAAGTACCCTATATAAAAGCTATTACATGCATATCACAATTTAGCCAAACTCCCCGTACATCTTGCATGACGTCATTTTAATGCTTTATTGAATCGATGATATTTAAATGTTGTTGATTAAGTATTTTGACTTTATTATTCCTCATAACTTACGAACGCAGTCATTCTAGTACGTAAGTATAATTTCATCTCATCTTCTTAAGAGAATATAATTCGGAGCGCGCTCCATACAAACGTACTATGGTGATATTTTCAATACTAACCAATTAAAGTCAATGAAATTTTGCAGAAACAATCTAGAAACAAATCTCTATGCTTGTATGGAGTCAGATTTTCGTTAAAATGTATAGTTTTAAAGTTACAGTGCCTCAAAGATTCCCATACAAATTTTAAATTAATCCTAGCATTGAAACTGTAAATTTTAACGAAAATCTGACTCCATACAAGCATAGAGATCTGTTTCTAGATTGTTTCTGCATTATTTCATTGACTTTAATTGGTTAGTATTGAAAATATCACCATAGTACGTTTGTATGGAGCGCGCTCCGAATTATATCCCCTTAACGTGTGGGCAGCAAGCCCTGGTGTCAGAGTTTTTTCAGACGGCCTCTGTCGTGGTTTTATGTAACGGCTACTACCAGTTACAGTAGCCCGGATAGAATAGTATCTCATCTCATCAAGATCCAACCGCAAATTTATCCACCTATTTGTTTGGTTGAACAAATGTGATTTAAGTGTAAGTTTATACAGGGAAACCTGCATGCTTCAATTTCGAGGCATGTATTGTACCCACTGTTCATTATGTGGCGACGGGCTCACCCCCGTCACACTGGACAGAGTTTCGGTACTACTGGTGAAACGTGGATGTTCTCAGGTTTCAGAATATCTCTGACTACCCCCTCGGGGAATATAGTCGTGAGCATATGCTTATGCTTTATACAGGGGTTCATACAACGCCGTCGGGTTGCCTAGCAAAATCTTGCCACAAGTACTTTTACCATCATCATTTATGGTACCATTTTTTCCGCCGATCTGTTTGGTAAGTAATTGAGGTGCTATCTGAAGGAGACCGATGTAAAGAACTGGAAAAACTAGGGTTGTCACCTCTCAGTCTGCCGCAACTCAAGGGTTGCCAGGTTGAAAGAAGTCCTTTTTAACTATTATTGATTATAAATATGTTACAGCCATGTTGTGCTATTTCGAATCAAATTAAAGATTGAAAAAATTTTCTCGGGCGGGACTTGAACCTGCACTCTTCCAAACCGGGGAAGTGCGTTATCCAATTTCGCTACCGAGTCCACTAGCCAGAGAACGAGACATTTTTAATTCTTGAGTTGCGAAGTAGTGGTATACTGAGGGGTGGCAACCCTAGTTTTTCCAGTTATTTAGATTAGTCTCCTTCAGATGGCATCTTTTTACTTCCCAAACAGATCGGCGGAAAAATTGGTCCTACAATAGGTACGATGATACATCTGCGTTTTCATATTCATTTAACTATGTTTCAAAAATGAATATAAAATGAATTATGAATTAAAATGAACCAAGTACCTCTTGTGTATAATTTAATTCATGCAATACCTTTGCAAACACGCTTGTATGTTTTACCGAACAAAGTAACCAAAGTGAAAATTAATTACATCGGCTATGAACGACAGTAAATATTTGCACGTACGATATTTTACACACAACACGATGGGAGTCTAATTTTAAATATGTTACCCGCTGCTTCGTCTCATCATCATCATCATCTCAGCCGATAAACATCCGCTGCACGCGATTTTCACAAAATTTCATGAAAATGTTGAATGGCGGTGATAACAGATGGATAAACAGGCAGAGACACAGGAAGGGCATATTTATATACAGATTTCTTCCAGGTCACCAGTGATAGAGAGTTAAAAAGGCCGAACATACCGAATATTGAA